>OZ005660.1:199979926-201399926 GCA_963930645.1 Salticus scenicus | reverse complement strand
ATAACTTTTAAAAGTTTTAAATAAAAATAAAAATAAAATAAATAAATAAAAATTGATAAAATATTTCATGTAATGTAGTGACTGACATGTCAATTTATTTTTTAAATGGAGATAAAATGTAAACCAAGGCATGTCACTCACCTCTCTTGAAGAGGCCAGAGTTACATTAGATAATTTATTTACGCTGGCTTTTAGTTTTAATGATGGCTAACTCCACCCTAGATATTAAATAATATAAGCCACGAAAAAACTTAATACTAAATTATAATACATCATCATCAATTAATTCTACTTACAGTTTAACATAACAACAAACAACCAAGAATTTCCATTACATTATTACATTCTATTTCGTATATACTACTTCTGTAAAACAAAATAAGTTCACATCCATAATATCTAGGCAGTGTTGTTTTTTATTATTATGTTTACTTCCGATTCTCCACCATTTTATTGTTCTGAAGGCAATTAGGAGCTTTTCCGGAACATGTGTATGAATCTGTTTGAAAAAAAAAATATATATTTATAGTGGGATGACCCCACCTAATCTTTTGTTGATAGTATATAATAAATCAAAAGTGAGAGTGTCACTGTAACATTTTCTTCGTATGTACCCTTTGACCCATAAACACACCTTACAATTTTTTTTTTTCCGGGTGTTGCGAAAAGATTGTTGCGATACACCCGCATTTGAACTGTGAACTAGTAAAATAAGAATCGGAACTTTTCTTGTTTATTTTCATTGTGGGAAAATGCTTTGTAGTTTTTCATCTTATTTAAATATGAATAAATGATTGTAAATTGCATAAATGGTTCTCAGATTAAATATTAATTTATACAAATTGTATTAAATAGAATTGTAGTATAAATAAAGGGGTTTTATTTTTAATCATTTCAAATTTTCTATACTGTTTAGACTTGCTATAGATTTAAAATGTTTAACGATACGTAATATGTGCAAAACAAAGTTTAAACTGTTGCCACAAAAACACAACGGTTGTTGCATATATGATATTACATAAAAGCAAAAATTATTCAACGATAAGGAAGGAAGTGGGTTGTCGCTTTACGGGTGTTCTTGGAATAAGAAGTCTCATTAGACCAGACCTACAGTTTAAAATGGGTTCCGAACCACTACGAATACCCATGCGTAAACCGGGATTCGAACCTGAGTACTCATAGCCAGAGAATTACTATTCTTACTCATTTTCTTCAATGTATCGATCTTACCATCTATTGTATAAAATTGTACCAAACTGTGTATCTAAAATCTTCAACGTGAGAAGCTATGTAAATCAAATTTCTTTTGTGCAGTTAATCTGCACGGTAGGTGACTTTGTTTTTACAGAATATTATAGTAGAAAGTTTTGTGATGATCCCAACATACTAGATTTTCGACGTAGTACTGTCGATACAATTGGATTTGCCGTATTTTTATGTAAATGGATAAAAGCTTTCCCGATAAAAGAAATTTTGCTCGTTTCAGACTTCTGAAAACATACATTAATCTGTTGAGTTTCTGCATTATTCTGCAAAAAACATACAGACAGTACTAACTTTTATACAGATTGCACAAAAAGTAACGTAACACATAAAAAAATTTATTTGAACCAAATATTAAAATGAATACACTATCCGACGCAGAAAATGTAAGACTATTATATAGTGGGTAGAATGTAATGGGAATTTATACATAAATAGCTGATATATATCTAAATAACTGATCTTATTTACACGAGGATAATTTTAGATACAACGACGTAATACCGGGTGATCAGTTTGAAGTAGGATCCGCCTCATGTGGCGGTATAAGCAACAACTCTGCGGATACATGTCTAAATAAGTGACTTTATTTACAAGAAGGTAGTTTAGGTACAACGACGTAAAGCTTTGCACAGACTAGTGCTCACTGCGGCGCTCAATGTCGGTTCTATTCAGATTCCTTTGATGGGGGATTTCCACTGAGGTTGGTTGGAAGTCGTTTCGAGCGGCGCTATACAAAATCCTTTGATGTGGTCAAGCGGTTGGAGGTGGTTCAACCAGTTGGTTCGAAGGGAGAAAATCCCTGGCTCTAACCCCCAGCTGAGATAATTGAGGGGGCCAGAGGCAGATATCTTTGTCAATTTTGCATGCTTTCCTTTGAAGTAACTGCGCAATCTGATAAAAGAGGGCTACAACTGATGACAAGACATTTGGCTCTTTGTGCCTGGAGCGTGATTAATGGTTTTTTGAACCACGAAGTTCCAACCGCAATGGAAACCGGCCTTTAGAGCGAGCCTCGAAGGGCATATTTCTCCTCTGACAAACCTCCTGCTGCAATAATTGGCCTGGATTTTTTTTTTTTTTTTTTTGGACTATTTTTCAATAGAAATAAAAAATAATTCCTTCATTGTAAACATTCCAACAATTCAAGGTTTACTTACCGATAATAGATATTTAAGACCATTTTGCGCGTTGCTATGAGCTCTAGTCTGTGGAAAGCTTAATACGGGGTGATCTATACGTAATAAAATTCCCCCCCCTCCCCTCTCGCATGATATAAGCAGAAACCCTACGGGTACATATTGAATTAGCGACCAGATAGTGTCCTGAGGAATGGAAGACCATATGTTTTCAACCATTCTCCATAGCTCATTTTCCGATCGAGGCTGAGTCAGAGCAAACAAATGACAGCCAATCAATTGGGGAAAGATTGTCAGTTGCTGAGAGATCGGGAGACATTGAGCTCCAAGAAAGCGCTGGGTATGACGCAAAAGTCTTGTCTGCTAATGAGTGCAACCTGTGGTCGTGAGTTGCCTTCCTGGGAAAAACCAGTTTGCAGCCCCTGAATGTATGATAGTATAACTGGATGCAGTACTTCATTAAATATTGGTGTGCCGTTCGCCAAGTCAAGTCAACGATGTGCTTCGGAGTACCTGCATTTGGTCGCAACCAATGCTTACCTCCAACGAAAAATGCGAAAAACATAAAAATAATTTTCCATAAAATAATTAAAAGCCAAATGGGTGAATTTAGAATTTTGATCTCTGAATAAATCTCCGCGTGAGCAGAGACCAATCAGAGCGAAGCACCAAGAGTTAAAAAAAAAAAAAAAAAAAAAAAAAAAAAAAATTAAATAATTAAAATAAATAATAAAATAAATAATAAATAAATAACTCCTTGAAAAAACCTAAGTGTAACAGTGAAACTGTTACGTGCGTTGACGAGACGGTCTGGACGGCGAAAAGGAATTAAGAGTTGAGCAGGGCGCCCCAAGGGGCACAGGAAATCGCTCGGAGTCCCGCAATTAATAAAAAAAAAGGGGGCCATACAATTTTTTTTTTTCCTATCATAATTAAAATTCAGGAGGATTAAAGTGAAGTGCATGCATGAATCCTACGAAAGTCTCAGTATCCAGCCAGAAACTAAGTTCTGAGCTGGATCTGCGGACCTCTCAGAGACACACATAGCGCTCACAATCCTCACTGAAAGTAAAAACGAGCAAAATCGCAGAGGATTTTGTCCTGAAACTGAAAGCCAATCAGAGGCCAGGAAATCGGCCAATGAGAGGAGACCTCAGATCCCTACACTAAAAAACAATAAAATTAATAAAAAATTTAAAAAATAAGCCAAATAATAAAAAAAATATACAGCAATTAGGAAATTTTGATAAAAAATAATTAATAAAAAATAAGTAACATTTTCACTAGAAAGAAGGTTCAAAGCTCGCGACTGACAAAGTTCAGTAGATAAGCCTGATACTAGGGTTAGCCAAAGCTAGATGAACATTTCGTTCAGTCTAGGGGAGATAGAATTTTGGATGGAAATACTAAGTTAGGTGACTCCGGAAGTTATACTCCTACGCTTTTTAGAGACGGGGAGAAAATCATCCCCTCTGACTAAAATAGCCAGAGGCCGTTTTTTACCACGACCGACTCTAGCGTCGTATCTGTGAATAGAGTCCAACAGAGGATTTCCAACATTAGGAATGGATCTGTGAAACTTTGCCGTTCGTATGCCAGGAGTGACCAGATATTAAGTGTGATGGCCCCTCAAACCATTATGCCACGTTGCCGAGCAGTATGGCGTTAAAAAAATAGTGTTCGGATTCCATCCATCGAGGTTTAATTTAGGTATCTGCTCGATGGTAGGTATCGATTAAGTATGTGCTCTAGTATATCTGCTCGATGATTCCATCTATTCCCCTACCCCTCCAAACTCTCATCTGACGACTGCCGTTAGACAAACAGAGCCAAGACTCATAGCTGAACACTACATTGTTTCATTCAGTCGTCCAAGTAACTCCATCCAAAGTTACAGATCATTCCTATAATTATTTTTGGAGTTACAGTGATATTTCAATTTTTATTTCTTTTAGGGGACTGTCACTTATTTCATTTGTGTTATTTATAAGTTTGCATACACATGATTTAAAATAGTTATTCAAGTAAGTTTAAATGCATACATAAGAATAATTAACATTACTTTAGATATTTAATATTTAAATTTGTCCTACATTTTTCCGATTGTTATCTGAATGGACATAATACTTTTCTGTGTGAGACCTTTATTTAATTTTTACTTTCCGAACACTAGAGTGAGAAAGTATTGCAATCATGTCAAAAATCCGAATTTGAGATTTTGATGTTTCTATACGTTTCGAGGTCCCCTGAGTCCGTTTCCACTATTTTTGCGATGATGTATGTGTGTGTATGTATATGTGTATGTATGTGTGTATGTCTTTTAGTGAACACGCTAACGTTTAAACGCTTTGTTCGAATAAGCTGAAAGTTGGTAAGTATATTGTAAGTCGCCCTAGTACGAACCCTACTGATTTTGGAGAATCTAGCACTTATAGTTTTTTTACAGGGACACAACTAAATATTCTTTATCATACTGGCCTATGGGACCAAAATCTTAAAAGTGCTATAGCATCTAAACGCCTTATTCAATTGAGCAAGAAATTTATACACATATTATAGGTCATAGATACTCAATCTGTATAGATTTTGGAGAATCTAGCACTTATAGTTTTTTTACAGGGACACAAAGAAAATTTCTTTATCATTATGGCCTACGGGGCCAATAGTACAGTCAAATTAGACCAAAAAACACCAAATAAGGGAAAAAAATTATAAAGTTTTGAAACTTGGAATAACATTCCTGGGGGCTCTAGTAATGCAAAACAAAAAAGTTCCCCCTTCCTAGGGGGGAGCTTCCCCCCCATTCCCCCCCTTTTCCCCTCTAGACCATATAGCTCTTTCAAATTAGGAAAAACAGATATAATAATTTATAAACGCTTGAAATTTTAGGATAACATTCATGAAAAGTCTAATATTGGACAAGAAAAAAAAAATTCCCCCTGTGAGTATGCTACCCCCCCTTTTCCCCCAAAATTGTTTAGCTCCTTCAATTTTTTTTTTTTTTTTTTTTTTTTTTTTAAATGAGGGACTATAAAAGGATCATATTATAGGAATAAATATGTATAAAGTTATAAAATTTTGAATTAATAGTCTTGACGGTTCCCCACTCCCCCCCCCCTCCAAAAAAAAAAAAAAAAAAAAAAGTATAAGCTCTTTCAGATTAAAAAAAAAAAAAAAAAAAAAAAAACAGAGGAAATAATTTATAAACATTTGAAAGTTTGAAACATTGAGATAACACTCATAAATAGACTATTATTAAAAAAGAAGGAATCCCTCTTCCCTTAATAAGCACCTCCCCCATTTTTCTCCCCAAAACATACAGCTCCTTTAAATTATGAAAAATAGGAGACTCTAAAGGATTAAAGGAATTTATTACAGTGGTGTATATTTATAATATTCTGAAATTTTGAAAACGAAAATTCCACACCCCTCTTCATCCATGGGCGGAGGATACCTCTTTTCCTCCCGAATTTGTACAACTTTTTCAGATTAAGAAAAATCGAGAAAATAATTTACAATGTTTTAAAATTTTAGGATAGCATTTATGAATTAACTAGCAATGCAAAATAGAATAGGTCTCCCTACTTGGGAAGGGGGGGGGGGGGGGGGCTCCCCATCCTTTTCCTCAAAATCCCGTTTTCCTCTCTTCGATCTAACGAAATCCAACCGTGACTTTTCAGTTTTTAATTTTTTACACAAAATCGTTAAGTTTACTATTACAAAAACTAATTCTTTTTTAAGATCTCATATATGATATATACATATATATATTCATATATATGATATATATGATGTATATATATATCATATATATAAATACGATCAATCTTTTCGGAGTAATTGGAAACAGAGAAAAAAAAATTGAGTTCCTGATTTTGGTATGTTTTATACATTTTTTACAGATGAGAATAATGTACGCTCTTCTTTCAATTTGGTCAGATACAAAGAACGGATTTTAAATATTTTGAATTTGCTCAACGCTTAGAAATTTCCGGTATCGAAGCAAGCATAGCAAAAGATGACGCAGATGCTTTGATAGTTAGGAAAGCAATTTATGCATCTGATTTAAACAAGCAAGTCGTTATTGTTGGACAAGATGTGGACCTTACAGTTTTACTGATAGCACTTGCCCTAGAAGATAAGGACATTCTATTCATGAAAGAAGGAAAGGGGAATGTCAAAGCAAGATTTTATAGTTCCAAGGATTTGCAAAGTTCATCTGTTATTAAAAATGTAGAGGATTCTATTCTATTTCTTCACGCAATGAGTGGTTGCGACACCAGTTCGGCCATGTTTGGAAAAGGGAAAGTGCAAGAAGTTCAATCATTTAACCGATCTCACCATCTCCATGATGTACCCAAAGTATTCAACGATCCAAGATCCACTCGTGACTCAATTGAAAAAGCCAGTGGAATATTTATTAGTGAGATGTACTACAGTAAAGTAAAAAAAAAAAAAAAAAATCTATAACTTCTGAAATGAAAAAAATGAACGATCTCAGAATTCAATGTTTTAATTTAATGAATTAGTAGGAGAGGCAAGCAATGCTGTCATCCTATCGTGCTTGCCACCTACCACTAATGCTGCATTTTCATCGGGTTTACCTGTAAGTACAGATGTGGTTGGGAAATCGCTTGGATCCAAAGATCAGAGGGTAGAAAGTATCTAATTCATACTTGTCTTCTGTGTATCTAAGACAAGCGCCTTCTTCAGAAAAAATACTAAATTTGATTTCATGTCGCTGCATGCAAGGTTGTGGAAGGAAGTGCAAATGTGTAAAATTAAATTTATTGTGTACAGGAATGTATAAAAATTGTCACGGGCAAACCTGCATCAATAAAGAACCCATTGACATGACAGAGGAGTTTGAAGATGACTTTCATGATGAACTTGATTACTTTTTATTCGATGTTCAGACGATTTTGTAAGTAATAAATTATTGACTTACATTAAAATTATTTAATCTGCATTTTACTTAATTATTGCTATATTTATTTTACCTAGTTATTACCCGAATTTCATTATTATTTCAATTTATTTTATTTTTTACAATTTAGTAGCTTTTAAAAACTTAAAGGAAAAATAATTTTTCTTTTATGCATAATGAAGAGGACATTTTGTGCAGAATTTTTCAAGGCATATTATTATTATTATTATTGTAGTAGCTGTCTTTGAAAAGCAAATAAATTTGTGTTAATTGAAAAAAAAAAAAAAAAAAAAAGGGAAAAAGGAAAACTTACGGAAATTTTTGAAGTAGTTTTTATAGGGGGAATGGGAAGTTGGAAGCCCCTTTCAAGGAGGGGACTTTTCTGTTTCCCATTGAGATACCTCATATGATTAATGTCCCAAAGTTTTAAATCTATATGCTTCTTTCTAACTATTTTTTTTATTATTATTGAAGGAACTGCAGTATTTTTGAGGGGGGGGGGGAGGGGGTCATCCTTCCTAGGGAAGGCTTTTTGTTTTCATTGAAACCTTTTCAAGTACACTATCTAAAAAATTTCAAAATTATATAAATAATTTCTATTGTCTTGCTTTCAATGGATTATACAATTATGGGGCGAAGGGACAGAGAGAGGAGCTCTTGCTCCAGAAAAGGGTGAATTATTATTTTTATTAGACCACTAAACAATTTTGTCCACAAACAATAAAATTTTACAAATTATTTCCCCATTTGTTTTAATTTCAACAAATTATAAGATTTTTTTTTTTTGAGGGGGGGGGGGGGAGGGGGAGAGGGAAACCCAGAGAAGGGAACTTTTGTGTTTCATATTATTAGACCCTGCAAGAGAACTTTCCCCAAAACTAAAAACTCTTATATAACTTATTTTCATATTTTTTTTTTCCCAGCAAAATTGAACTATTTTTTTTATTGGTGGTGGTTGGGGGGGGGGAGGTGAAGGAGGAGAATTCCCACTGCATGGTGGAATTTTTTTTAATTTTGTATCCCATTATTAAGCACCTCAAGAATATGTTATACCAAAATTTCAAAACTCTATTTCTTATTTTCTTATTTTCAATAAGTTATATAATTTTTTTTTGAGGGGGGGGGAGGGGGGAGAAGGAAGCTCTTACCCCAGGGTGGAAAATTTTTTTGTTTTCAATTATTAAATTACTCACAAATGTTGTACCAAAATTTCAATACTCTATAAATTAATTTTCTACATTTTTTTTCTTTTCTTTATTTAAACAAATTACACAGTTTTTTTTTTTTTTTTTGAGGGGGGAGGGGGGGTAAGTTTCCACCCCACAGTTTGCATTATTAGAACCCTCAGGAATGTTTTGCCATAATTCTAATACTCGATAAATTCATTCCCTATTTTTTTTTTCTTCATTTTAACGAATTATACGGTTTTGGGGGGGTAGGGGGGAAGCTCCCCCCTCAGAGTGGGGAACTTTTTTGTTTTGAATTATTGGACCATTCATAAGCATAATCCCAAAGTTTCAAAACTTTATAAATTTTTTCCCTTATTTTTCCTAATTTGACTGTACTACAAATTTTTAAAAGTGTGATAGCGTCTAAACGCTTTATTAATCTGAGCAAAAAAATTGTACACATGTTTTAGGTCACAGTTTCACCAACTGTATAGATTTTGGTGAATCTAGCACTCACAGTTTTTTTACAGGGACACAAAGAAAAATTCTTTATCATTATGGCCTATGGGACCAAATTTTTAAAAGTGCGATAGCATCTGAACGCATTATTCAACTGAGGTAAAAATTTATATGAATATTATAAATCACTGTTTCACTAACTATAAGCATTTTGGTGAATCTAGCATTTATAGGTTTTTACAGGGACACAACGAAAAATTCTTTATCATTATGATCTATGGGCTCAAAGTTCAGTAGCGTTAAATAAAACATCGTGTAATAGATGGAGAAAAATACTCAAACACTCTGTTATGGTTTTCTCTCTTTTGTTTGTTTAACAACTCCTCTTTCTTTACTTTATCTACAAAACTGTTAATTATTCAATGTTCAGAAAGTCGAGTGGAGTCACTCCAGATTTTTTTTTTAATGTTGTGATAACCCCCTAATACCTTTTTGCTTGTAATTCTATCAAGGATTATTGAAAGTATATGAACTATATTCTTTTGCATGTAACCTTTTTCCAAACCGCTGCTATCTCAGGAATTCGAATATATAGTTAGAAATGGATGTTTCCATTGAAAAAATAAATGAAATTGATTCATGTTTTATTATTCAGACGACTCACCAAGCAAAATTTAACTATTGCCTTAGTAACAGGACGTTATTACGAATCGATTGGCTTCAGCTGCAGGTTTCTACGATAATTTACGGCGAAATTAGTTGAAGGGTGGCGTATTATTATTATTTATTTTATTTTATTTTTATTTATTTTTTAAATGACCGTACCTTTTATTTGTGTTAGAGTTTAATTTCTGTCTAAAATGTCTGTGAAAGAGATACTTAATCTACAGATTCACAAAGCTTAAATTAGCCTCGGAAGAGAAATTTAAGTAAAATCATCATTTATTTTTCAGACTGAGAGGCATGTGTTAAAATTGCAGAAGTATTCGTTAAAAGCGAAAGCTATTTTACCTTATTATATTTCTTAGCCAGATGGGAAATTCTACTTTATACATGTCTCCGGACCACCTCTAGGAGTATGTGCCAGACCGTCGTCAATTGCCCATCTGCGCAGCACTAGTGCGACGTAAAACCCAACCATCCATCTACTTTATAATCGCAGTTTTTTGTACTCGTTAATACAATAATAATAATAATAATAATAATAATAATCAACTTCGATTTCACACACACACACACACACACACACAAAAAAAAAAAATGCAGGTAGTCTTCTAATCACATAATATTATTTTCTTTTAGGGTAATAAAATTACAATATCAGTACTTTTTAAGAATTGATTTTTATAAATTAATAGAAAGAGTAATTTAACATTTCTAATGAAATTTACTAAATAGATTATGCGATTTTCCTATATCGCAATGTGGGAATTTCTTTAAAATTCCGTGCACTAAGTTTTGATCTAGAATGCCACAAAACATACACAGAGAGGCACACAAACAGACAAGTAGACGGATAATACGAATTCTAAAATTGATCAAATCTTCTTTAAGATATCTGAAAACGTGTAAATTCATAGAGAACCAGAAATTAAAAAAAAATTGCGATTTTTTTTTTTTTTTTTTTTTCTTTTTTTCTTTTTTGATATAGAAGAATGTAAAACATAATTCTTCTATCTTTGCAATTTAAGAGCAGATAAAAGTCAGTTGAAACTAAATCTCGACTTTAAAGAAGATTTCAAAGATCTAAAAATTTAAACTTCTGAATTAAATTTTAAATCAATAATAGCTGTAATTTTTAAACAACAAAGAGAATTCCGAATTCCTATCTTTCTGGGGCCATTTTTATGTGAAATTTCTTATGTATTATAAGCATAAGACATATAACGTTAAACATATAACGATAGTGTGATGTCAATTATCACATATTCTAAAAAAATATATAAACGTATAAAAACCATTTTAATGTAACGAAACATTTTATGACCTCTAAATTATAACTTGGGTTAATATACAATGTGTTCTTTAAATTTTTATACCCTCCCTCTTCCCGCATAAGTACCTTTTGCTAATGGCACTCGTAATCTTTGATCATGTATTATTATTTCTGTGACGTAATGCAAATCTACAATAGCCTGTTATGTCTTTTTGATAATTAGGTTTCCTTTCATCTTGCAAATAAATACAGTTGCCGCCCTTGTGGCGCTTTCTTGCTTTACAGTTTCGTATAATAATTTGCTAAAAACTTCAGTATTCCCACAAAATCATTTGGGCGAAACTTGGCTTTCACTAAAAACCGTTGGATTCAAAAAGTTGTATATGTTTATAGGTAACATAATTACAGCCATTTTCCCTCTATTCTTTTGAATTTGGCTGTGATAGAAGGTTTGGCGAAATCTAGAATTCCCCCGATCGCTTCATCATCATAATGTATAAGCCATGAAGTCGATATGTTTGGGCTAACACCCCAAATTATTGAAATCTCTTAATTCTAGATAGCCTATAACAATAATAAGTTTATTTATATGGTCACTTATAGAACTTAAATACATCAAAAATAAGTCTAAATGTATCAATAATCTACAAAATTGCCTAATTAATGGATCGTATCCTGAGTTTTTGTGGTGCTTAATCGCATGTACTCTTACAAGTTTTTTTTTTTTTTTTTTAATTACCTTCAAATACTCATCAATGTATCCGGCTAATAAAAACTATGTTTCAGGTATAGTAGATACAATCTTGCTACCATGTCCTTGACTTTTAATCTCATAGCATTACATATTTCTTCCGAGATAAAAATAATGTTACTTATGTAACTTCTAACAGTCGACCTTGAAAAAGATCAACCACTGTCTGTTCTCCACCCTTACGAAATTGTCCTACCTGTTCTTTCGATGTAAAATAATCCAACAGAAAATACCATGAATATAATCCAAGCATTGTAATATTACTTTCTTCTATATTCTGTAGAGAATCCAGACAATAGTCGATTTTATCTGAAAAAATCTGGAGTGACTCCACTCGACTTTCCGAACATTGAGTAATTAATAGTTTTGTAGATAAAGTGCATAATAGAGTGTTTGAGTATTTTTCTCCCTATATTACACGATGTTTTATTTAACGCTACTGAACTTTGAGCCCATAGATCATAATAATAAAGAATTTTTCGTTGTGTCCCTGTAAAAACCTATAAATGCTAGATTCACCAAAATGCTTATAGTTAGTGCAACAGTGATTTATAATATTCATATAAATTTTCATCTCAATTGAATAAGGCGTTTAGATGCTATCGCACTTTTAAAAATTTGGTCCCATAGGCCATAATGATAAAGAATCTTTCTTTGTGTCCCTGTAAAAAAACTGTTAGTGCTAAATTCACCAAAATCTATACAGTTGGTGCAACTGTGACCTATAACATGTGTACAATTTTTTTGCTCAGATTAATAAGGCGTTTAGACGCTATCACACTTTTAAAAATTTGGCCCCATAGGCCATAATGATAAGGAATTTTTCTTTCTGCCCCTGTAAAAAAACTGTAAGCGCTAAATTCACCAAAATCTATACAGTTCGTGCAGCTGTGACCTATAACATGTATACAAATTTCTTGCTCAAATTAATAAAGCGTTTAGACGCTATCGCACTTTTAAAAATTTGGCCCTATAGGCCATAATGATAAAGAATTTTTCCTGGTGTCCCTGTAAAATAACTATAAGTGCCAGATTCACCAAAATCAATAGGCTTCTACTATGGTGACTTACAATATACGTACGAACTTTCAGCTTATTCGAACAAAGCATTTAGACTCTAGCGTGTTCACTCACAGACATACATACACACATACATACACACACACACATACATCATGGTAAAAATAGTGAAAACGACTCAGGGTACCTCGAAACGTGTAGAAACATCAAAATCTCAGATTCAGATTTTTGACGTGGTTACAATACTTTCTTCACTACAATGTTGGGAAAGTAAAAATTATAGTAGTATTAGAAACTGTCTTATTTTATGTTTTTGGTTTCGCTGAAACCGAATTTTCAACTACACACCAAAAATTCCTTGTGTATATCTCCCCATCCCCTGCACACACCAAATTTTGAAATACAACCTACAAAATAATAATAATAATAAAAATAAATAAATAAATAAAGTTTTATTTATTTTATTCATGTATTTATGCATTTATTTACTTTTTTTTAATGGATTTTTTTTTCTCGCTTGAAATTATAAAAGTAGACTAAATTTTCAATAAAATAAACCTCTTTACATTTTGATGCAGGATATATCGTATGGGAAGGGAAGCTTCTTTATTCTTTTCTGTAGGACGATATCTACTCACATCGTTTTCTCTTCTCGGCGTTTGATCTTCTTGGAACTAAAACTCCTCCAATTTTTTCACCCCTTTCTCTATGAAATAATTGAGATAATCGTTCGATTAACAAAAGTTGTCAGATTTTGTTTTAAAAATTAAAAATTTTGGAAGATACTTAATCTGATTATTCCTTTTTAACGTATTTTGAAAAAGGAAACGATTAAAACTGCACACATATTTTTTGAGGACCTTTTGGCTACTCTAACCCCTTAACGCGCGCTGTCCTCGCTGCGAGGACGCAAAATTTAAGATCCACCTGCAAAAATTCATCCCAGTAATTTTTTAGCAAAAATTTACGTTTTTAACACAGCAGAAAAGGCCGGTTTTTTTAACCTTAAAATTTAAAATTTCTTTTAGTTTAATTTAGTTCATGAATTCCGGTGGCAGTATAATTTAAATGATCCGATTTTGCGCCGCAAAGGGTTAACAAACAAAAATATATTTTGTTGCAAGGACAAAAAGTATACAAGAAAATAAAACAAAACATTTTAAAAATTTCTTCAAATTTTTTTAAATTATTATTATTATTATTATTTAATTGATTATTTATTTAGTTATCTATTTTACTTTCTCTCTCCTCTCTTTTTAGCCTTTCTTTTAATTTCACCTTTTTTCCCCTCTCTCATATGAGAACGGAAATGGATTTTTCTTACATGTGCCAAAAAACTTTTTTTCTTATAGATAAGTTTTCTTATAGATTAGCTATATCTTATCGATAATACGAAAAGTATTCATCATTCATAAAAAACCTCCACCACAATGTACTTAAATTTAACAATTACTTATAAAAAAAAATATATATATGATTATTTTATTATGACTAATATAGTCTAAGTATGTTAAAATGTATCAACGATAAATTCTGCCCCTTGGTCGTAATGTATTTGAATTTATTTATAATTTTTTTTTTTTTTTTTTGCAGACTTTCACATTCATAAACGCCTTTGAAATTCCGTATTAGGATGTTTTCAAGGGCGGGAAATGGATTGCGAATACTTTCGAATGTGCTAAATTATTAGGGGGGACAGACACAGGGAAAATGGGAGAATTTAGAAAGAGACTTAGATCGTTTAAAATTGATACTACTCCTAATTGATACTACTACTAATCGATATATGGTTTGGGGCAGAGGAATATCGATTACAAATATTTTCGAATGTCTAAAATTCTTAGGAGGCATTACTTAGGGACAGGGGTAAAATTTTAAAATAGCGATAGAACTTTGAAAATTGGTATTATTAAGTTTCCGGGTGCGAAGAATCGTTTGCGAAAACATTCGAAAGTGGGGTCATTATTTGGGGGGACAGAGACAAAAAATTTTAAATAGAGATGAAGCCTCGAAAATTGGTATATTTAGGTTTTCTGGTGTAAAGAAATTTTGAATGTGTAAAATTATTAGAGGGGCATTACTTGGGGGGGGGGAGCAGATGGGGGACAATTTTTTTTTAAATAAAGTCTTGAAAAGTTGTGCCATTAGGTTTTTGGGTAAATCGATTGCAGGTGTTTTCGAATGTGTAAAATTACTTGGTGATGCTGAGGGGGGGGGGGGGGAGTCGTGAGACAAAATTTTTGAAATAAAATTTGAACCTTGAAAAATTGATATTATTAAATTTTTGGGTTCGAGGAACTGATTGCTAAAATTTCCAAAAGCGCAAAATTATAAAGGGTTGTCGGGTGAGCGTAGCGCGTGCGGATGTGTGCTGCCGTAGACAGTGGGGATTTCATCAGTAAGAAAAGAATTTTTTTCGATCTTTTTTTTTTTCAATTATTATTATTATTTTTTTTTTTAATGACTTATACAAAATAGTGATTCATTTAAAAATACTGACAGGATGTTGTACGTTCTGAAACAAGGAGAGTACACCGTTGGTACTATAGAGCAGGTGTTTAATATAGTTAGGTTTTCCAAACATCGCGAACTAGCTGGTCGCCGAAGGCGACTAGTGTATATATATAACTCTGTACTAAAAATTCTATTACAACCCACCTTCTCATTACCATATAGGGTAAGCGAAAATTTGAAAATAATAATAATGATTAAAGATAAATCTGAAGAATTTTGTTGAAATTTTGTAACTTTTATTGTATAACTTTGTCTTTTTAATAAAACCGGTTTTTTATTTGTAATAAAAGTTACATATATGTAACTAAAATATCCTTAACATATATCGATATAATTTTAATCGTCGTCCTTTTCTGGGTGCAATTAAAATAAAAAATATCTGAAAAATGTTTCGATTTCGATCAAAACTGGCATTTAGTTTATTGAGCAGTTATTTCGATTGTTTAATGTAAAAAGGAACATATATATATATATATATATATATATATATATATATATATATATATATAAAAGATAGAAAAAAAAATTAAGTAAAATTTTAGCATCAAAACGATCAAACGCTGAGAGAGAGAGATAACGTCAGATCAGAATAACAGTAATGAAATTATGATACGCCCACTCGCTTCCCTTATCTCCTTTGCAATTTCTCCCACATCAAAATGTAATAAAACTTATTTTGTAGAAAATTTTGTCTACATTGTGAATTATAAACTGTTCGTTTCCAAAATGAAAAACGAAAAGGCTTTTTTTTCCCCCAAAAAAAGACTGATTTTGGGGGGATTTTTTTTTTTTTTTTTTTTTTTTTTCCAAATTTCGAGAGCGAACAAAGCGAGAAGTTCAAAATTCGGATTCAGCGTCTCAAAAAATATAAAGTAAAGTAATTTCTAGAACTATCACGATATTTTTCCAAGTGTGGTTTCTCTAAGACCTTTATTGCCTGTGCTTAAAAATGGATTGGATTCATAATTTTTTTTGTATTGTGCTTTTTGATGTAGTTACACATTTTGAGTGGTCCTGAAAATGATTTGATATTTTTAGAAAATGTTTGCCTATTTGTGTATAGCAAAAATTTTCTGGTAGCTCTAGCGCATGCACAGTATTTTGTGTAAATTTATATGTAGTAGCACTTTGACATATCGCGCCTGTCAACTTTGGGTGCAAATCGCATATTAGATAGCGCTGCCATTCCGCTTTTATGATTATTATTATTATTATTCATAATTTTTATTATAGCAGTATAGAATAAAATTTTGCAGAAATGTACTAGCAATTAGAATTATTTTTACCTAATCATTGTAAAAAAAAAAAAAAAAAAAAAAAAAAAAAAATCTGGAGTGGCTCCACTTAACTTTCCGAACATTGAGTAATTAACAGTTTTGTAGATAAAGTAAAGAAAGAGGAGTTGTTAAACAAACAAAACAGATAAAACCATAACAGAGTGTTTGAGTATTTTTCTCCATATATTACACGATGTTTTATTTAACGCTACTGAACTTTGAGCCCATGATCATAATGATAAAGAATTTTTCGTTCTGTCCCTGTAAAAACCTATAAGTGCTAGATTCACCAAAATGCTTACAGTTAGTGCAACAGTGATTTATAATATTCATATAAATTTTCAGCTCAATTGAATAAGGCGTTTAGATGCTATCGCAGTTTTAAAAATTTTAGTCCCATAGGTTATCATTATGACCTATTAGAAGATTATTAGAATTTTTCTTTGTGTCCCTGTAAAAAAATTGTAAGTGCTAAATTCACCAAAATCTATACAGTTGGTGACACTATGACCTATAATATTTGTACAAATTTTTTGCTGAGATTAATAAAGCGTTTAGACGCTATCGCACTTTTAAAAATTTGACCATTTAGGCCATAATAATAAAGAATTTTTACTTTCTTCTATATTCAATAGAAGAAAGTATTGGATTCGTAAAAATTTTCTACCTCGGGTTTTTGATGGATTTACACGTTTTGAAAGCTGTAGGACACGATTTGACCATTTTTAGAATATGTCTGTCTGTCTGTCTGTCTGTGTGTGTGATAAAATTTTGTGGCAACTGTATCTCAGGAAATACTGCAAAGAATTTCATACAAATTGGTATGTAGTTGCACCTTGACATAAATTAGTGCCTATCAACATTTGGTAAAAATTGTCTTACAGGTTGCGTTGCCATCCCGCTTTTTCTAAATTTTTAACATGGTGATATAGGACAAAATTTTGTAAAAATGTGAATAAAGGGAATTATTTTTTAGTAATCATTATGAAATTTACAAGAATTATTTATAATAGAGATAGTCAACTGGGAAAATTTTTTTGCACGTGTAGGAGCATCGCCCACCCCTGGGGGGGGGGGGGAGTACCCCCTCGGGGGAGTAAATTTTCAAGATGGGTATCTTTCGAAAGGTCTCGTCAATGCCTTTAAAATGAATGGTTGAACTGTAACTCTGTGATAATTTAAAACAAAGTTATCGATATTTTTTACTTTTAACGAAAAAAAAAAAAAAAAAAACTTAGAAAATAAATCGTAATAAAAAAAAAAAAAAAAAAAAAAGTAACGAAATTTAACCAAACTTGCTATTTAGTTGGCCTCTGACATAAACTGGTGCTGATTAGATTTGGGGATCAATCGCTCAACAGGTGGAGCTGTGATTGTACTTTTTCTAAATTTTTAACATGGCAGTATAGGACAAAATTTCGTATAAATGTACATAATGAGAGTTATTATTAACCTGTGATTGTAAAATTAATATGAATTGTTGATAATAATAGTAGTTAATTAGGAAAAAAATATTGTGCATGTGGGGGAATCGCTAATCCCCCTGGGGAGGGGGGTAAATTTTCAAGATGGATATCTTTCGAAAGGTCTCGTCAATACCTTCAAAACGAATGGTTGAACTATAAATATGTGATAATTTAAAATAAAGTTATCGGTTTTTTTTTTTTACTTTTAACGGAAAAAAAAACTTGGGGGGGGGGGGCGAAATCGTATTTTTTTTTTTTTTATGTTACTGAGTGAATTTGTATAGGAAAATATAGAAGAAAGTCATGTGGTGGCCACAATATACTAGTTTCTGGCGTCACTGTAAAAAAACTATAAGTGCTAGATTCACCAAAATCAATAGGGTTCGTACTATGGTGACTTACAATATACGTACGAACTTTCAGCTCATTCAAACAAAGCGTTTAGACGCTAACGTGTTCACTCAAAGACATACACACACACATACATACACACATATATATACGCACACATACATGTATCATCGTAAAAATAGTGGAAACGAACTCAGGGTACTTCGAAACGTATAGAAACATCAAAATCTCAAATTCGGATTTTTGACATGATTACAATACTTTCCTCACTATAGTGTTCGGAAAAAAAAAAAAAAAAACTTATAATATTAATAGTCGACCAGAGAAAAAAAATTATATTTGGGAAGCATAGCAAAATCACTAGGGTCTGAATTTTTAATATAAATATTTTTCAGAAGTTATCGTCAGCAACTTAAAACGAATAGTTGAACCCAATATCTGTGATAATTTAAAATTAAATTATCGATTTTTTTTTCAAGATATCGTCTGTAAGGCACAAAGCTGACTTTCGTTTGACATTTAGTGTTATATTTCTCTGCAATGAATATCGCATACATTCATATTAGAAAATAATTTTAATAAATAATTTTTACTGCGGAAATTCGTGTAGGAAAAAAAAGTTTTGTGATGGCCAAAACGTACTCTTTTTAAAATTGTTTTTGTACAAAAATTCAATTATATAAATATATGCAAGGTTAAATTTCAATTTATAAAAAAAATAATAATAATCTATATAATATTTCTTTAACGTGGACCAGTTTCAATTATTTTTTGTCGAAACGATACGATACGCGAGGATAAAAAATAAAAAATATTTATACATGGACAATATTTAAGCACGCGGACTTAGCTCAATGGACTAACAAGAAAAAATGACGACATTTGTCTGATGAGATTATTTTACGAAAAAATGTATTTTTAACAGTTGTTTCTTCATAATCTTTGCAAACGTCATTTTAAACCTAGCAATATTTTAAAGATGTATACAGAATAGGACATTTTGTGTCATAATTTGACTAAAAAACACAATCATAAAAAATATAATCAAAATATGAATTAGTTTATTTTATTTTATTTATTTCTTTATTTATTTTTAAGCAAATATATATATATATATATATATATATATATATATACCAAAATTAATGAAAGTCATCGCCAACATGACGACAAAATTTTAAAAGGCGTCGTGGGAGTCCTATATTAAAACTGTACGGCCTGTGGAAGTATGAAAATTGGGTCGTGAACCATGAATTTTATTTGGAAACCTTTCTTTGAATGATTTTGGTTTCACTATTGTACAATATTAATTTGGTTTTATTAATAATTTGGCTTCTGGTAAATTGAAATTTTAATTAGGTGGTGAAATTGGTATAACGTTTATGTGTTTCAAAGTTTAAAGATAAATAAGAAAAGAAATAAAGGGCGAATATTTCGCACGGATTTGCTAGTAATAAAATAAAACAATTCTGTGAAAATGTCATGTTGAATCTCTTGATGATGTATTAAAATACAAAAAGGAAATTTATTATTTTTTATATGTAAAGACAAAACTTTTTGGTTTTACACATAAAATGCGTTAAAAGTACTTCTTCTTCTTCTTCTTCTTCTTTTTTTTTTTCATAAATTAGCCTACACATAAAATATTTTGTGTGTATAATTACTGTCGACTCAGCCATAATAAAAAATAAATAAATAAATAAATAAATAAATAAAATGAAATAAAATGAATAAATAAATAAATAAATATTATTTCGTGTTAGACAACTAAGTTGTATTAGAAAAAGAAAAAAAAAATTGATTGAAAATTCAATATTTAGACGTATAAATTAAAGTACATGAATGCAATGAATAAGGAATTACCACCTATATTTCGATGATGTTTGCTTATGACAGATTCAATCAATAAAATTTCGCATTTAATTGATGCAATGTATAATAATATTCCGCCGAAAGAAATTTAACCTCAGGCATATTATGTGAAACATGATTTAAATTTTCTTTTGATTCTATTCGAGATATCGGAGAAGGCATCAAACACAATGGAGTTTGCGAAGATTGAGTTTAAAGTTGAGTAGTTTTATGTCGCCATAGAGTTACGCAGTCGACAATCTGACACAGTCTTGGACCTAGGGGTGGTCCGGAAACATACCATTATAATTTTCTTACCACCAAAGTTTCCATTTTGATTCTCCGTGGTCTCCATTTTGATTCTCCAATTTTTATCTGTCATCACGAAGGAACATACAAACATTTTTGTTGTTATCTAAATATATAAATCTGAAAGTTTGTCATTGTACCTATCCGGATAGTTAGATTTTATCAAAAAATTGATATACTTATTAATCAGGACAAAATCTAGCTAACACCGTATTTTTTAGTTCAAATGGATAATTGGTTCAGAAGATATTATATAAAAACCCTATTTCAACTTGAAAAAAAAAAAAAAAAAAAAAGCCAAAAATAAGTAAAGAAGTATGTATATTGAAACAGCTCAGGCGTTAATTCTTTATCGATTAATCGATGCTTGCATTGCTTTTAATTTTAATTTCAATAATTTGTTGGCATCTTCCTACTATCCAGTTTGTGTAAAAGTTTTACATGTGGCTACTCTGCTTTTTTCTACTTTTCTCTATGGATTCCTTGATGATTTGATTTAATAATTTATTTAATTCCTCATTCAAATTGGTTTTGCTGCCTCGATCGGGGCTGGAACAATATAAATTGTTATGATTAGCTATATTAATTTACGAAATCGATGCAGCTTTCACAGCTTTATGAAGTACATGCACCCTGACGAGTTTTTACTTCTAATTTTAAGCATTTTTATCCAATTATTAGTTGTGTGGTCCTTTAGTTATTTTCTCTGTCATTAAGTTTAATGATCCTTTTTTTTTATTATTGTCATTCCTGTTGGCGTAAGTAATTTAAATTGTTTTTGTCTCTTATTGGTTCTTAATCTGTATCGCAACATTTTTGTGTCAGTCTTACCTATAAGTTAAAATCAGTTCTATTTTTGTTGTGTATCTATTAATTGCTAAATTTTAAGGTTAAATTTTATTACGATATCTATCATATATATATATACATATATGTATCATATATATATATATATATATATATATATATATGTATACACCTCGCGACAAAAAAGATAGGTACAAAGGGTTTTTTCTTTGATTTTTCATAAAATAACATTATCTAAATTGTGCTTATCATTGATTATTATCATAAAATAACTCTATTCCCGGACTAATTTTTGTTTTAAGACTAATTTAGTAAAGATTTAAGACTAAAATTTTTCTAATTTAAGACTACACTCCGCGACAAAAAGATAGGAACAAAGGGTCTTTTTAAATTTTTCATAAAATAACATTATCTAAATTGTGCTGATCATTTATTATCATAACAAAATATTATCCTATCAAAAACATATTAAATATTTGAATCCTATTCAAAATAATCATATTAAAAAAAAAAAAAAAAAAAAAAAAAAACCTTTGTTCCTATCTTTTTGTGTAGTCTTAAATTAGAAAAATTTTAGTCTTAAAATTGTTCTAAATTAGTCTTAAAACAAAAAATTAGTCCGCTAATTGTGTTATTTTATGATAATAATAAATGATAAGCACAATTTAGATAATGTTATTTTATGAAAAATCAAAGAAAAAACCCCTTGTACCTATCTTTTTGTCGCGGGGTGTACATATATATTACTCCGTAAAACAAAATGAACGTGCAAAAATATCTTTAAATGATAATAATAATAAAAAATAAAAATAAAATTGAAAAAAATCGTGATAATAAAAAATAGAACAGCTTCGATATAAAACCCCTTTGTGAAATTTGAAATTTGGCACCGAATTAGCTCATACGTTTCTCGCCAAAATTTTGGGTGCTGTTCAAACTCTAAAGGTCGCATATAGTGAAATATTCTGTTGAATTTCACAAAATACAGACGAGTTGATACGAGAAAAACGTGCGTTATTACTTTAATAATTCTAATGAATCATTTATCAATTTTTGTTCTCTTTAAAACAGAATAACGTATCCCCCTTTAATATTTTATTCAGCTAAGATGCAAGCACGGAAAACATGGATAAAATATTGCTTTATTTATTCCAATCCTTTGTTTTAGCTATGACATAAATTTCAGCGTTACTTTCGGGAAACTTAATATTTTATTATAAAGAAGATTAATTATCATCTACAATAATTTATATATAGAGAGTTTTTTAATAAATCAAATCATTATAATTATTAGTACTAGTATCGCCCAGTAATCGAAACTCGTCCACTTTCAAAATGGGATTAAATTGCAACTTAACAGCGCCACTTGTAGGCCAGTATGCACTCAAGCTGAATCAGCAGAGTTTTACTTGATATACAGTAAAGTCTCGTACAACGAGGGTGCAAGTTTGCCTTATGAATATTACAATTTTATTTTTTAATACCACTAATTTTATATCAAAGCAACTGCTTTATTAAAAAACTAAATCGAGCGTATGAACCAATAGATTGGCACTCTAAAAATTTAGTGATGTTAAAAAATAAAACTTTTTTTTTTTTTTTTTTGTCATCTCTGCCACCGCTTTGTACGAGACTTTACTGTATATCTGTAAGTTTGGTACATTGTAAATGCTGAGCCTTTTCTGATTTAAGAGAAAATCTCAACGCGGCCCCTGTTGGGTGGTATAGCCTAAAAGCTAATCGGTACCAACCAAACCAAGGTCCAACCAAATATCAAGTTCGGTTAAATTAATCCATCGGTTCATGAAGTACAATGTTCTAACTCATTTTCTAAAAACTGTCGAACTGAGTTCGTTTAATATCAAAACGTGTAATTTCATCGAAAACATGAAAGCTAAAATTTTTCTGAATCTTATGCTTTCTTCTTATATATGCAGACGATAATTTTATGCATCCACTTTTTAAAAAATAAATAGTCAATTTCAGTTAATTGAAATTCATCGGAAAACCGGAAATCAAACGTTTTTCCGTATCTTCTACTTTCTTCTTATTTATACAGAAGCTTGTAATAAATCCACTTTTTAAAAATAAGTAGTTAATTTCAGTTAATTAAAATGCAAGAAAATCTCCAAACGGGTAAATTCATCGAAAACCGGAAATTAAAAGTTTTTCCGAATCTTATACTTCCTTCTTATATATGGAGAAGGTATAATAATAAATCCATTTTAAAGAAATAAGTAGTCAATTTCAGTTAATTGAAATGCGTTATGTTTCAGTTTAAAAATATATCTTCAAATTAGAGCTGACGTAAATTCCCTACCCCCCCCCCCTCAAAAAAAAAAAGAAAAGAAAAGAAAAGAAAAAAAAGAAAGAAATGAAAGAAAGAAGTTGATAAAATGTCAATTTTCTGCGTTTCCAACTCTTTTTTGTGTTAAAATAACTTAATTTTCCCTTTAAAACGCATTAAAAAGCTCCAATAGGCAGGTAATGAATTTGGCGCCAAATTCGGCTACCTTTTGCCTATGGCGACTTTTTTGGAGACTTTAGGAGAGAAAATCCTTATTATCGATATACCAAAGATGGACGTTCTAATGTGATTGGTTAAGGAGTTACGGGAAATTTGAATTTAAAAAAAGTTAGTTTTAAAAGTAAAATATTAATCCTTTCGGAACAACATACATTTGCATCAACAGTAGCACTTTATCAGTGTGTAGAAAATCTTTACAGTGATAATGAGATAATGATCTCAATTTTTGCCAGATGATAATTTAACTTTTTACAATTTTTTAACGCTCACGTTTAATTAAATGTATTTATTTTTAAGACGAAAGAAAATGAACTCTTTTTTTTTTTTGGCAACAATTAAATTATAGCTAACATTTTAATGGCTATTTTTATTGCTATTAGCTTATTATTTTCATATTTTAATTAATTAAAAGAAAACTATTCAAAAATTCGAAAATCTGACTTCGAAGTATTGTGTTGTCACCGGGTTCTGAGCTACTGTAAAAGTTTCAAATGTCTAGCTAGTAGGGAAGTTAGTTAAAAATCGATTGATTTGTACCGGACAAACACACAACCAAATAAGAATAGAAGTTAATAAAAACATTGTAAAATAAATAATGCATTTTGTTGCAAAAAAAAAAAAAAAAGAAAAGAAAAGAAAAAGAAAAAAAAAAAAGAAAGAAAAAGAAGAACATGCAATTTTTTTTTTTTTTTTTTTTTTTTTTAAATGATTAAAATAAAATTCAGAAAAATCGTGCTAAAGAAATGGAACAACTTCAAAATAGAAACCCTTGGCGAAATTTGAAATTTGGCACCGAAATAGCTCGGTTTTTCCTCCAAGATGTTTATTTACGCGATTGCGATACCCATTTTAATTAATTTCCAAAATGGCAACAAAAATTTAAAAAAACACCAAGGGGCTTCTATGATAAAGCTATACCAAAGTAATATTAAGAAATCATTATAGTAACCGATGCTAGGGAATGAAATACAGTTATTGCATGTTTTTATATGGAAGAATAGATTAAAATAAGCCCTGTAGTACTAAATTAAATTCTGTTTACAAAGAATATAAGTAGATTTATTATTATTATTATTATATAAATTCAGTGATAGTAAAATTTTCAAAAATTCTTTAGTCAAGGATAGCTCCTGAAAACTTTCACCCTTATTATTATATTGTTACGAATTTGTAAATAATAGTAGTTAATTTTAGGTAAATTCATTCAAAGAGGCTTATTTAAGTAATAAACTGATAATTGTCTGCATTTCTAGCTCTTTTTCGCATTAAAATAGCTTGTTTCCCTTTAAAAACCCGTTAAAAGCTTTGCCAAGGCAGGTAATGACCTTGGTGCCAAACTTGGCGGCGTTTTCGCTCCTGGGCAACTTTTTTAGCGACTTAGAAAAATCTTTATTATCGATATCTCGAATATCTAAGCTTTAACTTGATTCGTTGAGAAGTTACTGGAAAATTCTCATTTTCTACGAGGGTATATAAGAAAATTGCATTGCAGCCAAGTCACTCAGTTTTCACGCTAAGCGGCTACTGAAACAAGTCTCTTGCTACTGTTTGATGACAGCCTATTTCTGTGTGTTAAGGGTTTGATACAGTTTATGCTGTGATTTTGCTGTTATAAGCTGTTATTTAAGCGTTGTTTTCTAGTGAAACTGAAGTTGATGCTTGGTTTACAGAACTGTTATCTTCTAGAAATTTCTGCAAATGAATTTTTAAGCCTCTGCAAGATTCGCCTTTCATTCAGAGACAATTAACGAACTCTGAGTACGCAACAATATTGATAAGTTTACATATGGGGAAGATTCTAATATCGGTAAACATAGAAATAAATAAAATGTATTCCATATTCCAATAATTGACGTAAGTAGTATTTTAATATGATTGCAAAAGCATTTTATCCTAAGTGTGAAAAGTTATAAGTACTAATTTATTTGACCATAGAAAATTCATAAAAATAAAATATTGAATTTTAATATAAGTAGAGAGAGCGCAGTGGGGGGGGGGGGGGGAGGGGTCCGAATAATAGCAATTATTTCATTACATATTCCACATGAACTGTATAGTCCGATGGCTGGTATCATAATTCTTACTGGCACTTACATGTATTATGCTCATCAAATTTTAATTCAAGTGTCAACATGGTTGCTATTCTGTTACGCATATGCTTACAATTTTTGATTGGCTACCAGAAAAATTCAATTCAAACGATTAATAGTAATTAATACGATTTCGCCAATTGCGAATGCGTGAATCAGCAAATCAAGCAGATAATTCTTTAAAGAAATGTATGCCACAAGTGGGCATTAAATTAGAAATCGAACTTACATTTTGATCCAAAGTAAGAAAAAGGCCCATATGGGACCATCTGTGTTCTTAAAAATAAAAGCAAGTATAAAAGACATTCTATTGAATAGCAATTGGAATTTTCATTACTTTTCGAAATTTGCATTAAGTTGGTAGATCGACTACGAGAGGGTCGATCGGGCAATGGGTGACTTGTCCTCAGTGGGGATCTTTCTAAGGGGTTCTAGCCCGTATTTACTTGAGTTCCAGAGAAAACCACGAAAAAGTCCGAATGGCTAGGTCGACGAGAGTGACCTGGCATCGAACTCGGCGCTTCCCGTCTACAAACATTGAGCGCAGGACCGCTCAGCCACTGGCAGGGCTAAATTTGCATTGAGAAAGAGCTACATATGTAATAACAATGGCATGCATAAAAATTAGGAAAAAATCACATGAAGGGTTGAAGGATTTCAATGCATGTTTCTCATATCAGCTGTTAACCAGCGAACACCTGTCATGACGTCAGATGTGACGTAACTGTATTACGTAATCAACGGCGCATCTTCGCTCCCTGAGAGAGAGATGTTTATAAGAGTCTGTACGAGAAAGCTTTGCTAAGCGTGCGGCAAGAAATGCCCGCATTATGTTATTATACTTTTCTATATATTATTAAATGTTATGATTGTTAAAAGACTCTGCTTTTCACTCTGCGGACCCATTTAAACCAACAATGGTTATGGGCCCAGAGACACGCATCTTACTGCGGACTTTTTAAAAATTTAAATTAACATTCGTTAAAACGAAAGTGCGACTTATTGTTAAGCCTAAGGGCTGAAATCGAAAGTATTTTTGATTCTATTTTTATAAAGAAGCTACTATAGCTGATTAAATATGTCGCAAATATTAAATATAGAAAAGTTATCGAAAAACAATTTTGACACCTGGAAGCTGCAGATAGAAGCTGTTTTAATCAAAAATGATCACTGGAGTTATGCTAACGGAACGAAAATTAAGCCCGATGAAGGCGCCGAAGGTGAAGAAAAATGGCTCGAAATTGACCGGAAAGCTAGAGCCGATTTAATCCTAGCAATTACCCCAAGTGAGTTGTGTCATATTAAACATTGTACCACCTCAAATGAAGTATGGAATAAATTAAAAGAAGTTTACGAATCGAGAGGACCGGCAAAGAAAGCCACCCTGTTGAAGCAGCTACTCTTTAAGAAAATGTCTGATAGTGAAAATATGTCCGATCACCTAAATATTTTCTTCGATATAGTGGACAAGCTAAAAGAAATGGACATTGAAGTAGCCGAAGACCTATTATCAATTTTGCTCTTATACAGTATTCCTGACAGCTATGAAAATTTCAGGTGCGCCATAGAAGCAAGAGATGAATTGCCGCAGCCTGAAGCTCTGAAAATTAAAATGATGGAAGAATACGAGTCAAGAAAAAATAAAAGGAATCAAGAATCATCAAATGCGTATTTTACGACTCACAAGAAAAATCTTCCTGAAAAGAACAAAAGAGAAATCTTAAAGCCTGTGCAGAACAAGAACACATATGGCGAAAGAAATTATGCAATCTTCAAATGCAATTACTGTTCAAAAGTAGGGCATAAAGCCTCAGAATGCAGAAAGAAGATCTCAGACAGAAAATTCACTTCATCGAATAAATACAAGGATAGATCTTTTATGGTTGAAGATAGTACAGAGTTCACGATGGCAGCCAGTAACTCTTTCCAAGAACATTCCGAGTGGTGTCTCGATAGCGGTACGACATCCCATATGGCTCATGACAAGAATTTGTTTATAGATTTCGAACCTAGAATTGGATCATTTATAAAATTAGCTGTAGATGAAACAGCGGAGATCACAGGTGTTGGAACAGTCAAATTAAAAGTTCCCGGTAATCACGGTGTAACTAATTTAAAGTTGACAAATGTTTTGTGCGTTCCAAAATTAAAATGCAATTTAATGTCTATATCAAAAGCTACATCAAACAACTGCCGAGTTGCATTTACCGAAAAAGTTGCGAAAATCACAGAGCAGGACGGCTCTCTGATTATAAGTGCTACAAGAAAAGGTGATTTATATTTTTTTCAGCCGCATGTGGATATCGCTGCATCAACTCAGGTAAGCAACTTTCATAAATGGCATTTAAAATTAGGACATTTAAATGAAAAAGATTTAAAATTATTAAAATCTGAAAATATGTTAAGAGATTTAAATTTTAATGAAAAAGATTCCTTAAAAGATTGTAAAGTATGTATTAGGTCTAAACAAACTGTGAAACCATTTTGTAAAGAAAACAAATTTCATAGTGATGAATTATTAGAAGTAGTTTATTCTGATTTATGTGGCCCTATAAATGTTAAATCCCATGGCGGATCACGTTATTTTATTACTTTTTTGGATGATAAATCTCGTTACATTGAAGTAAATTTTCTAAAAACAAAAGACGAAGCTAAGTACGCGTTCCGGAGATATAAAGCAGCAGTCGAAAATCGATTAGGAAAAAAAATTAAAATACTGCATACTGATAATGGATTGGAATATTGTGGCGAAGAATTCAATAAATATATTGAAGAATGCGGTATTAAACGCGAATTTTCATCGCCAATGACCCCTCAGCAAAATTCTAGAATTGAAAGACAAAATCGTACATTATGCGAAATGGCGAGGTGTTTATTAATGCAATCAAACCTTCCAAATACATTCTGGGCTGAAGCAGTAAATTGCGCTGCATATATTAGAAACAGGTGTCCCACTAAAGGAATTAAAGAAAATAAAACACCGTTTGAATTGTTTTTCGGTTATAAACCAACTGTTAACTATTTTAAAATTTTCGGACAGAAATGTTTTGTTCTAAATAAAAAATCAAAAGGGAAGTTTGAAGCTAGGTCACACGAACATATATTCGTTGGCTATTCAAATGAATCACGCGCTTACAGATTATGGAATAAGGATACCAGAAAAATTGTCATAAGTCGTGATGTTCGATTTATAGACGAGTTTCAAACAAATGATTCAGCTACTACTGATCAATTAGAATTAATTTTTCCGTCTGAGAATAAATGCAATGATTGTAATATTAAAAATGAAACTCCTATTCCTACTCAAACCGCAGACAGGGGGGAAAACAGCGGATCGATTTCCTATCCCCCTGAATGCAACGGAGAGAGTTTCTCTTTTTGGAAAGGGGGGGAAGGCTCGCTTTCTGAAGGGGGGAACGTAGAAGATGTGAGTGGAGGGGAGGAGAGTGCTCACGATAAATGTAAACAAGAGAAAGGGATTGATAAAAACAATCCTATTTTTAAACGCGGTCCAGGCCGACCTAAAAAAAGTAAAAGTTGGAACTTTCAAAACTCTCATAAGGAATGTATTACAGATACGAAATATAAAGATGAAACTTCTCAATTAGCTGATAACTCATTTAATGAAATTAATCTCAGCGTAATCGACGCGTTAAATGGAGAGTATGCTAAAAATTGGGAGAACGCGATGAAATTAGAATATGATTCTTTAGTTAAGCAAAACGCTTGGGAAATTGTAGATAGACCAAAAGATAAAAAGGTAATTGGGTGTAAATGGGTTTTAAAAACAAAATTTAAACCAAATGGTCAAATTGAAAAATTTAAGGCCAGATTGGTTGCCAAAGGGTGTTCACAGAAACAAGGTATAGATTTTGAGGAAAATTTTTCACCAGTAGCCAGATTAAGTTCTATAAGAACTGCAATCGCGTATGCTATCCAGAATGGTTTCACAGCATACCAGTTAGATTTCATTATGGCATATGTTAACGGCAATTTGAATGAAGAAATTTTTATGGAACTTCCTGAATTTTTTGAAAATGATATACATGAAAATAAAGTGTGTTTATTAAAGAAGTCTTTGTATGGGCTTAAGCAGTCAGGAAGACAGTGGTTTAAGAAATTAGATGAGAAACTGAGAAAAATGAAATTTAACCCTTTGAATTCCGACAAATGTGTCTATTACTCAAAATATCCTTTTGATGCTATTATAATCGTCTATGTCGACGATTTAATTTGTCTCACTAAAAGTGAAGAGCACTATTTTGATATAAGAAATAAATTAGCAGAATCTTTCAAAATGAAAGATATGGGCCTTCTGCATTATTGCTTAGGCATTGAATTTAATCAAGATAGGGACAGCATCACTATAACACAAAAGAAATACATTGAAGATTTATTAAATAAATTTAATATGGAAGATTCTAGAGTGGTGAATACACCTTTAGATAACAGTGTAAAATTAACTAAACAAATGTGTCCAAATACAGAAGAAGAGAAATCATATATGTCAAAAATTCCTTATAGACAATTAATTGGTTCTCTTATGTATCTGTCGGTTGCTACCAGACCAGATATCACCCATGCTGTAAATTATTTAAGTCAGTTTATTAACAATCCAGGAAAACCTCACTGGATAGCTGCTAAAAGAATACTAAGGTATCTCAATGGCACTAGAAATTTAGGAATTGTGTATTACAGAGACGATAAACCATTGACAGCATTTGTTGATGCCGATTGGGCATCGGATATAAATGATAGAAAATCATATACAGGATACGTCTTTAAATATGCCGGTGGACCTATTTCTTGGGAATCTAGAAAGCAGCGAACCGTTGCTCTATCCACAACAGAATCTGAATATATGTCTCTGTCTGAATCCGCAAAAGAGACAATTCATGTTAGAAATTTCTTAAAAGAATTGGATCCTGAAATTGTATCAAGTCCAACTGCAATCATGTGCGACAATCAATCTGCACTGAGATTAGTAAAAAATCCTGTTCATCACAATCGATCTAAGCACATTGACATTCGTCATCATTTTGTGCGAGAAGTTTACAATAATAAACTAATAGACATTAAATATATTTCATCAGATGAACAACCTGCAGATATTTTAACAAAAAGTTTAAATGCATATAAACATGAAAAATGTTGTGATATTATAGGACTTAATACTCAGGACTGATGAACTTAAAAATATATATATATTTAAACTGTGTTTTCATTAAGAAATTAACTGCTTATATTTTACGTATTTTATTTTATAATATTAACCATAATTATTTGCTTATAATTCTATTTCTTTACTAACACTTTTCTTATTTTAAGTAACTCTTGCATAAAAATAACTTTCTGTAATTTTTAATATGCTATTATAATGCATAAATATGTTTTATTTTCGAAACATTTATTGAAAAAGGGGGAAATGAAGGATTTCAATGCATGTTTCTCATATCAGCTGTTAACCAGCTCACACCTGTCATGACGTCAGATGTGACGTAACTGTATTACGTAATCAACGGCGCATCTTCGCTCCCTGAGAGAGAGATGTTTATAAGAGTCTGTACGAGAAAGCTTTGCTAAGCGTGCGGCAAGAAATGCCCGCATTATGTTATTATACTTTTCTATATATTATTAAATGTTATGATTGTTAAAAGACTCTGCTTTTCACTCTGCGGACCCATTTAAACCAACAAGGGTTGTATATGAATTTATGCTATAATTCATAAATCAAAATAGTCATTACGCCATAATAAAAAGTCTTTTACGATTGTATAAGTTTATTTAAAAATGTATTTATTTAGAATATTTACCAATTTTTTAATTCAAAACGTTTTATAATATGTGACGATTTACTTTAAACCTATAATTCCAGTCGGATTTATCATTTATATAATCTGAGATTCGAACCATGACTGAGCGGTTAAATTCCTTATTTCAAGAAAATTCCAGAAACTAACAAGAGTATAAATCGCTGTTGAAAAATATCAAAGAACTCATCAGTAAATTTTCTCAACTTGACATTATGACGAAGTTCTAAATCAGAAGAAAAAGATGGGGCGTCTCCTCCAGACGTCTTTCAAAAACGAGATTCACAAACTTATTGCATTTATTTTTGGACGCATTATGCAACTAGTTGAATAGGCTTCTTTTAAAGCGTTATAACACATTTTCCCTTCACGACAGTTCAATGACAGTCGTAATGATGTAACGAAAATTGCAACGAGTTGATTTTATTTTTCCTAATCGATAAAGTGGAAACTAATAATATGTTAAAATACAAATAAGGAAAAGAAAAAAGAAAGAAAGAAAGAAAGACGAAGAAGAAGTACAAGATGTTTTAAAATAAAGCTGAAGAATGTAAAACGTTGGGTAGATGAAAAGCTTTTTTTTTTGTGTGTGTGTGTGTGTGTGTATTTTCTGTAAACTTATATTTAACTACTATGCTTTGGTTATCCCAAAATTTACTTCAATATCAACTGATATATACTATATACTAATAACTATTTGGACAATTTCGAATTTAGACATTTTGTCAAATATCTGAAAAAGATTTTTAGGATTCATCTAGAACCTTTGGTTATTGTAAAGAACATGTTATACCTCATATATTACAGCAAAAGTTGTGTCCTAAATAGGAAAATGGAACCAGTAAAAAATTAAACAAAATTAAAAATGTTTTGGATCACCCTGTAAAAAGTATTGCTTTAAATGCGTTTTGGCTGTAGCATTCGATTAAGAGATTTTTTCTCATTATTTGTATTAATTTTTATGAAGCTGCTAAATATAATTTTTTATTAAAATCACAATCTACTGATTGGAAGAAAATCATATTTAATGAAATTTTATTTTTCCGACTGAGTGAAAATAATGCCTGGACCGGGAGTCGATCCCCGGATCTTTGACTTACAAGGTCAAGGCTCTACCAATTGAGCTATCCAGGCCGAAAGCCGGTCAGCATTACTCACTCAGACAACCTTTAGGCAGAAAACATCTGGTCTATCATTTAGATAGCTCAACAGAAATAAGCCGCAGGTAAAGGAAAACACCATTAAATAATGGGAGAAAGAAATACAATTTTTTTATTAAAATTTTAATAAAAAATTGTATTTCTTCATTCTGTCCTTAGACACCACAAATTACAGTTTGCAAACGAGTTATAACACTGCTAACTGTAGCTTCAGTTGGCGGTTCTTACCTGAGGGAAACCATCTTCACCAATGACGCTTTATCCACCAAGTCAGCATGGCAATTAAAACTTCATGTATGCACAAGTAGGAGGCAAAATAATAAATAAACTGTTCTAATCGCAAAATTGTGCAATTTATAGGACTTTCATTTGCATATTTTTCTTTCAAATCCGTGCGAAAAATTTAAGTATTTGTCTAACTATCGCTGACAAAAAATTTAACTATATTTTTTTCTTTACAAAAATAATTTTTTTTTCTATATAAAAAAAGTAGAGTTAATACTAGTTAAATAAATTCTTGTCGAATCATGTTCTTAGTCAGTCTAAGAACATGATTCGACAAGGATTTATTTAACAAAACAGTATTAACTCTACTTTTTTTTACATAGGAATTTTTGCTAGTGTTCGGATTACTAGTGTTCGGAAGTGTTCGGAAGTGCTAGTGTTCGGAATACTGTAATTACTTTGTTACCGACTGTACATTTTTTTTTTTTTTTTTATCAGTGATTCTTTTTTCTAAAAGTTTAACTAGGGATAATTCATAATTTTCGATAAGATTATTGTTACTAACTGTGAACAACAATCTTAAAAATAAAAATAGAATGTTTCAGGTTAAATTTCCCTTTGTTTCAAGTACTCAAGGTCGATTTTATTTTTGTCTGCCTTCTCATTTGTCATTTTTTATTTATTTATTTTTTTTTTTTTTCAAGGATCATACGATTTAAAGGATATTTAGATATCTTACAAAATAACCGAAATCTATATTTATTTATGGCTTTTATAGATTAAACATTGATAAAAATGAATTTTCTGCTTGAATGCATATTAATAAGAAAAAGTTACTGTTATAGCAGCTAGTAATTAGTCGGTCTGGGCTCACTTAGCGCTTGAGTTTTTCATAAGTACAGTCGGCAGCAAAATTATTGAAGCGCTGGCATTAATTCCTATTTAAAAGATGTGCACCTAATACTGTTTTGTTAAGTAAATATTTGTCGAGTTAAGAGTCTTTATGCTGTTTACAAATAAGTTAGTTGATAAAAATAAAATATTAAAATAATAATAATAATAATAATAATAATAATTAAAGAATTTTTCTATTAGTTTGATTCGCATTAAAAGGTATGAAAAGTTTAAAATTGTGTTGCCACCTAAATTACATACTTTAGTAAATTAGAAAAAATCTAATTGTCGTGTTTCGAAAAACTGTTTGCACTCCTGGATTCAGAAAAATCGCCCCTTTCATTTGGTATCGAATTTGTAACGATCCACGTACTTTTTAAAATGACTGAAAGGAATTAAAATGAAGTGTTTCCATCTAAATTTCATACTTTAGTTAATTTAAAAAAAATCTAATTGTCGTGTCGAAAAACTGTTTGCACCCTTGTTTTCAGAAAAATCGCCCCTTTAATTTGGTACCGATTTTGTAAGAATAGGACTGATATTTCTAATTTATTTTCCCTTTTTCCGTTTTTAACCTGGATTCAGCAGAAGGTTTATGACAGAGAATGTAAGCTAAAAAAAGTCTTTAATAATAATAAAAAAAAAATAGTGATTAAACTAAAAAAAAAAAAATGCATATAAAAAATGTGCATGTGTGCTTCAATAATTTTGCTGCCGACTGTATTTCCAAATTCGTTTCTCCTTGTCAGTTCAAATTACTAAACACTGGTTTACATGATATTTAAAACTAATTGTTTGATCTTTTACATCATGATATTTACATGTTTCGAAGTCCAACGTCTCCAAGAAATTAAAAATGGCATGGTGACACTTTAATTCAAATTTTACAATCATTATTTGTGTTATTAATTTCTCGTGACTTAGATGATGTTTAAATATTTAATTTATTTTTTTTCCCCTGTAGTATTGAAAAAAAAAAAAAAAAAAGAATGTATTCTACAAATAGAAATAATCGTAAAATTTTAATTATTAGGTAGAAATAATCGAGATAAAAACTTATTTTTAATTTGTTATACTTAAAGTTTCTCTGCAAAGTAACCATTCAAATTTATGTATTGCTACATTTTTTTTTTTTTTTTTTTAACCTTTTGAATGCCATCACTGCATAGTATAAGACGGATCGAGGTTGCTCCAATCTATAGCTCTCTGGTCAAAAAAAGAAAAAAAAATCTTCTTTAATAACTGTTATTTACAATATTATGTACATTAAGATGGATTAATATGAAAAAAATAAAAATAAATAAATAAACCCTAAGCTTATTTTTGTTTTCAAAGCAATAGATATAAAATTCTGTACAAAACAAAATTTAATTTAGTACAACAGGCTTATTTTAATCTGTTCTTTCACATAAAGGCATGCAGAAACTGTGTTTCTTTCCCTAGCATCGGTTACTATATTCATTTCTTAAAATTACTTTGGTATAGCTCTAGTATAGGAGTCACTTGGCAGCATTGAAATTTTTGTTGTCATTTTGTATATATACCAATATTTTAATTATTACTTACAAAAATTTGAATAAACACCATAAAATGCAATAAACTTGCAACAATTCTTTCGGGCCGAAAAAACACACGACCCTTCACCAGGCGAATAAAGTAAGCACAAAGCAGTCAAAGCGGCAACTGCAGCACTCGTGCTTACTTTGTTCGCCTGATGAAGGGTCGTGTGCTTTTTCGACCCGAAACAATTGTTGCAAGTTCATTGCATTTTATGGTGTTTATTCACAGTTTTGTAAGTAATAATTTACAATGCCAGTTCTGTGGTGCTTTCTTATTAATATTTTAATTTATTACGGCGTATTTTTAGCCCTGCCTTTATCCAATACCACTTATTTTTTAAAAGTAATTTTTCCGTATTTTATCGAAGTTGTATATCGGAGAAAAAGTTTCTGTAAATAAACTGGTGTGAAATGAAAGCCAGGCAAAAATGTTGGCATCTATGATTTTGGCGATGAATTAAATTGACTATCGCAATTGCGTAAATAAAGGTCTTCGCGAGAAAGGAACAAACTATTTGCTGTCAAACTTCAAATTTTACGAAGGATCTCTAAACTGAAGCTGTTTCATTTCTTTAGCACGATTATTCTCAATTTTATTCTTTTTTTTTTTAAGTGTTTGCACGTTCATTTTATTTTTTCGACATAAAAAGAAATATATTTACTTATTTAGTTATTTATTTTTGACACCATTTATTTTTTTCTTTTTAACAGTTATCCAATTGGACAAAAAATAAATAAATGAAAAAGGGGGTTGGCTAGATTTTGTCCTGATTAATAGAAGTGTACCAATTTTTGATAAAATCTAATAATTCTGATTAAAAATCCGAGCTGATTCAATGAAAATCTTTCAGTTTTAAATATTTTAAATAAAAACAAAAATGTTTGCATGTTCATCCAAGGTGATAGCTAAAAATCTGGAGTGACTCCACTCGACTTTCCGAACATTGAGTCATTAACAGTTTTGTAGATAAAGTAAAGAAACAGAAGTTGTTAAACAGACAAATGAGAGAAAACCATAATAGAGTGTTTGAGTATTTTTCTCCATATATTACACGATGTTTTATTTAACGCAACCTTTGAACCCATAGATCATAATGATAAAGAATTTTTCGTTGTGTCCTTGCAAAAAACTATAAATGCTAGATTCACCAAAATGCTTATAGTTAGTGCAACAGTGATTTATAATATTCATATAAATTTTCAGCTCAATTGAATAAGGCGTTTAGATGCTATCGCACTTTTAAGATTTTGGTCTCATAGGCCATAATGATAAACAATTCTTCTTTGTGTCCCTGTAAAAAAAAAAACTATAAGTGCTAGATTCATCAAAACCAATAGGGTTCGTGCTACGGTGACTTGCAACATGCGTACCAAGTTACAGCTCATTCGAGCAAAGCGTTTAGACGCTAGCGTGTTCACTCACACACTCACATACACACACACATACATACATCATCGTAAAAATAGTGAAAACGGACTCATCGGACCTCGAAACGTATAGAAACATCAAAATCTCAAATTCGGATTTTTGACATGGTTATAATACTTCCCTCACTATAGTGTTCGGAAAGTAAAAATTGGTAACGACGCTGAAATATCTGTCTTAAAGGGATAGTACGACCTGTCGTGATAACAAAACATCTCAGTTATTTCTTAGTAATAATTAAACAATTACGATACCCCCTCCCCCCCCCCACACCTTGTATGAAACAGTTAAAGAGGTTTTACGTATTACTTTAATCACGAGTAATATCTGTAATTTATAACGCTATGCACATAAGAATAAAATTATATGCAGAATATATTTTAACAAAACACCACTGTTATTTGTTAGTAATAATTAAAACTTTGCAGTAGTTTCAAGTTTTAACCCCTACGTACTCAACCTTATCAGAAGGCACAACTGGGTTATAAAATGTTGAATGTAGACCAGAATATTCCAAGTATTTAAAAGAATTAAAGTCATGCTATGTAAGGATCACCACAACACAATAGAATATTTGTTACTTTGCCTTAAAAATCTGTATAAATTTTCTCGCTTTAAAAGACGGTAAACAAATTTTACTACATTTTGGTGTATTTAAGCACATTTTTTATACGTTGTATGTCCTTTTTACGAACTGTTGCGAATGTAAAATCCGAGTAAAAATATTCTGCACCCTGTATGCAAGACCCTAGTCGTATTATCGCACATTAAAAAAAAAATTGTACATAAGATAACGGTCAGTGACGGGCAAAAGTGTTCCAGTTACTGACCGTAAAATTAAAGTGATGCCCGTTAACCTATCACGAATTTTTTTCTCATTGAAGAGGTTAATAAGCAGGTCAATATTCTTAATTTTACAACGATTTGTTACAAATACAGGCATTGGACTTTTTTCTCGAAGAAGGAAACTGGCCGTATAATTTAACGGCCAACTCTCCGAATTTTACGAAAATGTCTTACATTCCATAACTTCTATAACTAAATGATGAAACACATTCTTGACACACATATTTTTTTTAATTTTATAATAATGATTAATACACACTATTTACAAGAACGTTTAGCTAGAACGTTAATTCCTCAGACATGGCGTCCTTCACTGCTCTAGTTTCAATTTTTTTTTTTTTTTTTTTTTTTTTTTTCACTTAGCTTTTTCCGACTTCTACAACACAAAAAATATTTTTTTAGTTCTTTCTAGGCAGCGCATTCTATGGGAATCTTAAATTGTATATTATACCAAGTTTCATGAAAATCCAATAAAAATAACAATTTCTCGTAACGTAGAAAGGGACACATTTTAATTATAGACATTTTTTCGTTTAATTGGTATTTGACCCTTATAACTTAGGATAATTCATTGAAAAATTAAAAAGAGGTTTGTTTATGATTAAAATGAGATACTATATTAAGCATCTTGTATTTAATTGGTATTATTCCCTATATATCTACAATCCTTCATTAAAAATTTAAACGGTTATTTCCTATAATTAATGTGTGTCACTTTAATTATAAGCGATTACTCTTTTTAATATATGCTTAGAATTGAATTAATGAGACGCTTATAATGATGCTTATAATTAAAGTGACACACATTGATTATAAGAGTCCTATATTTAATTGGTATTTGACCCTTTTTAATTTAGGATAATTCACTAAAAAGTAAAAGGAACGTTTGCTTATGATTAAAATGAGATACTATAATTATAGCATCCCGTATTTAATTGATATTTGACTGTTTTTAATTCAGGATTATTCAGTAAAATGTTAAAAGGACGTTTGCTTATGATTAAAACGGTATACTACTATTAAAAACATCTTGTATTTAATTGATATTTGCCCCTTTTTATCTACGATTATTCATTAAAAAGTTAAAAGGGGCTTTGCTTATAATTAAAGTGACACACATTAATTATAAACATACAGGGTGGTTATAATTGAACTTCCCCTATAAACAGCATCCTACTGCGCAAACGGGTGAACGGAATGCAACGAAATTTGGTATATAGACTATACAAAAGATGCGCTCACGGAATTTCGAAAAAATATTTCAATTCCAAAATGTCCACCAGAGGGCGCCTCTTCCGGAAAAACATTAAATTTAACACAATAAACGACCAAAACCGAATACAGAAACAATATTAACATTTATTGACTAGTTTCTGACTACCTTGTCATCGAACCATATTAAGTAATACCTGTTTTGCATAAAGCTTCCTCTCCTTCACAAGAATGCAAATCTCGACTTCCCCCCTACAACTGACAACTTTTTCCAGTTTTACATTTTATCACTCATAATTCTTGTTCTGGATTGTTAATATTCTTTCTGTATTTCGTTTTGGTCGTTTACTTAATGTTTTTCCGGAAAAGATGCCGGGCCGCGGTAGCCCAGTCGGTAGAGCGCCGGCCTCGTAATTGGAAGATTGCGGGTTCGGTACTCGAGCCGGCCAAAGACCGTCGTGTACACTAATGGTGGCTGGTGCACGTAAAATCTGTCGTGGCCGCAAAGTCCTCCATGTTCCCATCAAAAATTATACCTCTGGGGGTCACCGAAGCGGGAGAGCCATCCCTTCCGCGGAGGATCAAAATTGTGATGGCATGTCTCCGGACCACCTCTAGGGGTGTGTCCCAGACCGTCGCCAATTGCCCATCTGCGCAGCACTAGTGCGACGTAAAACCCAACTAACTAACTAACTGGAAAAGATGCCCTCTGGTGGACATTTTGAAACTAATCTTGTTTTCCTTCGAAATTCCGTGAGCGCATCCAGTGTATAGTCTATGTACCAAATTTCGTTGCATTCCGGTCACCCATTTGCGCTGTATGATGCTGTTTATAGGGGAAGTTTAATTATAACCACCCTGTACTATATATAATTCGTATGTACCATTAACTGCTATTCTTGTTTGTTTGTTTGTATGTTTGTTTGTTTGTTTGTTTGTTTGTCCGGTACAAATCTTGCAATCGAATTTTAACTAACTTTCCTACTAGCTAGACATTTGAAACTTTCACAGTAGCTCAGAACCCGGTGGCAACACGATACTTCAAAGTCCGATTTTCGAATTGTTGATTAGTTTTCTTATAACAAATTAAAATATGAAAATAATAACATCCTAATAGCGTTAAAATAGCCATTAAAATATTAGCTATAATTTAATTGTTGCCAAAAAAAAAAAAAAAAATTACGAGTTCATTTACTTTCGACATAAAAATAAATACATTTAATTAAACGTGAACGTTAAAAAATTATAAAAAGTTAAATTATGCATCTCACAAAAATTCACGTCATTATCATTTTAAAAATTTTATGCGCATTGATAAGAGCTCTGTGATTAATCAGAAAATTTAAAACATGGTATATAAAAAGTTTTTTTTTTTTTTTTTAATCTTATAAATTTTGTACTGTTCTTTATAATCTTACAGTTATTTATTTTGTATCATTTATTTTTTTTAGACGAAAAGAATTTATTTGTCAGAACTGACGATTTGTGCCTATTGGCGTACCTAAGAGGAAAGAAATATGACGTGGAAAAAGCCTTCAAGAGCATGCAAAATACTTACAAGCTGAGAATGAAAAAACGATTCTACGATGCTGATGACAATAGTGTTGTCCACGACGTTTTCAAGCAAAATTATATCGGATTCTTGCCTTACAGGGCAAAAAATGGAAGTGTTATATTAGTGGTAAAAGTTGGTGAGTATGTGGCTAATAAAGGTAACACTTACTGTAAAATAACATAAGTATTTTTTTTTTTATTAAAATCATTTATTAATTTACTCATTTCGAAATTTGCTGAATTTAATTTTATCAAAGTTGTACTCGTTTTTTCACTTAAAAAAAAAAAAAAAAAAAAAAAAAAAAAGAGAATGAAAAACGATTTTACAATGTTGATAACAAGTGTTGATAACCTTTGGGGACATCTATGTTCCATATTCATTAGTAATTTTTAATTGCAGTGTTTGTTTAAATGACTATGCGCAAGCCAAGTGGGACGTCACTGACCGTCAGTGGGGCTAAAAAAAAAAAAAAAAAAAAAAAAAAGAAAAGAAAAAGATTTCCTATGTTAATTATCTATTGGGTTTCTTGTAAAAAATTACTAAAAATTAAATAAAATTATTTCCCGATTTTAATTCTTATATTTGGGTATAGTTATAATTATAAATTAGTTATCGTGCACATGTTTTAGATTAAGTTATTTTGCTGTCAAATTGACAAAATTTTAATTTTAAATTTAAAAACTCTGTCGCCCTTAGAGTTTTTTGTATTTGGCGATCAAAAACGTAATACGAAAATATACATGCCTGATGTATATTTTCGTAATATGTATTGTACGAAATATTGTTTCATATTAAGAGACCTCTCCACTTATCAAAGCAGAAGTCAGAGACAATGTATTCTATGGAGAATTTCGCCCCATTATAGCTTATTAACTAATATATATTTTTAAATTCCGTTTTCACATTCAGAAACTTCACAACTATTAAACAATTTATCGCTTTCTAAAAATTATTTTTTAAATATTTTAATAGTTTCCTTTGTGGTTGTAAAATGCGAATTTTCACAATGTGAAATTTTTCATTTTTGAGCTTAAAAAAGAAATCTTAAAAAAAAAAAAAAAAAAAAAACAATCAATTTTTAGAAAATGATAAATTGTTTAATAGTTGTGAAGTTTCTGAGTGTGAAGAAGGAATTTAAAAATATGTATTATTTAATGAATTATAATGGGGCAAAATTTCCCATAGAATAACATTGGATTCGGCTTTCAGAGACGATAGGTAGAGAGTTCCCTTAATATAAGTTGTTAAAATAACCATGATTTTTGAAAGGAATTAAATATGTTCTCCAGATAATTTGGCAATTTTTTTCTTTTTTTTTTTTTTTTTTTTTCCCCGCCAAGGATGACAGACATGAAATCCATTCCGCTGCAACATATTAATATCTTATATCAGATACTTTATTTAGACATTTGAAAACAAATTTGATTTCAAATTATGATAGAATATTTATTATTTTTCTTTTAATTAGTATATTAGTTGGATAAATATCACCTTTTAAATGACATGTTCATGTTTACATTCGAAAATGGAAGCTTGCAATTTTTTTTCTACAGTTTTGAAATTTAAAATTAAAATTTTATTTAATTTTAGAGCAAAAATAACTCAATCTAACACATGTAAACAGTAACTTATATATCTGTACTGATAAGTATAAAGTATTTAAGTCCAAAAATGTCAATTTTGAGTTAAGTACATCGTCAGACTCAGAAAAAAATTCTCTATCGATTGGTATAAAGGATTTAAATCCATGTCATTTAGTCTTTGAGAAAATCCATTAGTAAAAAAAGATTCATGTCAGAAATTTAGCATTAATCTTTAGTATAAAATATTTAATTCAATTTTTTCCCTTTATTAAATGAAGATTGACAATCACTGAATGGTATAAAGGGTATAAATCAATCTAATCCCTTTTCCCTAATCGATTCTTCTGATTAGTTTTTAGTTATTTTAACTTTATTTTTCGTCTCCTGAAAAATCAAGAATATGGACTTAAATCCTTTATACTTATGAGTACAGATATAACTATACCAAAATAATAATAACTTCCCTTATTTCCCTTATTTTTTGATAATTTCCCTTAATTTTTAATAATTTTTTACAAAAAATCCAATGGACGATTAACATGGGAAATCTTTTTCTTGACCCCACGGACGGCCAGTGACGTTATCACTTTGCTAGCGTTTTATATACATACAGCATCTGTGTTCAAAATTAGTGGTAATTATTAAATAAAAAGTTCCTACAAGTTGGCAAAATTGATTACAGTATTGTTTTCGACGATGTTTTCAAGCAAAATTATATTGGACTCTAGCGAAAAACGAAGTGTTATATTAGTGGTAAAAGTCAGTGAGTATGTGGCTAATAACGGTAACATTTACTCTCAAATAACATAAGTATTCATTTACATGAAAAATCATTTATTCATTTAGAATGTTTTTGATTTAATTTTTCACAAAAGGAAAATTGTTTCTTCATTCTTAAAGAAACTGAGAATATGAAAAACAAATCTATGATGTTGATAAAATCAGTGTTTCTAACTTTTGGGGACTTTTGTGTTCAATACCGTTTAGTAACTTTTAATGTTTCTCTAAACGACTATTATATATATATCAAGCACCTGTCCTCAAAATTATTGATAAGTCAGTACGTTGGCAACAGTGAGTGATTACAGATGCCCCCGATGTTTTCTAGCGAAATTATACTGGACTCTTGCCTTACCAGGCGAAATATGAAGTGTTATATCACTGGTAAAAAACGGTGAGTATGAGACTAATAAATATGACACTCACATTTAGGTAACATAAGTATTTATTTTTATGAAACACATTTTTTTAATTGCTTCTTTCGAACGTTTTCTGGTTTTATTTTCATCAAAAACAGACAATACGAAATAACAAATAAATAATACTAAAATAACAGACTAACTTTTCTAGCATAAAATTTAGTTCGAATTTATATTTTTGTTTTACAATTGTATGACTAATCTTTCCTTTTATTGTTTATCTAATATTGTTTATTTATTGATTTATAACTGTTTTTTCAATTGGTCGATTTCTAAAGAAATCAACCTAAAAAAAGTACAAGGCTGAAAGTTGGCGCACTCGTGATTTTTAGCAGGGATATTAATTATTTCGATCCTAAATAGTTCGAATTTATATTTTTGTTTTACAATTGTATGACTAATCTTTCCTTTTATTGTTTATCTAATATTGTTTATTTATTGATTTATAACTGTTTTTTCAATTGGTCGATTTCTAAAGAAATCAACCTAAAAAAAGTACAAGGCTGAAAGTTGGCACACTCGTGATTTTTAGCAGGGATATTAATTATTTCGATCCTAAACAGTTGTGTGATTTTCCAATGAAAATGGCTTCTAACATAATTCCTACTTAGAATCATTTGACATCAAATTTTTGATGCATTCTACTGTAATATATACACTGTTAAATACTAATAGCTACACTGAGAAAAAAAATATATACCACCTTCATCTAGAATGAATAAGTGGCCATTTTCTAAATCCCTTAACTAGAAATATAGATTTCCGAGCTATGCGCATAAGGCACGCCAATAAACTGAATAAACGAAATGATCGAGATTTTCTAGTCTACGCATTTCTAGATGGTGAAACAATATTCTGAATATTCTGAATCTTTTTTATGGCGAGAAATTCTCGCTTGATTATCTATAATAAGGTCATAAACCAAGATTATAGTTGCTGAAACCCGCCTCTTTTGTTCGCATTTTATTTGGAGATATTTTCAAATAGGTTTGACCACTATACACTGTTAAAAAAAAAAAATCCCGTAAGATTACGGGGAAAGCCCGGCAGCAGAGATTCCAGACAAAGCCAGTAAAAAATAAACATTGGTTTTACAGGCAAAATGTTTTTTTTACGGGCATGTAACGTAATTTAAGGTTATTATATACTTAATTTATGGTCTAAGCGTTTCTTTTTACGGGCTTTGTCTGGAATCTCTGCTGCCGGGCTTTCCCCGCAATTTTACGGGTTTTTTTTTTACAGTGTAACATAGACAAACTCTCTAGAATTCTAATAGGGGTTTCTAGAACTTGCTTTCAAAAGGGACTAGAATTTATAAGAATGACATGGAAATATTTTTTCTAGAGCCATAATTTAGATTCTAGATATCAGTTACTGAATTTTTTTCTCAGTGTAATTATGATATCAGAATTTACATAAAATACTTAAAGGTACAATAGATGTTTAAAAGAAAATTTCTCGATCTTTGAGCTCTTGCTCGAAAATTTATATAAAAATGTTATTATTCTTTTTTTATGCTATAAAAATATATCCGGAAAAAATCAATGCTAACTTTTCATTTTTTTGTAAAAAAAAGAAAAAAAAAAAAAAAATGTATTGAATTATTGTAAATTTCATATACGTCATAAAATATAACATAAATCTGATTTTCTATCTGTATATAATAGATATTTTAGTTCTACACAACATTTCGCATATTTAAGCATTACGGAATTTACAACTTTTGCTTCAAATCTAGAATTACTGGATTTTTCTCGTTTGTTCTCAAGTTTTCTAGAATTGAAGTAAGAGTTGTAAATTCACTCACGCTAAATATGCAAAGTATTATATAGAACTGAAATCTCTATTTATAAAAATATATAAAATCGGATTAATGCCGTATTTTAACACGCATCATACACGAATATAATCGAGTTTTTATTGGCAAGATATATAGAAGAATAATTTGAAGGTAATTTAAAAACGTAATAAAGTATTACATTTGAATGTATGCTGCAAATAACAGAAGAACTATCCAATAAGAAGGCATTATCTTTAGATTTAACTGCGATTTATCTTAATAGAATATTTTAAAATAGAAGTAAGAAGATTAGATGACCACAGAAACAAAACTTATTATCTGAGACTTGTTAAAATTGTATAATATTAATATATTTGCGCGAGAGCCCAAAGAGACCCCATTCTGAGCTTTTACATATTAATGATGAGGTGGTAGCTACAATTCATCTTTGATGGCGTGACCCCTCCTATCGCAGCCAAATGCACCAGATTAGAGAAAATGTGGTTGTAATTATGTTACGTATGAACAAATACATTTTTTAAAAAAGGTTACCGTACAGATATCAGGGATGGAACACGGGCGCAGAATTCATACCACTATCAATGTAAGAAAATTGTCTACCTCTTAAATCAACGATATTACAGGTAGAGAAATTTCTTAAACAGATTCCGGTATGAATTCTGCGCCCGTGTTCCATCCCTGAGATATAAATGGTTCTTAATAAATGCCAAACTTCCGCCAAATCAGTTGCTGAGTAACAGATAGTTTAGCAAATTATTGTACCATATTATAAAACCAAGACTGCAATACTAGAGCAGTGTTGCCAGATTGGGGTTTTTTTTCACTTAACTATCACTAATAATTTTCAGAAGTGGTATTTGATATACATAATAGACGATTAATCTTCGAAGTCATTAGGCAACCGTTACAATAAAACTTTAGTGGTGGCTATTGAATAAAAAATTTCCCAATCTGGCAACACTGCACTAAGTTTGCCAAACGATACATTTATTTGTAAGTTGAAAGGAAACCGAATTAGGAAAATGACATAACATGCTAGTGTATATCTGAATTTGTTAAAGAAATAATAATATATGATCAAAGATTTCGGAAGTGTTGTAATTAGAAATAGATATTTATGTGAGAAGAGGGGGTATATAAATTTTAGAGAACACATGTACGACTGCAAGTGAATTTAAGTTACAATATAGAAGTCATAAATGTATTTCGTTGCATTACAAGATTTTATACGTTGTATAACTTTCTTAGAATATGTGATAATTAGCATCACAGCAAGCTACTTTTTTTTTTAAACAACAGAAATTTTATTAAATTAACCGAATATTAAATATATATATATTGATACAGCTTCAACAAGAAGTTTTGTTACCATAATCGAAAGGAGCACATTCTACAGTGCGGTGGTTTCCGCCCACCCCCGAGACACATAATAGGCGAGACGTATTAATCCTGGACGATAGGTCTAATGCCCCAGCCGTACCCTCCCGCTCCTCGATGTCTTTTTCTAGTCAATTTTGTCCTTTTATTACTTCCGGTGTAAGCTCTTTTTATTATTTTTTTTTTTTTAACACACTTGACATTGTAAGTTTTTTTTATTTTCGTCCCATGCTATTTCTATGGAGTTTTTAGCTTTTTCTTTCCTCTCGTTTTCTACAATCTAGAGTGCGTCTCGCCTATTATGTGTCTCGGCGGTGGTGGGGGGGGGGGGGGGGGGGAACCACCGCACTTCAGAATGTAGAAAACGAGGGAAAAAAAGCTAAAACTCTATAGAAATAGTATGGGAAGAAAACCAAAAAAACTCATAATGTCAAGTGTGTTAAAAAAAAAAAAAAAAAAGAGCTCACACCGGAAGTAATAAAAGGACAAAATTGACTATAAAAAGACATCGAGGTGGGGAAGGGTAGGGCTGGGGCATTAGACCCATCGTCCAGGGTTAATACGTCTCGCCTATTATAAGTCTCGGGGGTGGGCGGGCGGGAACCACCGCACTCTAGAATGTAGAAAACGAGAGGGAAAAAAAGCTAAAAACTCCATAGAAATAACATGGGACGAAAACCAAAAATCTCACAATGACAAGTGTGTTTAAAAAAAAAAAGAAAAGAGCTCACACCGGAAGTAATAAAAGCACAAAATTGACTATAAAAAGACATCGAGGTTGGCGAGGGGAGGGGAGGGCTGGGGCATTAGACCTATCGTCCAGGATCAATACGCCTCGCCTATTATGTGCTATTATGTCGCTCGCTCATTGGTCGTTTGCAGAGATATCTATGATGTAGTTTATTGTACTCTCCAGTGACAGTTACTCTTCTTTCACCGTATTCTTTTGGTCAATCGAAGAAAATTCCGAATTAAATTATTGCTAAAATAGCGAAAATAATCTACAAAATCAGACAATTTTGTTTGTTTGTTTGTTTGACAAAACAATTTTTTCTTTGAGGAATAATAGAACTTTTGCAGTATTCGAATACATATTATTTATTTAATCATTTATTTATTGTCAGTTTGAGAATGGTACAATAGCCTTTCTATGAAAATTTCACAGCAAGGAAATTTATTTTGAACGTTCTATGTATCCTTAATTTAGTTTAAAACATAAATTTCAATACAATTTCGATCAATAGTTCAGATATATTTAAAAACAAATACTTGGATAATTTTGAGATTTATCCAAATCGAAATCTTTACTTTGAGTAAATAAATAGATCAGAATCGGTTATTATACAAACATCATAAGAATTTATTCCGAAAATATGTTTTAAATATCATTTGTGTGGCAATAATAACAATAATAATAATCGGATTTCATTTAAAACCCATTATTAAGTATTTCCACCGTACTCGTTTACAAAATCGCTAAACGGTTATTTTCATTTAAATGGATAATCATACATTATATGTATATATTTTTTTTCTACGCACCATTGAACAATGTTATTTTTCTATAATAATCTGAAAAACAAATTACGAAAACTATGAGAAAAAAAAAAAATCTTCACTGATATTGCGATCATTAAATGAGATAAGAAGTTGTTTACACGTTTGTATAAGACACTTCTTTATATATATATACTAGCTGACCCGACAAACGTTGTTTTGTCATATAAATTATTTCTAGAGAATATTTTGCTAGAAAAAAATAACTAACTTATTGTAAGTGTGTTAGGATGTGGTATATAAGTGGAAGATGTATGGAGCACTGTGAACGGTGAAAGAATATAAAAATAACAAAACACCAATCATTTATTTTTTTAATTTATTAAAATTGATTCTTTAAAATTATATACATATCGCTACTTATAACAATATTACTAAAAAACAATATCATTCCCTTAATGCAACAGAGTGTACAATATTTTTTGTTATCCCATCTTTCGCCAATACAAACAAACTGGCTGGTTTGCCCACTCGAGAGCCACGTATAATTGTCCGTGTGAAAAACATGATGTGCTCAAATCTAAGCCACAGACAGACATCGTTTGGCCCTGAGACTTATTGATAGTCATTGCAAATGCCAATCTAATTGGAAATTGAGGGCGTTTAAATTGAATTGGCACATCTGTGGGTATAATAGGAATTCGCAGTAGTAATGTAGTTTCACCTCGTAATTTGTTATTTAAAATGATGGCTTCCATAACATTTTTCATTAATTTTTTTATGACTAATCGCGTGCCGTTGCACAACCGTGGTGGGTTCAAATTACGAAGCAAAATAACCGGAGATCCAACCTTCAGTTGTAAAATATGCGGTGGCATGCCTGGTAAAACCAATGAGTTTAAAAACTTTGTTGGATAATTTACAGCTTCGGTGGCATCGCAAACTGTATCATTAGATTTGTATAACACCAAGTCTCCTGGTAACAAATGTTGTATCTTGAGATTCAATTCGTTGACGTCCACATTTTTTGCTGCTAAAATTGCTCTTTCTGCCAGCCACTCATGATTTGTGTATCGTCTGTGTACATCGGGAAATATCTGGTCAATAAGAGCATCTTGAGAATCAATGATTGTGCAGAAATCGGTCGGTAATTTTATGCATCCAGTTTCATCTGTAGTAACTTTTCCATCGCCGATATCTAACAATTGTTTTGAGAATGTTTCAGCGGATGGATCTTGAAGCTTTTGAACGCACAAATTTACTTTCAGTTGTACTTTTTCAACATTAAGACACAATGACGATGATTTTAAGCACGCGTTGATCTCATCAGCGTATGTTGAACGCGGAATAACGGGAAGTGCTTGTCTGAAATCACCTGAAAAGAGTAACAGAGTGCCGCCAAATAGTTTGTCGTTGTTTTTTATATCTTTCAATATCCTGTTCGATGCCTCAATCGAATGTTTGTGTTCCATAGTGCATTCATCCCAGATAAGAATTTTACACTATTTCAGCACTTTGGCCATGGACGATTGTTTTTTTATGTTGCACACTGCGTCTGGGTTATTTTGAATATTTAGTGGCAGTTTAAATAATGCATGAGCTGTTCTGCATCCATCCAATAAAGTTGCTGCAATGCCAGATGATGCAACAGCCAATGCGATGCCATTATTTGATCGTATTTTGGCGAGAATTAGCGAAATAAGGAATGTTTTGCCAGTTCCACCTGGTGCATCCAAAAAAAAAAAAAAAAAAAAAGAATCCACCTTGTCCTGCCAAAACTGCGAGCATGATGCGGTCGTAAATGGTCTTTGTTCTTCATTCATTAGTGGGACATTGCGAGCAACAATCGCTGCCATTTCTACAGTATTGTATTGTAGTTCACGATTCAATTCAGTGCTTATTAAATCAGATGCATTTCGATTTGTTGAATGCATACTGAAATGACTGAGTGGTAAGTTGGCAGTGATAATGCAAATATCTTCAATAGCAATCAATGCTTCATTGTACATAGCGTCACTGAATACTATCGTTAGATCGTTGCACCGTGAACGATGTTAATGCAATATATCATTAGTCATTGAATCTTTGTGATTATCCCATAATGTCTCTGCTCGGGCCGAGAAACATGTAGGCAACACTATAGCGAATAGTAGACGAATTTGTTTTGCTGTACAGTTCATTCCTACTTCAGCAAGCATACACTCCCACTGGTTGTCGTCTTCCAGCAAGCCGAGTGCAAGGCATGCATCTTTATACGTTGGATACTGTTGTCCATTCACTTTACGTAAATCTTGAAATGACAAAGGGCCGATGACATTAAACAATAACAGTCGAAGATAAAAGCACTCAGTCTGCCTTGGATTGACCGTAAATACTCGTTCCAAGGTCTTTGATTTGAATAAACCGGGTCATGCATCAATCGGCGTGCCTTGCTTGCGGGGCATCCATTTTTTTGTTGGAGCCCATGTAAAATAGCATGGTACTTCTGAATAGAGTAATGTCCGTGCAAAAGCACCAAAAGCATCCGCACGATTACTCAATTCAAAAAATTCGGTGAGTGTAGTTTTTGGTGGATTTATAGCACGATCAATCGCTATCTCGTTCGTGAAATATACGCGCTGGCCATTTTCAAGATGGACGGCTAAATGAAGAACTGCTGGATCCCGTTCATGAATTGGGAAACCAAAGATACGCCAAACAGCTTCATTGGAGCTCACGTACCGGCCAATTTGGTAAAGTGTTATTTCATCGTTGTTATTCACCGGAGAAGCATTCACATTGGTATTTTCAACTCGAAATACAGCCATATCACTGCCTTTATTCACATACTTGGAAATGTATTTGATGCTCTTCACTGAACTGCAGAACTGAACATTAATATGAACATTGAATGTTTTGCTCAGCAGAGGCGAATATGGGACCACCCATCGGTTATCAATGTCAATATCTATGTTGTTGACATAGATGACCGCCATAGATGATAAGTTTGTTCGCCATTATCGGGAATTCTTCGACGATATATTGGATATCCGTCAACATTTGTGATCGTGAAATTTTTCGGAAAACTTTTAGTACATTTTCCATCTGCACAAATAATAATGGCCTAAAAATTCATGTTTCATTTTAAAATAAAATAACTCCGTCGGATATTGACGAATTTTTTAAAAGAATATACCATTTTAACTAATTTTAACATTTTAACAATCTTAAAGTTGAAAAAATATTTTAAACACTTACGGTTAAAAATTCAATTTTCATATCAACATTAAATAAATTCTGACGTCGTGTTTACGATTCTAAAATATTAACTTTGAAAAAAAAAATATTTTAAACACTTCGAAAGATACGGTTACGATTCTAAACATATTAATTTTGAAAAAATATTTTAAACACTTCGTAAGATACGGTTAAAAATTCATTTTTAACACGCTTTTATTAGCTTCACCTGTATGTATGTATGTATGTTTGTTTGTAACTTCTCTGGGAGCAAACAAAAAATTTATATTGTAAAAAAAATATTTTCCCTACGTGAACGATGCGGCGTCGTGGTAAGGCGCCGCGCTACGAATCTAAAGGTCCAGCGTTCGATCCCCGTTAGGGGAGATTTTTTAAAAATGGTTTTTGTTAATTCCAAGTTATTTTAATTACAGATTTAAATGTATGTAAATATTACGGTGTGTCACTCACACGATTTTCTCTTACCCTGAATTTTAATACTAAGATAGATATTTCGTGCTTTTTAGTTCACATTTCTATAAAAGCGTGTTCTTTAATTTTTTTAAACTATAATATTATTCATTTCAACATTAAATAAATTCTGACATCGTGTTTACGACAACTCACGCCATCTAGGTGGAAAAGTTGTTGAAAGAGTTGGTTAAAAATTAATTAAGAAAGAACTAATTAAGTTACAACTTTCATTTGTAAATCTAAACCATTCTCGAATCCACCTGAAGACACGCAAAAAATTTCATTAAACTCAGTCCAGCCGTTTAGGAGGAGTTCAGTGACATACACACGCACAAAAGAAATATATATATAAAGATATATAAAACTTGACAAATATTTCGTATAAATTTTTCTAAAAATTATAAATATCTGGGTAATTCATAATGAATATATCGATTGTAAACGGCTTTAACTATTATATATATATATATATATATATATATATATATATATATATATATATCAATAAGAATTGCACAGAGTATAAAAGTAATTTTTATTTATTTATTTATTTATTTTTCTTTTTTACATACTTTATAAATGTTCTATCTGACTCCCTTTGGTAACACGTACAACATATAAGTGGTAGTCCGTTTCACGCCATACATTTTTTTTAAATTATATATATATATATATAATGTATAAGAATTGCGCAGAATATAAAATAAGTTTTTTTTAGATACTTTATAAATGTTTTATGTGACCCTTCCCCTCCCCCTTGGTGACACGTACAACATATAAGTGGTAGTCCGTTTCACGCCGTACATTTTTTACCATACCTGGAATCACCAACGCAAGTGCATTAAAAATGCGCATTTTGACTTATGGATTGTTTTGGGTAAAGGAAACACACATATAAGGTTGTTCATATAAACCCAAATAATTCCAGAACTCAAAATGTGCATTTCTAATGCTCTTGTGTTGGTGACTCCGGATACACTGAAAAATGTAATGGCATGAAATGGATTGCCTTTCAGATGTCGAGCGTGTTACCAAGCGGAGTCACATAGAACATTTATAAAGCATGTATAAAAAAATAAAAATAATTGAATTTGTTTTATATTCTGTGCAATTCTTACGAATATATATATATATATACACGCTAAGGGACCAAAAAAAAAAAAAAGGGTCGCACTGCAGAAAAAATTGACTTAAACTTTTTTTTTTGTTTGCAATAACATCAAAACTAATGATTGAAACAAATAAAACTGTCATGTTTGCTTAATCCCAAAAAGATGAACCTTTGTACATTTTCGGTTTAGTAATTCGCTTTATTACACTCTACGAAGTACATAATAAAAATCTACATAAAACTTTCTTTTAAAACGTAATATAATAAACTTATACTTGGTATCATATCATGATTTATCATATGAAATAAACAAGTTATATTTTATTATATGAAATAAAACTACTTATTTGTTAGATCTAAACAATTACTTAATAAAAATACATATTCTGCATTGGGTTGATTTCCCCTTTATATGAAATTACTGTTCTAATGCGCAATGGTATGGTATTATACAGTGTTTTAATATAAATCTCAGAAGTTTCATTGCTTCAAATATCATAAATAATTTTTTCTAGTTCTTGCAGAATTCTAGGCTGCAAATTTCGAATCTTCCTCCTCTCTCCCGTCTTTTTTATAGACTAAATATTTTCGAGCGGATTGAGATTAGGACTATTTACAGGTCTGATATTGAAAAATTTCTACGATATTCTTTGTAGGATTTAACTTAAATTTAAAAAGATATTATTGCTTTCAGAATTATAGGTGCTCATGGGAATGGATAGGTAATTTTAACATTTTGAATGAAATAAACGTACCACAGACGACTTTTAGCAAGGTGCAATATCATCCTGACATGCTGTTTGCGGGAAAACCTGAGATAGCTTCAAAATAATCGGTCAGGCGCCACTTTTGCAATGGCCGCATTTTAATTCTAGTTAATTTATCCCTTGAGAATGAAAATTTGCCCGACTCCTTGAAAAGTTGTGCATTTCCGTATCATAATGTACGGAGTATGTGTCACTGTTTTAAGAGTGCAATTTTCATTAAGTGGGTCACTTTTTCGTCCTCCTCGTAGCCTTTTCTGTCATCTAGAAATAAATTAAACTTGAAAATCAGTTCAGCGCAATAATTAGTTGATATTTCTTTTTAATTTTTGGTCAACTGAAGTTTTGTTTTTTATAATTCTTTTTCTTAATAACGGCTTTTTTTGCAGATTTTCTGGTTTTTAACCTGCTTTGTTAAATTGTTCCCGCCCTGCTTTTGTGTAAAGTATTTTGCTATAGACTTTTTTCTTTTTAATATTTTCTAAGTTCTGAAAACGATACAAATCGATTTTTAAAATTTTTGCTTCGTAACTCGCGGTCATCTCGGTTCGATGAGCAACAGAGTCGCCTAAACACAAATTTCCAGTTTAAACAGGTCAAAACATTTTATATCTTGCTAAAAACTATCTCACCAATTTTTCGTTAACATATACGAGGGGTGATCAGAAAAAAAGGTTACAAGTCGAATAAAAAAAATATTTATTAACAATAGACAGAAAATAGAAAAGAGAATTAAGAGGTATATGTGCCTATCACTTTTCGGCATAATCACAAAGTCCATTTAGGCATTTATCAGAACGCAGAACCAACTTGTTTAACCCGTCTTGGTAGAAATCAGGTCCCTGTCCATTGAGCCAGGTCTCGGCGGATGTTTTCACAGCACTGTCTGATAAGAACTGTTTGCCGGATAAGTGCTCCTTCAACCTCGGAAACAGGAAATAGTCACTGGGTGCCAAATATGGACTGTATGGGGGTGACTCGAGATTTCCTACATGAACCGTCACAACAATTCCTGCGTTGCTTGAGCAGTATGGGGCCTAGCATTGTCATGCAGGAGGATGACACCTTCACTCAACATGCCAGGCCGTTTGCGTCAGATGCTTCGCGGACACATTCTTTGCCCATAAAAATCAAATCACGGTTCGCACTTCCAGACGAGTCCAATTTCCTAAGCGTCTTGCCATTTCAATCGTCCTGAACCGTCTGGGAACTTTCACTACCTACCCGCACACCTGCTGTATGGCAAGTAGCACCATCTGTCTCCACTCTGGGGAAACAAAAGTTCTCCACAATATGTAGTTTTCAAATACTGCAGCTTGTAACATTTTTTTTTTGATCACACCTCGTAATTATTTTGTCATCTCACGTATTATTATTATTATTATTATTATTATTATTTGTAAAATTAATACTTTTTGCGACATTGTTAATTGTCTTATCCTTGGAATATTTTAAATACTTTCTAAAATTACAAATTCCCTGTCAACTTCATTTTGTTTTTAACACGGGATCAATCCTAAAGTGTACGTGGAGGACGACGTAATGAAATATGTTCGAATATTTGCTTTTAACCCTCGCTTTTTCAAGATTAAGGTGTTACTGCAGAAAAATTGCTTTCAGGTGCTGCTTGGCACGTTTGGCGAAAAACCGTGCCTTTTTGTATAGTTTAGAAGTTGCAGCATTCCACTGGTTACGTTTGCTATCTCTGGCGAATTAGCGCACTTTTTGAATGAGGTGGGCTTAACTAAATTTCAACTTCAAAATGTGGTAATAATGACCCCATCTTGGGAAAGCGAGGGTTAAACTACAAAATTGGCGGATGCAGAAAGAGAAAATGAAAATATCCAAGTGCGGCTTTTCTTTTTGTCCCTTAGTGTGTGTGTCTATAATCTATATATATATATATGTATATATATATATATATATATATATATATATATATATATATATATATATTGTTGCGTACTTGGGGGTTCGTGAGTTGTCCGAGAATGAAAGGCCAAACGTATAAAAATTCAGTAATGTATTCACAGAAAGTTCCAGAAAAATACAGGTCTATAAACCAAGTATCAGCTTCAATTCGACCAGTAAACACAGCTTAAAAAAAACAGCTGTCAATAGCAAATCCACAGTACAAACTGTATAGCAATAACACTTAACGCAAGTCTCTTTCGAAGAGGCTCAATGCAAGCTGACCGACTCCGATCACAGACTGAACTGACTGACTGCCTTGGCGAGAAAGCGCTTCTTATATACTGTTCCATGGAACCCAGATTTTTCGAGAAAACTCTAGAAAGTGGTCAACCAATCAACTTACAGCTTCCATATTTGGTATATCCCTAATAAGGATTTTCTCGCCAAGGTCGCCAAAAAAATCGCCAAGGTGGGAAAAAGTCGCCAAATTTGGCGCCAAATCCATTACCTGCCTTATTGGGACTTTTTAATGCGTTTTTAAGGGAAATTAAGGCTATTTCAACGCTAAAACGACTAGAAATGCACAAAATTAGCACTTTATCAACTTACTAAGCCTCTTTGAAAGAATTTATACAAAAATAAACACAATTATTTACAATTTTGTAACAATATATATATATATATATTTAAATATATAGTTATAGCCGTTTATAATAGCTATATTCATTAGGAATCATTCTGCATTTTAAAATATTATATTATAATAGTAAACTTTTGTTACAATATCTAAGTGTTTTATTTAAGTAATCTAAATACACTGAAACGTTAAAATTTTAATATAAAGAAAAATTATACAGTTTCCATTTTTTATAAAATACTTTTTAAATAATATGGCCCATAACGTCATAAATACTATGTCGTAAATAATTTTCAAGAGGTTTAAAAAAAGCGTGATTTTCAGAGGGACTGAAATTTAGTTCCTCTCTTTATAAAGCAACACTGTAAAGATTTTTATCCACGTTAGTTTGATTTAATTAATAATAATATAGTGTTCGTTGGAGCGAATAAATATTAATATCACTTTTATTTATTTATTTATTTATTTATTTATTTATTTATTATTTATTTTTGAAAGAGAGAGAGAGAGACTGAAACTAAGTTCATTCTACCGACGATAACATTTCGAATTGTCCCGATATTTGCTTGGGGTTTCTATATAAGTAGATCAACACGTTAGGATAATGCAGAGCTGCCAACCTAATCCGGCAAATTGTTAGTACCGCCCCTTTTTCTACACCACTTAATTTTTAAAGAATTTGTTTTCTTCATTCATCGTAAATATATTTGAAGAGAATTGCTCTAAAAATTTATTGGTGTAGGAAAAGGGGCGGTACTAACAATTTGCCGGATTTGGTTGGCAGCTCTGATAATGAATTACGCAAACTAAAATTTATTAATGCTTGTGCATGCGCGGCATCAAAAATCATTTAGTAGAAAAATTATTTAGAGGAAATGCTTATATCCCATCAGATATTTAATATTTTTTTTACTCCAATTGCAGTATGTTGTTCTAATGTAATATTTCAAATTTCCTAAATATGACATTCCACTGGGTTTAATCATAGACCTATTAAAAGAGTGGACGGAGCATTCCATTATTAAGGGAATATAAGAAAAGGTGCAAAGATGAAACCACGTTACTGTTGAAAAAGATTACCTTTTATGGCATTTATAGTGTTATTGGCGATTTTTTGTTCTGAATATAAATATTATTATTATTATTATTATTAAAAGATATAGCAAGAAAAACTTGTGTAAAACGAAACAGCAAGAACGAAATATTAAAGTATTAAAAAGAAGCTTACCTGTGAAATAAAATCTTTATTTTACATAACTTCTAGGGCTTCTAAAGTACATCTAATTACTCTTTCTTGCTATAAAATTATTTTTAAATTCAAAACAATCTAACTTTTAAAGTGAAATAAAAATTTTAAAAAGAACTTTCAAAGAAAAGGGGAAAAATATCGTCTGTTTAATAAAAAGCAGAGTTTAGAGCATAGCGAGTAAATTTCAATATTGGCCAATTTGGATTCCTGTAGATCAACAGTCACATGACCTTTTTATGAGTTATCTTTGCCACCAAAGAAGGTTGCCATTGTCCTGATCACTCTTATAATAGGTCTATGGGTTTAATACTCTGCATGTTGTAATAATAATAATAATAAAGACAAATTAGAAAGAAAAAGTATTGTATGCGTCAGTCACATATAAATGCATTAGTTTCACACAAATGCGTCAGTGAAATTTTCTAATCATGCTACAGCGAGAACGCATTACGAGCATTACTTTTTACAGAATAATCCCAATTATTTATTTATTTTTTCTTTTTCTTTTCTTTTTTTTTTTTTTTTAATTTGTTACTGGTCATTCTTTTTTTTTTTTTTTTTTTTTTCCTTTCAATACAAAATTTTAACTGTAAACTCCAAAAAAAAAAAAAAAAAAAAATCAATTTAATAACAAGAATTTATAATTATAATTATTATTGTTAGAAGTAATTGCCATCGCGCTAAATGTAAATTCTTAAATACGCTATGCAAATATGAAAGCTAAGAATGATTACAAATTTGAAAATTCATTTAAAAAATATATATACATATGCATAGCAATTACATGTTTGGGTATTAAAAAACCTGTTAACCTTCCATTTTTCACCCATTTAATTGCTTTGCCGTAAAAGTAAATTGTGAATATTCATTAAAACGAGTTTTCCGGAAATTATGAGCATGTTCAAATCATCATTTTGACGCTCAGTTAAAAGCGTAGGAAAACAAATTTATGAGATGAGGTTGTCTTTTTGAAGTATTTAACACACTTTTAGGATTCTGAAATATTAGAAAAGAATTTTCTATGGAACAACTTTTCTTAAAAACAAAACTGACTAGATATACACAAAAGTGCTAATGTTTTTCACATACATATAAAAGATAAAGCACTTTAATTTATATGCAGTTTTGTTACTTATTATGTAAATAATATTTACAGACCGGACTTGTGCTTTCAAGTTTCAAAATATATGTTACCGCTTCAAAAGTTATATACTTACTGAAATACAAACATGAATAGCTCTCTTTCTTACAAAGTTTCATTACTTTAAATGATGGAAAATGATATAACTTAAATCAGCTTTCAGCTGCTTAATTTACATTTTGGAAATAATAATAAAAGTTTTTTGAGGGGAATAATTATTCGTTTAAATTACTGTAGAAACAGCGTGTTTTGTGTTTGTTTATGAAAAATATTATACGTATAGATAAAGCATTTTTGGCTTTTATTTGCTCCGGCATCCTCGTAAAGTTTTAAAATTAATTTTAAAAATCTATAATTAAAAATGAAAATGGAACTGTGCAAGTAAAATTTAAAATTATATATAAATCATACAATTCAGCTTCAAATATTTTAAATAACTTAAAGTTTAAATTAATAATTCCCCCCTCCCCACACACACACACACACTCTCTCTCTCTTTCTCTCTCTCTCTCTTTTTTTTTTTTTTTTTAGGATTGAGGATTGAGAATTCAGAATTGAGATTGAATCTTAAGTAACGAAAATCAGAAAATATAATTATGAAAAGCAATACATGCCAGTTAAAATATTTTTTAACTTTTATTTGTTTATTAATATTATTCAAATTTTCGAATTTTTCGAATAGCTGAAATAATTTGGCTGACATAGATTGATGTTATATGTGAAAAAATTATTACATAGAGATTTATTTATTGATTTATTTTCATTTTCATTTTATTTATTAGGACTAGGAGGACTACTAGTTTAAATCTGGGTAAAACCGTCATCGTCAGTTTTTGTAGACCAGTTTTGTGTAACACGAAAATAAATTAGAAATATCAGTCCTATCGCTACAAATTTAGTACCAAATGAAAGGGGCGATTTTTCTGAACCCAGAGGTACAAACAGTTTTTCGACACGACAATTTAACAGGGAGCAGCCCCCGCTCATCACTATTAGAGCGATGTTGAGCGATTCAATGTCGAGACAAAGGGGACTACTCCGAGGTTTATTGGAAAAAAAAAAATATATACAAAGTTTCGCCAGGCTTGTATCCCAAGACCGACAAAGGGCGAGAGAGGTTAAAATAATAATCGAGAGAAAAGTTCTTGGTTTGAATTGATTCTGGTCGATAAAGTTCATTTAGAGTTTATGAGGTAAACAGCAGAAACATATTAAGATAAGTGCTGTGGTGCAATCACCTGTTGCCGGGCGTGCGCTTCTCGCGACAAGGGGCAACAGGCTACTGGTCGTTGAATCCATTTCTACAGCAGAGCATGTGCATGATAATCTAGTATACGTTGCTCTTGAGGAGATCTAGGTTCCTGTCTGAGCCAGTAGGCAGTGTTATTGATAACAAAATTAATCAGTGGCATTTGATATAACCATTAATAGGGAGAAAATCTTATTGAGTTTGTTAATTAGATTTGGTCTAGTTAAAATGTTGTCCAGCCAGTTTACTGGTCTGGGGGAGGAATTTCTGATATGGTGGGCAGAAGTGAGGACACAGTATTAATGCAATGCATTTGGCACAGGGGTGCGAAACGACAATTATATATTTTTTAAATTAACTAAAGTATGAAATTTATATGGCAACCCATCATTTCAATTCATTTCAATCATTTTAAAAAGTACGTGGCCCAGTTTTACGGTCAAAAAATGAGATAAAAAATAAATTAAAAACAAGGAGCGTTATTTTATCAAGACACCAAAGAAATGTAGAGAAGGTATCAGGGACGATGGAGGTGTTAACTTGTTAGCAGATTATTACTGGATGCTGCATAGAGAATCCCCTCTCCCCTCACAAGGTAAAATTATCTTAAAAGGAGTTTCGATGTAGAGAAACACATTTAAAGGATAACTCAGGTCGACATGTAAAATTTTGATTTTATAAATTTGGCTGATCTTTATGTTTTTAGGTGTGCTGAAACCGAAAATGAAGCCAGTTTTTCTCTATCACGTATAGATTTTTGTCAATACAGGGTGCCTGCTTATACAGTTTCCTCCATTACTCTTCCACCAATATAATTATATAGTGAGTTTTATAGTAAGTTTCCATGATTAATTAATCATAGATGCCTATTGTTGTAATTGTGAAGCACCAGTGTGACTTAAAACCATATCAACCAACCAACCAACCGATTGTTATGATGGTATATGTAAGAAATCGTGTCGGTAAACACCCTGTATTGGCAAAAATCTATACGTGATAGAGAAAAATGGGCTTCATTTTCGGTTTCAGCATATCAAAAAACATAAAGCTCAGCTGAAATCATCAAATCAAATTTTGGCAACTTCATTTTTGTAGGCCAGTGTAATGTGTAAATAATAGCCGATTTTAATGTATTTTATACAAAAATTGGTTCGAATTTGATATAGTCTGTAGGTGAATTCTCCCGATATTCATCCTTACTTTGTGAAAAATCCTTACGTGGTAGGGAAAAAAGACATCTTTTTAATTCAGTGCTTCAAAACACATGAGAAACAACCAAAGCAGTGGGGAAAAAAAAAAAAAAAAAAACATGAATGAAATTCTGTCTATGACAGAATTTAACTTAGTACGACAGGACTACTTATTTTAACACTCTTTCAAAAGAAAAAAAAAATCTGGAAACACTAATCTAAATATTCAGGAATTATTCAGCCATGACCCATTGGCTCTGCACTCAGAGTACATAACTACGAACCTGAAGGTTGTGAGCTCAATCCTCACCGATAGGAAGTTAAAAAAAAAAAAAAAAAAAAAAAAAAAAGTTTTTACGGATGCATATTTTAAAATAGAGTAAGAAATGTCAAAATTGGATATTTGCAGGCATTTTTGAAGTGAAACACTATAAATTGGTAATGACGCAAAATACCAGATTGAAAGAAATAGTCTTGTCGTACTAATTAAAATTAAAAAAAAATAAAATTTAAGTAAAAAATCATTTTTTAACCTTAAAAGCTTTTTATTGTACAGCCCTTATAAACATAAATAAAAATTTATTCTGATAAAGACATGCTACAAAGAAATGAAAGTTTCAAGACTAAGAAAATTTTAGAGAAAAATATAGGTACTTTCCTCTGGCAAGAAATGAAAATTTTTTAATGTTCAAAATATTTTAAAAAGCTTTCGGGACCAATATTCTTAGTTATTAGTTTTTGTATAATCATTCGTTAGGCCACAAATTTCAAATGTCTCGAAAGCTTTTTTAAATATTTTGAACATTAAAAATTTTTCATCTCTTGCAAAAGGAAAGTACCTATATTTCTCTCTAAAATTTTCTTAAGGTTGAAACTTTCATTTCTTTGTAGCATGTCTTTACCATAATAAATTTTTATTTTATGCTTTTTAGGGCTTCACAATAAAAGGCTTCTAACGTTAAAAAATGATTTTTCACTTAAATTTTATTTTGTGCTTTTCAGTTACAAAAAAAAAAAAAAAAAAAAAAAGAAAGAAAGAAAGAAAGAAAAGCTACTTAAAAAAAACTAATTAAATCTCTTAGGATATTGTGTAGACAACGGAAGATTTTCTTTTATGAACAGACATTTTTTTTTTTCTATTAATTATCTGCAAAAAAAGTACTATATCGTCTTTCGAGGACCGAATCCGAGACCATCGCGTTATCAGCATGACACTCTAACCAAAAGTTTAAGAAGTGTCAAGAAAAGTCATAGAACATTCTAGAAATATCTAACAAATACTTATATAAAAGGAATATTGTTCTCGAATGCTTTTTAAAATATTTGGAATATTTAAAATTTTTCATGTTTTGCAAAAGTGAAATATCTATATTTTTCTTTAAAATTTTCTTGTTGTTGAAACTTTTATGATTTTATAGCATGTCACTGCAAGAATAAATTTTATTTTAGGTTTTTTAGGGCTCGATAATGATTTAAAAAAAAAAAAAAAAAAAAAAAAAAAAAAAAAAAAAAACTTTTTAAAAATTTTACAGATTGAAATTAATAGTCCTCCGTAGTAAATTAAATTCTGTCTTTGACAGAATTAGTTTTATTTATTTATTTATTTTTAATTGATTATTATTATTATTAGTAGTAGTAGTAGTAGTATTTGCTTTGGAGTTATTTACAGGAAAATTATAAATTATTGTTTACTTATCATTTTCTTTTCTTTTTTTTTATGAACTTAATGTTATAAAACAGTGATGGAATAAAAATTCATTGCACTTTAATGACATTATGGTTGTAAATTGTATTATAATTCATAAAACAAAAACCACTGTTATTATGATAAAAGTGATTAACTACTCTAATTATCTAAAAATAAATCTCTTAATTTTTAATTCACGCTTAACTTGGGTGATTTTTCTAGGTATGTGGGATCCAGAAAAGGTGGACAGAGATTTATTCATGTGGGTATTGACTCACTGCATGATTCACTCCATTGAAGATCCGGCAACACAAGTGGCAGGATATAGTGCCATAGTAGATGTCCGAGGAGTTGGAAACAAACATCTGAAGATGTTAACTATTGAAAATATCATGCTCCTTATTTATTCAACGCAAGTGAGTTATCTATTTTTATAAGATGTTTTAAAAATAAAATTATCAAATTAAGTTTATTTATACAGAAACATATAGGGGAATGTCTCCAGTTGTGGGCACAGTTTTGATTTTGGCTCATAACTTTTGATAAAGTAAATATTATACAAACATATGAATACCAACGGAAAGCTAGAACCCTTGGCTAACGTTTGATAAAGTAACTGTATCTATTCCGTCAACCAGAAAATTTTTATCACCAATTTTATAAAGTGATCATTTTGGCCAAAATATTTGTGTACCCGGTTGTGGGGGGCACACTTAAAAAATACGCTAAAAATGGGAATATGATAAGAAAACTCACCATAGATACAGAAAATAACAAAATTCATTCATTTTGTAAGGATTCAGTGGCCAAAATAACGACAGAAAATGGCATTTTTCCAATTTTATTCGTCGTCTTGTTCGTCCTCCAAATCAGAAATGCAATGCTCACAAGTAAAATAGTTTGCATGTATATTGGTACACGTCAAATGCACTAGACGATCACACTCATTGCATTTGGTTCAGTTGGCTCTTATTCGACATGGTAGCAGGTGCTCCAAACAGATGATGCAGATATCGACATTATTATCAGATTGTGGATGTTCCTTTTTTTAGCGCATTTGGCCGGCAGTTTGTCAGGTGAATTTGCCTTACGTTTTCCAGGCTTCCACTGGAGGGACACAGATGTTGCGAGGAAGTCCATATTCTCAGGCAGTCTATTTTATGGATTTCTTCTCTACTAAGCAGTTCTAAATGTCTTTAACCAGCGCATTAAAATCCATTTCTTTTGGATCGGTTGACTTTTCTAGAGTTTTGACATGGCTAAAAATGCCTAAAAATACATAAAAACACTAATAAAATATGTTATGTTGGCATAAACGACCATATTTGACAATTTGTAATTCAAACACACGCTTTAAATGAAAAAAAAAAAAAAAAAAATGGGCCCACAACCGGTTAAATGATAGTGCTCCCACCAGGAATGGCAACCATTTTTATAATGACAAAAAAATCAATTTTCAGTCCACATTTTGGCTGAATTCGATATTGCATCCCAAAATATAATGAATATACTTCATCAATATACATTACACCTACATTTTCGAATTAATTCACTTCGATTTATCGCACACTGAAAGTATTCACAAATTATTTTTGTGATATTTTTTCAGATTTTTTTTTTTCCCGTTGTTTGCACTTACTAAGGAAATGCGTCTATTCGCTTCGGTGTTCGCACAAAAACTGCGTACTGTCACAATACAAGTTTGACAGTACTCAAATACACCATATTAGTTTTCTGTTAAAAGATATGGCGGGATGCTCATAACAGGAGACATTCCCATATATTTATATAAAATAGTCAAAAAGTTCTACTTGTTTGTAAAGCACTAGTTTGATAACTTCATTTTATCTTCTAACTTTTAACTTTATATGATATTTCTAAACTACTTGTTTATTAACTTCTTTTTGTCTTTTAATTTAATTGATATTTTTAAACTGCTTGTTCGATAACTTCATTTTGCCTTTTAATTTAATAAAACATTTGTAAAGTACATGTTTGTTAACTTCATTTTACTTTTTAACTTAATAGTAGTATATTTGTAAACTACTTATTTGATAACTTCATTTTATCTTTTAACTTAAAATTGCATTGTAAGCTAATCGGTTCAAAACTTCATTTTACCTTTTAAATTAACACTTATGACATTTTATCTTTATAATTAAAATTTAAAATGACCTTTTATATTCGAACTTTAAAATTTTAAATAACATTACTTTAAATAACAATAAAGTTAGTAAGATATTCATTCAAATATTCCATTAATACTTTCCATAAAGGAATATTAAGTGACTTCTAAAAAGAAAATAACAATAATAATAAACACAAAAATTATACACATTTTGAATTACATAAACAACTGTATTGTATTTTCCATATTGTTTACAAAATTATTGTTTTATTGAAAATACTTATATTTTTCGTTGATTATTGCTGTTTATGACGGAAAATTATTTAAAATGATAAGATTCTAGAAGTATTTTCTTTTTTCCCTATCGAATCCAAAAATTTTCCGAACTGCGATTATATTGCTATGACTATATATAAGTTTTCATAAATAGCATTTTCTAACTTGTAAATTGTTTTTTAGACAGAATTATTGATAAGATAAAATCTATTCTAAAAATCAGTAAACAACACCGTAAATAACATAAAAATATATAAAAATAATAAAACTTTAGACCTATGATTTTACATGTAGTGTTTTTGCTTTTTTAAATTATATGTTAAGTGTCAAGGCTAACGCTTTCTAGCAATCTTGGTTCGGTAATTACCCAATCAGGAACAAAAAATACTGCTTTTACGTTGATATCTGTTTCTGCGGTCTTCAACAAAACCACAAATTTTTTTAATCTCTTTTTTATGTTCTTTGAAATATTACATGACTTCATAATGAGAATTGAACGATCCTGTAAACGCTGTTACAGCAGTGGTTTACAAATACCAAGAGCTGATAGGGATTTTTGGAAGTTTAAGTTTTCAAGCGTGAAGGTCAGGAATTCACTTGTTTTCTTTTTTCCTTGTCGGAAATTTGCGTGGTGGAGTTCAGACAAATTCATCCCCTAAGGTTCGATTTCTTTTTTCTTATAACCCGATAATCAAATGGTGAAATGTTGGGAATTCAGGTTACTTTAACATTAAGGATAAATGTTATAATGCATTCTGTCAAATTACCTTGTGGTAAGGTTAATTATAATTTGACACTTTTCAGAACTCTATCTGTTGCACTTCGGGTTTTCCCTACGAACATGAGTCGATGGCCTATCAGCCAGTCATGCCAGATTGGGGATTTTGTCCCCATTTTGGGGATTTTTGAGGCTTCTGGCGACAATTTTGGGGACCAAATGTTTGTGGGGACTTTTTTGGGGAATTTTAAAATTTTGGGGGGCAAATCTGGGGAGTTCTTCAATAGCTTTATTGTTATTTGGGGATTTTTTTCAAAAATTGCTTTCATTTGGGGAAAAATCTGAGCTGAAATCCACTTCATTCTGCTTGATATATTTTTTTGAAAAAATTTTTATTTTCCCTTTTTAGTAGAAATCAAGTTGGGGATTTTTTCGAAAAAAAAAAAAAACCCTGATTTGGGGAAATTTGAAGACCTGTTTGGGGAAATTATTTTCGACCATCTGGCATATCACTGCTATCAGCAGCTAATGATTCGCGATGTTGACACTTTGTTAGTTGAGATAGTTGCAGCTGGCCCAATGTCTTTTTTTGTACTCTCTACTGGTATTTTATTTGTTGGGGTATCTATGGTTTTCCCACCATAAGGAATAACATTACGAGTCGAACAATTATTGATGTATTAAATTTGCATATAACGACTCATTTCTTCTAACCATTGCGTAACTTCAAAGAAAATGTATAATTTTATTTCACGCATCAAAATATCATCGATGATGTTAATTATTCGCAAGAAAATATAAAAATAGCAAATAATAAATATCAAAATGTATTGCCAAAGTAAAATACTGCATATGAACCAACGGTTTGCCAACGATTAGAACATCAATCTAGCCAAAGGCGATTTATAACCGTTGGCCAACAAAAAACACATCGTTGTTTAATATCGGCCCATATAAGTTTTGTTTGTGAGATTGTGTTATGTTATCTAATTTAAGACCGATTGTCTACATTTGTAATCTAGACCTAGGTGAGATACTCTTCCTGAAGAGTCTCTCTAAGTCGCCTTAAGGAACCTGTTCACCCAAGATTTTTTTTTTTTTTAAGAAGGTTAAAAAAAAAAAAAAGGAAAAAAGAAAAGACATTCTAAATTGTTAGGCCGTTGAGCATGATCTAGGCCTGAAATTGGCACCCTCCTTCTTCTCCTTTAAGAAGCGAATATCTTGACCACTGGTAGGGCACTATACCATTTAGATTTTGTAAATAAATATATATATATATTTGAATTATTTAGTACCATTGTAACACTCAGCAGACAAAAGATAGATTAAGATACCAACATAAAATTAAATTTTATTGAAAAAATCAAATTTGGCGCTCATTTCAATATGTAAATGACCCCTTATTCAAAATTCGACGAGATTTTCAGAAAGTGCATTTAATTTCCTGTTATAACGAAATGACACCTTAGAACATTGAAAGAACGAACTCGGGCATTCCGTTATTTAATCTATTTAATTATAATACAACACAATTACAAAACTATATACAACGCGCGCAGTAAACAGAACATTAGATTACATAAGAACGATTATAACTTCTTACAGGCCGCTGCCTGCGGCCCATGGCCACAAGGGGCGTCTTACACGAAAAACGACTACATCTTTCAGTGAGAGCTGACGAACTTCTAACTGACTTCTGAAAACAAAATGTTTTCACTTCACTTTTATGATCGGCAAAATATCATTAGAAATTTTCCGAGAATGGCGACAGCGCCGTCTATATTGTTTTAAATGATAGGGAAGATGGCTCAATAGTAATTACGCTATTTTATATTTTCGTAAGAGTTTGAATTTAGCGCTACATTCTCCCCCTCTGTTCCCGAGCCTACGTCTCGAGGCGCGAACAGCACTTAAAGCTTTCCGCGGATACCACAGGAGATTGAAGTTTTGTAACTATAACATTTTAACATGAATGTGAGGGTCGATGCACAACAGATACCTAAATTTAATTTAATCGGGGTGTACTATTTCAAAGGTTCTACATTCTCCCCCCTAGTCGGAAGATTCAATTAACCAGACCATCAGAATTCTATTTAGATCATTATTTCTAATGCATTTAGTTAATTTTATAAATCAAGTTAATTTATTCTAGAAATATGGCTATTCATTTGAACAACTTTGAACCAGGTTTAGACATCGATTGGGATTCCGATACGACGGAATGCAAGACGATTCCCTGAAAACTGCCTTGGACCATTGCGGCTCCATTCCACCTCAGAATCATTGCGATTCTTCAAAAAAAAAACCATGGATCATTGCGGATCCATAAAACATCAGAATCCTTGCGATTCTTCCAAAAAACCTATGGACCATTGCGGCTCCATAATACACCAGAATCATTGCGATTCTTAAAAAAAACTGGACCATTGCGGCTCCATTTCTGAAATATATAATTTATTTTCGGCATTAACTTGAACTCCGTGTTCTAATGCTAAATTATATAAATCAATCTTTTTACCCTAGATAGAAAAGCAGTTTTTCTCTCCGAGTAAAATAAATTTCCTTTTTTAAAATTTTTAATTTCGATCTATTTCTATTATAAAATTATGAAAATTATTCACGTCGACCCAGAATAAATACAAAATGAATCCATTTATTAAAAAAATATTACTCATACTATTATTGTATAGTTTAAGAACAAATACACAATTTCTGTTAATAATACCGTTAAATTGTCCATCTTCCCTTTACAATGAAATATAATTAAAATCAACTTTCAAAATACTAAGAAAATTAAGAATAATAATTAAAATATTAGTGATATATCATTATGGCGGGAAATATTTCTTTCGAAAATTCTGTTTTTCGTAAACACACAAAATATACTAAAATATTATTTAAAATATATATATTTAATATAAATTAAAAAATTTCACATTAAAAGTTTCATTGTTATCTTCAGAACAATTCTTAAAAAAAAAAAAAAAAAAAAAAAAAAACAGATGCATCTAAAATGAATATAAACATATTCCGGAAGTGCGGGGCAACCTTTAAAAAAAAAAAAAAATACTCATTCAACTTGGTCGAATAACTAATAAATAAAACAAAACACTTCGAAACCAAAATAAAATAGCATTCGTTAAAGAACAGAAGTAATTACTTAAAGACTAGTTTTGTAACTGCGTACCATTTTAAGAACAACAAATTCTGTATTTGCTTTCTCCTTAAGAAAACACCAATAAAATTCAATTCTATATTTGAAAATAAAAATTAGAATGATAACCAAAAACATATTATTGATATTAACACTTTATACTTCTGAGCTCAGATACATTTAATAAAACCATTCATAAAAAAAAAATAATAATAATAATAAATAAAATTGAAACACATTTATTTTCTGCACAAATAATTTTCTAAAAAAACCCCACAAAATACGTATTTCAATAAAGAATAAAACATCATTTTCTTTTTAATAGAATCAGCAAAGAAAGAAAAAAAAGTAATTACCTTTTTGACTGGCGACGTTCAATTTATTTATGTTATGAAGAGACATAAATATATCATTAATAGTATTAACGGAATCGGGTAGGGGAAAAAAAGGAGGAGGGGGAAATGGAACTAAACTTGCATAAATGACGCAATAAAGAGAACTAACTCTTTTTCTCAGATCGACTGAGAATATTTCTATTTTTGTATTATAGAATACATTTCGGTATTTGATTTGCATAAAAGATGCACATGGTCAGCAATGTGAAACAAGAATTTTCTCTTAACGAAGAAACACAAAATTTGCAGATTCTTTTTTCTATCCAAGAAATCAAGATGAATTCGATTTAGAATACTAAATGCACATAAGAGGCCGTGCCGTGGTTTTTCGTTTAAAACACTGGAAAATTTCTGTAGAACACTCTTCGAACGTGTCAGGATGACACCTTGATTTCACTAACGACTTGCATAAACGATGATTCACGTTGTCATGACCTTTCGTAAAACGAAAATTGCACTTTTATTCCAGCACATGAAAAGAGGCACAGATTCGCATTGATACACAGATTCAATTTTAGGACAGCAGCAAGCATTCTTTCAGAACAGAACACAAGTTTACGAAAATGTTCGATGAGCGCCATCAGAAACGTTCCACTAAGATATAAATTTTAAGTTGGATAAACTAATAAAACTAATACTTAAATTATAAACTAAGATAAAATTTTTAGTTGGGCGCCAGTTATAACTGAATGACGCCTTGATAGAACGCAAACTGATTTTCAGTTTTAAACAGGCAGGTTTGCCACTTTTATAAAAGCTGAAATTTTGTTCTCAAACAAAACGGAAACACATTTCACAACGCTAATACTACTTTTAAGCAAGCAGATTTGTTCCCGATAAATAAGAACACTAATATTTATCTTTAATTTTTCGTTGGGCGCCAGTATAACGAAATGACACCTTAGAACATTGAAAGAACGAACTCGGGCATTCCGTTATTTAATATATTTAATTATAATACAACACAATTACAAAACTATATAAAACGCGTGCAGTAAACAGAACATTCGATTACATAAGAACGATTATAACTTCTTACAGGCCGCTGCCTGCGGCCCATGGCCATAAGGGGCGTCTTACACGAAAAACGACTACATCTTTCAGCAAGAGCTGACGAACTTCTAACTGACTTCTGAAAACAAAATGTTTTCACTTCACTTTTATGATCAGCAAAATTTGCCGAGAATGGCGACAGCGCCGTCTATATTGTTTTAAATGATAGGGAAGATGGCTCAATAGTAATTACGCTATTTAATATTTTCGTAAGAGTTTGAATTTAGCGCTACACTGTTGAATTATGTCTATCAGATGTTCCTGCGTCAAGTAATAACAAAATTACAGCGGGTGTTGCGTTTTTTTTTTTTTTTTCCCCGACTGTACATAAGAATTTGCGAAAAACTAGAAGAAACATGAAATAAATATTTCTAAAAAAACATTTAGAATCCTTTTAATGATAGCATGCAACATACAATACTGAGGCTGTGATTGAGACTAGAATTCAAAGGCTGTAATTGAATGTTGCATACAAATAGGCGCTATTTTTATCATAATATCTGCATTTGTCAAAGATTTACGTAAATGGACGTAAAATAATTGTAAATTCAAGATTGAAAAAGAAAAAATCAAATCAAACGTACATCAAAAACTCCATTTATTTAATTTCAGTTAAAAGAATAAAAAAATATTCATAAGAAAAATATTAAAAATAAAATTATTACTTACTTAACAAACTACAGTCGTTAAATTTTGCTTCAAACTTGCCGTGAAGCCACGAGGCTAAACACAGTTAATTTTTACCCGGATTAAATAAAATAAAATAAAATAAAAAGAGTATATAATGCATATCTATAAAAGTCTGAGGATAATTAATCATTAGCAAACCTAAATCTAATTATAAAAATAAAAAGCTTATTCACATTCTAGCAAAAAACAAAAATAAAGTAAAACCATAAGGCAATTAATTTATAACATTAAAATGCTAAATACGTAATACGTTTGTAAATTCAATGCATGTCAGCATCATGAAAAGCGACAGTTTTTTGAATGACGCAAGCGGAGGGACAAACGGGACGCTCGAAATCATATATACGGCTAATTTGACATCAAAGAGATTTGTAAAAGCCGACACTTAATATCTCAGCAAATATGCCATATTTTGTTCTGATCTTTTCAAAATAATCTTTTACCTTCGGTCTTAATCTATCCTGAAAATTTTACATTGCTACATGCAATATGTTTTGAGATCTGAATCTCAATTTTAAGCCAAAATGGGAAAACGGTTGGTGTAATGGACTGGAATTCTGAAAAATATCTCTAAAACGGCTTGAAGGATTTTCATATAATTAATATATGTTGTTAATGGGATCTTTCTGAATCTAGTAACGTTTTCGTTTTTTTCAGGAAAACTCTTGTTTTTTATATAAATCGCTTTAAATATTGAACTATATTACTCCGCCAATTACATGGGTTTCTTCGTGTGAAAACGCTGTTATGCGGTTCTTACTTGTGAGGTATGTGGGCTGGTTGACTGACCGACTTCAATGCAGCCAATGAATTATTTAGATTTTTTTTAACGCAAAAGTACTTTATTACATGTTTAAAATATTTATTGTATATATACCAAGTCAAATTCACTTAAATATATTTTCTCTTATGTTATGAAAAAAATATTTTTTATTTCAAAATTTCATATTTAGTCAAAAAAATATTTAGATAATATTTTAAATAAGGAAGTATTTTGTAATTTTAGATATTTCATTTTATCATAATAATGAGGAATTTACAATTTTTGAAAGCGAAAAAATTTTTAATCATTCATGAACATCGATTTTATAATAGCTCAATGATTTGCGATTCATATTCATGTATCATTACGCGCCGGGAATAGAAAAAAAACAGCAAATAGAGTTTTGGCGCCATCTATCGTTTCTTATTTGAAACATACACTTCCTTAAATACATATATATATATTTTTTTCTTTTTAAAAATTAAAAATCTCTTTTGAAAATACAGTTAGAGTTTATTGATTTATTTATTTTTCAGATTTTAAAATGATACATATTTTAAATATTAACATAATCTTTATTATTATTATTATTATTATTTAAAGCAATAATGACTAGGGGATGAAACAGTACTTGTACTGTCTATTAAAAATAACATTATTTCATGAATTTTATTAAAATTCATGAAAAATATGTCAAATAGCAATTATTAAAAAACACGTCAAAATAAATAAATAACATCTTTACTTTGAAACCCATAATAATGTATTTAAAAAATATTATTCTTTATTTTTTTTAATTAATTAATTTCGGCATGAAAAATTCTATTTCATAAATATATTTACAATTACAATAAACAAAAAATCCTCCTTTAATTTTAAATAACTATTTCTACCTGTTTCTAAACAAGTTTTTTTTAAGGGGGAAAAAAAGTTAAATATATATGTATATGATTTTAATATAAACTACTAGATGGCGCCACTACATTTATTTATTTTTCTTTAAAAAAAGAAAGAAAGGTTGGTTGGTTGTAGGATTTAAGGCCGATTGACTCCTGATGTGTCCTAGGCCAAGAGGGGGAATGCCCTCCGTGGGGGTCTTTCTAAGGGGTCCTAACCCGTATTTAAGCGAGTTTCGGAGGAAACCACGGAAAACTCTGAACGGCTAGGAAGATGAGCGCGACCTGGGATCGAACCCGGCACCTCCCATCTACCAGCTTTGAGCGCAGAACCGCTCCGCCGCTGGTGGGCAAAAAGAAAGAAAGAAAAAACTTTTTAATTGCTTCGAAACATGTAGAAATAATTATTTAAAAATTAAAGGATGGTTTTTTGTTTATTGTAGTTGTAAATATATTTATGAAATAGAATTTTTACGTAGAAATTTATTTATTTATTTTTTTTTTTTTTTAAAAAAAAGCTTAACTTATATTTTCCATAAAATTTTTCTCCAGGTGATTTTATCCTATTTTTAAAATTATAGAAATGTAAAGCTTAATTTATATTTTGTCTATTTTTTCCCCCAAACGTTTTATATGAAAATATATATGAAGTAATTTTTACCTGCAATTTTGATGAAAATTTAAATTGTGAATATTGGAGCATACTTAGCCTCAAAAGGGGAAACAAAATATACAAATTTCCACTTTTAACATTTACTTTTTTTTTTTTTTTTTTTTTTTTTTGTAATTGTTTAATTTGTAATCCTCTAAAAAGAAACTTGCACACTGTAAATTACGTACTTCTAACTTAAATTTGAAATTATCCACTTATTTTTCTTTTTTTTTTTTTTTTTTTTTTTTTTTAAGAGTTTAAGAATCCTAGTCAGTAATTTTTTATAGTGCGAAGCTTCTCCATTTTGTTTCCAAGTGGCAGGCTACTTGAAAATTTGTCAGTATGATAACGTTTGAAATACTGAATTAATTCACACTAAATTTGGAGATTAGATTTATCTTAGAAATGTATTTGATATGTTCATTTGCCAACTTAATCTACCCTCTTGTTTCCCTGTGCCAGCCCACTGAAAATTTCAAATTTACATTAGAAAGGTTTTATGAACCGATTTGCTTAAAACTCCATATATACAAGCCTTCATTTATAAATCCACTAAGTCCATTAATAAATTGTAGCTGCCATTTTGAAAAAAAAAAAATGGTTATAACTTCATAAGAAAAGATAAATTAGTTTACCCTTCCTAGGAGCCAGACGGGCTTTTTTTAATTTTTTGATCAATAACCACTAAAAAGTAATGATATCAGTTCAAAAAACCCCTAACCGCTTAAAAGTTTGTGACGCCGCTACTTTATAGCTATAAGAATTTGAAATATGAATCTTAAAAATAATGATATCAAATTTTAAGTGATGCTTTGCAATTTGTTAAAGTATACATAGATTTCCTTATTTGATCATATACTTTTATCTTTTATTTATATTTATAATGCAAACGTAATATTTTTAACTTCAAGATCAGACAGATATATAAAATACACACACTGATGCTTTTTCATTCGCATTTCAAATTCAAAATAACAGTTTTAAAAGGAATTATATAAAAATTCCAGTGGCGCCTCGGTGTTATTTTAAAAGATATGTTTTTAGATTCCATTAAAATTACTTTTGTTTTGTCTAATAAAGTATATTTACACATTTAAACAGTGCTTTTAATTTTCAAATATACTGTCAAATAATTATACTTTCACAGAGTTTGCATTATAAAGTAAAATTATTTATTTCAATAAATTGATTTATCTTTTACGTCACGCTATCCAAAACTGCAAGTAAAATTTGTGTAAATGTTTTCTTTACGTCACACTACCTCTTTGAGCAAATTTTCAGTTAGTTGGATACTATGATACTATGTTTTGGATAGCGTGATGCAAAAGATAAATCAATTTATTGAAATAAATAATTTTACTTTATTATGCAATCACAGTGAAAGTATAATTATTTGACAGTATATTTGAAAATTAAAAGCACTCTTTAAGTGTGTAAATATACTTTATTAGACAAAACAAAGGTAATTTTAATGGAATCTAAAAGCATATCTTTTAAAATAACACCGAGGCTCCACTGGAATTTTTATATAATTCCTTTTAAAACTGTTATCTTGAATTTGAAATGCGAATGAAAAAGCATCAGTGTGTGTATTTTATATATCTGTCTGATCTTGAAGTTAAAAATATTACGTTTGCATTATAAATATAAATAAAACATAAAAGTAAATGATCAAATAAGGAAATCTATGTATTCTTTAACAAATTGCAAAGCATCACTTAAAATTTGATATCATTATTTTTAAGACTCATATTTCAAATTCTTATAGCTATAAAGTAGCGGCGTCACAAACTTTTAAGCCGTTAGGGGTTTTTTGAACTGATATATAGTTATCCTCATCCGTGGCTGACTCTGTCACACTCTAGGCTTAAGAGTAGGCTTAAGAGATTTCCTTGGACTGTCTCCTAATTTTCATACTTTAGTCAATTTTAAAAATTCTAATTCTCGGATCGATAAGCTGTTTAAACCAATAAATTCAGAAAAATTTCGCCTTTCATTTGGTGCCTTATTTGTAACGAATATATAAAAAGATTTTTTTTTTAATTAATTAAAATTAATAATAATAATAACCCTCATCTGTCATGAACGATTCCGGTTAGACCGCTTCTAAACAGAAACTTTTGGCAGCCTTTTTCTTTTCTTTTTTTTTCGTTTGTTCAATTCAACTTACGGAAACATACATAACATTTTCATACATGTTTTGTATCGCACATATTCTTATTTATTTCCTCTAAAACCTTGAAAAACTATTCAATTGTAATGTTTAAATGTCTAAATTAAATATAACGGATCACTGGCTATTATAAACATGAACCTATAAATAGAATTATGTAACTTCATGATTATAAACTACGCAATACCAAATAAAAACAAACCAAAACTGTTGCCATTCAGAAAATACAAATTCCAAATGGACAACTCTTTAATTCCGAATGAACGACTCTTTGACTGTTTCATTAAAAAACGCTTAAAATATTTCTAAAACATATTAAAGCCTTAAAAATCTTAAAATATTTGTAAAAACGTATTAAAGCCTTTAAATATTTTTATCAAGCATCATTGTTTTTTTACATTGTAAGGTATGATTGGCGTCGAGTTTAGTATGTAAATGCCGCCAGTTGATTTTAGTTTTGAAATTGTAAAGTGATAGTTGGGATTGAACGTTTGGTTGGACAAGTAAAGGTCACCAGTTGAAATGAGTATTGAAAGCAGAGTAGTCTAGTGATAATGTCGAGTCAAGGTAAAATGTTCGGTTGAGAATGAGAAAGTCCCTAGCTGGATCCTGGATATTTTGGCGATGTTGTGGGTGAGATAGCTGGTTGGAGGTATCGAGTAGAGGTGAATTTGGGTTAGCATGGAGTGTCTGTAGTTATTGGATAGTTAGTTAGAAAATTTGAAAACAGGATCTACGATAGTCTTAAAAAAAAGTACTTTGGTAAAATGAAGTGAATCGTTTTTTCTTATTATGAGGACTTAAAATACGCAAGCGAAGTGGTGACGTCACTGGCCATTCGTGGATACAAGAAAAATATTTCCTATGTTAAACGCCCATTGGATTTTTCGTAAAAAAATATTAAAAATCGAGGGAAATTATTTCCCGATTTTAATCCCCATATTTAGGTATAGATATGTATTAGTTATCATGTGCATGCGTTAGATTAAGTTGTTTTTGTTCTAAAATTCATAAAATTTGAATTTTAAATTTCAAAACTCTAGATAAAAAAAGAATGGCAAACTTTCATATTCCATTGAAAACATAAATATTTCATTTCAAAGGATGATATTTACACAATAAATATCCAACTAATATACTAATTAAAAGAAAAATGATAAATATTCTATCATAATTTGAAGTGAAATTTGTTTTCAAATATCTAAATAAGTATCTGATATAAGATACTAATATGTTGCAGCGGAATAGATTTGATATCGGTCATCCTTGGCAGAAAAAAAATATATATATATATATATCGCCAAATTATCTGGCGAATATAATTTAATTCCTTTAAAAAATCATGGTTATTTTAAAAACTTATATTAAGAGAGTAATGAATAATATGAAACAATATTTCGTACAATACATATTACGAAAATATACATCTGGCATGCATATTTTCGTAGTACGTTTTTAAGTTTTTGATCGCCAAATACAAAAACGCCCAAGGACAACAGAGTCTTGAAATTTAAAATTAAAATTTTGTCAATTTGACAGCAAAATAACTCAATCTAACACATGCACATGATAGCTAACCCAAATATGGGGATTAAAATCGGGAAATAATTTCCCTCGATTTTTAATATTTTTTTACAAAAAATCCAATGGGCGATTAACATAGGAAATCATTTTCTTGCATCCACGGGCCGTCAGTGACGTCACACTTCGCTTGCGTATAGAGCACTTAATGGAACACTGGGATGTGTTGTTGCTGTTGTGTTGTCGGGCCTATATTTTTTGTCAACCAGCAGTTTTTTTATTGTCATTCATATTTATTGATCGGGTAGAATTTTTTTTTTTTTTATTTCAGAACGAAAATTATAAAATATCGAAACACATTTGATTTATAATGGGCCGCGGTAGCCTGGTTGGTAAGAACAGCGAGTTCGTGATCGAAAGATTGCGGGTTCGGTCCTCGAGCCGGCCGAAGACCGTCGTGTACGCTAATGGCGACTGGTGCACGTAAAATTCCGTCGTGGTCGCAAAGTCCTCCAAGTTCCCATCAAAAATTATACCTCTGGGGGTACCGGAACATGGGTCTAAACTCGCTCTGATCCGGATCAAAATTCGAGTTTGGCTGGTGCTGCCATCTTTCACCAGCTTATGTAACTAGAAGTCGTACTTCCTCCCTATGAGGCGTTCCTAATAACGGAAGACGCAACCCTCTTGCCTTAAACTTCCGGGGCTCGGAATTTCCGAGTGGCACACGACAACAACAACAACAACACATTTGATTTATAAACAAAAATTGAAATTACATTTAAATGATCACGTGGTAACCATCATGATCTAAACATTGTTTTCAAGATTTATCATTCGCATTCCGTCATTTTTGACGGGGTTATATATTAGTATGAAAATAAAAGCTTTAAAATACATTTTAAAATTTTAATTGTTGCCAATTTTTTTTCAGCATAAAACGAAATATGCTTTTCCTTAAAAAAATAAAATAAAATAAAAATAAATTTGCTCATGCACATGAGAAAAATGACGTCTATAAAATAATAATTTTAAAGGTACCGAAGATATAAATAAAGGGAGAAAATTTCGCACGGGTTTGCAAGCAAATGAATTATTTAAAGTGAGAGTGATAAATAAATAAAATAAAACGATTATTTTTAAACGGGCGCCTTAGTCGCCCTACAACAAACTAGTGCAATATAGTTGCACCTATATCAACATAGCAAATCATGTATTAGTAAGATTAATTAATTAATTAAGGAATTACCGAATAAGAGTAGATAAAATACAATACAGTGTGCAGAATTTTCCATTATCTCAAAATTTCAATAACTTACAGAAAACAGTATTTCATGATAGTGACACATTTTTTTCAAATAGATAAAAAATAGAATATAATGCACAATAAATATATCACAGACACAATAAATATTTTAATGTATAATTGGAATAATTGTGAATTTCCATTTTGTTGTTGTTGTTTGCGTTTGTTTTTATAAATTTACCCTTAACCAGCCGAGGAAAATTTAAGAAATTCACTTCAAAATGCCGCCGTTCTTTTTCAATTCTGAAGTGAGTAAATCTTTCGAAAACACTGTCAAGAACAATTTCAAGGTTATTTTATGTTATTGTCAAGCCGTGTCAGTAGTTTCATTGGTAGCAGTACAATTCAAAGGAAAGTACTTCGGTAAAACGTATATATACGCCTGGGACAATTAAAGGGTTAATGAATAGAATAATGAAAGTAAATTAATTTGATTTGTTGATTCAATTTATTTTTCATTCTGTAATAATAGTTTTAAATACATTTTTAACCCTCCGCGTACGGTGCCCGTGATTTCGACAGGCAAAAGAACTTTTTACATTAAATTTCATTTACACCACAATTTCTAAAATTCTATTTTTAACAGATAAATTATTGAAAATTTTTATTACATTTCCATCAGTAATTGTAAAATGCAATGTTTGATATTTATTAATCCTGAAATCTAATGAAACATGTTTTTATTCAAAAATAGTGGTATTAAAAAATAAGACTGTATGTAAACACAGTAAATACAAAATAATCTCCTCGTACACGGAGAGTTAACACTATCCAACAAACTTAAGACTTTTTATGATTTCAGTTCGTCTGTATGTCTACCTACATTTCCATAAATATTTTCATAAATATTTATTTCCATAAATATTTTCATAATTTAATAAGTTTTATAAATGTTATTCGGGTTTATCAGATTGACATTTGAATACGGTCTATTAATAATATTAACTGGTTTGTATGAAAAGATACAGAAAACAATTCAGATACATAATAGGAGACGTATTTTTTAAAAATATATTTCTAGATATTTATACTGTACTAAATATACAAAATGAACATACATTTTTTCAGATGCAATAACAAATGTAGAAAAATCTATATAATATTTCTCTAGCGTGGACCAGTTACAATAATTTTTTGTCGAAACGATACGATAGTGGTAAAATTAATAAAATACGCGAGAATTAAAAAAATATTTAAAAATAAACAAAATCACGCGGACTGAGCTCAATGAAGTAATAAGAAAAAATGACGACATTTGATGATGACGTTATTTTATGGAAAAATGTATTTTTTAAAGTTGCTTCTTCAAAATATTTGCAAGCGTCATTTTAAACCTAGCATTATTTTAAAGATATATACAGAATATGAATCGTCATCATAAATTGACTAAAAAACGCATTCATAAAATGTATAATCAAAATAGTCACTTTTTTTTTTCTTTTAACAAAAAATTATGCCAAAATAAATAAAATATCATCGCACTCTTGGCAATAAAAATTTAAAAGGCGTCATGGGAGTTCTTTAATAAAACTTTACTGCGTGCAGAAGTATGAAAACTGGGTCCTCAACCATGAATTTTATTTTTAAACTTTTCTTTGAATGATTCTGGTTTCACTATTGTACAATATTTATTTGGTTAAAAGAATAATTTGGTTTCTGGTAAATTAAAATTTTAATTAGGTTGTGAAATTGGTATAATATTTATGAATTTCAAATTTTAAAGGTAAATGAGAAAAGAAATAAAGTGCGAAAATTTCCCACGGGTTTGCTAGTTAACACAAATTTACAAAGTCACACAAAAATATTCAGATTTATTACGGGAAATTAATGGAGGTAAATTTCAGTAGTATTTTATATTTTCTATACTTGCCAATGATGATAAAAAGTGTTTGCATCTAAGTATTTAGGATGTGGAAGGTAAATACTATGAAAAAGTATTTCCTAAAATTTTAAGTATATGTATAGAAACAAAAACACTGATCGGCAGACAGACGAACCGAAGTCATAATACTTTTTACTGGAAAAGATTAAAAATATTTTGCAAACTATATCAAATTTTGAAATTATGTTCTTGCATGCACTAAAAATAACTAAAAAGGCAAGATAAAATAAAAATTCGCAATTCTAATAATTTTCACACGTACTGTCGGTAACAAAAGTGTCCGAACTCTAGCAAAAATTCCTATGTAAAAAAAGTACACTTCATACGGTTTTGTTAAATAAATCCTCGTCGAATCCTGTTCTTAGTCAGCATAAGAGCATGATTCGATAAGGATTTATTTAACAAAACCGGATGAAGTGTACTTTTTTTACATAGGAATTTTTGCTAGTGTTCGGACACTTTTGTTACCGACTGTAATATCTCTAATTCATAGCATTTTAGATAATAACAACTGTCTTATACAATGTTAATTAAATTTTATGCAGATAATGTATTGGTCAATTGTTTTATGGATATCGATTTCACTGTTTTACCATGTTTTTATTAACTTCGATTCTTGTTTGTTTGTGGGTTTGTCAGGGACAAATCTTGCAATCGCTATTTAACTATATTCCCGACTAGCTAGATATTTGAAAATTTCAGGACAGCTTACAACACGGTGACAATACATTTTTCTTATAATTTTAGTCAACTATTTCAAGTCCCGCTGCCTTTGGCAGCGCTTATATGATTCGACAGAAAATTTATTTAACTAACTTCCCGACTAGTTAGACATTTGAAACTTTCAGAATAGTTCAGAACACGGTGAAAATGCATTTTCTTAATACCTTTAGCCAACTGTTTCGGGTTCCTGCTGCCTTCGGCAGCGTTATCAGTACAAAGCTTGCAATCGATTTTTCACTAACTTTCCGACTAGCTAGACATTTGAAACTTTCAGGACAGCTCACAACACGGTGACAATACATTTTTCTAATAATTTTAGTCAACTATTTCAAGTCCCGCTGCCTTCGGCAGCGCTTATATAATTCGATAGAACATTTATTTAACTAACTTCCCTACTAGCTAGACATTTGAAACTTTCAGAATAGTTCAGAACACGGCGAAAATGTAATTTTTTAAATATTTTTAACCAACTGCTTCGGGTTCCTGCTGCCTTCGATAGCGTTACCAGTACAAAGCTTGCAATCGATTTTTCACTAATTTCCCGACTAGCTAGACATTTGAAACTTTCAGGATAGTTCAGAACACGGTGAAAATACATTTTTTTAATACCTTTAGCCAACTGTTTCGGGTTCCTGCTACCTCCGGCAGCGTTATCAGCACAAAGCTTTCAATTGATTTTTCACTAACTTTCCGACTAGCTAGACATTTGAAACTTTCAGGCTAGCTCATAACACGGTCACAATACTTTTTTAAAAACTTTTAGTCAACTGCTTCAGGTCCCTACTGCCTTCGGCAGCGTTTATATGATTCAACAGAAATTTCATTTAACTAACTTCCTGACTAGCTAGACATTTGAAACTTTCACAATAGTTCAGAACACGGTGAAAATGCATTTTTTTAATACTTTTAGCCAACTGTTTCGTGTTCCTGCTGCCTTCGGCAGCGTTACCAGTACAAAGCTTGCAATCGATTTTTCACTAACTTCCCGACTAGCTAGATATTTGAAACTTTCAGGATAGCTCAGAACACGGGGGCAATACATTTTTTTTAATACTTTAAGTCAACTGTTTCAGGTCCCTATTGTATTCGGCAGCGTTCATATGATTCAACAGAAAATTTATTTAACTAACTTCCCGAGTAGCTAGACATTTGAAACTTTCGGAATAGTCCAGAATACGGTAAAAATGCTTTATAAAAATATTTTTATCCAATTGCTTCGAGACCCTGCTGCCTTCGGCAGCGTTTCCAGTACAAAGCTTGCAATCAACTTTTAACTAACTTCCCGGCTAGATAGCCATTTAAAACTTTTATAATAGCTCAAAAGACGATAGCAAGAAATTTTTTTAATACTTTTATCCAATTGCTGGGGTTCCGGCTGCCTTCAGCAGCGTTTATATGATTCAACAGAAAATTTAAAAACATGGTTTATAAAAAATTTTTTATCTTATAATTATTTCATTATGTTTGCCGAAATGCGATCTAAAAATCATGCAAGTAACAATCGACTTAAGGGATATTGTGGTCAAAACCTCGAAATCAGCTTCAAAAGAAATAATGAAAATATGAGGTTCAAAAAGCTTCCATTGATTCAATTGATTGTAGAAATAAATATAAGGTAAAATAATATATTTTAGTGCGTAGCAAAAAAATTCAGTAATTCAGTATTCTTTTAAGCTATTATATTCAGAGTGTGAAAGATTTTTGAGACATATTTTTGAGACAACAAAAACATATTCTGTTTCATCAAACATCCGTCATAAAATGAGAGAACTAACGAAAACGGAGAAAACACGCACTAATATCTGAATATATTCCTAATAATAAAAGACCAAGTTTAACGCTAACGCATAGTTACAATAATGTACAACTAACGTCATAGCTATAATAATGCTTTGATTGATATAAAGAAAATAAAATTTTATGTTTGGTTTGCAGAAAAGATATTGTTACAATAATGCACGACAAACGTCATAGCTATTATAATGTATTGATTGAAATAAATAAAATAAAATTTTATGCTTAGTTTGCAGAAATAAATGAAACAATGGAAACAAGAGCAAAAAATAATGCAGTACGCATTGATTATTAACACTTTCTAACTGTACGTACTTGTTGTATCATATAGCTTTCAATATTTTTTGCATACTTTATCACACAATAGACAGAAGCACTGAAAAGTATACAAATAGATTAATTGAATTTAAAATCATTCTTAGAAATTGTTGGAAAGTGTTAAAAAGGCTTAACGCAAAAGAAAACGCAGCGATTAGTTTATAATTGCAGCCCTTTATGTATCTGAATATTTTAGTGTAGCCCTGTAAATCTGAAGGTTAATCATATCATATTCTATACAAAACATTATGTTATAATATTAGCAATACATGTAAATTTCTTTATGATTTTTACAGTAGAAAGTTTTTTAAACGTGGTTTTTTAAAATGTCTGTACTAAAACGCAATGTATTGGCTTTTTTTTTTTTTTTTTTTTTTTTTTTTTTTGCCACTATACACAAAATAGTTGCACAGGACCTATTTATGTCATTTTAAATAGGGAATATTCCATAGTGAACTTGACTAATATATAACACTTTTTTAAAAAATTTGAAAATATTAACGGACGCTGGGGGCCAGGAGGCAGACAGATAGAAAAATAGACAATTGGACAGATAGATACACAAATTGAAATCACATTCACACTTAAAAAATGTTAGAAAGTGTTAAAAACGCTTAATGTAAACGACAGTACAATTCCAGCCAATTTTTATTAATAGCTGTTATTGTAACTGGATATGTTTGTTTGGCCCTGTAAACCAATTGGTAACTATCCTATAGTCTATAGAAAGCATTCTTTTGTGCATATAAATAATATTTCATTTTCTTTAAGCTTTGTGCAAAGTAAAGTTATTCAAATTTGTTTTATAGAAACACCTCTCACAGAACGCAATCCTTTGGAATACCTTCGAATGTCCCTGTATACAAAACAGTGGTGGAAGTTAAATATTTTGCATAGGAAACATCCGATAGGGAACTTGAATAACATATTTCAATTTCATTAAGATTTGTGTACAGAAAGGTATTACAATACGGTTTATAGAAACATCTCCCTTAGAACACAATGCTATACTTTTGGGTGCCCCTGAACCAGCTGAAGTGTTCACTCGATTTTCAATAGGAAACAGCCGGTAGTGAACTTGAATAACATGTATCAGTTTCAAAAAACTCCATAAATCTTTACGGGAGTTAGAGCGCTGACGAACAGGCAGGTGGACAAGCAGACGAAAAGACAGACAGATACACAAACTGAAATCATATTCACAATTAAAAATTGTTAGAAAGAGTTAAAAGCACTTAATGCAAACGAAAGTGCAATTCCAGCAAATTTTTCTTACGATCTCTTAAAGTAACTGAATATTTTTGCGTGGCCCTGTGAATCTAATGCTAATCATACTACATTCTATAGAAAGCATTTTATTTTGTGCATATGAATAACATATTTCCATTTCAGTAAACATTGTGCAAAGTAAAGTTATTAAAATTTGGTTTATAGAAATACCTCTCAAAGAACCCAATGCTTTGGAATAATTTTGAGAGTCCCTGTACACAAACCAGTGCTGGTATTTACTCCATTTTACATACGAAATATGTGATAGGGAACTTGAATAACATATTTCTATTTCATTAAGATATGTCTACCGTAAAAATATTAAAATATGCTTTATAGAAATTCCTCCCATAGAACACAATGCTTTGGAATACTTTCAGGTATCCCTGTACACAAACCAGTTGAGGTAATCACTCCATTTTCAATAGAGAACATCTGATAATGAACTTGAATAACATACATCAGTTTCAAGAAATTCCATAAATATTTACGGTAGTTAGAGCGCGAACAGACAGACAGACAAATCGAAGTCATTAACACTTTTAAACCTTGTTGGAAAGTGTTAAAAAGGATGATTTAGCAAAAAAAAAAAAAAAAAAAAATCACTTCACATTTGTTACAATGTATTAAGAAAAAATAAATTTTATTCGTAATTTAAAACAAATTAAGTAAGTCGAAAAGATAATTTAAAAGAAGATATAATACTATGCAAAAACCTCCAGTTGGTGATTTGGCGGTTTTCTTTCTCAGTCTCCGCAATAAACCATCGAATTGCGCTCAAAGCATTTAAAGAAAAAAACATTTAAAAAAAACGCGAAAATAAAATTAATAAATCATAAGTAATACAATAATATCAAAAACATTAAAAATAAGATAAAGAAAATAAATCTTTTGAATTTTAAAACGTTTTTTTATACTAGGTTTTGGGATGTTGTCATTAATTTAAAAATTAATTTAAAAACATCATGTAAACTATTGTTAAATGATTATACGAGTAATTATCTTGACAGTCAAACAGGAAAAATGTGATAAATTAAAAAATGCGTTTTTTTTTTTTTTTTTTTTTTTTTTTTTTGGGGGGGGGGGGGGGGTAAGGGAGAGAAAATCGACTAGCAAATTAAGTAATATGCATAGGTGCCAACTTATATGTTTTTTTTAAACCAATATTTGTTTGTACAGGGAGAAATAAAATATACCACCATCATCTAGGACAAATAAATAGTTATTTTCTGAATTCCTAAACTAGAAATATATAGATATCCGAGTCATGCGCATAAGGTAAACAAATGACCTAGAAAAACAAAATGATCGAGAATTTCTAATCTGCGCTTTTCTAGATGGTGAAACAATATTATGAATATTATGAATCTTTTGTAATGCGCGAAATTCTCACTTGATTTCCTAGAATTGGGTCACAAGACTAAATTTTAGTTACTAAAATTCACTTCTTGTGATGGGATTTATTTTCAGAGATTTTTAAATCAGACTGACCGCAATATTATAAGAAAATGCTCTAGAAATCTAAAGGAGGTCTCTAGAATTCGCTAGCGAAGGGAATTAGAATTTATAAAGGTGGCATGGAACTATTTTTACTAGAGCTACAGTTTAGTTTCAAGATGTCAGTCACAGATTTTTTTATATTTTTTTTTTCTCAGTGTAAAAATTTTCATCATGTTTAATCGCAGAAAACTGCTAAAATAATTATTAAAAACAAGAAAAGCGCCGGTTCATGAACGAACCAAATTCCGAACGCGGGAAAAATTTCAAAATCAAACTCGAAATGCACAAAACTCGGCCTGATGCTGTTTGCGTGCCAATAGATTAAAGTTTGTTAATGAAACCATTTTTAGAAGCTACAATTCTTCCAGCAATAGAGGGAGCTTTAGAGAAGAAAGAAGGAAACTTTAGAGAAATAAGAAGAAGAGAAAGACAAAAAAGAACAAGAAGAGAAGGAAGGAAAAGAAGAAAAAGAGAAGAGGAGAAGAAGAAGAAGTAGAGAAAGAAGAAAAAGAGAAAAGAAGAAAGAGAAGAGAAGAAAGATAAAAGAAAGATAAAAGGAAGATAAAAAAGGATAAAAAGAAAGAGAAGAAAGAGAAGAAAGAAGAAGAACAAGAAGAAAGAAGTAGAAGAAGGAAAGAGAAGAAGACGAAGGAAGAAGATGATGAAGAAGAAGAATGAAGGAAGAAGAAGAAGAAAGAGAAAAGAAGAACGAAGAACAAGAACAAGGAGAAAAAGGAAGAATAAGAACAAAGAAGAAGGAAAAGAAGAGAAAAAATGAAGAAAGATGAATAAGGAAGAGAAGAAAAAAAGAAGAAGAGAAGAAAGTTTTAGAGGAATACTCGGTGCGTCAAACAGAGTTCAAGGATATCTCTTAGCCATTTATATATACAGATCTATATTAAAAATTTCTGACAGCAAAAAACAGTACAATTTTGCAGCTATGAATATGCGAAAATATTATGAAAGCTAAACAGGAATTACAAATTGAGCTTTTATGTGCGTATAAAATTGCAAAACTGTAAATCTTAATAACTAAGATAGTAGTGATGCGTGAGTTACTGACAAATTGCCTATACAAGAAATCTAGGCACATTGCATTATTTACGTCGCTATTCTATTTTTAAGAAATTTAATTATCAACTATTACTATTCATTCTGCTTAAAATTTTAGGCTAGATTTATTGGTCAGTAAATGTTTCGATTTTTTAAAATCCAAGCTCATAATCATTCAACAAATAGAAGCCATAAAGATATATAATTTGGTGACACAACTTGCAACTTAGTAAGGAAATTTGTGATTTGGCGGCAAAATTTGATAGATGACGACGAACTTTTTGACTTAGCGACGGAATTAGTTATTTGATGACAAAATTTGGCGAGATTGGCGATGAAAAATGGCAGCTTTGGCGTCATTATATTTTCTTTTCACGCAAAAACCTCATATCTCTTCACAGACCAATATCTTGTTTCCACAAGATAAAAAGTCAAAGGAAGCTGTAAAGTATTACTCTCAATTTCAATCGTAAATTTTAAATTCCTGCGTAAACCGGCGTTCTAAACTATTCACCACAAACGATATTTTTACCAAGACCAACGTATTATTTTAATTTTATATTTTTAAATGATTTATTAAAGCTGTTACTATAGTTTTTATATTTTCAGCTATCTTTTTTATTATTGTTTGCACGTGACGTAAGCATCAGATTATAAATTTAAGCAATTAAAGCTAAAAAAAAAAAAAAGTCGGCTTCATTACAATCCGCGATTGTAATGAAATGCTCGCCCTCTGGTGGGCTATGGTGAAATTACAATAAACATGGTTTAATTTGGATTTCATCATGCCGCCATTGCATGCCGATGTTTAGTTTCACATATATTTATTGAATAAAAATGAATAAATCCGGTAAAAATGATAACACATACTGTTGTGTGCTCCAGTGTAACTCCAAAGGACCAAGAAATCCAGAATTAAGCTTCCATTTATTTCCAAATGACAAATTTAAAATTTCAGTTGCTTCGGCTAATGGAAGTAAAGAATTAATCAGATGATTTGAAACTAATATTTGTTCAACTTCAGTTAAAAATCTACTTCCAATCGAACTTCGAATAAACTGAAATATTTTTTTCCAAAAGCAATCAATTTTCCATGATGTAATGGTGGAGAAATTATAGTACGAATATTAAGTAGAATAACAAAAAGAACAATAATAAATACACGTGGCTATAATATTTACTAACAACAAAAACTGAAAAAGCGCCATCTATCGATCATTACAAACGCGGATTGACAAAAAATCACTTTTTAACTTGTAACTTTCAAGCAATTGAAGTTATCGAAAAAGTTTAAATGCAAAAATTGTTCTTTAGGGTAAGGCGGTAAATCGCCGGATTTGAAGTATTTTTCTATTTTCAATATTAAAGAAATAATGGGCAAATGAAAATTTCCATCCCCCACCATTTTCACCCCCTTTGAGCTGGATACCCCATCTACGAACTCGACCGAGTTTTTTACTGTCCTGACAACATATCCTCAGCTGGTTAAATTTAAATAAAAATTACTCCAGTTATCGTATTCACAACTTAACATGGGAAAAAGTGTTATACACACACACATATATATGTATAATATATATATATAAACATTTGAACGGAAGGTAGTTTTGGGTTCTAGGGGTCATGATCGGTGAATATATGAAGAAATTTCCCAGAAGTCGTGTCATGAGAACCATTGCAATAGGTAGATATCTTATAAGGAATCTACCTTAAAAAAAAAAAAAATATATATATATATATATATATTTTTTATTATTATTATTATTATTATTATTTTTCAATTAGAGATTTATCACTGTTATCTAAAATCTCAAAGAGCTTGCAGATTGGTTCTTATCATTTTTACTTAGCCATTAATGCATTCGAGTATAAATATTAACTCTCTCTACCTCGTCAAAATATTCAAAACAGTTATTTTTCAGGAAGTCATATAAACCATCACTTTCATTTCTTCGCACAAAATGTGCATCTTCTTCCGATAGATTTAGGTGTGACACTACATAGTTAAAGGAATCTTACCGTATTAAAAGTTATTACAACTTCGCGGTTACTTAGACACAGGATTAACCTCTAAAGTTTGGAATCCAGGAAGCCAGTCTTCTTTTGATTCTTAGTACGGCATTATTTTCTTTTTATATCCAAGGGCGTTTGATTATTAGAATTAAAATGATTGAACGATTTGGAGATATCTGTTTTAAATACTTTCAGAGTGTAATTAGTTATTGATATAACAGATAAAGTAACAGACAAAATAAATAGTTTTCGTAAATTTTAAGCAAATGCGTAAAATGATGATTTGTAAGATTGTAGTATACAGTCGGCCCCGCTTAAACGAATATCTACCGTTCCAACTATACTAATTCGATTAAGCGGGAGATTCGATTATGCGGGGAAGACTAGAAAAGCAATTATTAAATGCATAACTATAATGATTTTATGCTTACATGAAAAGAAATGATCGATACCTCTTTCTTATTTAAATATTTAACGAAACAAAATATTATATAGTAATTTATAAGTGCAATTAATGCTGGGATAAAAACAAAATAAAGTATACTACTTACAATGTTATTTTTATCCCCCGTCCCCCCAAAAAATAAATAAATAATTAAATAAATAAATAAATAAATAAAATAAAATAAAATAAATCAGTTATGGTTGGTTATTTTGACATAGACTTAACTAAACATTTTTCGTTTTATTTTTCTATAGCACATAAATAGATTATAATCGCTTCTATGAGACTCGAAATGACGATGAATAATATGAAAGGATTTTGGAGCTTCATCTATCGTTGGAGGCGGATCTGCTTATTCTTCTTTATCACATTCATTTAAAGATTTTATTGAAAGATTAAACTCTTTATCTGTTTCTCCATCTTTATCCACATCTATGAGTTCATAAAGTTCTACTTCAATCATCTGAAAACTTTCAAAATTTGTGATTTTTAATTCCTTGAGATCATTTGTATTTTAATTTCGAATTTCATCCTCAAATAATGCTGATTTTGATTTTAGAAATTTGTTTTATCACCAATTTTTATCACCTCGGCAGGAATACCGTCTCGTACCGTCTCATGTTTAAAGAGCATGCCTTAGTTATGTAAGGTTTTTAAAAGAAGAACGAATGTGTTGTTGTTGTTAGAATGAGAGAAAAAATCCGGTCAGAAATAAGGGAATTTTATTTAAGAAATTTCGAATGTTTATTCGATTAAGCGGGTGGTGTTGTAAAAAATATTTCTTTAACCCTTTAATGTACACTACTTAATTTATTTTAAAAATTACGTAGTGAATACAACGTACGAAAATTACGTAGTGTTTAAAATTAGTACCAACTAATTTTAAAAATGGCTTTTAGACACATAGCTGATCATAAATACTTAAAAAATAAAAAATTAGCATTGTTCCTTTTCGAGAAATTTTCGGTTTGAAACATCTGTAAGTAAACCTTATTAAATTCAAATAATATTTAATTTAATAAATAAATCATTTTGTAAGTAAACATTATCGACAACAAAAACTCGTAAAACTTGCATAGATCCCAACATTTCAATTTATTCCGGAGTATTTTAACCCTTTGCGGTGCAAGGTAATTCGGATCATTTCAATTATACTGCCACCGGAATTTACGAACATAATTAAAATACAAGAAATTTTAAATTTTCACGTTAAAAAAAGGGTCTTTTCTACTATGTTATAAATGTAAATTTTTGCTAAAAAATTTCCGGGATGAGTTTTTGCACTTGAGAATTAAAATTAGGTGTTCCATCAGCGGGAACACTGCGACTGAAATGGTTAAACGAGGAAATTTAACATTAATTCTATGGCGAAATAATCGGTTCTGTAACTTTATATTCTTATAAGCGGGATATTCGATTATCCGTTACCCGATTAAGTGGGGATGACTGTACTATTCATTTTGTAGCTTGCGTTCAGAACTACAAGCCTGGAAACGTTATTAGATGAAATACAACAAAAGTATTTATTATAATTTGGACTCTGTACAGTAAATACCTTCGAAATAAATTGAAAACGACTTAAAATTTTAGTGCCAATACAATCAACGCATTCAGAATAATTTAGATACTACAGTCGAACCTCGTTAACGTGAATCTCAAGGGCAAAAAAAAAAAAAAAAAAATGTGTTCATGTTATCTGTTGTTCATGTGATCAGTAACTAATTTCCGTATTACTGAACTAATCTTCAATTTGGCGGGGATTGTGGAAACAGTTCATGTTAAGCGTGTTCATGTTAACAAGGTTCCAATGTATAGTGTAACCAGGTTTCCTACGCCTAACGTGAAGACGAGTCCAAAATCTTGGAGGGGTGCCAAATTGACCCACAGGTTGGGATTTAGTAAACATCCAGTCATTCCGTGTTCCCAAATCACTTGTTTTCTCTCAACGAAAAAGTTATCTCCCCTATTTTGTATTTCTTTTTCTGGTCAATTTTTTTTTTTTTTTTTCGTTTTATAAAAGTCCCAAGTGTTTCTAACTTTTCTTTACAGTTTGTCTCTCTCTTCCTTTTGTTCTATATATAGCAATATCACTTTATACACAAATACAGATATTTTATGTGAATAGAACTCATTGAAAAATAAATACCCCTTTTGGGTATTTACCTGGGTATATACCCTGTATATTTACCCTTAAAAATAAATACCCGGGTATTTTACATCACTAACCACTAGCCATGAGTATTTTTCACACTTTTTTTTTTTAGATTAAATTTAGCGTATTTTGCTAAATGTGCCTGAAAAAGTTTATATTCTTTCTACAATGCTCTGCATACTTTTTTTAATCAATTAATATCTTCTCTTATAATAGATAAAAAGTTTTATAAGTAATTAAAATTAGTTTGAATAAAACTGTAAGTTTTTTGCATTTGCATCAATAATAGAATTTCTCAGATTCACATATGGCCTTATTATCTTTCATTGTAATTTATAAACCGAGTCCCATTATGTTCAGAGTTCTGATATTATATTGTGCAAATTATGCTGAAAGGAATATTATTACAATTAGCTAGTCCATATACTATAAATTGAACTCATAATTGAAACTTATAACGTGAGTTCATATACATATATTTTATTTTTGAACTTACTATTAAGAAAGAAGTAAAATTTAGTGTGAATTCACGAAAAACTTTTTTCTCTTCAACTATTTAGACTCGTCGTGTCTGCACTTGCGCAGAGGATTCCATGGTCTCAAGAAATGTGGTTAAAGATTATATACTAAGTTTGCTACATAATAAACAGAAAACGATATAAAGAATTAGTGACAGTACAACCTACGTACCTAATATGGTTTGGATTATGTATATTAAATAGCTACGTAATAAATTGAAAACGATATAAAGAAATACTGGCAGTAAAAACTGCACATCTAATATAATTTGGTTTTAATATGTTAAATAGCTACATATCCCACTGAAAACGTTATAAGGAGTTAGTGACAAATCAATTTATAAAGGAATCATTACCTCTGGTTACGAAATAATAGTAATTATAGAATGAAAACATAAAATATAAGAGGACATTCACTTCATAATTAACACTAATACAGTCGGCAGCAAAGTTGTTGAAGCGTTAGCAATAATTCGTATTTAAAAGATGTGCACCTAATACTGCTTTGTTAAGTAAATATTTGTCGAGTCACTATCTTAATCTTTATTCTGTTTATATAAAAGTAAGTTGGTGATAAAAATTAGCGATCAAACTAAAAAAAAATAATCTGGTGTGTCACTCACACGACTTTCTCTTACCCTGAAATTTAATACTATAAATGCAGGTTGGAGATTAAGAGGTAAGATGCGAGTACTGTTATGTAAACCTATGTTAAACAATTATATTTAGGCTGCGGAAGAGTTTTATATGATAATTAGTTCTGTGTGAGGGGAGCTACCGCCGGCCTAAACCCCCGTTTCATAAATGCACCTACATTTATATAGAATTTAATTCGGTTATTAAAAATAATTTATTAAAATTATTATTTAAAAAAATTATCTTTTATGATAATACAGACGATTTCCATATTAGAGAAGTAGTATAACACTAAATATCCAAAAAAAAAAGTTGAATTTATTTTAAATATTACATAAATATATATATATATATATATATATTTTTGTTAAAAATGAAAAAAATCGATAACTTTATTTTAAATTATCGCAGATCGATGGTTCAACCGTTCGTTTTAAAGGTATTGGTGAGCTCTTTTGAAAGATACCCATCATGAAAATTTACTCCCCTCGAGGGGAAATTTTCTCCCCAGGCGAGGCTCCTACATACACACACAAAAAAAAAAAAAAAAAAAAAAAAATTCCAGTTGACTATCTCTATCACAAAATATATATATATTCGTTTAATTTGGTTTAGTGCAGTCTATAGATGTTAAACTCTACTTACCTGCAATTTCCCCCATAGACGTTATGTATTTGAATACTTTTGAGTATCCCTGTACACGAACCATTTGCTTTATTACGAAAAGCTTTGTGTAGCATCCCTATATAATACACATTTAGAATACCGAGTTTGGAATTTCTGTTACTATTTGTTCTTGAGATATGCTGATAACAGACGCACAGACATGTGTGCATTTGTGCTTCAATAATTTTGTTGCCGACTATATGTGGTGGACATGATATAACATTCTCCAACAGATTCGTATACAAATTTACATAGTTTTAACCAAAACACGCATTCTTTTTACAAAAGTTAAAAAAAATTGTTACATAATATTACAGCTATACGGTCTAACCACTCATTTTAAAAATATTGACAAGTTCTTTTAAATACTACTCACATTGAAAATTTATACCCCAGTGGGAAGCGAAACAATGTCCTGTATAAAAAATCTGATGTGGAAGCCACATGACTTCCTTATACAACCATTGAAATATACATATTGTTATTAGAACATCGACACTCTTTTGTGAGGTAACTGATTCGTGAATAAACAGGCAGGTTTCAGTCCACGAACATTCCTGAAAACTAGAAAAAAAAAAAAAAAAAAAAAAAACTTTTACTTTAACAACAAAAGTCACGATAATATTATTATACAGGGTGTTTATAAAGTCCCGGACCCATTTTGATGTTTAATAACTCAAAAAATAATGAAGATATAAACAAACTTATGGCATTTATTGATGGAATAACTCATATATTTTCTTTTCAGGTTTGAATATCTTTACTTTTGTAAATATCGTCTGCGCGTGTGGTTAATTTCAGATAATTTCATTTTCCAGCCTAAATATCTGTACTTTTCTAAATATCGTCTGCTTATTAATTGCATTTTTCTCTCTTTTGTTTTTGGCAACTATTGCAATGTTATGTTTACTTTTGATGTGTTTGTTCTATGTAGAACTTTGTATGTGATGTTTTATTCGAGCGGATATTAAGGAGAATGCATACACCACAAGAGAAAGCACAGCCCCTGTGGCAATAGCCTCTGTGGATGCCGACATGCTTGCCGCTACCTGGCGTGAAATTGTCCATCGATTTGATATTCTCCGTGCGACGAAGGGGGCACACGTGGAAGTTCATTGACAAGGGTCGTGAAACTTTTTGAGTCTATCTAACCATTTATGTTATTAATTTTAATCTATCTTTATTATTTTATGAGTTATTAAACATCAAAATGGGTCCGGGACTTTATAAACACCCTGTATATATCGGCGAGACATATATATAGTAGTTCTTTTTAGGAATAGTACTTCACAGCTTATTACATAATCTCTCATTGGCAAATGTATAGCTTAGAGTTAAATGAAAATCATTCGAGTGTAGGTGGCCTACTTTTGTTCTCTTTGGCGAAAATTTGTGGCGCGAAATGATATATTTTACCAAAGCAATTAATTTCATTAAAATTGAGAAAGGGTTTACAATTCTGGCTATCCTGAAACAATATTTTCCGCAAAATTTGATCGCTAATCTCGACAAGCCGCCAAATTTGTACCCAACCCGGATTTTTGTTTTGACATTGATTTTGGAGATTTGGTGTCGTATTTGGCGACTTGGTGAGTGAATTTGGCGAAAATGTTTAGTTTAGGGCTGCCAAAGTTTTGAAGCTCCAATTTCAGGAAGAACAGAGTTCTGAAATTCATTAATTTATAGCGATTTAACAGTCTAATATATTTCTCAAAAGTTACTACTGTGTTTGTATTTTTTAATTTAATTTTATGTTTTCAGTTTTGTTAATTATCTATTCTCCGTTGGAGTAAGATATGTTATATAACTAAAATTTATATTAGCCCATTAAAAAAAAAAAAAAAAAAAAAAAAAAAAAAAATCTGTGATATATCATTTACCATATAATTATTAAATAATTTACTATTTTGCATGTATTAATACACTTGTATATAAACATAACATAAATATATGCAACTGTCGTAGAATGTAAAACATTTTCTTACTTTATTATTTATCAGGTTGATATAGAATAAAATGTACATAATCCGTAATTGTTTCGTTATATTAATCCATTTTTCTTCGGTAAGTTACATATGATAAATTAATTCATATCATAAAATACATGTTTTTGAAAGTATCCATATATTCATACATAATTTTTAAAGTTCAAAAAAGAAAAATTAAAAATAATTATTTTCTGATATGATTTTTAAAGTTATCAAATAGAAAAAAAAAAAAAAAAAAAAAAAAAAAAAAACAGATTTATTTATATGTTTAGAATAGTTTCACTCTTCAGATTTATATTCGTTTAAGAATATAACTTTTTAAAGTAATATAAAAGTAAATTGATAAGCTAGGTTTTAATAAATTTCATAAAATCTGTCACAAACGAAAAATGACATTCTTGTAATTAAATTAATATATTTTTTTTGAGATGTACTCCTTTCTAAATTAAATTTCGGAACTGGTTTTACTCTTTCCTCTGTCACATTTTTCCTTTAAATAAATTAACGTCTAATATAATTGGTAGTCTAAACAAGAAAAAAAAAAAATCATGCGGCTGGCATAGATTATAAAACACTTTCTGACTGTATTTACTCTATTCGTTGTTTAGTCTTAAATAGTTTCAATTTTTTATTGTATTAAAAATTCAAAACACTATTGCAAATGCGTTTCTAATAATTGCTACTTATATTTAAAACATGTCTGAATATTTGTATGTTGTGTTATAAATCAAACATTAAAACTAATCACACCATATTCTGTTAGAAAATTGCGTTTGTGCATTAGTCAAATGCACAAAAGCAAAATCATTATGTTGGTGTAGTATACAGATCTCAAGTATACTTTAAAGTAATTAATTTCGTAGTCTGTTATGCATCTAAATTGTTTGTCAGTCCCTGTACACAATCCATTGCTGCTAAATATGACATTTGTTTTAATTATAGAGGCGATGGTCTCAGAAAAACTATATTTACAACTTTACTTTTTATGAAAAAAAAAAATAAAATAAATAAACTAACTGTAATTTGAGCAGCCTTTCATATTGTCTAAAAATAGAATAAGCGAAATATAATGTACTGAAATTTAAAATATTAAAAGAAAAAAAAATCGTTTATAATACAATTGAAAATGATTTTCGACCAATTTTTACTTAGTTCTAATAAAAAATATTCGCATTTTACGTAACCCTGGAAAACAATCTTTTACGTTAATAATATTTTATTCCTCAAGAAACGTACTTAAGTGCATCTGGAAAATGAATGTTAATTCTGTTATGTCCTTTGCCACATAAAAATATTAAAAATGCTCAAAGGAAGTTTACCTTACTTACAGTGTATATGAATTCCTTTGTGAGTCCCTTTTCACAAAAATCTGGTGCGAAACAACCACACGACTTCCATTACCCACTATTACACGTATTATAAGCATTTTTGAGAGATAATGTGATCAGAAAACATAAAAGTTACTTAAAGAAGTAGAAACCTAAAATTTTTCCGGTTAGAAAAACTTCGTTTTATAAGTAAAAAAGACATATAAAACGAAACTTACATATAGCGAGGTGAAAAATAAGAGAAAAAATATCGTAGATTTATTTTTTGAAACACCAATTTCCGAGATTTGAAGATGACCTACCTAAGCAGAAAGACTGTTAATTTTCCTCTAATAACCACGTAATACATGAGAAAGAAATGGATTTATATAACAATTTTCAAGAAAATCGTTAGAGCCGTTTTTGAGATATCAACTTTTACAAAAAATCAATTATTGACCGGAAAACAATAATTACATACAAAAGGATATTTAAAAGTGAGTTGATAGGGCGAGTTTGAAAAAAATCCGTACAGCCGTTTTTAAAGGAACGCGCTTGCGAGACCTGAACTTGAGCTATTTATGCAGGACGCCTATCAATTTTCTTGAACTAACCAACTATATCATTCGAAAGGACATCTAATAGAGTGTTTATATAGCAAATTGAAGAAAATCGTTAGAGCCGTTTTTGAGATACAGACTTCCGGTCTGACTTCCGATCTCCGATATCCCACTTCTGGTTTTTCAATTTTCACCAAAATTTGGAAAATTCATCTGTACACCATACCTGTCTTAGTTCTGAAGTTTTGTAGTTCTATCTTTATTAGTTTCGGAGATATGATAGCCAGAAGATTCCACACATACATACACACATACACACACACACTGACCAATTGCCAGAAACCACTTTTTTGGACTCAGGTGACCTTAAAACGTGTAAATCAGGTGAAATGTCGATATCGAATTTTTGGACCAAATACAATACTTCCATTACCTACGGTAGTAGGGTAACGGAAGTAAAAAGGGGTACGTTATCGCAAAAATGGATTCATTACGTTAAGTGTTTAGTTTCAGTTCAATATGAAGTTTCCAAATGAAGTTTCAATATGAAGTTCCCAATATGAAGTTTCTAAACGACTCTAAGACATGTTTCAATTATTGTGTGTGATATATTTAATCTTTATGCCTTCTCAAAAAATTACAATACTGATAAAATATTAGTAACAATAATAATAATAATAAACCTAAGACTATTTATTTTATTTTATTTTATTTTATTTTATTTTATTATTATTATTATTTTTTTTTTTTAATAATAGATAAGCAGAATTTAATTTAGTACGACACGACTTATTTTTAATCTATTCTTTCATATAAAAGCACGCAGTAACCGTGTTTCATTCCTTTACATTGGTTACTATATTCATTTCTTAAAATTTCTTTGGTACAGCTTTACCATAAAACCTTTTTGGCGGCTTTTAAATTTTTGTTGTCAATTTGGTGTTGAACTAAAATGGCAATCGCAATTGCGAAAGTAAAGATCTTGACGAGAAAGGTCTGAGCTATTTCGGTGGCAGATTTCAGATTTCGCCAAGGAGTTCCATTTTTTAGCACGATCTTTCTCAATTTTATTTTAGTTATTAAAAAATAAATAAGTAAATAAACAATTTTTTTTCGACGTTTACTTATTTATTTATTTATTTTTATAGTCAACTTTTTTTTTTTCTTTGTAATAATTTTAAAGTTGAAATGGGTTTTTTATTTAATATCTTTTGAACCAATTATCCGATTAAACTGTAAAATATGACGTTCGATAGATTATGTTCTGATTAATATATGTACCAATATTTGATAAAATCTAATAATCCAGACTGATACAATGACAAACTTTTCACTTCATACATTTAGTTAAAAAGAAAAAAATTTACACGTTCATTCAAGGTGATATAAGAATTGGCAAAGACAGCAAAACCGATGTCTAAAAGAAAGAGATTTGTCATAGTAACGTTTACATATAACGTACGTTATGTTTCTTTTGACCTGTCATACTAAAAGGAAACATAAAGTTATCCATTTGTACAAACCGAAATTATTTTCTTTCCAACTCTGTATATAAATGCGTAGCAAGAGAATTTCTATATATATGATAAGAAACTGTTTCGTCAAACAGTAGGCGCACCCATAAAATTGAAAATATAGTCGTAAAAAACGTTTTTGTGAACATTATGCTAGTAGGATCAGATAAGCTATGTTGGAGTTTCTATTTCAATTTTACGATTGCGAATATTTTATGGTCTACTAAAAAGATTATATTTTCTTCGGCGTTTGAATTGCACTAAAGTAAGAGCATTTATATTGCAACTAAATAAAATATACATATATAGCTACATATGTTGTTTTCTCTGAAAATGAAATTTAATTTTCTGGCAAGCTATAATACAAACAAGGCGACAAAATGAGGAAATATCCAACATCCCGTCTGACACAATTTTGAAATGTAATAGTTTTTTTTTTTTTTTTTTTTAATCTTCCTAGGGTGTTTGTGTCTTTTTTGACCCACATCAAATTTATTTCGAATGAATTTATTCGAATGAAAATGTAGATAAAATATTAACTAACTAAATATTCACATTACTAGTATAAGGAAAGGGCATGTTTACAAACAAACGCTCCGTCAATCAATCTTTGTCACTCTCGAGTGGCAAAAGATCAATCTCTATTGGTGGAAATACCAATGTTTTGCCACTTTACCCATAATTTGACTGCGAGTGACGTCACGTGCCCTTTCCTTGTTGATAAAATGTGATTATAAATTATTAATATTGAAAATTGCAGCATGGGTCATTTTTGACCCGAACATCTTATGTGTACATTATTGGAACACCATAAGAAGGTTTAGGCTTTAATTTTCTGGCAAGCTATAATACAAACAAGGCGACAAAATGAGGAAAAATCCAGCATCCCGTCTGACACAATTTTTAAATGCAATATGTAGTTGTTTTTTTTTTTTTTTTTTTTTTACCTTCCTAGGACCTAGGGTGTTTCTGTCTTTTTTGACCCACATCAAATTTATTTCGAAAGAATTTATTCGAATGAAAATGTAGATAAAATAACTAACTAAATATTAACATTACCAGTATTGATAAAATGTGATTATAAATTATTAATATTGAAAATTGCACCATGGGTCATTTTTGACCCTAACATCTTATGTGTACATTATTGGAACACCATAAGAAGGTTAAGTGAAAATTTGTGGACGGTAATACCAGACACATTACGAAAAAGTTTTCAAAAATAAAAAAGGTAGAGAAAGAATTTTTTTGGTGTCAAATTCCTGAAACTGACTTCTAAATATATTTATATGCTTTGGTGTTCACTGATCCCAAAAGTAAGGTTATTTAGGGTTAGTCTCTGCGTCTGTTACCAGTATAACTCAAAGACAACTCCTACTGGTCCATGATTGTAGGTATGGGTTCGAATCCCACTCCTGACACCAGAATTGTTGCATACTCGGGGTTCATGAATTGCCCGTGAATATATGACAGGTCTGGAAGAGGCCTAAAAGTTTTTTTTTTTTTTTTTTTTTTTAATTATAAAATACTCTAGATGATAACAGGTCTGTCAACCAAGTGTCAACTTCAGATTCACCAGAAAACATAGCTTAAATCATAGCTGTCAACATAAACATCACAGCATAAACTGCACCATAAGCATAACATTACAGCATAAGCTGTAATCAGTAGCGGAGACTCAGTCAGCGAAAGCTCTTAACATCGCAAAAGCTTGGCTTCAACTGAGCTCAACTGAACTCGATGGTTGGAAGGCATTATATATTTATAGTCTAATACATATTTCGAGAACTTTCATGGTATTTTGCGAAATATTCAATTTATAGCTTAAATAATCATAAATTGATGCGGATATTCTCGTCAAAGTCACCAAAAAGTCGTTAACGGGCGGTAACTCACAAAATTCATCTCCAAGGCCATTTCTGACCAAGTGAATCTTTTAAACGGGTTTTTAAAGGAAAACGAATTATTTTAACGCCAAATCAAGGCAAAAATGCAGAAAATTAACACTTTATAAATTGATTAAACCTCTATAAATGAAATTACATAAAAATGACGATTATTATTTATGCGGGAATTCACTTTATATAACCAAATATGTTAATTATATAGAATCGAAAGTCTATGCCTAGAAATAAATATAAATAAAAGAAATTATATATATATATGTAGGGGTGAAATAGTTTTTTTTTTTTTTTTTTTTTTTTTTTTACCGAACTCTTTCACCAGTATTTATTTGCAATAATCTGTGTCTTATTTAATCACAAAATATTAGTGCAAGTATACACTAATTTTTTCTAAATAAAAATAGTTATGCCAAAGCCGCTAAACATATTCAGCCCTGTATATGCAAACTAAATACTATCAATGACCTTTAATTTATTATTAATTTTATATTTAAGCGTATTAAAAAATTAATAACAAATATATTTTAATTATGAAGTGCTTATATATAAACAAATAAATAAATAAATAAAAGGTTTCGTTACGAAGTAAAAATCCGCAAGAAAATAGCTTATTTAGGGGAACAAAACCATGTTACGAGTGTAAGTAAGGTTTATAAGTAGGGAGCAATATTGTTACAACGGTCTTTCTAAAGTGTCACCCTTATTTTATTACATTGTCTTTCTCACTACAATCTTAAAACAATACTTTTTTAGAATAATATAATATTTTAATATTATCTCAGTCAAAAATATTTAAGAAAAAAATACTATTGATTGTAATGGTGGCAATATCTATAATAATAAAAGAAGATGTCTGTCTGTCTGTCTGTCTGTCTGTCTCTCTGTCTGTCTGAGCATCTATACGTTCAGCCCCTACTGAACGCAGAAGTATAAAATTTGACATACGGGTGCCTAGAAGCCTTCCCGAGTTGATAGTGAAAACAGAATTTAAAAATTTTAATTAGTTGCGGAGATATTAATTAAAATGCCGACCCATGTCGATGGAAAAATGACCGAGAAAAAGAAACTTTCTATCAGCAGACGATTTTCTAAACTGTCTCGATCGGAAACAAAACACATGGAGACAACGGTCTGCGATAAAAAAGGAAATGAATAATGAATGTAACCAATTAAGATATCGCTTGCTTCATAGTGGGGATAAAAATTTCAATTTTCAACCTTTTTCAAATTTTCATTCACGTTACATTTGAATTAATATTTGGCCTAGACAGCATATTATAAAGCTACTGTTCAATTTTCATGAAAATATATGAATAAATAAAAAAATGACGTATTTATTGGAAAAAGATTAAGTTTTCTTTTATACTTTGCAGTATTTTAAATTGAGATATGCTGTTGAAATTTCGTAGTATTTTGTTTTAATGCCCGATAATTCGATTGTGAATATTTTTGAAAGAGTACGATTATTAGGGAGGGCTTGAGGAAGGGGGAAAAGGGGCAAAAATTTAAAAAAAAGAGTGACTGCGTTTGAAATTATTTGGTATATTTAGAGTTTAAGGCAAGGTAAATCGAATGTGAATATTTTCGAGTGTAAAATTATTATTATTGGCGGAAAGGGGGGGAGAGCGAAGGGGCAAAGATGTAGAAAAGGAACGGGAGTTTCGGAGAAAACAACGGAATACCCAGAACACCTTTATTCTTTAATATTTTGCAGAGTTTCGAATTCGAATTTCTGCAGCCCGGAATTATGCAAGTTTCGGGGATTACTGAAAGAAATTTCGCAGAATAAAAGAAAAAAAAAAATACATTTTAATTTACATTTAATTGCAAATAAAATTTTATTCTAATATACGTGTATTTCAAATTCTAATTATGATTAAATTATTTTTAATACTTCATTCGAAAGACATTTTGAAATACATTTATATTAACAAATCGAAAGTGGAATTCGAGATTTCACCTGATTTACACGTTTTAAGGTCTCCTGATTAGGTTTTCTTTTGTATCTCAGCTACTAACTAAAATAATTTCATAAGTAATACATCATTTGAAAGCTTTGTTGATTTGGAATTGAACAATATTTTACAAAAATTTATACCGCCACATGGCGCTGTAATATTTTAAAGTTTCAATATTTAAAATATAATGAGCGAGGAAGGTGTTGTAAGTTCTAAAACGGAGATAAGGCGCCACCGAGCGGGACTTAGCTAAAGTCAGAAATTTGAAAGATCATAACATGGTGAGCGAACAGGCTGTTTCAGATATTGAAAAGGGAAGAGGGCGCCGAAGGCGCTACCGAGCGGGAATTTACTGCGATTTCAATAAGCTATTTTCACGATATTTCAATAAGCTGTTATTAGACCTGAAACGGGAAAAAGGCGCCGCAGGCGCCACCGAGCGGGAGTTTCGTAAAGTCGGATTTTTTAGGGATCGCGAAAAAGCTGGTCGCCGAAGGCGGCTAGTCTATAATAATAAAAGAAGATGTCTGTTTGTCTGTCTGTCTGTCTGTCTCTCTGTCTGTCTCTCTGTCTGTCTGAGCATCTTTACGTTCAGCCCCTACTGGACGCAGAAGTATAAAATTTGACATACGTGTGCTCAGAAGCCTTCCCGAGTTGATAGTGAAAACAGAATTTAAAAATTTTAATTAGTTGCGGAGATATTAATTAAAATGTGGACCCATGTCGATGAAAAAATGACCGAGAAAAAGAAACTTTCTATCAGCAGACGATTTTCTAAGCTGTCTCGATCGGAAACAAAACACATGGAGACAACGGTCTGCGATAAAAAAGGAAATGAATGTAACCAATTAAGATATCACGTGCTTCATAGTGGGGATAAAAATTTCAATTTTCAACGTTTTTCAAATTTTCATTCACGCTACATTTGAATTAATATTTGGCCTAGACAGCATATTATAAAGCTACTGTTCAATTTTCATGAAAATATATGAATAAATAAAAAAATGACGTATTTATTGGAAAAAGATTAAGTTTTCTTTTATACTTTGCAGTATTTTAAATTGAGATATGCTGTTGAAATTTCGTAGTATTTGGTTTTAATGCCCGATAATTCGATTGTGAATATTTTTGAAAGAGTACGATTATTAGGGAGGGCTTGAGGAAGGGGGAAAAGGGGCAAAAAAAAAAAAAAAAATGTGTTACTGCGTTTGAAATTGGTTGGTATAGTTAGATTTTAAGGCAAGGTAAATCGAATGCGAATATTTTCGAGTGTAAAATTATTATTATCGGCGGAAAGGGGGAGGGGGGGAGAGCGAAGGGGCAAAGATGTAGAAAAGGAACGGGAGTTTCGGAGAAAACAACGGAATACCCAGAATACCTTTATTCTTTAATATTTTGCAGAGTTTCGAATTCGAATTTCTGCTCACATACTGTACTAAGGATTTTAACGTTATATAGCCCGGAATTATGCAAGTTTCGGGGATTACTGAAAGAAATTTCGCAGAATAAAAGAAAAAAAAAATACATTTTCATTTACATTTAATTGCAAATAAAATTTTATTCTAATATTCTAATACGTGTATTTCAAATTCTAATTATGATTAAATTATTTTTAATACTTCATTCGAAAGACATTTTGAAATACTTTTATATTATCAAATCGAACGTGGAATTCGAGATTTCACCTGATTTACACGTTTTAAGGTATCCTAATTAGGTTTTCTTTTGTATCTCAGCTACTAATTAAAATAATTTCGTAATTAATACATCATTTGAAAGCTTTGTTGATTTGTAATTGAACAATATATTACAGAAATTTATACCGCCAGATGGCGCTGTAATATTTTAAAATTTCAATATTTCAGATTCTAATGAGCGAGGAAGGTGTTGTAAGTTCTAAAACGGGGATAAGGCGCCGCAGGCGCCACCGAGCGAGACTTAGCTAAAGTCAGAAATTTGAAATATCATAACATGGTGAGCGAACAGACTGTTTCAGATACTGAAAAGGGAACAGGGCGCCGAAGGCGCTACCGAGCAGAAATTTACTGCGATTTCAATAAGCTATTTTCACGATATATCAATAAGCTGTTATTAGACCTTAAACGGGAAAAAGGCGCCGCAAGCGCCAATGAGCGGGAGTTTCGTAAAGTCGGATTTTTTAGGGATCTCGAACCAGCTGGTCGCCGAAGGCGGCTAGTAATAAAATATAGGTAAAATTTTAGGAACGGTACGAGGCTTGAATTCAGGTCTAGGAATTTTATAAAGCTAGTTTACTATCGTTTAACGATATTCTAGTCAAAATTGTAACTGTATTTTTTTTTTTTTTTTTTTTTTTTTTACAGTCTTGTTTCCCTGGAAGATATAAAGCCATTCATGTAATTGGAATGCACAAGTTGTTTCAATATGCTTACAACATGGTTTATCCATTTATTATGAATCTTAAGCTAAGAAAGAGGGTATGTACATTTTTAATATTTATTATATAAAGTAGTATATTTATGTATCTGAATGTGCATTAAAAATGTCGTTTACTGTGTAATTATTTTTTATACAGGTTATTTCTTATCTCCACAATAAACTGAGGGGGTAGCTGAAAGGCTCATGTGAAGCATGAAGCATAAATCAGTATATCAATCCTGTCCTATCGCAAACCGCTTTAAAGCTACTGCGAATAGAATGAAAAAATTTAAAATCTTAATCTGACGGTATTCCTCATTCTTTAAATTTCTAAACATGAATAAAAAATAAAAAAAGAGTACCTATTTGGAAAGAACAGAAAAAATTCTCCACAACGACTTTAACTGTGTTAGGACAACTAGAATTAATGACGAGTTCATCGGCAATTCCACAAAAAACGTTCTAGCTACAATAAGTAAAATTTACTAAAATTTGGCCCGTTCCAAAAGTTGCCGAATAAACTTACGATGAACAAAATCGCATATTGGTTGACTAGTGTAGTGTTGCCAGACTTTGCGACTTTTTTATTCAGTAGTTCAATTCATATATTCAATAGTTTTGTATTTGATAATATTGAGAAGTAATATTTGATATACGTAATAGACGATTAATCATCGATTATATATTTCAAATATCACTTCTCAGTATTAGCGGTGACTAATGAATAAAAAAGTTGCAATGTCTGGACTAGTGCAGGAAAAGTTTTCACGTTTTCAAAAAGTGAGACTTTGCCCGTCACGTTTTGAAATTTCCTCTTCCAACATCATTTAGCAATTCATTTTAGATCATGCTTACATGAATTAATTCACAGTTGATTTATTAAATAAACAATAATTGTATGTCTATCTGTGTCATAATATTATGATATACATACATTTGAATTTTTATTAAAAAAAAAAGAAAAAAGTTATTTCAGAATTTGTTGTAATTGAACACGGGAGGAGTTTATCCTTCAAAAAAAAAAAAAAAAAAACGTAAATAACCCGTGTAAAATGTGTTAATTTTACAAAATATTGGAAACGAAAAAGCTGGTGTAAGGCTACTTATGCAAACATACCTTAATCTTAAGCATGGAATGCATGTCTGTTTGTTCATTTTTAATTTTATTTTTATTGCATTGCTTTGTAAAATTAACACATTTTATTCGGGTGCTTTACGATTTAGCAGGATAAACTCCTCTCATGTTCAATTACAATATTTTCTATATTAACATAGTTGACAACATTTTAATTTATACCGGAGCATTTTTAGTCCCGCCTCTATTTCACACCACTTTATTTTTAGAATATTTTTCTCGCATATATCACTACGACAAAGAAAAAGAAAAAAAAAAAAAAAGTGATACGGAATAAAGGCGGGGCTAAATAAGCTACGGAATAAATTAAAATGTTGGCAACTCTGTATTATTATTATTATTGTTATTATTATTATTATTGTTATTATTATTATTATTATTTTAATCAAAATACAAATAAATACATATTATACTATTATGATGCACAGAAGAAAAAAATGTAAAACAGCTATTGACTATGTAACAAATAAACTGTAAATTAATGCATACAAGAATGATCGAAAGTAAATTTGTTAGTGGAGTCGGAAGGGGAAATTTCAAAACATGATGGGAGGAGTCTCACTTTTTAAAAACCTGAAATCAAAGGTGTATATCAAACAAACAACTAAATTTCTTCTTCACTAAACAACCGATATAATTTTTTGTAAGTTTATTCGTAAGCTAATAGAATGGGCATTTTTTAGTAAATTTTACTTATTGTAGCAGGAATAGTTTTTGAGAAATTGCCGATTGCATATTTTAGCGAATATTTGATTTTGCTTTTTTTTTTTTTTTTTTTTTTTTTTTTTCAGCACTAGTCCAGCACTTGTAACTCGTTCATAAGTGTCAACTTGTAGGTTTTTTTCTTTAAATACTGCTGATACTTTGTAAAAAAAATCATCATATTGAATCGCAGAAACTGCTAAAATAATTATTGAAAATTTCTATTAAAAATTTCTAGTAGCAAAAAACATACAAGTTGGCAGCTAAATATTTGCTAACCTAACCCGGAAGATTGTTAGTTCCCGCCCCTTTTTGTACACCACTTAACTTTCAGAGTAATTCTCTTTAAATTATATTTACGATTAAATAAGAAGAAAAGTACTCTAAAAAAAGACTGGTGTGAAAAAATAGGCAGAAAGAGGAGGGACTAACAATCTTCCGAGTTAGGTTGGCAAGTATGCAGCTATGCTAGTTATTAATTTTAGATATTTTAACACAATTAATGTCGACATGTAGGATTTATTTATTTATTTTTTTTTTTTTCTGTTCTAAATATGCGTTTGATTTTTTGTAGCTTGCATAGAAATTTAAAAAATGAAGGATATTGTAGATATTTAACTTTTTCATTTTATTCGCTGTAACTTGAAAATGGTTTAAATAGGACAAGATTTATATACTGATTCATGTTCTATTTGAATTCCTCTCAGTTTGTCGGTGCAATACTGGATCACCCTGTAAAGTAGTATCATAGGAAGGACTTTTAATTTCAAAAACATTTAAAATAAAGTATGTAACGATATTTTATCGGAGAAAAATCCACAAAAGCAATTTTATAAAATTTATAAAATTTAAATTTTTCATATACTTTCTTTGACAATATAATAAAATTTTGTTTAAATATATATATATATATATATATATATGGGATGGCGAACTTATGTGGGCGTTAAAAATTAACTAATACGTATTTACTATTAATCACTTAAAATTTAATGAAAGGTTAAATTATAATATACAATATTTACAAGACGATAATATGAATTAGTATTAAATATATAAAAGTAGAGTCAAAAGTCTAAATTTTCGTCAAAATAAAACAACGTTGAAATGAGAACATTTCTGTCCGTCAAATGCTAATAGCCGTCTCATCGAGGTTCCAACGTCGACTCATCCCGATCCGAACGTCAACTGAGCTCTCTCTGGAAGGTGCTCCGGGGCTCCGTCTATGGGGATGCGCGTACACGCTGGAGGAGACGTCCTTCTGACATCACGGCTACGTCATTCCTTTAAGATTCTACGCTCGCGGCTGCAGTGCTGGTTTCAGAATCGAATGTTAGGGAAAAGAAGGTGCCTATACTACACTCGGCCATCCTTTCTCGACTGGTCCTCCAGGCGGCCACACTGAAAAATACAAAAAGAAAAAAACAAACACAAAAGCAACACAAAATAATAACAAACTTATATACAGCACATATACAAATTTTGATGTTCTCTCTTTTTAAATTATCTACTGAAATTTATATTATTTATTTGTATAGTTTTATTCAAATTACGATTTACACTAATACATAAGGACTAATACATACACTAATACATACACTAATACATACATACATTACACTAATACATACACTTTGGGTTTTGAACCCGGGCATTCTGAACTTTTATATGCCCAAAGCGCTTGCATGAAAAACATTTCAGACCTTTTGCTTTATGAGGGCAGTCTCTGGACAAGTGGTTTTTTTTACCACAATTATAACAAAGCTTACTTATTTCCCTTTTAGGATTAAAGTTTGCAACTACATTGTGTCTTACGGGTTTCAATTTTGTATTATACTCAGTTTTATCAAATCTATGTTTATTTTTCTCACTATCTCTCTTAAACATTTCAAACATTTTTATTTTCTCTTTGAAATCACGAAGATTTTTTGCACCATACAAAATAACTTTATTTTCAGATTTATCATTAATTCCTTGGATCACATAGTGCATGATAGCGGCATCATCAATATGCCCGTTCTTACTTAACTCTCTTATTTAAAAAAAAATACTCTGTAGCAGTTTCATCGCCTCTCATTTTCCTTTTACTCAACATTTCATGCAAAGAGGCGGAATTTGTCTCTACTTTAAATTCCTCAATGAGCGCTTTTTTTAATTTTTTATAAGTAAGTAGCGCTTTCTCAGATTTAATAAATAATAAAGCGTTTCCGCTCAAAGATCGTTTACAAAAAATGATTTTCTCTAACTCAGTCAAATTAAACATGTCTGCTATTTTTTCGAATTCGGTAAACCAAAAGTTAATGTTTTCATGCGGCTCACCGCTAAATTTTGAAATGTTGTTCTCAAAATCGTTAAACGAAATGGCTGCACCATGTGTTTCAGAATTCTTAATATTATTATAATTATGACTAAAACATTTTTCACTTTTATTATAATCATTATTATCATTATGGCATCGCACTGAGGAATCAATTTTCGTGACGTCACTATCGCTACTAGATTCATTTTCAGATTCAATATCTGAATCGTTTTCAGAGTTTTCCTCTTTGAGTGTTTCAATATCACATAATTTCAATAATAAACTGTCTCGTAACTCTTCTTTAGTCCCATCAAAAGAGACATTTAATAAATTACTGATTATTATTAATTCGTTTAAAGAGATATTATCGCTTATAAATTTTTGTTTTTGAATATAGTCTTCGTCATCAACAGCAAAATTAAACCCTGTAAATTTTTTTATTCTGCATCTGTTTTTTCGATCACCTTCATTCTCAAAAATAAACCGATGCAGAATTTTAATCTTATTATATTTCTCTGTCCCGAGTGCAATACCTATTCGAGGAATGTCCTCTAATGAAGCCATCATGCAATAAAAATAAAAGTTGACGTACCTTTGCAGAACAGGAACAACAGCAGGTGCTTGATTATTTTAATATGTTATAAGTGTAACCTGTCACTTATCCAGCTCTTACTTTCGGTTTTATTCCACATAACTGTCGAATGGCACACCATAAATATTTGTAGAAACACAGTTCTCTTTTTAAAGTTAGTTAAAATTAAAAGTCTGATTAAAACACAAAGTTTTACAAAGTCAAACAATGTTTTAAAAGTTCAGCGAATTATCAAATAATTCTTTTTCAGTTCATGAAGTCTATGTTTAATCAAAGTTTGTGTTTAACAAAAATTCACGTTACATCCCGCTTCTGACTTGTGGGATGGCGAACTTATGTGGGCGTTAAAAATGAACAAATACTTGTTTACTATTAATCACTTAAAATTTAATGAAAGGTTAAATTATAATATACAATATTTACAAGACGATAATATGAATTAGTATTAAACATATAAAAGTAGAGTCAAAAGTCTAAGTTTTCGTCAAAATAAAACAACGTTGAAATGAGAACATTTCACTCCGTCAAATGCTAATAGCCGTCTCATCGAGGTTCCAACGTCGACTCATCCCGATCCGAACGTCAACTGAGCTCTCTCTGGAAGGTGCTCCGGGGCTCCGTCTATGGGGATGCGCGCACACGCAGGAGGTGACGTCCTCTGACATCACGGCTACGTCATTCCTTTAAGATTCTACGCTCGCGGTTGCAGTGCTGGTTTCAGAATCGAATGTTAGAGAAAGGAAGGTGCCTATACTACATATATATATATGTTACTCTAGTATATAAAAAAGTATCTTTTTATTGTTAAAACTGACCGAGTTATTTCATTTTAAAATTTGAACTTAATTTTCGGGATCGTATACAAAGCGAAGAATGGAATATTCCATTAAAAGAAAATGAAAATAATAAAAATAAAAATAATAATGAATAAATAAATAAAAAGCAATTAATTTTTTTTTTCTTTTACGCCTTACTTAAAACCAATAAAATACTTCCAAATTTGCAAATTTTAAAATTAAATAGGGTGAACAGGCTAATGTTTAACAACTGACCAGTTTGTAGAAATTTCTTAAACTTTTATCTTTTTTTTTCTAATATAATTATCGGTAACGTGTTAGAAATTTTTTTGAGTACTCATCATTATATAAGGACTAATAACTGAAATTCCTTTCTCTGTTACCTTTTCAACAATTTATGTTATTTACAACAACATTTTTAAAATATGATTTTGCTAGTAACTGGCCACTTACATCTAGCAAATGACTATCCACGATTGTAATGAAACGCTCGCCCTCTGGTGGACTAAGGTGAAATTAAGAATACACGGATAGCTTTCGTCGAGACGCCATTGCTTGCTGTATATTCGATGTTTAGTTTCACATATATTTATTGAATAAAAATGAATAAATCCCGTAAAAAAGATAACACATAATGCTGTGTGCCACAGTGTAACTCCAAAGGATCAAGAAATCTGGAATTAAGCTTCCATTTATTTCCAAATGGCAAATTTAAAATTTCAGTTGCTTCGGCTAATGGAAGTAAAGAATATTTGAAACTAATGTTTGTTCAGCTTCAGTTAAACATCTACTTCCGATCGAACTTTCAACAAACTGAAATATTTTTCCCAAAGGCAATCGATTTTCCATGATGTAATGGCGGAGGAATTATACCACGAATGTTAAGTAGTAACACAAATACAACAATAATAAATACACGTGGCTATTATAGTTACTAACAACAAAAGTTGGAAAAGCGCCATTTATTGATCATTACAAACGCGGATAAACGTATTAGTAGTTGATTATGTCCAAAAATGATAAACATGTGCCTTGTTCGTGGTAACGCTATCAAACAGATTTCGCAAGTCAAAAGTTGCGAAGTTTTACGAATGTTTACTTAATTATAATAATAGATAATGGAAATTGTTGGATCATCATTACTTTCATTTTCCCCCAAGTGTACAGTATACCAGAATGAAATAATTACTAAATTAATCGCTCTGCTGCTATTAAGGGGACACTTCACCTATTGTTGACGGTAGCCTTATCCCATGTTAATCTATGGATAATTTTGTTTTAAAAATTTCTCGTTACTTAATGTATTTTTCTAAATTCCGTTTTCATATGTAGAAAAATCTCAATTATTAGATATTTTTTCCGTTTTTCAAAAATTAAATATTTATTTCTTTAATATTTCATTCTGAGGCTATAAAGTGGAAAAAATGCACTTAGTTAATTTTACTACGAAGAGTATATACGTTTCCTACGCCTAGCAGTGAGAACGATTCCAAATTCTTGGAAGGGTGCCAAACTGACCGACAGGTTGGAATTTGGTAAACATTCAGTTATTCGGTGTCCCCTTATCGCTTATTTCCTCTGAACGACAAGGGTTATCACACTTATTTTGACACTGGACCTGTTGAGTATGCACTTGCGCAGAGACTACCATGATCGCAAGAAATGTGGTTGAAAAATAATTCGTGTTACGATTTCTTTTTTTTTTTTCCCCTGTGATAAATTTAAATTTATCAATGGGTGAATTTACAATACATAAATAATACATAAGACTACTAAAAATTGACTGAATATGTTTTAAGAATAAAAATTCTCCAAATAAATTTAAACGAATATGTTGTGGTCGTTAAAAAATTTTCTTCGTGAATTTATGTAATGTGTGTATGGATACAATGTGTCCCAAAAAATACTTGAACTTTAATTCCTTAAAAATTAACTCTAGGCTTGTGGAAAAACTAATTCCTATTGTAAAGATTTTGTCTAAAAATTACTCCTCTTGCTTCCTAAATTTCTTAAATTATCGGAATTAATCACAGTATCGTTGGCGGAGGTAAAGCTTCAATGTTCTCTGTGTTTCGAAGTTAATACTTCTGTGAATTACAGAAGCGGGGGAGACATTCCTTTCCGCAGAAGATCATAATTATGATAGTATGTCTACGGATTACCCCTAGCGGTAAATCTCAGACCGTCGCTAATTGCCCAGTGCGTAACTATATAGTCGACCTTAAATCCACCGAAATACGTTTTCAAACTTAAGAAACCTTCGCAAGCTCAGAAATCTACTGCTTAAATTTAAGTGAGACGTCTCACACATTTAGTAACTAACCGCACTGGTCAATTACTGAAAACTTTTTTCTTCCTTTCTTTCTTTTCTTTCTTTCTTTCTTTATATATATATATATATATATATATATATATATATATATATATATTAAAAGTACCGTAATTTCTGGTAGATACTCCGCAGGTTATATAATCCAGTTTTGCACCAGAAATTTCAATTGAAAAATAAATTTATATTTGTACGAGCTCTTCCTTCAAAAAAGTATAGATTTCTCTATTAAATAAAATTTCTGTTGGAGAAATTACACATCTTACCTGCGGGTTATCTACCTGAAATTACGGTAATTTAATATTGAAATGCATACAAAAATCTTTTACGAAAAATCGTTAAAAACTTGAAAACGATCAGAATTGACCAATTTTGTCAATTACTTACACAAGTAGTATTTCAGACTATTAGTAGTTGATCCTTGGAGGAATGGTATGAGAGGAGTTGACATACGGCTAAAAGGCAAGCTGGGCAAATGAAGCTAACTTTTGTCTAGTCATGGTGGCTGCCACAATAGCAGCCAAGGCTACCCCAAAGGCCATATTGAGTCTACATTGGCTGGTATTGTGTTATTTTATTTATTTGACAACTTTGAGACCTATAGATTCAATGATTTTCGCCTCGAAAAATCCATGTTACACAATTTCCCAATAACAATGCAGAATTTTTTATATAACTGTGGTACTTAATGGTTCCTGCGGTTGCGATTTTAATTTCATGTTTTTCCGGACCTGTCATCTCCTCTAACATTATTCCTCCAAGAGTTGGCCACCCCTTAATCCCAATAAAAAGGGGTAGTAAATGTAACTAGTATATTGTGACCACTACAATACTTTCTTCTATATTTTCCTATATAAATTCACTCAGTTCAAATAATTTACAAGAACTATTATTTATTATTGTTCATGAAATGTATGAAATTTCCTATTCAATTTGCATACAACTAAAATAAAATTAGATAACCGGAAATACCACACAATTTCCCTTTTATCTCCAAATTAGTAAGCAGTGCGCACTGCAATCCAGAAATGAATGGCATGTAATTTTAATTTTCTCGTAAATAAAGGAATCCCTTTAGAAATTCCACACATTCTTTCGGAAATATCTAATTATAAAAGGCGTCAAGACATGCATTTAAAAAACTGGAATCTGGTATTGCTTCAGACTGACTAATTTATCTGTCTCGAAAAATGGGTTTTCCTGTCTATAAAAATACTGTTATCAGATTAAAGGAAGATGATGAATATATATATTAACTAGTTGGCATAGGTTGACTCTGCTCAGTTCTCCATCATATTTATGCTCTCATAAATTTCTAGTGCGAGACACGTTGTAATCATGTTAGGAGAAATGAATTTGACCAAAGCTTGACACAGTGACAGAATGAAATCCTCGCCTAATAGGCTATCCACCGTTCCCTTCGATATATTTATCTTTTTCTAATCTATTAATTTATTTTATCAGGGTCAATTCCGTTGTTTAGTTTTCATGCTACTATTTTCAGTGCAATAATCCTGAAAATTCCTATTTATATTGAAAAATTTTCAATTTCGCTAGGTTGATATAAAAATCTTAAATTACGAATAACTTACGAAAGTTTCTAATTAGAATATTAGTTATAAATCATGTTCAAACAAGTGTCATAAATGTGATTTTGAAGTTGCCTGATATATTTATGATCCTCAAAATGGATGTTTATGCTCAATTTTACCCTATTCTGCCGTGTTAAGCAAATCGTAAATTCCAAATAACTTACGAATTTTTTAAATTGGAAGAATCATAGTCGACATTCATGCCAGTATCCTAAATAATATTTCAAAAGTGGTTTGAGATGTTTACGATGAAAATATCCCTCAAGATTGACGTTTATGTGAAATTTCGCCCTATTCTGCCATGTTAAGAAATTCGTAAGTTTCCAATAACTTACGAAATTTTTATATTGGAAAATTCATAGTCAATAATATTCATGACAGTATCCCAAATAAAATTTAAAAAGTTGTCTGACATCTTTACGATGAAAATATCCCTCAAAATTGACGTTTATGTGAAATTTTGCCGAATTCTGCCGTGTTAAAGAATTCTTGAATTCCAAATAACTTGCAAAACTTTCAAAGTAGCATGTTTATAGTTAATGATGTTCATTCCGAATTCAAAACTGATATTTTAAAACTGTCCTGACATCTTTACAGTAAAAATTTCCTACTTAATGGACGTTTAAGTCAAATTTTGCCCTATTCTCCCATGTTAAGAAAATCGTAAATTTCGAATAACTTCTGAAGGTTTGTAATTATAATGTTGAAAATAAATAGGATTCTTGCCAGTGTCATAACTAATACTTTAAAACCAGTCCGACCTATCTGCGATCATTTGTTCGTGAGATATCGTGTACACAGTCTAACAAACTAACTAACGGACTAATAAACTAACAGACACCCTACAGACGGACACCATACAAATTTTGTCATTTTCGGATTCTTCACACCTGAAAACGTGTAAAAAAGTTCCCCGTATCTATAGTATGATGGGGAACTAATAAACATAAACAACTGTGTTAAAATATATTAAAATGATTTTCAAAAATTAAGTTTTTTATGAGATACATTTTAAATAAAATTAGGTCATATGTTTTATAAATAAACATTTTTTTTTTTTACTTAAATTTTAAACCAAACTAGACATACATTTTTTTTTTTTTTTTTTTTTAATGCATACAGTTTTTTGCAAATTTTAATTTTTTTACAAGAACAATTAATGTATATACAGTACAATGAAACCTTTTTAAAAGTACACGTTTGCTGGAGCGCCCACTTCCCTTTAAGGCTAGTTTATACCGGTCCCAAATTTTGCTCACACGGTTTTATATTAATTTACCTCCATTAAAAGGCGATTGTCTGTCTGTCTCTGTATCTATGTGTGTGACAAAAATTTTGTGGCAACTGTATCTCAGGACTTACTGCATAAATTTCATATAAATTTCTATGTTGTTGCACATTGAAATTATTTATTGCCTATCAACTTTTATTCCAAATTGTTCGACGGGTGGCACTGCTATACTGTCATTTTTACCATTAAAGGGAGCTATATCTCAGGTTCTACTGTGTCTAATCAAAGAAAACTCGGTTTGTGAGAGGGTCATTATGAAACATTATACTGGTTATATTTAGCTGCATATCGGCCGTCATGTGCTCTGTGTTGCTTGAATTTACCACGTGAGTAGGAAGGTGAAATTTCTTCTATGGCATACAAATGCGTTAAATTTTATATGTGAGATAACCATTATATAAAATAATGCTGACTTAATTTTGGTGTATATCAGCCGACAAATGGCGCTGCAATTACTATTATTCTGTGTTTTTCCACATGGCTATATCTCAGAATCTGTTGATTAAAATTGCACCAAACTTCATACGTAAAATATTTATTCTAAAAAGCTATGATTAAACTTTTATGCATGTTAAACAACAATAGCTCTGATATATAGAATGATATAGAATAAAGTTTTGTGATGGCCCCCAAAACATGCTTTTTACGTTTTTCTATGTGTATATAAGAAGAAAGTATTGGATTCATGAAAAATTTCGGCATCCAGTTTATGATGGATTTGCACGTTTTGAGATATCCTGAATACGATTCGAACATTTTTAGAAAATGTCTCTCTGTCTGCGAGCATCATAAAAATTATGCACGCTGTATCTCTTGAACTAATGAACGAAATTCAACGAAACTTGGTATTTAGTTAGACTGTGACCTAAAGTGCCGCTGATTACATTTTGGAATCAGTCGCTTGACAGGTGGAGTAGTCATTCTATTTATATTTATATATATTTAATTAATTAATTAATTTATTTATTTATTTTTCAACATGGCAGTATAGGACAATGTACATAATGAGAATATAAATGTACACAGTGAGAAATAAATGTACATAATGATATTTATTTTTCTCAAATGAATTGTGAAATTAATAAGAATTATTGATAATAGTAATAATGAACTAGAAAAAGAAATTGTATGTATATAAGAGAATTGTTCTTCCCCAAAATTTTCAAAGGAAGTTTTCAAAGGATGCCATTAAAACGAATGGTTAAACCATAAACCTGTAAAATTCAAAATTATTGATTTTTTTTTCCATAAAAAAAAAAAAAAAAAACCAAAAAAAAAAAAACGTTCTTAAAATATTTTCTGAATTGTACAAAATGGATTTTCTTTGGACATTTAGTGTTATATTTCTCTGTTATGAAAATCATCTGCATTTATCACGAAAAATAAATAAATGAATAAATAAATAATAATAATAATAAATATTAATTTTAATAAATAATTTGTACTGTGTGAATTTGTTTAAAAAAATATTTATCCAAAGTACGATTCTGATTAAACTTTGTATGTTAATGTGTATGTACAGAACATAAATAAGTGATTAGGCTTTATATGTCTGAGTGCGCATGCTTAGAGATGAAATTTTGTGTCATACCATTATTTAGATACTAAGTTTAATGTGCAATTTTCGCGTGGAAAGAGTGATATTTCTCTGAATATATAGTGTTGATTCGGAATATTACCAATCTGAAAAAAAAAAAAAAAAAAAAATAAAAAAAAGTGTAAAAAAACTTGAACACAAATGATTAAAAAAAAAAAAAAAAAAAAAAACTGAAACTACGATGACTCATCTTGAAAGTCTCCGTCACCTATGTTTTGGTGGAGTTAAGAATCCAAAACTTAGAGGCTAATTACAGTAAAAGCAAAAAACATTTTAAAATGCATTTTCCAGGCAATGTTTTACGGCTGCAGTAGCCTGGTCATTAAAACGCTGAGCTCGTAATTGGAAGACTCTGGGTTCGATACACGAGCCAGTCGGAGACCGTCGTGTACACTAATGATGGCTGGTGCACGTAAAATCTGTCGTGGCTGCAGTGTCCTCTATGTTCCCATCCAAATTATATTTCTGGAGATTATCAAAGTGAGGGCCTATCCCTTCCACGAAGGATCAAAATTGTGATGGCATGTCTGCGGACCACTCGTAGGAGTCAGTCACAGACTGTTGACAATTGCCCATAGTGTAGCACTAGAGCGACGTAAAATCTACTTATCCTCAATCCCCCAACTTAAGTTTTGGTGATGATTCATGGGCTAAAAATCCCAACCTTAGAGGCTGTTTGTAGTTAAAGCAGAACACTCTTTGAAAAACATTCTCCAAGCAAGGTTTTTTCATTTCTTTTTTTTTTTTTTTCTTTTTTTTTTTTTTTTTTTTTTTCTTTTTTCTTCTAACATGATAAGGACAATAATTTTCATTAAATATTTCTCATATGTATTGATATATCTCATCTAACGATATAAAACAATTGCGTTTTCATCATTCGCGTTGCTATTTTAAATGATATATTGAAAAAAATTACCTTTTGATTCTTTAAAATTGAAACAAAAGATGGATTAAAGTTTTATTTAAAAAATATCTGAAGACTAATTTTAAATTTGTTTTTGGAAAAAAAAAAAATACATAAATAATAATAACAATAATAATGAACAACTTTTTAATAACGGGATAAAAATGTCATGTTCATTTGGCCTGCTCAGTCAAATTTGTATTAATACTGAAGTATGGAGTACCTGTTTAGAGATTTGAATAAGAGGCATTTGATACTGTTACGGAAACATTTATTCACATTATTTAGCATAGTCAGTCTCATCTTTATCTTCAATCAATGTAAATGGGATTAAGTACATCACAAAATAAGGAAATGTTTTAACCAAAATGCGGTTCCTTCGTCAACGAATTTCCTCACTATTTCATTTTTAATACGTGATGCAGAATAGATAAGTAATAAATAAAAATGATTTTTAAGTTTATCAAAGAGTTGCAATAGAAGTCCCATTATCGTTCTCTTCTTTACACATAATGTAAGGAAATATGTCTGTTCGTTGCTTTATAGCTAAACGGCTGATCTTAGAGCTACAGAATTTAGCAAGAAGGGTCCATTTTGAACTATCCCCATTCACCTCGAGACAGTGTTGCCAGATTGGGGACTTTTTTTATTCAACTACCACCAATAATTTTAAGAAGTGATATTTGATATATATAAAAGACGATTAAGCTTCGAAGTGATTAGGCAACAGCTACAATTAAAATTTTTTGGTGGATATTGAATAAAAAAAAGTCCCCAATCTGGCAACACTGCCACGAGGACCGATTTCTGGATTTTTGATTAGTTATTATTATTACCATGTTTTTATTAACTTCTATTCTTGTTTGTCCGGTACAAATCTTACAATCGATTGTTAACTAACTTTCCTACTAGTTAGACATTTGAAACTTTCAGAACAGCTCAGAACTCGATGATAACACAATACTTCGAAGCCCGCTTTTCGAATTTTTGATTAGTTTCATTTAAATTAATTAAAATATTAAAATAATAACCTCCTAATAGCTTTAAAAAGAGCCATTAAAATATTAGCTATAATTTAATTATTGCCAAAGAAAATTTACGAGTTCATTTTCTTTCGACATAAAAGTAAATACATTAAATTAAACGTGAACGTTAAAAAATTGTAAAAAGTTAAATTATGCATCTCACAAAAATTGACGTCATTATCACTTTAAAAATTTTATACGCATTGATAAAGTGCTAATGTAGTTCTATAGCTATGATTCAACAGAAATTTTAAAAACATTGTATATCAGGGTACATAATCTGCCGTATAACCAAATTTCTCATTAAAATCTCAAGAAAATACAAATCTCTCCCACGAGTAATAAAAACAAAACACATTTGCCAAACAAGTTTTCTCCATCTAGTTTCCCCAGAAAATACAGGTGGTTATTTTATTTATTTTACTTTTTTAATTCACATTTTTTCCCCCTTTGTTATTTTGCGGAAGGTAATTCCCCATATCATTGCGTCACGTCCTTTATTACAGGTTATAGAGTACGTTATTTTCAGCGGTGAGAATTCCATTTGCCATACCAGTTTCTCAGCATTTTTTTCTTTTTATTTTTGACTGATAACCCTGACACTTGCTCTCCAATTCATTGAAGATAAATGGTGCGTGTCTTAACTACATGTGCGGTAAATAACTTGTCACATTATAACACAATTTCATTTACATTATGGTTAAACAGATTATTGTATTATAGAGTTAATATCTATCAATAATTCAAATTTTAGAAGCATAAGTATACCTGGTAATATTTATAATTTATTCCGGAGTACTGTTAGCCCCGCCCTTTTTTCCCACCAGTATATTATAAAAGCATTTTTCTTCTTATTTCATCGAAATTACCGTATTTTCTGGCGTATAACGCGCAGGTCAAATAAATGAGTTATACACCAGAAAATTTAATTTACAAATAAAACTATCTTTGCAAGAAACAAAAGCTTATTAAAAAATAGCTTTTACTGCAAATTTAAATTTCCAGTGTATAACTCATTTAACAAACCTGCACGTTATACGCTGGAAAATACGGTACGTATTGGAGAAAATTTTTCTAAAATCATACTGGTGCGAAAAAAGGGCGGGGCTAACAGTATTCCAGAATAAATTATGAATTTTACCAAGTATGAACACAAATATATACAATTTTATTTTTTTCTATATTCATATAAGAATTATGTAATTCGTAAAATAACAATTTCAAAGAAATACCACTTATAGTTTTCACCGCACTTTAGAATGTGGATAAACCAATAAGCACTATATTGTTAGGTACAAACATTTTAATAACTTCAATTTTTAAAATTTTTTTAAGAAACATACGGTACCTTTCATAAGCACAACGAATAATACATTATGAGGTATGAACTGTTTAATAATTTCAACGTTTAAAAACTTGAAGCATATTTCATCTTTCAAGTTAACAGTAAATAATACATTGATAGATATAAACAGTTTAATAACTTCAACTTTTAAAAACTTTTTAAAGAAACATATGGCATCTGTCAAGTAGAATATTAGTACAACAAATAATACATTATAGGTATCAATAGTTTAATAACTTCAACTTTTAAAACCTTTCCAAAAAGCATATTTCATCTTTCAAATGAACAATAAGTAATATATTGATAGGTATAAGCAACTTAATAACTTCAACTTTTAAAAACTTTTTAAAGGAACGTACGGAATCTCTCATATGCACTACAAGTAATACAATGATATAGGTATGAACAGTTTAATAACTTCAACTTTTGAAAACTTTTCGCGAAGCATATTTAATCTTTCAAATGGACAGTAAATAATATATTGATGGGTATAAACAGTTTAATAACTTCAACTTTTATAAACTTTTCAAGAAACATACTGCATGTTTCATATGAACAACAAGTAATATATTAAAAAGCATGAACAATTTAATAACTTCAACTTTTAAACTTTTTTCAAAAAACATATTTCATCTTTCAAATGAACAATAAGTAATATATTGATAAGTATAGACAGTTTCATAACATTAACTTTTAAAAACTTTTTAAGAAACATACTGAAACTTTCATAAGCAAAACGAATACTTCAACACTTAAAAACTTTAAGCATATTTCATCTTTCAAATGAACAGTAAGTAATATATTGATAGGTATGAACAATTTAATAACTTCAATTTGTAAAAATCTTTTCAAGATGCGTACTAAAGCTTTCATATGAAATAATATGTTGAACAGGTATAAACAGCTTAATAACTTCGACTTTTCAAAACTTTTCAAAAAGCGCATCCACCTTTCAAATGAACAGTATGTAATATATTGATAGGTATGAATTATTTAATAACTTCAATTTGTGAAATCTTTTCAAGAAACAGCTTAATAACTTCAACTAAACAGTTTAATAACTTCAACTTTTAAAAAATTTTCAAAAAACACACCCCCCTTTCAAATAAACAGTGAGTAATATATTGATAAGTATAAACAGTTTAATAACCTTATAAAAAATTTTCAAGAAACATACGACATCTTTCATATGCACAACAAATAATATATTAATAGGTATGAATAGCTTAATAACTTCAAGTTTTAAAAACTTTTCAAAAAGCATATTTCATGTTTCAAATGAACAGTAAGTAATATATTTAGAGGTATGAACAATTTAATAACTTCAATATTTTAAATCTTTTCAAGATGCTTACTACAGCTTTCATATGAAATAATGTATTGAACAGGTATACACAGCTTAATAACTTCAACTTTTCAAAACTTTTCAAAAAGCACATCCACCTTTCAAATGAACAATAAGTAATATATTAATAGGTATGAATTATTTATCAACTTCAATTTATAAAATCCTTTTAAGAAGCGTACTGCAACTTTCGTATGAAGTAATACATTAACAGGTATAAACAGCTTAATAACTTCAAATTTTCAAAACTTTTCAAAAAGCACATCCCCCTTTCAAATAAACAGTAAGTAATATATTGATAAGTATAAACAGTTTAATAACTTCAACTTATAAAAAATTTTCAAGAAACATACATCTTTCATATGCACAACAAAAATTACATTAATAGGTATGAACAGTTTAATAACTTCAACTTTTAAAAACTTTAAGCACATTTCATCTTCCAAGTGAACAAAAAGTAATACATTGATAGGTATGAACAATTTAATAACTTCAATGTGTAACATCTTTTCAAGATGCGTACTGCAACTTTCATATGATTCATATGAAAAACACTGACAGATATAAACAGTTTAATAATTGCAACTTATAAACATTTTTCAAGAAACGTACAAAAACATAACACTGTTCAGAAAGAGATGATGTTCAGGAAAACAAAATGTTGATAGTTAATCATTTAAATAAGTCAGCTTATAAACAGTTTAATTTATATATATATATATATATATATTGAAAACCTTTTCAAACATTGAATAGATGAAAACAAGAAACATTGAATAAGATGAAACAGAAAAAATACATAAAATACAATAAAAGATTACGAATGTCAAGTAACCTTAAATTGAAACATACAAATTCATTACGTTTTCAAGGGTATAGAATGAATATTGCATGTAAAATAGGTGTTATTTCTGTCTTGTTGTATGCAAATTGCTGAACATTTACAACATGCTATACCCAATAACACCCCAAAAAAAAAAAAAAAAAAAAAAAAGTTTGAACTGAAAGAATAATATGTGAAAAACCAAATGATAATCAAACTTATTTAAATTCAATCAGCAATTTCAAAATTATTAATTGAAATACTAATAATAATAGTTAAATGAATCACTAGTAATAATTAATAAAACCAAAGTTCAACATACATTACACATGAAAAACTAGTATAAGCAGCTTGATCACTAAATAAACATGTGGCAGTATACAGTTAAAGTCACAGTTAATCTTGGAATAGTATTAAATAACTGAACTATAAATTTATTTTTGGAATTGTATTTGTCAACTGAACGATAAAGTTGAGTGAACTGTTTGATTTTTAATAATTAACCTAAAAGTGATAATTTAAAATTAAATTTTGATTAAAAATTGCGATAAATTTGAGTTACGAAAATTCGGAAACTCAAGAGTGTCATTTTGTCGATTGGGTTGGCCAAAAAGTAATTGCGTTTTTTCTAACAGATGAAGACACCTGTTTGAAATGGAGCAAACTTTCTTTTAAACTACAAAATCATTGTGTAACTTCAAAGCAGACAATTCAAATTTAATTTAGAAAAACAAAGTGCACAATTTCGGTAATAGTTGTTTGTTTGGCTTCGATTTCAAAAAGGAAAAACAAAAGGAACATTTTTATCATATTTCGTTGTATTACTCACGAAAAGGAATATCGCTATGCAAGTTCACAAAATGTTATGGGATGTGTATGGTGAAGATGCCTTAAAAGTACGGCAGTGTCAGAATTGGTTTGATAAATTTCGGTCTGGCGATTTTGGTGTTAAATATGCACCACACTCTGAAAGGCCAATCAAAGTTTTTGACGACAAAATAAAGACATTGTTCGGATCCAATTGCCATTTAACGACATGAAAGATTGCCGAGAATCGTATAATATCCAAATCGAATGTTGGAAAACATTTAAAACGATTTGGATATTTTATCAAGCTCGATATTTGGATACCACGTGAGCTCAAATAAATCCATCTCACTAAACCTGTTGACATCTGCGATTCCCTCTTAATACGTGAAGAAAACGATCTTTTTTTGAAACGAATGATAAAAAGCAATGAAAAATGGATCGTCTATATAACAACATTAAAAGAAAAAGATAATGGAGCAAACGTGATGAACCTCCTCAAAGCGCTGTAAAACAGGTAATCACCAAAGGAAAGTTATGCTGTCGGTCTGATGGGATTTCGAAGGCATTGAATTGCTACCAAGGTACCAAACCATTAATTTTGACGTGTACTGTAATCAACTGAGTAAATTAAATAATGAAATCAAGCAGAAGAGTCCAGAATTAGTGATTTGCAAAAGGGTTGTGTTTCAACATGATAACGCTAGACCACATACAAGTTTGATCACTCAAATTGTCGCAGCTTGGATGGGATGTACTATCACATTCACTACATTTGTCAGATCTGGCACCATCAGATTACCATTTGTTTCGTTATTACTTTCTTCTATATTCAATAGAAGAAAGTATTGGATTCGTAAAAATTTTCCACCTCGGGTTTTTTATGGATTTACACGTTTTGAGAGGTGTAGAACACGATTTGGCCATTTTTAGATAATGTCTGTCTGTCTGTCTGTCAGTCTCTGTGTGTGTGACAAAATTTTGAGGCAACTGTATCTCAGGAACTACTTCACAGAATTTCATACAAATTGGTATGTAGTTGCACCTTGACATAAATTAGTGCCCATCGACTTTTGGTAAAAATTGTCTTACAGGTTGCGTTGCCATCCCGCTATTTCTAAATTTTTAACATGGGGATATAGGACAAAATTTTATATAAATTTGCATAAAGAGAATTATTTTTTAGTAATCATTATAAAATTTACAAAAAATATTTATAATAGAGACAGTCAACTGGGAAAATTTTTGTATATGTGTAGGAGCCTCGCCACCCCCAAACCCCCTGGTGGGTAGTCTCCCCTCGAGGGGAGTAAATTTTCATGATGGGTATCTTTAAAACGAATGGTTGAACCATCGATCTGCAATAATTTAAAATAAAGTTATCGATTTTTTTTCATTTTTAACAAAAAAAAAAAAAAAAAAAAAATATGTAATATTGACAATAAAATTGACCTTTTTTGGATATTTAGTGTTATACTACTTCTCTAATATGGAAATCTTCTGCATTATCATGGAAGATAATTTTTTTAAATAATAATTTTAATAAATTATTTTTACTGAGGAAATTTGTATAAGAAAATACAGAAGAAAGTCATGTGGTGGCCACAACATACTAGTTTTCAAAATGCTTTGAATGATAGAACTTTCACTGATAATTAGGACATCAAATTGTGCTTGGAACAATTTTTTTTTGCCGAAAAATATAAGATATTATTCAAGTGCGAAATCTTGAAGTTGCCTGAAAAGTGGGAAAAGGTGACCACACAGAATAGACAATACATTATTTATAAGGAATCTTGTTTGTTTTGAAAATCTCGCAATTCTTTTACATAGAAAAAAAATGCAATTACTTTTTGGCTAACTCATTATATATATATATATATATATAAGGTCATTGTGCCTAAATGCGACGTGATTTTTGGTAAGTTTATCGCATTTAGGAAACTTATGACATTTTAGTAAACAAATAATTATGAAAAGAAAGAAAAAATGGTTGAATATTATACTCATAGTTCTAAACTAATGTTTTGAGTCATTTTTTTTCAAGAAATTAAAAAAATATCAGTAATTTATGAAAATATATACCAGCGTCGCATTTAGGAAATTTTTGTCGCATTTAAGGTACTATATCCTAAATGCGATGTTCAAACTCCCTAAATGCGATAATGCATTTAATGCATGGGAGTTACTTTAATGTTATTAACACTTTCCAAAGAAGGTTAAAAACTGTTATTAACACATTCCAACAAGGTTGAAAAGTGTTTATGACTTCGGTTTGTCTGTCTATCTGTCCGTCTGTCTGTCTGTCCGTCCGTCTGTCCGTCCGTCTGTCTGTCCGCGCTCTAACTCCCGTAAATATTTATGGAATTTCTTGAAACTGATATATGTTATTCAAGATTACTATTGGATGTACCCTATTGAAAATGGAGTTTATACCTCTACTAGTTTGTGTACAGGGACACCCGAAAGTATTTCAAAGCATTGTGTTCAATGAGAGGTATTTTTACAAACCATATTTTCTTACCTTTACTGTAGACATATCTTAATGAAATTGCAATATGTTATTAAAGTTTAATATAGGATGTTTTCTGTATAAAATGGAGGAAATATCACCATCGGTTTATGTACAGGGACACTCAAAAGTATTCCAAAGCATCGCGTTCTATGAGAGATATTTCTATAAATCAAATTTTAATAACTTTACTTTCAACGAAGTTTTTGGAAATTGAAATATGGTATTTATATGCACAAAAGAATGCTTTCCACAGAATATAGCATGATTAGCATTAGATTTACAGGGTGGCTCAAAAATATCCAGTTACATTAACAGCTATTAAAAAAAATGGCTAGAATTGTACTTTCGTTTACGTTAAGCGTTTTTAACACATTCTAATATTTTTTAAGGGTGAATATGATACCTCTACTGGTTTGTGTACAGGGACACCCGAAAGTATTTCAAAGCATTGTGTTCTATGAGAGGTATTTCTATAAACCATATTTTCATACCTTTATTGTAGACATATTTCAAAGAAATTGAAATATATTATTCAAGATCACTATCGGGCGTTCCCTATTGAAAATAGAGTTTATACCTCTACTGGTTCGCGCACAGGACACCCAAAAGCATTCGAAAGCATTGTGTTCTATGAGAGGTATTTCTATAAACCATATTTTCATACCTTTACTGTAGACATATCTTAATGAAATTGAAATATGTTATTCAAATTCCCTATTGGATGTTTCCTATATAAAATGGAGGAAATACCACCACCGATTTATATAGAGGGACACTCAAAAGTATTCCAAAGCATTGCGTTCTATTAGAGATATTTCTATAAATCAAATTTTAATAACTTAACTTTCCACGAAGTTTTTGGAAATTTAAATATGGTATTTGTATGCACAAAAGAATGCTTTGCACAGAAAATAGCATGATTAACATTAGATTTACAGGGTGGCACAAAAATATCCAGTTACATTAAGAGCTATTTAAAAAAAAATGGCTAGAATTGTACTTTCGTTTAAGTTAAGCGTTTTTAACACATTCTAACATTTTTTAAGGGTGAATATGATTTCAGTTTTGTGTATCTGCCTGTCCGCCTGTTTGTCTGCCTGTCTGTCTGTCCGAGCTCTAAATCTTATAAATATTTATGGAATTTCTTCAAAGTGATATATGTTATTCAAGTTCACTATCGGATGTTCCCTATTTAAAATGGAGTTTATACCTTTACAGGTTTGTGTACACGGACACCCGGAAGCATTTCAAAGCATTGTGTTCTATAAGAGGTATTTCTATTGGTTTTACTGTAGACATATCTCAATTAAATTGAAATATGTTATTCAAGTTCACTACTGGATGTTTCCTGTATAAAATGGCGGAAATACCACCTCCGATTTATGTACAGGGACAGTTAAAAGTATTCCAAAGCATTGCGTTCTATGAGAGATATTTCTATAAATCAAATTTTAATAACTTTACTTTCCACGAAGTTTTAGGAAATTGAAATATGTTATTTATATGCAGAAAAAAATGCTTTGCATAGAATACAGCATGATTAGCATTAGGTTTACAGGGTGACACAAAAATATCCATTTATATTAAGAGCTACTGATAAAACAATTCTAGAATTGCACTTTCGATTACATTAAGCGTTTTTAACACTTTCTAACATTTTTAAGTGTGAATATGATTTCAGTTTGTGTATCTGCCCATCTGTCTGTCCGTCTGTCTGCCCGCGCTCTAACTCCTGTAAATATTTATGGAATTTCTCGAAACTGATATATTTTATTGATGTTCACTATCGGATGTTCCATATTGAAAATGGAGTGAATATCTCTTCTGGTTTGTGTACAGGGACACCCAAAAGCATTGTGTTTTATGAGTGTTATTTTTATAAACATCATCCCTATAGAATGTTCCCCATTCAAAACGACATTAATAGGTCCTGTACAACTAGTTTGTTTACAGGGACAACAACAACAACAACAACAAAAATGCCAATGCATTACGGTTTAGGACAGAATTTTTTGAAAGTTAAGTCTTTCTACTGCAAAAATCATAAAAATATTGAAATGTATTGTTAATATTCTAAAATAATGTTTTGTATAGAATATGGTATGATTAACTTTCTGATTTAAAGGGCTACACTAAAATATTCAGAGAGATCAAAAGCTGTAATTATAATTTAATGGCTGCATTTTATTTTGCTTTAAGCCTTTTTAACTCTTTCTAAAATGCCTAAGAGTAATTTTAAAATCAATTAGTCTATCTGTATATTTTTCAGTCCTTCTGTCTGTTGTGTGATAACGTTGTAAAGTTTGCGTTGACGCAAACTCCATCTTAACTTAATTAGATCACTAAATGGATAAGTAAGAGAACACAAGACTTGAATTAACAATAAATAAAGTTTATTTGAGCAGATTAATGGGGAGGGTGGCCTGGCAATTAAACTAGCTCAGTCAGTGTATCACTCAATCAATATATATATATCAACAATTAAATTAGATTATTTTAAATATCTCACCCCAGCAAGCAATTGAAGGTGCAGCGACGGTTGCACTCGTAACTCCACTGCTGCGACTTCACTTTCGATCAGAGGATTCCCTACAGATCGAAATTCACTTTCACGAGCGCTAGCAAATACTCGTACTAACACTCATTATGACTTATTCCTCACTCCTCTAAATTTCTACTACTCAATATTCGCCAAAATAAGACTTTCAACAATCCACTATAATACTCCAATATCCACACTATAATATGCTCCGACATCTACTATTATATCCTCCAACATCCACTATAATATCCTCCAACATCCACTCCCATCTACTAAAACCTTCGCCATTTTATACTTCTTCCTACATCCTCCCCTCTCTTCATTTCAATCCGTCCTTTTAAAATCACTTCTAATTTATCTAACATTCAAAATCTAAGTCTTTCATTGCAGCACCCTGCCGATACAAAGCTAACTCGACCTCAACTTTCGCCGAGTCACTGGCGACGAAGCGATTTTAACCGTCCCCACTTTCTACTTTGCTGGATCCAGCTTAATTAAAACAACTGTGGTGACGTTCTGACGTCTCAACCTCACAACGTAGGCAAAGAATATTAAAAGTTATTCGATACAACAATTACGTACAGTTGGAAGGTGTTACTAATCAATAAGTACTGCATGATTTTTCTTTCTTGTTTAAGTCTTAACGTGTATTCAATTTCTGTATCTATGTGCCCGAATCTCCATTTGTCTATCTGTCCGTGTACCGCACTTAGCGTCCGGAAATATTTTCTGAATTTTTAAAAAAATATATATGTTGTTCATATTCACTATTGAATGTTCCCAAATAAAAAGGGCATTAATAGGTACTGTACAACATGTTTATGTACAAGAACGCGCAAAAAATGCCAATGCGTTGCATTTTAGGACATACATTTTTATAATTTACATTTAAAGAACTTTCATACTGTACTTTCAACTGTAAAATCATAAAGAAATTGGTATTTATTGTTAATTTGCTAAAATAATGTTTTGTATAAAATATGATTTTGTTAACCTTCAAATTTACAGGGCTACACTGAAATTTTCAGATAGATTAAGGGCTGGAATTACAATCGAAGGGCAACGGTTTCTTTTGTGTTAAGCATTTTTAACACTTTCAAACAGTGTTTAGGAATGATTAGGAATTCAATTAGTCTGTCTGTATGCCTTTCAGAACTACTGTTTGTTTGTTGTGTGATAACGTAGGTACAGAACTTTCAAAGTTATAAGATACAACAATTATGGGAGTTGGAAAGTGTTAATAATCATTGCGTAATGCATGATTTTTCGTTCTTTTTTTATAGTTTATAAAATACTTAATACCGCATAACTATTTCAATATAAAATGTTGTGTAACTCTATGTGCAACTCTGCCTTTAACAGTGTGTGTAACTCTTCCTTTATATTACCAGTGTGTGGAGCTTTGTGTCTAAATCTGCTGTTTGTTAACAGTGTGTAACCCTTCTTTTTTTTTAACAGTGTGTGTGTAATTCTGTGTGTATTGCTGAACTTTTCTAACAGTGTACGTAACGCTATGTGAAACTGTCACTGTGAGTGCAACCCTGTATGCAATTAACAGTGTGTGTGTAGCTCTTCTTTCTTATTAACAGTGTGTGTAACTCTATGTGTAATTTTGTTTTATATTAACAGTTCTTTTTTTTTAACATTGTGTGTGTAACACTGTGTGTATCGCTGATTTTTCGCAAAAAACGTGTGTAATTTTACTTGTGTGTAACTAACAGTGTGCGTAACCCTGTACGTAATTAAATGTGTGTGTGCAACTCTGCCTTCTTATTAACTCTGTGTGTGTAAATCTGTGTGTAACTCTTTATTAACAGCGCCTTTTTATTAACAGTGCATGTAACTCTTTGTATAATCCTGCCTTTTTATTAGCAGTGTGTGTAATTCAATGTTCATTTCATTTTTTTTTTTTTACAATGTGTGTAACTTTGCGTGTATCACTGATTTTTTGCTGTGTATAATTCCGCCTTTTTATTAACAGTGTGTGTAACTCCGTATGTAAATCTCTTTTTGTTTTGACAATGTGTGTAACGCTGTGTGTACCGCTAATTTTTTGCTAACAGTGTGTGTGTAACTCTGCATTTTTATTAACAGTTTGTGTGTAATTGTGTATGTAACTTTGCCTTTGTATAACAGAGTGTGTAACTCCGTGTTTAACTCTTCTTTTTCTGAGTAGTGTATGTGTAACTCTGATTCCATGAATATTTACGGGAGATAGAACACGGACAGACAGACAAACCTAAGTCATTAACACTTTTCAACTTTATTGGAAAGTGTTAAAAACATTTAGAAAGTGATAAAAACGCTTATTGTAAACGAAAATGCAATTCAAGCAATTTTCCAACAATACCTCTTAATGTATCTGAATATTTTTGTGTGGCCCTGTAAATATAATGCTAATAATATTGTATTTTATGGAAGGCATTCTTTTGTGCATATGAATAATATATGTACATATATATATATATTTACGACTTGTGCAAAGTAAAATCATTAAAATTTGTTGCTTAGAAATACCTTCCATAGAACGCAATGCTTTTAAATACTTTCGGATGTCCCTGTATACAAACCAGTGATGGTATTTACTTCAATTTACATGGGGAATATCCGGCAGTGGACTTAAATGATATATTTCAATTTCATTAAAATTTGTTTAAAGTAAACGTATCAAAATACTGTTTATAGAAATATCTATCATGGAACACAGTGCTTTGGAAAATTTTGGGTGTCCCTGTAGACAAATCAGAAGAGGAATTCCCTCCATTTTCAATAGGGAACATCCGATAGTGAACTTAAATACAATATATCAGCTTCAAGAAATTTCATGAAAATTTACAGGAGTTCGACTGCGGACAGACAGACAAACCGAAGTCATTGACACTTTTCAACCTTGCTGGAAAGTGTTAAAAAAGAACGAAAAATCATGCAGTACGCACTGGTTATTAATACTCTCCAATTGTACGTGCTTGTTGTATCGTATAACTTTCAATATTCTTTGCCTGCATTATCAGACAAAGAAGAGAAGCACAGAAAAATATACAGATTGACTAATTCAATTTAAAACCGCTCTCAGACATCGTTGAAGAACGTTAAAAAGGCTTAATGCAAAAGAAAATCCAGCCGTCAGATTATAATTGATCCCTTAATGTATTTGAATATTTTAGTGTAGTCCTGTAAATCTGAAAGTTGATCATATCATATTCTATACAAAACATTATTTTAGAATATTAAAATACATTTCAATTTATTTATAATTTTTACAGTAGAAAGTTATTTAGATGTGATTTATAAAAATGTCTGTCCTAAAACGCAAAGCATTGGAAGTTCCCTGTACACAAACACGTTGTGTAGGACATATTAATGGCATTTTAAATAGGAAACATTCCATAGTGAACTTTTAATAACATATATCAATTTTTCAAAATTCTGAAAATATTTAAGAACTCTTGGGACGAGAGCCAGATAGAAAGACAGACAATCGGACAGAAAGATAACCAAATTAAAATCATATTCGCGCTTAAAAATTGTTAAAAATTGTTAAAAATGCTTATTGTAAAAGAAAATGCAATTACAGCAAATTTTTATTAATAGCTCATAATGTAACTTAATATTTTTATGTGGCCCTGTAAGATTAATATTAATCATACTGTATTTATAAAAAACATTCCTTTTTGCATATGAATAACATTTTTCAATTTCATTAAGATTTGTGCAAAGTAAAGTTATTAAAATTTGGTTTGCAGAAATACCTCTCATACAACGCAATACTTGTAAGTCTCCCTGTACACAAAACAGTGGTAATATTTTCTCCATTTCTCATAGGAAACATCCGATAGCGAATTTGAATAACATATTTCAATTCCATTAAGATTTGTGTAAAGTAACGGTATTAAAATATGGTTTATAGAAATGTCTCTCATAGAAAAAAAAATTGTTTGCAGTACTTTCCGATGCCCCTGTACCCAAACCAGTAGAGGTATTCACTCCATTTTTAATAGGGGACATCCGATAGTGAACTTGAAAAACATATATTAGTTTCAAGATATTCCATAAATATTTACCGGAGTTAGAGCGCCGAAAGACAGAGAGATGGGCAGACAAACAGATACACAGATACACAAATTGAAATTATATTCACACTTAAAACTTGTTAGAAAATGTTAAAAACGCTTAATGTAAACGAAAGTGCCATTCCAGCAAACTTTTCTTAATAGCTCTTTATGTATCTGAATATTTTTTTGTTGCTCTGTAAAACTACTACTAAACATACTATATTCTATAGAAAGCAGTCTTTTGTGCATATGAATAACACATTTCAGTTTCATTAAGCTTTGTGGAAAGCAAAGTTATCAAAATTTGGTTTATAGAAATACTTCTCATATAACGCAATGCTTTGGTATGCTTTCAAGTGTCTCTGTGCCCAAACCAGTGGTGTTATTTACTCCATTTAATATATAAAGCATCCGATAGTGAACTTGAATGACATTTCTTAATTTCATTAAGGTTTGTGTACAGTAAAGGTATTAAAATATGGTTTATAGAAATATCTCTCATAGAACACAATGCTTTGTAAAAGGTTTGTGTGCGTCTGTACACAAACCACTAGATATATTAACTCCTTTTTCAATAGGGAACATCCGATAGTGAACTTAAATAACATATATCAGTTTCAAGAAATTACATAAATATTTACTGGAGCTAGAGTGCGGACAGACGAACAGACAGATACTTAAGTTGAAATTATATTCACAGATTAAAATTGTTAGACAATGTTAAAAACGCTTAATGTAAACGAAATTGAAATTATAGCAAATTTTTATGAACAGCTCTTAATGTAACTGAATGTTTTTGTGTGGCCCTGTAAATCTAATGCTAATCATGCTATATTCTATGCGAAGCATTCTTTTGTGCATATGAGTAACATACTTCAATTTCATTAAACATTGTGGAAAGTAAAGTTATTAAAATTTGGTTTATAGAAATACCTTTCATAGAACGCAATGCTTTGGAGTACTTTCGAGTGTCCCTGTGTACAAACTAGTGGTGGTATTTATTCCATTTTATATATGAAACATCCGATAGTGAACTTGAATAACATGATTCAATTTCACTAAGATTTGTATACAGTTAAGGTATTAAATATGGTTTACAGCAATACCTCTCACAGAATACAGTACTTTGGAATACTTTCGGGTGTCCCTACAGGAATTACAGCACGGACAGACAGACAGACAGACGGACAGAGGGACAGACAAGTCTAAGTCACTTTTAAACCTTGTTGGATAGTGTTAAAAAGGAAAAAATGCTTAAACTTCCCTTAATATATCAACTGTAAAATTTGCCGCATTTAAGGGATAAAATTTGTCGCATTTAGGAAAATGGTGTAAACAGACCCTTAAATGCGATAAAAATTTTAAACCCCTCTTTTTAAAAAAATGTAGTATTTTTTTTTTTTCTTCTGGTAGGTATGAAGGGTATTCAAGCACATGACGTAACAGTGGTTATTTGATCTTGAAAGATGAAAGGATAAAATTACAGTTACTATTTGAAAATATTTTATCGCAATTAGGAAAAGACGTCGGAAAGCCATAATGGACAATGTTTACTGCAAAAGAAAATTCTACTAGAAAAAACCTTTAAAATTTAATGAAAAGTTTCGCGAACCGTTCTTGAAATGTGTATGTTCCATTATGATTTATAAGTTTGTGATTTAAGCATTTAGATTTTCAGTAGAAGAACTTTGTCGCATTTATGGGTTATCGCATTTAGGCACAATGACCTTATATATATGAAATGGTGATGTTGATGTTAAGGTAAATTGACTGCACGAGGATCCTAGGCCTAGGTTTTGGGATTCCTAGCCAGTATTTATGCTAGTTTCGGAGAAAACCATGGAAAACTATAAACTGCTTGCCCGACGAGTGTGCAGCCTGGGATTAAAACCCGGCATTTCCCATCCACCAGTTTCGAGGACAGAACGTTTCGGATAGTGGTGGAGCAATCGCTGAAATAGAAACACACACATAATATTCGTTAACATTTCAAATAATTAAAATAATAATAATAATGATAATAATGAAAAAAAAACTAAAAGTGTTACCGACACTATTTATAATAATAATAACTCTACTTTTACTTTTAAATTATATTGGAGGGAAAAAAAATTCAAAAGAAGGAATTCTTTTTCAGTAGAATAAATCTGTACTGATACTAGTATAGGGCCAAGTCTCCCGTTTTCAAGGGAGACTTCAAACCGGAAAATTTTTATAGCTGTTTTCGGTAATATTAATCTTCGAAAATATATATAACATTTTCCATTTAAAAATACTGGTGTCAATTCTGATTTAAAAGTTAAAAATGTTGGCAACTCTGTACTAGTATAAAGGATTTAAGTCCATGTTCTTGATTTATCAGGAGACGAAAAATAAAGTTAAGCTAACTAAAAACTAATCAGAAGAATCGATTAGGAAAATTATGTTGATTTATACCCTTTATACCGTTCAGTGATTGTCAACCTTCATTTAATAAAGGGAAAAAATTGAATTAAATATTTTATACAAAGATTAATGCTAAATTTCTGACTTGAATCTTTTTTACCAATGGATTTTCTTAACGACTAAATGACATGGATTTAAATCCTTTATACCAATCTATAGAGAATTTTTTTCTGAGTCTGTGTCTATGTACTTAACTCAAAATCGACATTTTTGGACTTAAATCCTTTGTACTTATCAGTACAGAAATATACGTATTGTATTTTTTAACTTACTAAGTTACAAGTGATTTTCTTGAAACTGATATATGGTATTCAAGTTTACTATCAGAGGTTCTCTATTAAAAATGGAGTAAATGCCTGTACTGGTTTGTGTACAGGGACACCCGAAAGTATTCCAAAGCATTGCGTTCTATGAGACACGTATTTCCATAAACCATGTTTTCGTGTATTTACTTTAGACAAATCTTAATGATTTAAAATGTGTTACTCAATTTCACCATAGGATGTTTTCCATAGAAAATGGAGTAAATACCACCACTGATGTGTGTACAGGGACATCCAAAAGTGTTCCAAAGCATTGCGTTCTATGAAAGGTATTTCTATAAACGAAATTTTCGTATCTTTACTTTAGAGAAATCTTAAAGAAATTGAAATATGTTATTCAAGTTCACTATCGGATATTTTCTATAGAAAATAGAGCAAATACAGGGACACTCGAAAGTATTTCAAAGCATTGTGTTCTATGAGAGGTACTTCTATAAACCATAATTTCATACCTTTACTGTAGAAATAACTTAATGAAATTAAAATATGTTATTCAAGTTCACTATCGGACGTTCCCTATTGAAAATCGTGTTTATACCTCTACTGGTTTGTGTACAGGGGCACCCGAAAGTATTCCAAAGCATTGCGTTCTATGAGAGATATTTCTATAAACCAAATTTTAATAACTTTCCACAAATCTTTAAGAAATTAAAATACGTCATTCATTTTCTCAAAGGAATGCTTTCTATTAAATATAGTGATTAGCATTGAGATTTACAGAGTCAAACAAAAATATTCTGTTACATTAAGGGATATACTAATTGGAAAATTTCTGGAATTACACTTTCGTTTACCTTATGCGTTTATAACACTTTCTAACAGTGAATATGATTTGAATTTGTGTATCTGTCTGTCCGACTGCCCGTCTGTCTGTCTGTCCGCCTCTAGCATCCATAAACATTTTGAGAATTTTTTAAAAATGATACATGTTATTCAAATACACTGTAGAATGTTTTCTATTTAAAAGTACATTAATAGATTCTGTAAAAGTGGTTTCTGTACAGGGACACTAAAAAAAATCCAAATGCATTGCGTTTTAGGACAGTTATTTAAATAACTTTCTACTTGGAAATTCATAAAAAATTGACATTTATTGTCAATGTGCTAAAATAATGTTTTGTTTAGAATAAGATGTAGTTAACCTTCAAATTTACAGGGTTACACTAAAATATTCAGATAGATTAAGGACCCTCTTCACTCTCCGCCGCCGGAAGCCGAAGCTAATGTTATTCTATGGGAAATTTTTCTTTGCAAATAACTTATTAACTAATACATATTCTTAAATTCTGTTTTCACATTCTTAAAATTCCCAACTGTTAAATTGACGGACCTTTATTAAAAATGTATTTTTTTAATTTTTTATAGTTTATTTTGAAGCTGCAAAATACGAATTCTCAATATGTGAATTTTTTTTCATTTTGCAATTTCAAAATAAAATATTAAAAATAAAAAAAATACATTTTTAAAAAAGGTCCGTAAGTATAACATTTGGGAATTTTCTGAATGTGAAAACAGAATTTAAAAATATGTATTCGTTAATAAGTTATTTGTAAAGAAAATTTCCCCATAGAATAACATTGGCTCGGGCTTCCGGCGACGGTAAGTGAAGAGGGCCGTTAAGGCCCGCAGTTTAGAATCTAAGGGCTACATTTCCGTTTGCGTTACACATTTTGAACCCTTTCCGGCGATGTTTAAAAATGATTCTGATTTCATTTAGTGTATCTGTAAGTCTTTCAGTGCTTCTGTCTGTCCGTTGTGGGATAACGTAGGCAAAGAACATTGAAACTGTACGGTCATCAAGTACGTGCAGTTGGAAAGCATTAATAATCAATGTGCACCGCATGATTTTTCGTTCTTGTTTACAACTGTCATCAGCCCACGTTTATTTCATTGGAATTCAGGAACAGTCTTCTCTTTATTTATTTGTTTGTTTTGTCTCTCGAAAGATTGATAAAAAACAAACTTTATTTATTGTTATGTTCGTGTGTGTCATCAGTATGAATTTCACGTTTATTTATAAGATTTCATAAAACACATAATAATTTTTATTATTATTAGTTCCCCATCCTACTATAGGTATGGGGAACTTAGGTAATCGTTAAAATTTTCGACCTCGGGTTTTTAACTTTTTTACACGTTTTCAGGTGTGAGGAATCCGAAAATGACAAAATTTGTATGGTGTCTGTCTGTAGGGTGTCTGTTAGTGTGTTAGTCTGTTAGTGGGTTAGTCCGTTAGTTTGTTAGTCTGTGTACACGATATCTCACGAACAAATTGTCGCAGAGAGGTCAGATCAGTTTTAAAATATTACTTTCGTCACTGGCAAGAACCCTATTCATTTGCAACATTCGAATTAAAAAACTTCGTAAGTTATTAGAAATTTACGATTTTCTTAACATGGGAGAATAGGACAAAAAATCACTTAAACGTGCATTAAATGGAAACTTTTTACTGTTAAAATGTCAGACCAGTTTTAAAATATCAGTTTTGATGCCGGAATGAACATCGGTATCTATAAATATGCTACTTTGAAAATTTCGCAAGTTACTGGAAATTTACGAATTTCTTAACATGGCAGTACAGGGCGACATTTCACATAAACGTCAATTTTCAGAGATATTTTCATCGTAAAGATGTCAGACTACTTTTGAAATATTATTTAAGACACTGGCATGAATATTTATGACTGTGAATTTTCCAATATAAAAATTTCGTAAGTTATTGGAAATTTACGAATTTCTTAGCATGGCAGAATAGAGCAAAATTTCACATAAACGTTCATCTTGAGGGATGTTTTCATAGTAAAGATGTCAAACCACTTTCGAAATATTATTTAGGATACTGGCATGAATATCATAGACTATGATTTTTTTCAATTTAAAAAAATCGTAGGTTATTTGTTATTTACGATTTACTTAACATGTCAGAATAAGGTAAAATTGAGCATAAACTTCCATTTTGAGGATCCTAAATACATTAGACAACTTGAAAAATATATTTATGATATTTGTTTGAACATGATTGAATACAAATATTCTAATAGGAAAATTTCGTAAATTATTCGTAATTTACGATTTTATCAACCTAGCGAAATTGTAAATTTTTCATATAAATCTGAATTTTGAGGATTATTGCATTGGAAATAGTAGCATGAAAACTAAACAACGAAATTGACCCTGACAAAAGAAATTAATAGATCAGAATGAGATAAATATATCGAAGTGAACGGTGGATAGCCTATTAGGCGGGGATTTCATTCTGTCACTGTGTCAAGCTTTGGTCAAATTCATTTCTTCTAACATGATTATAATATGTCTCGCACTATAAATTTATGAGAACATAAATATGATGGGGAACTGAGCAGAGTCCACCTATGCCAACTGGTTTTCTTTTTTTTTTTTTTTTTTTGTTTCCGTTACACGTAATAATAATTCAAGAAACACATAATAATTTTTATTATGTGTTTTTCATTTTGGTGCATCAAAGTGCTGAATATCGTCTTGAAACTATATTTGAAAAAGAAAATAATCGTATAATTTATTTTTATCCGTCTGTTAGTTCAGACATTAATTCATTGAAAATTTTACATAAATAAATTAACTATAAATTAAATTATTTTTTATGATTAAAAGAGAAGAAGAATAAGAAAAAAAAAAGAAATCCCAATTCCTAAGTACTAATAATGTATAAACTAATTTAGAATGCAGGCTTATATATATATATATATATATATATATATATATATATATATATATATATATATATATATATATATAATAATAATAATAATAATAATAATCATAATTTAAAACTTCTCAGTTTTGCATGATTAATTAAATAATGTATTTTTACTTTCATCTACATTCAAGAAGAAAATATTGGATTTGTGGAACTTTTCAACTTCCAGTTTTCGATTAATTTGCGTATTTTGAGAAGTCCTGAACACAATTTTCTCATTTTTTACAAAATGTCTGTCTGTATCTGTAATACCAAAATTTCCTGGGCGCTGTATCACACGAAACAAAGAAACGAATTACCGGAAACTTTATATTTGGTTGGAACTTAATATAAATTGGTGCTAATTAGATTTTGGCATATATCGCCAAGAAGGTGACACTGCTGTGTTGCAATTCTCTTTATTTATGGTACTAAGACTATATCTCAGCATTTATACTGTATGAAGGCACAATACTTGATATGTGAAATGGCTATTATAAAAAAAATATATTAATACAGTTTGCGTACTATTTGGCAGAAACATGGCGCTGCATTGATACAATTTTCCCCGTTTATAGAAAGGCTATATTTCAACTTCTGTAGCGTATAAATGCACCAAGCGTGATATTTCAGATGATAATACAAATAATAATAAATAATCTCATTGGACTAATGTCATAATTTTTTCTTATTATATCATTGAACTGAGTCCACGAGCTTAAATATTGTCCATTTATGAATCTTATTTTATTTTTTTATATCATTTTGCACGCGCGCTTTTTATTTCATAATTCAAAATTATTAAAAAAAAAAAGAAAAAAAAAAAACTTTTTCGCTACTGTCCATTTCGAAACTAATTATTATTAATTTTCTTTTCTTTTTCTTAAAAAAAAAAAAAAAAAAAAAAAAAAAGATTTTGATGAAATTCTGGCAGAAGCAGAATTTAGTTTAGTACTGAAAACTATTAGTTTTTTTTTTTTTTTTTTTTTTTTCCCCAAATTATAACATCGTTTTCAAATTATTCAATTATATTTTCGGTAAATTTTTGGTTTCAATAAATGTCCAACTATTGCAAAACTGGTATCGTAAAAATCCATGGAATGAGACTAATAGTCCTTAGTCTTAATAACTCTAGTAATTTAAATTAAGGATATATTGGTTGATGAGCAAGCGATAAGAATGACCCTAAAAGAATCCCCCCCCCCTCCTTTTTTGACTTGGTTATTCGGCTGTATTATAGAAATGTCAACAATGTAAGCATTATTTTGTCTCTTTACTCATCGTATCGCCATTTGTGTGATTAATATTCTGTGGATTATGTCAAGGATAGAATGTGTACGAAAAAACTAAGTGCGCTGGCCAATCTTATTGCGGTCATCGAAACAGAAACGCAATCAATATCCAGGGCCCGATTAACCTTAGAACTGAGAGGAAGCACAAATCCATTTGGGGCCCCCACTAACTGCTTGGTCTGAAGACTCATACAAACACCTAGAAAAAATTATAAATTTTTCTTTAAATTTTGTAGTTACCTGGAATTGAGGACAAGTAAATTCGCTAAAAATGTAGACAAGTAAATTCACTTAGTTTTTGTACCAAAATATAAACTGGTGAAAGCCTATATTCATCACAATATATGAAATTATTCCATTATAAATGAATGTGTAAAAGCTCATTAGCATATTTCCTATATAATCTAGAAATGATAGTTGTGCAGTCAGGTGTACTGTGACGTTTTATAATCAGACAATGCTTTTAGACCACAAGCTTACAATTCGGGGCCCATTTTTTGCTTTATTTGGGGCCTTTTCAGAATTTTCCAGGGGAAGCACATGCTTCTCGTGCCTATTGGGTAATCAGGGCCTGTCAATATCCATACCTCTGCTCGAATATGTAGCTGTCAAGACATTCGCTTCCATTATGTTGCAAATATTTAATGGGCGCGCATGTAACATGCAATATTGCAAATTCTACGTGATGCCTAATGCAATATTTTTTGAACTACCAAGTTATCTATTCTTTACATCATATATCATAACAATACAACAACAAAATCTTATGCAAGTTTTAGTTTTTGTACGTTTGGACTTAATATTTATTTTTCGTTAATGTTAGTTTTCTCTGAATATTTCATTTTTCTAATGTTTATATGTTTTATGCTTGATCTGATGTATTATATTTTCTTTATTACAGATTTTCGTCCACGGTGAAGATTTAAGATCCCTCCACAAGCAGATATCACCTGCGATTCTGCCAGAGGAATTCGGTGGGCAGCTTGGCCCTTTTGATAACAGTTCTTGGCATGCAAGTATCCTCGCCAACAACGAATGGTGCTTGGAACAGAGATTGTATGGTTATCAAAAATCACAAAATTCATAGTGATAAATTAGCAAAATTTAAAAAGCAACTCAATGCTTATGGGTTTATCCGAGTGACATTTTCTGTACGATTTTTTTGGCGAAAATATAGTTTTTATTTTTATTTATTTATAAAGGTTAACTGAGATTGAAATAAACAGAATTTAACTTCGATTTTTTTTTTTTTTTTTTTTTTTTTTAACCTACATATTAATATAAAAATTCACTACTCAAATCTAATTAACTTTTTAGGCTACAGTGAATTTTTAAAATGACAAAATTGGAATAAAGATACAATATTTCAATTTTACTAAAATAGAGAACTAAATGAAAATAGTAATGTGTGTCAAAAAGGATTTTTCAGTTATCATCCTTCTATAATAAGCTTATATTTTGTATATTTTGAGTGATTATGTATTATTATGCATTTTTGAGTGAATTTTTAAAAACTGTACATTACAGATTCACTGATAAAAATTTCAGTACTAAGTTTAATCAAAATTTGGTATTAAACTAGCTGCTATGCGTTAGTTTGAACCAAAATTTGGTACTACAATATCTTAAATCATACGATGACGAAAACTTCTACCAGGATTTGATTCTTCTTTTTTGAAAAAAGCATCAAGTCATGATAAAAGATTTTCCCATCATATGATTGCAACTACTATAGTACCAAGTTTTAGTTCAACCAAGTAACAATTCATGGTAAAATGTTTCACTATCTTATGGTTGCAGTAACTGTATACGATGTTTTCGTTCAACCTAGTACAAAATTCTTAACAGTGTTAAGTTTGTTTTAGCATTTTGAATATTTGGAAGCTTTTCCATTCAAAATATTTACTTTGTAAAAATCTAAGATACTTTAAATAGAACAACTCCAAATGATATATCGCCAAGATAATTCGCCAAAATGTGTCATATGAGATAATCCATAAGGAAAATATCTAGGAACTGAAATCCTAGTCCGGTATTAATGTGTTGTTCCTATATGTGGTGAGGTATTTTATCAGTTCAGATTCTATATGGTATGGATTTTATGCACTTGGTGGGATTGGAACTTGGTGTAAGAATTCTTTTAATACCTCACTAATTTTGGCGTTTGTTTGGGTGTTTGTTTGCTTTTTGTTTGTAGATAACACTTAAAAAAAAAAAGGATTTGTTTTTTTTTCTTTTGTTCTGTTTTTTGTTATTATTGATCTTCGTTGTTATTCAAACAAAGACATTACATGCTACATGTATGTTATGTTTTACTTACGCATTGTAAAATTACGATAATCTTTCTAGTTAGCTTTTACTGTGTGCCTTTTTATCACTTTGTAATGAATTGTAGAGTTATGTTTTGGTGTTTAAGTGAATCAATTGTAATGATCAACGCAGTTCTTTTATTTTATAATATTTTTAACTTATTATTCACCACATCACAAAAAACACATGCATTCTTTAAAAAGTAATAATAATAATATTTTTAAACTAGTCTCCTGACAGTAATAGGCAGCTCACTATTCTTTTCCACTTTCGGACTGGTTATATCCGGTCACTAAGCTTTTTTTTTTTTTTTAATGCACTAAAAATTTACATAATTGTGAATTTTTATTTTAGTTTGTTTCTATGTTTGAAGATAATTTATAATAAATATCAGTTTTATCTTTAAATGCATAATTAATATTTTTAATACTATATATTGAGAGAAGAGAGAGCGAGAGGGGAGAGAGAGAAATAATATTTTTAATACCATATGTTGAGAGAGGAGAGAGAGATAGAAATAACCCTTATTTTGAAACTTTATTTAAAAAAAAAAAAAAAAAAACATACACAATGAATGTAACATTACAGTTTGTCCTCTTTTTAGACGGTCAGAGAATTATAAAACAGCTATGGACAATTTTTAAAATGTACCTAGTTTTAAATGTAATAAAAGGTTAAAGCTTATATTTTCTATTCCATTATTTAATATTAATTGTAACCTCTTAATCTAATTTTATGTATACATAAATTATAAATTATATACATACGTATTAGTTCTATTTTATTTTGTAATGCCAACTTTTTTTTGCATTCTAAATATTCCCCACGTTTTGTTTTATTTTAATTTGAAAATACATGTATTGAACTATAACAGTTTGCAGTCAATCAATTTCTATGCTTTTATTATTATTATTATCAAAATAAATCGTAATCATATGTAATATCTTCACGAAGCCGTTTGGACCGTTCCATAAAGTGCGACAAAATTTTAGAAACTTTAATAGTAGAATTGTTTTGTTATTGTTTAATATAACACCTTAATATAACACACATAATACATTACTTTCTAAAATATATTCCAAATTTTCAAAAATTAATTGTATAAATTACTTGTAAAATTTTTTACTATCGTTTCAGTATAATACGAGTACCTCAGCCTTCCTCGTCACATTCTAAACTGAAATTTCAAAATTTTAAAAATTAATTTTAGAAAATTAGATAATAGTATTGTTTGCTGGGGTTTTAGTGTAATGCTTTAATTTCTTACGTTACGTTCTAAAATAATAAAAAATATTATTCTAAAAATCAATTTTAGAAAATTAAATAGTAGATTTTTTTTCTATTCTTTAGTATAGCAAACACTATACATTACTTTCTAAAATATTATTTCAAAATTTTAAAAATTAATTTTAGTAAATTAAATAGCAGACATTTATTTTGCTAATATTTTAATATAATACCTGAACTTCCTACGTTACTTTTTAAAATAATAATTCAAATTTTTGAAAATCCATTTTAGCAAATTAAATAATAAATTGTGTTAATATTGCTTTAGTATAAGTATTTTACGTTACTTTCTAAATTAATAATTAAAAATTTCAGAAATTAATTTTAGAAAAAATGAAATGGTAGAATTACTTGCAATTGTTTTATTATAATACCTTAACTTCCTACGTTAGATTCTAAAAGAAAATTTCAAAAATTTCAAAACTAACTGTAGAAAATTTAATAGTAATTAATAATATTTCAAAACTTTAAAAATTAAATAGCAGATATTTTTAAAAAATAAATAGCAGAATTGTTTTGTTATTGTTTTAGTATAAAACCTTAGCTTCCTACGTCACTTTCTAAAATAACATTTCAAAAATTCAAAAATTAATTTAGAAAGAGGTAGTCTGCCAATATAGAGGAGAATATAAAATGTGGAAATGCTCTGGATATAACTCCATTAAATTGTTAAGTGTACCATCTTCTTAATTATTTGTCTATAATTATTACATTCAATTTTATTAGCCCAGGGTTCCCATTAGAGTTCGAGAACGCGAGAATCTCGATATATATATATAATTTTTTTTTTTTTTTTTTCTCACTTAAAAATTTTAATATTTCGAGAAATTCGCTCATTTTTTTTTTCATTTTTCAGGAATCGATTACAAAAATAAATAAATAAAATTAAAAAACACTAAAGGTTTTTTAATTGTTTCTTTTTAGACTTATATTTGTCGTATGATAGGGGGAAAAAAAGACAAACACTCTGGGCCCTAATTTGCTGAAGTATATATCCGACTTCTTGATCTCTCTGCCTCTCCCCCCTTCCATCTAATAAAAGTCCCATTATTGTTATTCAAAGTTTATTTGGGGTCTCACTTAATCTTCACAAATCTCACATAGTTTTTAAGTCTCACTTTGTTTTTGAGGGTGGAGGAGAAATTCTCACCCACATTTTTCCTCTGATGAGAAACCCTCTGTATTAGCCTGATATCTACTACGTGTGAAACGGTTTTGATTTTTGTCACAGGTGTTTCTAAGTCACACGTACATAGATAATTTGTATGTTTAATTTTTATTATCCTTACTTTCATTCTGTGTACACTAGCTTTCAATACTTACTCAAGTGTTTATTAACAATGTTTATACAGTACGGAAAAAAAAGAAAAAGAAAAAAGAACACTGGTCTCACTTTGAAATTAAAATAATTCAAGGGGAAAAAATGTAGCATTTTTTATAAGCAAAAGGTTTTTCTACAAAAGTATTTCATTTAATTATCTTAAGGGATCATCTACATATTAAGAGTAAAGCTAAATTAAAAAAGAAAAAAAAAAAAAATACGCCCATATTTTTATAGTATGCTTCAATTCAGAGAAAAAAAGGAGGGGGAGTTTAAAAGGTATATATAAAACTTTTTTTAATGTAAAATCTCATTTACTTCCTATATATATATATATATATATATATATATATATATATTTACTGAATAATGTTAATTTGTTGATTATATACATTGAAATATACATAGATAACATATAATTAAATTATAATGAGATTCAGTTGCGCTTTTCCGTATTTTTATGCTAGAACACATTAAGTGCTTTTATTTCATGTTCATGTAAATGTAACATTTTCTGCATTTTTTATGAGTTGCCATATATTGTACGCCTGTTGTGGTTCTTTGTATGATAGTATTGTACATATGCATCTTCTTTGTACGGCTATATCTACATAACGGGTGTAAAAATATCTGTTAAAACAGAAATTTGTGTGTTTTTTCAGTAAATACTATGTTGTTGGCAAATGTATATACAAGATTATGTGTTATTAAAATGTAATTCTGAAGCATTGTTACAAATAAATAAAATTGTCCAATGATATTTCGTATGTGTTTCATGCTTAATTATACAAACTGTCCCAGCAAAATTGTACAAACTCTGTTCAGCCAGATTTCCCGTTCGAATTACATAAAAAATGCCCAAAGAATTCTAGCTTCACGATCAGGGATTAATTTGCATGCTGACGCTCGGGAACGCGTATCCCATACTTCTTTTATTTCAGTGAATTTTTGCATATTTGATGGTACGCATGTGGGAATTCATTGCATACTGAAACTCACTAGTGCATCATTTTTGAAAATAAATCTATATTAATAAAATCAGACTTTTGTCTGTAAATTTGTCGGAATCGAAAATTTTTGCGATATCTTCACGTTTCACACCCCATGAAAGCCGAAAATGACTTCAGAAAATTTTGCCTGTGTGTGTGTGTGTGCGTGTCATCGTGTCCGTATGTCGCTTTTTTTGTCCGGGCATCACTTGAGAACAGCTGGACGGAATTCAACGGCGCTTGGCAGGGATTTAGGTCTTCACCCAACTTAAAATTATATTAATAAACTTTTCAGAAATTCCCCCCCGTTCCCCCCTGGGGGGTAAAAGACTAAAACACGTTTGTCCGGGCATCACTCGAGAACGGCTGGACGGAAATCGACGGTGCTTGGCAGAAACTTAGGTCTTCACCCAACTTAAAATTATATCTATAGAAATTTTCAAAATTCTGATTAGTGTTTAAATTGTGGGTAAAAAACGCCTGCGCATGCGCCATAAATATTTTTTCACTAAAACGCTTTGAATGGAAAAATAAAATGCAAAAATAAATTTTTGAGATAAAGACTTTTTTTATTCGCGTGATTCGCACTACAAATTATGAAAAGATTGAAATGAAGTTTTTCCATCTGAGTTTCATACTTTAGTTAATTTTAAAACATCTAATTGTCGTATCGAAAAACTGTTTATACCCCAGGATTCAGAAAAATCACCTCTTTCATTTGGTACTGAATTTGTAACGATAGGTCTGATACTTCTAATTTATTTTCCCCTTTTTCCGTTTTTCCGTTGCCACTTAAATTTCATACTTTAGTTATTTTTTAAAAATCTAATTGTCGCATCGAAAAACTGTTCGCACCCCTGGATTCAGCAAAATCGCCCCTTTCATTCGGTATCAAATTTATAAATACAGGTCTGATATTTCTAATTTATTTTACCCTTTTTCCGTTTTCAACTCAGATTCGATATGGAGCAGCTTTAGTATTGGATCCCTTTGGCAAAATTCACCGAAGTAGCTCGGACGTTTCTCGCCAAGATCTTTAATTGCACAATTGAGATAGCCAATTCAGTTCATCGCAAAAATGGCTTAAAATATTTAAAGTCGCCAAAGGGTTCCCATACTAAAGCTGTGCGTTTTGTATTTATTTATTTATAATATTTTCTATTAAAGACTTCTGTGGTCACGAAATTTGGTGCGTAAATTGTTTGTTTGCATCTGGCACTTATTGTAACTGGATTTCACGAAATTTGAAATCCCCCCCCCTTCTCGGAGTCGGAGGGCAATAAACGGTATAACTTCAGTATAACCCAACAGCTGAATTTGGCGATTTTTCTTTGGCGCCGTTTTGAAGGATAACAATGCCGTTCTGGACTGTTTGCGATATAATATGGCAGCCTAATATGTTGTTTATTTTGGATTTATGATTTTATGTTTTATGATTTAGATTATGATTTTATCATTTATCATATATAATTTTTAGATTTATGATTTAGCCATAATCGCCAACAAAAAAATCGCCAAATATCGTTGTGGGGTTATACTAAAGTTGTTCCCAATAAACATGTGTAAAAACATGTTTTTCCGTTTGAATTCGCTTTGAATTATCTTAGAATGGTGAATTTTGGTGTGCGGATATTGATTAAGTGTACGCATTATGTACATTAGTGGGATTTTGCAAAACTTCGAACTCACCCGCTCAGGAAGGAGAAGTAAGAAGTGGGTAAGTTGTGCCGAAGGCAGTGGGGACCCAGACTGGATATTGATTAAGTGTACGCATTATGTACATTAGTGTGATTTTGCAAAACTTCGAACTCACCCGCTCAGGAAGGGGAAGTAAGAAGTGGGTAAGTTGTGCCGAAGGCAGTGGGGACCCAGACTGGATATTGATTAAGTGTACGCATTATGTACATTAGTGTGATTTTGCAAAACTTCGAACTCACCCGCTGAGGAAGGGGAAGTAAGGAGTGGGTAAGTTGTGCCGAAGACAGTGGAGACCCAGACTCTTCACTTTGCGAGTGAGAAAACCTCTACCAATCACAGCGAGAATTTAGGTTATTAATAAAGATATGGGATTTTGACAACTCATTTAAGTTTAATGTCCAGCGAAGCGGGCAAAGCCTGCTAGTAAATAAAATAAAATAAAATAAAATAAAGAGTTCCTGATTTGTCACTTTCTCTTTTTCTCTTATAAAAAACACATATAATAAAAATTGACACGCAAACATTTTTTTATTATTATTATTTACCTTTTCCCGTCATAGTTTGGCCCATCAGTGGCCGAGCGGTTCTGCGATCAAAGCTGGTAGACGTGAGGTACTGGGGTTCGATTCCAGGTCGCACTCGTCGGCCTAGCCGTTCGCAGTTTTCCGTGAAACTTGTGTAAATACGGGCTAGGAACCCTTAGAAAGTACATAAATAAATAAATTAATTAATTAAATTAAATTAAATTAAAAGTTCCTGATTTGCCACTTTCTCCTTTTCTCTTATAAAAAACACATATAATAAAAATTGGTACGCAAACATTTTTTTTATTATTATTATTATTTACCTTTTCCCGTTATAGATTGGCCCATCAGTGGCCGAGCGGTTCTGTGATCAAAGCTGTTAGACGTGAGGTACTGGGGTTCGATTCCAGGTCACACTCGTCGGCCTAGCCTTTCGCAGTTTTCCGTGAAACTTGTGTAAATACGGGCTAGGACCACTTAGAAAGTACTCCACCGAAGGCACTGCTCCTCAGGCCTAGGACCCTAGAGCAGTCAATCCACTTTATTCCCAAACACCAACAAGGAGCCCGAATAAACTACTACATCAGAAACGCCAAAGAAGTTTTGCACTGAAGACGGTACGCTTAAGGCTACCGAAACAGCTGTATGCACCTCAAATATTTTTCTTTGGCGTTTCTGACGTAGTAGTTTATTCGGGTTTTAATATTCCAATGCCAAGTCTCCTGTTATTACCAGCAAGGAGCTTTAGAGTAGTTGTTTTTCTCTCTCATTTTTCATACAGCGTCCTTGAATTGTTAGAATTTACAATAAATGAAAACAGTTTCTGTTTTATTTTTTACGTTATAAACGTCAAATTGCATCTCGTAATTGGAGGTTACATGTACTTAATGAAATATCGTATGCAGGAAAAGAAATCGAAGTTTATAAAAGAAGAAAACAATCTTTTAACGAATTTAGCGGAAAATTATAAATGAAAAATAAAAACATGCCTTGCTGATGTTTATACAATTTGACCTACGACTTCAAAAACTGAAGTAAAAGTTTTAAAAATTCGTCGATAAACTCGTAAAATGAGAGACACGTATGTTCCATACTTTTTATTATTTTTTATTTATTTATTATTATTTTATTATTATTTTATTATTATTTATTTATTTATTATTTTTATTATTATTTATTTATTTATTTATTTATTTTGTTAAAAACTAAGCATTGTCCCCGACATATAGTTTCCGAGAAAAAATGCGTAAGAAAAAGTATGACGTCATATCCGGCGTGATGAAAGTTTTTATTGAAAACATTAACATTAGTCATTACACCACACCATGCGATTCTGGGCTACGATGGACAGTACAATACTATCAATCTATAGTAATAAAAGAAGATGTCTCTCTGTCTGTGCATCTATACGTTCAGCCCCTACTGAACGCAGAAGTATAAAATTTGACATACAGGTGCTCAAGAGCCTTCCCGAGTTGATAGTGAAAACAGAATTTAAAAATTTTAATTAGTTCCGGAGATATTAATTAAAACGTCGACCAATGTCTAATTAAAAAGCGAGCGAATCTTAATTTCCGCCCTTCAAGTAGAATTCAGCGTGTTCCTCAGAAGAGAAAGCAGAGAGAGAAAAATTTCGCGGGTTTTTCTAAAGCGATCGCTGCCGATCTGTTGGAAATATCGAAAATACACCTGTACCTCGAGAAAGAGCATTCATTACCGATTCTTACGGTACAATTAAAAAAAAAAAAAAATACGGATTTTTTTATATTTTTAAAAAAAGTTTTAAAAAGGGTCGAAAATTTCTCTTTTTCTCGATCGTCTTCTTTGAAACGCCCTGTACGACCGAGTAACTGTTCCCTTTCTTAACAACTTGTATATTTGGAAAGGACATTTAATCCTCTTTCGAACCATATAAACATTTTTACAAAATACGGATTAGCGATCCATATTTTTAGATTTTACGAAACATCAATTTTTTCACAAAACATTTTATGACTCAAAAGCGTTTAGAGATAAATCATTTTATATATATATATATATATATATATATATATATATAGATAGATAGATCTCGCTTCAACAATTCAATTTCCAAAAGATTGAAAGAAAATTTCAAAAACTGAATGAGTTATAATTTTTTTAATTTTAGGCATTAAACCATTGAAAACGGGCATCGCCGTTCCGTAATGAACTGAATACTGCTTGCTATCTTGATTCATGGGGTGGGTTACCATGGCAACTGACCTTGACAGAGAAGAGAGAATTCGATATCCGCCCAAACAAAGGAAATAGTTTACCACTTGAGATCACCTGCTTTTTCTACTAGGAATAAAAATTGCAAATTTCAAAATGCTTCAATTTTCTTCTAAATTTTTTGAAACTTTGTGTGCGCAATTTACAGCACAGGGGATCGTTGCAGTTCAAATTTCATCGATTTTTGAAAAAATTTACATTTTAATTGCATATTAAATTTTATTCTAATAAGCGTATTTCAGTTTCTAATTATGATTAAATTAATACATCATTCGAAAGACATTTTTAAGTTCTTTTATATAATCGGAAGTTTTCACCAGATTTACACGTTTTGAGGTTTCCCGAATCAGTTTTTTTTTTTTTTTTTTTTTTTATCTCAGCTACTAATTAAAATAATTTCATAAGTAATACATCATTAGAAAGCTTTGTTGATTTGGAATTGAACAGTAGATTACAGAAATTTCTAACGCCAGATGGCGCTGAAATATTTTAATATTTTAAAATTTCAAAGTAATATATCATTTGAAAGGTTTGTTGATTTAGAATTGAACAGTAGATTAAAGAAATTTCTACCGCCAGATGGTGCTGTAATATTTTCAAATTTCAATATTTTAAATTCTAATGAGCGAGGAAGGTGTTGTATGTTCTAAAACGGGGATAAGGCGCCGCAGTCGCCACCGAGCGGGACTTTGCTAAAGTCAGAAATTTGAAAGATCATAACATGGTGAGCGAACAGGCTGTTTCAGATATTGAAAGTGGAAGAGGGCGCCGCAGTCTACCGAGCGGGAATTTACTGCGATTAATTTTTTCAATAAAGCTATTTTTACTATATGTCAATAAGCTGTTGTAAGATCTGAAACGGGAAAAAGGCGCCGCAGGCACCACCGAGCGGGAGTTTCATAAAGTCGGATTTTTCAAGAATCGCTGACCAGCTGGTCGCCGAAGGCGGCTAGTTTAAAATAAGGTGACTATATCGAAGCCGGTGAAGAGAACCTCAGAACAATAAAATTACTCATTAAATGAGGACTAACATCGAAACACGGAATGGGTAACCTCAGGGAAGAAGCATTTCAATCGTTGGTCAGGACCTGGCTATTAACTGAGTTCATTATCGAGTCGGCAGTGTATGTTTCCAATGAAAAATCTAATTAATATGGGCGAAAAGTTACCAAGCAAAAGTTCGTGTGGGTTTTTAAATCATATTGTCTACGACTCGTGGAATGTATAGGCTTGGGTAAGACGCCCTTTTCTGTTGGTTCTTTCTAAGAAGGTTTTAACCCATATTCCAGCGAGTTTCGGATAAAATTACGGAAAAATCAAAATGGCTAGGGCTTCACCAGTAGCTGAGACCTTTTTGTCACAAAGCTAGTCGACGAAAGGTGCCGTGTTCGAGAGAATGTCGCTCTCGTTGACCTGACCGTTTGAAGTTTTCAGTGGTTTTCACCGAAATTCACGTGTATACGGGGTAGAACACTATTAGAAAGACCCTTCATGGAGGGCCACACATCCAGTCCTAGGTCCCACGTGTAGACAATCTACCTTAATCCTTACGCCAACACCACGAGTCCATACATAGGATCGAACCCGACATGTTTACCAATATCTGTTTATCAACTTTGACAGCAAAGCCTTTCGACCACTGGTGGTGTTAGCAAAGCGAATAAAATTAATTTCTGATTCTGTTATATTATATTGCAACAGAACTGTTGTTTCACTATGCTAACCCATTCGACTTTTAAACAGTACTATTATCATACTAAAAGTTGAAATTTTTTCTCATTTAAAGATTAGAATTGAAAAGAAGGTACAAGTGAAGCATGAAACAGTAAAAGAATACACTCGCGCCCGTATTTTTTTTTTTTTTTTCTCCTGGGAGAAGGGTGGGAGTTTTTGCAATTGATGGTATTGTCCTACAAAGTTTAGATTCATCTAAAAAACAAGTAGCTTGATGATCAATCATTTTAGAGTTCTTGAATTTTATCAAAATGCATAAAAATTACAAAACATTTGATCTTCAAAAATTGCATAAAGTAGTAGGGTCATTCCATGTCAAATCATCACAGCTCAAAAATCTGACCCCCCCCCCCCTCCCCCCTCAGATTTTTATGAATCTGCGCTCATTTATTTGTTCTATAGAGAAATGAATGTAGACCAATTAATAATTCCAGACCTCTTTTAGTTTTTTAGATACTGAGAAATTAAAATGCAATCCTCCATCAGTATTTTTATAATAACATAACGTAGGTTTTACCCATATTTTCTTCCCTAATTAACTCTGAAATATAAAATTGGTATAATTACAAATCTTATAATACAGGCTTTTAAATAATATATCACATGAATATATTTTTTAATTTTATCATTTTAAGGTCAAACATTTTGACCTTTGACATTCAATATCAGAAAAAGTAGAAATTTATTTTATTTTTTTAATTATATGTTATTGTTACGTTTATTCTCTATATTTACTGTAAATTTCAACATGGGACGGCCATGGGATATTGAGTTCTAAATGAAAATGCAACTCTACCAGTATTTCCATACTAACATAAGGTACGTTTTACAAAAAAGTGACTATCCCTTGTTGAAACTTACAGTAATTATAGATAATAAACGTAAGAATAACGAATGATGATTAAATATGTACTTTTTTGAGATATTGAAGGTCAAAGGTAAAAATGTTTGACCTTAAAATGAAAAATTTTCGAAATTTATACATGTGATATATCATTTAAAAGTCTGTATTATAAGCTTTCTAATGATGCCAATTTTATATCTCTAAGTTAAGGGCCCTCTTCACTCACCGCCGCCGGAAGCCGAACCTAATGTTATTCTATGGGAAATTTTTCTTTACAAATAACTTAATAACTAATACATATTTTTAAATTCAGTTTTCACATTCTGAAAATTTCCCAGTTGTAAAACTGACGCACCTTTTCTAAAATATTATTTTAAAAAAATTTTATATTTTATTTTGAAGCTGCAAAATACGAATTTTCAATATGTGAACTTTTTTCATTTTGCAATTTCAAAATAAAATATAAAAAATTAAAAAAATACATTTTTAGAAATGGTCCGTCAATTTAACAGTTGGGAATTTTCTGCATGTTAAAACAGAATTTAAAAATATGAATTAATTAAAAAGTTATTTGTAAAGAAAATTTCCCCATAGAATAACATTGGCTCGGGCTTCCGGCGACGCTGAGTGAAGAGGGCCGTTAATTAGGGAACACAATATGGGTAAAACTTACGTTATGTTAGTATAAAAATACTGATGAAGGGGTGCATTTTAATTTATAACTCAGCATCCCATGGCGATCCCATGTTGAACTTTTCAAAAATTATAAATAATAAACACAAAAATAATATATAATTTTTGAAAGAAAATTAAATGTGTACTTTTTGACTTATTAAAGGTCAAAGGTCATAATATTTAATCTTAAAATGGAAATTTTTTAAAATATATAGATGTGATAGATCATTTGAAAGTCTGTATCATAAGCTTTCTAATTATACCAATCTTTTATCTCTAAGTTAATTAGAGAACAAAATATGGGTATCTTTGTAGTAGAAGAATTATGAAAATTCGCGTTTTTTACGCATTTTTGCAGCCCTGTATATCAAAAGCTAAACGAGACAAGGATTTATTTATTGGTATACATTCATTTCTCAATAGGTCAAATAAATGAGCCTAATTTCATAAAAATCTGAGGGGGTAAGGTTAAAAATGCAGGTTTTTTGTGCTGATTTGACATATCACCGAATAACTTTGTTAAACTGAGGAAATTTAGTGCTGCCATCTACAGTCATTTTAAGAGATTAATAATTTTTTTAATTTTAATAATCCTTTTCCCTTAAAAACTCATACACAGTGGCGCAGCGACGGGGGGGGTCCAGCGGGTCCGGACCCCCCCTATGAGCTAAGATTTTTTTATTCGGAAATTTATGCATTATGCAGGGCCTGATTATAGCAGTGGCATGTGGGGCCCGGGCCCCTGACCCTGAATAGTAGGGGGCCCCAAAACTAATTTCTTTTTTGATTATTTGATCACTATTTGTTCTGTGTACAAAAATTTTGGTCACTTTTTCAACTATTTTCACATCGTCAGGTACTGGCATGGGTCTAAGAAAGCATGTGTGCCTCAGGCCTTACATGAAGTCGAGCAGGCCCTGGCATTACGTATAAAAATTTGACCAGAAATTTGTAGAAAAATCGACATGTTTTTACTTTCCAAACATACGTATGTAAAGAAAGTATTGTAATTATGCCAAATAATCCGACTGCAACAATTTGAAGTTTGAATTTTCTACACGATTTGAGGTTCCCTAAGTTCATTTTTGCTATATTTACGGTGATGTATGTATGTAAGTATGTATGTGTGTGCCTGCGAGTGAACACGATAGCATCTAAAAGCATTGTTTCAATAAGCTGAAAGTGTGTACGTATGTTATAAATCACTTTAGCAAGAACCCTATTGATTTTGATGAATTTAGTCCTTATAGTTTTTTTTTTTTTCTTACAGAGATACAAAGAAAAATTTCTTATCATTATGTCCTATGGCCCCAACTTTTTTTAAAGTCAACTTCAACGTGAGTGCTTTATTCCACGCGTGAGCAGAGATTTTTCAGAGTGAAGCACCAGGAGTTAAAAAAATAAATAAAATAAAATAAAATTTTTAACTCCTTGAAAAATCCAAAGTGCAACAGAGAAAGCTATTGTCTGCATTGACGAGACAAGTCCGGACTGCGGAAAGGAAGCAGGGCGTCCCCCAAAACACGGTAAACCGTTCAGAGTCTCGCAATTAGTAAAAAAAGAAGGGGTGGAGGCATAAATTTAAATAGTTATAACAAAATTCAGAAAAAATCTTTTGTGAATTAAAATATAGAACTTATAGCATCTATATGTCTTATTCAATAGAGGTGAAAATTTATACGCAAGTTATGGGTCTCCATCGCACAAACAGTGTAGATTTTGGTGAATCTAGCACGTACAGCTTTACTAAAATGACACAAAGAAAAATTCTTTATCATTATGGCCTATGGGCCCGAATTTTTTATGTGCGATAACGGCTTTGTAATGTGAGTCGATATATGTGAGTGAACACGATAGGGACTAAGTTCAAATGAGCTGAAAGTTGATACGTATGTTATAGGTCACCGTAGCACGAACCCAAATGAATTTGGTAAATTTAGCCCTTTTTTTTACGGAGACAAAGAAAAATTCTAATTATAGCCTATGGGTAGAAATTACTTATGTACGATAGCGTTTAAATGCCTTATTGGACTGAATTGAAAATTTATATACATATTATAGATCACCGTCACACGACGGGTAGGAATTTTGTAGAATCTAGCACTTGTAGTTTTTTTCCAGGGACACCACAACGAAAAATTCTTTATCAGTATATGGCTTATGAGCTCAAATTATTTAAAGTGTGATGGTGCCTAAACGCCTTATTCGATTGAGCTGAAAATTTGTACACATATTATAGGTCACAGTCGCACGAACTGTATTGATTTTGTGAGTGAAACCCTTATTGATTTTTACAGGGACACAACAAAAAATTCTTTATCATTATGATCTATGGGCTCAAATTATTTGAAGAGAAATAGTGTAAAATTAAACAGTATACTCAAACATCGTATTATAATTTTCATTTTTGTTTATTTAACGACTTTTCTTTCTTTAATTTATTTATACAGTCATTAATTACTTAAAGTTCGGAAAATCGAGTGGAGTCACTCCAGATTTTTTCTTTTATAAAAGCCTTATTGTCTTATTACATTCTCTCTTCTCTTTAAACATATTAAATTAACATGGTATATATTTCATAAATCCACTCTAACCCTATATATGAGTATGCTAGCAAAATTGTTTCACAATACATATATTCTTGATTTCCACTTAAATTTCTTCAGAAAGTATCCTAGGGGCGAATTACATTATCCTTTTTTGAAAGAATGTTTTTCAGCAAGCTCGGGTCTAACAGTTTTCAGAAAACATCTGATTCTAGCGTCAAAGCACTAAATTACCTTTTCACGGAAGGTGACAAATTATTTTGAAACTGGAAACATGGGAACAATGATCTCTTAAAATTGGAGTTGAAATCCCTGTTTTTGATCTCTCGCGTTATGTCGGCTTTGCGGCAACATGTGTTGTGCGCTATTATTCATTCTTCAGACCAGACGACACCCCACACAGGTCGCCCTTGGCAAGTATTCCTGAAATTTTTCTTTGTTTACATACATCTGGAATTTCTAAGAAAAAGGGATTATAGACGAGGGTCAGTTTGGGAGAAGACTTCTCGTTTCTCAGCCAGTTACAGATTTTGATTTGTTTTTTTAGACAAAAAAGGTAAGCACTTTTCTGTTCATGTTTTAAATGGTTTAATATATAAATCCAATTTACAAAATGTTCAGAAAAATTGTATTGGAGTAGGGTTAAGTCGGATTATCTTCTATAGGGATCTAGGTCTGAGTGGAATGCCCTCCGGTCTTTCTGAATGGTTCTAGTCCGTATTCACGTGAGTTTCGGAGAAAACAACGACAAACACTGTACGGCTAGACAAAGGAGCGCGACCTGGGCTCATTCAAAAGGACGATAAGTCTAGTTTTAAATGTTGTAAATCAATAGTTAAATACATAGATCTAAATCAACAGAAAGTGGAGAAACTCAAACAAAATTAATCTCGAATTTTAATAAATTAATCATTAATTAAAAAAAGTTAAATTTATTTACAAATATAAGATTTAAAGTTCTTTTTTTATTTGGTATTTCTTAAAAAATAGTTTATTTATGCACTTATTTATTTAATATTTTTTCAAATATATAATTGTAAGGAATTATACTCGTATTATGCATTTTTCATCTTCAATCAGTTCAACCCATGTACAAATTTAGAAGTTTAAAACTGACTCTTGAGTTAAATGTTTCTTGGTTGGATCTAAAAAAAAAAAAAGAAAGAAAGAAATATATGCTTCATAATCTAAAAGTTTTTTTTTTTTTTTTTTTTTTTTTTTTTTATTATTAAAATAACGTTTAACGAATTTTCCTATTTAAGATTTATGTACAATTTTAATTTAATCAAAATCCTGAAAGGTAGGAAAACACTTAATTTTAAAAGAAACTCTTACTGTTTTGGATAAACTTTTGATTTGAACCAAAATTTGTGGATGAAAGTATACATCTTTAATGTGATTTAATTACTTTTTTTTTTTTTTTTGTCATTTCCATTGTGAGGAAAACTTAAACTTACTGTATTGTTGCATGGGATTTTAAAATTATCCTTGAGAAAAATGACATGTACAGTCGGCAGCAAAAGTATCCGAGCTCTAGCCAATAATTCCGATATCAAAAAAGTACACTTAATACTGTTATATTAAATAAATCCTTGTCGAATCATGTTCTTAGACTGACTAAGAACATGAATCGACAAGAATTTATTTAAAAAAGCAGTATTAAGTGTACTTTTTTTAAACAGGGATTATTGTTAGTGCTCGGATACTTTTGCTGCCGACTGTAGTTTACAGTTTTTCAGTTTGGGATTTGAATTGAATATTAAACTATTATGATATGAAGGGGGTCATTACAAATTTTTCATTTATATCTTTCAAACATAATGAATAAAGTACTTTCTAGCACATCCTTCGCCAGAAAAGAAGAAAAAAAAAAACAGTTATTTTTATAAAACTACTGGCATAGTTATTTTTGTTCAATTACATCTCATAGATTCTGAGAGATAGTTTTCAAAAATTTGTAGCATTGCAACAACACTTGTTAAGCTATATACACAAAAGTTAGACCAACAGCTGATATCATTGTTGTTGTTGTTATTATTATTATTATAAAGTAAGTACCACTGATATAAAATTCGGCAAATTCCACGTGTTAGATTCTGTGGTAGATCTTTCAAAAAATATGGTAGAAAACTTATTATTTCATAATGTTATTTGCTCCAAATGATCACAATGTAACTAAATGAGACGTTTTGTGAAATTATATGCAATTGATCATGCGTTACTGGGGAAACGAAATTCTTGCACATCATTCAATAAAAAAGAAGGAAGAAAATAATAATAATAATAATAATAAAAATTATAACAAAGGAACTCGCTAAACAAAGAGGGATAAATGGTGTTGATGTTGGAGTACCCTCCATTTAGTCGTTTCAAAGGATTCTAGCCCGTGTTCACGCGAGTTTTGGAGAAAGCCACTGAAGACTCCGAAACGCGAAGCCGAAGAGCGTGACCTGGATTTGAACGACGAGGGCTTTTAGATATTTGAGAAAGCCCTGGTTCGAAACCGGCATTTTCTGTCGGCCAAGTTTGCGGGAAAATTGTCAAAATATTCTAATAAAACAAAATCTCGCAAAAAATTAACTGAAAGCTGAAAAAAAGAAAATTAAATTTAAAAAAATAGAAGAACAAGGCAGAAACTGGGGTAGTTATTAAGTCTTTCAACAACTGTTCAAGTCTTTAGAAACACAACTAGATACATCAGAATGATATGGAAGAAAGTTTTATGATGGCCAAGCAATACAGGATTTTGTTGGTTTCTTGTTAAGCTTTTCCTAATTATATACACAATGTAAATTTTTCATATTTTATTTATGTAACTGCCGTATGGAAAAAAAAAAAAAAAAAAAAAAAAAACTAGCATGTTGCGGCCATTGCATGACTTTCTTATATATATTTTTTTATACAAATTCACCAGCAAAAGTAATTTATTAAAATTAGCTTCGACGATGATTGCAGACGATTTACATCCTAAATATATAATAAATAATAGTATAACATTAAATATCCTATGAAAGTCAATTTTATTCTCTATATGACATCTTTAAAAAAAAGTTTTTTTTTTTTTTTTTTTTTAATTAAAAAAATCGATAACTTTATTTTAAATTATCGCAAGTCGATGGTTCAACCATTCGTTTTAAAGGTATTGTATGGACGAGCTTCTTTGAAAGGTACACTCCCCCTCACTCGGGGGGACTTCCCTCCAGAGGCGAAAGCATTGCTCCTACATGTACAATTTCCCCCCCCCCCAGTTAACTATCATTATTTATTACAATTATTATTATTGTTTTTAATTTCAGAATGATTATTAAAAAATAATTATCTTTACGTATTTATACGTAATTTTGTCCGATACCATCATGTTAAAATTTTAGAAAAGTGGGATGACAACGCCACCTGTTGGACAATTTCCCCCAAAATTTGATAGGCACTAATTTATGTCAAAGTGCATCTATATATCTGTTGCCTGTATCAGTCCCATAGACTAAAACTATAAAGAGCTGTCAAATATATCCAATTTCTGGATAAACTTCGTACCAGATTTTTATAATAGTGGGCCTCATTAAATAAAATTGGACGAAAACACGATCAATGATTTCTATAAAAAATAATTGTAATTTTAAAAATTTAAATGATGACAGCTATAAAAAAAACTCACATATAGGGCCCGATTTAGACTACCTGGAGCCCCGGGGCAAGCTTTTTCTAGGGGCCACGCTTGCAGTGGCATAAAAGGTCTTTACGTTGCAGAATACCTGCATACGATTCTGAGTGGGCCCCTTAAAGGAGAGGGGCCCACATGCCTTAGAGTTAGTCAGGGCATATACATAAAATAGGTTTCAAATGGCCCTGCATGCTTTATAGTTTTTCTTTTTGGACCCCCCCCCCCCCTACCGAAATTTTCTGGCTGCGCTACTGCTCATACATGTAGCAAAAATTAACTAAAAGAGAGAGAGAGATATGCATATTTTTTAATTAAATATTATTTTTTAATTAAAGAAAAATACGCCGAAGTTTCACATAAGGATACTTAACGTATCAAAGAGTAGCATGAAAATAAAGCCTTCTAAATTCCTTGAATTTTCCATGTCAAAAAATATATTGAAACAGGAACAATATTTTAACTGAAAATTTTTTTATAAAATCATAATATTATTGCAATATTTTATCTTATTTTTATTTTTTTTTTTTCTATTGTAAATTCGTATTTTCTCCATGAAATAGTGTTTATTCTTTATATAATAATTAATATAAAGTTTATTAACTTATTTTTCTAATCAAAAAATCATTTTAGGACTGGGGGCCTATTAGTCTCAATCTGGGATTTTTGCGTTGCCGATTTCGATAGTTGGACATTTGTCGAAATCTAAAATTTATCGAAAATATAATTGAATAATTTGAAAGCGATGCGATAATTTGAAAAAAAAAGAAAAAAAAAAAACAACTAATAGTCCTCCGTCCTAAACTAAATTCTCCTTTTGCCAGAATTTCATCAAAATCTTTTTTTTTTTTTTTTTTTTGAGTTTACTTTTAACTGATAAATGATGCTGATGCTGCCCTCTGTTGGCCTAAATAAAGATTAAATACACAAGTATTTAAATATTCTAATTACCTTCTCGGACTTATTGTTGTTGCTGATGTCCATTTCTTGAATAAATATTTCTCATTTAAAGTAACATTTTTTTAGTCCCAAAATAGGTCTTTTACAGCTACGGTGAGTACTTATCAGTACTAATTTTAAAGCTTGCCTAAAGCAAAATACCATAGCCCGCCACCGCCATTAATTATTATTTAGAATCAAAATTATATTGAGCATTTTGGAATTTATCGCTATGACTTACTCCGCCCTTTTTTTTTTTTTTTTTGCTTAGCTTAAACTAAATTTTGTTTATAAAAAAAAAGCAGAAAATTGATGATAAAATGATTAACATATCTGGACAAACTTTATCGCCACCAGTGGCCAAGCGATTCAGCGCTCAAAACTGGTAGACGGTAAGTTCCAGGTTCGATCCCAGATCTCACTTGTCGACCTGACGGTTTGGATTTTTCTTTGGTTTTCCTCGAAACTTGCGAAATTACAGGCTTGGTCCTCTTAGATAGACCCACGCGGATGATATTACACCCATAGGCCTAGAATTCTACCCTACGATAAACCCACCAAGCATATGAACAGAGATTAAACACACCGTCATTGTTTCAGCGATAGAAATTTGACTAAAATCACTTTTTAACGTTTCGACTTAAGCTCTCCGAGGAAAAAAGACATGTCAACAGTTTCCATTTAACGGCCCTCTTCACTCACCGCCGCACAGTGGATCGAACAATGTTAAAATACGAACATAGGCCCAAAAATCAATCTCTAAATAACTGATATTTTGCAGTGAAATAATTTAAAAGAATGTCTAAAACATACAAATATATGGTTATTTCTTCAATTACAAGAAGTTTTATTACATATAAATAAGTTGAAAACGAAAACTTTCAGAAATAAGATTTTTCGATGAATTTCAGTGACTTTATTTGAATAGCCATCAAGTGGCACTTAAGATAACTATGAAAAAATACGAAATAAAAATACTTTTAATAATGTCCTAATAAAAGTTTAAGGTACTTTTGCCAACATTTTTTTTTTTTTTTTTTTTTTTTTTTATGTTGTGATTCACGCATGAAATGTAAATATAAAATTAACAACAAAATTAAATTTATAAGTTGTGTAACTTTTTTGTCCAAAATTGTCCAAAATTTCAAACACATTTTACTACTCCCAAAAGTATACATTTTAATCTGTGAAAAGGATTTTCGCCAGAAATCGCCACTTTTAGAGAAAAATAAATTTTTATTCTGTTTACCCCCCAAATTATCAATCGAGAAATTTATCTGAATAACTGTATTCATTAATGACAGAAAATATATTAAATTTTTATAGTGAAAATATTATAGAAATTAGACGATTAAAATAGATTTAATAAATCAGAGATTATTTCTTATATTTTTTTAAATATTTCATAAAATAATGAATTTTACTTTAAAGGTACTGAAAAGTACCGTTGGACCCCAAAAAAGGTTGTTTGCTGTGATATGCCATAAAATGTTAAAATTAAATAAATGTTTAATGTTAAATTATAAAATGTTAAAATTAAATATTATAATCCCATATTACGATTTAAAGTAAAAGTTTCTGTGCAATAAAAATAAAGACAAATGTGAATTTTTCATAGAGTTTGTCAGTAAATGCGTTTCCTATTGAAATACTACATAAAAAAAGAAAGAAAAAATAAGCAGTAATGTGATGATATATTTAACATTGTGTGCTAAATTAATTGTGTTATAAATATAGATTTTCTTCCGGAAATTTTTATTTATTTTCTTTTATTCTCTTCTTTTTTGCAACATTTGTTTCTTTATCAGGTATGTTTCTAAATACCTGTTTGCAGCAGAAAAATATGATACTGTTTAAACCCATTATAATACCAATTTTTCTCAAATGGCACATTAAACTAATTCCACGAATAAAAATTGATGTAAAGAAAAAAATTCATTTAGCTTATTAGAAATAATTAATTTTAATTTTGACAAATTATTCTCTTAGTTAATCGCAAACTTCTCACAACCTATTGTGTTAGCATAAGCAGAATTGCCACTAATGACTATTTTTATTTTATATTTTTTTCGCACCAATATTATAAAAATAATATTTATACTTATATTTTTCTAGAAAAATGATACACAGGAATCATTATTTAAAAAAAAAAAAAAAAAAAAAAAAAAAAAATGGTGCCAGTTGAATAAAATGATAACGAATTTGGTGGGGAAAATATTCATGTGGCCTTATAAAGGGTTAAAAAAAACATGGTATCGCTTTTAATATCATACATATATACATATTTAAATCGAAATGTGACGAAAAACATCATACATAGATAATAATAATACCATAACCTTCCTATGTTCGCCACTGCCTATACTTCGATCCACTGTGCGCCGCCGGAAGCCGAAGCTGATGTTATTCTATGGAAAATTTTTCTTTACAAATAACTTATTAACTAATACATATTTTTAAATTCTATTTTCACATTCTACCCAACTGTTAATTTTTTTTTTTTTTTTGAAATTGCAAAATGAAAAAATTTCACATATTGAAAATTCGTATTTTGCAGCTTCAAAATAAAATATAAAAAATTAAAAAAATATTTTTTTAAAAAACGTCCGTCAATTTAACAGTTGGGTATTTTCAGAATGTGAAAACAGAATTTAAAAATATGTGTTAGTTAATAAGTTATTTGTAAAGAAGAATTTCCCATAGAATAACATTAGGTTCGGCTTCCGGCGGCAGTGAGGGCCCTTAAGCTGTCGAACACAGATAACAAGTGAAAACGATCATAACATTGCTCTGCATGAAAATCAGCACCAACACTTTACCTGTAAATTCTTATGTAAAATGATCTTCTGAATCCAATATGACGCACATTTTGCCTCATCACCACCCTTTATTTTTTATAACTGTTCGGTAATTTTATGGCTATGAATTAGATTTGAAGGGGGAGGGGGGGAGGAAGGAATACTTAATATCTTCTGAGGGGCTACAGAGTTGAAAAATTCTAAAATATAAGCATTTATAAGGAGGAAATTTAAGTGGAAATTTTCTGTGGAATTTTAAGTGGAAAAGGAGGAAATTTAAGTGGAGATACACCACTGAAATTATAAATTTAAAACCACATTATTTAAAAAGAATGCAAATATTTTTGCTAACTCACCAGCATTTATAAAATTTCTACAGAACTGAGACTAGTATTTTCTACTGTTTTTATTTTATTTTATTTTTTGAAAGGTTTAATTCTTTTTCTCAGTTTCATTAAAAAAAGAAAAAAAAAAAAAAAAAGAAAAGAAAAGAAAAGAAAAGAAAAAAAAGAAACTAACAATCAGTTTATCAGTTTGTCTCTTTCATTTTCCCATGTTGTGCTTACACTTTCGTAAAAATGTGGCCTTTTCATGGAAATTTCACATGTTATTGAAATTAAATAGTCAAAATGTATCATTTATAACATTGTATGTTATACTAATTAATCGCATTTATCTTTTAAATCATTTAATTTTATTCGTTTCTTGAAATCTGACTATTATAGGACATTGTACTACACAGATTTTTTTTTTTTTTTTTTTTTTTCTTTTTTAGTACGACAGGTTATACTATTTCTTTCACACAGCTATTTTGTGTTACCGCCTTTATTGTATTATACCTTGAATGAACGTGGAAACATTTTTGTTTTTAGTTAAAATACTAGGGGGCTGAACCCTCAGCTCGCTTCGTTCACCAACCCACGAGGGAGACTTCTTCTCCCCCCGACACGCTTCACTTATTAACCCTTGCGGGGCTGTGCCCGCCTATTCACTGTTTTGCCTTTCACTAAATAGGAATATTAATAGTACAACACAAGACAAAAGAAGAAAATTGTTGTAGGAACCCCCAGAAAATTGTTATAGGAATAATCAAAATTTATATACATAGTATGTAACACCGCATTATTATTATTATTATTATTATTATTATTATTATTATTATTTTATGAAATACGCTTAAAATCAGCAATATTTTTTAGAATAGAAAGAATTTCATAATATCTGGAACACTTTACTTTACAGCTTTAGTATATGACCCCCTTGGCGACTTTTACATTTTTGTTACTATTTATCGATGGTTTTTTTTTTTTTTTTTGGTAAAATTGCTTGTTTAAAAAAAAAAAAAAAAAAAAAAAAAATCTAGTACCTATTTTATCCTTTCTCTTATCTAAAAGGTAGAGAAAGCATTGTTTTGGATCAAATTTTCGAAAGTGAGTTTTTGTTATATTTACATGTTCTGAGGTTGCCTGAATACGAAAATCATGTTTTTAGCGGTTGGTGTGTGTGTTATCAGTGTTATCTTAAGAACAAATAGCACTAGAAAATCCAAGCTTAGTATTCTAAATGTGTGTATCATATAGGGAGTTACGCTAAGCTTTTCGTTGAGGTGAAGCAAATGGTTCGTGTACAGGGACACTCAAGAATATTCAAATACATTACGTCTAAGGGGGAAATTGCAGGTAAGTAGAGTTTAACACCTATAGACTGCACTAAACCAAATGAAATGAATATATATTTTTTGTATGCGTAAAAACATGCCTCATGTAGAATATGGCAGGGAAATCATTTACTGTTTATTTTCAGGGCTACACAAAATAACTAGATTATAATGCGACAATAGCTGAAAATTGATGGAAGTGCATTTTAGGTTGTGCCGTATATTATTACTCTAGGTTTATATTTACGTGCACTTTGAGGTTTGTACATATTCTTCAAAAGATATACAGGGTTGCAAATATTTAAACGAGAATGTTCTTTTTTATTGTTAGTGAAAGTGCTTTACTACAATATTTTACCATGTCCAGGAAAGCTAGGGGTGGGAATCGTTTAAGAGTTTTAACTGGGTTAACCGTAGTTCATTAATTGATTAATCGGATTTTTAATCGGTTTTCATTTTTCTTTATTTAATTTTATTTCAATGATGAATAAAACTCTCATATTGTGTATATATATATATATATTATTCATAAGTTTGACTGATTTTTTTTTTTTTTTCAAAAATTTTTGTCAAATCAATTATATCTGCTTCATAACTGAAATTTAAATCAATTTTTAGAGTAATAATTGGTGACTTTAAGTGTTAATTTTCTATAAATATTTTCACTTATTCAATTTTATTTATTTATTATTATTATTTTTAAATAAATTAATTTTTCGATTCATTTTGAAAGAAACATTAAATGAATTTACACGTATTTTATTTTTATATTTGCTGGCCTTGTTCATCTCGCTTGTCACTATTTTTAAATCAATTCTCAAAATTCCATATCATTATCATAAAAATCTCAAATTCTTACATTTTAGTTCTTCTTTGTCACTTCGGACTAGAACACAGAATGTTATTTTCTGTTTCTACTTCAATAGTTACTATCAGCAATTCTGAACAGACAACAAACGCTTGAAGATACTGCGAAACTCTGTTGACATTTCCCCCATCAGAGGGATAGTGAAAATCTCAATCCCTTCTTTTTTTTTTTTTTTTCTTTTTTTATCTTTAGCATTTCTTTTTTTTTTTGAAAGCTTCTTGTTTCTGAGAATACTATTATCCTAGCCAACACTTTCTGTAGAAGGCTACAGACAGGTGGTGAAGCTTCAGCATGCACATGAAGCGGCATTTTGTTTAATAACTGTCCTCCCCCTTTTCTCTATATAAACAAAAGTGCAACACCTTCTTTTGAGAGGTTTTATTTTTATTTATTTATTTTTATTTTTAATTTTTTTTTGCTTTTTCATTATTTGATGGATGTTTCTTAGAATGTTTGTTAGCAAAATATGTGAAAAAAAATATTTTGTAGGCAGAACAATATTTTTACTTTAATTCATAGTTTGAAAATTTTAATCGGATTTTGAAAATTTTTAATCGAATTAATCGATCCGATTAACTCGATTAAAAAAATTGATCGGGGCTAAGCATTGATCGATTAACCGAACCGATTATTCGATTAATCGGCACAGCCCTAAGGAAAGCTGCTCAGGAATGGAAATGAATTCTTCATAGACATATGATAAACAATGTATGTTTTTAAGCTAAGTATTCATCGCTTGTTTTTTATATATTTACAGGTTTTGAGATTCCTGATTACCGAAGTCAAGTTTTTTAAAGTTTGATCTTTGTGTCTCTCAGAGTAACTTAAAAATGAATAATTTCAAGTGATCCAAAAGTTGTATTTTCAAATTAATATAAGTTTGTGTTTGTTGCCGTAAAAGTTTGATTAAGACTGATAAATTTCAAGGAATGTTGCGTGTGAAAGTTGTCTAAAAAATTTTAAGTGAACTTTTAATTTTAATAAAAGATTTAAATTCTATATAAATACAATTTATATAGAATTAAACGGCGTAGTAATGAAACGGGTGGTTGAAGCGGGCAGTAGCCCCCCTCATACACAACTAATTATCACATAAAACTCTTCCGAAGCCTAATTTGAATTGTTTTAACCTAGGTTTACATAACAATACTCATTATGATGCCTCTTAATATCCAAAATGTATTTATAGTATTAAATTTCAGGGTAAGAGAAAGTCGTGTGAGTGACACGCCAGATTATTTTTATGCCTATAAATTTTACTATTGAACTTTTTAGTTAATTCAGAGCCTATTATAATTGGCTATATGCATTTCTAATGTACAGCTAGGTATTTATTTTAAGCATTTGAAAATGTCTGAAAAGGAAAAAGTTTATTATTAATATTGTTATTTTAATTTGAAAAACCTCCTACAGCTTCAATTTTTATTTCTTTCCTACCAACTTCTTAAAATAACGAAGTATAAAATGCTCTGGTTGGTTGTAGGGTTTAAGGCCAATTGACTACGCTAAGGTCCTGAGCTTATGGCTGGAATGCCCTCCGTGGAAGTCTTTCGAAGTTGTCCTAGACCATATTTAAATGAGTTTCGAAGAAAACCATGGAAATTTTTGAAAGGCTAGGTCGATGAGCGGGCCCTGGGATCGAACCCGGTATTTTCTATCCACCAGTAAAATGCACTGAATTCTCTAAAGAATTTTAAATGATGAATTTTTTTCTTGCCATAATTAGAAATATGAAATGTATCATAGAATTGCCTGATTCTGTAATGTTAAAAAAATATAAAGGCAAAATTAGAAGATGTATAAATGAGTTTGAATTTGACTATATTTTTTATGCCAAAATATATCTGAAGCATTTTAAAATCTGTAAAATATATATATATATATATATATATATATATAAATAAAGACAAAAAGAAATGCCGTCAATTATACAGACACAAATTTATTTCATTATATATATATATATATATATATATATATATATATAGTAAACGATGCTAGGGAATGAAGCTCAATTATTCGTGCCTTTATAAGGAAGAATAGATTAAAATAGGTGTTGTCGTACTAAATTAAATTTTGTTTTTTGCAGAATTTTATATCTATTACTTAGAAAACAAAAATAAGCTTAGGATTTTTTTTTTTTTTTTTCCACCAGTAAAACTAAATTTTTTATGTTGACTGATTTTGTAGATTTGTTTTGTAATTTTAACAATAATTTTCCCCAGAAAATTAACTTTAAAATTAATTTTTAGAAAATGTCCATCTGCGTTTGGACAAAAACTTTTTGGCAGATCTAGAAATATATAAGAACAAATGCACATAGTTTAATAAAATTTTATATTTAGTTGCAACTTGGTATAAATTGTTGCCTATCAACTTTAACTGCATATCGCGAAAGAGGTAGTGCTGATATGTTAAGATTTCTCCAGTTTCGTTAAGGCTATATCTCAGTTTCTCTTGAGTATAATTGCACAAAACTAGATATGTTAAAGGGTCGTTATTATGTTGGTCGAATTATGTGCATATTCGGTGAGAGGCAGCGCTCCTATGCTGCAATTTCAGTTGTAGACCACTGCACTAGATGACAAAATTAGAAATTCTTTTAGTACTACATTTGTCCAATTTCCCATGATTCAGCAGTTTGTAATAACATTTAATAAATAAGCAAATTGTTGATGAAGAAAAAATATCTAAGTAAACATTATAAAAGGCAAAAATATGCAAAAATTACTCTAGGTCGAAATAATGGTGAAATAACAATCAAGCAGAATAGTCGTTGCTGCTACCAGGCTGCTTCACTCGTGCTTACAGCATTTCGTCTGACGAAGAGAGGTGCTTAACATTTTTAGATCCAAAAAAATTGTTGCGTAATTTTGAAATTTATGGTGTTTACTTACAAAATTCTGAAGCTTCATTATTTAACACTTGTATTTCTTAGTGTTTTACTGCAAGTAGTTTGCATTAATTGAACATTCTACAAATTCCCTTTTCTCCCCACACCCACTCTATCAGAATAACACCACTTGCTCATCAATTAAGGTAACTTTATGAACTCTGTAAATTACACTGAGAAAAATATACCACTTTCATCTAGAACGCATAAGCAGTCACTTTCTGAATCCCTAATTTGGAAATATAGATTTCTGAGTTATGCGTATAAGGTAAACAAAAAACGTGGATAGACGAAATGATCGAGAATTTCTAGTCTATACATTTCTAGATCGTGAAACAATATCATGAATATTATAAATCGTTTGTGTTGCGAGATATTCTAGCTTGATTTTCTAGAATTGGGTCATAAATAAAATTCTAGTTACTAAGACTCGTTGTCTCTTTTGTTTTTTGTGTTTATTTTTAGAGACTTTTAAATAAGACTGACCACGATAATATTGGACTTTAAAATATTTTGCTTATTTCTTACTGAATGTATGATGACCTTTAACTAGACAGCAAGAAAAATATCAAATACACTGGTTATGTACAATCTGGAATTTATAACAGAACAAAGCATTAAAATTTCTTATTTTAAAATTCCACCTTAATTTTTAATTAAAATTAAAAAATTCATTAAAGTAATTAAACTGAATTTTAGTCTCACAAGAGATATTCCAGATTATACATTACGTATATTCACCACAAACACACACACACACAAAAAAAAAAAAAAAAAATATATATATATATATATATATTAAGCTCAAAGAAAAAAAAAATTCTTCTTATTGGAAGCAGTCGCTTTCCTTCGAACTGGGGTAGTAAGTCTGGTACTCATCAGAGCTAGGTAAGGAAAAAAAGAGAGAAAATCAAATTTAAAGTTAATTTGCCATTTATGTGTTTTTTTTTTTCTTTGAGCTTAATATTTATTGTTTTTTTTTTTTTTTTTTTTTTTTTTGTGGTGAATATATGTAATGTATAATCTGGAATATCTCTTGTGAGACTAAAATTCTGTTTAATTACTTTAATGAATTTTTTAATTTTAATTAAAAATTAAGGTAAAATTTTAAAGTAAGAAATTTTAATGCTTTGTTCTGTTATAAATTCCAGGTTGTACATAAACAGTGTAATTGATATTTTTCTTGCTGACTCATACCACTTAAGTTTTAAATTTGATTGAATTTTTAAACTTTCAAGTAAATTCATCTATGGTACAGTCGGTAACAAAAGTGTCCGAACACTAGCAAAAATTCCTATGTAAAAAAGTAGAGTTAATACTGTTTTGTTAAATAAATCCTTGTCGAATCACGTTCTTAGTCTAAGAACAGGATTCGACAAGGATTTATTTAGCAAAACTGTATTAAGCGTACTTTTTTAATACAAGAATTTTTGCTAGTGTTCGGACACTTTTGTTACCGACTGTAAATAATCTGTATGCACTTCACAAGATCTGAATAATTATAAACATAGCAATAGTTGTTGGTGGATTTTGTGAAGCTATATAGTTTATCAGTGTAAGATGATTTTACTTAGTAATTAGATTTGCTATTAGAAGTAATGTTTTAGAGGTAAATTTTAGAAGTAAAATTTTGAAGTTTTATTTAAAATCTGTTAGACATGATTAGTACTGTGTAGGTTTTTGTATATTCACCAACTGTTTTTTTTTTTTTTTTTTTTTTTTCCCTAGGACTTTAAATGATAAACAGTTAATTTTGGGATTTTATTTGAATGGGTTTAATGTTGAAATTTATTTAAATTGAGCTCTCTCTGTTGAGTACTGCCTAGGCGCTTTGTACTAAGAAAAAATAAATCATCCACTATACGATAATGAATGCTTATGATGTCGGCCAAAAACTCTTTGACTGCTGTTTTTTTTTTTTTTTTTTTTTTGTGTGTGTGTGTTTCTCTAATTTGATATTCTAGTGACTCAGTGGCTAGTGCACTGATACTGAGAAAGTTTTAATTTGATAAGCTTCTGTTTTACAATTTTGAAAAACAGCATTAGTCAAAGTAGTTGTCTGTTATGTTAAGTTAAAGGTCATCATACATTCAGTAAGAAATAAGCAAAATAAAGACATCATAATAACGCTCTAGAATTCTAATAAAGGTTTCAAGAACTCGCTCGCACAGGGAACTAGAATTTATAAGGATGACATGGAACTAGTTTAACTAGAGACACGAATTTAGTTTCTAGATGTCAATCACAGAATTTTTTTTTTTTTTTTTTCAGTGTATGTAATTAACATTTTCAACCAATGCTTTTAATAAATAAATCAAGATCAAACAGTTCAAACAGTTTATTTAAAAAGGAATACAAATACGAATATAAGTACAAATCAGTATGAGCCTCAAAATAATAGCAAAAATACAAAAAAGGCACATATTATATGGCATACTGGTGGTATATTTACATACAAAATACAATATAAAATAAAGTTTTTTGACATGGGACAAAACAAGTACAAGTTTGATTATTTCTCTTTCTAATACAGTTTCATTTTAAAATGAAAAAGAAATGATCTAAAACAAATATAAAAACTAAATACAAATTCAGCATCAGTACAATATGTCTTATAAATGAAAAAATAAAACAATATAATCACATTCGGATACTGCGTACAAAAAATAATGTATATAACGATTTAAAAAATGGAAAGTGAAAATCAATATGTATCTATATTTAATTTTTTATATTTTACGAAACCGATTTAGGGTTAGAATGATTGCAGTATATGTTTAAACTTTTTTATAGTTGCTTGCACAGTACTTACAGGTTACAGAAATATATATATTTAAATATTTCCTTCTAACTGATTATGAGAAGTCAATTTAAAGATTATATTAAGCGTATACTTTGCGCTAAATAAATTAACGAAAGTACACAAAATACATAAAAATACTATACTTTTACGAATACCAGTTGAATCACTCGAGGATGAGTCTATTCTAAAAAAGGGTATTGTTTCTTAAAAAGCGCAATCCCAAGTAACACAGACTGTTGGCCCAACTGCGATTTATTGTTAGTTCGTTGGGGAATTGTTATCGTTGGGGAAAGGGCTCAAAATAACAGTGGGCCAACAGTAAATAGTATTGTTGGCCCAACAGTCCTCAAATACTGTTTTCCCAACAGCAAAATATAACAGTTGGCCCTACAGTGTCATTCTGTTGTTGGGCCATCTGCAAAACAAGGTGGATGGGCCAACAGTATTCAACTGCAGTTGGGCGAACTGCAAAATATCATTGTTGGGCCTGCAGCATTCACCGACGGTTGGGCCAAACGCAAACCAGAGACCATAAGCCAACCGTGTTAAGCTGACCGTTGGGCCAAAAGCGAAAAACAAACATTCTGCCAACCAACCAGCTAAACCACAACAACAACAACACTTTCATTTCGTTTCGTCTCCGCCATCTTTGATTATTAGCTGCAAGAGTTAACACGCCGTACATTAAGGTATGTTTATCATTTTAATAATGATATTTTTTGCAATTATCGAGTATATTTCACTAATAATTGGTTATTTAATGATAACAAAACCAAAATAATTTATTTATCTAATTTAGATCCTGCTATAAAGGGGAGGAAAGCTTTATTGTCAATGTATTTTTTTACATGTTCTTGAACAATTTATTTTCACATATTCTCCATATTTACTTATGGACAGTATAATTTCTTGTATAAATTTCTTCTTTTATTGCAAAAATTAAATTTTTATTTATTTTTTAGTATTATTACTGATTGTATAAATAATGGTGCCTGTTTACAGCTTGAACTAATAAATTTGAAAGGAAATTTTCACGAGTAAATATTAAATAATCTTTACATGTCTAGAAAGGCAGAAAACATTTATATTTTCCTTGTCTCACGTTAATTATGAGAATTTAAGAAGCAATCTAGGGCTGTTTAACATTCAGAATTATTGCTTTTTTTAAAAAAAAAACTGCTCGCAATTGAACTTATTGAAATTAATTTCTTAATAATCAATAATGTAAAAATATCACTTTTTTTCTTTTTAAAGGCGTATGAAAATTAATGCTTCATACTGAAATTTTAAAAGCCTAAAGTTTTGTTTTCATATTAATCAAAGTGTTACAGGGTTCATACTCCTCAGGGAATTTAGAATTGTTAAAAAAAGTCAGGGAAAATAAAAATTTTCATTAAAAATCAGGGAAAATCAATTATAAAACCTGGAAAAACAAATTTTTTTTCTCTCAAGTTATGTTTTTCCTGTTTAGCTTCGTATCAAAATTTAAATGATTAAGTATTGTGAAAATACACATGTAAATAATGATTTCTACCTGAATTGCTATCATGATCGGCAGTAATATGACATTATACAGTGAAAGTAGCTGTATTTTGTCTTGTCTAGAGGAGCTTTTCTTGTAATATGTCGCTGATATTTTCTTGAAAATTGTCTAGGAACTCGGGGAAAACTCAGGGAATTTTTTTCTCGTATTTGAGTATGAACCCTGTGTTATGATGATGTTTCTGCTAAACCTTTAAAACATATTTATAAGTAACTTATTAAAAACAACTAAATTTTTTAATTATCACATAAGTTTATCGTATACTTTAAGCATAATTATAAATTTCGTTGTAATATATAAAAGTATAACAGTGTATTTTGAATTAACATAACAATAATTCATAATGAAATTTTAAAAGTCTAAAGTTTTGATTCTTATGTTAATCAAAATGTTATAACAATGTGTTTTTCAAAGAACTTAATCTGTTTACTTTTCAGAATATCTTTATAAATCATATTTTGTTAAACTAAATTTTTATATGACATGATGTCTCACCTCGTATAATATAAAAATGTATCAATAGATAGATTAAAAAAATACATACATGTTTATTCATCGTAGGCATCCTATGTTGGACCACAGGTGACCTCGGTTTTTTTCCTGCCCCTGCTGTTTACTTAAAGTAAGGCTGTTTTATAATTCTTTTAAAGTTTTCATTATTTTTAGTTTTTTACTTTCTGTGATTTTTTGCATTGTTATATCTCTGTTACTTTTGATTAAAATTACATCATCATCTTTATTGTGATATAGAGCTGTACCGAGTACTCGGTATATACTCGGTACTCGGCCAAATTTGGACTAAGTATTCGGCCAATACCGAGTAGTTGTAAGAATTTCATTATTTTTATGTATTATTAGAAGAAATGTATTCATAAGAGTTGTTTATTAATAACTAAACTAAAAAAATATGAAAATATAGAGTCATTAAACTTTTGCTGCAAAAGCTTTCTGCAGTTAAAACGGGCGAGTAGATTACCACCAAACTTGGTATAGAGACAATTCGTGATATGAGCTTATCCCTTTTAGTTACAAGAATTTAAGTTTAACCATCTTGTATGTGTGTAATATGCGAATGTTTACTTTCTTCTATATTCAATAGAAAGAAGAATTGGATTCGTAAAAATTTTCAACCTTGGGTTTTTGATGGAATTACACGTTTTGAGAGTTGTAGAACACGATTTGACCATTTTTAGAAAATGTCTGTCTGTATGTCTCTCTCTCTCTGTGTGTGTGTGGGGGGGGCAAAATTTTGTGGCAACTGTATCTCAGGAACTACTGCACAGAATGTAATACAAATTGGTATGTAGTTAAACCTTGATATTAATTAGTGCCTATCAACGTTTGGTAAAAAATTTCTTGCAGGTTTCGTTGCCATCCTGCTTTTCTTAAATTTTTAACATGGTGGTATAGAACAAAATTTTGTATAAATGTGCATAAAGAGAATTATTGTTTAATAATCATTATGAAATTTACAAGAATTATTTATAATAGAGATAGTCAACTATGAAAAATTTTTGTATATGTAGGGGGGGGGGGGGGGGGAGTCTTCCCTCGAGGGGAATAAATTTTCATAATGGGTGTCTTTCAAAACAGCTCGCTAATACCTTTAAAACGAATGGTTATCTGAGATAATTTAAAATAAAATTATCAATTTTTTTTAAAATGTAATATCGAGAATAAAATGAACTTTTTTTTTTTACATTTAGTGTTATATTACAGTCGGTAACAAAAGTGTCCGAACACTAGCAAAAATTCCTATGTAAAAAAAGTACAATTCATATGGTTTTGTTAAATAAATCCTTATCAAATTGTATTCTTACACTGACTAAGAACAGGATTCAACAAGGATTTATTTAACAAAGCCGTATGAAGTGTACTTTTCTTACATAGGGATTTTTGCTAGTGTTCGGGCACTTTTGTTACCGACTGTACTTCTCTAATATGGAAATCGTACTGCATTATCATGGAAGATAATTTTATTAAATAATGATTGTAATAAATTATTTTTACTGAGTGAATTTGCAAAGGAAAAAAATAGAAGAAAGTCATTTGGTAGCCACAACATTCTAGTTTTATGACAACTTAGTACATAAAATTGTATCTATAAAAGATAAAACAGACAAAAATAAAATATTTTAGATATAAGAACCCTTATATAATGCTGATATAGTATAGATAAAACTTTTAAATCCTGTTTTTATATTTTTTAAATTTATTTCTTACCATTTTCTGCAAACTAATTTAAATATACATTCCAGGTAAATTTACCTTAATCAGGGGTCAATCCATATTTTAATTTTTGGGTTCCTTTTTTGTGAAATTTTTGTTTAGAATAAAATATTTTTGTGAGAAAATAAAATAGTGTGTAAAATCTTTCATTTTTACAATCGTTGTATATAATGTTTAATATCAAGTTTAATAGAGTTTCTTTGAGCTAATTTAAGGCATTTATTTAAAAATAATACTGAAAACATGAAAATACTTTATAAAAGTATCATTTTTATAAAACAAAGTCTTGTGAAAAGGCTCCTTTTATAAGTTTAAATTTTATGTGTTCCTTTTCACGGATTTGAATTTTGTGTAGGATCTCTTTTCACGGATTTGAATTTTGTAAAGGGGCCGCAAAAGGGATCCAAATTTTGTTTGGATCAACCCCTGCCTTACGTTAATGTAATACACAGTAAAATGTAAATCTGAAGGGCTGTGATGTGCATGCCGAAATATATTCGTTTTATCAAAAGGATGAAAATAAGGTATTTGAATTTAAATTGAGGTAAATTTGAAGTTTAATTTGATTTTTTTTCTTTTTTTTTTTTTAATCTATGCTATAAAATAAATGGAAATTTAAGTTGTAATGATTAAGACATGATATCACATTTTAATAATTAAAACTGATCGATGTGTTTAATTTTTTTGGTTTTAATGAATTTGAGTTAATATAATTTGATTACAACTTTTTCATATTTGAAACCCGAATAAACTACTACGTCAGAAACGCCAAAGAAAAATATTGGAAATGCATACAGCTGTTTCGGCAGCCTTAAGCGCAAAAGGCACTGAAGACGGCACGCTTAAGGCTGCCGAAACAGCTGTATGCATTCCCAATATTTTTCTTTGGCGTTTCTGACGTAGTAGTTTATTCGGGTTTTAATATTCCAACGCCAAGTCTCCTGTTATTATTTTTCACATTTGGTATAGAAAACATGAAGTTTAGCAATTTCTTATAGCTTTTCTGTTGCGATTCAGCGGCTAAAAATTTACCAGTGAATTAAGTAAATATAATGTAAACTGTACTTTTCCAAGCCAATTGGTTAAATTAATTCTGTTGATTTCAAATCATATCAATAAAACAAAATTAAGTGATTAAATCTATAAACTACTTAACACTTGTTGCTCTCAGAGAAGTTTTTATTAGAAGTATAATTTTTCAAGATGTATTTTCATGTGTTGCACTTAATTTTTTTATTATTATTATGTAAAATGGAATCAAAATAACTAAGTATTTTTATTTTAGGTTTGTATATTGCACTTTCTTGAAAGTCTTTCAGACTGTTGATGAAGAGGAAAGTCATATACTTGAAAATATTTTATCTGGACATACCAAAATAAATAAATAAAATAAATTGTATGATAATTAGTATACTCTAAACATTGTAATATGTAACATTTAATTAAGTTTTACTGTTTTCAATAAAAAGTATTTGCTATTTTTGAAATGTACCTTAATTTTTTGCATCTTTTTTTAGACTAATGTATTTTACCAGGGTTGCAGAATTTTTTTTTATTTCCAACATTTCCCCCAATCTATATAAAAGTTTCTCCAAAATGGGGAAACTATTTTAACTATGTTTTTTGTAATTCATTGTTGAAACTGATATCATTTGTATATTTTTCTGTAAATATCTCCCCCCCCCCCCCCGATCCTAGATCACTGGATTGGACATATTTTGCACCCCTGCATTTTACTTTTGTATCCAGATTTAGGTGTCTTCAAAAAATAAGGGAATCATTTTTTAATCGTATTCTGTAGGTAAGAATTATATTACTCCATTGGCAAATTAGCTGAAATTGTATAATTATGTCTATTGTCTTTACAAAATATAAAATTAATTTATTCACAATATAAGATTTAATAATAGTTTTCAATTTTACATTGATTAATGGAGAAAAGCTCCAAGACATTCTCGGAAAAGTATACATGTTTATTGAAATTTTTTATTTTTCCGACTGAGTGAAAATAATGCTTGGACCGGGAGTCGAACCCCGGACCTTTGACTTACAAGGTCAAGGCTCGACCAATTGAGCTATCCAGGCCGACAACCGGTCGGCATTACTCACTCAGACAACCTTTAGGCTTTTTTTCTGCCTAAAGGTTGTCTGAGTGAGTAATGCCGACCGGTTGTCGGCCTGGATAGCTCAATTGGTAGAGCCTTGACCTTGTAAGTCAAAGGTCCGGGGTTCGACTCCCGGTCCAGGCATTATTTTCACTCAGTCGGAAAAATAAAAAATTTCAATAAATATGATTTTCTTCCCAATCAGTTAATTGTGTGATTTTAATAATAATAAAAAAAAGTATACATGTATTTAAAAAAAAAAAAAACTTTTGTAAAAGAAAATCAGTTTGAAACTAAGAAGTTAGCATGATACAAATATATCCTTAAGGAGGTTGGTTTTTTTCTTTTTCTTTTAATCCATTTTATTTTTTATTTATTTATTTTTGAGAAATAAAATTTTTTATTATTAGTTTTAAATGGGATATTACCTCCCTATTTTTGAAAGGGGTTATTAGTACAATTAACTCTGATAAAATTCAAATTCTATTCATTTTTAGAATAGAGAGAGGAGTTCATGACTTGCTTATAAACAGGGTTGTTTTTTTTTTTTTTTTTTTTTTTTTTTTTTTTTTAGGAACAGTGGTAACGATTTCAAAATATTTATCAGCCAAAGATTTCATTTTTTTTTTTTTTTTTTTTACAGTACTACAATATATGATACATAATCTGCAATAGCGTATCGTGAATGAACTTTGGGTATGCTCCATACAGGTGGCTAGAAACAGCACATTATGAAAAGCTCCTCTTCTGTTTGACTGTTAAAATGTCGCCATATCTGTGTTGCTTCTTGAAATAAGCAAGTTAACAAGATGATTAAATATCCATTTTAATGTATTATTTCTAATTACCCAAGTGGAACATACTGAAAGTGTCATTCATGAGATATCACCAATAGTCCGTGTAGGATAATAACAGCTTAAAAAGATAATAAAATTTAAGTAGTTGCCTATCCAAATACTAATGAAGGTTTTTTTTTTTTTTTTTTTTTTTTTTTTTGACAATTTTACACTGTTCATAAAAAAAAAAAATCACTCGTCATATCTAAAGAATAACTTGCAACTGCGGAGTAAACAAACATTTCCCCAGCCCTTCATATAAACATTTTATCATTGCATATTACTTCATCATCTCATTTTTTCCCCTCTCTCTTTCATTGAAATAATGTGGTAAAAATTTACTCTCTATTTCTCGTGTGTATTTAACGAGGTTCAGCTGTATTTTTAAAAATCTAAAGATTGGGTAAACGGATCAGTGAAAATGTGTATATATCAGTAAAATCTTAAAATCTCTGGTCCTGCACTTAATTTTCTTAATTTTTACCTTTGTTAGGTCTATTTCATTATAAATCAATAGTTTGAATTACATTCTCACATAATTTTTAATTTGATTACATTATAATCCAGCAACAGTGATGTAGATATTTTTAGTTCTGAAATTTAACTTTCTTTAAATTTAAAGCATCAAAAATAAAAAACAATCTTATATGTTATCAGACTTGATATGAGAATTTGAATTTTTTATTCTATATAGTATAAAAATTTTGCTGATATATTTATTAAAGTGAGATAAAATAAAACAACAGATTGATTTATATTCCTTTCAATCTATTACTAGTAAAATAAGAATTTAAATGAACTCATTCGCTAAAAATAGTCAGTTTAAAAAAGGAGAGTTAAATAAATGAATAATTTTAATTTTCACTTTTAAGGTATATATTTAAAAACAAGATTTAAATATGAGACGTGGTATAAATTACTAGTGCTCTACCACTGAATTATTTAGTCGATATCAGACAATCTAACCTGTAGTAATCACTTATGTTAGAGCTTACAGATCACATTAAAAAATTTTTCTGTTTCATATGAGTAATTCCTTCAAGTCAGATATTGGCTAGGTTTTTCAGTAAGTACAAAACTGACACAGTCAGAGGTTCTAAGTTTGAATCTTAGCCAAGTCACTTTTCCATTTTGCTAAAGATAATTCACTTTTAGAAATGTGTATACATCATGTTAAGAATTTGTAGTCAGATAATTTATCCGCAAACAATCAAATATTTATTACAATGTGCTATAAGGAGTAAGGGCATACCAACATCAACAAATAAAAATGCTGTTTTTATATATTACATTGATTTTCGCATATTTCTTTTATGTACATTGAGATTTATTTTTCAGACTTCATAATTTTTTTTATATAATTACAATTTAGAGTAAATAAGATATTCTTTCTTCTTTTGGAAATTTATATAATATTATAACATTTAAAGAAAAAATTATCTTTAAGTTTGTTAATTTGTTTCAGAAATATATTTATTCATTTTGAAAGTAATAAGATATTGAGAATATAGCACTTTTAAACAAGTAATTTCATGATAATTTATAAATTCTTTTGATTAAAATTTAAACTTTTTTAAAAATATATATATATATAATAAAGATGATCTATTAAGCATAGTAGAAGCCATGCAACAGATAGAAGATCACTGAAACACCAATGACCAAAAAGATTAAAAAAAAAAAAATCATCAGTGGATGAAATACACTAATGTAAAGAAACCAGATCTATTAATTAACAGCCTGCAAAACAAACGAATCAATAAAGTAAAACAACAAATCTTAACTTAAAACCATAAACTTATCAAAATTAATGAAAAAACAACCTAAGAAACACAAGGTAGGAAGAAGGAGGCAGGCGGCAAGACTTGTGACTTGCCTATATATGGGTCATTTCTCAAGAATTCTCTGTCATTTAGGTTAAACTCAAGGAGTTAGGAACAAAGCACCAAATAAAAAAATTATATTTGTTAGGCTATTTGGTTTTATTTTTACTCAAATAAAATATATCTTTTAGGGTGAATAAACACATTCTAAATTGAAAAAAGAATTAATTAATATGTTGCAATTATAATTAATTTATTAGGGAATAAACTAATTATAATTGCAATATATTATTTCTTTTTTCAATTTAGAATGTGTTTATTCACCCTAAAAGATATATTTTATTTGAGTAAAAATAAAACCAAATAGCCTAAAAAATATAATTTTTTTATTTGGTGCTTTTGTTCCTAACTCCTTTAGTTTAACCTAAATGACAGAGAATTCTTGAGAAATGGTACCCTATATACATTCTCACACTTCGTTGGCCAACGGTTGGTTTTGGCCGCTGGCCCTCGGTTGAGCCAACCGTTGGGTGACAGTTGGGCCAACAGTAGAACGGTTAGAAAAACTGGCCTAACCGTAGCCCAACAGTCTGCCAACCGTGGCCCAATGTTCTTCCAACCGTGGCCCAACGGTCATCCAACCGTGGGCCAACAGTTCACCAACCGTTTGCCAACCGTGACCCAACCGTTTGCCAACCACGGCCCAACCGTTTGCCAACCACGGCCCAACCGTTTGCCAACCATGGCCCAACCGTTCGCCAACCATGGCCCAACCGTTTGCCAACCGTGACCCAACCGTTTGCCAACCATGACCCAACTGTTTGCCAACCATGACCCAACTGCTCCGTCGTTGGGCCAACCGTCACCCAACGGTTAGCTCAACCGAGGGCCAGCGGCCAAAACCAACGGTTGGCCAACGATGAAGGAAACTGTAGGGCCAACCGTTTCCCAACCATTCCGTGTTACTTGGGAATAATGGTACACAGTTGGAAAAAGGTAAGTATTGTCTGCTTTTACTTCCTCACGCCCATATTTTGGTAAAATAACAGCAGGCATGACGCATGCGCAACAACATGGAAAAGACTGTGAAACAGAAAATAAACAGTAATTAGCGAAGTACAGTTTACTTTCGTATCGGTGTCAGATTTGAGCTAAAGGCAATGCATCAGGTATGCTATGATTTTGTTTAAATATGGGTGAGAGGAGAAAATGGATCTTAATATCTTTTCAGCTGCAATCTTTCAGCTTTTAGCACTCTCATAGCCTCAGCAGTCACCCCTTTTTGGATCAGAATCGTCCCAGTTTGATTACGACTGGCATATATAAAAGATCAGTACAAGACAGCCAGGATCAGTAACATCAAGCTGACGATTGTACTAACAACCATTCCCTCCATGTTACTGAAATTGCAGTCTACTAATTCATGTATTAATTTTGGTACTATCTACGTTGTGATCTTTTACCTTTTGTTAATTTGAAGTCTAATATAATGAAATATACAAGGGGATCAAAGTCTCTGAAACTCTTTAAACTTTAATATAAAATCAAATATGAGACGTATGGTAGGGCGGTTTGCACTGCAACGCTTTTTAAGGTGAAAAATTTGGTTTAAGTTATTGAAAAAAATTAGTTCTAATTTTTTCCATCAGATGGCGTTACTTGTCCCTATATATGGTTTATATAGCATTTCTTGAATTTTTAATATGGCCATCTCGATCGCCAGACTTTACCTTGAGATATCTTCTTTTAGGTTTGTGTGAAAAACAAATTGCATGTTTTTCTTTGTTCCTAGCATTAAAGTAGAAATTCGCGAATAACATTTGCAATGCAGTCTCTTCTGCATTTGTACACATTGATTGAATTGGATTATCGTTTAGATGTGGAATGTGCTTCAAACTATAAAATTCACATGTATAAAAATATTGTAGGGAATTTCAAAAGATAAAGTGTAAGTATAGGTAAGTTTAATTGCTCGCTTTACGATTTTAATGTTTTTGTTGTTGTTTATAAGTAGAGTGCCATCTATGAGCAAAATTTTAAATCAAAATTTTTATTTTCTGAAACAAAAATTTTCATTGAACGAAGCATTGTAGTACAATTCGTTCTCTTGTAGGTCAGTTTTTAATTTTATATAAAAGTTTAAATTGTGCCGCTGATTTACAACTCCCCCTGTATATAGTCTCTATCAATATTTTTAACCGTTAAGGAAGCGTGATGTCCTCGGAAATAAAGTTTAGCACAAATGCATTGATAAATCTGAATCAGTAAGTCGTATCAAAAAATTAAGTTGTGGGTTAATAAAAGTGTGTTTATAATGAAACTAAAATATGACAAGTCTCAGTGTGTTCGCCGTCGTAAAAAAAAAAAAAAAAAAAAAAGCAGGTAAAACAATAGACAGAAAAAAAAGCATAAAACGATTCGAATATAAATCATATATATATATATATATATAGGATTTAGGCATTTACACTATGCATGCAGTAGTAACTAATTCTTCAAATAATTTTTATTCAAATATAGTTGCTTCTAAACGGACATGGAATTAATTTAAATGTTAATGTAATAAAATAATTTTACATAACATGTAAATAAACTTAATAATAATGATATTTATACAAATATTTTAAATAAAGTTATCAGAAAGTTAATTGAAGTAGGTAAATGAATCGTGATATCCATAGAAATAAAATTTGGCACGAAAGTATCGAGATTTAAATTACCACTAATTAGGGCAAATAAAGTCCTGAAAAACAATTTAGAGATGAATATTATTAAGATGAGAAATGAAACATTATTGATAATCTGACCATGTTTATTTTAAAATTACAATCAGTTATATTGGCAATGATGACATATTACAGAAAAATGGGAAAAGGTCTCATGGCTAGAAAATATGTTTATAAAACTGTACAAGTCACATGATTCTGTAAATCTTTTCCTTACATTCAAAAGTCATTAATGAAAATAGAAATATCAAACAACAACAAACCATCAACTAAACAAACAAGCAAAAAAAAAAAAAAAAAAAAAAGGAAGGAAAGAAAAAGGGTTTAAATTATATGAAAAATCTGAAAATATTAATTATATTAATGATAATGATAACAACAACAATTTCTCCTAATTACCCTTAATTTGTGTATAATACTACTTTTAATTATTACATATACTATTCTCAAGATTCGCTAACAGTGATCACCAAGGTCATTCAAATCCCATTTTAACCTATGGGAATTTTTTTCCCCTTTATTACTAATTACGAAATATGCATTTTCAAATTCCATTCTCACATTTAGAAAATTTATAACCATTAAATCAGTTCTCGTTTTTCAAAAACGAGTTTTATTTAATTTTTCAGACTTATTTTAAAGCTATAAAATGCAAATCTTCACTAAGTAAAATTTCGCATTTTACAGCTTTAAAATAAAATGTTGAATTTTTAAAAAACAAACGATGATATAATTTTCACAAATTTTGTGAATGTGAAGACGGAATTTAAAAATCACTATTACTTAATTAATAATAATTGGGCAAATATCTCATAGGTTAACGTGGTGTTTGGTTAAGTATTTCTTGAAGCACATTCAAGAAATACTTAAAATGCTTAATACCCCAATTTATAAGGCATTGATTGCGTGTTGTCGTGGTCCACAAAACGAACAAAAAAGGCGTCCCTCAGATTCTAAAAGGCTATTATTAATGGAGTTGTTGAAAATATTATTGTTGATTATGGTAAAAGATTTACACATGTCAAGAAAATGTGTATCAAATCGTATAAAGTTCGAAATACACACTCTTAAACAAAATATTTTTCTATTTTTTTATTTTAATCTTTTGGTGCTTTTCTTTTTGTTTGCTGCTAGTTTATTGGACGAACGAGGTTAAACAAGAACAATTAAGCTAAGTCACCTCAATGCAAGCACGGTTTAGTGTAGCTAAGATCTTAATCAATGATAACGCAACCTAGTGACTGTGGTGAAAACTAACTATGGAGGCTTTAAAATTTACATCGGAAAAAAAATAGAGAGAAAAATTTAATACATACATCCACCATATAATTTTTTTTTTTTTTTTTTTTTTTTAGTAAGGTTAATTACCACGATATTTTAGTAGATTTTGATAGTACCGATATTCTTCGATTTGATATCCTAAAGTTTGCTATAATATAAAGTAACCTGGAAAGAGTTTAAAAAAAAAATTGTATATATCTTAAGGTTAAAAACGTGGTTTTCACAATTTTAGTTAAGCATCACAACTACTACGCGCCTGGGGCGTTGTCGTCGAGTTTAGTTTATTCCATATTTTAACGTTGAGTGACGACACTTAATAATAGAGTCAACCATATGGGGTTGATTTATTTTTATTACACTCTATTTATTTTTATGAATACTTTTTTGCTGATTATTTTTTGTAAACAAGAAAAAGGAAATCAAATTTCGTTTTGTTGAGAAGATGACATGGAATAATTTTGGATTTTGTTTCATTTTATATTATTCATCATTACACATCAATGGTTAAAAAGGAAAAAGTCATAGAAAATTATAAATAATAACGCAAAAATGAAAAGAATTCGTGCCATGACTATTTGTAAAAAAAAAAAAAAAAAAAAAAAAAAAAAGACCGAAATACATTATAGATTTGATAATAAATCACTAAATGATCATTTAAGTTCTTAAAGGAAAAATATTGAATGAATGTTTAATGATAGTGTATGTATTTCGAACTTTAATATTGCATTTAAAAACTAATTGTCTAACTAACTAACTCTAAAAAACTAATATACAGAATCTATAAAAAATACGATAAATTAAAAATACCTATCAAAATTGAAGAAAATGACGGATCAACTATATTTTTCATATCACTGGCTATGAGAATGATGGGAGGGGGGGGGGGGCTATACTTATAATAAAATGAATAAAGATAGTTATTAATGTCAGCAATAGATATCAATATCTTTAGCGAATACTGTAGCAATATGTGGATTTATTTGCATAAAATATCTTTTGTTTACAGTTTTCACCAAGGTAAGTTGTACTGTGTATAAAAGAGAAATTCACATGTTTTCTAGCTTACAACAATTTTTAAAAGATGATTTACGTAGCATATTTTAAGTAATCTGTTAAGCAAATCCCATTATTCAGATAACAATTAACATACAGTAACAATTTGTTCTATTTTTTTCTCCAACTTCAATAAATTTTCAATTCTTTTATAAACTTTAGGAGCAGATTTGATATCTGTCATCATCGGCGGGGAAAAAAAAGGTCGCCAAGTTATCTGACGAACATGTTTAATTCCTTTCAAAAATCATGGTTATTTTAATAACGTATATTAAGAGAGCAATCAATAATATGAAACAATATTTCGTACAATATTTATTACGAAAAAATGCACCTGACATGTATATTTTCATGCTATATTTTTGATCTCCAAATACAAAAAGCGCCAAGGACAACATATATCAAATCTATGCCGAACTTTTTACGCCTCTTTTTTTACAATATTTGCTTTTGTTAAAATGAATATTAACAAAGATTTTTACAATATATTTGCTCGTACAATTTACAATATATTTTGCCTTGACAAAGTGTTTTACAATATTTGCTTTTTTTACGATGGGAATTGACAAAGATTTTACAATATTTGCTTTTGTTATAATGAACATTGACAAAGATTTTACGATATTTGCTTTTGTTATAATGAACATTGACAAAGTTTTTATTTGCTTTTGTTATGATGAACATTGACAATTTTTTATATTTCTTTTTGTTATGATAAACATTGACAAAGTTTTTTACAATATTTGCTTTTGTTATAATGAATGTTGACAAAGTTTTTTATTTGTTTTTGTTATGATGAACACTGACAATTTTTTTTTACAATATTGACTTTTGTTATAATGAACGTTGACAAAGTTTTTTTGCATTATATTTGCTTTTGATGCAACGAACATTGACAAAGTTTTTTGCAATATATTTGCTTTTGATGCAACGAACATTTACAAAGTTTTTTGCAATTTAACCGCTTTTGTTATAAGGAATATTGATAATTTTTTTTTTTAATTTTCGCTTTTGTTATAATGAACATTAAAAAAGTTTTTTACATTACAATATTTGATTTTGTTATAATGAACATTGACAAATTTTTTACAATATTTGATGAACATTGACGAAGTTTTGAATAATGGGGAAAGATAGTGGAAACTGATATTAGTATCACTGATTTTCATCTGAAGAACTATCAGTCTCATCTGTATTGTCCGATATATGGTTTGTTTTAGCCTTTTTTGGATTGCCTCCGAGAGTGTCTAGTTTGTCGGGCTCTGTCACTCTTCTGAGCCAGTCTGTCATGTCAAAATCTTCTATTTCACCAGAATACTCAACAGGAAGAACGGCTGCAGGGAAGAAATTCAGCAAGGTGTCTGCAGATGTATGGAAGTGGAACTAAACGGAAAAAGGGAAAAATAAAAAGTCTATTAATTTTAATGAACAATATTCAGACACAAATACATCTAACACTATTTACAATTATATTTATTGTAAAATATTCTAGATCAAAATAAAGAGAGAAATGGTTTGCTCTTCTTTGAAAAATTATCAAGAGGAGAAGCTGATATGTGCGAAAGAATACGAAATCAAAATCTTAACCGGGGGAGACATTAAGGGGGTACTTCGCCTAATGTGGATGGCAGTCATGTCCTATGTTAGTCTATGCAGAAATTTGCTTTTAAAAATACTCATTACCTAATGCATTTTTTTTTTTTTTTTTAATTCTGCTTTCACACTTAGAAAATTCAAAACTATTAGATTGATTCCCGTTTTTCAAAAATTAAATTTTTTAATTTTTAATATTTCATTTTAAAGCTCTAAGTTACGAAAAATTGACTCAGTGCTTTTCCTCCCACTTTATAACCTCAAAATGAATAGTAAAAAAACAAAGTTAACTTTTGAAAAACGGGAATTAATATAATAGTTGTGAATTTTCTGAATGTGATAACGGAATTAACAAAATAACATGGGGTTAGAGTAGTTAAGGCTAGGTCAAATTAGGTCCTCTCACAATTTGCCCGTTTCCTGTCACAAAATCCTATGTAACTCTATGGAGAAATTTGTTTATAGAATTACTCATTACCTGATGTATGTTTTTAAATTCCGTTTTTGCATTAAAAAAATTCACAACCATTCAATTGATACTCGTTTTCCAAAATTTTTAATATTTAACGTTTCATTTTGCAGCTACAAAAAATCAGAAAAAAGTACTTAGTTAATTTTTCGAATTTTAAGCTCAAAATTAAAATATTAAAACTTAAAAATAAATAAGTAAACAAGTAAACAAAAAAAACGAACACCGATTTAACGGATGTGAATTTTCAGAATGTAATAACAAAATTTAAAAATATCAATTAGGTGATGTGTAACTGTACATGGACTTTGGAGAATAACATGGACTTTGGCTGAATTTGACGAAGCTAATATTTTGACCGGGATGGTTCTGAGCTATATTTGCGATAATAATCTGTATGATGATTTTTTTTTTTTTTTAATTAAATAAAAATAAATTTTCAGACCACTTTGCATTGAAAATTTAAAAATTTCCAAGCTGGCGATCTCTTAATTTCGATATTATTTTGATAGAACCTTCGAGCTAGCAATATTAAAATTTAAATAAATTATAAATCCCGTTTTTTTTTTTTTTTTTTTTTTTTTCTTGTACATTAGAGTAAGAAAACACTTATTTAAAAAATCACGAACATGAAGTCAGTTTTTAAAAAAGTTAAAAATTAGCTATAAATAGTAATTATGAGTTTACACTTCTCTCTCTCCTTTTTTATTTATTTTTTTAATGCAGTTCAAAATTACAGAGTTTATAGAAATGTTTAAATACCCTTAAAATATTTTTTTAAATTTATTTGAACTATTTTATTTATTTATTAAGCCACTTAGCATTCATATTTTAAAACTTAAGAACTGTTAATCTGTCAACTTCTAACTCAAGCTACGTGATTTCTTTTTTTTAAGTATGGAGGAGATTTTTTAAAAATCACAAACTTTTAACCGATCTAAAAATATTGATTATGAGTTTATAGTCCAGAAATCGCTAAAAGCGGTTAAGTATTAATTTTAATGAAAAATGACGCTTAATTAAATTCGAGGCCACAGCCCTTTGTCAACATTTCCTACTTTGTAGACAATTTTTATAGAATATATCTAATTAAATTCTGTCTATCTACTTCTCTCTCTATATATATATGTATATATATATATATATGAAAGGGATAAAAATAAATGGGTTTTTTAATAATTTAAAACCAATTTAAAAGTGTGAAAATCGCTAATTGAAATTATAATCGCGAATAATTCGTAATTGCCCCTTTAAAGTTTGTTTTATAGCAGAAGACTTTATAACTCAGAAATCAGAAAAGGAACGAAATGATATGTCGAAATTCGCTGACGCTAGTGCAACTTTCAAGTATTGCTGCATTGAGCTGCATATTAATTAATCCCAGAAATTCCTTTTATAAGAGCCCAGACGATCTAATGAACCAATCACCAGCTCAGAAAATGAGGTATAAAAGGCCAAACATTAAACAAACGGAGAGTTCTTGCTTTGAGTTTGACTTGTTAAACATTTCTACGCTACCCTTCCTCTGAAATTACGTAAGTCTTACAAGCCTCCCCCAACGGATTCCGCGGCCCAGGCAACACCACCTGTAATAATGCCTCCGAGCTGAGCTCTACGTCACGGAAGATCGGCCGATTTCATCCAATCCCCACGATCCAACATGTATCATAGGAAGTGTTGATTGGATAAAATCGGCCGATCTTCCATGACGTAGAGCTCAGCTCGAAGGCATTATTACAGGAGGTGTTGGCCCAGGGCGCCATTGGAGCCGCCCGCAGATCGACAGAGCGTCGGAATTCAGACTCCATTCGCCTTGCCCTGTCCCAACTCTGAAATGATGAAGCAATAAAGATGTTTCCTGAAAGAATGCCTAGTCGTCATTGCGTGCTGCGTCTGTCATCTCTCTTTCATCCAGTAATTAAATACGTCACATATATACATCTGCACAGTATTTTCATGACATAAGAGCTTCAAATCAACACGTCTCTTGAAATAATCGTTTGAATGAACTACAAATAAAAAACCATACGTACCCTTTTCTTAAACTTATCACTCAAAAAGGGCTTTAGGAGTATCCACGCTGCTTTGAATGTGAAGGAATTATTCACAATATGTATTCCTTTGAATCTGCCAGGCACGCATTGCTGGTAAAAGAAAAATATTCGCGTTTTAGAAAATAAATAAATAAATAAATTTTTTATAATTTAAAATTATATCTATAATAATATAATTCATAGTATCAAATTTTGGTTGTATAAGCCCTACATGTTATAATGAAAAACTGGCGTTTTCTTTCTTTTTTTTTTTTTTTTTTTTTTTTTTTTTTTTTAATGAAATCGTTATATTTGTATGAATATGCGTATACATTAATAATACAAAAAATGTATACACATTATAATAAGTATATATACTAATAATAACAGGAGGCTTGGCGTTGGAATATTAAAACTCAAATAAACTACTACGTCAAAAACGTCAAAAGAAAAAATTTTGCGATGCATACAGCTATATTCTTTTTGCACTGAAGACGGTACGTTTAAGGTTACCGAAACAGCTGTATGCATCGCAAATTTTTTTCTTTTCGCCTTTCTGACGTAGTAGTTTATTTGAGTTTTAAGTATATATACTGTATAAATTGTTTTTATACATAGTATCTGTATAAATTATAAAAAAAAAACGTATCATAATCACACGCTGCAGCTACAACGCCTTTCAAGCATTAGTTTCTACAAGGGTCTAAAACATTATTGTTCATCCTCAATTTGTAACTGAGCCTTTTCAGCTTTTGCTACAAAGCCTTCTTTAAAATATATGTGGTATATCATGCTCTTTACACAGTACATGCTCTTCTTACAGCATATATATATATGTGCATGTATATATACACAGATGGAGATGGATGACAAAATTATATGACATATTCGAATTAAAATAGTTTCTAGAGAAATAAAAAAATTATGGATACTCTTAAAAACAAGTGGGTGTTAAAGAATATGTTACGCCACATATATTTCAGTGAAGATCCCACTTTTTCACCAAAGTCAAAGAGTGAACCAATAACCAACTAAATAACAATGAAAACAATTAAGGACGTTTTTTGGCGATCGCAACATAAAATTTTTACAAAGTAATTTTTAACTGCAAATGTGCAATCGTTAACAAAATTTCTTTTATATAGTTTATTATTCAAATAAATAGACTTACTCTGAAAAAAAAAAAAAAAAAAAAAAAATGCACGAAGCAAATATCGTGAAAGTTCAGAAAGATGTCGTCAATAGAATTAGTTGGATTTCAGATTTTCTCAAAATAAAGCAATATAAGGTTAATGAATAAAGGGTTTTATTCATATTTTTTATCGTGAAAGAATGTGCACTATATTTTTCAGTTAACTGAATCAAAATGAAAATATGGGCAAAATCCCTTATAATTTCGCTTCTCTCTTAGAGCACTTGAAATTCAAATAATTCTAACAATGATATCTTTGTAAATCTTTTCGATATTTTTATGATATTATATTTTTCAATGTTGATGAATTAATTTAAAAATTTTAATTATGTATTTAAAAAAACTTACTCTAATCAAGTATTATTTTGTTTCTTATCATCAATATATTTACCGTGTATCCTAAAAAAACAAAGGAATTGATTACGTCACACTGGTTGCGAGAACTTCCAGTTATATTGCAACCACATTTCCATGCTTAGTATTAAGGACGATTCTAAAGGCTTGTAGGAGTGGTAAATTGGCTAACAGTTTGGGATTTTGTAAATATCCAGTCATTCAGCGTTCTCTTATAGTTTATTTCATTTCAACCACAAGAGTTATCACCCGTACTTTAACACTGAACTCGTTGAGTCAGCGATTTCGCAGAACCTCCCATGGTTGTAAGAAATAGGGTTGAATGGGGTCTGCTACCAGCTGTAAAAAACGGTAATGATTGGTTGGAATTATTCATTTTCGTTTTCAACCGGAAACTCAATGAACCTGAAGCGTTTGCTAGAAAAATAGACTCCGCCTACAAATACCGTGACTTTACTATTATTTTTCCCTAATAGGAAATAGAGCTTATTACAATAAGCGTAAATCCAATTTAGTGATATTATTGAGCAGTTTCTTATGTATTGTTAACCGAAAAATATACGCCAAATATTAGTTATAAAAAATTTGTTAATGATCCATTTTATTATATTATTATTATTATTATTATTATTATTATCATCGTAAAGGTTTGTTTAAAATGTGTTGCAAAGGGATGCAAAGTAAATACATTGTAGATAATACATTAATCTGGGCTATTGTCTGAGTTTAATCTGGACAATGACGTATTTAAATTTGAATTTGGCTTTTGTAATAAATTGATCATCGAGAAAAACTAATAGTAACACAGTTTTTGCGCATCTCATTTAATTATTTTTATTTAATTTAATTATTTAATTCTTTTTTTTTTTTTCATTTCTTTTTTTGTGGTTAACTTTGTGGTTAATAAAACGGCTTTTTTTTTTCCCTCCCACGCTTCACATGTATAAGCGTGAAAAAAAAAAAAAAAAAAAAAAAAAAAAAGCAAAGGTAAGAAAAAAGCCGTTTTAATCATGAAAAATTATGGAAGGCAAAAGATATTAATTTCCTAATTCGATGGGCACATATCTGAAGAGTATTTGTACTTACCTGGGTTGAATGATATAATAAATAAAGATTGTGAGGGGTGATGTATCGTAAGTGCCTCAGGGGGTTGCTTTTCACATTGAAGATGACCTTGAATCCATTAACTTGCGTCATGGGATCACGCAGTGCCTGTAACAGCATCACTATCACCATCCGTTTCACGTCTTCGAGAGGAAATTCTAAAGGATTCCAGTTATCTAAAGAGAAGACAATACGTAATAAACTTGTAAAAATAATTACAAAGTGTATATGCAGAAGTCACAATATCCTATAGCTTGAATACCACTGCTTTTGAATAAGAGACTTTGCTCTAATTTATTGATGGTAAAATAACGAAAAAAGTTATAAAAATAGCGGTTCACAAATTATAGGATGCTGCAACTCCTGTAAAACTTAAATGTTAACAACCAGAAACAATCGAATAAATTAAAACCTTAAATAGTAATAAATAAATAAACTCGTTTTTATATTAAAATGTACTAGAAACTTCAGTTCAGTGGATGTGGATATTGCATTTCCCTGAGAAACAAAATATACTGCCTTTCTCTAGAATGAATAAGTGGTCATTTTCTAAATCCCTTAACTAGAAATATAGATTTCCGAGCTATGCGCATAAGGCACGCCAATAAACTAAATAGACGAAATGATCGAGAATTTCTAGTGTACACATTTCTAGAGGGTGAAACAATATTCTGAATACTCTAAATATTCTGAATCATTTATAGTGCGAGAAATTCTCGCTAGATTTTCTAGAATCTGGCAATAAACCAAGATTATAGTTGCAGAAACCCGCCTCTTGTAGACACATTTATTTGCAGAGATTTTTAAATAACTTTCCCCTCGAGAATATAGGCGAACGCTCTAGAATTCTAATAGGGACTTCTAGAATTCGCTTTCCAAGGGGACTAGAATTTACAAGGATGATATGGAACTATTTTTTCTAGAGCCACAATTTAGATTCTAGATGTCAGTTACAGAATTTTTTATCAGTGTTGTTTGCAAAACTTCAGCTGAATCGATTGGTAGGAAGTGGGTTACAATTGAGAAACGAATCTTGAACTGAAATAGGAGGGCCCAGACTTTCAGGTCCCGCTTATAACCGTCACTCACCGTCACCGGAAGCCGAAGCTAATGTTATTCTACGGGAAATTTTCTTTACAAATAACTTATTAACTAATACATATTTTTAAATTCTGTTTTCACATTCTGAAAATTCCCAACTGTTAAATGGACTGACTTTTTTTAAAAAAAGTATTTTTTTATTTTTTTATATTTTATTTTGAAGCTGCAAAATACGAATTTTCAATATGTGAAATTTTTCATTTTGCAATTTCAAAATAAATATTAAAAATTAAAAAAATATATTTTTAAAAAAAGTCCGTCAATTTAACAGTCGGGCATTTTCTGAATGTGAAAACAGAATTTAAAAATATGTATTAGTTAATAAGTTATTTGTAAAGAAAATTTCCCATAGAATAACATTGGCTCGGACTTCCGGTGACGGTAAGTGAAGAGGGCCGTTAAGTATGTATTGTCATCGAAATCCTACTGGTACGTAAAATTTCCGCTTATTTTGCGGATGGTCTACCAATGAGCCAACAGAGTGGCACTTCTCACATAATATCCGTTGGCAAAGTAGCCATACTGAAAACTCAGATATCACAGATGAGTATTTACCTACATGGCAACTCTTATAAACTACGTAAATTGCTTAGAAATGACCTGTATCAACTATGATTTTTATTAAGAAGTGACGTGTGTGTAAGGGCGAATTTTTATGCCAACTATGCGAAAAATGCCAAAGCTGGTAATTGAACCGGCACTGTGAATTTGCAAAGCTGCAAATGATATCAGGTGAGAAATGCCGAGTGGCTAATCAGCCAGGGTAGCTCTGGGGTAGACATTCGCATTGTAAGCGAAGTGCCCGGTTTTTCTTCCCGGCTCTGGCATTTTTTACATAGTTAGTAAAAAAAAATTCAACTTTTACACACACTTCTCCTCTAAATAAATGTCGCTTTAAATTATTACGAAGATTAAGTCATCCAATCACTACATTCAAGTAGTTTAATTTATTAAAAAAAAATTCTTCAAATGAAAAAGATTTATGGGCAAACCCATATTTCAGAAGTTTATGCAAATCTGACTCGTAAATCGGATAATCCGCGAGTGACTGCGAGTACCCGACCCGATGCTGGAGTCTACCTTAAAGTAAGGTAAGAGAAAGTAGAGTGAGCACCTCACTAGAACATTTTTTTAATATATTGTAAGAAGAACTTACCTAGTTGGACTAAAAGGATGGCACAACCGTCTCTACATCGGTAAGGAAGGAAAGTAGCGACCTTCTTTTTAGTCGTCACTTGGAGAGATTCAAATTTGATGTCCGTGAAGGCTTCTTTGTTCTTTTTCTTTAAGTGGACGAAGTTTTTGAGCTGATGAAAGGCACGTGGAACATCGTATTTTCTACACCTTAAATATTGTACAAGGAAATCTTCGTCGAATATGACATTCTTTTCTTCTGAAATGCAAAGAAAACATATTTAACTAGTGTGATGTGGCCATTATAACACACAGTCATTCCAGTATATTAATCGCAGTATATTAATCCAGTATATTAATTGCATACTAATCACCTGCAAAACTTCATAGGAAATTATTGTGTTTTTCCTATTTAAAATTGCCCCAGAAATCAGAGAAAAAATTTGTTTCATCAAAATTTTGTTTATTTTAAAAGTTACAGTTTGCCCACTGCAGTGGACAGTATGCATATAGAAACTGGATATCTAAAGTAGAAGTTTTAACAATTTTGGTGATAAAATACTAAAAGCAGTCTTTTTTATATCGATACCCAAATAAACTTTACATTTTAAGCATGAATATGGTGATTTTCTTGAGCATAATTCCATATTACATATTTGAGCACTGTTTGATATTTGCCTAGCAAAATGCTCCACTCCATCGTAACGGACATTCATGAGGACAGAGCTTACTTTGACTAACATTTTTTTTTTTTTTTTTTTTTTTTTTTTTTTTGTAGGTTTTTCCATTAACATTGGCCCTTGTTTCCATAAGTCTTCTGTATCTTGTTCATCAATTACTCTTGATACTGCCTGTATTAGTCCTCTGGCAATGGGCATCTTGAAAAATGCTTGTTGCATAGAACATTGTGGTATGACATCTTTGAAAAGAAGCCAAGAATTTATCATGGTAAAATCTGTAAAACGAAATAGTACCCTTTTGTACCACTACAATGGACATACGAAAACAGTCCTACATTAGCCTATGTTCATAACGTCCATTGTAGTTGACAAAAAGAAAAACACATCAATTTTCATGAAAAATTGCTTCTAAAAATAAGTGTTCTATTCAAAAATATTTTAAAATGCTTAAAATTACTATTTCTAAATGTAAAATGTGAAAATAATAAAGGTTTAGCACTGAAATACAATGTTTACTATGAGAAATCATACTAACTTGGTAGTAGAGGTTGACGTCATTTTCAAACTAACTATGCAATCTGTAATTTTATATTATGCTACTATCTATGAACAACAGTTGAAAGCTTAAATAACACAGAAAGATCAATCATTGAAACCAAATTTGTAAAACCATTTGTGTGAAAGGAAAAAAAATTAAACTTTTGTCTACTACAGTGGACACGATGCAACAAAGGATTAATTGACAAAGCAAACCCGTAGACATGTAAACTACGCATTTTACAGGTAAATACATAAAACCTGTAAATTCTAGAGATCCTGCATGATTAACAACCTTACTTACCGTACAATAATACTTGTCAACATTTCTAATTTTTAAATCAGGTTATTTTTTGATAACAATATTTCGTATTAATTTTTCACGATTAAGTATAGTGAAATTTATTAAAGAAAATTTTTGTATGAAGTCTCTCTCTTGAACCGGACACTTGACAACTATGTGTAAGATAATTATCAAACGGTAGGCAACGCTGAGATAAGAGACTGGACACGCGTTATGGATTAGGAACTTGTGTTCGGTACTCTTTCCCATTCCATGATATTACATCTTTAGTTTTAGTTTTGTGGTGACGTATAATTTTTAGATAAGACTTCCTTTTAAATAGTGAAAGTCATAAATTATATCTTATTAATTAAGTAAGACATCGCTTCTTAATTGGATTCTTACCAGGAATATCTTCTTTATATTTTTAATTAATTTTTAACCAGATTTTAATTTTAAGCTATTATCAAGAATTCTGCCAACGTTTTTGTCTACTCTACGGCCACACAAAATCTCTTTTACATGCAAAAGCGAAACAGATAACAAAATGCCATTAAATTCCCCAAAAGCCAAAATAAAATTATAAATAGTATGTTGTGGCCACCACAAAACTTTCTTCTATATTTTCCTATACAAATTCACTCATTATTCATTATACATTACTCATTATTCATTAAAAAAAAAAATTGAAAAAAAAAAAAAAAAGGATTTTTTTTTTTTTTTTTTTTTTTTTTTTTGTTAAAAGTAAAAAAAAAAAAAAAAAAAAAAAATATCGATAACTTCATTTTTAATGATCACAGATTTATAGTTCAACCATTCGTTTTAAAGGTATTGACGAGACATTTCGAAAGATACCGATCTTGAAAATTTACTCCCCTCGGTGGGTATACATGCACATTTTTTTTCTTAGTTAACTACTACTATTATCAATAATTTATATTAATATTACAATCACAAGCTAATAATAACTCTCATTATGTACATTCATACGAAATTTTGTCCTATACTGCCATGTTAAAAATTTAGAATAAAATACGATCACAGCGCCACCTGTCGAGCGATTAATCCCTAAATCTAATCAGCACCATTTTATGTCAGGGGCCAACTAAATACCAAGTTTGGTTAAATTTCATTCATTGGTTCGTGAGATACAGTGGACACAAAATTCGTGATACACACAGACAGACAGACAGGCATTTTCTAAAAACTATCAATTCGGGTTCAGAACATCCCAAAACGTGTAAATCTATCAAAAAGCGGAGGTCGAAAATTTTCATGAATCCAATACTTTCTCTTTTTTGCATATAGAAGAAAGTAATAAAAATAACAATAAAAATTTTTTTTTTAATCATATAAAAATTGACCGGTATGAATTTTAGCAAAGTTATGAAAACAATCAAAAACTTGCTTTTACATAATTCCAATGAATTATATACCAGGTGTATAAACTTAAATCCGCTGTTTGCGTATAGATGGCGCTAGTGAGTGTATTAACAGCGGACATTTAAATGTCTTTTTTGTATCAGTTTGACGTCTGTTCACATAAATCAGTGCAAATCGTTAGTGATTTCATATAAAAACATTAATTTTTCTTCGTGTAAACATGTCTCGTTTTGTACCAAAAAAAGAGCATATGCGGGAAGCTCTGCTTTTCTGCTTCAATTTGAAGAAATCAGCTGCCGAATCGCATAGAATGCTTGTGGAAGCTTATGGTGACAGTGCTTTGTCAGAAACAACTTGCAGAGACTGGTTTCGTCGGTTCAAAAATGGCTATTTTGACTTAAATGACAAAGAGCGTGAAAATCGGCCCCGAAAGTTTGACGACCATGAATTACAGGCTCTTTTGGACGAAGATGATACCCAATCGCAAAAAATGCTTGCCGAGAAGTTAGGTGTCACTCAACCAGCCATTTCTATCCGTCTACATGCCATGGGAAAGGTTCAAAAAACTAAAAGGACTAAAAAACAGCGGATTTAAGCTTATACACCTGGTATATATATATATATATACATAAAATTTTTATTAACCATGTTAGATTTTATATAGGGCGTTCACGTTAGACTTTTTACTTTCCGAACACTATAGTGAGGAAAGTATTGTAATCATGTCAAAAATCCGAATTCGAGATTTTGATGTTTTTATACGTTTCAAAGTCCAACGAGTCCGTTTTCACTATTTTTACGATGATGTATGTATGTGTGTGTGTATGTATGTGCGTATGTATGTGTGTATGTATGTGTGTATGTATGTGTGTATGTATGTGTGTATGTCTGTGAGTGAACACGCTAGCGTCTAAACGCTTTGTTCGAATAAGCTGAAAGTTGGTACGTATATTGTAAGTCACCATAGTACGAACCCTATAGATTTTGGTGAATCTAGCACTTATAGTTTTTTTACAGGGACACAAAGAAAAATTCTTTATCATTATGGGCAAGGGACCAAAATCTTAAAAGTGCGATAGCATCTAAACGCCTTATTCAATTGAGCAAAAACTTTATACACATATTATAGGTCACAGATACTCAATCTGTATAGATTTTGGAGAATCTAGCACTTATAGTTTTTTTACAGGGACACAAAGAAAAATTCTTTGCCAAATTTTTAAAAGTGTGATAGCGTCTAAACGCCTTATTAATCTCAGCAAAGAATTTCTACACATGTTATAGGTCACATTTGAACCAACTGTATAGATTTTGGTGAATCTAGCACTTACAGCTTTTTACAGGGACACAAAGAAAAATTCTTTGCCAAATTTTTAAAAGTGTGATAGCGTCTAAACGCCTTATTAATCTCAGCAAAGAATTTCTACACACGTTATAGGTCACATTTGAACCAACTGTATAGATTTTGGTGAATCTAGCACTTACAGTTTTTTTACAGGGACACAAAGAAAAATTCTTTTTCTTTATGGCCTATGAGACCAGCGATAGCATCTAAACGCCTTATTCAATTGAGCTGAAAATTTGTATGAATATTATAAATCACAGTTGCACTAACTATAAGCATTTTGGTGAATCTAGCATTTATAGATTTTTACAGGGACACAACGAAAACTTCTTTATCATTATGATCTAAGGGCTCAAAGTTCAGTAGCGTTAAATAAAACCTCGTGTGATATATGGAAAAAAATACTCAAACACTCTGTTATGATTTTCTCTTTTTTGTCTGTTTAGCAACTCCTCTTTCTTTATTTTTATCTACAAAACTGTTAGTTACTCAATGTTCGGAAAGTCGAGTGGAGTCACTCCAGATTTTTTATTATTCGTAACTTTCATTTGGAAAAATAAATTACATAATACTTCAGAAGGATATTACATAATATCTTATTCTGAAAAGGAGAATGCGATAAAGTGTTTGCACTTTGGAAAAATATCGTACTGCTTTTGTCGCTTTTCGGGAAACATGGGAATCTCGTGTAATCACATTTTTATTAATCAACTTTGATAATTCTCTAAAATTATATAATAAAATGTGACTTTGTACGATAAGTAACAGTTTATTTTACATCGGGTTAATTGATAAATCTTTGATTGATTAGTCTTACAAAAACTGAACAAAATAAAATTATTTATTTCTCCCATTTATTCTTTTTTTACTTTCTTCTATATGTAATATAGAGAAAGTATTGGATTCGCGAAAATTTTCGAAGTCCACTTTTTGATGGATTTACATGTTTTGGGATGTGGAGAACACGAATTAATAGTTTTTAGAAAATGTCTGTCTGTATCATTTTTTTTTTTTGTGGACGCTGTATCTCACGAACCAATGAATGAACTTTAACCAAACTTGGTATTTAGTTGCACCCTGACATAAACTGGTGCTGATTAGATTTTGGGATCAATCGCTCAACAGGTGGCGTTGTGATCGCATTTTATGCAAATTTTTAACATGGCAGCATAGGACAAAATTCCGTATAAATGGGCATAAAGAGAGTTATTTTACACTTGTGATTATAAAAATAATATGAATTATTGATAATAGTAGTAGTTAACTAGGAAAAAATTTTTCTGCATGGGGGGCATCGCTTCCCCCCTGGGGGGGATAAATTTTCAAGATGGGTATCTTTCGAAAGGTCTCGTCAATACCTTTAAAACGAATGGTTGAACTATAAATCTGTGATAATTTAAAACAAAGTTATCGATTTTTTTTTACTTTTAACAAAAAAAAAAAAAAAAAAAAACTTCGTACTTTTTTTTTTTTTTTTTTTTTTTTTTAAATATTGTTACTGATTGAATATGTATAGGTAAATATAGAAGAAAGTCTTGTGGTGGCCACAACATACTAGTTACTTTATTCAACTTAATATCAAATTTAAGTTAACTAATATGCAAAATGAAAAGTAAAGCATTAAACTACAAATAAAAAGAATTAATTAATTAATTATTATAGAAATTAAATATAAAAACGTGAAAATTAATACTTTTTTTAAATATTAAATGAATTTATAATAAAATAATTATAAGATTTAAAAAAACTTTTTATATACCATGTTTTAAATTTTCTGATGGATCGTAGAGCTCTTATCAATGTGCATAAAATATTTAAAGTGATAATGACAGATGCATAATTTAACTTTTTACAATTTTTTAACGTTCACGTTTAATTAAACGTATTTATTTTTATGTCGAAAGAAAATAAACTCGTACATTTTTTTTTTTTTTTTTTGGCAACAATTAAATTATAGATAATATTTTAATGGCTATTTTAACGCTATTAGGATGTTATTATTTTCACATTTTAATTAATTATAAGAAAACTAATCAAAAATTCGAAAATCGGACTTCGATGTATTGTGTTGTCACCGGGTTCTGAGCTACTGTGAAAGTTTCAAATGTCTAGCAAGTTGGGAAGTTAGTTAAAATTCGATTGCAATATTTGTACCGGACAAACAAACAAACAAACAAACAAGAATAGTAGTTAATAAAAACATGGTAATTAATATATATAGATAGATACTGACACAAACACATCTTTTTTTTTTTTTTTTTTTTCAAGAAAATATTTAATATTTTTTTTTGCTTTATTTATTTTTTTTAATTTGAAACATTTCACGAATACCAAAAAGTTTAAATAATACCATTGGTTTAATACATACATATAAGTATGTTTAATATGTACCTATGTACGCGTAAAATACTCGTGTACGTTCAATATATATATTACAAGGATATATAGAATAAGAACTTTCTGTAATTCACAAAATGTACCAATAATTTTTTGTGTACGCATAAAACTTAATTTTTTAGGTTGATTTCTTTAGAAATCGACCTATTGCAATCACTTCGTTTATCTATATATATATATATATATCTATCTATCTATCTATCTATCTATCTATAATGAAAATTTTGTCACCACGATAACTCCCGAAATAATACTCGAAATCGAACCAAATTTGGACAGTGAACTAATCTTATAAATATCTTGGATGAGTTCGTTAACCAAGTTGCTCCGACTTTTTGTTTTCAAGTGGCAGCCACTTGAAAATTTCAAACCGACATTGTAAAAAGCATATTTAAAGCAAGATTTGCTTGAATTTTGATGTAAATACAGGCCACATAAGGATCTCAATGAAGTTTATTAATGAAGTTTATCCGCCATTTTTAATAAAGTGGCAGATATTTAAATTAAGCGGGACCACTTGAAATCAAGCTACCACTTGAAAATTTAAAATCACTATAACTTCCGAAATAATACTCCAAATCGAACCAAATTTGGATAGTGTCTTATTTTATAATATCTTAGATGAGTTTATTAACCAAGTTGCTCCGACATTTTGTTTTCAAGTGGAGACCACTTGAAATTTTCTAATTCAAATCGTAAAAAGCATATTGCGAATTTGTTTGAAATTTGATGTAAATATAGACCACATAAGGGTCTCAATGAAGTTTATTAATGAAATTTATCCGTCATTTTTAATAAAGTGGTAGATATCTTAAGTTAAGCGGGGCCACTTGAAATCAGGCTACCACTTGAAAATTTAAAATCACGATAACTTCCGAAATAATACTCCAAATCGAACCAAATTTGGACAGCGTCTTAACTTGTATTATGAATATCTTAGATGAGTTTCTTAACCAAGTTGCTCCACCATTTTGTTTTCAAGTGGAGACCACTTGAAATTTTCTAATTCAAATTGTAAAAAACGTATTGCGAATTTGTTTGAATTTTGATGCATACATAGACTACATAAGGGTCTAAATGAACTTTATTAATGAAATTTATCTTCCATTTTTAATAAAGTGGCGTATATCTTAAGTTATGTGGGTCCACTTGAAATCAGGCTACCACTTGAAAATTTTAAATCACGATAACTTCCGAAATAATACTCCAAATCGAACCAAATTTGGACAGCGTCTTAACTTGTGTTATGAATATCTTAGATGAGTTTCTTAACCAAGTTGCTCCACCATTTTGTTTTCAAGTGGAGACCACTTGGAATTTACAAATTCAAATTGTAAAAAACGTATTCCGAATTTGTTTGAAATTTGATGCATACATAGTTTTTACAAGTGTTTCAAAGAACTTTATTAATGAACTATATCCCCCATTTTTAATAAAGTGGCGGATATCTTAAGTTAAGCGGGACCACTTGAAATCAGGCTACCACTTGAAAATTTAAAACCATAATAACTTCCGAAATAATACTCCAAATGGAGCCAAATTTGAAAAGTGTCTTAACTTATCTTATATCTTGGATGAGTTCGTTAACCACGTTGCTCCGACTCTTTGTTTTCAAGTGGCAGCCACTTGAATATTTCTAACCCACATTGTAAAAAGCTTATTTAAAGCAAGATTTGCTTGAATTTTATGTAAATCTAGACTACATAAGAGTCTAAATGAACTTTATTAATGAAATTTATCTGCCATTTTTAATAAATTGGCAGATATCTTAAGTGGGGCCACTTGAAATCAGGCTACCACTTGAAAATTTTAAATCACGATAACTTCCGAAATAATACTCCAAATCGAACCTAATTTGGACAGCGCCTTAACTTGTGTTATGGATATCTTGGATGAGTTTCTTAACCAAGTTGCTCCACCATTTTGTTTTCAAGTGGAGACCACTTGAAAATTTCAAATTCAAATTGTAAAAAGCGTATTCCGAATTTGTTTGTATTTTGATGTATACATAGATTATATAAGTGTCTCAATAAAGTTTATTAATGAACTATGGATTTTCTCGCAAAAAGTCGCCAAATTTGTCGCCAAATCCTTTACCTGCCATATTGGAGCTTTTTAATGCGTTTTTAAGGGAAAATTACGCTATTTTAACGTTAAAACAAACTGGAAATGCAGAAAAGTAATGTTTAATCAACTTACTAAGCCTCTTTGAAAGAATTTCTACAAAAAAGAAAAAAAAAAAAATTCAAATTTGCAACAATATCTTAGATTAATTAGTTCACTGAGCAACTTTCTCTGCCATTTTGATCCAAGTGGCAGCTACTCAATTTTTCAACACAATGACTTTTGATATTCTGAATTAATTCCAACTATATTTGTACAGTAGTCTTATCTCACAAATGCATTTGATACATTTGTCAACTTGGCCCACCATCTTGTTTCCAAGCCACTTGAAAATTTTAAAGTCACATAAAAAAGTTATTTATGATATTTATGAACCGATTTGCTTAAACCCCCATATGCAGATAGCCTACATCAATATTTCTACTAATTCGTTAATAATTTGTAGCCGTGCTTGATACGGAAAAAGAAATCAACCTACCCTTCCGAATAAGCCGGAAGGACTTGTTTTTTTTTTTTTTTTTTTTTTTTTTTTTACAACTTTTTTATAAACTAGCGTCATTAATTATTAAAATCGCACCTGTTATTCCTTACAGTAAAGTATTTTAATTCAATGTATGATTAATAACTATAAATTGAGAGGGTTATTTTGAGTTATTACTATTGTTATATAATATACATTTATACACACACTTAAAAATTTCATGATTTCCATTTCCGTTCATGTTAAGCTCTTTTAGCATTTTAAAGAAATATTTAAGAGTGATTACAAATTCATTTAGTATTTCTACCTTTTTGTCATTCTGACTGTCTGGTGTGTGATCACGTATGAAAAATACATTGAAGTTTATGTGAAGCAAAGCGTATGTAAAGTCGGAAAGTGAAATTAATCTATGCGAACCGAATGACTTTTCGTTCTTGTTCTTGCTTACACCCCCCCCCCCTTTTTTTTTTTTTTTTTTGTAATTGTTAAGTAAGATAAAAGAAAAAATCTGGAGTGACTCCACTTGACTTTCCGAACATTGAGTAATTAGCGGTTTTGTAGATAAAGTAAAGAAAGAGGAGTTGTTAAAGAGAGAAAAATCACAATAGAGTGTTTGAGTATTTTTACTTTCTTCTATATGTAATATAGAGAAAGTATTGGATTCGCGAAAATTTTCGACCTACGTTTTTTGACGGATCTACACGTTTTGGGATGTCTTGAACACGAATTGATAGTTTTTAAAAAAATGTCTGTCTGTCTGTGTGTCTGTCTGTATCATTTTTTTGTGGACGCTGTATCTCACGAACAAATGAATGAAATTTAACCAAACTTGGTATTTAGTTGCACTCTGACATGAACTGGTGCCCATTAGATTTGGGGATCAATAGCTCAACAGGTGGCGCTGTAATCGCATTTTATGCAAATTTTTAACATGGCAGCATAGGACAAAATTCCGTATAAATGGGCATAAAGAGAGTTATTTTACACTTGTGATTGTAAAATTAATATGAATTATTGATAATAGTAGTAGTTAGCTAGGAAAAAATTTTTGTGCATGGGGGGGCATCGGTTCCCCCCCCCGGGGAAGTAAATTTTCAAGATGGGTATCTTTCGAAAGGTCTCGTTGATAATAGTAATAGTTAACTTGGAAAAAAATTTTGTGCATGTGGGGGCATCGGTTGCCCCTCCACCGGGGGGGGGGAGGTTCCCACCCGGGGGGGCAAAGTTTCAAGATGGATATTTTTCGAAAGATCTCGTCAATACCTTTAAAACGAATGGTTGAACGATAAATCTGTGATAATTTAAACCAAAGTTATCGATTTTTTTTACTTTTAACAAAAAAAAACTTAGAAAAATATCGCAATTTTTTTTTTTTTTTTTTTTTTTAACGAAATTTAACCAAACTTGGTATTTAGTTGGTCCCCGACATAAACTGGTGCTGATTATGTTTGGGGATCAATAGCTCAACAGGTGGCGCTGTGATAGCATTTTATCTAAATTTTTAACATGGCAGCATAGGACAAAAATTCGTATAAATGTGCATAATTAGAGTTGTTTTAAACTTGTGATTGTAAAATTAATATGAATTATTGATAATAGTAGTATGTAACTAGGAAAAAAATTTTCTGCATGGGGGGGCATCGCTTCCCCCCCTGGGGGGGAAGTACCCCCCGGGGGGGATAAATTTTCAAGATGGGTATCTTTCGAAAGGTCTCGTCAATACCTTTAAAACGAATGGTTGAACTATAAAATCTGTGATAATTTAAAACAAAGTTATCGATTTTTCTCACTTTTAACAAAAAAAAAAAAAAAAAAAAAAAAAATCGTACTTTTTTTTTTTTTTTTTTTTTTTTTTTTTGTTACTGATTGAATATGTATAGGTAAATATAGAAGAAAGTCTTGTGGTGGCCACAACATACTAGTTCTTCATATAGTACACGTTGTTTCATTTAACGCTACTGAACTTTCAGCCCACATATCATAATAATGAAGAATTCTTCGTTGTATCACTGTAAAAACCTATAAATGCTAAATTAACCAAAATGCTTGCTTATAGTTATTACAACAGTGACTTACAATATTCATATAAATTTTCAGCTCAATTGAACAAGGCGTTTAGACGCTATCACACTTTTAAAAATTGGTCCAATAGTTCATAATGATAAAGGATTTTTCTTCATGTCCCTGTTAAAAAAACTGTAAGTGCTAAATTCAACAAAATCTATACAGTTCGTGCAACTGTGACCTATAACATGTATACACATTTTTTTGATCAGTTTAATAAGGCGTTTAGACGCTATCATACATTTAAAAATTTGGCCCCATAGGCCATAATGATAAGGAATTTTTCTTGGTGTCCCTGTAAAAAAAACTATAAGTGCTAGATCCACCAAAATCAATAGGGTTCGTGTTACGGTGACTTACAACATACGTACCAACTTTCAGCTCATTCGAGTAAAGCGTTTAGATGCTAGCGTGTTTACTTACACACATACACATACATATACACGCACACACATACATACATCATCGTAAAAATAGTGAAAACGGACTCAGGGTATCTCAAAATGTATAGAAATATCAAAATATCAAATTCGGATTTTTGACATGATTGCAATACCTTCCTTACATATGTATGTTCGGAAAGGAAAAATGCAAAAGGAAAAAAAAAAACACTTTATTTTTCGTTCTTTATCTATCGACGGTACTTTAAATCACCATTAGTTCAAAAAACGTGTAAAATAAAATTTATGGAAGAAATTTCGAAGATATGTATAAGAACAGATTATATATACCTCAGTTTAATCTCACTACAAGAAAATAGACATTATATGTAGCCTTTTTTGTACGAGAAAGTACAGTCGGCAGCAAATTTATTGAAGCACTAGCAATAATTCCATCTTAAAACATGTGCACCTAATACTGTTTTGTTAAGTAACTATTTGTCGATTCATGATCTTAGTCTTATATTGTTTATAAAAAAGTAAGTTCATGATAAAAATTAGTGCTAAAAAAAAAAAAAAAAAAAAAAAAAAACTTTAGTACAGGACTCTTTTGGCGAAATTTGAAATTTGGCACCGAAGTAAGTCGGACGTTCCTCGCAAGGGTCTTTACTAGCGCAATTATGATATCCACATTTTGACTTATTGAAACAATTTACAAAAAAAAAAAAAAAAAATTACTATATCAATGGCATCCTTAAATTACCAACTCAAATTCAAACTCAATTATCTTGTTTCTTTTTTTCTTTTTTTCTTTTTAATTTCATTTTGCACGCTCGCGTTTTATTTTCTTATTCAAAATTATTAAAAAAGAACTTTTTCGATAGTGTTTGTTTCGATACTGATTATTATTAATTTTATTTAATTTTATTTTTCTTAAAGGGAAAAAAAAAAATGATTTCGATGAAATTCTGGCAAAAGCAGAATTTAGTTTAGGACGGAGAACTATTAGTTTTTTTTTGTTTTTTTTCAAATTATAACATTGTTTTCCAATTATTCAATTATATTTTCGATAAATTTTCGATTTCGATAAATATCCAACTATCGTAAAACTGGTATCGTAAAATCCGGAGATTGAGACAAATAGTCCTCAGTCCTAAAAAAAAAAAAAAAAAAAAAAATTAAAAAAAGAAAGAAAAGAAAAGTGTGGATGTGTGCTTCAAAGATTTTGCTGCCGACTCTATTTTATAGAGTACTGTCACTGTTTTCGCTTGGCATTTTTCACGATCTTCACGTGTGTTATAATTAATTACTATAGTAATTAATTACTATATTACCCCAAAAATCTACTATAAATCTTAGACAAAATATAAGGAAATGTACAGTAAATTTATTTTTACACTTTTATAAAGTTTAAATATCTTTTCCGACTTTTATGTACCAGCGGCACATTAAAATACTACTTTAATAGTGCAGTTGTACTAAAAATATATATTCGAGATCTGATATCTCACCCACCGTTTTCTAGAAACACTACTCTCTCCCTCATTTTTTTCCTCTGTTCGATAATTTTATGACCATGAATTTGATTTGAAGAATGAAAAGTATTAATTTAACACCTAAAAACAAAAAATATATAAAGTTTAAAAAAAAATATTATTAATAACAAATTAAAAAAATATGAGAAATGTAATACATAATTTCAGTGGACCTTCCAAAAATTTCCCCTTGTCGCAGATGTCCAAGTTTTACAATTTTCTAACACTGTAGTCCCTCAAAAGATATTTAACGGTTAAAATAATCCTCCCCCCTCCTCAAAATGAATTATAGCCATAAAACCATCGAAAAATGATGAAAGTAGGGGGGCATTCCTAAAAATCGGTGGTTAGGGCAAAATGGGCGTCCTATTCATATTCAGGAGGTCATTTTACACAAGAATATAGTGAAATGGTGTCAGAGGCAATTTTCATGCCTAGCAGTGCTATTATAATGAAATATGATATAAATAATTTTTACTGTATACAACTTTAAAACGTACTTGTAAGTAACTTAAAAAAAAAAAAAGTTTAAAATACTTTTTTTTGTCTGTTTCATAATGCAGTAGATAAAAGGTTAAATATATCCATAAATATATAATATGGGGTTAAATAAATATATTTATTATATAATATATACGGGGTTAAGGTTTAAATATAACCATATAATACGAAACAGTAAAATTCCAATAGGATTACATGGTATGAAACAAAAGTGAATCTATCTAATGCTGCAGCTTTAACTTTTTTTTTTTTTTTTTCGAATTAAACAAAAAGTGCACCGAATTTGGTTTAAATCTGACCAGTTAATTGTTAGAAGTTGAGATACGTTTATATAACGTTTTCCCTAAAAAATTGTCAGGTATAGCAAAGTGCTACAATTAAAACTCGCACTTTGCGGGTAAAACGTGAATCTGCTGTTTTAGGATTCAAGTCGTTTGAGTGATGGAGTTAGTTCCGATCCTAACTTAAATTTATAAATTGAAATATGCAAATATTTTGGAAAGTAAGATAGATAAAAGGAGTTGGAAGGAAGATCGTTTTGGGAGAGTTGGTACGAGCGTTAGTTGGAAGGCGAGTGAGTTGAAGGATGGTAGTTAGAAAGTTTGTGTGAAGGAAGGTATGAGAGTTGAGAGAGCTAGCTGTTAGCGGCTTAGGATAGAAGAGAGTAAGTCCTGTAGCATTGTAGCGTCAGGGAATCCTCCTACATGCGAAAGACTACTTGGTCTTAAAAGTTAATGAAAGTGATTAGAAGTAGTTGAGATCATTTGCGAGTAAATTGAGTAAAGTAAAGTAACGGAGGTTATTTATAAATATCAAAGTATTTAAGAGGGCTTCCCATTTAAAGGTATTAAATCAAACCAAAGTCCAGCGTCCCCCTTCTTATTTAAGCTCAATTAAAGCTCATTTATGTTATATATTTGGACTCTGTCGTTTCTTCATAAATTAAGTATTTCATTTACAGCTCCAAGTTAAAGTTAAAATGAATGTGGAGAAGTTGCGTTCTCCACAAAATAAATAACAGTAATATTTATTTATATGAAGTGCATGAAAATAGACAAACTTATGTAAAAGATTTTTGCTTTTTTTCTGTTTGGCTTAAGGAATGTAATTACAGCGTGACAAGAAATAACTTGGACGAAGTTTCAAACCAAATATCTGTAACTACCACTATCGCAAACTCATTTTGGAAAATGTTCTCTTGCCTTGGTCGCAAAAGTTCTTTAGAAACAAAAGATGGACCTTCCAACAGGATTCCGCACCTGCACACAGAGCTAAAGGCACTCAAGATTGGTGCAAGACAAATTTTCCTGACTTCATTAGAGCTCAAGAATGGCCACCATACTCCCCAGATTTGAACCAATGGATTATTCTGTTTGATCCATCTTAGAGACAAGGGTGTATGCTAAACCTCATAAAACTTTGGCATCCCTAAAGGAATTTTTATGCAAGGAATGGGATAAAATATCAGTGAGTTGCGGCCCATAGCCGAAAATTTTGTGACACGTTTAAAGTTCTGCATTAAGATTATAGGTAGCCACTCTGAAAATTTGTAAATATAATAGACAAAATAATGTATTCATATTTATTGAAGTTTGGTCGTAATATTTTCATTAGCATTAAAGTTATAACGTATCATGTGTGCCCAAGTTATTTCTTGTCACCCTGTAGATCTCTAATCCTTTCTATATATTTCTAACAAACACGTGACTTTCTTCTTAGCAATCGTACTTTGCTGAAGGACAATGCTAATTTTTCCATGCCTTTGGAAGCGTAGTAGTCAAATTTTTTTATGATTTTACAAATACATTTACTACACTGTGTTATAATAAATTTGTAACACTATTCCGCAATGATAAAATGGGTCAGTGGGGTCAACTGTCCCTCGGCAAACATGCCCGTGACGTCATCTGTTAGAACTCTATAGAACTGCTTGTTTAAGTACCACGGTAAACGATTATTTCTATTACTATCTATTTGATTTAGTGAATATAATTTAACCGGTTTTATTTTTTTCCTAACCTATCAACATATCTCTATTTCGTTGCTTTTATCGTTCGACGGAGATTGTATTGCGAACTAGATTTTATAACCTTTTTTTTTTCTGAATCAGATTTTACAATCTTTTTTTCAGCATCTAGTTCTCCAGAAATTGTACTTAGAATTTGATTTAAAATTATTTTTTTTCGCCTTAGCTCCCCAGAAATTGTGTTAAGAACAAGATTTTATCTTTTTTTCTTTTTTTAAATAGTTAACATTTTTATATTTTGAATTTTCAGAAAACATATGCTGTAAATATGTATATGTTAGACGGAGTTATTTAATAAACTTCTAGCCTTATCGTTACTAAGTCAACATCAATATATTTTATTTTATTAAATTATACAACAAGTATGCCAAATTTTGTTGAATTTGATAAAGAGAATTAAGAGGAGTTGTGATAGGTGCTTACTTTCCTTTTTTTTTTTCAAAATTAATGAAGTATAATCCAATCTATATAAATATTGCTCTAACGTGGAGCAATTACGATTAAATTTTGTCGAAACAATACGATAAGGATGTAATTAATAAAATATGCGAGAATAAAAAATTAATATTGGTACATGGGGAATATTTAAGCACGAGGATTCCGTTCAATGATCTAATAATAAAGAAAAAAAAAATCTGGAGTGACTCCACTCGACTTCCCAAACATTGAGTAACTAACAGTTTTGTAGATAAAATAAAGAAAGAGGAGTTGCTAAACAAACAAAAAAGAGAAAACCATAACAGAGTGTTTGAGTATTTTTCTCCATATATCACACGAGGTTTTATTTAACGCTACTGAACTTTGAGCCCTTAGATCATAAGGATAAAGAATTTTTCGTTGTGTCCCTGTAAAAATCTATAAATTCTAGATTCACCAAAATGCTTATAATTAGTGCAACAGTGATTTATAATATTCATACAAATTTTCAGCTCAATTGAATAAGGCGTTTAGATGCTATCGCTGGTCTCATAGGCCATAAAGATAAAGAATATTTCTTTGTGTCCCTGTAAAAAATCTGTAAGTGCTAGATTCACCAAAATCTATACAGTTGGTTCAAATGTGATCTATAAAATGTGTACAAATTCTTTGCTGAGATTAATAAGGCGTTTAGACGCTATCACACTTTTAAAAATTTGGCAAAGAATTTTTCTTTGTGTCCCTGTAAAAAAACTATAAATGCTAGATTCTCCAAAATCTATACAGATTGAGTATCTGTGACCTATAATATGTGTATAAAGTTTTTGCTCAATTGAATAAGGCGTTTAGATGCTATCGCACTTTTAAGATTTTGGTCCCTTGGCTATAATGATAAAGAATTTTTCTTTGTGTCCCTGTAAAAAAACTATAAGTGCTAGATTCACCAAAATCTATAGGGTTCGTACTATGGTGACTTACAATATACGTACCAACTTTCAGCTTATTCGAACAAAGCGTTTAGACGCTAGCGTGTTCACTCACAGACATACACACATACATACACACATACATACGCACACACATACATACATCATCGTAAAAGTAGTGAAAACGGACTCGTTGGACCTCGAAACGTATAGAAACATCAAAATCTCGAATTCGGATTTTTGACATGGTTACAATACTTTCCTCACTATAGTGTTCGGAAAGTAAAAATCTGGTGTGAAACAAACACACGAATTCCATTACCCACTAACGTATTATATGCATTTTTTGGAATTTTCCAGTAAGAGAAACTTGATACACGTGTAAAGAAACATAACACAGAGTTTACACAGCGAGTTAAAAAATAAGAAAAAAAAATATGATACAGTTATTTTTTTTTAAACACCAATTTCCAAGATCTAAAATTGAACTACCTAATCAGGATGACCGTTGATTATCCTGTAATAACCACGTAATACATGAGAGAGGGTATCTAAAATGGATTTCTGTAACAATTTTCAAAGAAATCGTTAGAGCCGTTTTTGAGATACTAACTTTTACCAAAAACTTGGCATATTCAATTATTGACCGAAAAATAATAATTACATATAAAAGGATATTTAAAAGAAAATTAATTTGGCGAGTTTGAAAAAAATCCGTACAGACATTTAAAGGAACGCACTTGCGAGACCTGAAATAGAACTATTCATACAGGACGCCTATCAATTTTCCTGAACTAACTAATTATATCCTTCGAAAGGACATCTAGTAGAGTGTTTATATAGCAACTTTGAAGAAAATCGTTAGAGCCGTTTTTGAGATACGGTCTTACGGTCCAACTTCCGGTTTCCGATGACCCACTTCTGGTTTTCCAATTTTTACCAAAATTTGAAAATTCATCTGTGCACCAGACCTTACCAATTCTGAAGTTTTGTAGTTCTACCTTTATTAGTTTCGAAGATGTGATAGCCAGAAGATTCCGCGCACATACATACACACACACACACACAATGACCAATTTTCAAAAACTACTTTTTGGATCCAGGAGGCCTTAAAACGCGTGAATCAGTTGAAAACTCGATATCGGATTTTTGGGCCGAAAAAAAATTATGATTTTGTCTGATGCCTTGACACTATTTTATAGAAAAATGTACACAATCATTGCAAGCATTATTTTAAATCTAATAATGCTTTAAAGCTATAAATAGAATATGAATTATTGTCATACATCGATTAAAAACGCAATTATCCAAATTATAATCAAAATAGGTACTTTAATTACAACAACGACCAAAAAAAAAAAAAAAAAAAAAGGCCAAAATAAATAAATATATAAGTAAAAAGGCCCTGCCAACATGGCGACAAGAATTTAAAAAAAAACTTAATGGGGAGCAATATACTAAAGCTGTGCTGCCTGGGAAGGAAAGTATGAACTGAATGAAACGAATTTTATTTTGAAATCTTTCTTTGATTAAGTTTTCCTTCCGTGGAAGATCAAAAGTTGTGATGGCATGTCTCCGGACCACCTTTAGGGGTTGTGTCCCAGACCGTCGCCAATTGCTCATTGCGCAGCACTAGTGCGACGTAAAACCCGTTCAATCAACCAACCTTTGAATAAGTTTGATTTCACTATTGCAAAAAATTAATTTAGTTCTTATAATTATCTCTCTCCTGATGAATTAAAATTTAAATTTGGCAGTGAAATTAGTAAAAGATTTGCGAGACCCAAATTTTAAAAGTAAATAGGAAAAAAATCTGGAGTGACTCCACTCGACTTTCCGAACATTGAGTAATTAACAGTTTTGTAGATAAAGTAAAGAAAGAGGAGTTGTTAAACAAACAAAAGGGAGAAAACCATAATAGAGTGTTTGAGTATTTTTCTCCATATATTACACGATGTTTTATTTAACGCTACTGATCTTTGAGCCCATAGATCATAATGATAAAGAATTTTTCGCTGTGTCCTTGCAAAAACCTATAAAAGCTAGATTCACCAAAATGCTTATAATTAGTGCAACAGTGATTTATAATATTCATATAAATTTTCAGCTCAATTGAATAAAGCGTTTAGATGCTATCGCACTTTTAAAAATTTGGTCCCATAGGCCATAATGATAAAGATTTATTCTTTGTGTCCCTGTAAAAAAACTGTAAGTGCTAGATTCACCAAAATCTATACAGTGTGTGCAACTGTGACCTATAACATGTGTACAAATTTTTTGTTTATATTAATAAGGCGTTTAGACGTTATCACACTTTTAAAAATTTGGCCCCATTGGCCATAATGATAAAGAATTTTTCTTTATGTCCCTGTAAGAAAACTATAAGTCCTAGATTCTCCAAAATCTATACAGGTTGAGTATCTGTGACCTATAATATGTGTATAAAGTTTTTGCTCAATTGAATAAGGTGTTTAGATGCTATCGCACTTTTAAGATTTTGGTCCCATAGGCCGTAATGATAAAGAATTTTTCTTTGTGTCCCTGTAAAAAAAACTATAAGTGCTAGATTCAACAAAATCTATAGGGTTCGTACTATGGTGACTTACAATATACGTACCAACTTTCAGCTTATTCGAACAAAGCGTTTAGACGCTAGCGTGTTCACTCACAGACATACACACATACATACACACATACATACACACATACATACACACACACATACATACATCATCGAAAAAATAGTGAAAACGGACTCATTGGACCTTGAAACGTATAGAAACATCAAAATCTCAAATTTGGATTTTTGACATGATTACAATACTTTCCTCACTATAGTGTTCGGAAAGTAAAAATTACATATATATTCCACTAGAAAAAATAATACACATTATCTACGCAACTTAAGGCAACTACTGTGTCACTTGTTTAATTTATATCTATATTAACCTCATATAACACAGTAACTGAATGAAAAATACATGAAAATATATAAGCCATTAAAAATTAGATGTGATAAACATACGAGTTTCGTAATTCAAATGATAAATACATGCAGAAACATTTTATATTGGATAATTTTTCGATTTAAAGAAATAATTTTAGGAACTACAGAAATAACATAGTAAATATTTAAAATATTAAAGAAATTACTTATTAAATATGTAAAATTGTGGTAATAACATGAAATATTTACAAATATATTCAACTTGAAAAATAATACACAATATCTAGATAACTTAACTCAATTACTATTTCAGTCATCTAAATTAAATCTATATCATAGAAAAATATAAACTATTAAAAATAATAGTGATAAAATATATGGGTACCAAAATACAAATAATAAGTTCATGCGAAAATATTTTACATTACAAAATTTCCTCTAATTAAGAAATAATCTTAGGAACTACAAAATTACATAATAAATATTTAACGTATTGCAGATATCACTTAAATTGTGGTAATAACATGAAAGATTTACAAATATATTCCACTTGAAAAATATACACATTATCTACATAACTTAAATCAACTACTGCTTCAATCATCTATTTAAATCTATATCATAGAAACATACCACCTATTAAAAGTTTACAGTGATAATTACATGGGTTCCAAAATACAAATAATAAGTTCATGCAAAAATATTTTACATTAGATAATTTCTTCGAACTAAGAAATAATTTTAGGAACTGGAAAATTATATAATAAAAATTTAACATATGACAGATATTGTACCCATTACTTAATATATAAAATTGTGGTAATAATATGAAATATTTACAAATATATTCATTCAGAAAAAAAATAATACACATTATCTACATAACTTAAATCAATTGCTGTTTCAGTTATTTAATTAGTTCTGTATCGACCTAATTCTCACATAAATTGAATGCAAATTACATGAAAGCATAACAAATAATATAAATTACTTAAAAATGTGAAACTTATAAAAAATAAGATTCATAAGTATATGGGTTTCAAAATAAAAATAATAATTTCATACCTAAATATTTTAAATTAGATAATTTCCTCGAATTAGGAAATAAAATTTTCAATTCCATTATTAATAACTATTCAAGAGTAAGAGTAATTCAACAGTTTCTGGGAATTTATAAAAACCTTTTCTATTATATTAATTTTGGAAAAGGTATTACACTTTCTGTCCTTAAAATTTTAAAACAATGTCTTCTTATTTTTGAAATATCATAATTTTGTTGAGCAGGATCCTCTTCTAAACATATTGATGTAGCGAAAGCTATGGCGAACACTCCACAATCATAATGATTTTGTTGTTGTTGTACGTTATGTAATTTAATATCGGGTTTAAACGGGTATAATTTCTCAATGTACTTTTTAGCCCCCATTCTTAAATTATCGGTCTTTATGCTGTCATATATATGGACACTAATACCATCATAATATGAGCAAATCCAATGTCCTATTTCTTTTTCATAATTATTATACATTTCATCTTGATTGTTGTTTCCCCAAAACAACTGTGCCTGCTGATAAGATGGGTCATAAAGAATTTGCAGATGTTTGCTTCCACGATTAACAGGTAAAATAAGGTCTGGGAAACATATCAAATTTGGCAACTGTGGTTTATAATTGGTATTTTTCTCAACAATGGAATGAAACAAATTTATATGATTATCGGTTAAACAGAATCCTTCTTTTAGAAATTCCTTTTCTTTTTCCATTAAGAAATTAAATTTTCTAGATTTGTTGCTGTTTTCATCAGAAAACTCTTCATTGGCAATATTTCTTTCCCCAATATTAAACATTATATTTTCATATTCTCCAATGTCACTTTGCATTTCTCTGTTTTTTTCGAATTGGTCGTTATTTAATGAACTACCATTACCATTTTTCCCCTCATTGATACTTGGCATTCTAATTTCTTCTTTATTTACATTATTGTTCCTCTGTAAAACTGTGTCTTTATGATTTTTGCTATCCATTATACCTAAAAGGCAATATATTGGTTTATGATCTGAAAAATAGCTCTCATACTCTCCTGCTATTACGTCTGTACATGTTGAGAAAATGACATCTATTTGAGTATTAAAATTAGTGGTACTGGTATCCAAGGGCAACTTACTTTGTAATTTGTATGAATCAAAAAATTTTTTAAGAAAGGTTTTATTGTTACTGTCATTATATATATCAAAATTAAAATCTCCCATTATAATTAATTCGTCATCTTCATCGACATTTCTTTTATACAAGGTTTCAAAAACTTCTGTGAATATCAAATTAGGAACACGGGGAGATTTGTATCCAGTAATTACTTTATAATTGTTCAATTGAAAGAATATGAGTTCTAGATGACCATTTCTAACTTCTTTGCTGATAATATCCACATGATATTCTGAGAAATTGTTGATTTTGACAAATCCTATTATAGCTCGGGAATTCAAGGTATAGTTCGTGCGGAAAAAACATTTATATCCAGGGAAACTTACAATATCATTCATTTTTATCAATGTTTCTGAAAATATCAAAATATCAGATCTTGAATACCACTGGTCCGCGATTATATTTTTACTGTTTTTTTGCCATGATCGAATATTATGGTATATAATTTTGACTCCTTCGGCTTTCTTTATATTATTATATTCTATTTTTACTCTTTTGTATCTTCTCAAGTAATTTATTTCAGTTAAAGTTTTATCTTCTTTTTTGGATGCCTTTGGGCATTGAAAATTTCCTAAAATATATAATCCCGATAACGCAGTGACACGACTTAATGCAACATACATCATTTTTCTAGATATACGACGCGATTTACTTAAGTCTATACAAATTTCATCATACGTTTGACCTTGACTCTTGTGTATGGTTATGGCTTCAGCAAGAACAATGGGAAATTGATTCCTTATTACTGGAAATTGTAGTTTTTTAGATAAATTTAATGTAATACTGCTTTTTTCAATAGGTGTTAGATGTAAGTTAATATTTTCTTTTCTAGCAAGTTCGGAAAAAAGTAATCGCTGTTTTCTACCAACTCGTATTGACTCGAAATCAATCCATAATTTATTTGGTTCTTTTGTATTTTCCTTAAAGGTTATGAATTTTAAAATGCCGCAGGCTCCATTAACCAATCCGTCTTCCACATCAATGTTGCAAGTTAGCATATATTTAAGACCAATTTTAAATTTAATTATTCGATGTAAGCCGTTTAATTCACTAATTTTCTTAAACTTCAATGATTCTAAAACTCTTCTTTTAGTAACTTCGGTTGTTTTTCCCAGAACGACGTCCTTTGCCTCCGATTCAAATTCTTCACCAGGATAGTTTTGTATCTTCCAATCATTAAAAATATCTACATTTACGTTTTCTGCAAACAAACGAATTGCAGTCACAGGTACGTCATTTTCAGAAAGTACTCTGGAATTTAATAAATCTATATCCTCTTTTGTCATTTTACCAATCGCTAAATTATTTAATGCATTTATAAACTTTATTTCATTTTTCTGACGCATAATTTTCGTTAACTCATAAAAATAAAATTCATCCCAGAGTGGATTGCGATGTTCATTTATAAGTGCACTTAAATCATTGACTTTAGGAATTTCATAAATCGGCGAGTCCATTACTGGTGGCAATTGGTTTAAATCACCAACAACAATTACGCATATTCCTCCAAATGATTTGTTAGTCCCCATGACTTGTTTTAATCTTTCGTCTATTCGTTTAAATAAAGTGCTTCCTACCATAGAAATTTCATCAATTACAAGTAATTTTAGAGATGACAATTTTGTACGAATAGTATTGGCTAAATCATTTGACAATTCTGGCATTATTCCAGCAAACTGTGAAACTGGGAGAGCAAAAGCTGTGTGTAGTGTAACACCGTTGATTAAAAATGCAGCTTTACCAGATGGAGCACATAATAGCACATTTATAGAATCTTTATCTGAACCAGGCTGATTTTGAAAATAATAAGTAATTAATTGATATAAACAACTTATTACTAAACTTTTGCCCACACCTGCAGAGCCACTAAGGTACAGTTTTAATGCCTCATTCCCACTTTTTATTTCATGCAGTACATACATAACAAATTCTCGTTGTTCCTCATTCAGTTGTCTCAAATTCGATGAAAGTTCTTCAAAAGGAATTTTTACAGGAACACAAAATCTGTTTGTTTTGGGGTCATTAGCTATTTCACATGCTTGTTCTAAAATATCTATTTGATTTTCAGGTGATAACCTATCATTTACAAAATTTTCTATATCAGTATTTTCTATAGTTTGTAAATTTTGATGTGCTTGTTGAATAGCATCTTCCAGTGTTTCATCATTAAATATTGAATATTTTGCTTTATTTTTCTCAATCAATTCTTTGTTTGCTTCATATTTAATTTTGGTATCAATGTTTTCAATTTCTTCAATTTCATTTCTAAATGGAAAAAACAATAATAGCTGCTCTCTGTAATAGTTATAGGAATCTTGTATTAACTTATATCTCACATAACGAATAATTGCTGGTTTCTGTCTCTTTGTTAACACCTCATCTTCTGGCACATCTTCGTTATCACTGTGATCTTGAATGCTTTTAGATTTTTTATTGTAACATGCAGCATAATCTGCTAAACATACGTTATCGATTTTTCTCTCTCGTTTTGCATATTTGTCAATTAAAGTCGGCATATATATGTCAGTCGAGTCTGCATCTAGCTTACACAAATCTTTATGAGATTTTAACATTAATATTCGATCACAAACTTTATTGGTATTTATGAAAATTGTCTGACGGCTATTTTTGCTCAATGGTAATGTTAGCACATGATAAGCAGCTTCTTGTGCCGACATTAAATTACTGTTTAGAAATACATTGGTAAGATTCCTTAGCTTGTGTTTAATGCTATCATTACCTAGTTTCGTATCTGCTGCTGCGTCTCTCAATAACTTTGAAAGTCCTGATTCAATTTTGCCAACGTAGTTTACTATATAAGATGCTAATCCATATTCTTCACATATAAACTGTAAATCCATATTAGATTCAAATAGTGGCAAAATGTCTTTGTTATAACAATTAAGGCCTACTTCTTGAGAATTGCGTTTTAGGAAAACTTGTACTCTTCTTATAGAACTTCTTATTGCCGTTATGTATTTTTGTTCTGACATATTTAATTTTTCTAATACTTCATTAAACTCCATAAACGTGTGTCTTTTCTTGTAAAAATAAATCATCAATTTGCTAATCAGTTTGAAATTGTTTTTTTCTTCATCTGTAATGTCATTTTCATCCATTGGATACAAAATAGTTGTATTTGGCATTACAGGTAATGGATAATTAAATCTACATTGACCTTTACTATTTCTACCTTTGTAACATGTGTAGCTGTGTTTGTGCCATAGTACCGCCATGTATGGATTGTCTTCAACATACTGGCAAGTTATAAACTGATCAATGAAATCTGTACATAGAGAAATACTGTTATTGTTGGATTCATCAAGTTTTGGAGCATCTTTCAGCCATAAGAAAATGTGTTCATGGGGTGATCCTCGGTTTTGAAACTCAACTCTTTCATAACTGTCTTCAACAATATATTTTCCAAAAATACTTCCATTTTGCTTCAATAACCGCATCAATTTATTGACCTTATAATCAAAGTATCTGGCGCATGATACAGGATCATTTCTTATAAGTTCTGATTTTTCATATTGTTCTAGTAACAAGGCTTCTTTGATAGATAATGATTTATCAAATTTTAGCTTAAACAAAAATTTAACTAATTCTGGCCATCTTGTTTCTGCAGCTGAAAGAGTTAGAAAGAAGGTAGGCTTACCTAGTTGTCGTAACATCGCCATTAAATCTTTTTTCTTGCTTTCCCAGTATGGTGGTGATGAACGAATCTGTTTTAAAAATTTATATCCATAATCAAATTTCACTAATTTATTAATAAATTCCGGATTTTGCATAAATTTTGCTTTGTAGTTTGTATTTGCCTTTTTATTTTTTCTCAAGCATATATTGATATTTGCTAAACATGACTTTTCTAATTTCTTTTTTGCCATAAATAATATTCTTTCCGGCACGCAGCTTCTTCGATCCTTCCTTCTTGCCTCTGATTTTGCTCTAATGCTATACGTGATGTCCTTCGGCATTTTCATTTCGCAGCCAGCAAATATTTTCGGGAAACATAATTCTTCCAAGTCTTCTATTAAATGCCATGGAACTGGTTTGTGACCTTGCCCAGGGGCTATAACTTTAATTGATTCTGTTATTTGCACATCCCTATTAATTAATAATACATCATCAGCCTTTTCTTCTTCTTCTTCCTCAATATTTAATTCCCCATCTATACCTTCCTCTATTGAGCTTAACTTTTTATTTTCTGCTGTATATTCATCGATTAAATCATTTTCATCTAAAATATAATCTACGTGTCCAGTGCTATATTCAAATTGAGAAAAAAAAGACTGATCTATCTGGATGTCGTGTTTTTTATATAAGCATGTATTTATTAGGAATTTAAGAGCATCGCAAATCACACCGGGACGTACTGTTTCAAACATGTAATTTGATTTATGCAATATATGCCTTTTTAGTTTTATTTGTATTGTAGACATGCTGTCAAACTGTCTAGGCAAAACCTTAATCATATCATTTACTTCTACAGGTATATTAACAACGCTTCCTTTTATTCCTAATTGTGGATTTAAGCAAAAGGATTTTAAAGATCTTATTTGCATAAAAGGTATGTACGGTGCTACCATTCTTTCCTCAAGTGGTGATAGTGCTGACAAGCAAGATGGAATTTCAGGAAATTTCAAGTTATTACTAGTTGAGAATCTAGGAACTTTACCTAATATTACATTATTATTGCAAGTCTTACAGATGTATACAGATTCACAATTAAATACTTTTCTAGAGAAATCTTCATTGCTTCTTTTTGTCATTTTATTTTTATTTGCGACTACAACAGAATAAGAAAAGAATAAACCCTCACAACAACAACAAATATTTTCAGGCATATCAGTTCGAAACTTAATAAATTGTAACATTAAGTTAGTTTTGTTATTATTTATTCTTCTTAAAAAGTTATAAAAGTACTCACGGTAATGTAAGATATCCATATTTCTTAACTCTTTGATTCTTTCTGTATTCTTCTTTTGTTCTATCTGTTTGTATTCGTCTGATTCTCTCAAATGCTGAATTCTTTTTACGTTTTTTATTTTTTCCATCTTCTTATATTTCTTTGTTATTCTCATTTTGTGCATTTTGAATCTATTCTTTTCTTTCTCCGCCTGTTTATATTCTTCTTTTTCTCTCATTCTCTGCATTCTCAATATATTTTTCACCCCTTCTGTCTTTTTAAATGCTTCTTTTTCTCTTAATGATCGAATCCTCGATATATTTTTTCCCTTTTCAGCCTGCTTATATTCATTTATTTCTCTTCGAATTTGTATCCTTGATAAGTTTTTTACGCCCTCCTTTTCTTTATATTCTTCTTTTTTTCTCATTCTCTGCATTCTCAATATATTTTTCACCCCTTCTGTCTTTTTAAATGCTTCTTTTTCTCTTAATGATTGAATTCTCGATATATTTTTTCCCTTTTCAGACTGCTTATATTCATTTATTTTTCTTCGAATTTGTATCCTTGATAAGTTTTTTACGCTCTCCTTTTCTTTATATTCTTCTTTTTCTCTCATTCTCTGCATTCTCAATATATTTTTCACCCCTTCTGTCTTTTTAAATGCTTCTTTTTCTCTTAATGATTGAATCCTCGATAAATTTTTTCCCTTTTCAGCCTGCTTATATTCATTTATTTCTCTTCGAATTTGTATCCTTGATAAGTTTTTTACGCCCTCCTTTTCTTTATATTCTTCTTTTTTTCTCATTCTCTGCATTCTCAATATATTTTTCACCCCTTCTGTCTTTTTAAATGCTTCTTTTTCTCTTAATGATTGAATCCTCGATACATTTTTTCCCTTTTCAGCCTGCTTATATTCATTTATTTCTCTTCGAATTTGTATCCTTGATAAGTTTTTTACGCTCTCCTTTTCTTTATATTCTTCTTTTTCTCTCATTCTCTGCATTCTCAATATATTTTTCACCCCTTCTGTCTTTTTAAATGCTTCTTTTTTTCTTAATGATTGAATCCTCGATATGTTTTTTCCCTTTTCAGCTTGCTTATATTCATTTATTTCTCTTCGAATTTGTATCCTTGATAAGTTTTTGAAGTTCTCCTTTTCTTTGTATTTTTCTTTTTTCCTCAATCGCTGCATTCTCGATATATTTTCCATTCTTTCTCTCTTTTTAAATTCTACTGTTTTTCTCAGTCTCTCTATCCTCGCTATATTTCTTTTATTCTCGACTTTTTTATAATCATTTGTTTTCCTAATATTTTTCTTTCTTTGTTTATTTTTGCATTTTTCAACTTCAGTGTAATCACTTCTTGCTCTTATGTTTCTCATTAATTTCCTTTTCTTCGCATTTTCACTATCGCAACATTTATTGCTTTCTCTAAATTGTTTCATATATATTTTTCTTTCTTTTCTTCTCGTTCTTTCACTTTTCTTACTAGTTTTTCCACCTCCAAATAGTACTTCATACGAGAATACATTAACTTGTTCATTCATCGCTGACAATTTCCCTTTTAACCGTTTGAATGCTGAGGCACTTTCTGAAACACATCCTTAAATTGCTATTGGTATTTCAGGCCTCAATAAAAGTTTTTCCGGTGTGAATATTTAATTTTAGTTTTATATAAAATTCGAAACCCAATCATGCCCAGCTGGAAAGCTTCATACCGTGCAGTAAAAATGAAAAAAATCCAAGTAAGCAGCAATCGAAAGGGCATATATAAATGTGTATTTTTATGCATAAATTATTTACCCTCGATAGCTCTTTCTTCAGAAATAAAATATGAATTTTTCTAATGATCTATAAAAACATACCTAATTAATGAAAACCACGCCTTACTGTAGTTTATGTAAAACGCTAATTTAAGTATCATTAAAGGATGAATAAAAACAAAAAACATGTTTTACCATTAATAATTGTTCCCATACAATTTTTTTAAGAAAATTTAAGAGCAGCGAAAAAATTTAATTTTAATATAGTTTTCCAAATATCCAATTCAGCGTAGTGAAGGAGTGTGCGTTTTGATAAGATTTTATCCAGACTCCGCCCATTCTTATTTTTTTTCCAACTTATTTCATAAATATAAAGATATATATTTTAAAAATTATGAAACGAGCGTCGTAATAATTTATGCGTCGAAAATCACGTTAGATATTTCGCTTTTATTATGTAAAACACAATCACTCCTACAATTATCAGTTAACTTATAAATTCATTTTGTCTTTTGAAAATAAATAATGAAAAAAAGTTTTTATAATATATATATATATATATATATATATATATATATATATATATATACTTTGTAAAAGAAAATGTAAAGGCCATGTAGCCCTTTCTTACAGCGAGCGCAGGTGAGGTTGAAACGCTTTATCCCACTCTGCTTGTTATTGCAGACCACACATTGACGTAAATTTCATCCAAATAATTTTTCTAAGGCGAATTTTTTGTTCGAATGAGATGTTTGTATTAATTCACTATTCCTGAAAACTATCCATTCTTTTTCAATATCAACCGTTTCATACCATCTAGAAGTTTCGATTGACTGATTGATTTTTCTTATGTAAAAAAATTAAATTAAAATTCCGGTGACATCTGAATCCTACCTCTCGCAGCGCGTTAGCGCTGCTTCGCAGTTTTCGAGACTAGACATTGCAGCGCTATCGCGCTGCTTAGCAGTCAAACGGTTAAAGCATTTATTATCATTGCTGTTTAAAATTTGCCTTTAATAATTGGTAACAGTAACAAGTAAAAATTGAAAAATATTTAAAGATGATAGATTCAGGGTAGCAAATTCTAACAATTCCAAATAGCTTCATTTCCAATACTTAAGTTCGCATGGTTATATTCCTATTATTCCAAAAGTCAAGTTATAAACAAATTGCATTTAATAGCTGTAGCTGCGTTGAGAAGTGTAATTACTTCTCCGATTTCGATATTAATATGTGAAAAAAAAGCAGACGACAATTTTAATAATATTTATATTTATTATTCTAACAGTTTATTTTTGATTTTCAAAATTGCGCAGACGATTTTTTTTAAATTTTTTTTTTGTCCTTTCCAATAGATATGTATGTGTGTATGTATGTATACATTCGCATGAGTATTCTTTTAAAAAGCACAATATTCCTTTCAACCATTTTGCGAAAAGAGAATTTCATAAAAAAAAAAAAAAAAAAGACGCGTAGAGAGCATTAACGTTTATTTGCATATCTTTAGTATATTTTACACTTCATTTCATTTTCTGAAAGTTATTTATTATTTATTGTTATTAATTTAGAGGATGAATTCAGCTACTATAGTTTATTCAACGAAAGAAGAGAACGAAACTAAATAAAAGGGTTGCACAAAAATAGCCAAGAAGGTTCACTTTCAGCCGAAATCCCCAATTTGGAGAATTTAATTTTTTTTCACACTTTCTGTTTGGCACTCCTGGCAGAATGCCAGGTTTTTCACCGCAAGTTTATTCAACGAAAGAAGAGAACAAAACTAAATAAAAGGGTTGCATAAAAATAGCCAAGAAGGTTCACTTTCAGCCGAAATCCCCAATTTGGAGAATTTAATTTTTTTTTCACACTTTCTGTTTGGCACTCCTGGCAAAATGACAGGTTTTTCACCGCAGCCAAAACGCACGTGCGTTTATTTAGTTTCGTTCTCTCGATAGGATGAATGGACTATATTAATTATTATTTTAATTTTCGAACATTTGTCGTATTTTATTTTATGGAAATTACATCTGCTTCACTATTGCACATGACGATAAAAACTTCGAAAACAATACAAATATAGTAATGTTCCGTTTTAAATAGTTTATTAAAACGATCGTCAGTATTTAGATTCCATAACCTGTAATGTATAACTCTTTGTACCATCTAAACTAACTATAATTCCTACACCCATAACTATTTCTGCATCGGTGACCTAGGAAGTGTCTAGCAAATTTGAACTTAACTTAATGTAGCATTTAAATGCTATCTTGTTCACTCACACACATTACATACAACCCAATTGAATATAAACACTACATTCAATTGAGATGAATTTGATAGGTATGTTACTATATTGTAGACTATAAATGCTAGATTCACCAAAATTTATACAGATCGTAAAACTGTGACCTATAATATGTGAATAAATTTTTTGCTGAGTTTAATAAGGATTTTAGACGCTGTCACTCTTTTAAAAATTTGGTCCATAGGTCATAATGATAAAGAAATTTTCTTTGTGTCCCTGTAAAAAAAAAAAAAAAAAAAAAAAAAAAACTATAAGTGCCATATTCTCCAAAATCTATACAAATTGAGTACCTGTGACCTACAATATGTGTATAAATTTTTTGCTCAGTTTAATAAGGCGTTTAGACGCTATCGCACATTTAAAAATTTGGCCCCATAGGCCGTAATGATAGAGAATTTTTCTTTGTGTCCCTGTAAAACTAGTTGGCATAGGTTGACTCTGCTCAATTCCCCATCATATTTATGTTCTCATAAATTTCTAGCGCGAGACATATTATAATCATGTTAAAAGAAATGAATTTGACCAAAGCTTGATATAGTGACAGAATGAAATCCCCACCTAATAGGCTATCCACCGTTAACTTCGATATATATATCTTATTCTAATCTATTAATTTATTTTATCAGGGTCAATTCCGTTGTTTAGTTTCCTTGCAACTATTTCCAATGCAATAATCCTCAAAATTCATATTTATATGAAAAATTTACAATTTCGCTATGTTGATAAAATCGTAAATTGCGAATGATTTACGAAATTTTCCTATTAAAATATTTGTATTCAATCATGTTCAAACAAATATCATAAATGTAATTTTGAAGTTGTCTAATGTATTTATGATCCTCAAAATGGAAATTTATGATCAATTTTGCCTTATTCTGACATGTTAAGTAAATCGTAAATTCCAAATAACTTACGAATTTTTAAATTGGAAAAATCATAATCTATGATATTCATGCCAGTATCCTATATAATATTTCGAAAGTGGTTTGACATCTTTACGATGAAAATATCCCTCAAGATTGACGTTTATGTGAAATTTGGCTTTATGCTGCCATATTAAGAAATTCGTAATTTTCCAATAACTTGCGAAATTTTCAAAGTAGCATATTTATAGTTACTCATGTTCATTCCGGCATCAAAACTGATATTTTAAAACTGGTCTGACATTTTTACAGTAAAAAGTTTCCATTTAATGCACGTTTAAGTGAATTTTTGTCCTATTCTCCCATGTTAAGAAAATCGTAAATTTTTCATAACTTACGAAGTTTTTTACTTCGAATGTTGCAAAAGAACAGGGTTTTTGCCAGTATCGAAAGTAATATTTTAAAACTGATCTGACCTCTCTGCTATCATTTGTTCGTGAGATATCGTGTTAACAGACTAACAAACTAACGGACTAACACACTGACACACTAACGGACTGACACACTAACACACTAACAGACACCCTACAGACAGACATCATAAAAATTTTGTCATTTTCGGATTCCTCACACCTGAAAACGTGTAAAAAAGTCAAAAAACAGAGGTCGAAAATTTTCACGATTACCTAAGTTCTTCATACCTATAGTATGATGGGGAACTAATTTCACGATTACCTGAGTTCCCCATACCTATAGTATGATGGGGAACTAAAAACTATAAGTGTCAGTTTCATCAAAATCAATAAGGTTCATGCTACGGTGACTTGCAACATGCGTACAAACGTATAGCTCATAGGAGCAAAGCGTTTAGACGCTAGCGTGTTCACTCACAGACATACACACACGCATACATACATACATACACTGTAAAAAAAAAACTGTCGAAAAAACGGAAAAAAATTGTCAGCCAGGACGCCAATCATAACCCGTTTTCTTCACAGAAAAAAAGCGTTTAAAAAAAAAATTGGGAAAATCTGTAAATATTTCCGTAAATACTTCTGTTAAAGCAACGTAATTCTTCTATTAAAACAATGTAATTCGTCTGTGAATTCAACGAAATTTGACTGTTTAAAAAAACAGAAAACTCATTTTTAAAACATTTTTTTCCTGTGATGTAAACAGATCTCTTTTGTCTTTTAAACAGTGACATTCTGTTATATTTGCAGAAAAAAATGTTACTATAACAGAATTATTTTAAATTTTTTGCAGAGAAAACATGTATTTTTTACAGAAAAAAAAGAGGATTTTTCGTAAACTTACAGAGTATTTCTGCTAAAATAACAGAATTTCACTATTTAAAAAAAAAAAAAAATCTGTTTGCATCACAGAAAAAACTGTTTGTAAAAATGAGTCATATTCTGTAATGTTACAGAGAAATCATGTAATAAATATAGATTTTTTTCCGTACATTTACAGAATATATTCATTAGTTTAACTGTTGTTATCTGTAAACATAACGTATAATAACAATTGTTTAAAAACAGAAAACCTGTTTTAAAAATAGTTTTTATCTGTGAAGAATACAATTTTTTACTGGCATCCTGGCTGACAGTTTTTTTTTTTTTTTTTTTTTTTTGTGTATGTGTGCGTGGGAGCAAAAGTTATGCAATCTTTTTAGGTCAACAAGCTGGCCTAAGTGGTATTTTTCAATAAAACTCACTTGAAAAAACTCAAGTGTTTTTTATCAAAATCCTTATTTTAAAATCCACTTTTTATCTAACTTAAGCTGCTATCACACATACTCTCATGTGATCAGCAGTATCAGATACTTTCTCTCCCGAAACCACCTGAAACAGGTTTTTCGAGAGACAAACAGTCGAAAATGCATCGTGTGATAAGTTTCCCTTTCCTACCTTTGTCAATGACGAACTTATGACTGACTAAATCTCCTACGCTAGATGTTAGCTCGTATTCAACCAATCGAAGTGTGAGAAAATCAGAGTGTGTTTAAAACATGAAATAGTGAGCAATTAGTAGCCAATTGTTAATGCCTTTTTGAATTCATTTTAGTCTTCAAAATAACCCTATTACCTAATGCTTGATTATTCGGAGAGGTATTAGCGTAAAGTTCAGAGGGTAGGATCTTCTGTGTGATAGCTGCTTTACAATAAACATATAAACATATAAATATAGCACCATTATGACCACCCTGTTAATAATATGTAGGATCACCTTTAGCCTTCAAAACTGCCAGCACCCAAGTGTAGGATTGACTCTACAAGGTGCTGATAGATAGTCTGATGCATCTGGTATCAAGCGTGCATCAACTGGTCCTGAAATTCCTGCACATTGCAAGGGGGTAGCGTGGCAGCACGAATTAGGTTTTCCAGGTGGGACCACAAATGCTCTATTGGATTAATGTCAGGTGAATTTGGAGGCCAAGACATGACTTGAAAGTCACTAGAATGTACCTCGAACCACTCCATGACGATTCGACCCTTATGATATGGTGCATTATCCTGTTGGTAAACACCATCCCCTGCCGGAAATACTGTTGTCATGAATAGGTGAACCTGGTCTGCAATTATGTTCACGTAGTGCACAGACACCAGGGATTGTTCTATGCTGATTATGGGTCCTAATGTGCTCCATGAAAACATTGCTCACACCATAATGCCCCTGCCACCGGTTTATCTCCGTCCATCTGTGCATCCGGAAGTGAGGGTTTCCTTTGGAAATTGGCGTATTCGCACACAATGTGATGGACCAGAAAACGACATTCGTCAGACTATGCGACTTTCATCCATTCTTCTAATGTCCAATTCCGATGTTTCTTGCCCCATTGCAGACGCAACTGGCGATGACGTTCCGTCAGTGCAGGGACATAAGTAGGCCCATACACAGCAATGTACGCTGCACAATATGTTGTGAAACACTGTCTGGGTCGCCACTGTTGTAGCTGGTGGTGATTTCGGCTGTTGTAGCTCTTTGGTTACAGCGAACAATACATAACAATATCCGCTCTCCTCTGGAATCAATGCATCATGGACAACACACTGCTGGCCGGCGACTTGTCATTTCACCATCCATACATCACTTTTGACATGTGTTCACAACAACTGAACATGAACAGCCCACTAAACATACCGCTTGCGATTTTGATGTTCCCAGTCGCTGAGCCATAACGATTTGACCTTTATCGAAGTCTTATAAATCAACTGCTTTTCTCATTATATCGCTAATCGCACTATATTTGGAAAGACAATGCATAGCCGCTTTATATACTCCAACATCAACTGTACACGCGCAGTAGTTCTGTTCCTGGACGAGCCCATTATTACAGATGGAAGGTGGTCATAATGTAATGACTCTTCGGTGTATAACAAATATTATATACATTATTAGAACATGAACAAAGAATTTTGAGAAATATTGGAGGTTCTCAAACTACTCTGTAGAAAAAAAAAATCCGGAAAAATCCCCCATGGAAAAAAATTATAATTATCTTATTATATCAGAGTAAACATAGAACAGAGTAAACAGAGAACATCAGAATAAAAAATTATATGTGTAAAAGCAAAAGAAGAGTTGTTTGTTTATATAATAAAAACTGTGGAACTCAAGGAATGTAAAATATAAATAAAAATCAATTTTAAAAAATAATTCTGTAAACTTTAACACTGCAACACTGTTAAGTAATGTAGAGGGACAATAATTAAAACTATTTTATGAGAATCTATTGACTATGAAACATTTAATAAAACAACACTAAATAATTATTAAAATCCAGTTTTTTGTTGTAAAGGGCATATAAACAGAATTTTAGAATATTTAAAGAACAGTTATTAATTATAAAAAGACTTTATATTTGGACTCTGTATTTGGATATATATTAGTAATGAACATATATTATATAGTACATTAACATAGTATGTTAGTACTAAATTATACAACATTATATTTTTATCGTTTATGTTACAAAAATTTGGTGCATAGTAGTAAATTATACAATATTATATTTTTATCATTTATGTTAAAGAAGTCCAGTGCATTAACATGTGCAGGATTTAAAATGGGAAAATATTTAAAATAAGAAAAATGTGGAAAAAAAAAAAAAAAAGTGAAAATTTTACCTAGTAGTCATGCAATTACTATTGTGTTCCTTAGCAAATAGGCACTACATTTAAAATTTCTTCCACATGATTTTTTTTTTAATATATATTCTTTATGTGACAGGGAAAAAATGGGAGTACCCTTATTTTAATTGGGTTAATTATACATGCACTCCTTATCATTTTTCCCCCCTTTTTTAGTGGCATACTGCTAGAAATGTACAAAGTCCATAAGCTAAAACTTTTAAAAAATTAATTAGCTGTAGTTTATGCCTAAAAAGTTTCACAACTAAGTTTTATAACAACTAAGCAAAATGAAGTCAAACTCAAACTAAAGTGCATCTCAAAATCCCACAGGCAGGTAATTTTTTTCAAATAAGTCAAAAAAAAAAAAAAAAAAAAAAAATGAAGAGAAAGGAGATCCTAAAGAAAATAAATAATAAGCATATGGAATTAAAATATTAGTGCATTATAGCAAAGAAATTTAGTACAGTTTCATAGAATTTTTCTAAAAATATTAAAAACACAAATTCTGTCTCAAAAATAGAGACATTTTATGCTATTTGGTATTTAAATTCAAATTTTGGATCTATTCCTTTGAATTATCTTGAAAATCTTATTAGGCAAGCTTAGAATTAGTTTGAAGAATGCATGGCTGAATTAGCACCATTCTTCTGCTCTACTTATTATTTTAATTTCTGACAAAAACTTTTTTCTTACAGCCACACATTCTTCAACTTCTCACCCTGAACATGTCTGATAAGAGTTTTAAGATAATTAAAAGATACTGATCCAAAATTTGAATTTAAATACCAAATACTCGAAAAGTTTTCATATTTTTGAGACAGCATTTTTTTTTTTTAATTCTGTAAAACTTATACTATATTACTTTGTTATAATACACTTATATACCGATTCCATATACTTTTTTTTTTCATGATTATTACAGTTTTTTAACTGGTACTACTAAAAAATCACCTGTCTCGATAATTTTCAAATGCACTGTATGCCAAAACATACTTATACTTAAACCCCAGAAGCAGAACTTCCTGTATTTATCTGCAGCAAAACAAAATTTGTCTGCAATCCAACATGCCAATATATATATATATTTTTTTAACTACATTTTATCAGCAATATATTCAGAATTTAAAAGAAAAAAAAAAAAAAAAAAACAAGCAATAAAAATTAAGATATTTATTCAAATTCATAAATACAGCATTTTTATTCAAATAAAATATATTGATTAACATATGAATATTAACATCTGAATACATCAATTCAGATCGGAAAAAAAAAAAAAAAAAAAAAAAAAAAAAAAAATCAATTAGCATATAAGTTTACATCAACATAGTACATCAAGTCATATAAAATACAAATTATCAACACAATCAATTATCCATTCTAACACAGATTTCTTCGAATTCAAAATTTTAGAGTTCATACATTCTTTCTTTTTTAGTTCTGGATTTACTTTCGCCCCTTGATTTGGGTTTATTCCTAGAAAACACCTGTAAAGAAATATTTTTTTACTTTAGCAAGTTAAATAAGAATAACATATTAATTTTTTCCTATGTGAATAAATAAAACTATTTTAAACAATAAATAACTGTATGCACCATTAAATTGAAATAACATTCTCAAATTTGATGTCTCATGCCATGTCTGATTTTGATATCTTGGATGCTTTAGAAAAAAAACTAAAATGATTACACTTATTGCAACGCTACTCTCATCTGAACTTAAATCACTCAAACTCAGTTTGGTAGTATATTTAATGATAAAGGGCAAAACTGGAAAAATTCTTTAGTAGCCAGTGGCCAGTACTATCAATTTTATCACTAACCACTTTAAGTTAATAGCTATTTTTTATATCATGAGAGTAGCAATTTTAATATAAAATACTTTTTAAAATAATTTTATTTCAATAGAGTTAAAGTATTTCCTCTTTAAAAATATAGATACAAAAGCTTTAGATGACCTACATTACATAGCTGGCAACTTTGCAGCTTTAAAAATAGGAAGATTTCTACCCACAGAAAGCAAATAGGAATTTAATATATATAGAGAGAGAGATGTGAGGTGAGAATATTCTCTGAAGCTCCAAATTCAGAGAATACTCGAGAATATTCTTAAATACTTAACCATGACAGAAAGCATTCAGTAGCAAATAATAAATAATTATACAAATTTAATTTTTTTTAACGCCTATAGATTTGCATTTATAACAAAACCATCACTAAAATTTGACATTTAAAGAGAGTATTCTTTTCATAAAGATTTTCTAAAAAATTAAGAATGTGTTATATCTCATACATTTCAGTTTAAGTTTTGTGCCGAAAGTTAATGAGGCACCAATAAAAAATTGTAGAAAAATGAAAGTGTTTGGCATCACCCTGTAAAAAGTAAGGCTTGAAATGCAATCTGGCTGTAGCATGTGATTACGGGGCTCTTCCTTATTAGCTGTATAAATTTTTATGTCTCTACCACATGCAATCAGGGAGATAAAGGTTTTAAAAAATTGCAATTTTTTTTTTTACTTTTTTAGCTATAACATACAAGGTATTAAACCTAGCGCAAAGCTATTTTCAGGAAACCCGATATGCAATATTAGACACAGCATACTGCAATCAAATTGAAGAAATATTAAAAATCTAATAAAATATCAAAGTATTTACTAAATAATTTTTAACTGCACATGTATAAGATTTAGCAAAATTTTACTCGCATAATTTAATAGCCAAATGTATTGAGCTACTTACATAAAAACTCAAACAAGTATTACAAAACCCCAAACAGAACTTAAAAAATTCTGTGGCATTTAACGAACTAAATGTCAGCTGTTCCCCCCAAAAAATTGATAAGGTAAAAAAGTGAGTAAAACCCCTTATAGTTGAGTTTTTTTGGGGTAGAAAGAAACTGGATAGCAGTTTATTCTATGGTGTAGAACTTCTTGAGTTTACACAACACTTGTCTGGGGTTTTTACATGAGTAGTTCAATACGTTTGGTTATTAAAGTATGCAAATGAAATTTCGCAAAATGTCACACATGCATTGCTAAAAATTTTGTAAAAATTCTCATATCACATCAGATATTTAATATTTTTTTTATATTTTGATTGCAGTTTGCTGTGTCAAATATTGTATGTCAAGTTTCCTAAAAATAGCTTTGCTCTGGGTTACCTTGCATGTTATAGCAAAAAACGTGAAAATTGTTTTTCTATTTAATTTTATTTTTAAGGAAAAGCACAATTATACTTTTGCTAAAATTTAAATACCTTATACAAAACTTTTCCATTTTGTTTGACTGATTAATTTCGAACACTCCGTGTTCATCTTCAGAGTCGAAACACTAAACGCGTCGTTCTTCTGCTGATGTTTACTTTGTCGGTGTATCATGTGGTTGCCATTTCACTTCACTTCGTATTCTTCTAGTAGCTGTTGCCATGCGGCGGGTATGATATAATGCTCTCTGTCATTCACGGTATTATAATTAGTGGTAATTTCGAGGGCCTCCCGTTTTAGTGCATAGTTTTGGTTATTGTAAGGGGCTATTTTTTTGGTGTTAATGGAGTTAATATTAATGGGGTTATTGATGTGGGTGGCGGAGAAAGCTGTGGAGGATTTTCCTAGTTTTAAGTCTGCACGATGTTCTTTTTCCCGTTCTGAAATTTTTCGTTTGGTCATCCCGATATAGCAGGCTTTATTTCCGTTTAAATGTTCAAAGTCTATTTTGTAAATTCCTGGGGTAGAGTTTTGCTGAATGAGGTCTTTTTCGTTGTGGATATGTTGAAAGATACTTTTGTTTGGTTTTATTGGGATGTTAACGTTTAAATTTTTAGCTTCATTTTTTATTTTAAGGCTAGCACCGTTACTTTATGGGATGGCAGTGGTGAAGATGGGTTTAGATTTCTGGGCACTGTTGATTTTGTTTAAAGATTTTACGCGTTTTTTATATAATTTATTTACCTGATTTATAGAGTAGTTGGCTTTCGCGGCTATTTTTTTGATGTAGTTAAGTTCGTTGTTAAGTAGTTGTTTGTTGGAACAGACAAGTATAGCGCGGTTGATATAGGAACGAAGGGCTGATAATTTATAAGAGAGGGGGGTATTACAATTTTTATTTATGATTTCGGTGTTAGCTGTGGGTTTTCTGTGAATAGTAGTAGTGTCAAATGTGTTATTAGGATTTTTTATGATTTTTATGTCGAGAAAGTTTAGGTTATTGTTGGATTCTTTTTCAATGGTGAATTTAATATTGTTGTCGAGATTATTAAGTTCTATTAGAATGTTGTCAGGGTTTTCGGATTCAGGAATTATGGCAAAAATGTCGTCGACATAGCGCGTCCAGAGTTTACATTTGTTAATTATGTGGTGGGCTGAGTTTTCAAGCAGTCGGAGTTTTAGTTCGGCCCCATCTCCGGAATCATCGCCGAACTAAAACTCCGACTGCTTGAAAACTCAGCCCACCACATAATTAACAAATGTAAACTCTGGACGTGCTATGTCGACGACATTTTTGCCATAATTCCCGAATCCGAAAACCCTGACAACATTCTAATAGAACTTAATAATCTCGACAACAATATTAAATTCACCATTGAAAAAGAATCCAACAATAACCTAAACTTTCTCGACATAAAAATCATAAAAAATCCTAATAACACATTTGACACTACTATTCACAGAAAACCCACAGCTAACACCGAAATCATAAATAAAAATTGTAATACCCCCCTCTCTTATAAATTATCAGCCCTTCGTTCCTATATCAACCGCGCTATACTTGTCTGTTCCAACAAACAACTACTTAACAACGAACTTAACTACAAAAAAAAAAATAGCCGCAAAAGCCAACTACTCTAAAAATCTGGTAAATAAATTATATAAAAAACGCGTAAAATCTTTAAACAAAATCAACAGTGCCCAGAAATCTAAACCCATCTTCACCACTGCCATCCCATATAGTAACGGTGCTAGCCTTAAAATAAAAAATGAAGCTAAAAATTTAAACGTTAACATCCCAATAAAACCAAACAAAAGTATCTTTCAACATATCCGCAACGAAAAAGACCTCATTCAGCAAAACTCTACCCCAGGAATTTACAAAATAGACTTTGAACATTTAAACGGAAATAAAGCCTGCTATATCGGGATGACCAAACGAAAAATTTCAGAACGGGAAAAAGAACATCGTGCAGACTTAAAACTAGGAAAATCCTCCACAGCTTTCTCCGCCACCCACATCAATAACCCCATTAATATTAACTCCATTAACACCAAAAAAATAGCCCCTTACAATAACCAAAACTATGCACTAAAACGGGAGGCCTTCGAAATTACCACTAATTATAATACCGTGAATGACAGAGAGCATTATATCATACCCGCCGCATGGCAACAGCTACTAGAAGAATACGAAGTGAAGCGAAATGGCAACCACAGGATACACCGACAAAGTAAACATCAGCAGAAGAACGACGGCGTTTAGTGTTTCGACTCTGAAGATGAACATGGAGTGTTCGAAATTAATCAGTCAAACAAAATGGAAAAGTTTTGTATAAGGTATTTAAATTTTAACAAAAGTATTGTTTTTCTATTTTTTAAAAGAAACCTTTATGTCTCCTTGATTACATGCGGTAGAGACATAAAAATTTCCATAGATAATAAAGAAGAGCCCCATAGCTGCATGCTGCAGCCAGATTGAATATCAAGCCATACTTTTACAGGGTAATGCCAAACACTTTCATTTTTCTCTAATTTTTTACTTGTTCCCCTTTTATTTTTGGCAGAAAACTTTAACAGAAACGTATGAGGTATAACATGCTCTTTACACTCCTAAAGTTTCTAGACGATCTGTTTAGTACTTTTTGAGATATTTTTAAAAAGTTTGAAATCGAAAGTGTCGGGTCATTTATGGTAAGGTAGTATATGTTCTATTTAAATTAAAAACTAAAATAACAAATAGCTTAAAAATGATATTAATTTTATTTTGTAATTAACTTGTTACACAAAATTTAGAATCAAAGTTAATAGTTAGTTTCATCTTTTGATAACAGATCATTCAAGCTACCTTCTTTATACTGACAACCCATGCAGTTCTTTGTCATCGATATTACTTTGTTTAAATTCAACTGTTCCTGTTTTTATTTTAATAATTTATATTGTGCACCACACATGTCAATTTGCAGTGTTTAATCCAGAACAAATTTAGTGCCGCATTGAGGCATTTTCACAAAGTCAACTTTTAGCAATGGGGTACCTTCACAAATTCACTTTTCAGTAAAGAGGCACCTTCACAAAGTCAACTCTCAGCAATATAGCTGCACACTAAAAAATTTTATAAGCTTCACTGCATCAAACACATAAAAATACCCTCAATTTGGATATTTACTAGAAACAATGGTAAATATCTAAGTAAACACTTTCTTATCTTACATATAAGAAATAACTTGTTTCGCCTAAATATAGTGTTACGAAATTGTAAATAATTGTGTTTATTTTTTGTATAAATTCTTTCAAAGAGGCTTAGTAAGTTGATAGAGTGCTAATTTTGTGCATTTCTAGTCGTTTTAGCGCTGAAATAGCCTTATTTTCCCTTTAAAACGCATTAAAAAGCCCCAGTAATACAGGTGATGGATTTGGCGCCAAATTTGGCGACTTTTCCCCACCTTGGCGATTTTTTTGGCGACCTTGGTTAGAAAATCCTTATATGGGATATACCAAATATGGAAGGTGTAAGTTGATTGGTTGACCACTTTCTAGAGTTTTCTCGAAAAATCTGGGTTCCATGGAACAGTATATAAGGAAGCGCTCTCTCGCCAAGGCAGTCTGTTCAGTTCAGATCTCAGCCAGCTTCGCTAGTGCTTGCATTGCTCTTGAGCCTCTTTGAGAGAGACTTGCTTCAAGTGTTATTGGTATACAGTTTGTACTGTGGATTTGCTATTGACAGCTGTTGTTTAAGCTGTGTTTACTGTTTGAATTGAAGCTGATACTTGGTTTATAGACCTGTATTTTTCTGGAACTTTCTGTGAATAAATTACTGAATTTTTGTACGTTTGGCCTTTCATTCTCAGACAACTCACGAACCCCCAAGTACGCAACAATATATTTATTTTGCAACTGTTCCATTTTATTTTTTAAATACATTTTAAAATTACAAAAACTGCTTTGCACATTTCGATTAATTGCTCTGAAGCATTATTAATTTTCACAAACTTACTTGATGTTTTCACAAATTATTTTTTAAATTCACAAATGGGGTACCATTTTGAAAAAGCTGGATTAAACCCTGATTTGTCACTTCTCTTTATAGAAAAACAATTTTTTTTTTACTGTGAACAGTTCCATATAAAAATGTTTATCCTTTAAATACATGTTGAATAAAACCTTTTTTATTTTATACAGATAAGTGTAAAACATTTTAAAGCAAAAACATTAAATAATTAGAAATATTTTTCAATAAATGTCCCCTTTAAAAATAAGTGTCTGTAATGAAATAAAAAAAACTAATTTAATGATTTGTCCCTTTATTACTTGAGATATCACTAGATTTTATCTTCAATAATTTATAAGATTTCACCTTTTAGCCTTGAAGAGGATTTATTTTATTATTATTTTTTTAATATATACAGCTAAATAGATTTAATTATTTAATTAATCTGATTATTTTATTAAAAGAATAATTTCATACATTTTTTAACTTATTGCACATAAATTAATACTTATACAGAGCACAAATTTAAAAATTATCCATTATTATAGCTTCAGTGAGAAAATTCTCGATTATTCTCTTCCAGGAGAATATTTCTCAGAAAGATTATTCTCGAGAATTTTACAACTCTCTCTCTATATATGTATGCATTTAAGCCAGATCAAATTTTGAAGCACACATTTGTCAAATAAAGGGCAAACACATGGCGACTAAATAAAAAAAGATGGCGATTAAAAATTATCCATTGATCGCCACTAAAGTCGTCACTTTTTGTGATCATTAAAAGATTTAAAAAATCGAGCGACGATAGGCAATCGAAGCCTTGTGATTTCCAATCTTTTTCCATCCATGGCATAAATGTCAATGTTAATCTTGCTTTATTATATTCTACAACCTATAAAGAAGTAGAATTGTTCAATATATATCTCACTCATATAATTTTTTGACCCCCCCTTTCCCTCCCCCTAAAGATCTGTGATCACACAGCTTATAAAAAGCTTTATAATTTCTAATCATACTCCATTTGCCGCAAAAATATAAATATCTATTTTAAACTTACTTTATTAGATTCTAGAATCTGTAAAGAAGTAGAATTGTTTAATATCTCGTACTCATAATTCTTGTAATCCCCCCCCCTCCAACGATTGGCAATCACATGCTCCACTGAAGCCTTGTGATTCACAATCTTTCTCCATCCATAATATAAATGTAAATATTTATTTTAAAATTTAATGTTTAGATTCTAGAACCTATAAAGAAGTATATAGATGTATCCCCCCCCCCTATACACACACAGACACATGTGTGCTCCATTTCAACTAACAGTTAATGATCAAATGTCCTGCAAAGCACAATCTTTTTCCATTATTATCTCCATAGTATTTAGTGTATATTTAACCCATTTAAGATATTTGACAAATGTGTGTATCAAAATTTGATTTGGCTTAAATGTGTATTTTTCAAAAAAATTTGTATTTGCTTTCTTTTGAGTAGAAATCTTCCTTTTTCCTTCCCATTTTAAAGTAGAAATCTCCCTATTTTTAAAGCTACAAATTTGGCAGCTAAGTAAATTATTTTTAATAAAGCAGCTAAGTTTCCATATCTATACTTTTTAAGAGAAAATATTTTAACTCTATTGAAATAAAATCATTTAAAAAAGTGTGTCTTTAGAAATAAGAAAAAATAATAAAACTGCTAACTGTATTTACACAGGACCATGTAAAAGGTTGTGATGATGATGAATCAGCTGATTCATTTACTAGAAAATATCCATGTGAACTGTGAATGATAACAGCTTATTTCACTTTTAAGTGAAAGCTTTTTTTTTTTTTTTTTTTTTTTTTCAATTTGTTTAAAAATAAATTGAAAAAAAAAAAAAGTACTACTGAATTATTTGAAAAATAAAAACTTTTGCTGTTATTGTTACAGCCATAAGCAGATTTTAATTTAGGATGTGCAATTTAGGATTTTTAAAATGAGCGTAATTACAAATTACAATTTCAGTGTCCCTGTGTTAATTGTATTATTATATGTATTTCTTATTTTCATATTTTTCTTGTGGTGATTATACCGCAAAATGGTGACAATGCTTTTTGCAGTCTGAAAGAAATAGTCTTATGTGAAATGTGGCCACTAACTTAAAAAAGTGGCTACTAATGAAACTGTCAGTACCGGCCACTGGCCACTAATAAATTTTCCCAGTTTTGCCCTTTATTGTCAAATAGCTTCTTAAATGGGTAAATTATACACTGAATACTATGGAAAGATAATAATGGAAAAAGATTGTGCTTCACAGGACATTTGATCATTCACCACTAGTAGAAAATGGAGTGGGATGGGAGGGAAGAAAAAATTACATGAATGGGAGATATTAAACAATTCTACCCCTTCATAAGTTCTAGAATAAATTGAATAAAATGAAAATTCAATGAAATGAAAAATTTCCAAAAGTATATTCTCATTCAGGGCATCTACTGACTTGACAGAAAAAAATGCATGATCTATCGACGTATCCAACTTTTCTTTTTTAATAGATAGTTTCTTTTTTTTTTTTAAACCAATGTAAAACCTTATTAACAAATATATATATAAATAAAGGGGGAAGAATATTTTTTAAGTTATCGTTTAACATTATTAGCAGTTAAAAAAAAAACTTTAAATTTTATATAATAAAAAATATTTTTACCAATTTCAATATTTAAACTTAATTTGAAATTTAACTCCACTATTTGGTCGTCGAATATTAAGATATTCGGCCAAACCAAACATTTGGTGTTACTTGCCGAATACCAAAAAGTAACCGAATATTTGGTGCAACTCTAATTAATAACTAATTTATTTTCACAAATTATTTTTAAAATATATATTCTGTGTATCTGAAAATACAGAAAACTGTTAGTGAATTCATTATTAATTTCTAACAAAATAATAAACAAAATTATATATGAAAGATAATTATGCAAAATAATAATAATATTTACATGCTAATAATGCCTTAGAAATTAAGATGAATAATATATTAAATACAACAATCTCAAGTAATGTTACTGTTGCGTAAACTCCTGAATATTTGCTGTTTTCCATAATAGATATTGAAGTTATATCTTGTAACTAAAAGTGAATTAAGGAGTGATTAATTTTTAAATGAGACACAGGCATTTAATAAAAATAGAAAAGCAATATTTACTAAAAATAGCTTTTTCTTTTTTTTTGGTGGTGGATTTTCTTTTAAGTTCCAGGGTTCAATCCAGGTTTTAATTTTTGGGCCCTTTCTTTGTGAAATTTTTATTTATTGTGAAAAATAAAATATTTTTATGGGAAAAAAAAAAAAAAAAAACTGTAAAACCTCCTATTTTAAGTAATTCTATATATAGTGTTAAATATCAAGTTCATAGAATTTTGAAGAAATTGATTAAAAATAATACTGAAAACATGGAAACATTATTTCACAAAAAGGATCATTTTTATAAATTTGAATTTTGCAAAGGATCTCTTTTTATGATGTGGAATTTTGTAAACTGCTCTTTTTTATGATATGGAATTTTGTGAAGGGGTACAAAAGGGACCCAATTTTTCCCTAGATTGATCCCTGAGTTCCATTATTTAAATACATTTGGAATTCCTTTTACTAGAAAGTTTATTAACATATTACATATATACAGTGGTGTAGCTATGATGGGGCAGTCGTAAGTGGTGTCACCCCTTACATACATTAAGATAAATCTTAAAAATTATAAGAAATAAAACTTGAATTTTTTATATAAGTAAAACCATAATAAAAAAATAAGCAAACTGATGATAAATGAAAATTAATCCCAAAACACACAAGGGCCTTCTTCAGGGGAGCCCCCTCATGTAGGAAATGGAATATGAGAAGTTTCTGACGAAAGGTGAGCTATTTACCCAAAAAAGACACATTTCTAGCCCCCGACTTCTCAAAGATGAAAGCAAGACCATATAGCAAACGAATTGAATTAATACAAAGCATTAAAAAGCAATTAAATTCATAAATAAAGTACAAAAGTAAATACATCAATATAAAAATACAAAAATATAAGTAAATACAACGACAAACATAAATAGCAAGTAGATCCTCCTTGAAATTTTTGAAAAAATGTACGATGAATTTTGTCATGTAATTGATTGTGAAAAAGTTTATTGGAAACCTTATTAAATTTTGTATATTTCAAAATGCTTTGTTTAGCAGTGTAGATTATCTTTTTTTATAAATTCACAGTATCCTGATGGAAACCAGTTACTCGAGTGCCTTCGCTAACATTTTTCTATTTATGCTTGAGAGAAAATTTAAAGATATTAAGTTTTATAGATATATTGATGACGTAATAGCAAAAAACTGTGTGAAATATACTGCTGAAATTTATCCCTCCGACCTTATCTTAAACTGTACTGACACTGAAGACAAAAATTCTTTCCTGGATTTAAAAATTCGAAAAATAGTTAAAAAAGTGGTTTATTGGTATTTATGATAAAAGGCACGATTTTAGCTTTAAAGTTTGTAATTTAACGAATTAGTTCTCCCATATTAGTCACAGAGTTTAAAACATTATGTTTACTCAAATTAACATAATTAAAATGATTTGCAATAACCATTTAGACCTAAATTTAGCTCTTGAAAATCTCAAAAATATTTTAGCTGTCAACCACTATCTTGTTTTCCTACTCGATAAATATTTCAATCTTCTTGAATACGATCTAACTTAAGGTTTTTTCTCTATCTTGGGTGACATTAAGAACTGGTAAGTGGTCCTACCAACTGAAGCAGGTTCAGTACTCTTTCTGATTTGGAGGGGGGGGGGGGGGGGAACGTTCAATCTTTAAAATATTTTCAATCTACTTGCTATTTAAGTTTGTTCTTGTATTTACTTATATTTTAGAATTTTTATATTGATAACTTTTGTACTTGAATTTTATTGCTTTTTAATGCTTTGTATTCATTTGTTTGCTGTATGGTCTTGCTTTCATCTTTAAGAAGTCGGGGGTTAGAAAAGTTTTTTTTTTTTTTTTTTTTTTTTTGGGGGGGGGGGGGGTAAATAGCTTATGTTTCATCAGAAACTTCTCATATTCCATTTCCTACATTAAGGGGCTCCCCAGAAGAAGGCCCTTGTGTGTTTTGGGATTAATTTTCATTAATCATCAGTTTGCTTATTTATATATATACATATTCAAATGTCTCTATTAGATTAAAAAATGCAACATGAAATATATTATTCATAGAAAAGATAAATAAGAAATAAGAAAAATGAAGTAAAAAAAGTAATGAAACATAACTTTAAATTTTTTTAAATTATTATCTACTTTTTATAATATTTCAGGGTTGGCTAGATTTTGCCCGACCCGAAAAAACCCCGAGTGGCTTTTTTCAATAAAACCCACTTGAAAAAAAAAAAAAAAAAAAAAAACCAAGAGGGTTTTTTCAAAATCCTTGTTTAAAATTGTACTTCTGTCTACCTTACAATAAGCATGCAAATATAAACCAAATATCATATACATTATTAGAACATGAACCAGGATTGTTCGGTTTTCTCCATAGTGGAAATAACCGCTGGAAAAAACCTGGTTAAAACCATCCCGGACAAATTACCATTTTGTCCACTATTAATTATTTGCGAGTACTAAATTAAAAATTATCTTTATTCTTTCCATATATATATAAAACAATTCTTTAATTATATGTGTATAAGTGTGGGGCTCAAGAAATACAGTCACCTGATCGCCATCGGCGACCATTATTTTTTAACTGGCGATGTTTTCAACTTGAAAATTCAACCCCTTTTTTTTTTTTTTTGTGAAAGAATTGGTCTCAGAATTAGGCTCTGATTCTATTTTCGATGTTGGCTAACTCTTACTGTTTTCATTCCTGTTTCTCTTGCCACTTTGAGACACTTTATTGAATCAATACACCATTAGGGGATTTACACATCTCCCTGAATGTTACAGAACACGGTGTTAAATTATTGCAGTGTTTTATGGAATTAGTTTACACTGCTCCTGTTTGCCTATGCTATTGGCCTGATGCTGAATCGTTGTGCCGGTGTAATGATGTATTAATGTTGATGGTGCATTGTTTTAAGGAAAATAATAAAACTGGTTTCATGATGTTAAATTTAAACAGGTGTTTTCTGATGTATCATTATAGCCTAATAAATAATTGATTTTTACGCATAGAATTTTGATTTCTACATTCAAGTAAATTTTAAAATTGAAAAGGAAAAAAAAAAAAAAAAAAAAAAAAGAAAGAAAGAAAGAAAACGACGAGGATATTTTTTACGGACTACCAGAAATTTTTGTTGGCGACTATATTTTTACAAATTCCTGGAACCGTGTATATAATCAATTTAACTACTTCAAAATAGATATGAATGAAATAGACATGCAAAGTTAACAATATTCAATAAATAAATATATTTGTATTTTTCTAATGGTGGACTGGATGCAAACGTGATAGTTTATAGTTTCAATTTTGATTCCCCTCTCTTTCCCCACTGCACAGTGTTCGGAATTTCAAAAAAGCTGGCCAAAAGTTGAAATTAAAGAAAACAAGTGAAATTGTGATGTATATATATGTTTTCGAGATCGCTGAATCCGAATCTGACATTGGTTTCTTGAAAACTTCAAAGGCAAACTCAAAAACAAGATGGCGGATCCAATATGGCAGACAAAAAATTAAAAAATTAATATAAGATGGATAATTCTTACATTAAGGGGTTTTTGAGGGCACTGAATTCAAATTTGACGTTAGTTTTCATTTAAAAAAGTGATATTACACTCAAAAACAAGATGGCGGATCCAATATGGCAGATCAAAAATCAAAAAATTGATAGATGAAGGATAATTTTCACATTTAAGGGTTTTTGAGGGCGCTAAATTCAAATTTAATATCAGTTTTTATAAAAAAAGTGATCTTGCACTCAAAAACAAGATGGCGGATCCAATATGGCAGACCAAAGTCCAAAAAATTAAATTAAAAAGTTAAAACGCTTTTACACATACAGGGGCAGGCGGGGGCACCCAATTCTTTAACGGCTGAATAAAATGGACATCCCTTAACACTCTCCACTTTGAATCAATGCGGGATCTTGCGAGATAAAAAAGTTTCCATACTTTGAAACTTTTGGTTATGTTATAATTGAGGTTAACTTCAAAAAGCCGCTCAGGAGATCACTTGATGAAAAAAAATACAGCATAAATATTATCTACTAACCTCCACAATTGTCGGCCATATTTTGTTGAATGTTGTTGTTGCAAAATTTTCCGAGAAACACTATTTGTTTAACTGTTAAAATGCATTAAAAGAAAAAATTGTCACGTTTTCTGCCAGCCTACACTTAGAAATATGTAGATAGAAAAATTTTTCCACCTCACAGTTTCATTCAGTGGCTCCCTCTGAAGGTATTTCCGCGGTACTTACGTCTAAAAACGCGCCTAAATTTTTCGACTTTTGGCCAGCTTTTTTGAAATTCTGAACACTGTGCACTGCTTTCAACTACATTGTCATTTCTTCTCCCATAAGTCATAAATACCTTTTAAAAATTTGTTATTAAGCACGATAAAATTGAATGGCTCACATATCTTTCATGGAATTTTTTACTTTCTGAAAATATACAGATAAGGAAAGTATTGTAATCATGACGAAAACATAACTTTGTAATGTTGGTGTATCTACATGTTTTGAGGTCCCATGAGTTCATTTTTACTATTTTTACAATGATGTATGTATGTCTGAGTATGAGTGAATATAATATTGTCTAAATGCTTTGTTCAAATCAGCTAAAATTTAGTAAATATATTACTGGTTATTGTAGCACAAACTGTATGCATCTTGAAAAATCTTGCACTTATAGTTTTTTTTTTTTTTTTTACTGGGACACAAAGATAAATTCTTTATTATTATAGCCTAGGGGCTCAAATAATTTAAAGTGTGATAGCATCTGAATTCCTTATTCGATTCAACTGAAACATTATACACATGTTATAAGTCACCGTCAAATGAATTGTGCAGATTTATTTTGAATCTCACAATTTATACTTTTTTTACAGGGATACAATGAAAAATTTTGTAATATTATGGCCTATAGTCTGAAATTATTTAAAATGTGATAGCGTCTAAATGCCTCATTTGATTGAGCTTTAAATTTATATACATGTTATAGGTCTATGTCACACAAACTGTATACATTTTGGTGAATCTAGCACTATTAGTTATTTTACAAAGATACATAAATTTTTTTGGATGTATTCCATTTTGTTAAACAATATACCAATTGGGAGAAAACAATCAAACACTGATTATAATTTTCTCATTTATTTATTTAATGACTTCTCTTACTTTATTTCATTTAAACAACAGTGAATTACTTAATGTTCAGAAATTCGAGTGGAGTCAATCGACATTTTTATTATTTCTTCTCTTAATGCTTCTGCATGATTACTAAATTGGTTTTATATGTATATATGCGCACATTTATATTATTATAGGCATTACTTTTGTAAAATAAATAAATAAAAAATAAATAACTTTTTTATTTGGAAGTAAAATTTTAGTTTTGTATTTTTTTATCTGGAATTTCTATTACCAATTAATAACTTTTTTTTTTTTTTTTTACAAAATTAAAATAAGAATATAAAATTATCAAATGATTATGTAAATTTGATTTTTTAAATTCTTGGATAAGAAAATGGCATGTTGGTATTGCAAATAAAATGTTATACAGAATTTAAAGCTTTACTTTGAAAGGACTTGCTGACATAAATTGATAAAAACATTAAATCTACATTTATGAGATTTTTTTTTTTTTTTTTTTTTTTTTTTTTTAATCTAGTATAGAAATCTATAATAATAAAAGAAAAGGTTTGTCTGTCTGTCTGTCTGTTCTTTTTATACGTTCAGCCCCTACTGAACGCAGAAGTACAAAAATTGACATACGGATGCTCAGGAGCCTTCCCGAGGGGCTCCTGAAAACAGAATTTAAAAATTTTAATTAGTTGTGGAGATATTAATTAAAATGTCCACTCATGTCTAATCTAAAAGCGATCTCAATGATTGAGAATTCAGAGCTATTGCATAAAAAAAGATATTTTAACGGAGTTAAAAGCAGAAAAAGTGGAAAATAAATTAGAAATATTTGTCCGATCGTTACGATTTCGATACCAAATGAAAGGGGCATTTTTTCTGAATCTAAGTGTGCAAGTGACTTATCAGCACAACAATTAGATTTTTTAAAATTAACTAAAGTATGAATTTTTTGTGGCAACATCATTTCAAATGCCAGACTATCGTCTGCCATGAGAAAGGAAATGATTGTAACCAATCAAGATGTTTACAGTGGGGAGAAATATTGCAATTTTCAAATTTTAATTCACGTTACATTTGAATTAATACTCAGCGTAGACAGCATATTATAAAGCTACTGTTCAATTTTCATGAAAATATGTGAATAAACAAAAAAATTAGATTAAATTTTGTATTATATTTTGCACTATTTTAAATTGAGATATGCCGTTGAAATTTCGTAATATTTGGTTTTTAACGCACGATAATTCGATTCTGAATATTTTTGAAAGTGTCATTGTCAGATTTAAGGGGGGTGCTAGGGGAGCTGAAGCACCCCCCCCCCCGAAAAAAAAAAAAAAAAAAATCTGACATTTACAATTAAATATTGCATTTGTAAATTTTTTATTGGTCTAGAATAACACTTTGAAAAATTTTAGCCCCCTCCCCCCAAAAGTCAAGTTGTGGATCCGCCACTGGAAAGTGTAGAATTATTAGGAAGGGCTTGAGGGGGCAAGGGGCGAAGGGGCAAAAAAAAAAAAAAAAAGTTACAGCGTTCGAAATTGTTATTATTAGGTTTTAAGGAAAGATAAATAGACTGCGGATATTTTCAAGTGTAAAATTATTAGAAGGGACGGAAAGGGGGGGAGGGGCAAAAACATAGAAAAGGAACGGTTGTTTCGGAGAAAACAACAGAAAACCCAGAACGCCTTTATTCTTTTATATTTTGCAGTTTCGAATTCTGATACTCCTTTCACATTTCATACTATGGATTTTTAAAAGTATTTAGCCCGGAATTACGCAAGTTTCGGAGAAAACCACGAAAAAGTCAGACATAAATTGTTTTATAATAGTGTTTATATCATTTTTGTATCTCAGCTTCTAGTTAGCATAATTTCAAAAGTAATATGTCATTTTGAAACTTATTTGATTTGAATTTCAAGAGTAGATGCCACAAATTTCTGTCTCTTTCCATTAACCGACTACCGTAAGTAATGGAATTCGAGATTTCACGTGATTTACACGTTTTAAGGTCTCCTGATTAAGTTTTCTTTTGTATCTCAGCTACTAATTAAAATAATTTCATAAGTAATACATCATTAGAAAGCTTTTTTGATTTGGAATCGAACAGTGGAATACAGAAATTTGTATTGCCAGATGGCGCTGTAGTATTTTAAAATTTCAATATTTCAATTTCTAATTATGATTAAATTATTTTTAATAAATCATTCGAAAGATATTTTAAAGTTCTTTTGAATTATCGAAAGTTTTCACCAGATTTACACGTTTTGAGGTCTCCTGAATCAGTTTTCTTTTGTATCTCAGTTATTAATTAAAAAAATTTCATAAGTAATGCATCATTTGAAAGCTTTGTTGAGTTCATACACATTTTAAAGTACTTTTACATTATCGAAAATAGCATTCGAGATTTAACCCGATTTACACGTTTTGAGGTCTCCTGATTAGGTTTTCTTTTGTATCTCAGCTACTAATTAGAATAATTTCATAAGTAATACATCATTATAGAAAGCTTTTTTGATTTGGAATCGAACAGTGAATTACGGAAATTTCTATCACCAGATGGTGCTGTAATATTTTCAAATTTCAATTTCTAATTATGATTAAATTATTTTTAATACATCATTCGAAAGATATTTTAAAGTTCCTTTAAATTATCGAAAGTTTTCACCAGATTTACACGTTTTGAGGTGTCCTGAATCAGCTTTATTTTGTATCTCAGCTACTAATTAAAATAATTTCATAAGTAATACATCATTAGAAAGCTTTTTTTATTTGGAATCGAACAGTGGAATACAGAAATTTGTACTGCCAGATGGCGCTGTAATATTTTAAAACTTCAATATTTCAATTTCTAATTATGATTAAATTATTTTTAATACATCATTCGAAAGATATTTTAAAGTTCTTTTATATTATCGAAAGTTTTCACCAGATTTACACGTTTTGTGGTCTCCTGAATCAGTTTTCTTTTGTATCTCAGCTTATAATTATCATTTTCTTTGATTTTTTTTTTTTTTTATTGGTCATGATTAAAATGAAATTACACTTTTCATTAATTAAATTACTAGTTTCTAATAAAATATTTCTATTGCTAAAATTGCTAATTCAAATTTAAAAGTACAATTTATAGCTTTAACAGAATATTTTTATGCAGCGAATATGTACAGTTGAATGGATTTTATTTTGTCCAGTTTCATGTGTTTTTTTCCAGTTTTGTCCAGGTTCCCGGACTTTTGACAAAAAAGTGGACAAAATAACAACCCTGACATGAACAAAAAATTTTCAGAAACATTAGAGATGCTCAAACTGCTGTATAGAAAAAAAATCCTGAAAAATTCACCGCAAATATATATATATACATATATATAATTATCTTATTGAAACAAAATAAAAAATTATATTAAAAAAACAAAAGCAAGAAAAAATGGTTGTTTTTCAGTATAAAGAAAACTATAGGACTCAAGGAATGTAAAATATAAATAAAATTTAAAAATTTCTGAAAACTTTATTTAACAGTGCAACACTCATGTAATGTAGAGGGACAATAATTTAAAACGTTTTATGAAAATCGATTAACTACAAAAAGTTCAATAAAGCAACATGAAATCATTATTAAAATTAAATTTGTTGTTGTAAAAGGCAGATAAAATTTTTTTTAGAATATTTAAAGTACAATTATTTAATACTTAAAATTTCTTTATAACTTAATCATAAAAAGACTTTAGAAATTTTAAAATTAAAATTAAATCTTTAAAATTTCAATTTTAATGAATAAATAAATTTTTTTTACATTATGTTATTATGAATGATATATTTAATATTTAAAAAAAGAAACAATGAAAATATTCCTTAAAACTCTGATAAAATCCAAAAATACTCTGAAAAAAAACCCTTATTAAACCCGATAAAACCCTGTTTATCTGAAAAAAAAACAGGGATATTTTCCAACCCTGTAATATTTACATACACAAGCAACATAATAAGCAAAGGATAGGCAATATTAACAATTTTAAAGAAAAGTAAAAAATAAAAATATTACCTAAAAAGTTTCACTGGCCTCGCACACAGTCCTGCATCAGGTTGGGCACTCGACGGCTACCTGCAAATTTGTAAAATATTATAAAACTAAAAAATTTAATCAGAAAAAACAAATGTAATACAACATCATGCATTTTGCATAAAATATTTAATTTAAAAATCAACCCTTTTTGCATTATAATGTAATTGCTGATTTTTAAGAGAGCAATATTGATTAATTAAACAGAAATTGTTGAGTTTGGTTTTGGCTTTTCAAATTGTAAACATAATTAAAAATTATTTTATGAGTGCCATTGTTTACACTAGAAAAATTAAATTACACTGCAATCTTACTTACATTTTAGAATATTTTATTATGAATGTTGATATAATTTTTAAAGTAATTCCATCTAAACTTTTAATTAAAAATCAATTAACTATGTTACAAAAAAAATATATGTATGAACATTTTTTCAAACATGTCAGAGAAAAAAAATGTAAAGTATCATAGGAAGAAAAAATTGATCCAATATTACAATACCATTTAATAAGTAATAATCCCTTTATGAAATTTAAAAAGTATATTTTCAAACATGTCAGATGTCAGAGAGAAAATGTAAAGTATCACAGGAAGAAAAAATTGATCCAATATTACATTACCATTCAATAAGTAAAAGTCCCTTTATGAAATTTAAAAAGTAAACAAAATTCAGAATCAACAGTGATAGCAACGATACCCAGTTTATTCAAAACAAATTTAGCGATATTAGAACAACTATAGTACTTTCCCACAGCTGAATTTGGCGATTATGGCTAATTCATAAATCTAAAAATCATATAGCATAAATGATAAAATCATAAGCTAAATTATAAATCATAAATCCAAAATAAATAGCATGCATGCTGCCGTATAGCATATCGCAAACAGTTCAGAACGACATCGTTATCTTTCAAATCGGCGCCAAAGAAAAATCGCTAAATTCAGTTGTGGGGAAATACTACAGTTGTACCGCGATATTCAACAATAAATATTATATTTATGAACTTACCTTCATAATTAAAATGGAAAAATATCCATGATTAACGAACGAAGAACGATCAGGGCCGGCAAAATCCATGTCTCTTTCAATCAAATCAAAAACAGTGCTACGCTACGTTGCCACTAAAAAAAAAAAAGATTTGCCATGAAAAATCTTTGAGCTTCAGATTGAATGGGTTTTATACGCCGTAAGTAAATTTGATAAATAATAGCTTGATAAACCAATTAATATTTGTATGAAGGAAGGTATTTTTTTAATTCAAGGTCATTTCGCTTAAGCTCTATGACGTAGTAGATATTTTTCAGTCATTCATACGGTAGGCTGACGAGATCAAAGTACCTTTATAATAGAGAGCGTTAAAAATTGCGACAATTATCAATTTTTCATTCCTAATAAATAAGAACTAAAAATAAAGTATTATTGATTAATAATTTACTTTCTTAAAACTTACAAAAATGCCTTTAAAAAAAAAAAAAAAGTCCCCATTTGTACCCAAAAAAATGTGAACATTTGGTCAGCTTATCATACACGGGGAACAAATGTCCCCATTTTCCGGGGAATGTCTCCAATTTCGAAGGAAAATAATTTATATAAGTAAGGGAGGCATACTATTGTAACAATCGCAGCTATCATAGATCACAAGTCGGATCATACACTCCGCAGCAAAAGTATCCGAGCACTAGCAATAATCCCAGTCTTAAAAAAGTACACTTAATACTGCTTTTATAAATAAATCCTTGTTGAGTCCTGTTCTTACTCTGTCTAAGACCATGATTCGACAAGGATTTATTTAACAAAGCAGCATTAAGTATACTTTTTTAGACAAGGATTATTGCTAGTGCTCGGATACTTTTGCTGCGGAGTGTACGATCCGACTTGTGATCTACGATAGCTGCGATTGTTACAATAGTATGCCTCTCTAATACTTGGGCCCTCCGTGGCCGAGTGGATATGTCACCACACTGCTAATCGCCTTCGAGCGTAGGAGAGCGGGTTCGATTCCCGCGCTGGCCCTGGGTGTTTTCTCCAATTCTTCGTATTGTAATTCTATCATGTGCTATCTGTCGTTATCTGACGAAGATTTACAAGCGGACTATATGTCAAGCATACAAATCTGATGTATATGTTATCAATAAAAGTAATACTTTTATAATTTGTACTGGAATACATAAAAGACAGTTTTGTGATCACCATAACAAACTAATTTTATAATGTTTCAAAAGACTTTTTAAGTTTTTTTTTTACTTTCTCCTACATTCAAAAGAATATTGGTAAAAAGTTTCAATTCTTGATTTTTGATGGATTCACATGCTTTGATAATCTCGAGCATGATTGCATGATATAACTGTATTTATACTTTCTTCTGTATACCTAAGAAGAAAATGATGGATTCGTGAAAGTTTTCAAATTTTGGTTTTCAATGGATTTGCATGTTTTGTGAGTTCCTTAACAAGATTTGACCATCTTTAGACAGGGTGACCAAACGTCCCCATTTTCTGGGGACTGTCCTCAATTTTGACCATCTGTCCCCAAAAACAAAAACAGCGATTGAAGACCACATTTTCTGTCGTTTATCCCCATGCAAATGTCCCCCAATTTTCAAAAAATTTCTTAAATTTTCAGAATTTTGTTACTTTTACTTTATTTTTATTTATTTATTATTTTTTTTTTTTTTTCCGTTTTATAAGTCATGTGGTGAAAAAAAGTATTTTTCTACTGATATTAACTCTAAAAAACATTAAAAGCTTCTATAGTTGTTCTGCATCTGAAAATTTGATCACCCTATTTTTAGTGAATGTCTGTCTGTCTGACTGTGTGCTAGGGTGTAGCATAGGACAAAATTTCGTATAAATATGTATATTATGAGAATTATTTTTATGAAATGATTGTGAAATTAACAGGAATTATTGATTATCGTAGAAATAAACTAGGGAAAAAGTGTGTGCACGTTAGAACACCCCCCTGGTGGGAAATAGATCCCAGTTGGTGTAGATATTCATTATGGATATATTTCAAAAGAACTCCCCAATACCTTTAAAATGGTCTGTGTTAATTAATTTAAAACCAAGTTATCGATTTTTTTCGAGTAATATAATCGAGTTGAATATTTGTCGAGTCATGGTCTTAGCCTTATGCAGTTTACATGCTGTTAGTTGGTAATAAAAATTAGCAGCCAAACTAAAAAAAAAATATGTATGAGAAAAGTAAGTGTGTGCTTCAATAGTTTTTCTGTCGACTGTAAATTTTGAGTTACTGGCGTCCTTTTCCCCTCCAAGTGGTGACAGGGAATAATACCGTCTGAGAGGTCGGGGAGGAGGGGGGATAAAAGAAATATATTTTTTGAAGGAATGCTTCACAACCTCTAAAAGGATGTTTAGCATGGCATTCTGTATGCACTGAAACGGAAGATACAGATTTTTAAATATTTGAACCATTTTCTTTTTCTGGACTTGGAAAAAATGAATCAATTTTGCAAACCTAATGCATATGCCCCCAAACCGATTTTCTTTGAATTTCCTTGAAGATTTTTAATTCTGTTTTTTATTTTAATTAAAAGGTCAATAAACTAGTGTGATGTGGCCACCTCATGACTTTCTTCTATATAATTTTACACAAAATTTATTCAATGCAAATTATTTATTAAATTATCAAATTATTTTCCATTATAAATGCAGACGGGTTTTATCTGACAATATTATATTATCACTAAATGGCGAAAGATGTCAATTTTTTGCAAATCAGGAGAATTTTTTTTTTTGTTAAAAGATAAAAAAAAAATCGATAACTTTGTTTTAAATTATCACAGATCTACAGTTCAACCATTCGTTTTAAAGTTATTGACGAGACCTTTCGAAAGATACCCATCTTGAAAATTAAATCCCCTCTGGGAAGAAGCAATGCCCCCACATGCACAAAATTGTTTTCCTAGTTAACTACTACTATTATCAATAATTCATATTAACTTTACAATCACAAATTAAAAACAACTCTCATTATGTACATTTATGCGCAATTTTGTCCTATACTGCCATGTTAAAAATTTAGAAAAAATGCGATCACAGCGCCATCTATTGAGCGATTGATCCCCAAATCTAATCAGCACAGTTTATGTCAGGGTCCAACTAAATACCAAGTTTGGTTAAATTTCGTTCATTGGTTCGTGAGATACAGCGTCCACAAAATTTGTGATACACACAGACAGACATTTTCTAAAAACTATCAAATCGTGTTCAGGACATCCCAAAACGTGTAAATCCATCGAAAAAAGTAGTTCGAAAATTTTCACGATTCCAATACTTTCTCTATATTACATATAGAAGAAAGTAAAAATGTATTTAATGTCATCTCTTTCAGGGATTTACTTTTCCATTTTCAATTCCTAACTTATCAAAACAGCGGAAGACAGTAAAGTGATAGACAAACTGGCGGCTTTTAAAATAGACGCAGGTCAGTATTTTCAAATGAATCACTATAATTAATGAATCACTAACAGTAACTTTTAGTGTTTAGAAAAGAAATTAAAAAAAAAAAAAAAAAAAATCATTTCCGATTGGGTAAAAAGTCGCCCCGGGTCTCCACTACCTTTGGCAGTGCAGTCCCGTGCGCGCTGTGCGCGCACAAGTTAAGGGATACATGCGCGTGTGTCTTTCCCTGACCTTTCGTGCCCCCTAAAAAAATCATTTCTGATCGGCTAAATACTCACACCGGGTCCCCACTGCCTTCGGCAGAGCAGACCCATGCGCGCTGAGCGCGTACGTGTGAAAGTATACGTGCGCTGCGCGAACATATTCCTTCTCAAATCAAATTTTTATTCTTAAGAAAAGAAAATTTAAAAAATCATTTCTCATCGGGTACAAAGTCGGACCGTGTCCCCACCGGTCCTTTCACCGGTCGGACCTTCGGCAGCGCAGTCCCGTGCGCGTATTCCTTCCCTGACCTTTCGTGCCCCTAAAAAAAATCATTTCTGATCGGGTAAAAACTCATATCGGGTCCCCACTGCCTTCGGCAGCGCAGACCCATGCGCGCTGCGCGCGCACGTGTGAAGGTATACACGCGCTGCACGCACATATTCCTTCTCAAATCAAATTTTTATTCTTAAGAAAAGAAATTAAAAAAAAAAAAAAAAAAAATCATTTCTCATCGGTTAAAAAGTCGAACCGGGTCCCCACTGCCTTCGGCAGCGCAGTTCCGTGCGCGTTGCGAGCGCACAAGTTAGGGGATACGCGCGCGGTGCACGCCTTTTTCTTCCCCACCCTTTCAGCCCCTCCTACTTAACCTACATACACCAATTTTGAACGGTCTAATTCAATTAGCTGAGATGCAAAAGAAAACCTAATCAGGACACCCCAAAACGTGTAAATCAGGTGAAAACTTTCGATAATGTAAAAGAACTTTAAAATATATTTCGAATGATGTATTAAAAATAATTTAATCATAAATGGAAATTGAAATATTGAAATTTAAAAAAATTACAGCGCCATCTTGCGGTAGAAATTTCTGTAATCTACTGTTCGATTTCAAATCAACAAAGCTCACAGATCAACTAAACTTGACAGAAAAGAAGTCTGAACCATGCGGGGTTGCACTTTCACGATTTTTTTTTTTTTTTTTTCGATTTTTTTAAAAATGCTTTTCTTTGTTTTTGCAGTTTCATTTTTACTTTCTTCTATATGTAATATAGAGAAACAATTGGATTCGTGAAAATTTTCGACCTCCGTTTTTTGATGGACTTACACGTGTTGGGATGTCCAGAATACGAAATAATAGTTTTTAGAAAATGTCTGTCTGTCTGTATCACTTTTTTGTGGATGCTGTATCTCACGAACCAATGAATGAAATTTAACCAAACGTGGTATTTAGTTGCACCCTGACATAAACTGGTGCTGATTAGGTTTGGGGATCAATTGCTCAACAGGTGGCGCTGAGATCGCATTTTATGCAAACTTTTAACCTGGCAGTATAGGACAAAATTTCGTATAAATGGGCATAATGAGAGTTATTTTAAACTTGTGATTGTAAAATTAATATGAATTATTGATAATAGTAGTAGTTAACTAGGAAAAAAATTGAGCATGTGGGGGCATCGGTCCCCCCTCCCCCCTGGAGGGAAGTACCCCCCAGGGGTGCAAAGTTTCAAGATGGGTATCTTTCGAAAGGTCTCGTCAATACCTTTAAAACGAATGGTTGAACCATAAATCTGTGATAATTAAAAACAAAGTTATGGATTTTTTTTACTTTTAACAAAGAAAAACTTAGAAGAAAAATCGTTTTTTTTTTTTTTTTTTTTTTACGAAATTTAACCAAACTTGGTATTTAGTTGGTCCCTGACTTAAACTGGTGCTGATTACATTTGGGGATCAATCGCTCAACAGGTGGCGCTGTGATCTCATGTTTTCTAAATTTTTAACGTGGCAGTATAGGACAAAATTTCGTATAAATGTACATAATGAGAGTTATTTTTAACTTGTGATTGTAAAATTAATATGAGTTGTTGATAATAGTAATAGTTAACTAGAAAAAAATTTCTGTGCATATCGGTGTATCGCCCCCCCTCCCCCCTGTTGGGAAGTAACCCCCGGGGGGAGGGGTAAATTTTGAAGATGGGTATCTTTCGAAAGATCTCGTCAATACCTTTAAAATGAATGGTTGAACTATAAATCTGTGATAATTTAAAACAAAGTTATCGTTTTTTTTTTTTACCTTTAACAAAAAAAAAAAAAAAAAAAAAAAAAAAAAAAAACAGAAAAAAAATCGTAGTTTATTTATTTATTTTTTTTTTTTTAAATATTGTTACTGATTGAATACGTATTACTTTTAACAAAAAAAACACTTAGAAAAAAAATCGATTTTTTTTTTTTAATATTGTTACTGTTTGGAATATATATAGGAAAATATAGAAGAAAGTCTTGTGGTGGCCACAACATACTAGTCTTAATTTGTATTCAAACTACTTATTTATTTACTTCAGTTCTTTTTTTTTTTTTTCATCATCTGCATTGCTTAGCAGCGTTTATACTGGTACGTTTCGAAGAACAAAAATGAACTCAATCTGAGGATAAAATTTCCTGAACGAAGTGATCGTTATATATATTTATATATATATATTAAATTGACTGAAAAATAAAATTCAATCGTTGGTATTTTGAAACACTTGTATATGCGCAGAGAAAAACCTTCCTATACAATGGAAATATTTATGTGAAGAGAGCAGAAAAGAGCCTGAATTATTCAATTAAAGATATTTAACGAGAAAAATGTAATATATTAGTTATGTACAATAATAGTAATAATAAATCTGGAGTGACTCGAATGGGCTTTCCGAACATTAAGTAATTAACGATTGTTTAACGGGCGAGAAATCGTTAAATAAGCAAAAGAGAAAATTATAATAGGGCGTATGGGTACTTTTGTTCATGTAGTACGCTGTTTAATTTAACACTATTTCGTTTCAAATAATTTGAGCCCATAGAACATAATGATAAATTTTCGTTGTGTCCCTGTAAAAACCTATAAGTACCTAAAACCTATAAACCCCTCACCAAAAATCTATAAAGTTCGTGTGATGGTTACTTATAACATGTATAAAAATTTTCAGACCAATCGGATAAGGCATTTAGACGCTATCACATTTTAAATAATTTGAGCCCACATAAGCCACAATGATAAAGTATTTTTCTTCGTGTCCCTGTTTAAAAAAAAAAAAAAAAAAAAAAAACTTTTAGTGCTAGATTCAACAGAATCTTTATGGTTCATGCTACGATGACCAACAGTACATATATAAATTTTCAGCTCAATCGGATAGGCATTTAGATTCTGATGATTTTAGCCCACAGGCCATAATTATAAAAAAAAAATATTTTGTTGTGTTGTAAAAAAAATTTAAGTACCAGATTCACCAAGAGCTATACAGTTCGAGCAACAGTAACTTTTAACAGGTATATAAATTTTCAGCTCAATCTTATTAGGCATTTAGACGCTATGGCACTTCGAATAATTTGAGCTCATAGGTCATAATTATAAAGAATATTTTGTTGTGTCCCTGTAAAATTTCTATACTTGCTAGATTCTATACGTAGTAAATTCATACACTTCGTGCAACGGTGACCTATAGCATGATTGTATAAATTTTTAACTGAATAGAATAAAGCATACGCTCTCGCAGTTTAAAAATATTGGCCCATATAGATCATAATGATAAAGAATTTTTCTTTGTGTCCTGTAAAAAATCCATAAACGCTAGTTTTCCCACAATTCATGTGACAGTGACTCATAACATGTGTATAATTTTTCAGCTCAGTCGAATAAGGCATTTAGACGCTATTGCACTTTAAAAAATTTGAGCCCATAGACCATAATGATAAAGAGTTTTTCTTTGTGTCCCTGTAAAAAAAACTAGAAGTGTTCACCAAAATCAATAGGGATCGTGCATGGTGACCTACAATATACGTACTAACTTTAAGCTCATTCGAACAAAGCGTTTAGACGTTATCGTGTTCACTCACATACATACACACATCACGTAAAAATAGTAAATATGAATTCATGGGACCTCAAAACGTATAGAAACACCAAAATTTCAAACTGGAATTTTTGACATAATTACAATACTTTCCTATAGAGTCCGGAAATCATAAATTACATAAACTTATGACCACTTAGGTGTCTAAATAAAATATTATTTTCAACTTAGGACTGATTTGAAAACTAATTGAACAAAGAGTAGCGAGCAACAAAGCTGAATCATAATTTACTTCAGACTGAACAGAAAAGATTTTTTTTAACGCATAGAAAGAAAGAACAAAAAAAAAAAAAAAAAGTTATTTGAATGAATCATCGGAAGTTTTCGGTGATTTAGCAGTAGTCTGGCACCAAGGGAAGTAAACAATCTATTAATTATAGTTGTACATGTGTTTTTTTCTACATTTACATTTTTAAAATTTACTATTTTGGTCCGAATCAAATCGTAATATAGTATTAAATATTAAGGTTATTAATTTTTTAATTTTATTAAAATGTATGGCAATCAAGCTTGCAATTTCTAAAATGTAATTAATTTATATTAATATAATTATGAATTTATTTTAATTAAAATTAAAATGAATGAAAGGGGATAGAAAAATTACGACCCGCATCTAGATTTGACTAACACATAGTGAAAAAACTTAAAATGTTCATTAGATACTGAGATGTAGCCATTTCTAAAATTGTAGTTCTTGAATGAAGAATAGCAGTGTATAGGGATTATAGGGTGTATCTTATAGGAATTACGCTATGGTGGATATTGAAATTAAAATAAATCAGTCCAAAAATATAATTAAAGGCATTCCGATGATTAAGGCGTGATCTATTGGGTTCCACAATAACCCTAATTTAATCTTCCTTAAAGTTATTAATATACATCTTTCTTTTAATTAATAAAAATTAATAGTATAGAATATCAACATTCTGACTGTAATCTATATATTCATGCAATTACTTTCTTTCTTTATTAGAACAACATTGAGTGATGATAATGGTACTAGTGGCCAATAAGTTTAAATTAGTGTGTGAGTCATAAACCATATACCAATAATCAGAGATAAAAAAGAAATCTGGTGTGAAACAACCACACGACTTTCATTACCCACTATTACACGTATTATATGCACTTTTTGGAGATAATGTGATCAGAAGACATAGAATTGACCGAATGAAATAGACAACTAAAAATTTTCCAGTAACAGAAAATGAATACACACGGAAAGACATATAAAACAGAGTTTACATAACGATAAAAAAAAAAAAAAAAAAATTTTTTTTTTTTTAAAACACCAATTTCCGAGATTTAAAACTGATATATCTGATCAGGATGACTATTAATTTTCCTGTAATAACCGCGTAAAGCATGAAAAAGAATATCTAAAATTAGTTTATGTAACAATTTTATAATAAAATCGTTAGAGCCGTTTTTGAGACACCTACTTTTACCAAAACTTGGCATATTTAATTGTTGACAAGAAAACAACAATTGCATACAAAAGGATAGTTAAAAGAGGATTAATATTGCAAATCTGAAAAAAAATTCCATACAGCCGTTTTGAACGGAACGTACTTACAGTACCTGAAATTCAGATATTTGTACAGGACGCCTATCAATTTTCCCGAACTAACCAACTATATCATTCGAAAGGGCATCTAAAGGAATGTTCATACAATAAGTTTGAAGAAAATCGGTAGAGCCGTTTTTGAGGTATGGACTTCCGGTTTCGGATGACCCACTTCCGGTTTTCCAATTTTCACCAAAATTTAGAAAATTCATCTGTACACTAGACCTGTCTTAATTCTGAAGTTTCGTGGTTCTATCTTTATTAGTTTCAGAGATATAATAGTCAGAAGATTCCCCCCCCCACACACACACACACTGACCAAATGCCAAAAACCACTTTTTTGGACTCGGGAGACCTTAAAGCATGTAGATCAGGTGAAATCTCGATATCGAATTTTTGGACCGAATACAATATTTCCATTACCAACAGTAATAGAAGTAAAAAGAAAGAGAATAACTAGAATTAATAACAAACTCTACATATATATGTATATTTAATTTTATATTTATTCCTGGTATTAAATTTCTAATCCAAGTACAGAAAAGAATTTTTTTATCTTAACTATGTTTATCCTTAAGTTGTTGTTGTTGTTGCCGTTTTACATATTTTGGAATCGCGTCGAGCCTGTTATTATCATTTTTTGTCCGGGCAGGGCCGGGTCGGGCTGGACCGTACACTGGTAAAAAATAAACGGGTCGGGCCGGATTTTTCGATTTCATGCCGGGCCGGGCGTCAAAATTTCGGCCCGTGTGGACCTCAAACTTGAATAGAGGTGGACTTTTAAAGAAGTTTACTATAAGTAATATTTGAATTCCGATTTCGATTACATTTCATTAGAACTAACTGAGAAAAGAACAGTGCACTTATGTTTGTTTAGCATTATTTTTACTTCCATTACCCGACTACCGTAGGTAATTGGAAGTATTGTATTCGGTCCGAAAATTCGATATCGAGATTTCACCTGATTTACATGTTTTAAGGTCTCCTGAGTCCAAAAAAGTGGTCTTTGGCAATTGGTCAGTGTGAATGTGTGTGTGTGTTGGGGGGGGGGGGGAATCTTCTGACTATTATATCTCCGATACTAATAAAGATAGAACAACGAAACTTCAGAATTGAGACAGGTCTGGTGTAAAGATGGATTTTCTAAATTTTGGGGGAAATTGAAAAACCGGAAGGGGGACATCGGAGACCGGAAGTGGGACCGTATGTCCGTATTTCAAAAACGGCTCTAACGATTTTCTTCAAAATTGCTATATAAACATTCTATTAGATGTACTTTCGAATTATATAGTTGGTTAGTTCAGGAAAATTGATAGGCGTCCTGTATATATAGCTGAATTTCAGGTACTGTAAGTGCGTTCCTTTCAAAACGGCTGTATGGATTTTTTTCAAACTTGCAATATTATCCTCTTTTAAATATACTTTTGTATGTAATTGTTGTTTTCCGGTCAACAATTGAATATGCCAAGTTTTGGTAAAAGCCGGTATCTCAAAAACGGCTCTAACGATTTTTTGAAAATTACCCATTAACCCATTTTAGATATCCTTTCTCATGATTTACGTGGTTATTACAGGAAAATTAATAGTCACCCCGATCAGATAGATCAGTTTTAGATCTCGGAAATTGGTGCTAAAAAAAAAAAAAATATATATCTACTTTTTTTTTTTTTTTTTTTCAACTCGTTTATGTAAACTGTTTTATATGTCTTTACGCGTGTATTAACTTTCTCTTTCTGTAAAAGTTCCATTAGGTTAATTCTGTGTCTTCTGATCACATTATCTCCAAAAAGTGCATATAATACGTATAATAGTGGGTAATGGAAGTCGTGTGGTTGCTTCACACAAGACTTTTTTTTTTTTTTTCTGAAAAATATAAAAGGGGGAAAACAGAAAAAGGGAAAAAAACAGAAAAAGGGATAAAAAACTGAAAAAATCAGTTTTTTGTTAAAAACAGCTCTTTTCTATTAAAAATACAGATATTTCTGTAAAAATTACAGAATTTTTTTATTCAGCATGCTAAAAAACAGAAAAGTGGGAAAAAACAGATAAAGGGTTAAAAAAAACAGAAAAAAATTGTTTTTTCTCTAAAACAGCTCTTTTCTGTAAAAAATACAGAGTAGTCTTGTACAAACTACAGATTTTTTTTACAGTGTACACACACATACGTAAATCATCGTAAAAATAGTGAAAATGGACTCGTGGGAACTCAAAACGGATAGAAACACCAAAACCTCGAATTCGGACTTTTGACATGATTACAATAATTTTTTTACATATGTATGTTCGGAGTGACTCCACTCGACTTTCCGTACATTGAGTAATTAACAGTTTTGTAGATACAGTAAAGAAAGAGGAGTTGTTAAACAAACAAAAGAGAGAAAACCATAATAGAGTGTTTGAGCATTTTTTTCCATATATTACACGATGTTTTATTTAACGCTACTAAACATTGAGCCCATAGATCATAATGATAAATAATTTTTCGTTGTGTCCCTGTAAAAACCTATAAATGCTAGATTCATCAAAATGCTTATAGTTAGTGCAACAGTGATTTATAATATTCATATAAATTTTCAGCTCAATTGAATAAGGCGTTTAGATGCTATCGCTGGTCTCATAGGCCATAAAGATAAAGAATTTTTCTTTGTGTCCCTGTAAAAAAATTGTAAGTGCTAGATTCACCAAAATCTATACAGTTGGTTCAAATGTGACCTATAACATGTGTACAAATTCTTTGCTGAGATTAATAAGGCGTTTAGACGCTATCACACTTTTAAAAATTTGGCAAAGAATTTTTCTTTGTGTCCCTGTAAAAAAACTATAAGTGCTAGATTCTCCAAAATCTATACAGATTGAGTATCTGTGACCTATAATATGTGTATAAAGTTTTTGCTCAATTGAATAAGGCGTTTAGATGCTATCGCACTTTTAAGATTTTGGTCCCTTGGCCATAATGATAAAGAATTTTTCTTTGTGTCCCTGTAAAAAAACTATAAGTGCTACATTCACCAAAATCTATAGGGTTCGTACTATGGTGACTTACAATATACGTACCAACTTTCAGCTTATTCGAACAAAGCGTTTAGACGCTAGCGTGTTCACTCACAGACATACACACATACATACACACATACATACACACATACATACACACATACATACACACACACATACATACATCATCGTAAAAATAGTGAAAACGGACACGTTGGACCTCGAAACGTATAGAAACATCAAAATCTCGAATTCGGATTTTTGACATGATTACAATACTTTCCTCACTATAGTGTTCGGAAAGTAAAAAAAATTAAGTGCGAAAATTTTCACGGGTTTACTAGCAATAATATATATGTAAACATTTACAACAGAAAAATAAATAAAAAATAAACTTACTTAACGCCATTTCTCGTATTAACTTTAAGCATTTTTCTTTATTTTCTGGAGTTTCCCGGAGTTCGTGTTCTGCTTTTTTCTGGAAAGCTTCAGGAAGGTAACCCATTTCAAATGGTAGGAGTTCCTCTTCTATGGAATTACTTGTTTCAAAGACCATGGTGAATAGTTAACTCTATTGGTCTATTTTACTTTGTAGATGAGTGAAGCGGTTTTATTGGATTTCTATGGCATCAACTGAAAGGAAAATAATAAAATAAATTAATAGAAGTGTCTATTGAGATCAGTCAGCCAAAATCTGAATTGGTGAAAATGTTCATAAATCACAACAACAAAGTGTATAAAACTTAGAATATGCGAATATTTTCTCCGCATATTTATGTTTCTTCAGTGATATACCCATACGGCGCACTTAGTACCAAGTACGTCACAGATAGATCATACCGTCCCATGCACGTTATTATGTACCCTCACTTTGAGCTGTGAAGAGAATTTTCTGGTAAGAGAAAGCTTATACAAATGTAAAGATATATAAAATTGATTTACATAGCGAATTTAAAAATAGTTAGAAGAAAAAAATCGGCTTAGCTATTTTTCGAAACATTAATTTCTGACACCTAAAACTGATATACCTAATCAGGATGATTGTTAACTTTCCTTTAATAACCACGTAATACATAAGAAAGGATGTCTAAAATGGATTTATGTAACAATTTTCAAGAAAATTGAGATACCGACTTTGCCAAAACTTTGCATACTCAATTACTGACCGGAAAACAATAATTGCATACAAAAGGATATTTAAAAGGCAATTAATATGGCAAGTTTGAAAAAAATACGTACAGCCGTTTTTAGAGGAACGCACTTGCGAGGCCTGAAATTGAACTATTTATACAGGACGCCTATCAATTTCCCTGAACTACCCAACTGTATCATTCGAAAGGAAATCTAATAGAGTGTTTATACAGCAACTTAGAAGAAAATCGTTACAGCCTTTTTTGAGATGCAGACTTACGGTACCACTTCCGGTTTCCGATGTCTCACTTCCGGTTTTCTAATTTTCACCAAAATTTGGAAAATTCATCTGTACACCAGACCTGTCTCAAATCTGAAGTTTCATAGTTGTATCTATATTAGTTTCGGAGATATGATAGTCAGAAGATAGTCACACACACACTGACCAATTGCTAAAAACTACTTTTTTGGGCTCAGGAGACCTTAAAACATGTAATCAGGTGAAAACTCGATATTGAATTTTTGGACCGAATATAATACTTCCATTACCTACGATAGTCGGGTAATGGAAGTAAAAATATCAATAAAAAGTATTAATAAAAAAGTAACTATAATAACTTTATAAATAAAATTTTGTGTCTCTCACAGTGTAAAAATAATAAAAAGAAATTAACGTGATTGCTATCATTGGTACAAAACTTTGAATACAAACCATAAAATAAAAAAATGTTTTACTCGCTACAATTGTTTCGGGACGAGAGAAAACACGGCCCTTCGTCAGACGATTAAAGTAGGCACGAGTGCTTGAAGTTTAAATATCATTAATAGAAATAAGTATTTTTGCATACTGTTTTCATTTATCTGGATATAAATAAATAACTATTAACTTTTCTCAGGATTTGAAAAAAAAAAAAAAAAAAAAAAAAAAATATATATATATATATATATATATATTAATTAAAAATTTTGAAAGAAAAAAAAAATAGCCTTCACCTCCCCCCCCCCCCCCTATCACACTTAAGGGTTTTTTTTTTTTTTTTTTCGTAGTTTTCTCTCGAAACAAACTTTTCTGAAACGATTTATAAAAAAAATAAACCATGAAAAATAAATAAATAAATAAAAATAAATAAAAATTTCACTCAAATTTAAAAATACCAATTTAAACATTCCGAAAATTGAGAAAACAAATCTGAGAACAATGGATTTAAAATTTTAAATACATACCATTCAATTAAATTTTGCAGAACATAAAAAATTCATATCTTTTGATTTAACTGTTGGTATACATTCGGTTTACATCACTTTATAAAAAAGGCTCTAGATATTGTTTTCAAATAAATCTACTATATGCTGAGGCCATCGCAAAACTTTCTTCTATACCATTATATATAGCAGCGCAATCTACTGGTTGAAATGAACAAAAATTTAATCAACATAGCATCGCACAGTAATAATTTTATGTATCATTAAAGATGTTATTTGGTGCGTTGCCACTTTTTTGTTGCACTAGTGCCTACTTTATTCATTTGACTTTATTCATTCAACGTGTTTTCTTTTGACCAGGAGCAATCGTTGCGAGTTTATTGTATTTTATAACGTTTATTCAAAGTTTTGTACCAATTACTTTTTAAACGCCAACTCTGTGGTGCTTTCTTATAATGGTTACTGTCAATTCATCAACGAGCTTAAAGAAGGAGATTTTCTAATTTCTGTGCTTGGAGACTTACGATAATGAATCTTGTGATCAATGATTCTTTTTACTTTCTCTTACCAATAAGGTAGAGAAAGTATTGTTTTTAGGTCAAATTTTCGAATGCGAGATTTTGCTATATTTACACGTTTTGAGGTTCCCTGAATACGAAAATCAAGTTTTTAGCAAATGGTCTGTGTGTCTGTCTGTTAGCAGCATATCTCAAGAACAAATAGTAGCAGATATTCCAAACTTGGTATTCTAAATGTGTATCATATAGGGATGCTACAGAAAGATTTTCGTTAAGATCAAGCAAATGGTTCGTGTACAGGGACAATCAAGAGAATTCTAATACATTACGTTTATGGGGAAATTGCAGGTACGTAGAGTTTAACGTCTATAGACTGCACTAAACGAAATGAAACGAATATATATTTTTTGTAATAGAGGTAGTCAACTGGGAATTTTTTTTTTTTGTGTATGTAGGAGCCTCGCCTCCCCCTGGGATGGGGGGTTTCATGATGGGTATCTTTCAAAAGAGCTCGCCAATACCTTTAAAACGAATCGTTGAACCATCGATCTGCGATAATTTAAATCAAAGCTATCGATTTTTTTTTTACTTTTAATGAAAAAAAACTTAGAAAAATAAATCGTATTTTTAAATATTGAGAATATTTTTTATATATATATATATATATATATATATATATATATATATATATATATATATTTAGTGTTATACTACTTCTCTAATATGGAAATCGTCTGCATTATCATAAAAGATAATTTTTTTTAAAATAATAATTTTAAGTAACAATTTTACTAAATTATTTTTTAAAAGCAGAATTTTTTTTAATAACAGAATTAAATTTTATATAAATCTAGATGTATTAATGAAACGGGGGTTGAGAGTGGCGGTAGCCCCCCTCACACAGAATTAATTATCATACAAAACTCTTCCGAAGCCTAATTTGAATTGTTTAACATATGTTTACATAACATCGTTATCTTACCTCTTAATCTTCAACCTGTATTTATAGTATTATATTTCAGGGTAAGAGAAAGTCGTGTGAGTGACACACCAGATTATTTCGTTATTCAAACTATACGAATTCATAAAGGTTCAATGATCCAGAGATTAAGAAGGTATCCAGAATGTTCATTTTGCATACCGCAATATAAAGTAACCACGAAGAAAATTTTTTCCAACGCGATGAAAACAACTGCAGGTATTCACAACTATACAAATTCAGTTCGGTTCAATACTCTAGTTATAAGTTAAAAAGATATCCAGATTGATCATTTCGGATATCGCAAAGTTAAGTAACAGCCAGGAAAAAGTTTTTAAAAACATGGTGGAAATACATATAGATAAGCGAGCTGCATGCTTACAAGATATATTCAAACATCAACATGTTGCATTCATATTTGTCGCATTATCGTTTTTATCTGAAAATTGAGATAAATATTTGCTTTAGTTTTTTCCAGAGAGGAGAGAAAAAGTGGAAAATAAAGAACAAGAAGAAAAAATGTGTGTTCTCCAAGATGATAAAAACATTTTCCAACTCTTTTTATCCATTTAAAGGGTGCATCATCTATAATTGCCGGTATTTAAACTTCATACGAGGAAATTTGTTTTAATTACACATTAACTAATATATCTTAAATTCTGTCTTCACATTCATAAAATACACAATCGTTCACTTAATTCGTTTTTCAAAATTTTCCTTTTCAAATTTTTAATATTTCAATTTGAAGTCATAAAGTGACAAAATTAAACTAAGCCTTGTCACATTTCGCGCTTTTTTTTAAATTGAGATAAAGTGTTTAAATATGTTAATATAAGACAAACAAACATTTCCTAAAAATTCCAAATAGTGTTCAGGAGATCGTAAAACATGTTAGTCTATCAAAAATCTGAAGTCGAAAATTTCCATGAATCAAATTCATTCTTATTATACATGTAAGAGAAAGTAAAAAAGAGATAAATGCACTGAGAAAAAAATATACCGCCTTCATTTAGAATGAATAAATGGTCATTTTTCTAAATCTTTAAACTAGAAGTATAGATTTCCGAGCTATGCGCATAAGGCACATAATCTACACATTTCTAGATGGTGAAACAATATTCTGAATTTTTTGTATTACGGGAAATTTTCGTTTGATTTTCTAGAATTGTGTCATAAACCAAGATTATAGCTGCTGAAACCCGCCTCTAGTATTCACATTTATTTGGAGATATTTTCAAATAGGTTTGTTCTCGATAGTATAGGCAAACGCTCAAGAATTCTAATTGAGGTCTTTAGAATTCGCTTTCGAAGGGGACTAGAAATTTTTTTGTAAGAAATTTATAAGGAGGGCATGGAACTATTTTTTTAGGGCCACAATTTAGATTCTTGATGTCAGTTGTAGAATTTTTTCTCAGTGTATTGGCGTGCTTTATACTCATTACTCGAAATCTCATACTCATTACTCGATTTCTGGTTTAGGGATTTAGAAAAGTTCGTTCTAGATGAAAGCGGTATATTTTTTTTCTCAGTGTATAAAGAAAGCTGCACTGTAAAAATAGTCACGCATTTTTCGTATAATATTATATAGGGTTTTGTCATTTATCACAGAGTTGATCAAGTATTAATCGTCAAAGGCCAATATACACCCAAAAATCAGAAATATTTAAATATAATAAATGTGAGCATGTTCCAAATACTGAAAGTTTCGCCATGAGAGCCCCGCAAATTTCGATATTAACCATTAAGAAACATATTCAGTTTAGTAACAGTTGCTCAATACCAGTTTATGCTCATTACCAATATCCTCAAAAACAAATTATGTTCATTACTATTATGCTCAAAAACAAATTGCGAGTATTACCAAGATGTTCAATACCAGATTATATTCAATACCAATATATGCTCGAAACCAGATTATGCTCATTTCTAACATACTCAAAACCAGATTATGCTCATTATCAGTACGCTCAAAGCGAAATTATGCTCATTTCCTATGTGTTCAATACTAGATTGCGATTATTAATAAGGTGCTCAATACGATTATGTTCGTCATTAATATGCTCAAAACAAGATTATGTTCATTTCCAATTTGTTCAATAACAGATTGCTATTATTAATAAGATGTTCAATACGAGTATGCTCATCATTAATGTGCTCAAAATCGGATTATACTAGTTTGATATGATCAAAACCGGATTATGTTCATTACCAATATGCTCGAAACCAAATTACGCTCATTATCGATATGCTCAAAACTTGACTGTTCATTACCAATATGCTCGAAACCAGATTATGCTCCTTATCAATATGCTCGAAACCAGATTATGCTCATTTACAATGTGCTTAATACCGATTTATCAGAAGATTCCATTCCGGACATACATGGCAATGCAAGCACGTACATCCTGACATTTCAAATGGAAGTCTGCAACTAACGTCGGTCGCTGGCAGCTAAACCCCAAGTAATTCTATATTTGTTATGAGAATTACTCATTACTTATTATTTTTTTTTTTTTAATTCCGTTTTCCTATTCAGAGAATTCACAACCGTTAATTTTGTTCTAGTTTTTCCAAATATTATTTATTATCATTTTTTATAGATTATTTTGAATCTGTAAAATGCGAAATAAGAACTAAATGTACTTTGCTTATTTTAGAGCTTCAAAATATGGAATAATAAAAATTTCAATAATGAATCTTTGCAAAACATGTACAAATTCAAAAAGTTTTTTTTTTTTTTTTTTTTTTTTCTGTAATGAATGAATAGGGGAGAAAAAAGAAGAAGAAAAAAAATTTTTTTTTTAATAGTGAATTTCCAATAGAGTAACGTAGGATTTGGTTACTAGGAAATTATAAAATTTAAGGAGGAATCTTGATCACATACATCGGGGTAATAAAGAGTTAATTAACTGAAATCGTATTATTATTTTTAAACGAATACGTCACTACAGTAGAATACATTAGCTATATCACATGACAATTCATTAAATGAAAGCTAATTCCTCTGATATTAATAAAATTAGAAAGTGTTTTTTGAAAGAGGGCAACAGCAAAAGATGACTCTAACTTCTAATTGGTAAAATATAGAACAGATAAGAAGTTGGTTTCCATTTGGAGATTTTTATTTTTTTTTATATATATATGAGTAAAGTATTGTAATCATGATAAAAATTTGAGATTTTGGTGTATCAATATAATATTATATAATGCAATATAATATAAATTATATATTAATAATATCAACAATTAATACGAAGAATTTTTTCGAATTTCTACATATGGGCATATTTAATTTTATAATAATAATACACAATTATGTTATATAGAATGTCAAACTAACTTATGAAGAAAGAATAAATAGTGTAATTATATATATATATATATATATATATATATATATATATATTATATTATATATACATATAATATATTAAATATATTATACAGTGAAACCTCTCAAGTTGGACACCCCAATAAGTTGGACACCCCTCTAAGTTGAACGCTTTTTCTCGGAACGGAATGTATCCATTAACATTATGTCTAACCCCTATAAGTTGGACACCTCTCTAAGTTGGACACTTTTTCTTGGAACCGTAGGTGTCCAACTTAGAGAGGTTTTACTGTATATAATATATAATATACATATAATTATTTTAGATATTAGTGATAAAATGTTTAAAATCGAAAATATTTAATTATAAATAAAAAAAAAGTTAAAAAAAATATAATAAATAAATAAATAAAGTAAAGTAAAATCTTTTATCCGTTGAATTCATTCTAGAATAATTAAAAAATAATTTTTCTCTATTTATTACATATCGATATATTTAATTTAAAAATAATAATAATAAATTATACTATTACATTTACTGTAAAATTAATAGTCTAAAATGTTATTAATATACTTTAAAAAACATTATCTGGATTATTTAACATTTTGATGTACTCTAATAAATTTTCTCTGTCATGTAAAACTCTTAAATTATTTTAGATATGCGTATTGAAATCTATGCTAAATCTATGATATGTTTAAAACAACTATTAAAGATATTTATCTATTTCCTACATATGGATACAGTTAATCATAAAATGATAAACGTACAAGAAAATTTTGCTTAACATCATTTGATACATTCAAATATATTGTAATTAATCACAGTTATAAATATTTTCTGAATTGTTTTACTCATAAGCGTTATAAGCCGTATAAAACTTCCCATGTTTAAATATTTAAATACAAAAAGTAAAAATAATAATAATAACAAAAATAATGCTTGAATTATTGTTTATTTATTGTTTTAAAAAATGAAATGAAAAAGAAGAGAGAGAGATAAAAAAAAAAAGAATGGAGCAAAGAAATTTACTACTAACTTATTACTCTTTAAAATTACTCTTTTTTCTTATAAATTTTCTCTGTCATGTAAATCTCTTAAATTATTTTAGATCTCAGTATTAAAATGTGCAAGATATAAATAATAAATATAGATAAATAAAATTCAACTCAAAATCATTGATTTCTATGATAAATATAATCGTGTTTATAAACAATTACTAAAGATTTTAGCTTATTCTTAAATATGGATACAGTAAAAATAAAATGATAAACGTACAATAAGAGGGAGAGAGAGAGGTTTTGTTTAATATCATTTGATTCATTCAAAAATAGTTAGCACACTATTATAAACGTATCCCGGTTTATTTTTACACGTTCACATACTAAGCCGCATAGAAAGCCCTATGTTTAAATATTTCCAAACAAAAAAATAAATAAAAATAAAATAAATAAGTATTAATGTATTATTCGAACATTATTATTATTATTATTATTACTATTTTTTTTCAAGGTGGGGGGAGAGGAAAAGAAGATAAAGAAAAGGAATGGAGGAAAACATTTACTCCTGATAAACTTCCCTCTTAAATTACTCTTTCCGTGATTTTATTTAAGCTTTTTGTTGTATTCATATAAATTTTTTTCACAGCCATGTAAAGCTTTTAAATCATTTTATACGTCAGTATAAAATGTATATTAATAAATACAAAAGTGTAAAAAATGTATTAATATATATATATTAGTATTCTATGTTTAATTTAACTGTGTTTAAAAACTATTTATAAAGAATTTTACCTAATTTCTGCATATGGATACAGTTAAAGATAAAATGGTAAACGTACATGAAACTTTGCTTAAAATCGTTTGATACATTCAAAGACAATTAGTAAGTACACTGTTACATAAATTCTCCGATTTATTTTACACATTCACATACTAAGCTGTATAGAACGTCCTATGGTTAAATATTTTCAAAAATAAATAAATAAATAAAAACGAGATAAATAATGGGTGATTTATTATTAATTTATTTTATTATATATATATATATATATATATTAAGGTGGAAGAAGAGGGAAGAAGAGAAAGTAAAGGAATGGAGGAAAGAAATTTACTCCTAATCAGTTTTATTCTTAAAAGTACAATTTTTTGTGAATTATTTTACACTTTGGCATATTCTTATAAATTTTTTCTGTCACGCAAAGCTCGTAAATTAGTTTAGATATCAGTATTAAAATGTGCAAGAAATATTAAATATAGGTCAATAAAATTCGACTCATAAGCACTGAATTCTATGCTTAATATAACAGTGTTTAAAAACAATTACCAATGGATTACATCTAATTCCTACATACGGATACAGTTAAAGATAAAATGATAAACGCACAATAAGACAGACAGAGAGAGAGAGAGAGAGAGAGAGAGAGAGATTTCTTAATATCATTTGATACATTCAAAAATAATTAGTACACAGTTATAAACAATCCCCAGTTTATTTTACTCATTAACATATTAAACCACGTAGAACTTCATGTGTTTATTATATTTCCCCACAATAAATAAATGAATGGATAAATAAATAAAATAATATTTGATTTGTCATTTACTAATTAAGGGTAAAAAAAAAAAAAAAAAAAAAAAACAGAAGAAAAACAGAAAGAAGCGTAAATATTTTACAAAATTATTCAGAAAAAAAAAGAGATACAGAATCTTTATCTTATAAAATTTCTATGTATAATATATTATTGTTTAAAAAAAAAAAAAAAAAAAAAAAAAAAAGTTAAAATATATGTTAAATATAACTGAATAAGTATCAAAACGTTTACTAATTGCTTTTATCTAACTCATACATATGAATATAATTAAAACAATTTCAAAAAAAAAAAAAAAAAAAAAAAAAAAAAGCTTAATACTATTATTTTATACATTCAAAGATAATTTGTACACTGTTATAAACATTCTCTGATTTATTTTACACATTAACGTATTAAGCCACATAGAACTTCACGTGTCCATACATTCATACACCAAAAATAAAAATAAAATAAAGTAATATCTTATTTGTAATTAATTTATTATTAATAAATAAATGAATAAATAAATAAATAAAGGAAGAGAGAAATTTACTCTTAATTAATTTTATTCTTAAATATTCTTTCTGCGAATTATTTTACATTTTAGTGCATTCTTATAAATTTACTCTGTCATGTAAAGCATTTAATTTTTTTTTTAGTATTAAAATGTGCATGTGCAAGATATATTAAATATAAATACATAAAATTCAACTCAAAAGCCTTAATATGTATATTAAATAAAACTATAAACCTAAACAATTACAAAGCTGTTTTTCCTAATTCCTATATATGGATATAATTAAAAATAAAATAGATTGCAAACACACACACACACACACACACACACACAAAAAGCTTAATATTATTTAAAACACTCAAAAATAATCAGTACACTTTTATAAACATTCTCTGATTTATATTACACAATAATGTATAGAGCTACTAATAGAAGCCGCGTAAGAGCTTCATATGTTCATACATTCTTACATCAACATAAAAATAAAATAAAATAAGATAATATTTGGTTTGATATTAATATATTATGAAAAAATAAATAAAGATGGCGAGAAAAAAGGATGGAGAAAAGAAAGGAAGGGGGAAATTTACTTTTAATTAATCTTACTCTTAGATATTCTTCTTGCAAATTATTTTACATTTTAGTGCATTCTTATAAATTTCCTCTGTCATGTAAAGCTCTCAAATTATTTTAGATATCCTTAATAAAATGTGCATGTGCAAAATATATTAAACTTAAATCAAATTTAAATCAAAAGCATTGAATTGAAAAATATAATTAAATAAAACTATATTTCTAAACAATTTCAAAGAAGTTTTTACCTAATTCTTATATACTGATATAATTACTACAAATAAAATTGATTGTACAAACAAATTTTGGCTTAATATCATTTAATAAAACCACATTTCTACATACGGATATAATTAAAAATAAAATAGATTTCACAAAAAAATTGGATTAATAACATTTAATAAAACAATATTTCTAAACGACTACAACGATGTTTTAACTTAATTTTATATACGGATATAATTAGAAATAAAATAGTTTGCATAAAAAAATTGACTTAATATCATTTAATAAAACTATATTTCTAAACGATTACAACGATGTTTTTACCTAATTTCTACATACGGATATAATTAAAAATAAAATAGATTTCACAAAAAATTTGGCTTAATATCATTTAATAAAACTATATTTCTAAACGATTACAACGACGTTTTTACCTAATTTCGTAGGTGCCAACTTTCCCGTTTTTCAAGGGAAATTTCAAAGTGGAAATTTTTATAGCTGTTTTCGGTAATAAGAGTCGTCGAAAATATATATAACATATTGCATTTAAAAATATTGGTGTCAATTCTGATTTAAAAGTTAAAAATGCTGGCAGCTATGTAATTTCTATACAATAACAATAACGATAAAAATAAACGATAAGATTACGATAAAATTATATTAATTCTATACGATAAAATTAAAAACAGATTGCACAAGAAAATTCTACTAAATATCATTTAATACATTCACAAATAATTACACTGTTATAAACATTCTTCAATTTATTTTATACATTAACATACAAAGTCTCATAGAACCTCATATGTTTATATGTTCCAACAAAATAAATAAATAAATAAATAAAAATAGAATAATTAAATAAAAAAGAGAGAATTTTTACCTTACAAATTCCTATGTTTAAATCATTCTTGGTAATAAAATAAAACACCCGAGAAAAATTATGTCTAAAATCATTTAACACAGAAGTTACTACTGATCAGTACAATGTCAAGGAGAAAATCTGCTTATATAACACTTCGTTCAGATGTCCAATATCGGATTAGATAAATTGACAGCAACTAAGAGACATCAGAATATCTGCTTCTTTTTATCATTCATTCATATCTTGGGTACATGAGTAAGGGGGAGAACCCAAACACAGACAGACAGCGATGACTAAATTTTGTTTTCGTGATATAATTTCTATTATTCTTTCTTTCATTTTTTCTTACAGATAGAATAAATCAATATTTTGTAGCCAGGGTCTGACTAAGATGTTTTTGCCCCCCCCCCCACCTTCCCAGCCATGGAGCTTTATAAAGAGGAGTTGTTATCATAATTACAGTAATATAAAATCATTACGCTGGGTAAGAACGTAGATCTTAAATGAAAATTCATAAAACATGATAGGTAAAATAAGAAATAAAACTGTATTTTACGGCGTATAATCCGCAGGTCTTTCAAGGGTGCTTGGCACTTTTGACCGCTGAAGTATGTTTCATATAAAAGCTCATATTTCAATTTGATATTTATAAATTGAGCTATATTAGGTTTAATCAATAAAATATATATTCAAGTAGCATTTCTTATGGTTTTTGTTAAGTTATTAGAGAATATTAAAATTGTGTTTTCTCAGATTGCATTTTTTCATGAATTAATAATCTTCAAAATACTAAAATATCGAGATACTTAAAAAAAAGACTTTTTTTTTTTTTTTTTTTAATAATAATAAATTAATTTAATTTATTTTATTAATTAATTAATTTATTTTTGTTCAATAAGACCTACCTAAAATAATTAAGGATATTTTTTTTTTTTTTTTTTTTTTTTTTTTTTTGTCTATATAATATTTCTCTAACATGGACCAGTTTCAATTATTTTTTGTCGAAACGGTACGATACGCGAGGATAAAGGAATGATATTTATACATGGAAAATATTTAATGGACTACTAAGAAAAAATGACGACATATGTCTGATGAGATTATTTTACGAAAAAATGTATTTTTAAGAGTTGTTTCTTCAGAATATTTGCAAACGTCATTTTAAACCTAGCAATATTTTAAAGATATATACCGAATATAAACTTTTGTGCCATAAATTGACTAAAAAATACAATCATAAAAAATATAATCAAAACAGGAATTATTTTATTTTATTTTATTTTATTATATTTATTATATATATATATATATATTAACAAAATTAATATACCTAAATTAATAAAAGGTCATCGCCAACATGGCGACAAAAATTTAAAAGGCATCGTGGTAATTATCACTTATATATATATATATTTAATCTGTGATTAAAACTGTACTGTTTGTGGAAGTATGAAAATTGGGTCGTGAACCATGACGTTTATTTGGAAACCTTTCTTTGAATGATTTTGGTTTCATTACTGTACAATATTAATTTGGTTTTAATAATAATTTGGCTTCTGGTAAATTAAAATTTTAATTAGGTGGTGAAATTGTTATCACATTTATGAGATTCAAATTTTAAAGGTAAATAAGAAGAGAAATAAAATACGAATATTTCGTACTTGTTTGCTAGTATTTATTACTTCACTAACTTTTTAGAAAAATAGTTTTGTTGCGTGGTTTTTGAACATATATAAAAATACACAGCGAATAAAAAAATCTTGTGGTTTTCTGTTTTCAAGAATCGTATCAGTAAAATTTCAATGATTTTAAAGAATAATTTTATTTATTCTCAACGAACTTTTATAAAATATTTTACCGTGTTTTTATTAACTCGCTTTCTTGTTTGTTTGTTCGGTACAAATCTTGAAATCGATTTTTAACTAACTTCCCGACTAGCTAGACATTTGAAACTTTTAGAATAGTTCAGTACACGATGACAATGCATTCTTTTAATATTTTTATTCAATTAATAAATGTTTGAAAATTTCTTATAGTTGCTTTCTTTATTACGCATTTGATCAATTTCTTTCAAGTTGATGGGATAATTTATCAAAAAAAAAAAAAAAAAAAAAAAAAATTTAAGTTTTTATTAATACATGGAAATGTCAAGTTTATATGATTCAACAGAAAATTTAAAAACGTGGTATATAAAAAGTTCTTTTTATCTTGTAAATATTTATTTTCAGTTATACATATTCTGCAACTCAGTAGTATAATAAATTGAAAATCTGCTGTACTTTATTTTAATAAAAAAGTAATACTGTTTGCTAGAATTTTTCAGATTAATTTAAATCGCCTTGTATAAATTTTTGTACCCACAAAATTTTCAAGCTCAATGTACAGTCGGTAACAAAAGTCTCCGAACACTAGCAAAAATTCCTATATAAAAAAAGTACACTTAATACAGTTTTGTTAAATAAATCCTTGTTGAATCCTGTTCTTAGTCAGTCTAAAAACAGGATTCGACAAGGATTTATTTAGAAAAACTGTATTAAGTGTACTTTTTTTATATAGGAATTTTTGTTAGTCTTCGGAGACTTTTGTTACCGACTGTAAGTTTCTGTGAGTGTTACTGCGATAATTAGAACCCGTTTTTAACGCTAGATTAGTATGGTATATGTATTTCATTTAGATCAGTAACATGAACTAAATCTTACCCAAATATGATCTAAATCTTACTTAATAATCAAATACTCATTTTGAAATAATAAATTCATTTAAAAATGTTATAAATTCAAAAACAAACAAAAAGACCTAGAAAATATATATATAGGGTAGGTGCTTCAGTGATTGGCATACTTCAGTAATTGATATTTATCCCGAAATAATTAATAAATAAGAAAAATAATAAAATCATATATTTTACATATAGGAATTTTAACATTTGATGTCGAACACTGGAGCATAGGGTGCTAATAACTGGCAAAATGAATAACTAGCAGTGTCAAACACTGGAACATAAGGTGCCAATTACTAATAAAAGGAAAAATCTGGCAGTGTCAATTACTGGAACATTGAGTGGGTGTCAAATAAAAATTCATAAAAATAATAATTGTTATCAAATGCATATATTTAAACATATATGTGGTTCTGAATGTCTTTCATGCCATATGTATTAACTTAAGATTTCTAAAAATATTTTCTGATGACTAAAACATTAGAAACATCAGAGATTGCTCTAAAAGTGTCAATCACTGGTGCACTTACCCTATATATATATATATATATATAGTCTTGTGTTATTATTACTATTATTATTACTATTATTTATTTTTATTTAGTTTCTTTTTCTTTCAACTGATAATTTAAATCAATATTTTGTACTTTTAGATTAGTATTTCCTTCCAGAGAATTTTGTTATTTGGATAAATATTTTTGCAAGAATCAACGCACGCGAAATTTTCCTAATTGCACAATATCAACGCCGTACATAAATACGTTATCTGCTTAAAATAACCAAACAATAAAAAACGTGAAAAATATGTATGTCATTAACAGTTCTTGTCTTCGTAATATACATATATATATATATATATATATTAGTTTTTTTCCTGATATAGGATAAATCAATGCTTTGAAATGTTAAGTTAGCATATATTTCCAAAGAATTTTCGTGATTTGGGTGTAATTTTATTTCTGAAAATCAAACCATATAAAACTTTGAAGCGATAAATTTGTTATAAGCTAAAAAATAAATATTGTTTTGTTTTTGTGGCAACTTTGAAACGATAAATGTATTATAAACTTAAAAAGAAAACAATGTTTTGGGATAGTGTTTGTGGTTCGATCACTGCATTTTTTTTTTTTTTTTTTTTTTTTTTATAACTTTCCTTCTTTTTTTTTTTTTTCCTTCTTTTTCTTCTTCTTCTTTTTTATTTATTTATTTATTTATTTATTTTTTCGAAACTGATGGTTTAAATTAGTATTTTGTAGAACTAGATTAGCATGACTTTCTAAAAATTTTTTTTAATTTGGTCAAATTTTATCTTTAAAATGCAATTTGTATGTACAAAGCTTAACTATTTGTGTAATATTAATTTTATATTTATGCTTTATAAGCATAAAAAAATGTACATTTTTCTGAAAATAACATTATATATATTTGGTGAAAAAGTTGGTAGCAGAATCGGCTCCTATTCCACTCTCGATGTTTGTCTAACTCTCTCCATTTTGATTCCCGCTCCTCTCACAGCGTTTTGAGACACAGTGTTTAATGAATACACGAAATAGATACACAACACTTTTCTTCATGCATGTTTCAAAATTCGGTACTAAAATAGTGAACCGTTTTAGGGAATTGGTTTACACTGCTTCTATTTGCGCTTACTTAGAGACCTGGTGCTGAATCGTTGACCAGTGTAATGATGTATCAATGCCGATGGCGTATGTTTTTGTGAAAATAATAAAGCCGGTTTCATGATGTTAAATTTAAGCAGGTTTTCCTGATAAATCCTTCTAGCCCAGTAAATATTTGGTTTTTATGCATATAATTTTTTGTATATTCAAACACTTAAAGTTAAAAAAAAAAAAAAAAAAAAAAAAAAAAAGGAGGGGGGGGGGGGTATTTTTTACTGGTTACCAGAACTTTTTTCTGCGACCAGTTTTTTTTTTTTTTTTTTTTTTTTTTTTTTCAAATTCCTGGAGCCCAGTATATCTATCTATATATCTATATCTTTGTATGTATATATAATCTTTTTTTTTTTTTTTTTTTTTTTTTAAGTAAATTTAAATATTCAGCAGGGGTGAAACTGCCTAACATGCAAAATCATTGAAAAATTTACTTGCATACAGATAGGGAGATTTATTAACGATATATCGTATAGTTACTTATAATGAATGATATTTGCAAAATTCTTAAAACATTAGGTAAAAGACAAAATGGAGAATCAAAATGAGAAATCTTTATAAAAACAAAATAATTCAACATAAAATTCAGAACTAGCAAAATTTTCAGAAACCCTGAATTCTGGGTTTTACCCTGAAAAGTTTCACCGCTGATTCAGTTAATAAAATATAAATCAATGTTAAAAAAAAAAAAAAAAAAAAAAAAAAAAAATGTTTCTTTCAAATGTTTAAAATTAAAAATTTGCACATTAAAAATAAAATTTAAGTTTATTTATTTATTTATTTATTTTTTTTTTTTTTCAGAATATATTATGTTCGTTGTTACAAACGACTATCTTCATTCAAGTTAGATTATATTTTTAATTTTAATGGATAATATATATATATATATATATATATATATATATATATATATATATATATATATATAATAACACTAACAATAAAGGTATCTTAATTGATAATTATTTTATCGTAATTTCAAAAAACATGGGGGATTTTTTTCCTTACATGTAATTAATTGTGATAATGATATTTGTTTTAAAAAAAAAAAAAAAAAAAAAAAAGAAAAAAACTTGTTAGACGGCAATAGAGACGGCAAATGCATAATAAATAAATAAATAGGAAAATAAATAAATGAATAACAAATGAATAAATAAATAACATATTAAAACGCTTTTTTCAAGGGAAAAAAAAATTATTATTATTATTAAACTGCATACCCGTACCCCCATTCTTTTCTTCATATTATTATTATTATTTATATTTTTTCTTTATTGCTTATTTGTGAAATTCTTGTAATAAGATAAATCCGTTTCTGCGTTTAGGTGCTTCTAGGCAGGGTCACCCAATAACGATAACTAATGATAGACCAATTGTAATTCCATTTTTTTTTTTTTTTTTTTTAAGGATGCAGTTAAAATTTTATAATTCTCCAATTTTATATCTTAGTAATAAAACACTTAAAAAAATATTTATAAAATTTACAAATTTTTAAATTACGTTTCTAGATTTCAATAGAACTACTGTCAGTAGAAAGAAAAATCAGTATCAGAAATTGCAACCGAAAGCTTATTTTTGTTTCCCCCTTTATAAGCATATATGCATGTTTACGTTTACATAAAAAAAATTCACATAAATAAAAGTAAACCTTTATTAGTTCATATTTTTTATTATTTTTATTTTTATTTATTTATTTATTTTTTTAATTAAGAGTTCGGAGTTTTTAATGATTATCCTGGAAAGCAAATCATGCATAAGCTAAATTCCTTGAATTTTAACTGAATTAGACTTTTTCTGCAATAAAAATATTGTGTCAATTGATTTTTTATAAAGTCTTTACTAAGACAAGGGAATGTAAATGTCACAGGATTTAATAAGCTCCCAAATCAGAAGCTGTTTTTTTTTTTTTTTTTTTTTTTTTTAAGTTTATGTGAGAAATTTTAATAGGGATGGGGCATAAAAAATGTCTTCCCTTATTTTAAGCAAAGCCAGCCTCTGATTTATTATACTAAACCTTAAACTAACAGCTAAAACTTTCGATGTGTTAAAGAAAGAAAGAAAGAAAGAAAAAAAAAAAAAAAAAAAAAAAATCAAACTGTATAACAAAATGCAACCAATATCGTTGCTTTCTTTATTCTATTCTATTTCTTAAAACAATTTTTATAGATGCCACACGCACCACATAAACTTTAAAATTTATATCTACTTTTTAAGAAAGCACGCGATCATGTTTTGTATAAAAATTAAATCATTAAATTCATTTTTTTACTTATTTTTATTTCACTTTGCAAGCGCACTTTTTTTTTCCTAATTCAAAATTATTTAAAAAAAAAAAACTTTTTTGATAGTGTTTGTTTCGATAGTGATTCTTATTAATTTTCTTTTCCTTTTCTTTCATAAAGAAAAAAAAATTTGATGAAATTCTGCCAAAAGTAGAATTTAGTTTAAAACGGAGGACTATTAGGTTTTTTTTTTTTTTTTTTTTTTCAAGTTATAACATCGCTTTCAAATTATTCTATTATATTTTCGATAAATTTTAGACTTCGATAAATGTCCAACTATCGAAAAATGACATCGCAAAAACCCCAGATTGCAACTAATAGTCCTCAGTCCTAAAAAAAAAAAAAGTTGCATTATTTCAGGTTGAATAATAATTATATTTTTCTCTATATTTTATGGAAAAAAGGATGAAATAACAAATTAAAATTCTTAATGATTTATAATTTAAAAATACAGTGGAAGTGTAAAATTTTTAATATCGTGCGCTGTCTTAATACCTAAGAAAAAATTTGCATTTTAATTCTCAAATAAAAACTTAAATTTCTTAACCAACTCGTTTAACTTATAGATTATTGATATAAAACAGATACTAGTACTTGTATATGCTTCTTATTTGACTTATGTATATAACTTTGAAATTATTTTAAAAAAAACTGTTCATTTAATTCAGTAATAAAAATCCCTGATGATGCTTTGGAATTTCAAAGCGAAAAGCTTAGGATAATATTTTTTAAATTTTATAAATAAAAATTAATTTTACGTGTTTTTAAAGTGTTTTTAATAAAAATAAAATATTTAAAAAATGTGTCATTTTAATAATTGATTTATTATTTTTTTTATTTGGACATACATTCCTAATAAACGTTATATCATTACGAAGAAATTTATCACAGATATAAATTTTGTGTATTTGATAATACTCAGCAAAAATATTATTATTCAAAATATAAGTGAAAAAAAAAAAAAGAGTAAAATAAAATAAAGCGGTACTAAAATTATAATGACTAGCAAACCCATGCGAAACTTTCGCAATTTCTTTCTTTTCTTTTCTTTTTTTTTTTTTTTTTTTTTTTTTTTTACCTTTAAAATTTGAAACTTATAAGTCTTATACATATTCCATCACATAGTATAAAATTTAATTCATCATAAACCAAATTATTATTAGTTTTTGTGGGGTAAAGCGCTAATGAAAATTAACCCAAAATCATTCACATAGAAGTTTCAAAATAAAATTCATGTCTGGTGACCCAGTTTTCATACTTCTCCAAGCTGGACAGCTTTAGTATAGGACCCCTATGGCGACTTTTAATTTTTTGCCGCTATCTGGCGATGCCTTTTAATAATTTATTTATTTATTCATTTTGACATAATATTTTTAACTAATTAGAAAAAAAATTAGTATCTATTTTGATTATACTTTTTTTATTGTATTCTTTAGTCAATCTATGACAAAAGTTCACATTATGTTTATATCTTTATGTATTGCTAGGTTCAAAATGACGTAAAAGGTTGTAAAGACACAACTTTTAAGAATAAATTTTTTTATAAAATGGTCTCATTAGACAAATGTCGTCATTTTATTATTATTATTATTAGATCACTGAACTGAGTCCGCGTGCTTAAATATTGCTTATGTATTATTTTTCTTTTATCCTCGCGTATTTTATTGTCACTGTCGTATCGGTTCTACAAAATATAATCAAAACTGGACAACATTAGAGAAATATTATTATTATTATTATTAATCTGGCACATTTATTCATTTTGCCTTGCTCCATTTTTCGTAAAACAGTCGTTGCAATGTTACAAGCAACTTACTCCATATATGGGGTAAAATACTACTTTTCCATAAATGAACGGACACTTTCGATTTCAGACGTTTTTAAAAATATCTCAAAAAGTACAAACCAAATCATCTCGAAACTTCAGGAGTGTAAAAAACATGTTATACCTCACGTACTTCAGTTTAAGTTTTGCGCCAAAAGTGAAAGGGGGACCATTAAAAAATTAAAGAAAAATGAATGTGCTTGGCTTCACCCTGTAAAAAGGAATGCTTAAAATGTGGCCTGGATGTAGCATGTGATTATAGGGCTCTTTCTTATTATCTGTATAAATTTTTATGTCTCTACCACATGTAATCAGGCAGATATAAAGGTTTCATTTAAAAATTGAAATATATATATATATATATTTACTTTCTTCGTCATTAAGTTTAATGATCCTTTTTTTATTATTATTATTCATGTCGGCGTAAGTAATTTAAATTGTTTTTGTCTCTAATTGGTTCTTAATCTGTATCGCAACATTTTGTGTCAGTCTTACCTATATGTTATAATCAGTTCTATTTTTGTTGTGTTGGTATTGTTTTGTATCTATTAATTGCTAAATTTTACGGTTAAATTTTATTACGATAGCTATCATATATATATATGTATATAATTTGATTTCTTTAGTACCGTTGTAACACTCAGCATCCAAAAGATTGATGAAGATACCAACGTAAAATAAATTTTAATTGAGATTTATTTCGATAAAATTAGTCACAGTATTAATTTAATTTGAGTACCAATGATTAGTAAAAACAAGTTAAAGTACGTACGCAGAAGAGAAGTGACACTAACATAACACATAAGCCTAACGATGAGAGAATTTGCAAAATCTATGAATTATTAGTAACAGTCAACATTTGAGAGAAAAGAGAAAGGATAAAATCACCAAAGAGTTCCGTTCAAAGGAAAACAAAATGGATATATATATATATATATATATATATATATTACTTTTTTAGCTATTGCATGCAAGGTATTAAATCCAGTGCAAAGACACTTTCAGGAAACTTGACATACAATATTAGACACAGCATACTGCAATCAGAATGAAAAAATATTAAATATCTAATGGAATATGAGTATTTTTACTAAATAAATTTTAACTGCGCATGCGTAAGATTCAGCGGAATTTCATTTGCATAATTTAATAGCGAAATGTACTGAGCTACTTAAATAAAAACCTCAAACATGCATCGTGTAAACTCAAAAAGTTGTACGCGATAAAATGAACTGCAATTCAGTTTCTCTCGGGAAAAAAAAAAAAAAAAAAAAACTAAACTATAAGGGGGTTTACTCACATTTTTATTTTGATTCAATGAATGGTAATACGGTTTTCGACGATTGGAAATAAATATTGAGAAAACCCCTTATCATTTTCTTAATTTTGGGAAAAGATTAAATTCACTTCATTCTGTCGTTTATAAATTTTTGGGTTTGCACGATACTTGTTTTGGGGGTTTTATGTAAGTAGCTCAGTACATTTGGCTGCTAAATTATGCGAATGAAATTTCGCTGAATCTTGCGCATGCGCAATAATACATTATTTAGTAAAAATGCTCATATTTCATTAGATATTTAAGATTTTTTTCATTCTGATTGCAGTATGCTGTATCTAATATTGTATGTCAAGTTTCCTGAAAATAGCCTTGCACTGAGTTGAATACCTCGAGTGTTATAGCTAAAAAAGTGACAAAGTTTTTTTTGCAATTTTTTAAAGAAACCGTTATATCTTCCTGAATACATACGGTAGAGGCATGGAAATTTATACATATAATGAGAATGAGCCCCATAGTCACACAGCCAGATGACATTTGAAGCATTTCTTTTTACAGGGTGATGCCAAACACTTTCTTTTTTTTTTACTTTTTTGTTGGTCTTCCTGTCACTTTCGGCGCAAAACTCTAACTTTTGGGTTGTTCGGAAAGCAATTTCGTTTTTCTCAGCAGAGGACTTAATTGTATTTTTTTCACATCATCTTCACAATTAAGCTGCATTACCATTACATATTGTGACAGCTGACAGTGCAAGGCTTGCTTGTGAAAAAGTTCGTTTTATTCTGCTCAATAAGTTTTGATTGGTGCCCTATCAAATAAAGAAAATCGGAAGCGACATTTTCAGCATATTTTGTTTTTGCTATCAAAAAGACGAAAATACTGTTCAAACAAGAAAAAAAGTATATGATGTGTATACAGAAAACTTATTTAAAGAACGCCAGTGTCAAAACTGGTTTACCAAATTTTATTCCGGCAATTTTGACGTTGAAGATGCGTTACGTTCTGGAAAACCAGTTTATGCTAATGAAAACAAAATAAAGTATTGATTTACGAAAAGTGCCAAATAACGACTCTTGAGATCGCTAAGAAAACGATCAAAGTGGAGAACATATAATACAATAAAATATTTATGCAATGCAAGAAAACCGTCTTTCATTTTCAAAGGAAAAACACGAAACTATTTTCCAAACAACGCAATAGAATACACGAAGAATAACATGTTCTTCACACTCCTGAAGTTTCAAAATGATTTGTTTAGTACTTTTTTGAGATATTTAAAAAAATGTCAGAAATTGAAAGTGTCCTGATCATTTATGGAAAAGTAGAGTATTATTATTCAAACAATATAACTTTGACTTGTGACAGGATTGATATGTTACTTTCTGTTGACTTTTTTTTTTTTTTTTTTTTCATGCTTATTTATTTTCAGGAAATTTTCAATATGTATCCAAGTAACGATATATTTTTAAATGTAAAATAATAATAATAATAATTTTAACAATAATTTAAATATTATTATTAATTTTTTAATTGAAAGTGGAAATTTTCGGTAAAATTATCCGTATACCATAAGTGATGAAGAAAAATAAGAAAGAAAATTAAGAATATATAAGAATAAAAATAAGAATAAAAGTAAAGAAGAATAGAAACTGTTATCATATTACAACTAATAAACATAAAATAAAATTAACCTATTAATGCCCGAATTAATTTTTCAAAATATTATTAGCTGATTATTTCACTTCTAAATTAATAGAGACAACTGACAGTAAAATATATTAACTTAAACAATTCTTTTGACAGTTTTAAATTTAAAGCCTATCCTCATTTATTGACGTTTAGTGTTCTAGCGAGAAAACTTCGTGATAGAAAAACTTTGAGATAACAAATAAATTTCCTATTATATGTTGACAAAAGTCTCGAAAGTAAAGTATTATAATATATATTATTATTCAACATGGTTTAAGTTAGTATACCTGCTCAAAAAGCAAATATATGGGCGAGGAATGAAAAATCATAAAATGACTATCCAAATTATGAAATAATAACTAATAGTAGGCAAATAAAACTTTCAGGGATCATTTAGAGTGATGCTATAAACCGTCACTAAAAAGCAAAAATCATTCCAAGAAACCACAAAAAATATACGTGCCATTTTATTAGCTGTCCTCAAATGAGGACACTGGGCGCTAATGGGTTAACAGAATTAGGTTCAATCAGGTAAGGCAGACTAATAGTTTTGTATAATTACAGGATAGCAATTATAAAAATTGAATCAAAATTTGTAATACAAAAATTACTAATTTTTAAACGGGAAAAAGAAAACTGTTTCAGTCTATCATATTTTACTATGAATATTTAACACTATAATGGAACTGTTTCCAATATATGAAAAATAATTTACCATTTTCGTTTTCATACGAATGGTTTGAATCTGAAAAGAATCCGATTCGATTATCCGGCATTTCATATAAACGGTGATTATTACAGTCTCATTAAAAGCATACCCAGATTTGTGAAACAGGGTTCAACACTTGATAAGGCTTACAATTTGGCACTCACGTACAACAATGACCTTTAATGACCAAACTCACGTTTACTCTCTAATTTAGAATTAGAACTGGTTAGCTTGACAGCTCATTCCAAATCTTATCGTTAGTATTCTAAGCATATCTAACTTAAGATTAAAAGAACGAAACTTGTCTATCACAAAACTTTCTTTTATATTTTCCTATACAAATTCATGCAGTATAAATCATTCATTAAAATTGTTATACAGTGCCTGCCGCTTAATAAAATCACATTCGTTCTGAGCCAAAGTGATTTTAATAAGCGGCTGATTTTTATAGCCGACGAGCTTTTCGGAACATAAAAGAATATGCTCATTCCCGAAATTAGAATGAAATTTCAAAATAAAAGGATTTATAGGATTGTAAATAAACTAAATTAATATTTTTTAAAAACAATTATTCATTCAAAATTAATAAATAAAACACAGATATTTTTTATGAAATTAACAAAGAAATATTATAATTAAAATTATTTTATATGTATACTTAAAAACAATTAATTATTAATTTAAAATTGATAAATCAAACATATATTTATTTTATAAAATTAATAAAGAAATATTATAAATAAAATTAGTTTATATGTATACTTTACTTATATGTTGGACTTTTTAAAAACAATTAATTATTCATTCAAAATTAATAAATTATTTACTAGTACGCTTTGAAAATAAACAGTTATTGAATTTTTTGCTAGGGCAGGTGATAAGGGTGCTTATTTGATTACGACGCTACAGATATTTTCTTTTAAAAGAGTTAATATGGTACCTTGTTATGTTTTCTATTTCTTTTACTTTTCAAAAATTTAAAAGAAATGCTGACAAAATCAAAATTCGTTGTCTAATTTGCGCATATGTCTATTTTTGAAGCTGAGATATTTTCCTTTTAGATTTTATTAACCGGCGATGCTGATTTTATTAAGCGGCGGTTTTGAAAGTAGTTTGCATTGGTTTCATTCCGTTCCTGACAATTTGATCAGATTAAGCCGCTGATTTTATTAACCAGTGATTTTATAAAGCGGCGGGAACTGTATAATAAAATTACTTCCATGATACATGCAGACGATTTTCATCCCAAAGAAAAGTAGCACAAAATAACCGCAGAAAGTCAATTTTATACTCTACCGACAGCGATGCTCCTATGCAAAATAAATGAGTAAATAAAAATAAAATAAATATAATAATGATAATAATAATAATAATAATAATAATAACAGAGATGCCAACTTCTAATGACAAAAAAGCAGGAGATTTTTTAACAGAAATCAGTATACTTTTTCCAACAAGACAGTTTGTAAGAAAAATAAGTAAAATAACGCAAATTTAATTTTAAATAAAGCTTTTATTAAAATTAAATGAATAATATATGTTTCTTGCAGTAAAACAGACTATTAAAAAAAAAAACTAATTAAAAAAAAAAAAAAAAAAAAAAAAAAAACCTCAGACATACAGTTGTTTAAAATTTAAGTCAAAATAGACAGATTTGATCATTCTGCTCCTAATATAAAACAATAAGAATATTAATTATCTTTGTAAAAGGAAAGGTAATAAAGGAATGAAAATATCGGGTATATTCTAATGAAATTTGAATTCTTTAAGTTTTCAATAGTTATGGTATTAAAAAAAAAAAAAAAAAAAAAAAATCTTTTGATAATAAGACATTTTTCATTATGCAAAAATGCAAGTTAAAAATTTATTCTTATCAAAAATTAGTTTCAAAGCATTGTATAGTAATTCACATTTAAACTGAACTTGATAAATTGCAGGGCAAGATGAATTTCAATTTTCTTTCAAAACTTTTTACCCAATCCCACAAATTTTAAGCATAAATTATGCTAAGAGGGATAGATAAAAACTACATCAGGAAAGCAGGAAAAATGAATGAAAAATCAGGAGCATAGAAAAACAAGCAAAAAGTAAAAGACTCCTGCCAAAAACAGGAGACTTAGCATGTCTGTAATAATAATTTTTAATTAATTAATTATTATTGTTATTATTATTAAAATTTCATAATAATTCATTAAAAGAAATTCTCATTATGCACATTTCTTCAAAATTTTGTCCTTTACTGTCATTTAAAAAAAAATAGAGAAAGCGAGACTTCAACGTCACTTATTGGGTGATTTTCACTAAAAGCGGATAGACATTGCTGAATATCAAAGATGCAACTACACTGTGTGAAATTCTGAGAATTAGTTTTTGATCTAAAATATCCACAAAAGTTTTGCCACACACGCTGAGAAATTTTTCTAAAAATGGTCAAATCCTGTTCTGGACATTCCAAAACGTTTAAATCTATCGGAAACGGGAAATAATAAATTTACACGATACTAACACTTTTTTTTTTTTTTAAATTGAACATAGAAAAAGAAAGTGTAAGGCCAAGAATGCATTTGTATTAGTATGTGTAAATTTAAATTCAATATTTAATCGTAAAAGTAAATTTAGTATGCTGTGACCATCACAAAATTTTCTTGTGCAAAATTCTATGAGGAATGAGATTGATAAAAAAGATAAATAAATAAGTTAATAAACTTTATGCGAACGATAGACATGAAAAAATAATCTGGTGTGTCACTCACACGACTTTCTCTTACCCTGAAATTTAATACTATTAATACAGGTTGCAGATTAAGAGGTAAGATAACGAGCACTGTTATGTAAACCTACGTTAAACAATTCAAATTAGGCTTCGGAAGAGTTTTATATGATAATTAGTTCTGTGTGAGGGGGGCTACCGCCCTCCTCAACCCCCCCCGTTTCATTAATGCACCTACATCTATATAGTATTTAATTCGGTTTTTAAAAAATAATTTATTAAAATTATTATTAAAAAAAAAATTATCTTTTATGATAATGCAGACGATTTCCATGTATAACACCAAATGTAAAAAAAAAAAAAAAAAAAAAAAAAAGTTGAATTTATTCTCAATGTTACATTAAAAAAAATATATATATATATTAAAAATGAAAAAAATCGATAACTTTATTTTAAATTATCGCAGATCGATGGTTCAACCATTCGTTTTAAAGGTATTGGCGAGCTTTTTTTAAAGATACCCATCCCCCCCCCCCCCCCCCGAGAGAGGCGAGGATCCTACATACACAATTTTTTTTTTCCCAGTTGACAAGCTCTATTACGAAAAATATATATTCGTTTCATTTGGTTTAGTGCAGTCTATAGATATTAAACTCTACTTACTGCAATTTCCCCCATAGAAGTAATGTATTTGAATATTTTTGAGTGTCCCTGTACACGAACCATTTGCTTCATCTCAGTGAAAAGCTAACTGTAGCATCCCTATATGATACACATTTAGAATACCGAGTTTGGAATTTCTGCTAGAATTTGTTCTTGAGATATGCTGATAACAGACACACACACACAGAGACAGACAGACACACAGACCATTCGCTAAAAACATGATTTTCGTATTCAGGGGACCTCAGAACAAAAACTCACTTTCGAAAATTTGACCCTAAAACAATACGTTCTCGACCCTGGGTAAGAGAAAGTAAAAATGGCAAAAAACATTGTATTAAAGAAATAATTTACTTATTGTATTTAAACTTATGAAATATATATATATATATATATATTATATTACAAGTAAAATTTAAAAAATAATAAAACAGATCGTTTTTACTAATATAAACATGTAAAGTTAATGTAATTAGATGATGTATTAGAACTGCGCATAAAAAAGCACAATCTTTACTTTTTGTACATTATTACAGAACAATGACATAAAATCTACAATAAAGCTTTAAAAAATCTTAATCCTCTGCTATATAACGGCATCAGTTACCTGTTAACATGCACAATGATTTAATCAACATTGTTTCTTAGAATAAAGATTTTACATACACAATTTTGCGTTTATTTCCCATCAATATATGTTTACATTTACTTTTATGGGAAATAGCAACATATATACCCAGTATGCCCATACATACGACCCATATATACCCAATTTAACTCAATATTCTTTTTCATATTAGCTTATCGCATATCAAGTTTCGTACTTTTAAATGTTATAGAGGCTGAGGTATAGCCTTCCCCATTACTGTAAAATTGCAGCATAACAGCCACCTGTTTAATTTCTATATGCGAAATATCCAAAATAAAATTCAAATAATATCCAAAATAACACCAGAATAGTTTTTTCATAATAGTCCTCTTAAAAAAAAGTTTTGTGCAATTATACTCTATAGAAATTGAAATATAGCCTTCCCGTAAATAGGGGAAACCACAGAATAACAGTGTCACCTGTTGAGCGATATGCATCAAAAGTTGATAAGCACTTATTTATATCAAGGTGCAACAAAATTAATTTTTTTATGGGATTCTGTCCATTAGTTTGTGATCTAGAGCTGACACAAAATTTTGATCATAAATACACTGGCAGACATAGAGACAGAAACGTAGAAAGACGTGACCTCAGTTCGTTAGAGCGTCAGACTAGTAACGCGAATATGTATCACTTTTTGCAGATAATTAAGAAAAATCTTTCAGTGTCTTCACAGTATCCAAAACGGAAGGGTTGGCAAGAAAGCAACAAATAAGCAAATTTTAATTAGAGGTGTGTTGATCGCATTTTAGGGAAACGGCTAATCGCAGAGATACAAAATTTTGCACGGAGGTCGATTTTGACTTCACCTGATGTCTCTCAAAACCATATTTTCAAATTTTTAATTAGTTTTTTAATTAATTTAAATTTTTCAGGTTGGAGGATTGTCTGGTGTCGTTTGTTATCATAGAGTGAAGGTGATGATCTGTCCGAGGAATGTTTGTCCAAAAAACATGATTCTTTAACCCTTTACGGCGCAAGGTTGTGAGGTAGTAGTATATTAGCGTAATGCTACAATTAAAATTCGCACTTTGCAAGTAAAACATGAATACGAAGGTTTTAGGATTCAATTGAGTAATAGAGTTAGTTCTCATCCTAAACTAAAATTGTAATTGACATTATGCTAATAAGTTTGAAAAGTGATTGATATAAAAGGAGAAGGAAGATTGCTTTTGGGTGTTAGTTGGAGAGGGAGTTGAAAGGCGATGTATTTCATAGTTGGAGTGAGTTAGTTGGAGAGTTAATAGAAGGCTAGCTGTTAGCGGCTACAGGTTAGTCGAAAGTAAGTCTAGTAGGTAGCTGTGTCAGGGAATCCTCCCGCTATCGAAAAGTTACTGAGCCGCAAGGGTGATTGAAGTTAAATGTAGTAGTTAAAATTATTTGTGGTTAATTGAGTAAAAGCTAATGAATTTAAATAAAGTAGTTGAGAGTAATTGTGATTATCTATTGATAGTTAAAGTATTGGTGAAGGCTGCCCATTTAAACTTATAAAGATATTAAAGTCCAACGCCCACCTTTTTCTATTAAGCTCAAATAAAAGCTGATTTTATTTTACATATCTGACTCTGTCATTTATTCATAGATGTATTAAGTAATTAAGTAAGTTTCAGCATTCAACATAACGTTAAATAAGCAAGATTCAAATTCCATGCTCATAAATTAAGTTAATCTAAGTTCATATTTAAGATCTAAAATAGAGAATCATGGCGTCAGATTCTCTACAAGGTAATTGGAATCATCTAAATTACACTGCTACCGGAATTCACGAACAAAATTCAAAGAAAATAAATTGACGACCTTTTCTGCTATGTTATAAAACTAAAATTTTGCTAAAAATTTTCCGGGATGAGTTTTTGTAGTTGAAAATTAAAATTAGGTGATGCTGTAGTGGCATCACCGCCTCTGAAAGGGTTAATAATGGAAGCGCCACTTATTGTCCAGTTAGCACCTAAATTGAAATGTTCGATTAAGGCGTAAATGCAAAAGTGGGGACCCGAAAAAAATATAAGGTAGGGGGAAGGACGTCCGAAGGCAGCGGGATACGAAGAAAGTTTTGAGCTATCTTAGGGAAATTTCTTTTAGATTTATTTATAAAATTATTTCAAAATATAGTGAGTAGTATTTTTTGAAAATTTCTATAAATATAATGACTAAGCGAAGCAGGCAAATCTGCTAGTTATAAATAAACTTAATAGTTATAAATTTTAATTAAATTTAAAATTCAATAAGTTTAATCTTTTCTAATATATTACCATTTGATTCTGATAGAAATAATAAGTTAAATGATAAAAGAAAAAAACTTTTAAAGGAATTCTTATCCCTCCACATTACCTTTCCTTTTCAAATAGCAATAATTGAAGTGAAATATCACATTTTATTTAATTTTAAAAAAGTAACGATCGCTTAGCTTAAAAAAAAAAAAAAAAAAAAAAAAAACAGATTGAGAAATTTTTTCTCAGTTGAAACGTATCGATATTGAAAATAAATCAAAGCTGCGATATATATTAAAGTTCGTTTGGTTACATATTAATCCTTATCCTAATTAGCTGATATTTTATTAGAGTCAATTTCGTATTTCGGTATTCATGGGATTCCATAACTATTTCCAGTCCCAGTGCAATGAACCTCATAATGCAAGTTTAGAGGAAATATCGCTCTACTATGTTATAAAAACCTTAAATTTTGAATAATTTACGAAGTTTAATATTAAAATATTTATAGTCAATTTGTTCAAGCCAGTATAATACATAATATTTTATAAGCAGTCTGACATCTTTACGATTAAAATTTTTCTTACATTGCACGACTATACATATTTTACTATATTCTGCCGTGTTAAGAAATTCGTAAATTTAGAATAACTTACAAAATTTTCTAAGCAGAATGTTCATAGTTAATGAAGATCATGCCAGCATTATAATTGGAATTTAAAAGCTGTTCTGTTATCTCTGCAATAAAAATGATCTTTTTAAAGCACGTTTAAACGAAATTTTGCCCTATTGCTTCATGCTAAGAAAATCGTAAGTTGCGAATAACTTACGAAGTTCTAAAATTGGAATGATACAAATATATAGAGTATTTGTCTGGGTCATAGGGATGCATGAACGTCCGTCTCAAGACGAAACACTGGCACTAGTATTTTTTATCAATAATTTCTATCATATTCCATATCAACAAATTATTCCAGAAATATGATAGAAATTAAGAAATCTGGTGTAAGAGTTGTAAGAGTACTGGTGTACGAGTTTCCGTCTTGAGACGGAAACTCTTGCCCTCTTGCTGTGTCATAAGTGACATTTTAAAACTTATTCGACCTCTTTACGACCATTTGTCTTTGATATATAGTGTATACAGACTAACAAATTAACACACTAACAAATGACGGACACCCAGTGACAAAGCGTCCACGGAGGCGATGGAAGCTAAGGCTCTTATATATACGAGCTGGCGCATCAGACATTTTGTTAACTTAGGGTTGCCACATGTACCCAGCGCGTTTCTCTGATAAACAAACGATAAACATATTTTTTTTTTTTTTTTTTTTTTTTTTTTTTATCGTCTTACGTTACTTTAGAGTAACTTGTTTTATTATATTTCATAATTTTAGCTAAGTAAACTATGATATGGAAGTTTGTTCAGCGATAAACTGCTATAATCATTCAAGAAGTGAATATAATTGTTCACAGACCTATTACTGTGTATTTGAGTTTTGGCGACATTCTGTAAAAGAAACAGAAACCGCCCTAACAACGCATCTTACCCCAGTACATCCATAGGATATCCTCAGAATAAAATGATATCCTGAGAATCTGCTGTGAAAAAAATGTGTTTTCAGGAATATTATTGTTGCTTATTGCTCTTATCTTGACCGGATTAGCTTCAGATCAAGATTTCTTAAAATAATTAGGAAAGCGATAAGGACGCCAAGCGGGAATGTTGTCCTCTTCGGAGGCAAAAAAATGGCGGTGATGCGCCGGCCTATTATTTTATTTCGGGGCTCTAATGGAAGCAGTGCTTCCCCTATTTAACATTTTTTAAAAGTAATCAAGTAGCGTCGCCTCGTCGAAAGACTGAATTGATTCTTCCTCTGCTTTTGGAAGCGCTTCGCCTCGGAACTTCCGCATAGTTTTCTGAACCACGCCTCGCTCCTGCGGACCCCATATGCTTTTTTTTTTTTTTTTTTCTGAATTCGTCACTCCTCAAAACGTTTAAAAAAATCATAAAATCAAGGTTGAAATTTTTTCAAAATACCTGTTTTCCATGCCTAAAATAAGATAGGGAACTGAAAAATAATTAGTATGGGAACCGTTGTTAAGGAACATTGACGATAGAAGTGAAAGAACATGCCGTTTGAATAAAATTATAGAAAATAAAACAGAAAATTTTCAACAGAAAAAATCGAAAATAAATTCTAAAAATCCAAATTCTAAAATCGTGAAATTCTCAAATCGATTAGGTGCACTCCTTCGTGTATTCTAACCCTCTCCTATGTTTTGTATCTCTGCGATCTAATCGTAAATATGATAAAATTTAATTTCCTAAAACTCCAAACAGTTTTTCTTATGTTTTAAATAGAAATTGTTGTTAGAGGTGAATGAACTTTATGCAATGTGGCCGCTGTTTATCATATTATCGTATAGCATGATTATCAGTTTTTGATTATTTTTTATATTGGAAAATGCACTCTTCATTTCAGGAAGGCTTCAGAAATGGATAAGAGAAAGTTGTATTTAGAGCACCAGGAAGTCTTTTTAAAGTGTGTGACGCATTCAACCTTTCAATCTATAGATAAGTGATTCATAGAAAAGGTGATTCAAACTTTGGTATAGATGAATGGAATTATGTTAGAATATAGAATTATATGGGGGAATTAAAGTTAAATATACTGTAAATAAATTCTGTGATTGATTTTATTTATTTATTTTTAGTAACATGATTATTATTTTTTATTATTATTACTGAAAGGATGCCAATCCAGAACCTCTGTAAACTTACAATAGTTTTCACTTAAAAATAAATGATCGAGATTCTGAATCTTTATTTACTATTTTATTTATTTAGATTGTAATATTTCTCCATAAAAATTAAAATTTACCATTTCTACTTCAGAAAAAATAGTATGAATCATTAATATATTCCTATATGTCAGTAATTAATTAATATAATATTAATAATTACATTCAATACTTATAAGTATTGAAATGGTTAATGTAATTTTAATTAATTATTGGGAGGAATATGTTTGTGATATACATACATTCATACATATATCTTGCAAACAAGTAATTTTTTCTAGTTTTATGTTGCTTTCCACTTAATTTCTGTATTAAATTTACCTTTTATGGGTGAATTTGGCAGTGATATTTGTAAATTTGTTTGGCTATTTGGTTACAGATATACAGGAATTACTCATTGTTTGCATGCATTATTCAATTACTCCCCCTGAAAAAGTATTGTTTAATGTATGATTTCATTCTTCGACTTTAATTATCTTTTTTAATTGAATCTTCCATTTCTTTATGTGATATATTTTTTTAATGATTATTATTATTATTTTTCCCCTGCGAAACGTTTGTCAAATTTTAGCACATGCTATAGGTATGACGTAAATATAACAGGCAGATAAGTTACTATTATAAAAAAACGCAAAGTTCCATTATGAAAAAGGAAATCTCCATATGAAAGTAATTCACATAGAGAAAAGACCTTCATATTAAATCGCAATAGAAGCATTTTTAATTTGAGTAACAAAATATATTTTTTAGCTTGTTTTTGCTGTGCTAATTTTTGCAGATAATTAACCCCTTACCTGCCGATGAAAAACTACGAGATTCGCTTCCCAGTGCCACCATCTTTCACACATGCGCGCGTAGTTATGCGTTCACTGTTCCAGAAACATTTCCTTTCCGATTCTCTCGAGTCCTCACCTTCTCTGAAATAAATAAATCCTTCGAAAACAGTGCCATGGCCATTTAAGTGCATTACAAAGCCGTGAGAATAGTTTCACTGGTAACAGCATAACAAAAAGGGTCGTACTTCGGCAAGACGTATATTTACGCCTGGAGCAGTTAACACACTGGTATAGTGATACGAATACATACGTCCGGGGCCGTTAAGGGGTTAATAGTAACGATGACAATTGACAAAAGGAAATCTCTCTATGTCTTCACACAATCCTAATCTGCAAGGATGGCGAGAAAGTGACAAAAACAAAATTAAACTTAGGGGTGTGTTGATAAATTTTTAAGGAAATGGCTGATCACAGAGTTACAAAATTTTGCATAGAGATTCGTTTGAATCTTTTCTGATATACCCGATTTTGGAATTTTTGATTATTATTATTATTATTGTTGTTGTTGTTGTTGTTGTTGTTGTTTTTTTTAAATTATTTTTATTTATTTATTTTGTTAGTAAGATTATCTCGTGCTGCCATCTGTTGTCATAGAGGGAAGATTATAATCTGTCCGAAAAATGTAATTCTTGAATAAAAACAGCGTCACTTATTGTTCAGTTAGCAACTAAATTGAAATATCTGGTTAAGGGCAAATGCAAGTATGTGAGGACCTCAAACCGATATAGGGCAGGCGAAGCGAGGTATTAAGCAATTTCAATGATATTGTTTTTTGTTTTTACTTATAAAGTGATTTAAAATATAGTGATGGAAGTTTTTTGAAAATTATTAAAATACAGTGACTAGCGAAACAGGCAAAGTCTGCTAGTCCACCGCCACTTTAGAATGTAGAAAAAGAGAGGAAAAAAGGCTAAAATCCCCATAGAAATAGCATGGTAAGAAAAGCAAAAAAACTTACAATGTCAAGTGTGTTAAAAAAAAAAAAAAAAAAAAAAAAATCAGGCTCACACCGGAAGTAATAAGGGGACAAAATTGACTAGAAAAATACATTGAACAGCGGGAACCGGGCGGGCTGGGGCATGGGTCCTATCGTCCAGGATTAATACGACTCGCCTAGTATAACTAGTATATAATAAATATTTCGAGTCGAAATAATAGCACAACCATATCAGACGGAAAATGTAGGAACGGATGCCTTTTCATAACATTACTTTAATCTTGAGTTAAGTATCATGCAAAAGCCAGCAAAAATCAATTTCTTAAAAAAATTTTGGATGAAGTTTTGTTAAAAACTTTTCATTTTGTTCAACATTTAAAATTTTTCATATCTCTAAAATAAACGTATAAACAGGGTTCATACATATTCTTTAATTCTTCCAACTGGGACATGGGGTGGAAAGGTCGACTGTCAAATGCAATAAAACTGATGTCGACTGTTGGAGATCATTTACCGTTGGAAGGATGAACAAGAAGATGTGGCCACTGTGCCAAACAAAATAAAGAAACCCGAACAAAAACTGTTTGTGCCATGTGTAAAGTTGCATTCTGTAAAAACTTTCTTCACTGAGAAAAAATTCTGTAACTGACATCCAGAATCTAAATTGTGGCTCTAGAAAAAATAGTTCCATGTCATCCTTATAAATTCTAGTCCCCGTGGAAATCGAATTCTAGAATCCCCTATTATAATTCTAGAGAGTTTGTCTATATTATCGAGGTCAAACCTATTTGAAAATATCTCCAAATAAATGCGAACGCAAGAGGCGGGTGTCAGCAACTATAATCTTGGTTTATAATCCAATTCTAGAAAATTAAGCGAGAATTTCTCGTCATACAAAATATTCAGAATATTGTTTCACCATCTGGAAATATGTAGACTAGAAATTCTCAATCGTTTCATCTATTCAGTTTATTGGCGTGCCTTATGCGCTTAGCTCGGAAATCTATATTTCTAGTTAAGGAAGTTAGAAAATGGCCACTTATTCATTCTAGATGAAGGCGGTATATTTTTTTTTCTCAGTGTTTGCAGTGTACGATACATAGAAATGCATGAATAATGTTGAATAAGTGTCTTGCAGTAAAATTGTTTCAAAAGTATTGTAAAATTATTTTAGAACTAGGCAACTAAACTTTTTACTGTATTTCACATCGTCACTTCAATTTCACTGGGACACATGCATGCCATATAGAAAGATCAGTGGAATAGAGGGTGATTATAATTAAAGTTATGATTTCAAAACGCTATAATTTTAAAACTACTGTTGAGAATGACTTGTTATTTTGCCAGAACAGTTAGGCAATGGAATTTTGTTTGGTAAATTAAAAAAAAAAAAAAAAATGTTAAAAAAGTTAAAAAAATGTACCGTTAATCATTCGTAAGATGTTTGTTTCATAAAGCCCCTCTTTTTCTCTTATGAGTATGACTGTTTCCGCTGTAAACACGTATTATTGTCTTTTTGCTAAAAAAGTTGTTGTAAACCCTTAAAGTCTATTGTTTCCTGGTATTCTATTCTATTGCCAACAACATTCCTGTGTAATAATGAATCTATTTAAGCATTTCTTTTGAGATTACCTTGACCGCGCCATCTATAGGAACATTTTATAAATACTTTTTTTTCTTCGCCCCCCCCCCCCAAAAAAAAAAAAAAAAAAAAAAAAAATTTCATTGTCTCACGATTGTTCTGGTAATATCAAGTCATTTTGGCCGTTAGTTTAAAAATTATAGCGTTTTGAAATCATAACTTTATTTATAATCACCCTGTATATATGCCCCACTTCCACAATTGCTCCTGCAGTCGATTTTTGTTTTTATTTTGGCAGAATATTGCTCTTTCTATTTTATTTGACCTACAAAAACTCTAATTTACTTTATTTTTGGAAAGGAAAAAAACTGGTAGCGAAAGGGTTAAGACAAAAATTAAGTACTTTCAGGGTCTCCTTTTTAAAAAGTCAAGGATCTTTATTAACGACTACCTATAGAAGGATTTTAAGAATTTTTACTAAATTGTAATGATAAAATTTCTGCAAAATTGTTTATGTATATTCTTTTAGTTTTAAATTGTTTAGGTTTAATTAGCAATTTCAATTGCTATGGATGGTCAGCAAATTTAGGAGATCATTGAAATTTACCTAACTTTGTGAGATAAATTAGTAAATTTATGCCTTGCAACTAACTGTTGAGATAGACAATTATTTTGTCATAAATTTAAGAAATTCGCTCTTTTTAGAGAAAACTAATTCCCATTATATTACAAGATTATTTTATTACAATTCAACAAAATATGAATGCATTTTTCGGTATGAGATTGTCAATATATGAGATTGTTTGTCTCGGATTAAAAAAGCTCATGTTTAATTTTAGTTAATTGCTGAAATATATTTTCTTTAAATTGCTAAAAAGGCAATAATTCCACTTCTAATCAATCTATATAATATTTCTCTAACGTGAACCAATTACGATTACATTTTGTAGGAACGATACAATAGTGACAATAAAATACGCCGCGAGGATTATAATAGATAATAGCAATTTTTAAACACGCAAACTCAGTTCAGTGATCTAATAAAAAAAAAAAAATGATGCATTTGTCTGATGAGATAATTTTATGGGAAAATTTATTTTTAAAATTTGCATATTTACAGTCTTTGCAAGCATCGTTTTAAACCTAGCAATACTTTAAAGATTTAAACAAATTCTGAACTTTTGTGACTTAAAAAACGCAACAATTAGTATAACCAAAATGGGCACAAAGTTTTTTTTTTTTTTTTAAACAAAAAATTATGCCAAAATGAATAAATTAAAAATAAATTAAAAGGTATCGCCAACATGGCGGCAAAAATTTAAAAGTCGCCATAGGGGTCCATACTAAAGCTGTCCTGCCTTGGGAAGTATGAAAACTGGATTGCCAAAAATGAATTTTACTTTGAAATTTTTCCTTGACTCATTTTGGATTAACTATCCTTAACGATTCAACCCCCCCCCCCCCCCCCCCCCAAAAAAAAAAAAAAAAAAAAAAAAAAAATTAAATAAATAAAAAAGAAATTGCGAAAATTTCGCAAGGGTTTGCTAGTATATATATATATATATATATATATATATATATATTAATGTCTGACAGCTGAAATATGTCCTACTTTTTGAGACTGATTACCGAAATATGTATTTTTTTTTTTCTTCCTTTTCGTTTCTTTTTTTTTTTTTTTTTTTTTTTTGTACGTTTAGTGCTTGTAGATTTTTATGAAAAATCCTTTTTTGGACTTGAAATTTTTTTTTTTACACAGATCCTTGCATTGTAAAAACTGAGTTATCGCATATTGAATTATTGTAACAAATATCGCAGATTTTTATCTATTTATTTATTTATTTATTCTCCAAGACACTTTTCTGTTAATGTTCAAATAACTTACAAGATTTTTTTTTTTTTTTTTTTTTTTTTTTCTTTTTATTCAAGTGTTTTTTTTTTTTTTTTGTTGTTGTTGTTTTTTCCGAATTTTATCAAAAAGCAAAGACTTTCTAGTCTTCAATTTTATTTATTTAAATACCAAGCATTTTTAAAGACTGTGGGAATAATGATAGAGAAAATCGAATGAGATTGGCTGTAAATTAATATATATATATATATTGTTTTGTATACTCTAGTTTAAGCTTATTTAAATTATTTTTGTTTATCTGTATTAAGTAAGATGTACTAAGCATCAAGTTAATGTTAATAATAAGACAACCTATTTATCTACCAACTCAATATCTACCAACAAAACAGCTATCTTTAGTTTAAAATTCTCCTTCTAGTTTGTTTAAGAATAATAAATTTAGAAAAAAAAAAGCTAATATTTCATTCATTCTCATTTAAATGTATTGTGTTTTATATGTTACTAGAAAAGCCCCGGTTCATGAATTCCGAATGCGGGAAATTTTTTAAAATCAAACTCGAAATGTACAATGCTAGACCTGATGCAGTTTACGTGTCAATAGGTCAAAGTTTGTTAACGAAACCATTTTTAAATTCATGAAATCAGTGAAGGTATAATAAGAGACAGCAAACAAAAGAGATCACACTTTAAAAATCAATTAGTCTTTGCTGCTAGGATTCATCTGATCCAAGATAGAGAATGAGAGAGAGCAAACAAAAGAGATCCACACTTTAAAAATCAATTCGTCTTTGCTGCTAGGATTCATCTGATCCAAGATAGAAAATGAGGGATAGCAAACAAAAGAGATCATACTTGCGCTTGCATAAAAATGAGATTATTCCTACGGTAGATAATATTTAAAACTCAAAAGCTCAAGCTGTAAAAGAAAATGTAACCAACATTGTTGCTTCTTTTTAAACATTCTCTTATAAAAATTTTCTTTATTGTTTCTTATAAACATTTTACACAGATGCCACAATGCATTGCATAAACTCTTAATTTTTACACTCTTTTGAAGATAGCACGTGATGATATTTTTACATAAAAATCAAAACATTAAATTCATTGAACCATTTTTTTTCCTTTTTACTTTTTGTTCAACATGTGACCTTATACTCGGTGCGTCCACACACAGAGTCCAAGGAAATCTCTTAGCCATTTATTTATACAGTCGGTAACAAAAGTATCCGAACACTAGCAAAAATTCCCATATAAAAAAAGTAGAGTTAATACTGTTTTGTTAAATAAATCCTTGTCGAATCATGTTCTTAGACCATGGACATGATTCGTTCTAAGAACATGATTCGACAAGGAATTATTTAACAAAACAGTATTAACTCTACTTTTTTTATATAGGAATTTTTGCTAGTGTTTGGTTACTTTTGTTACCGACACCGACTGTACAGATGAAATGGAATTATCAAATTCATTAACATAAATTAAAAAGCTATTCAGATTGATTAAAATTAGTCTCTGAAAGATGAGCATACCATTGCTACTTCTCTCCCCACCACAAATATTTAATTTTTAAGAATAAATTATTGAATTATCTGTGCTAGGCATACACCTTATATAGATAGACTACGCCACCAATAGGACTTCCCATTATAGTGAATGTCTTCAACATGAGGGTGTAATCTGATACCTTCATCCTTTACAGTCAGCGTCGTATGTGACGTGCTAGGGACCTGAGGGAGATTCTTCCATAAATTTTGTAAGAATTCAAACAAAAAATTCTCCCATTCAAAATGGTTTCTCACAAAATAAACTTTTTTATAATTAATCTATGACATTTTAGCTTTCCAACGATGCGTAAATGAAAAGTATGTGTAAAATACAGAAATTGAAAAACCCAAAACTACTTTCTTTCCAATGGAAAAATGAAAAGTATGTGTACACTACAGAAATTAAAAAACCCAAAACTACTTTCTTTCCAATGGAAAAATAACATAATATTCTTTCTTGTCTCTCTCTCCAGGTCCGGATCACGTGATAATTTAGCTGGGGAAGCTAGCTCATGTCGCGGACAGAAAATGAGGGGGGATGCGTGGTCTATCTATATAAGGTCTATGGTGCTAGGCCTGGGGGGGGGGATGCGCTCTGTGGTGAGGTAGGGGGGGGGGAGCTTTCCAAGAGATTTTAGCCCTCGTTTACGAATAAAGAATAAAGTGAGAAAAAAGGTTTTTACCTTAAAATTCTTTTCTTTTTTATTTGAAGCTGAAGTTTATTTTTATATAAAATATTTAAAAAAATATATATATATATTTGTTAAATTTCTACTTATTGAACTTTTTTGTCTCTTTTATGCTTATTGTATTACCTTTTTTATGAGCATGGAAAACATCGAGTATTCCAGCTAGTTTTGTGTAAAAAACAAAAAATATTTATATGTTATTACAAATCTGTCGACAACAACCAGTCATATGGGCAAGCAATCTATATAAATAAAGAGTTATCCATCTGTATGTGTGTCTGTGTGTGTGTCTGAGCTCTGCTGCTGACACTACTGATTGAAGAGCTACAAAACTTTTCAGATGGATAACTGGGACCCTGCAGGTGTGCACCTCATCGAGAATTTTTTTAATCTCGAATTTGAATTTTTTAAATTTATTATTATTATTATTATTATTATTATTATTATTATTATTATTATTTTGAACATTTGCTTCTCTGTTTCATTTTTCTAAAATTTATTCTTTTATTTCAATCGTTCTGCGTATCTTAGTAACGGCTATTACGCTATTTATTTTTTTATTTAATTATTCATTCATTCGAGATTTTTTTCTTTTTTTTAATTCATTATGTTTATTGAAAATAAAATGCAGTAGCAACAACAGCAACAACAAAAAGTGCATTAAATTTTAAATTAAAGAACTTATTTATAACAGTTATGTTTATGTATATCTATGACTTTTAGAGTATAACAAATTTTTATTTTTGATATCTTTAATTAATTTCTTAGAAAGGGATTTTTTTTTTTTTTTCTTTTTTTGTACAATATTTATCGAAGGAAATGATAGTATTTAGTACAAAGACTTAAACTTATTAAAATTTAAGTTTAATTAAAATTTATTTGCTTTTTATTTATTTAATTCTTTTTAAAAGAAAAATCTACTTTCTCTTGTATTTATTGTAATAGTCGGAATCATAAGATAAAGTATAGTGTAAAGACCGAGGGCTATAAAATATATACTTCAAAAACTAAATTATTTAATAGATGTTGAGGTACAGTCATCTTTAAAATCTTAATTCTGAAATATTAGCAGATCAGCTGTAATCAATAAATACCCAGACTGAAGTGCCCGGGAAAAGACCTTTTTGCAGGCAGTGGGAACCTGGACTTGAAGCAATGCGGGCGGAAAAGGAGTTGTGCAGGCAGCGGGTACTTGATGCGAGGTTTAGAGAGATTTCAATATATAATCCTTTTGGTTGTAAAAGCAAAGAATGAGAACGAAGAATAGTTAGTCAAACAATTTACCAAAGAGACATACACACGCCAAACAAAGCAACAAGATTTCCCAAATTGATTCAATTATCAAGTTCAACAATAGCACTGACGCCAATACACTGTACAACAATACCTGTTGAAAATTGAAATAAAACCGTGTAATTAGACTCTGATGAAAAGAAGGTTGACTCTAGGACAATATTTCAAGATGAAAAAATAGAACCCTGTAATAAACAATAATGACCCATTAAGCGCAGTAGAAGCCAAGCAACAGACACAAGACCACCGAAACCACAAAGACCAATAAGAATGAACAATTTCTCTATGCAGGAGAAGCCCAGAAAGGTGAAAAAAAATCATCAGGGGATGAAATACAAATTTTTAAATACACCAAATTTAATTTTTAACAGTCCGCAAAACAAACGACACAACAAACCAACTCAACCAAATCCCAACAGAAAAACTCAAACTAAATCGAAATCCAAGAAAAAAAAAAAAACAAGAAAGGAAGGAAGGAGGCAAGCGGCAAGACTTGTGACTTGCCTGTGGGGTTATATATATATATAAGTTTTTATTTTATAATGTGATAAAATAAATAGTGATTCAATTCTTTTAAAAATTAATTTAAATATAGTGACAAGTGAAGCGGGCATAGCCTTCTAGTAAATCAATAATTGATAAATATGTCGTCTAATGAAAGTAGTTATACATTGAAAAAATAAAATTTTTTTGTTTATTTGTGTGTCAGCATAAGTTTTCAGAGAAAGCGAAAATTATCAGTTTCTGGACGTTCTTCTTTTTACACTTGAAAGTCTCCGCAGACGAAAATAGTCGTTATTCTTATGTATGACAATATTTGCTTTTATTTTTATTTGTGGAGATAATCTACTTTTTATCTCAAAGCAGAAAAAAAAATTATCTTTGCAAACAATAACAATTTGCAAAGTTCACAGTTTTTTTTTTTTTTTTTTCCTTCTTGTTTTCGTTATTTTTTATTCATTTCAATGTGTTAAAACTACGTAACTCTACAAATTGTATCTTTTTACAGTACAAACAGTACCATTAAGCATTAATTTGCACCAATAATTGTACCATGTATGTTTTATTATTATTATTATTATTATTATTGTTGTTGTTGTTGTTTATTCTCCGTCGCGGTCGCAGACTGGAGTGTCTCACCCACTAGGCTACCCATTCTCCGGTTCGTTATATTTACCTTATCATAATTAATAGAAAGATATAAAAACTTCTTCACACACCATAAATTTTAAGTCGGCACAACCGGTTTCGAAAGGACGTAGCCTTTCTTCATCAGGTGCAAACACGTGCTTACTGCCTTGGAGGCAAAAGCAAGACGCTTTTGCTCCGTCTTTGCACCTGATGAAGAAAGACTACGTCCTTTCGAAACCGGTTGTGCCGACTTAAAATTTATGGTGTGTGAAGAAGTTTTTATATCTTTCTATTAATTGTACGCCAGTTTTTGAATTTACTTATCATAATTATTTAGCTAGTTTTATCAGGATAAGTTACGCATTTTAGATTTCATGCAATTCTATACTATACAGGATTGAATAATACCCATGAAGCAAATTTGAATAAAATATTGCTCTGCTCTTACATGTCATGAAAATTTTTATTTTCGAATAACTTGAGAAGCTTTAAAAGTAGAATAATTATGTTCAATAATAGAAATTGTAATATCATGTATTATATTTTAAAACTGTTTACCATGAAAATTATTCTTATAATGCACGTTTATACACAGTTTTGCACTATTCTGTTATATTTAGAAAAAAGTTCAATAAACACAAGAAGTTTTTGAAGTAAAAATTCATAGTCAATGATATTTATTCATTGCAGTATTATAAATGAAATACTAAAAGTGGTCTGATATTTTTACGATGTAAATATTTCGAAAGTGGATGTTTTTACGAAATTTTGCTAGGTTAATAAATTCGTAAATCTCGAATAACTTACGACATTTTCAAAGTAGAATGTTTATATTCAGTAATGTTCATCGCAATATCATAAATTATATTTGAAAACTATTTACCATGAAAATAATTCTTATATTGCACGTTTGTACAAAATGTTGCTCCATTCTTCTGTGAGGGTGAGACTGTAGAAGGTCACCACAGTTTGTTCGAAATTAAGCTGGATCCAGCAAGTATTAAGTTGGGATGGTTCAATCGCTTCGACGCCAGTGACTCGGCGAAAGTTTAAGTCGGATTAGTTTTGTGTCGGCATGATGCTGCAACGAAGGAATTTGGGGCGCATTCGAAAGTATTTCCCGGTCACATCCCGAGTTGGGAAATGACGTCACGCGGGAAGTTCGAGAAATTAGAACTACCATATAGGAGCCATGTTTGTTTATATATATGTTTCCCGAGAAGATGAAATGTGTACGGAAGTAGTTATATCTCGGTCATTTTTCGTAAGGCTCCTATATGGTAGTTCTAATTTCCCGAACTTCCCGCGTGACGTCATTTCCCAACTCCGGAAGTGACCGGGAAATACTTTCGAATGCGCCCTTGGTTGTGAGAGGTAGATAAATGGGAAGCGATTTTAAAAGTTTGATTGAAATGAAGAGAAAGGAAGTTGGTAGAAAGTAGTATAAGATGGAGATTGTTTTCGTAAAAGGTGTGCTGTAGATTGTGGAGATTCTTAATTTGGCGAGTAGTGGAGTTTTCTCCGAGTTCTGTCTACGCTAAAGTTTTAGACTCAGCGCTCGGATGAAGTTATATTTCGTCAGTGGAGATTTAGTTGTGTTAAGATTAAGTAGTCTAATGAGTGTTGGTGTGTGTTACTACTAGCATTCGTGAATGTAAAATTGGATCAGCCGAGAATCCGTTGATCCACAGTGAAGTCACAGTAGTGTAGTAGAAGAGTGCACCCGTCTCTACACCTTTTACTGTTTGCTGGGGTGAGATATTTCAAATTATCTAATTTAATTCTTATACATATATTTGATAAATAATTTAAATACGCTGACTGAGCTAGCGCGATTGCCAGATCGCCCTCCCATTAATCTGTTCAAATAAAAGTCATATTTATAATTTATATTCAAATCTCGTGCTCTTCACTTATCCATTTATAGTCCAAGCGGCGGCTGCAAAAAATTGACTTGAGAAGGTATGATGCTAATTTTTTTTCTATAGATAGAATTCATTGTTACAATGAAAATCTGATAGGGCTGCCTGGTCAAAGCCGTCAAGTTTAAGAGAAACAACCTCACTTCCGGTCACAATTTAAACGATTTTCGAACCCCAAAAGGTATGAAGATGAAACCGGTGCTAAAATGTAGAGATTAATATGCTCTTTAAAATGGCATAGGGTAGCCTGGTCAAAGCCGTCAAGTTTCAGAGGTTGCCACGAAAATAGGGGACGTATTTTACAATTTATTTACCCAAGTAAAAAATGATTTACTCAAATGTAAAGATGAAACCGGTGCTAAAATGTAGAGAATAATATGCTCTTTAAAATGGCATAGGGTTGCCTGGTTAAAACCGTCAAGTTTCAGAGGTTGCCTCGATAATAGGGGTCAAATTTAAAGGATTTTCGAACCCCAAAAGGTATGAAGATGAAACCGGTGCTAAAATGTAGAGATTAATATGCTCTTTAAAATGGCATAGGGTTGCCTGGTCAAAACCGTCAAGTTTCAGAGGTTGCCTCGATAATAGGGTTCACATGTAAACGATTTTCGAACTCCACAAGTGTAAAGATGAAATCGGTGCTAAAATGTAGGTATCAATATGCTCTCTAAAATGGCATAGGGTTGCCTGGTCAAAGCCGTCAAGAAACAGAGGTTGCCAAGTAAATAGGAAAGTATTTTACGATTTATTTACCCAAGTAAAAAGTGATTTACCCAACTGTAAAGATGAAACTGGTGCTAAAATAAAGAGATTAATATGTTCTTTAAAATGGCATAAGGTTGCCTGGTCAAAACCGTCAAGACCCGGAGGTTGCCTCAAAAATAGGTCAAATCGGTCAAGGAAAGCAGTCAACCACAAAAAAATTGGCGAGATATGTAGATTTCTTAACGAAGTGTAAAAAAAATACGAATAGCATTAACAAAGAAAATGAATAAGTATGAATTTATATGAATATTTGAAAGGTGTAGCTGGTTCCAGAATGTACAGCGTAGGAGTTATTTTAAAATGGCATATGTTTGCCAGGTAAAATTCGTAAAGAAATAGCGGTCAGTCTCCAAAAAGCTAACGGATATTAAAGGTGTTTAACACAATGTGAAACACACATGAAGACTATTTAAAAAATGTTAAATACGAAATGATTAATATTTAAAAGATGAAATTGCGAGCTAAATGTAGAATATACAACACTTTTCAATTTGCTTACGATTGTGCTTCAAACCTGTCAAGGTAGAGCGGACAGCTTAGAAAAGGAAGCGAATTCCAGTATTCGTTTATTTTATTTGTTTAATGATATAAGATATTTTAAAGTATAAAGAAAATTAAATTATTATGCGTGACCATTCTTTTTCTAATCTGTATAAAACCAATTTCAGCTCACGAGCTCGTTTTTTCCCCATTTTTCAATACTTAAGATATTCAAATTGTGTCAAAGTATTGAGAAGATAAATTCCCTGAAGAAATGTATGCGGCTGCTTTGTAGAATTTTATACGAACATTTTGGTTTGTGCCGATTTTATTATATTAAAAATTTGTCAATTTTAGAAAATTTTCTCTATTAATTTTTTTATATCTAATTAAAAATAATCAATAATGCCTTCTGAAAATTAATTATGGGTACAAATAAAGCGAAAAACATTTTTAAAAAAATTCATAAATTTTTCGCGTTTCTTAATAACCATGAATTAATTTATGAAATTGAAATTTGTAAATCTTGCTGCAAATCTGAAATAAGTGGTTTTTTTTTTTTTTTTTTTTTTTCATTTTATTTAATTATTTATTGTGTATACTAACAGAATTTTTTATTATGAGTTTCTTGGCCATTATTATCTTCATTTCTGTTAACTTTTGCGGGCGTATTTTCTTATCTGTATCGCATGCTTCATTTTTAATTTTTACTATTAATTCGTTGTTTTTATGGGAAATTTTAGAGCAGTTTCATTACAGCTTATTTATTTATTTATTCTTTTTTTAAATACTTTTTATATTTTTTCTTCACATTGTATAAAAAAACCCTTCAAAATTAGCTTTTTTTTTTTTTTTTTTTTTTTTTTTTCTCGAGACAACCACTATTTCTCGAGATTTTTACCTGGTAACCCTATGATACTCTACAGAGAATATTATTCTCTATCTTTTATAAACGGTTTCATTTTTAAATATGTTAGGATAAAAAGACCGCTAAAATTCGCCCTCGCCACACACACACGCACACACTTTTCGTGGCAACCTCTTTTCTTGGCAGTTTTGACCAGGCAACCCTATGCCATTTTAAAGACCATATTATTCTCTACATTTTAGCACCGGTTTCATCTTTACATATGGGTAAATCATTTTTTACTTGGGTAAATAAATCGTAAAATACGTTCCCTATTTTCGTGGCAACCTCTGAAACTTGACGGCTTTGACCAGGCAACCCTATGCCATTTTAAAGAGCATATTAATCTCTACATTTTAGCACCGGTTTCATCTTCATACTTGTGGGGTTCGAAAATCGTTTAAATTTGACCCCTATTATCGAGGCAACCTCTGAAACTTGACGGTTATGACCAGGCAACCCTATGCCATTTTAAAGAGCATATTAATCTCTACATTTTAGCACCGGTTTCATCTTCATACCTTTTGGGGTTCGAAAATCGTTTAAATTTGACCCCTATTATCGAGGCAACCTCTGAAACTTGACGGTTTTGACCAGGCAACCCTATGCCATTTTAAAGAGCATATTAATCTCTACATTTTAGCACCGGTTTCATCTTCATACCTTTTGGGGTTCGAAAATCGTTTAAATTTGACCCCTATTATCGAGGCAACCTCTGTAACTTGACGGTTTTGACCAGGCAACCCTATGCCATTTTAAAGAGCATATTAATCTCTACATTTTAGCACCGGTTTCATCTTCATACCTTTTGGGGTTCGAAAATTGTTTAAATTTGACCCCTATTATCGAGGCAACCTCTGAAACTTGACGGTTTTAACCAGGCAACCCTATGCCATTTTAAAGAGCATATTAATCTCTACATTTTAGCACCGGTTTCATCTTCATACCTTTTGGGGTTCGAAAATCGTTTAAATTGTGACCGGAAGTGAGGTTGTTTCTGTTAAACTTGACGGCTTTGACCAGGCAACCCTATCAGATTTTCATTGTAACAATGAATTCTATCTATAGAAAAAAAATTAGCTTCATACCTTGTCAAGACAATTTTTTGCAGCCGCCGCTTGGACTATTAGTTATCTAATTAATTAAGATGCAGTTTGCGACAACGCAAACCTCACACTTCTTGTAAAGAAGATCTTCGAAAAACATACGAAGTTTTTTAAGTAAAATATTTATAGGGAAGGATTGTCATGCCAAAATCAAAAATGATATTTTAAATCTGGTCAGACATCTTTACGATGAAAATAATCCTCATAATGCACGTTAGTGTAAAATTTAGAAGGTGATACCAGGAGCACAGCGAAATGTTTCGACTGTCGAATATTGACGTAGAAATATGTTTTCAGAAATTATAAAATGAAAGATATCGTAACAGCAATCCCACTCGCTAATTATACATCAAAATTGTTTTATATGTTTACTATCGTAAGTTTTTTCCAAAGTACAGTCGGCAGCAAAATTATTCGAGCGCTAGCAATAACTCCTGCGTAAAATAAGTACACACAATACTGTTTTGTTTAATAAATCCTAATCGAATCATGTTCTTTGTGCTGAATGATTAAAATTTAAAATTTATTTTAAAATATTACTTCAGCATGATGCCACATTCGACCATCAAAAGACTTCGATATGTTCGTAGTAGCACCTATTCTCCCATCTTAAAAGCATCGTGAATTTCGTATAATTTTTAAATTTTTAAAATTTGAATTTTATAGTCAAATATCAGTATCATAAATGATATTCTTAAAGGAAGCCTGATGGATTTACGATGAAAATATCTCACAAATTGAACGTTTATGCGGATTTTTGCCTTATTCTGCCGTGTCGAAAAATTCGTAAATTTCGAATAATTTACAAGATTTTCAAAGTAGAATGTTTATTTTCAGTAATGTTATGTTCATCATAAATTATATTTGGAAACTATTTACAATATGCACTCACTTTTAGAAATAATATACTCAATTTTGACGATTCAGACATCCTCGGGCTTAATTTCGTTGTTTTTGACATTTCGCCAATCGATCACGTGATTTTTCAGGAAACGTGAACTCTCAAATATTTGACGAAACTGTTTACTCACAATAACATGTGCTAGCTTTCATTACCGCCATATTGGTTTTTTTCCTGTGTTCTTTGGACTTTACGTTACAAGGACTTTTATTTGCCGGCCTGGTAGTTAGGTCGGAAGGGCGCTGCCTTCTGGATACCCACGTCCCGGGTTCCATTCGCGGTGCGGGCATGGATGTTTGTGATGCCCTATGTCTACAAAATATTGCGTGCGCTTGTTTCTGTGAATTTCTGTAAAAATATGGATAAATTGAGACAAAATTCATTGTAAATATAGGTCTCAAAACTGTCAAAGCCGCCCAGACGGTGGAGTGGTTAGCATCCCTGACTTCTACACAGTTGGGCCCGGGTTCGAATCCCGGGGAAGGCATGGATGTATGTATTGTCCTTGTTCATGTTGTTGTATCTGTTCTTGAAATAAAAAACTTGTAAACCCTTGTGGTGTGGATTATTCGAGATATAAGCGGCCCTAGAGGCAAGCAATAAATCTCATGTACTCATCAAACCAACTGTCAAATAAATGTCCAAATGTTTTTTGTTTGTTTGCTCTGTTTTATTTATATTTTCATTAAATATAATTAGGATTTCATGTCTAAAGCAACGAACTTGCAAGTAATTTTATAATTCCATAACTTGTATTTTATTCTGTATCACGAAACTAGGATGGAAAAAACGTATCTTTACTCTTGACGAAATTCGTATGTTCAAACAAGTGACGAAAGTAATTTTCTCAATTTGACGAAATAAGGAGGAGAAAATATTTTTTTTATGTTTGACGAAATTCGTATTCTCAAATAGGTAACGAAACAAATTTCGTCAATTTGACGAAATGTTCGCTCGGAGCATATCAGTAGAAACACTTTCGTCAAAAATGAAGAAAATTTCGTGAAATTTGAGTACCCATTTCTGAGAGTGCATTTATACAAAATATTGACCTATTTTTCTATTTAAGAAAAATCTTCGAAAAACATACGAAGTTTTTGATGTGGAAAAATTATAGTGAATGACGGTCGTGAAGGAACGATATAAGAGAGGTTTACGTATCAGCACGCAGGACAAATGAAATTAATTGTTGCCTACTCAATATAGCTGCCGCAATAGCATCCAAACATAGACTTATTATAACAGAAGATGGGACAATAGCAACCTTTTTGTGTGGCAAAGATCACTCATAAAGAAATCACGTAACACGAGCAACCACAGTAAGCCAAACCAGTGATGCTTGATGGTCGAAAATTATTTCCCCAAACAGGTCTTCAAATTTCTCCAAATCGGGTTTTTTTTTCCGAAAAAATCCCCAACTTGATTTCTACTACAAAGGGAAAATATATATTTTTTTTTTTTCAAAAAGAAAATATCAAGCAGATTTAAGCTCAGATTTTTCTCCAAATGAAGGCAATTTTTGAAAAAAATCCCCAAATACAAAAATGTATTATAATCCCCTCTAAACAGTTGGTGCTGTTGGCAACACACGGAGAGGCAAGTGTAGAACTTAAAAATCGAACATTGTGAACTGATACAACTTATTATTATTATTAAGAACAGAAAAATTTATAAAATAATATAAAATAAACCGTATTGTATATGTGTCAAATTATTGAGAAATTGTAATATGTAATTTTAATACAATTTTTAATAAAACTTAAATTTTGCGATATTACACTCAAAACTCGAAATGTCCCTACACTGACGATAAAAGTGCCTACTTTAGTGAATAATCATGAAAAATTTAGAAACAACAATACAATCCATGCGTAATTCCTTGAGATTTCTTACAAAATTACCAAAACATCACTATGAATTCAAAAATTTGTCCCTACATCATGAATAAAGATATTGAAAGTCCCTAGTCGTAGGGATAAATAATTACGTTGCCAACATTGACAGAAAGTTGAAAACTCCCCAGATTTGTCCCCAAAAATTTTAGAATTCCCCAAAAAAGTCCCCACAAACATTTTGTCCCCAAAAGCCTCAAAAATCTCCAAAATGGGGACAAAATCCCCAATCTGGCATCACTGAGCCAAACTGTCCAACACTGAAATTTTCTGAAGAAGCTTTAAACTCTGCTTTCTCGTACGCAGACGATATCTATCATTCTTTTTTGAAAGTTCTTTTTAAAATTTTTATTTCCCTTTAAAAGTTAGATGGTTTTGAATCTAAAAGACATTTTATCGCAAAAGAATGATTTTTAATGGTTCCCGAGAAAAAGATGTTATACAGTTCCCGCCGCTTATTAAAATCACATTCGTTCTGAGCCAAAGTGATTTTATTAAGCGGCTGATTTTTATATCTGGCGAACGTTCCTGCTATTATTTCAGGTATTTCAGGTATTATTCCAGGTATTACTTCCCTGAATTTGAAAGAAACTTCAAAAGGTAACGAATAATGGAATTAGTAAAAAATATTAATTCTTTTCTGGTACATAATTAACTGTTTTTTCGATATGAGTAAATTAAACGCTTTCTAAGTTCCCGTGAACTTTCGTTAGAGGAAAATCATCATTACTTTAGCAAAAGTCCACGCTCTTCTTATAAATTTAAAATCTTTCTGTTTAAACTTCATGAATTATAGTAATTTCAAAATAAGAACTAGAAATTGTCTTTTAATAATTAGAAAAAAAAAATCATTTCAAATAAAATTTGTATTTTATTGCTGTACTTTGAAGAATATGTTCCTTAAAATAGTTACGGAGATAAGTTATGGGGCGTGTTTAATATGTGACTGTGCTGCAAGTATAAAACCTTCAACAATGAGCGATAACGGAGGGTTTTGCTGTGCCTTAATTTCTTTTTCTGTTTAAAAAATAAATAAATGAATAAAAAATCACAATGTAAATTAAAAAAAAAAATTTCAGTGTGCATAAATGATATTGTTGGCTGCTGAGGAGATATTTTTGAGTTTATTAACCGGCGATGCTGATTTTATTAAGCGGCGGCTTTAAAAGCAGTTTGTATTAATTTGATTCCGGTCCTGGCAATTTGATCAGATAAAGCGGCTGATTTTATTAAGCGGCGGTTACTGTATATCTTTGTTTCGGTAGTAAAGGTAGATAGACCAATTTCCTCAGTTTTCGAGGTAGTTGGTCTGAATCTCCTATCGCTCAATTTTTTACACACTTATTTCCATATTTATTTCACCGTGCCAGTTTAAATTACTAAACATTGGTTTACATGGTATTTAAAACAAACGGTTTCATCTTTTACATCACGAAATTTAAATGTTTTATAGTCCAAGCGGTTTTAAGAAATTGAAAATGGCATCACATTCCTTCTCATTAGTGGGACAATTTCTTTTAGGCAAGTTCAACAAATTGAAAACAGCTTCTCTCTCTCCTCTCTCTCTTTTTTTTCCACCTTAAACATGCAAGAATATTCGGTAACATTCAGGTAAAAAAAAAAAAAAAAAAACTCTCATCTAAAATTGAATTATGTTTAAAACAGAATTTCAATTATGTTCTTTTTTTCTTTTCTAAATATTTTTTGTTAAATATATATATGACATTATTTACACGTCTTTTGGGTGATATTGGGCATAGTTTACTGTAAATTTTTAGCAGATTGCATACAGTAAGACAGATATATCACCCGATAAGCATGCAACAATGAATCTATGCCCTTGAAAAAGTATTGTTTAAATAAAGGATACTTAATTTTGTCAGAAATCTTTATTCATGTTTTATCTAGTTCTTCATGCGATATTTGGTTTCATCTACTGAAATGTTTGAAAAGGTTTTCTGTTTATATATATTGATAATTTAAGAAAAATTACAGTTTTGGAAAAAGTGAACTTTGAAGCTTCACCAGATGCCGAGAGATTCGGTTGGGTTTCAAAGCTGGCAGACGGGAAGCTCCGGGTTTAAACTTGAACCTAGGGGCACCCCCCCCCCCCCCCGCTCGACTGACTGCCTAAAGTTTTCCGTGGTTTCCTCCGTAACTTGTCTAACTGACCTCTTTGAAATATTCTCAATATCCTTATGAAGGGTGCACCACCCAAGGCTAGGATTTTCCTTTTTATTTCAGTACTTGGATTTAGTACTAAAATTCGTATTGGTACTTCATTTAAACAAAAGAGAAATAGTTTGCAAGTTTTATTTGGATTTCATTATTGGTTTTATTATTATTATTATTATTATTACTGTTATTGTTAGGTATTACTATTTTTAGTTAAATATGCATTAATGCACGCTAAGCATTTTATAAGCATTTGAGTCTTTTTTTTTTTTTTTTTTTTTTTTTGCATTAAACCTAACCTTCTTTAGGTCGTAGTTGATGTTAAAAAAAATTTCTCATTATAATTACCAAAACAGGATTCATGTTTTCCTGGATCGAAAAAGCTGTATTTAAATAGCAATATTAATATATAATAATAATAACAAAAATCGTAGAGCATTGTTTTTGAAAAACGCGAATTAAAATAATTTTTTCTCAAATCTGAAAAAAAAAACACATCTACTTTTAGTGCTGCCATCTATCATCAAAACAATTCACTAATGGTAAAATGCTTCATTTAATGATTTTCATATAATGAAATTCTAATCTTATTATGCAGAAAATTTATCTCAAAATTTATGAACGCGTAACAGATTTTTAAATTTTAATAGAATACATTGCTTTTAATTTAAGAAAGTAACATTGAATATTTAATGTTTTTATTAAGAAAGGCCAGATTATGTTAAATCCTTCGTTTCACAGCGGACATTTTCAGTTTCTATTATAAACAATGATTTCTAGTAAAATTTTTGTTATTTTTTAATATGAGTACAGTCAGTGGCGTATCTAGGATTTTTCCAGGGGGGGGGGTTCGTCCTTCCGAATTTTAATTAAGTTTAATTATGTTTATTTAAGTTTAATTAAGTTTAATTAGGTTTAATTAAGTTTAATTAGGTTTAATTAAGTTTATTTTTAATTAAGTTTAACAATCTTTTAAAATATCATAATTACTTGCTGAAAATAAGAGTAAGAAAATGAAAAACAGTAAAACAAATTCACCAATTAGAAGATCAAACTAAAAAATCTTTAATTAGCAATGAATAACGTAGAGCCTGTACAAACTGCTACACAAAACATAAAATTCAATACATAGTTAGGCAAAATATTTCATTGAATTTTCTTATTTACAGAGCGAAGTCTAATCGACGAGAAGTTTTCGCTAGTTCATTTAAAATGTCTTCTACTGTTGGGGTATTGTTTGGGTCACTCCTTCAAGGTCACTCCTTCAATGGTCACCCCTTCCCCATATGGTCGACCCCTCTTGTCCTGGACTATGAACTCGTAAAGGTGAAATCCTTTCAGAGAAATGTTTTCAGGAGAAACATGTTTCGCGCCGCGCAAATGATGTGGTTTAGTTATTTTCAGGAGTGTTTATCGCAGAGTAAGGAAAAAAAAAGTTAGTCATAATTTTAAATCACTTCGTAGAAAAAAATATTCTACGCTTGCCATACATTTTTTCCGAATTTTTTTGAAATGTGAAAAAAAAAATGTAAGGAACAGCCTAATTTTTCTTATCATACATTTTGTCAAGGGGGGGGGGGGGGTTAAACCCCCAACCCCCCCCCCCTTGCATACGCCACTGAGTACAGTAATAACTGATTCAGAGGCTTTCATTTTTCATAAAGATAAATAAATGTTGTATTTGTCTTTGAATATCCAAAAAGATTTTGAATGAAGTAAAATTATCCATATTCTGGAATGCTGCTTTGAGATATACTTAAGTGCAATAAAATATTTTTTTCGTTTAATAAAATTGCATAAAATACAATGAATTCTGTCTTTACAAAGTAGAAAAAAAAATCTAATAAATAACGTGATAAGAAATTCGTTTTATAATAGTAATCTTACTGTAAATAATAGTTTTATTAATTCATTAATTAATTGAACCTAATTATCTGCTTAAGGGCCCTCTTCACTCACCGCCGCCGGAAGCCGAAACTAATGTTATTCTATGGGAAATTTTTCTTTACAAATAACTCATTAACTAATGCATATTTTTTAATTCTGTTTTCACGTTCGGAAAATTCCCAGCTGTTTAATTGACGGACCTTTTTTTAAAAAAAATATTTTTTTAATTTTTTATATTTCATTTTGAAGCTGCAAAATAAGAATTTTCAATATGTGAAATTTTTTCGTTTTGCAATTTCAAAATTAAATATTAAAAATTAAAAAAATACATTTTTAAAAAAAGGTCCGTCAATTTAACAGTTGGGAATTTTCTGAATGTGAAAACAGAATTTAAAAATATGTATTAGTTAATAAGTTATTTGTAAAGAAAATTTCCCCATAGAATAACATTGGCTCGGACTTTCGGCGACGGTAAGTGAAGTGGGCCGTTAAGGAATAAATTTGAGTATAATTAGTAAGATAATTAATAAATCTGACGCTTCATTTGAGACTGGTTAGAAAATTTGCTTTTAAAATTTCATATTTACAGCATTAAGAATTGATTTATTTTACTGCATTAAGAATGTCTGCAAAGAATATGAAAAGGTGATTTTAATCACTCATAATAAAGTTAAAGAGTGCGATATAAACAACGCTAAAGAAAAAGAGAATCGCTTCCGTTTTGTAGAATAAGAAAAACATTGAAGCCGCACAATTTACCTCCAGTGCTGCTATCTAGTGACAAAAAATAGACACGCAATAAAATAAATTGAAAGGTTTTTATGAAAATAAGCAAATACAGATAACTTTATAAAAGAATGACTTGAACATAGATGGTTGTGGTGCGCCCTCCATGGGGATATTTCGAGGGGGTGTTATCCAACTGCACTCGAAATATACTAACTGCACTTGCTAGGTACAGGCATTTTCATATTCATGCACAGCGAGGTAAGGGGGTCCAGTGAAGTTTTTTTTTGTTTTTTACGTGTCTGATAGTGATTACTGCAAAACCGAGTTGCGGGCGTTCTCAGATTCATTCACAGAGAGGTAGGAGTGTCCAGTGATTACTTTATTTTATTTATTTATTAATTTTTGTTTTTTACACGCGTGGTAGTGATTGTCGAGGAAGCGAGTTACGGTGTTCTCAGATTCATACACAGCGATGTAGAGGTGCCCAGTGACTTTTTTTTTTTTTTTTTTTTTTTTTTTTTTTTAAATGTGCGTGATAGTATGGCCGCGGAACCGAGTTACGTGCGTTTTCAGATTCATGCACAGCGAGGTAGGGGTGTCCAGTGTTTTTTTTTTTTTTTTTTTGTTTTAACGTGCGTGATAGTGATTGCCACGGAAGCGAGTTACGGGCGTTTTCAGATTCATGCACAGCGAGGTAGGGGTGTCCAGTGATGTTTTTTTGGTTTTAATGTGCGTGATAGTGATTGCCACGGAAGAAAGTTACGGGCGTTTTCAGATTCATGCACAGCGAGGTAGAGGTGTCCAGTGATTTTCTTTTTCTTTTTACGTGCGTGGTAGTGATTGCCGAGTTACAGACGGCAATCTGTATTGCCGAGTTTCTCAGATTCATGCACAGCGAGGTAGGGATGTTCAGTGATTTTATTTATTTATTTTTATTTATTTATTTATTTTTGGTTTTCCATTGCAGCTTTCGTTTTCTATTTCATTACTTTCAGTGGAAGGATCTAAATTCATAACAGGGGTTTCAGGTAGCAGGAGGCGTTTGAATGTCCGAGTGCAGTTGGTATTTTTTTAAAGTGGGGAGGGGGGGGGGTAAATAAGCGAGTGCAGTTGTTACTCGCCCTTCGAGGAGTTCTCGTACGTATTTACGTGAGTTCAGGAGTGACACTACCTAACATGCAAAACCCTTGAAAACTGCTATTTGCATGCACAATGAATGAGGAAGGGACACTTATTAATGGCATATCTCTCATAAGGTTTTTATTAAAAGCATTTATTTATAAGTGATATTTGGAGAGTTCTTAATGCATTATATGGCAAATTAAACATTCAAAGTAAAAAATAATTTTAAATAAAAAATAATTTAACTTAAAATTCAGAAATAGTAAAATATTCAAAACCCTGAATTCAGGGGTAGCCCCTGAAAACTTTGACATCTGCAAGTTTCGAAGAAAATCATGGAAAACTATAAAAGAAAACTCCAAACTTCTCGTCTATCAGATTCGAAAGCAGAACCTCTCCGCTACTGATGGGGTGACTTGAATATAGGTTTAGAAAATTATTATTATTATTACCATTATTACTATTATAACAGTTATTATTTTCAGATACCCATATGTATCTATAAATTTAAATCAATGGAATTATAATACCTTTCTGAATCATTCAATTTCGATGTCAAATGTAAATTTACAACAAAAGGGTAAATTTTTACTTTCCGTACACATACTACGTAAAAAAAGTATTGTAAACATAAAAAAAATCCGAATTTGATATTTTGGTATGTATATACAATGCAGCCACATATCCTAAAACTAGCAGTGAGGACGCGTCCAAAATGTTGGAGGGATGCCAGCTTTACCGACAGTGTGAAATTCGGAAAACACCCCGTAATTCCGCGCTCTGTGTTATTGCTCATTTTCTCTGAGTCAAATGACTGCCACCCCTATTTTAGCATTGGACTCGTTGAGTTAGCACTTGCGCAGATGCTTCCATGGTTTCATGAAATGTGGTCGAAGAATACGTTATGATGTTTTTTAAATGTTTTTGTTGTTTCTTTTAGAGTAAAGTGTGGGGGAAAAGGTTGTATAAGTAAATAGAATACCGTCTAATTTTTAACCACATTTCTTTAACATAAAAACTCATATTCAGAACAGATAATATATTGTTTAACCACATTTCTTGCGACCATGAGAGCATCTGCCCAAGTGCGGACTCAGTGAGTCCAGTATTAAAATAGGGGTAATAATCCTTGTCATTGAAAGAAAATAAGCGATACAGGAATGCCGAATGACTGAATGTTTACTAAATTCCAGCCTCTTGGCCAATTTGGTATCCCTCCATATATTTGAACTGGTCCTCACTATACTAGGCGTAAAAAACGTGGTTACACTACATTCGCTGCTTTCTAGTGAGCTCAAAATCGATATGTATGTTATAAGTCACTTTCGCACCAACTGTATAGAATTTAATTACTGCGAGGCTTATATTTCTTTTACAGGGACACAAAGAAGTAATATTCATTACGGCCTATGGACTAAATTTATTTACAGTACTCTAGCGTCTAAAATCTGAATTCAGTTAAGCTGTCGATGTTGTTGGTTGAGGCCAGTTTACCACTCTAGTGTTCTGTGCCTGGGTGGTGTACCTTCCGTGCGGTTCTTTCTAAGGTGTCCTAGCCCGTATTCGCGCACGTTTCAGAGAAAAACATGAAAACCTCTCAGCGGCTGGGCCGACGAGCGCGACCTGTAATCGAACTTACTACATCCAGTGTACTGGTTTTGATAAAAGAACCACTCGGCCATTGTTAGAACTCAACTTTCAGTTAAGATCAAATTGGGTAGCACACTGAGAAAAAATTCTGTAACTGACATCTAGAATCTAAATTGTGGCTCTAGAAAAAATAGTCCCATGTCATCCTTATAAATTCTAGTCCCCTTGGAAAGCAAGTTCTAGAAACCCTTATTAGAATTATGAAGCGTTTGCCTATATTCTCGAGGGCAAAGTTATTTAAAAATCTCTGCAAATAAATGAGACTACAAGAGGCGGATTTCAGCAAATATAATCTTGGTGTATGACCCAATTCTAGAAAATCAAGCGAGAATTTCTCGCAATACAAAAGATTCAGAATATTCGGAATATTGTTTCACCATCTAGAAATGTGTAAGCAAGAAATTCTTGACCATTTCGTCTATTCTGTTTATTGGCGTGTCTTATGCTCATAGTTCGGAAATCTATATTTCTAGTTAAGGGATTTAGAAAATGGCCATTTAGTCATTCTAGAGGAAGGCGGTATATTTTTTTTCTCAGTGCACATTATTTATCATCGTAACAAGAACTATATACATTTTCAGGAGTTTATGTCTCCCAATTCTTTCTAAAGGAGAATTCTTATATATTATGGTCAATCGAGTCAAATTATTTGAAATTCCTTTTAGTCATGTTAAATTGTATAAAACAGGAAAAAAAAAAGAATATATTAATTGTGACATTTGTGACTTAAAAGAAAAAAAAAAAATGGAAGTTATGGAAAATGTTGTCGTTATTACTTATAGTTCTTTTACAGGGAAGCCAGAACAAAAATTCCCATATTACGTCCTAGAGTGGCTAATTTTGTTAAGTACATTAAATCATTTAAAAGAGATTAAAACTGATATTTAGAATTTTGCTACACTATAATCGTTTCTGAAAATTATATTCTTACCATTTATAGACCATTTATAGCCCATTTAGAGGGACTCAGAAAAGAATTCAGATGCATTACATGAGGATCCACTGCACACATACACGAACTTGATGAGAAATATTTAACCACCCTGTTATAATATTAATTTGTGTTTATTTACTGAAATATTCAGTTATTAAAATTTGTTTAGAGGCCTCATAACTACAAAATATTCGTACACAGTGAAGTCACTCCAGATTTTTATATCTGCTTCCTCAAGATATCATACGAAGCAATAAAGAAAATGAGACTATACTAGAGCCTTTTTAAATAAAAACACAGTACTCGAAACTGACATTCTAAAAAAATCAACGCTCTATCACTGATCCGGAGTTTCTGCTCTGGACGTTTTTAGACAAGAAGTGCCGGATCCGATCGCAGGTCACGCTTGTCGACCTAATCTTTCAGAGTTTTCCGGGGTTTTCTCCGAAACTCGCATAGATAAAGGCTAGGTAGACCTAGAAAGACTATCCTGGAGGGCGCACCACCCAAATCTAGGACCCTCATGCAGTCAATCGGCCTTAATCCTAACACTAAAAACAATGCACCTAAGAAACCAGAATTATTTTAAACAATTTAAGTAATAATCTATATAACTGATTTGTGCCACATTCATATTATTTACTTGTAAAATTAATACGTATTAAATAAAGTTTTCTGAAAGTTTAAATATTAAGTCATCCCTTACAGGCTAAAAATATCTAAAGATTATATAAAACTGTGATCAAAAGTTACCATATTTTATTATAAAATACCTCAGAGGAGGCTACCACGGCTTGAGACGAGTGGAGCGGGTTAAACCAGTATATATTTATATATACACACTTTTATGTTGCGTGCATGTTTCTTCTTGGTTTTGAGTATGAGATTATTGCTAAAAATTAAAGTGTTTTATTAAACACTAGCTTTTCCCGGGAAGAACATCTGCAGTACCTACATATCTAAAATGATTTTCTGAAAAATCTCACAAATAAAATCATTGGTAAATTTTAGTTTTTATCTTTTTTTTTTTCAATAAAAGATATTTAAACCTTTGAAATCTGCATTGTAATTTCAATTTTAGAAAATATTTTTTTTCCGTTGATTAAAAAAAAAAAAAAAAAAGAAAAAAAAAGAAAGAAAGAAAGAAAAGAAAATAAAATAAATAGATCGATCTCAGGTCGCGCTCATCGGCCTAGCCGCTGGGAATTTTCCGTGGCTTTCTCCGAAACTCGCGTAAATACGGGCTAGGACCCCTTAGACAGACCCCACGAAAGGCATTGCACCGATAGGCCCAGGACCCTAGCTTAGTCAATCGCCCTTAAAAGGATTCGAAAATTCATTTCTAAAATTTATCTTAAAATTTTCGGGTTTTCCTTTCTTCTTCTTCGTCTTCTTCTTTTTACTTTCTTCTATCTTCAATAGAAGAAAGTATTGGATTCGTAAAAATTTTCGATTTCGGGTTTTTGATGGATTTACACGTTTTGAGAGCTGTAGAACACGATTTTACCATTTTTAGAAAATGTCTGTCTGTCTGTCTGTCTGTGTGTGTGTGTGTGACAAAATTTTGTGGCAACTGTATCTCTGGAACTACTGCACATAATTTCATACAAATTGGTATGTAGTTGCACCTTGACATAAATTAGTGCCTATCAACTTTTGGTAAAAATCGTCTTACAGGTTGCGTTGCCATACCGCTTTTTCTAAATTTTTAATAGGGTGATATAGGGCAAAAATTTTCAAGATGGGTATCTTTCGAAAGGTCTCGTCAGTACCTTTAAAACGAATGGTTGAACTATAAATCTGTGATAATTTAAAACAAAGTTATCGATTTTTTTTACTTTTTACGAAAAAAACTTAGAAAAAAAATCTTTTTTTTTTTCTTCTCTCCCCTTAATTTTATCAAACTCTCACGGTTTCCGTGTTCTGACAAACTTGAACTAATTTTTGCTTTTTTCCCCCTAATTTTGTCAAAGTCCTACGGTTTCCGTGTCTTAACAAACTTTAACATATTTTTGCATTTTTCCCCTAATTTTGTCAAAGTCCCACGGTTTCCGTGTTTTGACAAACTTTAATAAATTTTCACATTTTACCCAAAATTTTGTCAAAGTCCCACTTTTTTTTTTTTTTCTCCCCTTAATTCTATCAAACTCCCACGGTTTCCGTGTTCTGACAAACTTAAACAAATTTTTGCATTTTCCCCCCAATTTTGTCAAAGTCCCACGGTTTCCGTGTTTTGACAAACTTAAAATAATTTTCACATTTTACCCAAAATTTTGTCAAAGTCCCACTTTTTTTTTTTTTTTTAATTATTGTTACTGAGTGAATTTGTATAGGAAAATATAGAAGAAAGTCTCGTGGTGGCCACAACATACTAGTTTTTTTTTTTTTTTTTTTTTTTTTTTTTTTTTTTGATAGAGGGGGGGGGGGTCGTCCCAATAAAAAAAATATTTAGATTTTTTATATTTGCATTATACTTCCAATTTTAGAAAATAAGTTTTTTTTTTTTTTTTTTTTTTTTTTTTTTTCCGCTGCTAAGATAGAAACTCTTAGATTTAAAATAAATTATTAAATTATTATTATATTAAAAAACAGATTGACGGAATTAAATTACCATATAATTATACATAACAGAAATTCCATAATTAATAAATGTATCTACAAAATAAATAAATAAATAAATAACGGTAATTTTATTAAAGAGAAAAATCTAAATAATAATAATAATAATAATAATAATAATAATAATAATAATAATTTTTACTTTTAATAATTTATTTAAAAACGCATTTTAAAAATGTATCTTAATATGATTTCTATTTCGAACGATAGATGTTGATATCACCGTCCGAATACCAAACCTGCCGAAAACCAGACCGAAATGCTAGGCTTAAGGGCCCGCTTCACTCATCGCCGCCGGAAGCCGAAGCTAATGTTATTCTATGGGAAATTTTTCTTTGCAAGTAACTTATTAACTAATACATATTTTTAAATTCTGTTTTCACATTCTGAAAATTCCCAGCTGTTACATTGACGGACCTTTTTCAAAAAATTATTTTTTTTAATTTTTTATATTTTGTTTTCAAGCTGCAAAATACGAATTTTCAATATGTGAAATTTTTTCATTTTGCAATTTTGCAATTTTAAAATAAAAAATTAAAAATTAAAAAAAATATATTTTTTAAAAAGGTCCGTCAATTTAACAGTTGGGAATTTTCAGAATGTGAAAACAGAATTTAAAAATATGTATTAGTTAATAAGTTATTTGTAAAAAAACATTTCCCATAGAATAACATTGGCTCGGGTTTCCGGCGACGGTAAGTGAAGAGGGCCGTTAACTGGTTTTGAATTCGTCCAAATATCCTTCTACATATGAGATTTTAAGCATATGTTTCCTTAAGTGGAAGCTAATATTTTTTCAATTTCTTTTAGAAAATGTGCATTTCAAGAGCGTTAGATTAAACTTTTGTAGCCGAAATCTCTATATAGCAGCCCAATTATGCCTTGACCAATCGAAACTGGGTTGACTAATAAGGTAACACCTTATGTTACTATCGTATATTTCCTACAAAATTTAATTGTAACTGGTCCATGTTAGATAATATCATATAGATTAGAAGCAAACTAATTTAAGTAAAATATCCAAAACGTTATTTAATTTTTATTTATTTATTTACTAGAGCATTTTACCTTTAATTTCTTTAATTAATAAACATAATAATCTTTTTCTTTGCGATAAAATTTAATCGTAACTGGTCCATGTTAGATAATGTTATATAGATTAGAAGCAAGCTAATTTAAGTAAAATATCCAAAACGATATTTAATTTTTATTTATTTATTTATTAGAGCATTTTACCTTTAATTTCTTTAATTAATAAACGTAATATTCATTTTCTTTGTGATAAAATTTAATAATAATAATAATAAGAAGAAAAATAATAAGAATAAGAATAATAAAAGACTTAAATTGCGATACACATGTAAAATTTATAAAAAAAATTCTACTCACATCATTATATACTGCCAGATTTTACTGTAAAAAAAAAAAATTCTCTCACAACTATAATCCACAAAATTTCAGTTCAGTCATTGTTATGCATGCATATGACTTAGTAAAATATAAAACAACATAGTGTGCGACCATATTCTAAAACTGAGAGTGACACATACGAAAGTTGAGAGTAAAATATTTACGTTTAAGGACTTTTTCATGGCAAACTGAAAAAATTAGGTCTTGATTATGAAATGTTTTATTTTTAAGCAAGAAACAGTTTACGACATTGTGCTAAAATTACTTGTTTTTAGAGGTTAGTGTCAATCAGGTTTTTGAACATACAAAGATAGAAGAAATGTTAAATTCAACTCATGTTTGAATCATTCATATTAGTTTTATTTGGAAATATTTGTAACTTACTTATGACAAGCATATTTTTCTTTTCTTTCCTTCTTTTTATGTATATTTAAACTCATTTTAAAATGCATAAATAAAATAAAAATACTTTATGAAAATTAACATATGATCTTCACTAATGAATTCACAAAATGTTTAACAAATATTTTTAAACTGTCCAAAAAATCTTAATGTGGAGAACTCCTGTAAGCACTAACTTCTCATCTACGCCTGTGTGATCAGTTTCCTGATTGCCAGAGTGCGTAGAGAAAAACAAACATGCACTTATCTTTATTTATATAAATGATAAAATAGAAAACAATCTGGCTATACAGCTCAAATTTACTACGCATTACATTTGTACCATTTTAAAATATGTAAATGAAATAAAAATATTTTCACGAAATTAACCTTTAATTTTTACTAATAAATTCATAAAATGTGTAGAAAATATTCCTAAATTGTCATTTTTTTATGGGGAATAAAAAAAAAAAAAAAAAAAAAAAAAAATTAAAAAAAATAATTATAATAGAATAATAGACCAAATAGACCCAGACAGATTAGTAGAGTTAAATATATTATAGATATCGCACAAAATAAATAAATAAATAAAAACATAAAATAAAATAAAGTTCATTTTTACTTACGTTATCATGCCGCTAATTTACTACGCATTACATTTGTACCATTTTAAAATATATAAATGAAATAAAAATATTTTCAGGAAATTAACCTTTGATCTTTACTAACAAATTCATAAAATGTGTAGAAAATATTTCTAGACTGTCATTTTTTATGGGGAAATTAAAAAAAAATCATAGAATAATAGAATAATAGACTTAGAATAATAGGCCAAATAGTCCCAGACAGATTAGTAGAGTTAAATATGTTATAGATATCGCGCAAAATAAATAAATAAATAAAAACATAAACTAAAATGAAGTTCATTTTTACTTACGTTATCATGCCGCTAATTTACTACGCATTACATTTGTACCATTTTAAAATATATAAATGAAATAAAAATGTTTTCAAGAAATTAACTTTTGATCTTTACTAACATAAAATGTGTAGAAAATATTCCTAAATTGTCATTTTTTATGGGGAATTAAAAAAAAAAAAAATAATAATAGAATAATAGACTTAGAATAATAGACCAAATAGACCCAGACAGATTAGTAGAGTTAAATACGTTATAGATATCGCACAAAATAAATAAATAAATAAAAGCATAAAATAAAATAAAGTTCATTTTTACTTACGTTATCATGCCGCTAATTTACTACGCATTACATTTGTACCATTTTAATATATATAAATGAAATAAAAATATTTTCAAAAAATTAACTTTTGATCTTTACTAACAAATTCATAAAATGTGCAGAAAATATTCCTAGATTGTAATTTTTTTATGGGGAATGAAAAAAAAAAAAAAAAAAAAAAAAAATCATAGAATAATAGAGTAATAGACTTAGAATAATAGACCAAATAGACCCAGGCAGATTAGTAGAGTTAAATATGTTATAGATATCGCACAAAATAAATAAATAAATAAAAACATAAAATAAAATAAAGTTCATTTTTACTTACGTTATCATGCCGCTAATTTACTACGCATTACATTTGTACCATTTTAATATATATAAATGAAATAAAAATATTTTCAAAAAATTAACTTTTGATCTTTACTAACAAATTCATAAAATGTGCAGAAAATATTCCTAGATTGTAATTTTTTTATGGGGAATGAAAAAAAAAAAAAAAAAAAAAAATCATAGAATAATAGAGTAATAGACTTAGAATAATAGACCAAATAGACCCAGGCAGATTAGTAGAGCTAAATATGTTATAGATATCGCACAAAATAAATAAATAAATAAAAACATAAAATAAAATGAAGTTCATTTTTACTTACGTTATCATGCCGCTAATTTACTACGCATTACATTTGTACCATTTTAAAATATATAAATGAAATAAAAATGTTTTCAAGAAATTAACTTTTGATCCTTACTAACATAAAATGTATAGAAAATATTCCTAAATTGTCATTTTTTATGGGGAATTAAAAAAAAAAAAAATAATAATAATAATAGAATAATAGACTTAGAATAATAGACCAAATAGACCCAGGCAGATTAGTAGAGTTAAATACGTTATAGATATCGCACAAAATAAATAAATAAATAAAAACATAAAATAAAATAAAGTTCATTTTTACTTACGTTATCATGCCGCTAATTTACTACGCATTACATTTGTACCATTTTAATATATATAAATGAAATAAAAATATTTTCAAAAAATTAACTTTTGATCTTTACTAACAAATTCATAAAATGTGCAGAAAATATTCCTAGATTGTAATTTTTTTATGGGGAATGAAAAAAAAAAAAAAAAAAAAAAAAAATCATAGAATAATAGAGTAATAGACTTAGAATAATAGACCAAATAGACCCAGGCAGATTAGTAGAGTTAAATATGTTATAGATATCGCACAAAATAAATAAATAAATAAAAACATAAAATAAAATAAAGTTCATTTTTACTTACGTTATCATGCCGCTAATTTACTACGCATTACATTTGTACCATTTTAATATATATAAATGAAATAAAAATATTTTCAAAAAATTAACTTTTGATCTTTACTAACAAATTCATAAAATGTGCAGAAAATATTCCTAGATTGTAATTTTTTTTTATGGGGAATGAAAAAAAAAAAAAAAAAATCATAGAATAATAGAGTAATAGACTTAGAATAATAGACCAAATAGACCCAGACAGATTAGTAGAGTTAAATATGTTATAGATATCGCACAAAATAAATAAATAAATAAAAACATAAAATAAAATAAAGTTCATCTTTACTTAAGTTATCATGCCGCTAATTTACTACGCATTACATTTGTACCATTTTAAAATAAATGGAATAAAAATATTTTCAAAAAATTAACTTTTGATCTTTACTAACAAATTCATAAAATGTGCAGAAAATATTCCTAGATTGTAATTTTTTTTTTTTTTTTTTTTTTTTTTTTTAATGGGGAATTAAAAAAAAAAAAAAAAAAAAAAACATAGACCCAGAATAATAGACCAAGTAGACCAGGCAGAGTAACAGAGTTAAATATGTTATAGATATCGCACAAAATAAAAATAAATAAAAATATAAAATAAAATAAAATTCATTTTTACTTACGTTATCATGTCGCTAATTTACTACGCATTACATTTGTACCATTTTAAAATATATAAATGAAATAAAAATATTTTCAAAAAATTAACTTTTGATCTTTACTAATAAATTCATAAAATGTGCAGAAAATATTCCTAGATAGTAATTTTTTTTATGGGAAATGAAAAAAAAAAAAAAAAAAAAAAAAACATAAACCCAGAATAATAGACCAAATAGACCAGGCAGAATAACAGATTTAAATATGTTATAGGTATCGCTCAAAATAAATAAATAAATAAATAAAAACATAAAATGAAATGAAATTCATTTTTACTTACGTTATCATGCCGTATAATATTCTTTTAGAAACTACTGTATAATCCACCAAATATGAGTTAAATTATTGTTAAGATTAATCATCTACTAACATATAAAAAGACTTTGTTCGCCAGCATGAGTCATAAACATCAAGCTGACTGGTATGGAAATCTGGGTTTGATTCTGATACCAGCCTTCCTTCATGCCAAATAGAAAATTGGGTTTTGAGCATAAAACAAAGCATAATTCTTTTCTTTTTATGAGAATAATTAACTGTAAGCATTATACGACAGCCAGATGAAACTTCTGGTAATGATGATGCCTTCTGGCATCAACCTAGTTAATGATCATGTCTGGATAAGTGACATGTTTAAACTCAAGTTGTATGTAACAAATAGTAAAAAATACTAATAAAATGATGTTGCCTGAAAAAAAAAAAAAAAAAAATTCTAACTTCTAAACTTTCATTAAATTATTTATTTTAATTTATAATTGTTGCCAAAAAAATTAAACTTTAAATTTTACATCTACTTTTTAAGGTAGCACGCGATCTTGTTTTATATAAAAATTAAACCATTAAATTCATTTTTTTTACTTATTTTTATTTCATATTGCTCGCGCACTTCTTATTTCCTAATTCAAAATTATTGAAAAAAAAAAAAAAAAAAACTTTTTTCGATATCGCTTGTAACGATACTGATTATTATTAATTTTCTTTTCTTTTTCTTTCAATAATAATAATAATAATAATAATAATAATAAAAATGATGAAATTCTGGCAAAAGCAGAATTTAGTTTAGGACGGAGGACTATTAGTTTTTTTCTTTTTTTCAAATTATAACATCGCTTTCAAATTATTCCATTATATTTTCGATAAATTTTAGATTTCGACAAATGTCCAACTATCGAATACGACAACGCAAAAATCCCAGATTAAGACTAATAGGCCCTCAGTCCTAAAAAATCCTATTTCTTATTAACAATAATCTGTTTTGCAAGTTTCTCCATCTACAAAGAATACCATAAGAATATTTTAAGAATTTTTCTTGTAAAATAACCTCTAAATAGCAAAGTGAATTTTCTATTTAACGAACATTTTTCTTTCTAATCTAATATATTTATTTTCACTCTGTTTCTTAAAATACTGGCCTCATTTTTCCTCTTTTTTATGACGCTCTATGAATTAAAACTTGATTTTCCAAGAAATTTTTTTTAATTAAATCCTCACAAGCATTAATTTAATTGGATATTTTGTTCATGTAATAAAACCTACACAGCCAAAAATTGCAATAATAATGAATATTCCTTCAAGCTATCCTTTTAGATAGAATAGATCTCTATTTAGCGAATTTTCTCTATAACAAACTTTTTTGCTAAATTTAGCGACTTCTTTGAATATATATACATATACATTGAAATTCAATTATAAAAAATCCGTGAAAACAATTATAATTGAAATACAATTTCTTTTCATTTTGTAATGTTGATATTTTTATTTAATTTTGTAATGTTGGTATTTTCATTTATCTTTTGATTGCTGAGTGTTATAATGGTATTAAATTATTCAATATATATATATATATATATATATATATTAGAGGCTTTTTAACAATTTTACACAAATACACACTTATATATTATATTTAAAATATTATAAAATAAAACGCTGGAAAAAAATTATAAAATTGTTGTCATTTTATTCTAATGTAAATCAAAAATCAATCTTCTCAGTACGATCTTCAATTTATTTTTCTAATTTCATTGATATAGTCTTTTAATAAATTATATTTTACGTATATTCTATGTATGATAATATCGAGCAGAAATTTTGATAATCGAGCAAATGTAATCCAATAAACTTTTATGCAGTGACAATGTGGTAAACTGTTAAAAATAAAATAAAATCTCTTTCATGTTTCATCAGCAAAAATGGCTCCCATTAACTGTAACAACGATTTTTAGAAATTCGGTGCGTTATTATTTTAGTAGTGCCATTTTAGTAGTAAGCACCTCTAAATTGGTGAAACTTTTTTTTTCTTTTTCTTGCAGTGATAGTGTGGTATATTGTTTAAAAAAAAAATCTTATGTTTTACCAGCAAAAATAGCTCCCATTAACTGGAACAAAGATTTTTAGAAATTTGGTGCGCTATGTTTCCTTATTTTAGCAGTGCCATTTTAGTAGTAAGCACCACTAAAATGGTGAAACTTTTTTTACAGTGACAGTGTAGAGTATACTGTTAAAATAAAATCTTATGTTTCACCAGCAAAAATAGCTCCCATTGACTGGAACAAATATTTTTAGAAATTTGGTGCGGTATGTTTCCTTATTTTAGTAGTGCCATTTTAGTAGTAAGCACCACTAAAATGGTGAAACTTTTTTTACAGTGACAGTGTAGAATACTGTTAAGATAAAATCTTATGTTTCTCTAGCAAAAATAGCTCCCATTAACTGCAACAAAGATTTTTAGAAATTCGGTGCGCTATGTTTCTGTATTTTAATAGTGTCATTTTAGAAGTAAGTACCATTAAAATGGGGACAGAGTGATATGTCGTTAAAAATAAAATCTCTCTCTCCTTCTCTTATATTTCACCAGCAAAAATAGCTTCCACTAATTGCAACAAAGATTTTTAGAAATTCGGTGCGCTATGCTTCATCGTTTTAGTAGTGCCATTTTAGTAGTACGCACCACTAAAATGGTGAAACTTTCTTTACAGTGAAAGTGTGGTATATTATTAAAAATAAAATCTTATGTTTTACTAATATTAGTTCCCATTAACTGCAACAAAATTTCTAGAAATTCGGTGCGCTATGTTTCACTATCTTAGTAGTGCCATTTTAAAAGTAAGTATCATTAAAATGGGGGACAAAGTGGTATATTGCTAAAAATAAAAACTCTCTCTCCCTCTCTTATATTGCACCAGCAAAAATAGCTCCCACTAATTGCAACAAAGTTTTTTCGAAATTCGGTGCGCTATGCTTCATTTTAGTAATGCCATTTTAGTAGTAAACACCAATAAAATGGTGAAACTTTCTTTACAGTGAAAGTGTGGTATACTATTAAAAATAAAATCTTATGTTTCATCAGCAAAAGTAGTCCCTATTAGCTGAAACAAAGATTTTTAGAAATTCCGCGTGCTATATTTCACTACTTTAGTAGTAAGCACCACTAAAATATTTTTTTTTTTTCTTTATAAAATTATACGATTCACCAGAAAAAAATTCCAGTTTATCTGCCGGAAGGTTACTCAGGCAGGAAGACCGTCGTGTACACTAATGGTAGCTGGAGCACGTGAAATACGTTGTGGCCGCAATGTTCTCCACCTACCAATCCAAATTACATCTCTGGGGATTATCGAAGCGGGGGAGGTCCTTCCTCTGTGATAAGCCAAAATTGTGATAGCATGTCTCCGGATCATCCTTAGGGGTGAGTGCAAAACTGTCACCGATTGCCCATAGTGCAGCACTAGTGCGATGTAAAACCCGCTCAACCTCAACTCACCAATTTAACCGAAACCAATGTTTATAGAAATTTAGTGAGTTATATTTTACCTTTTTAGCACAAAAATATTGATTGCAGCTAAGCTTGCCTTTTTTTTTTTTTTTTTTTTTTACGTTGAACTATTATATTTACCGGGGTGTAATGTTTCTTGAAAATTTAAAATTGACTTTTCAAACGTATATAAGTAATCCTTTATGTTAGTATTAATTTACTATAATTATTTTTTTCAATTACTGGATGCAGCTAAATTGGATCTATTTTTCTGATGAAAGGTAAAATTTTATTTTTTAACAGTGCATTTTTAACAACTAAAATGGTAACATTAGAATTCTATTATAAATATTGTAGTTTACAAACAATTAAAGTTTATTTTTACTTACGTTATCTTGTCGCCTATCATTTCTTTATTCTCTAAAAATTACCGTGTAATCCACCAAACACGTACTGAAATATTGTTAATTAACTAAGATGTAAAAAACGCTTTATACGAATATACAACACAATTCAAAAGACTTTAAGCTTACAGTATGGAAATCGGAAATCTGGGTTCATATTTGATTCCAGCCTTTCTCCTTATTAAATAGAAAACTAGGTTTCGAGTATAAAACAAAACATATTCTTTTTTATGAGAATAATTAACTGAAACCATACAAATGAAACCACTCGTCACTCGACACGCTGATACCTTCTGGCGTCAACCGAGTTAATGACTCAGCTGCTACACATGAACTTTTTAACTCTAACTATGTTTATGGGGGCACTCAGAACACGACTATTATGCTTTTTGAAAACTCGGAACACAAATGGGATTTGGAGACTCTCCTTTCCCTCCCCCTCCTGTACAGAACTGCTAAAATGGGCTCGTCATGAATAAATAAATAAATACGATTTTTCATTCATTTGAAAGAATATATCTTGTGTAATGTATTTTATTTAACTTATTCTTTTGTTATACCTTCTCTTATCTCAGTTTTTAATCGACGTATAACGAAGTCATAAGTTTTATGCTTAAAATAACCGAAAAACTAAAACACGTAGATCAGCAGATTTTATTTTAGTCTAAGAGATTAGGGATCAAATTTAGCAATTGTTTAAGATCATTTACGTATTATGCTTTTTTTTTTTTTTTTTTTTTTAGTCATTTATTATTTTTACTATACATAACGTGTGTAAATTGTATTATTATGTTGCAGTTTTTGGAGATGAGGCCCTGTAATTTTGGTGGCCCTGGGTAAGTGTCCAGTATTCTCCTATCATAATCTGGCCTTGGGGGCACTGCATCAGTATAAGTTTTCTCTCATTGGTCAAAAATCCTCTGCTTTAATCTATGACAAAAAAAAAAAAAAAAAAAAAAAAAAAAAACATTTAAAAACGCTAAGGCAATGTGGAAATTTTGAGGCAATCGAAATTGCAAGCATTTTTAAGCTTTAAAACTTTTCTGCGATTACCTCAAAAAAGGTTGTAAATCACCAATATTTCATTATTTCGTTAAATTTAGTCTCTCTGTCTGTATTTTTTGCAATTTTGGCAGGGTTAGAAAAGGCTGGCAATTTAGGCGCTAGTATTATGGAAACTACTGCTATTTTATTTTTATTTTTGCTACAAAAACGATAACCGTTAATAAATATCTATAAAATTGAAATATTTAAAAATTTAAAATTTCTAAGGGATTAAAATTTAGCAAAGATATTGCTAAAATATTTCAAATTTTATTATTATTATTTTCTTTTTTCTTTCTCTCTTTTAAAAAAGAAAAACTTTATTTGAAATATTTTTATTTGAACACTTAGATTTTGCTAAGTTTTTAACACATATTAATTACAGTAATAGTAACTCTGTTTCTCGATTTTTGCTTATGCAAACTCATATCGGTGATTATTGTTACAAAATCAATTTAAATAATCCAGTCAGCAGCAATCAAATCAAAGAGGTCAGCTTTTATTTTGGCGTTTAATGTAATCTTATAATTTTTAAAGATTAACAATGTGGAAATAGTTCTCGACACCACTCCTGGAGTGGTGAGCGGCCTCTCCTCCCTGTTAATCCCTGTTAATCATTTGGACTTTCCGAACATACATATGTAAGGAACGTATTGTAATTATGACGAAAATTTGATTCTGAGATTGTTGTACACCTATAAGCATTGCGGTGCCCTTTGCTCATTTTTGCTATTTTTACAGTGATGTATGCGTGTGTGCGTATGTATGTACATGTGTGAATGAACACGATAACATCAAAACACTTCGTTCGAATGAGATGAAAGTTGGTATACATGTTATAGATCACCGCAACATATCTCGCACTTATAGTATTCTACAGAGACATTAAGAAAACTTTTTTTATTACTCTGGCCTATGGGCTCAAAATTTAAAGTGCGATAGCGTCTAAATGCCTTATTCGAATGAACTGAAAATTTATATAAATGTTATGGGTCATCGTCGCACGAACTATATAGATTTTGGTGAAGCTAGTGATAATTATTTGAAGTATTATAGTGTTAAATTCAACAACATATTATTTGGGGGGGGGGGGGATACTGAAACACCGTACTAAAATTCTCTCTTTTGCTGATTTAATGACTTTTCTTACTTTATTTTATTTAAACAGCCATTAATTACTTAATGTTTGGAAAGTCGAGTGGAGTCACTGCATTTTTTATTTATTTAACTACATCTTCGTTTATTTAAAAAATAAATATGTAATAAAATATAAAAAGGAGCTTTTCTTTACTTAATTTTTACTTTCTCTTACAAATAAGGTAGAGAAAGTGTATTGTTTTAGGGTCAAATTTTAAACGCGAGTTTTTGTTATATTTACATGTTCTGAGTTCCCCTGAATGCGAAAATCATGTTTTTAGCAAATGGTCTGTGTATATATCTGTGTGTCTGTCTGTTATCAGCATATCTCAAAAACAAATTATGGCAGAAAGTTCAAACTTGTTATTCTAAATGTGTATCATATAAGGATGCTACACTAAACTTTTCGTTAAGATCAAGCTAATGGTTCGTGTACAGGGACACTCAAAAGTATTCAAATACATTACGTCCATGGGGGAAATTGCAGGTAAGTAGAGTTTAACATCTATAGACTGCACTAAACCAAATGAAACGAATATATATTTTTTTTAATAAAGATAGTCAACAGGGAAAAAAAATTGTGTATGTAGGAGTCTCCCCTCTCCCCCTGGGAGGGAAGTCTCCCCTCGAGGGGAGTAAATTTCCATGATGGGTATCTTTCAAAAGGCTCGCTAATACCTTTAAAACGAATGGTTGAACCATCGATCTGCGATAATTTAAAACATATTTATCGTATTTTTTTACTTTTAACAAAATCGTTTTTTTTTTTTTTTTTTTTTTTTATATTGATAATAAAATGGACTTTTTTTGGATATTTAGTGTTATACTACTTCTCTAATATGGAAATCGTCTGCATTATCATAAAAGATGATTTGTTTAAATAATAATTTTAATAAATTATTTTTTAAAAACAGAATATTTTTGTAACTGAATTAAATTCTATATAAATGTAGGTGCATTCATGAAACGGAGGGTTGAGGGGAACGGAAGCCCCCCTCACACAGAACTAATTATCATTTAAAACTCTTCCGAAGCCTAATTTGAATTGTTTAACACAGGTTTACATGACAGTTCTCGTTATCTTACCTCTTAATCTCCAACCTGTATTTATAGTATTAAATTTCAGGGTAAGAGAAAGTCGTGTGAGTGACACACCAGATTATTTACTTTATTTTTTTTACCTCACTTTTTCTTCGTTCCTTGCCCTTTCTCGCCCACCTCCTGTTTCTGATTTTCAAGAACCTGCATCTATATTGTTTCCGACCTAGTTACATATGCCATATGTGAGATGTGGAGCTAGCGCCTCAGGTGCTTCCCAGAAAAAAAAAAAAAAAAAAAAAAAGGAAAAACACTTTGACAGTCCTAATGACTTATAATCTAAACGAAATGTATAACTACTTTGATAAATCATGCCTTTTTAAAGCTGTAACAAGTTCATCTTGCATAATTTTTTTTTAAATTATTGCACACTTAATTTCGAATTAAATAATAAGTAATATTTTTTAGATACTCCTTATAAACAATTGGGATTATATCGGAAATTATTAATAAAACTTTCACTTTACTCAGCAGCAGTTAAAATAATCGTGTTAGATTGGACTCTTAGTTTTTAATTTAAGACAAGTTTAAATAACACATTGCTCTGCATAAAACTCGGCGCCAACACCATTTTTGCAAGTTTTTATATAAAAAAAATTTAATAATATCACCTGAATCCGAATAGGACGCCTATTTTGCTTTACAAACCCACCGTTTCTTAGCCCCTCCCCCTCCTATTTATATCATAGACCTTATATAGATAGACCACGCATCCCCCCCCCTCATTATCTGCCTGCGACATGAAGTAGCTTCCCCAGCGAAATTATCACGTGATGCAGACCTGGAGAGAAAGACGAGAATGAATATTATGTGATTTTTCCGTAGGAAAAAAAGTAGTTTTGAGTTTTTTAATTTCTGTATTGTACACATACTTTTCATTTAAGCATTTAGATTTACGCAGCGTTGGAAAGCTAAAATGTCATAGATTAATTATAAAAAAATTTCTTTTGTGAGAAACCATTCTGAAAGGGAGAATTTTTTATTTGAATTCTTGCAAAAATAAGTGCTTTCTTATAGAAGAATCTCCCTCAACTCTCTGTCACGTGACATACGGCGCTGACCGCAAAGGAAGAAGGTTTCAGATTACACCCTCATGTTGAAGACATTCACTATAATGGGATGTCCTATTGGTGGCGTAGTCTGTATATACAAGGTCTATGATTTATATCACTTTTCGGTAAATTTATGGCTACATAATTGATTTGTAGATTTGGGGGGGGGGGGTATTTTAACTGTTACATATCTTCTGAGGAGCTACAGAGTTGGAAAATTCTAAAACATGTAGATTTACAGCAAGAGAAAAATTTAGGGGGGAATTTGTCACTAAAATTATATATTACATTTATCATAATATTAATCAATTATTATTATTATTTATAATACATTATATATATATATTGTTTCTAAGTGTTAAAATAAGTCTTTTCCTTTCTCCAAATCAAATTTATGATCGTAAAATTACCAAACAGTGATAAAAATAGAGGGAGGGGTTGGCGTCCCGAGAAAACGGTGGGTGATTGAGCAAAATTGGTGTCACATTCGCATTCAGGAGGTGATTTTACATAAGAATCAGCAAGACTGGTATCAGGGCTCGAATTTATATTTATTTATTTATTATTATTATTATTATTATTATTTTCTTTTTTGCAGAGCAGTGTAATTGAAACAAAATAAATGTATATGCTTTCATAGGCCATACATTAAAAAAATATATATTGAAATTGAAAGCAAAAACTGTTTTATTTAAGAGACAAAAATTTTTTATCGACAAAAATCTTCCGAACTTTGGTCAATAGAGCTCTTCAGTTATGCAGTAACGAGACACTTTTTAAGTTGGAAATTAAAATTTTTTTTCAGGATTTAATAAATAACGATTACCCTCTTAATTAGTTAAAACGAATTTATCGTGAAAAAATTATCAGCTTCCCCTCTCCTTCGTTTCCTCCTGCAATTTCCCCCTCTACTCCAATGCAAATGAAAAATTCACTTATTAATAAAAATAATTATATTTCTATGCCATATTTTGGTTTTCCTTCAGAATTTATTTCTAAATTACTTAAACCACATAATATTTATACTGCCTTCCGGCCAATTAAACAATTAAAAAACGTCCTTTTTAACTTTAAACCCATAACCCCATCTCTGGATTTAACTGGTGTAACATATTTAATTCCTTGTAAGAATTGCAAATATGTTTATATAGGTGAAACTGGCCGTACAGCAAAAATTAGATTACAAGAACACAGACGATCTTTTAAAAATTGCAAACAAAATTCTAAAATTGTAATCCATTCAATAGAAACCGATCATATTCCTGACTTCGATAACATAAAAATTCTAAATTCTGGTTTTCATAATTATAAATCGCGTATTTTCCTTGAGAGCTGGCACACTGCCAAGCATCTCCACACTATCAATGAAGCATGCGCACTGGCTCCTGAATATTCAGTACTCCTTTAAATTCCTTGAGTGTTCATGTAATTGTTTGCATATTGTGTTGTAATTACTGATGAGGAAACCCGGACGGGTTTCGAAACGTCTGATTTTAATTGTTTTTATATGTAATTTTTGTTTTTAAAATGTATTTTAACTTAAAATTTTTGTCTCTTAAATAAAACAGTTTTTGCTTTCAATAAATATAATTGAGACGGTTTGATGTTTGTGTGCGTTAAATATATTGAAATTACTTAGAAATTTCTTATGATAGTTTAAAGTATCTAGTAGCCCTTATAAAAAATTCTCTTATAAAATTATTTTGAACTAGCAAACCCGTGCGAAACTTTCGCACTTTATTTCTTTCCTTATTTGCCTTTAAAATTTTAAACTCATAAATGTACCAATTTCACTACCTAATTAAAATTTTAATTTACCATAAGCCAAATTATTATTATAACCAAATAAATATTGTGCAACAGTGAAACCAGAATCATTCAAAGAAAAGTTTCTAAAAAAAATTCATGGTTGACGATCCAGTTTTCATACTCATACAGTCAGTACAGTTTTAGCAAAGGATCCCCGTGACGCCTTTTTAATTTTTATCGCCAAGAGTGCGACGGCATTTTATTTATTTTGACATAATTTTTTGTTTAAAAAAAGAAAAAAAAAAACTATTTTGATTATACGTTTTATGATTGCGTTTTTTAGTCAATTTACGATAATAATTCATATTCGGTATATACCTTTAAAATATTACTAGGTTTAAAAGTTTAAAATGACGTTTGCTAAGATTCTGAAGAAACAACATTTAAAAATAAATTTTTCCATAAAATAATGTCATCATACAAATGTCGTCATTTTTTCTTAATAGTTCATTGAGTTGAGTCTGCGTGCTTAAATATAATTCATTTTTAAATATTATTTTTTTTCCTCGCGTATTTTATTAATTTTACCAATATTGTATCGTTTCGAAAAAAAATAATTGTAACTGGTTCACGTTAGAGAAATATTATACAGATTATTAGACACTTACTTTCTAATCAAATTCTGATAAATACATTCTAAGAAATTTCAGGAAAATTCGGAGAGTTAACTGTTAAATTGTACGGACAGTTGCCTTCTCCGAGAAAAAAATTCCAGTACCTGTACAATGTTAAAAATTTGGTGTTAGTTTGAACCAAAGCTTTTGACTAAAGTATCTGTCACCACCCGATAGTTTAACCTCTTATCATGATTTACTAATTTCATATTGAATCAAATGTTGGTATTATATTTAAAAAAAAAATCAACATTCGACCAAGGCGGAGATCGAACTGCACTGTCAAAAAAAAAAAAAAAAAAAAAAGTCCTGTTTGCTGCCAGAAATTTTCAGTAATTCAGAAAAATACGTTCTATCAACGGAATAATTACATTGATAGAACGTATTTTTCTGAATTACGGAAAATTTCTGGCAGCAAACTGCAGTCCCTTTTTTTTTTGACAGTGTGAAGACCTTCTTGTCTCATGTCTAACACTCTGGCATTGTGCAACACTGTCAAAAAAAATGTCCTGTTTGCTGCCAGAAATTTTCTGTAATTCAAAAAAATACGTCCCATCAACGTAATTTTTCCGTTGATAGAACATATTTTTATGAATTATAGAAAGCTTCTGGAAGCAAACTGCCGCAAACAGGACATTTTTTTTGACAGTGCACGCTTTCTAGGCCGATGCTTTTGTGTGTTTCGTTGATTTTGATAAAATGGGCTAAATTTTCTATGGTCTTATCTTGACCCATGGGTGAATTGTTTCACAAAATTTGCTCTTTACCCTATGTTTTTGACCATGCTCTTTAGTTAAACTTGGTTTGGTTTCAAAATGAATTTTACTGATTCATACTTCCTGGACTGTATAATAGATTTTTCTCACTTCTTAAAAGGATATACTTCAATAAAATTTTTTGCAGTAACATTTGGTTAGTGATCAATTGAATAAAGAACAATTTTTTTCCCTCTTGTAATGAATGTTGGTTTTAAATGACATAAACACACGCGATCTAACTTCACAGATTTTATTTTACCTCTCCGGCTGACAACCGGTAATTTTCAGTGCGCTAGTGGGGCCATCTCTTGAATACAAAGCGATGTACAATTGCATGTACACCGAAAGACTTCCCTTGTAAGTAGATGTACGGTAGCTTCAAGTTTTGATGAAACTGAAATTATATCGCAAGAAGTAGAAAACTAAAACTAAAAAGTGAGGTTGAATTATATTATGGTATCGCTTATAACTTTACTCCATATTTTGAGTTAATTTATGTGCTTCGGAATTACACTGCACTGCAATAAAAATAAATAAATAAATAATAATAATAATAATAATAATAATAATAATATAGATATATATATATATATTCGAGCCCTGATACTACTACTACTACTAATAATATATATATATATATATTCGTGTCCTGATACTATTCCTGCTGATTCTTATGTAAAATGACCTTCTGAATCCGAATATAACCCCCGTTTTGCTCAATCCCCTATTGTTTTCTCGGGATGATACACCCCCCACCCCCAATTGTTATCCCTATTCAGTAATTTTATGACCATTCATTTGATTTGGAGAATGGAAAAGAACTATTTTAACACTTAAAACAAATAATTATAATGTATAATAAGTAATAATAATAATTGATTAATAAAATATAATAAATGTAACTCACAATTTCAGTGGCAAATACCCCTAAATTTTCCCCTTGCTTCAAATGTTCATGTTTTAGAATTTTTCATTTCTGTAGCCCTCAGAAGATATTTAACAGCTAAAATAATCCCTCCCACTACAAATCAAATTTATAGCCATAAATTTACCGAAATAAAAATAAGGGGGCGTTTCCAAAAATGTGTGGACAAAATGGGCGTGATATTCGGATTCAGGAGGTCATTTTACATAGGAATTTGCAAAAATTGTGCTGGAACCGATTTTCATACAGAGCAGTATTATCAATTGTCGAGATACGATCGTTACAATCGTTAGATTTAAATGTGCACAGTTATAAATACAGTACCCGCCGCTTATTAAAATCACATTTGTCCTGAACCAAAGTGATTTTATTAAGCGGCTGATTTTTATATCCGGCGATCGTTTCTGCATACAAGAAAATGGTATTACTTTCCTGAATTTGGAAAGAAATTTCAAAAGGTAACGAATAATGGGATTCATAAACAATATTATTTAATTTTTAAAAGGTAATTGATTTATTGTTTCTGCATTATAATATAAATTAAACACATCCCAAATTCCGATGCGCTTTTCTTTAAGGAAAATCATCATTACTTTGCCAAAAATTTACGTTTTTCTTTTAAATTTAAAATCCATACGTTTAAACTTCTTGCTTCTTAGTTATTTCAAAGTAAGAATTAGAAATATTGCCTTTTAATAATCAAAAAAAAAAAAAAAAAGTCACTTGCGAATCAAATTATATTTGTAACTTATTACCGCACTTTGAAGAATATGTTCTTTGAAACTGTTACCGAGACAATTGATGGGGCGTGTTTAATATGTAACTATGTTGCAAGTGTAAAATTTTCGACAAAGAAAAATTTATTAATATATATATATATATATATAAATAAAAGATTTGTTTGGCTTGCATAAATGACATTTTTGCTGATGCTGAGATATTTTTGAGTTTATTAACCGGCGAATCTGATTTCATTAAACGGCGGTTTTAAAATAGTTTGTATTGATTTGATTCCGGTCCTGGAAATTTGATCACATTAAGCGGCTGATTTTATTAACCAGTGAATTTATTAAGCAGCGGTTACTGTATATTCATTCGTAATTAATCCAGAATGTCCTTATCAACTTAATACTTTTAAAGTTATCATAGAAGTGTACTATGTATAATTAATTAATATTACTAAAATAATTAAATATTTTAATATTTTTTGTGATTAAATAATTAATTCAATTCATGTTGCGTTCTTGTTCCGAACTAGGAAAAAATATTTTGAATACATTTTTTCAAAGCATGATTATATTATTAGTTCATTTTAGGGAGCATAGTTTTAAGGTCGCTGCCCCTTGACAATATTTTGTTTTATAAAACTTTTCTATATTTTCAGAGTATTAATTTTAATTAACGCTTAATATTAGGTTCAACGAATCTAAATTTACTTGATATTAAGCAACATATTGAATTACTGATAATGGAAGGTTTTACACGATATTTTTCTTTTTACAAAAATACTTTATTTTTCACAATAAATAAACAAATAAATAATAATAAAAAAAAAGGTTTTATAAAAATAAGCCCCAAAAACTAAAACCTGAATCGATCCCTGTAAATTAGCCTGTTTCTTTCCCGTTTAACATTAGATAGTCAGTTAAACATTATATTTGGGAAACCTTGCAAGCTTTCTTTGTTAGTGTTAGTATTTAACCGAAATTTAGTTGCTACTTAATACTTAAAAAATGTCAGTGAAAAAATGTATTTCATACTCTTTACATAAAACTTACAAAAATTACTTACAAAAATTATGAAAAACAACATGGAAATTATCTCATCTTTGCTGTTGACAAACACTTTACTCCTGAGTATGTAAAAATTGATGCACAAAATAGAGTATCACACACAATAGCACCCTTTGTTGCTCTGCATTACTTCCTCCAATAAATCCAAGCAGTTTACACCGAGGATCTAATTCACGTGCTATTACTTCAGGAGTCGGCACAAATAATGACCGGTGTCAGAAGAAAATGTAAGGCAGTGGGTCCATCCTCATGAGGAAGTGAGTTCCGATTTTTACTATTATTTTTTATTTTTTTAATATTTCGAAACGTGATACCCTGAATTCCCAATTATCTGGTTGGACTTCTACGAAATGTCTTTCTTTCTTTCAGAAAGAAAGAAAAAGTTTTAGATCTACACAAATTATTTGAAATAAATGTTGATATCACTCGATTATGAAAGAGATTATTAAGTTCAATAGATGGTATCGACGCTTTTGAGCATATTATCATAAGAGTCACTATATACTCATACTTAATCCGTTATCTACCGATGGTACTTTTAGTACCATTACACTGTCAAAAAAAAAAGCCCTGTTTGCTGCAGTTTGCTGCCAGAAATTTTCTGTAATTCAGAAAAAAATGTTCTATCAACTTAATTTTTCCGTTGATAGAACGTATTTTTCTGAATTACAGAAAATTTCTGGCCAGCAAACAAGACATTTTTTTGACAGTGTAGTTTTAAAAACATATAAAATCGAATTTATGGAAGAAATTTCATCGATGTTTATTAAAATAGAGCTTGTATACGTCACTTTCATATCACTACAAGCCATTAGACGCTACATGTAGTCGTTCTTGTACCAGAAAAGATTTTATAGAGTGCTGTCGCTGTTTTTGCTTGACATTTTTCACGATCTTCAGGTGTGTTATAATTAATTCCTATTTTACTTCAAGAATCTCCCATCAATCTTAGGAAAAATATAAGGAACATAAAAAGTAAATACTTTTTTACACCTTTAAAGGTCAAAATATATATTTCGATCTCTATGTAGTACCACTGGCGCACTAAAGTACCACTTCCCAAACCCTCATTAATTACTATGATAAGGTGATATGCATAATCTTTATTGCATATATCACCAAAAAATACTCTTAAATAACTAAAATATGTTTCAAATACATTTTTTGTCTGTTTCATAATACGTTAGATAAAGAGTTTTAAACTATATGCATAAATAATGTAATGAGATCGAAGAGTATACACCGTTAAAAATTTCCTTTCAAATTTGAACCATTATGGAGTACACCATATATGGAGTAAAGTTATAAGCAATACCATAATATGGTTCAACTTCACTTTTCAGTTTTCTACTTCTTGCGATTGAATTTCAGTTACATCAAATCTTGGAGCGACCATACATCATCTTACAAAGGAAGAATGAATCAGTAAAATTCCTATTGAAACCAAACCAAGCATAAATTAAAGAGCGTGGTCGAAAACGCAGGGCATTTTTTTTTTTTTTTTTTTTTGAGAAAAAACTTATTATTATGTAAACTCTTCCACCTTAGTAACCACTCAATATAGTGCCAAGTGCAAAGAAATACTGAAAACATTGAAAAATATTTTAATGAAAGAATTATCATTTACAGGGATATTAAAAATATTCACAATACATTATCATTTTCACATAAAATTTATCAAAAATAAAAGTAGATTTATTACTTATTATCAATAACAACAAACTTATTCGAAATATCAGTAACAAAATATTCCAAATTTATGAGTACCAAATAACAAAATTTTCATTTAATGATAATAGTAATAATAATAATAATTACAAATAATATAAAAATGGCGAATGACATGTGAATAATCATACTAATGTCGTTTAGAACTTCAAGTACAATTCCTTTAATTTTGATATAATTTCTATTAAAGGAAGGAAGTCATTCAGCAATCTAATATGTTAATATGTAAAACCTTAATAAAGTATCGAAATAACTGTAATAAATAAAAAGTGACACATTCTGTTATTTAAATCTAGATATTATTATTCAAAAAATGAATCAAGGTTTTATTATAATGACAGAGAAAGTTCTCTTAGGATGTACCTTATTTCTTACACATTTTATATCGTGTGACCTTTTCCAAGATCGTAAACAAAGTGAGTCTTTCTTTAAAGAGTTTTGGATTATTTATTTACTTATTATTACATTTGATTTCTTTATCCAATATTATTATAATACCACCGAAAGTAATATCCAACAGTTACTTCACATAATAAACAGCCAATCGGAATTATTTTTTTGTAGTCCTGTATATTAGTCAGTTATTCTACGCAAATATTTCTGTGTTTACTGTATACGAAACATAAACGTTATACACTCATATGTTTGTGAAAATTGCAACACAAAGAAGGAATAGGAATATCAGAATGATATTTATTGGGCACATATATTTTCGTAGGAAGAACAATTGATTAAAATTTTAGGAAATTTGGAGTGATATGTACTGAGAAAACAGTACATAAAGCAGCCACCTCTGTGAGCAATGGCAGCACTTATCTGACTAGGCATTGGATAAAACAGAGATTGGATGACATGTACGGGTAAAGCACTTCATGGAGCTTCGACACGATGCCACAATAAAACGACTGTAATCATTGGTGAGTGGTGGTGGGGGGGGGGGCAGTCGCTTTTCAACGATTAAACAGTCATTTTCATTGGTGCGAGATCAGGAGAACGCACTGGTCAGAGCAGCAGTAGAACACATTCTGCGTCAAGGAAGGTCCGGACAATACGGACAACTTGCGTTCGTGCATTGTCTTGCTTAAGTATTGCGCTTCGGAGGCCTTGAATACAAGGCAGAGCGGCAGGCCTTTACTCGTCAGAAATGTAATGGCTGGTATTCAGAGTGGCGGGAATGAAAACAAGAGGCGATCGAGACGTGTATCTAATGCTATCGTATACCATGACTCTAGGTGGTGACCCAGTATGCGGCTACCAATATTTGATTACCCTCAAAACTGCATCACTGATATAGGCGCCTTTAATGCGTGATCAATGACAAACCTGGACGCAGGAATGGTGTAAAGTCACCTTTCAGACAAATCAGAATCCTGTTTACAGCATCAGGATTGCCTTATTCGTATTTCATAGCATTGTGAATAATGCACATTGCTAGCTGGGATTCAACATCGTCACACTGTCCATCACCTGCAGTGATGGTATGGGATCCCATTGGATACACGTCTCGACTACTTTTTGTTCGCATTCCCGGCACTCTGAATAGCGGCCATTGAATTTCTGGTGAGTTAATGCGCGCCCATCTGCTCTATATTCAAGGCCTCCATAGCGCAATATTTAAACATGATAATGCACGACCGCAAGTTCTCTGTATTGTCTGGACCTTCCTTGATATAGAATGTGTTCAACCATTGCTCCGGCCAGCGTGTTCTCCTGATCTCACACAAATGAAAATGACTGTTTAATCGTTGAAAAGCGTGTGGCCCGCCACACTCACCAGCAACTACGATCGATGAATTGCAGCATCGTGTTGAAGCTTCATGAAGTGCTGTACCCGAATATGTCATCCAATTGCTATTCGATTCAATGCCTAGGCAGGTAACTTTAGTTATTGCTCCTAGAGGTCGTTGCTTTATGTACTGTTTTCTCAGGATATATTACTCAAAACTTCCTGAAAAGTTAATCAATTGCTCTTCCTGCCATAATGTATGTGCCCAATAAATATCATTCTTATATTCGCATTCCTTCTTGGTGTTGCAATTTTCACAAGCATGAGTGTATAGAAAAAAAATGTATGCAACTAACTTCTTGGAACTCTTGAATATTCGTACCAAATTGCAAGTGAATCGGATGGTAGTTTGTGACAGCTATCACAGGACGGACAGAGGGACAGCTTTTCGAGTATGAAGTGGTAATTTTGATGCTGATGTTTCGGCAATTATTATTATTATTACTTTTTATGCCACGTATCACAGACTTTACCAGTTTACATAAACAATTACAAAGAAAAAGAATAAAATAAATAGTCATTCATTTAATAAAAGTATTCCCAAAAATTGATAAAATAAAATAAATAATTGCTATCATGCATGCTATACTTGAATAAAAAAATTACCCCCCCTCCCCCCCCCCCCCAAAAAAAAAAAAGATTTAAATACATGTTCAGGGAAAAATCTGGGTTCGTTAAAGGACCCTCCACAAAATTTTATATCTTAAAAAAGGACCTTTCGCAAAATTGTTTATTCTAAAAAAAGACCCTTCACAAAATTTCCCTTCTTAAAAATAGACCTTTTGATAAATCTGTTTCATTTCAAAAACTAATCTTCCATAGAACAAAGAGGCTATCGGACGTGCTTTGCTGTATTTCCCTGAAAAGCTGATATTCAATTTCTAATTTATAAAAGTTTTCTGTTTCCAGACTCTCCCAGATCTACTGCAGTTAGAGCGTTTCAGTTTCAGACAGGACATAACTGGCTCGTGAAGCATCTGTACTGTATATATAGTATATGATCGTTCCTTGTGCATTTTGTACAACCAGAATTTTCAGATGGACAGAAATCGTTTGCTGAATTGTTCATCATTGAATGGAGAAAATCTATACAGTCAATATTCGTGGGCTAGAGACTTGATGCAGTTGACATCCAACATTTAAATTTCTTTTATATTTAATATACAGCCGTGTGGTATTTCATTTTCTAGTTTTCACGTAATGTAATTTTCTGTTTTTTTTTTTTTTTTTCTTATTGTATTTTTTTTTTTTTTTCCCCTTATGTTATTAACTTCAATCTCGTGCATCCTTTTTTCAATGACGAAAGTGCTTTTGTAAATAAAATAAAATAAAATAAATAAAACATTAAAATTAATTTGTTTTCAGTAAATTATCTAAATCATTAAAAATTTCTTTTTCTTTTTTTTTCTTTTTCTTTCTTTCTTTATTTTTTTTTTGTTCTTATGTTATTAACTTCAATCCCGTGCACCCTTTTTGCAATGATGTATACTCAAGTGCTTTTGAAAATAAAATAAAATAAAATAAAATAAAATAAAATAAAACAAATAAAACATTAAAATTAATTTGTTTTCAGTAAATTATCTAAATTACTAAAGATTTTTTTTTTTTTTTTTTGTTCTTGTGTTATTAACTTCAATCTCGTGCATCCTTTTTGCAATGAATGTATACGCAAGTGCTTTTGCAAATAAAATAAAGTGAAATAAAATAAAATAAAATAAATAAAACATTAAAGTTAATTTGTTTTCAGTAAATTATCTAAATCATTAAAGGTTTTTTTTCTTTTATTTAATGTTCTTGTGTTATTGACTTCAATCCCGTGCACCCTTTTTGCAATGATGTATACGTAAGTGCTTTTGAAAATGAAATAAAATGAAATAAAATAAAATTAATAAAACATTAAAATTAATTTGTTTTCAGTAAATTATCTAAATCATTAAAGATTTTTTTTTTTTTTCTTTTGTTATTAACTTCAATCTCGTGCATCCTTTTTGCAATGATGTATACGCAAACATTAAAATTAATTTGTTTTCAGTAAATTATCTAAATCATTGAAAATTTCTTTTGTTTTCTTTTTTTTTTTTTTTCAGAGCAGACAACCTTAAATTTTCTGATTTACTTTTTATTATTGTTATTATACTTTAATTTCAGAATAAACCCTGACATTAATAAAAATTGTCATCTATAATAACAATTGTTAATATAAACAATAGTCATGAGATATGGACTATGATAACAGTTTAATTTGCCCTTTAAATACGAATAATATACATCTGATATAATGCGTATTAAACAGAGGAAGTAATTCAGCAGTTTCAAAGGTTAAATATGTAAACGATATAAAACCTTCATAAGCCATCGAAATAATTGTATTGAATAAAAAATTATTCATTTTCTTATTCAAATTCAGATAAGGAATCAAGGTCTTGGTTTTATGGCGGAGAAAGTTTCCAGGATGTACCACGTTCCTTCGACATTTTATATGTTATGACCTTCAAAATCATAAACAAAATACGTTGTTGATTTTTTTTTTTTTTTTTTTTTTTTTTTTTTTTTTGGGGGGGGGGGGGGGGGGAGGGTGGATATTTTTTATTTAGCAGAATTCTATGTCTGTTTAGTTCACTAGCAAATAAAATAAAATAAATAAATAAATAAAACGAATGGTCGATTGTTTATTATATTAATATAAAAGATACCATAAAAGAAACCGTAGTCAAGTTAACAAAGTAAAATAAACATAGATATAGTAATAAGACATAGATTGATCAATTAGGGGGAAAAAGTGATGCCTTTTCATTTGGAAAAAGACGGCCTTTTTACTCTCTTATGAATATCATTTCCCGAGTGAATATACACGGGAATAGACAAAGATAATTTAGCAAATAAAAATTATGTACTAAAAGAGAATGAAAAACCCCAGATACGCATTTTTCTTACTTTATTTCTTTTCTTTTTCCTTTCTCTTTCTCTTTATACTCATGTCTGCACAAAACTGACTTTCTTTCTATCGGCATTTATTATTATACTTCTTTGAGATAAAAATCGTCTGCATTCATCATGAAAAATAATTTTAATAAATTATAATTTAATAATTTGTATTGCGTAAATTTGTATAGAATTATATATAAAAGAAAGTCTTGTGGTGGTCACAACATACTAGTTATATACTAAAACTTCTGAGGCTTCTAACTACATTTAAAAGAATTTTGAGAATTCCACATTACTTACTAATATAAAATATTTAAAAATGGGGATGATAGATCTATATAAATTGCTATATCTATGAAAATAAATAATCGCTCATTTGCTATTTGGCAATAATATTAAGCAAAAATAAAAGAAAATGTGTCATGCATTATCAATAACAAAAACAAATTTGAAATGCATTGTTTATAATTGATGGCAATGAATTCAATTTTCTCAATGAACTAAATTTAAATCGAAAAGAAATAAATTACATCAATTCGAAATAGAGTTTAATCACGCAGGTCTACATCTAATATTTTGATTTTCTCTAACACGTATAAATATTTGTCAATCCAGAGTGTCTACCAGCATGATTTTTTCCCGTGACTCTTCCATCAATATAATTATATGGTAACTTTTATAGTATGTTTCTACGCTTAATTAAACTTAATCATTTAAATATACTAGAAACTATCAAAAATGAAGAAATTGCGTCGCTAGACACCCTGTATTAGCACAAATATATGTGTGATAGAGAAAAACTCGCTTCATTTTTGGTTTCAGCACATCGAAAAAAAAATGTATAGGCTAAAATTATCAAATGGAATTTTCACCCCAGAATTTTTCAAGTAAAATTTTAATTTTGTAACATAGCAGAAAAAAAGAAAAAATTAAATAAAATCCTTCTTTTTTTTTTTTTTTTTTTTTTGTTATAAATTCTGGTGGCAGTCTAATTTGAATTAACGCAATTTCCTTGCACCTGAAAGGGTTAAGATAAAGAGATCGAAATCTATATTATTGCGCTTAATGAGGAAAATATTCTTGTTTAATTATTTAAAAAATCTGGAGTAACTCCACTCAACTTTCCGAACATTAAGTAATTAACGGTTGTATAAATAAATTACAGTAAGAGAAGTCGTTAATCAAACAAGACTAAAAATTATAATAGGGTGTTTGAGCATTTTTCTCCATATAGAATGTGGGTACACCAGCGGTCGAGCGGTTCTGCGCTCAAAGCTGGTAGACGTGAGGTGCCGAGTTTGATCCCAGGTCACACTCGTCGGAGTTTTTCGCAGTTTTCTCCAAAACTCGGGTAAATATGGGCTAAGACCCCTTAGAAAGACCTGCACGGAAGGCGCTCCCCCTCAGGCCTGGGACCCTGGAGCAGTCAATAGGCCTATTCCCAAAACACCAAACACCATATAGAATGTTGTTTAGTTTAACGCTATTTCCCTTCAAACAATTTGAGCCCGTAGATCATAAAGATAACGAATGTTTGTGTCCTTGTAAAAATCTATGAATGGTAACTTCACCAAAATCTATACCATTCGTGCAAGGGTGTGACCTATAACATGTATATAAATTTTCATCTCACTCGGATAAGGCATTTAGACACTATCGCACATTAAATAATTTGAGCCCATAAGCCACAATGATATTAAAAAAAAAAAAAAAAAAAAAAAATTCTTTACGTTCCTGTAAAAAAAAAAAAAAAAAAAAAAAAAAAAAAAAACACCTCTAAGTAATAGATTTACCAAAATCTGTACAATTTGTGCACCGGTGGCCTATAATATGGGTATGAATTTTCAGCTCAATCGAATAAGGCATTTAGATGCTATCACACTTTCAAAAATTTGAGTCCATAGACCATAATGATAATTTTTTTTCTTTACGTTGCTGTAAAAAAAAATTACAAGCGCTAGATTCTCCAAAGTTAATAGGGTTCGTGCTACGGTGACCTATAATATTCGGACCTACTTACAGCTGATTGGAATGAAACGTTTAGACGCTATGATGTTTACTCGCATACACCGTAAAAATAGCAAAAGTGAAATCAGAGTTCCTCAAAATGTGTAGAAACACCAAAATCTCAAAGTCATGATTGACATGATTACAATACTTTCCTTACACATGTATGTTCAGAAAGTAAAAAGAAAAAAGATTAAAATGTGAAAATCGTTAATGACTATATACACTGTAATTTCTTGAATCTATGCTTACAGATATACAGAAATTTACCTATATTTGCATATAAAGTTTCAATTAATGCCACTGAAGAGTGCTGAATATTGTGTGCATTCATATTTTGGATTTCTTCTACATGTTAATTCTTTCTCAATTAAATCATCCGTTTCTTGCTGTGATATTTTTTATTTCTTCGTACAATTTTCAGCTAAGTCGAATAAGGCGTTCAGACGTTAACACAAAAATTTGAATCGGTAGGCTATTATAATAAGGAACTTTTCTTGATGTCCCTGTAAAAAAACTATAAGTGCCAAATTCATAAAAAATCTTTACAGTACGTGCGACTGTGACTTATAACATGTGTATAAATTTTCAGCTCAATGGAATAGGACGTTTAGATGCTGTCGCACTTAAAATAGATTTCGGTTCATAGGCCATAATGATAGAAAATTTTTTCTTTGTGTTGTGTAAAAAAAAAAAAAAAAAAAAAAAAAAAAAACTGTAAGTGCTATATTCACCAAAATATATACAGTTTGTGTGACGATGACCTATAACTTATGTATAAATTTTCAGCTTAGTCGAATAAGGCATTTAGACGTTATAGCACTTTAAAGAATTTGAGCACATAGGCCATAATGTTAAAGAATTTTTCATTGTGTCCCTGGAAAAATTCTATAAATGCTAAATTCACCAAATTCTACAGGGCTTGTGTTATGATAAACTATAACATGCGTACCAACTCTCACTCATTCGAAAACTATCAACATTTTGACACCATCGTGTTCACTCACACACACTCTCTTCAACTCATTCGTACACTATCAACATTTTGACACCATCGTGCTCACTCCCCCACACATATATATATCATCGTAAAAGTAGCAAAAATGAACAGGGGACCTGAAAGCGTAGGTATATAAACACCAAAATCTCAAAATCGTATTTTTGACATGATTAAAAGGTTTTCCTTGCATATGTATGTTCGGAAGGTAAAAATGTGCGAACACCTACACTATATCAATCCTTCATAAGTAATTGAAATAACTGCAATCAATTAAAGGGCGATTCATTTTATTATTCAAATTGAGACATTATCATTCAGACAGCGAATCAAGGTTCCCCTTATAATAGCGGAGAAAGTTCCTAGGATGTACCGTACTTCTTGAATAATTTACATGCTATGACCTTTTCCAAGATCATAAACAAAATATGCTGTTTAATTTTTGAGGAAATGTTTGTTTTTATAATGCTGTGTTTCAGCAGACTGCATGTTTTGATTCAGCTAACCTCCAGATGAAAGGTAACCGTTATGAAGATTATATTCTGACTTAAAAGAATCAATGAGAAAAATATTCACTTAAAATATTTAAATAACATCTTCCAAAAGTCTGTCTAGAGAAAAATCTGGGTCCGAGGGACCCTTCACAAAAAGGGCCTTTCACAAAATTTTATATATTAAAAAAATGAACCTTTACAAAATTATTTATTCTAGTAAAAGGATCCATCACAAAATTTTTTATCCTAAAAAAGGGACCCTTCACAAAAATTTATATATTAAAAAATTAACCCTTACAAAACTATTTATTCTAGTAAAAGTATCCTTCACAAAATTTTTTATCCTAAAAAAGGGGGGGGGGGATCAAAATTGTGATGGCATGTCTCCGGACCACCTCTAGGGATGTGTCCCAGACCGTCGCCAATTGCCCATCTGCGCAACCCTAGTGCGACGTAAAAAACCCAACCAACCAACCTAAGAAAGGGACCCTTCACAAAATCTTATATATTGAAAAATGAATATTTACAAAATTATTTATCCTAATAAAAGGATCCTTCACAATTTCTTTTATCCTAAAAAAGGGACCCTTCACTAGGCTGACCAGATCAAAGTACCTTTTTAATAGAGAAGTGTTAAAAAATGCTACAATTATCCAATTATGGATGTATTTTTCCATTCCTAATAAGTAAGGACTAAATATAAAGTATTACTGATTGATAATTTATTTTCTACAATTTTTTAAAACTTTGAAAAATGCCTTCAAAAGTAAAGGACGTCCCCATTTGTATCCATTTGTCCCCAGAAAATGGGGACGTTTGGTCAGTATACCCTTCACAAAATTTTTATCCTGTAAAAGGATTCTTCACAAAAAATTTTCCCTTAAAAAAGACTTTCCATGGAACGAACAGGCCACCTGAATAATCGGATGGGCTTTGCAGTATTTCCCCCAAATAGCTGGTATTCAATTTCTAATTTATAAAAGTTTTCTATGAATATGTATGGGATTATATCTATAAAAGTTAACCATCCTCGTCTAAAATGAAACTTTTTGCAAAAATACATTTTTCACGATTTCACAAAAAGAGAAACCAAGCCGAAAAGTTCAGAAGAACTTTATTTTCAAACTAAATTTAGATTCCCAAATTTATGTGAGGTATTTTTTAAAATTTCACAAAAACAGGACCCTACCTAAAGAGTCTGGACAGACCTCTGGTCTATTTTTTACTTTATTTTAGAAACTCGCTTAAATACGAATGACTGATTATTTACGCACATTTTTTCGTATCTTAGTCGTTTTTTTCAAACTTGTAGAACTGTCACCATGGGGGAAGAAAAAGTGCACTTAAGACATTGTATGTTGTATGAGTTCTAAAAAGGGAATAACGCGATAGAGGCAACAAAAAACTTGTGTGTCGTATTTGGAGAGGACGCAGTAACAGTTCGAACATGCCATGGATGTCTTGCGAAATTTCGCTTGGGTGATTTTTCTTTGAAAGATGAACCCAGATCAGGAAGGCCATCAGGTGTCAGTGACAAAGTGCTACAGTATGATCAGGACAAATCCCACGATAACTTCCACAGAAGTGGGCTTCAAGCTTGGAATTCATCACACTACTGCTTTGGATCACATTAGAAGGCTTGGTTTCGTGTCCAAATTATCTGTTTGGGTGCCACACAACGACAAAACATTCCTCTTCTTGCTGATGCCATAATTTTTTTCACTTCATACGTTGTTACTGGACATTTATGCATTTATTTAATAAAAGCCGTCAAAATCCGAAAATTTAAAATATTTACGAATCCAATACTTTCGTCTACAGAATAAAAATTAAAGTAAAAATAAGTAAAAATTCCAGGACAGCTACAATAATAGAAACTATTTTTATTTACAATTTCTGTCTCCATTTCTATCACTTGAGTCATACAATATGAATTTCATAAGTTTAAATTTCGTTAATTTTCAATAGAGTATTGTGTAAAAGTTTATAATTCCCTTTATTATTTTTAAAATAAATATATATTTGTTATCTTAGGGAAGATTTAACATTTTTCTTCGTTATAAGGTAAAATTATTAACTTTATCAATTGCTACTTGGCATCATAAATTCATTTTGTTATCATTTTAGAAACTATTTTATGTTTGAGATTTCTGTCCTGATAACATAATTTATAAAATTCGTAATCTTTTTTTTTTTTTTTTTTTTTTAGGGGGGGGGGGGATTTGATGCTTTTTAAATTTAATTTGATGCAACAGCTTACGCTTTTTAGTTTTATGTATTTGGAAAAATAACAGACAGAATATCTCTCTATTTCTTTCAGCTTTTTTTTTTCTTCTTGTTTAATTACATTTGACTAAAATGAATTCTGAAATGACTGTACTTCATTTTTTTAAATTTTAGAAAAAAAGAAAAAGAAAAATCTTAGGAAAAAGAAAGAAAGGAAAAAAGATAAAAATAAGTAATTTTTTTAGCTTTATGTATGATATTTGAGAAAATGTCTAAAAAGACAGAATGTTTCTCTCTTCTTAATTTTCCATTTTTTTCTTGTTTTAATTATGTTAGACTAAATAAATTTACCTCATTTCTTATACTTTTAGAAAAAAAAAATCTAAAATAAGAAAGAAATACATTGTTTAGCTTTATGTATTTGAGAAAAAAACTAAAAAAGAAGAATGCATCTCTTTTAACTTTTTTTTTTTTTCATGTTTAATTACATTTAACTAAAATAAGTTTTAGAATGACTTTACTTCATTTCTTAAAATTGGAACTTACTGAAAAAAAAAGATAGAAAAAGAAATTTTTGAGTTTTACGTATTTGGAAAAATCGTTAAAATTACAGAGTAACTCTCTCTTTCATTCAACATTCCTTTTTAAATTACATTTCACTAAAAGAAATCCTGAAATAATTTTAACCCATTTCTTGGAATAAAAAAAAAAAAAAAAGAAAAGAAAAAAGACAAAAAGAAAGAAAATAGAGAAAAAATAAATAATTTTTTTTAGCTTTATGTATTTGAGAAATTTTCAATTTTGAACTGCCTAAATGATGCACGTATTACCATAAATTATCGTTGCAAATTCCGCTAAAAATAAAAAAGTGGATCTCTAGATGAAGCAAATCTTATTTTTAATAGGGACTATTCTTCAAAATTATATTTCGCTTTTAACTTATCCCACCACCACCACCACCACAATAAATAAATAAATAAAATAAATAAATAAAAAATTAAAGTAAATAAACAAATAAAAATAGTTTGTGTAAGCATTTTTCAAGGAAAAAACTTTAGAACAATTGAAAATGAAAATTTAAATATAGATGATTCATCAGACTATAAGCAGCAAATTCTTGAAAATGTTTTTTACTTGTATCACTGATAAGATATTTTATAAACAATATTTTGAATCTGATATGGGAATTCTGGCCTTGTAATTTGATGTTTACAAACAAAATATCTTTTGCACATTGAAAAAAACAAAACGATAAATTTTAGATTTAACTAGAAAAGATAGCATTGATATACAGTCTAAAGAATAAATGAAATAATTGTTTCTACACTGGTAATTCTGGAAATTTTTTGTTATTGTTACAAATATTATCACTAAAAGGTTGACACTTTCTTTTTTAATTACAAAATTATCTTTGTCATATGACAAAATCACAGTGATCATAGACATATCGTTTGTTTGTATAACCTTGTTACACGAAAACGTTATCGTTTAAAATAAATTTATTAACCAGGATGTAGAGTTGTTTTTAGACTTTATAAGAAGTGCAATTGTTTTCACATTTTGTAAGAAGTAGTATTAATTTTAGACTATGCCTAGAGTGAAATTGATTTAAGCATTTGTTAAAAAAAAAAAAAAAAAAAAAAAAAAAAAAAAAAATCTTGTGAAGCATTTGATGTACGTTTGTATTGTATAAAATGTTGTACAATATGTATGAGTGAGTTACAAGTAGATTTTGAATATTTTATTTTTTTGGCAGCAAAATTATTAAAGAACACACCACATCCACATCCACATCTTTCCTTTTTTTTTTTTTTTTTTTTTTTTTTTTTTTATCTATCTATCTATCTATCTATCTATATATATATATATACATAGTTTGATCACTAATTTTTATCATCAACTTACTTTTTTTTATGAATAGCATAAAGACTGAGATCATGACCCATAAATATTGAAGGAAGTAAATAATAGTAATAATAATGATAAATTTTATTTTTATAAAGCCAAGAAATTATATAGAAATGATACATTGTTTATTGAAAGTATGCATTATGTTTTGTACATGAAATATTAAAATAAAACAAAAAAACACTTAACCTAGGGTAAGTGCGCCAGTGGTTGACACTTTTAGAGCAATTTTGGATGTTTTTGATGTTTTAGTCATCAGAAACAATTTTTAGAAATCTTAAGTTAATATATATGGTATGAAAGACTTTCAGAACCACATATATGTTAAAATATTTGATAAATACATTTGATAATAATAATAATTATTTTTTTTATGAATTTTATTTTACAGCAACTCAATGTTCTAGTAACTGACATTGACAGTTTTTCATTTTACCAGTAATTGGCCCCCTATGCTCCAGTGTTTAGCACTGATAGTTTTTCATTTTACCAGTAATAGGCCCACTATGCTCCAGTGTTTGACATATAATGTTAAAATTCTTATATGTTAAACATTTGCTTTTATTTTTTTATTTATTTATTAATTATTTTGGGGAAGGTGTCAATTACTGAACCATGCCAATCACTGGAGCCCCTACGCCTACCCTATTATATATGACAAAATTGATTCCATCCATACATCCTAAACAAACTGATAGAAATTTCTGTAAATGTAACGGTAATTTTGCCATGAATATTAAAAAGAAGTAAAATACATAATAACAATAAGAAGAAGAAGAAGAAGAAATTTTATTTTTAAAAAGCCAATAAATTATACAGAAATTATACATTGTCTATTGAAAATATGCATGATATTTTGTATATAAACTAAAAAAAAAAAAAAAAAAAAAAAAACTTAACCTATCATATATGACATAGAGGATCCATCCGTACAGCATAAAGAAACTGTTAGAAAATTCTGCACATGTAACAGTTATCTTGCCATGAGTATAAAAAGAAGTTAAAAAAATAAAATTATACTTTTAAAAAATTAAACAACACGCTTTTATAGAAATGTGAACTAATAAATAATTTAGAATTAAACAAAAACCATTTTTAAAAAAATCTGCCCTGACTGGGCATGAACGTTAGACCTTTAGGTTCGCAGCCCGGAGCTTTACCTCACAGCCACAGCGTTCACGTAGGGAAAGTTTTTTTTTTTTTTTTTTTTTACAATATAGATTTTTTGTTTGCTCCCAGAGCAGTTACAAACATACATACAAACATACATACAGGTGAAGCTAATAAAAGCGTGTTAAAAAAAAAAAAAAAAAGTAATAAAAATAGATTTACCTTCGGAGAATATACGTAATTAAAAGTAAATTTTTATTTTTCCATTAGATGCGAAGATTTAAGCGAATAAATAAATAATTAATTAACAAGCCTGATTTGGCATTTTTGAAACTTACATTTGATACTTACAAGCTTCATAAAAACCATTAATTTTCTAAAGTTTTAATTAAATAAAATATACGCTACATATCGTACTACACATTAATTGATGAATCAATCAAAGTACTTGATTTAATTAGCGCTTTTTCATGCCTTATTATTATTATTATTTTCTCAGAAAAGACAGTTTCAAGAAAAGAGACGCTGGGAGACCTTGAATTCAAACCTTTAATGGTCGTTTAAAAACAATAAACTTGTTTTCTTTGGACTCAATACATAATTGATTCTTGAGTCAAGGCTCTGTACTGTATAACATCCTTCACATTGCAATTTTATGGCTATCATAGACTTTTTATATGAGATAAGCTTTTAAATTATATGTCTATTTTCAATCAGCTTAGCTAACTGTTTAATGTTTAATGTAGTAATTCTCCTCTTTGTTTATGCTCCCCCCCCCCCTATATTTCAATTAAAATAATCTGGTGTGTCACTCACACGACTTTCTCTTACCCTGAAATTTAATACTATAAATGTAGGTTGGAGATTAAGAGGTAAGATAAAGATGTTATGCAAACCTATGTAAAACAATTGAAATTAGGCTTCGGAAGAGTTTTATATGATAATTAGTTCTGTGTGAGGAGGGCCACCGCCCCCCTCAACCCCCCCCCCCCTCCCGTTTCATTAATGCACCTACATTTATATAGAATTCAATTCGGTTATTAAAAAATAATTCTGTTTTTAAAAAATGATTTATTAAAACTATTATTTAAAAAAATTATCTTTTATGATAGTGCAGACGATTTCCATATTAGAGAAGTAGTATAATAAAAAAAAAAAAGTCCATTTTATTCTCAATATTAAAAAAAAAAAAAAAAAAAAAAAAAAAAAAAAAATTCTAAGTTTTTCTTTTTTTTTTCGTTAAAAGTAAGAAAAAAAATCGATAACTTTGTTTTAAATTATCGCATATCGATGATTCAACCATTCGTTTTAAAGGTATTGGCAAGCTCTTTTGAAAGATACCCATCATGAAAATTTACTCCCCTCGAGGGGGGACTTCCCCCCCCCCCCAGGGGGGAGGCGAGGCTCCTACATACACAATTTTTTTCCCCTGTTGACTATCTCTATTACAAAAAATATATATTCGTTTCATTTGGTTTAGTGCAGTCTATAGACGTTAAACTCTACTTACCTGCAATTTCCCCTATAGACGTAATTTATTAGAATTCTCTTAATTGTCTCTGTACACGAACCGTTTGCTTGATCTTAACGAAAAGTTTAGTGTAGCATCCCTATATGATACACATGTAGAATACCAAGTTTGAACTTTCTGCCATAATTTGTTTTTGAGATATGCTGATAACAGACATACACACAGACACACACAGGCCATTCGCTAAAAACATGATCTTCGTATTCAGGGGACCTCAGAACATGTAAATATAACAAAAACTCGCGTTCGAAAATTTGACCCAAAAACAATACTTTCTCTACCTTATGGGTAAGAGAAAGTAAAAATTCTAAAATCATATTATATATGGGTCGTTCATTGTAAAAGTGAATTATCTCCTTGGAAATTGATTTTGAAATAACGCGCTTTTTTCAGATTTATGCGTAGGAAAATAAGTCAAGATTCAGTAAGTGTTATCAATTTTTGCGTTCAATACAAATCATAGTTATAAGAATTTATAAATTATATCAAAAATAATTTGAATTAACTCGGAAACTTCATTTTTATAATGAATATTTAGAAGTTTTAGTTTTCTGAGAAAAACATGTAATGTCATTTATGGGATTTTAATGCAGTTATTGGAGTTTTTTCTTTTTTATAATGAAAGATGTTACAATATGTGATACAATTAACTAAAAATATCTTTATTTAAAAAATATGGAGTTACACCACTTTTACGATGATCCGTCCATATATATGTATATATACAGGGTTATAATAACAGAAGACTTGGCGTTGGAATATTAAAACCCGAATAAACTACTACGTCAGAAACGCAAAAGAAAAATATTGGAAATGCATACAGCTGTTTCGGTAGCCTATAGCGTACCGTCTTCAGTGTAAAAAGGATTCTGAATCAGGAGAAGTGCTTGTATATATAGGAGAGGGGCCGGATTTAGTTCAACCAATAGGATTACGGGAAAGGTGGGGAGTGTGGCCAATAGGAATTTAGGAAAGTTAGCTGTGTAAACAGTAGAAAAATTAAGAAAATGTGGACTGAATATAAAATTTCCAACAGTCAGACAAATAGGGAATAGCGAAATCACAATTTACAAGGTTTTTAAAATTTTTATAAATATGAAAAACTTCAAAGAAATCGAGTTCATGAATGGATTTAGGTCTGCAAATTATTTTAGCTGAATTAAATTTAAAATTATGATTTTCCTCCCAGCAATGTTTAGAAATAGCCGAATTATTGGTTTCTTGTTTGCGGACATAATTCATATGTTCTTTTAGACGAAATTTAAGACTGCGTTTAGTTTGGCCAATATATGATAAACCACACTGAAAGGAAATACTATAAATACCCCAAGAATTATGCATGTCAATGGGATCTTTTAACTGAGAAAAGGTGAGTTTATTGAAAGGCGAATATATTATTTTAAAATCATCTTGTTTGAGAATTTTAGCTATGGTTTGACTGGATTTAGGAAAATAGGGTAAGACAATACTGATATTAGAAGAGACTGATTTAGTAGACGAAATACGAGGGAGTTGTAATTTTTAAATAGCTTTGTCTATAATGGAAGGCTCATAACCTCTGTTAATTGCAATGGCTTTCAGGTATTTAATTTCAGATTTTAATAAAATAGGATTTGAACAAATATTAAGTGCACGGTTTACAAAAGTATAAAAAACAGCCATTTTTTGGTTAGGTGGGTGACATGAACGCTCATGGGGAGGAAGGGAGACAGCAAAATTTTTTCGATAGACGGTGGTTGAAAATTCATTTACACTGCGAGAGACGAGGGTATCAAGCAATGTAAGGGAGCCATTATTTTCTATTTCATATGTAAATTGGATATTACTGTCAATTGAATTTAAAGTTTCTAAGACATGGTCAATATTGTGATGAGATATGTCGATAAGCGTGAAGATGTCGTCAACATAACGGGTCCAAAAAGGAAAAGATATTATCTTAAAAAGCTTGCTTTCGAAATAGTGCATGTAAATATCTGCGGGAATTGGGGAGAGAGGGGAACCCATCGCTAAACCTTCAGACTGACGATAGAATTTATTTTGAAAAGAAAAAGTGGTTTGTGATAAACAAATGCGGGTAAGAGAGATTTATTCTTGTATTTTAAAAGATGTGAAATGAAACTATTTTAATCTATTTTCGAGACAGCAGAGGGCGCCACTTATTGGAACATTAGTGAAAAGAGATTTTACATCAAAAGAAACCATAGTGAGATTAGTGTGAGGGCAGTTTTGAATGTTTTTAACAAATTTTATGGAATTCTTAACAGTATAACTATTAGCAGCAAGAACGGGAGCAAAAATTGTGGTGAGAAATTTAGCTAAATTATAGGAAGCAGTACCGATATTAGAGCCAGATTATATGCTTTACCGAAAGTTCACAAACCCAATATTCCCTTTCGTCCCATAGTCTCTAATATCGGTACTGCTTTTGGTCTAGTTATAGTTGAATTCTTACACGACACGGTGACAGAAAACACTCTTTTTATAAATTTGAATATGGCAAAATCTTGCCACCTTATAACCTCATATTTAACCTCTCCCTTTTCTCTTCTTATAGTGCCGAGTCTGTGTGTGCGCTGCCCGACAATCGCCCCATCCTAGGACAGGAAAAATGCTTAATGCATGCATAAAAGTTTTAATATCTTCGGCAGTTCCGTTTCTCTCACTGTGAATACGCCAAGCAGAGTGAGAATAGACGAGCAGAGAGTCTGTTTGCCCCTCGCACAGTGGTCGGAATTTCAAAAAAGCTGGACAAAAGTCGAAAAATTTAGGCGCGTTTTTAGACGTAAGTACCGCGGAAATACCTTCAGAGGGAGCCACTGAATGAAACTGTGAGGTGGAAAATTTATTCTATCTACATATTTCTAAGTGTAGGCTGGCGGAAAACGTGACAATATTTTCTTTTTAGTTGTTAATGCATTTTAACAGTTAAACAAATAGTGTTTCTCGGAAAATTTCGCAACAACAACATTCAACAAAATATGGCCGACAATTGTGGAGATTAGTAGATAATATTTATGCTGTATTCCTATTTTTTTTCATCAAGTGATCTCCTGAGCGGCTTTTTGAAGTTAACCTCAATTATAACATAACCAAAAGTTTCAAAGTATGGAAACTTTTTTATCTCGCAAGATCCCGCATTGATTCAAAGTGGAGAGTGTTAAGGGATGTCCATTTTATTCAGCCGTTAAAGAATTGGGTGCCCCCGCCTGCCCCTGTATGTGTAAAAGCGTTTTAACTTTTTAATTTAATTTTAACTTTTTAATTTATTTTTTAATTTTTTGGACTTTGGTCTGCCATATTGGATCCGCCATCTTGTTTTTGAGTGCAAAATCACTTTTTTTTTTTATAAAAACTGATATCAAATTTGAATTTAGCGCCCTCAAAAACCCTTAAATGGGAAAATTATCCTTCATCTATCAATTTTTTTATTTTTGATCCGCTATATTGGATTCGCCATCTTGTTTTTGAGTGTAATATCACTTTTTTTTTTATGAAAACTAACGTCAAATTTGAATTCAGTGCCCTCAAAAACCCCTTAATGTAAGAATTATCCATCTTATATTAATTTTTTTAATTTTTTGTCTGCCATATTGGATCCGCCATCTTGTTTTTGAGTTTGCCTTTGAAGTTTTCAAAAAACCAATGTCAGATTCGGATTCAGCGACCTCGAAAACATATATATACATCACAATTTCACTTGTTTTCTTTAATTTCGACTTTTGTTCCAGCTTTTTTGAAATTCCGACCACTGTGCCTCGCCCACTATCCAAGAGAAAAGAAATGCGAAAGTTTGCGTATGCGGTATTGGCCCATGAATACGAGCTCAAGCCCTTTTAAAGATACTGCCTTTGTTTATTTTGTCGAATAATGATCAAAGAATCAGCTCACACTTTCCCCCCAGCCTTGGGGTAAAGTGCAAATTTTGTGCAATAACTTACCCTTGGGCCAAGATAAGACTCTAAAAAATTCAGCCCCTTTTATCAAAATCAACGAAACACACACAGAATTAGCTGGCAAGGTAGAGTGGCATAGTGACAGTGTGTTTGAGTGAAGACAACAAAGTTTTCAGTTCAATCTCCGTCTCGGTCGAATTTTATTTTATTTATGCATTTATTTATTTTTTATTAAAAACATAACAGTATTTGGTTCAACATAAAATTAAGAAAACATAATAAAAAAGTTAAACCATCGGATGGTTGGAGCTACTTCAGTACCAAGTTTTTGTTCAAATTAACACCGAATTTTTAACTGTGTATGATCTTTTACAACTATCATTTTCACAAATGCTTAATATTTAATGCTACACTCTCAGAAATAATATACTCAATTTTGACGATTCAGACATCCTCAGGCTTAATTTCGTTGTTTTTGACAACCATTTCGTCAAGCGATCACGTGATTTTTGAGGAAACGTGAACTCTTAAATATTTGACAAATCTGTTTACTCACAACAGCATGTGCTAGCCTTCATTATCGCCATATTGGTTTTTTTCCTGTGTTGTTTCGACTTCACGTTACAATGAATTTTCCGGTAAGGTGGTTCGGTCGGTAGGACGCTGCCTTCTGGATTCCCACGTCCCGGGTTCGAATCGCGGAGCGGGCATGGATGTTTGTGATATCCTATGTCTACAAAATATTGTGTGCGCTTGTTTCTGTGAATTTCTGCAAAAATATGGACCAATTGAGACAAAAATCATTGTAACTATAGGTCTCAAAGCTGTCAAATAAATGTCCAAAGGATTTTTATTTGTTTGCTCTGTTTTATTTATATTTTAATTAAATATAATTAGGATTTAATGCCTAAAGCAACGAACTTGGAAGTAATTTTATAATTTTATAATTTGTATTTTATTCTGTATCACGAAACTAGGATGAAAAAATGTATCTTTACTTTTGACGAATTTCGTATGTTCAAACAATTGACGAAAGTAATTTTCTCAGTTTGACGAAACAAGAAGGAGAAAATATTTTTATTTTTTATTTTTGACGAAATTCGTATTCTAAAATAGGTAATGAAACAAATTTCGTCAATTTGACGAAATGTTCGCTCGGAGCATACCCCTAGAAACACTTTCGTCAAAATTGAAGAAATTTTCGTAAAATTTGAGTATCCATTTCTGAGAGTGTATAACTCTTCACATTAAAATTCTGTACAAGATATGGTCCTCTTTAAAATAAAGTTGAACATCTATAGTAATTATTGGATTAGTGACATGGACAGCATACCTGCCAACCTGCAAGAATTCCAAGGAGTAAAACAGCGAAAAAACAAAAAAATTTGCAGACACCCCCCCCCCCCCTAGTTTTTTTTTCGTTAAAAGTAAAAAAAAAAATCGATAACTTTGTTTTAAATTATCACAGATTTATAGTTCAACCATTTGTTTTAAAGGTATTGATGAGACCTTTCGAAAAATACCCATCTTGAAATGATGCACAAAATTTACATGCACAATTTTTTTTTTTTCTAGTTAACTACTACTATTACCAATGAAACCTTTCGAAAGATACCCATCTTGAAAATTTACTCACCCCCAGGGGGGGGGGGCAACGAATGCCCCCACATGCACAAAGTATTTTCCTAGTTAACTGCTACTATTATCAATAATTCATATTAATTTTACAATCACAAGTTTAAAATAACTCTCATTATGCACATTTATACGAAATTTTGTCCTATACTGCATGTTAAAAGTTTGCATAAAATGCGATCACAGTACCACCTGTTGAGCGATTGATCCCCAAATCTATTCAGCACCAGTTTATGTCAGGGTGCAACTAAATACCAAGTTTGGTTAAATTTCATTCATTGGTTCGTGAGATACAGCGTCCACAAAAAAGTGATACAGACAGACAGACATTTTCTAAAAACTATCAATTCATGTTCTGGACATCCCAAAACGTGTAAATCCATCAAAAAACGGAGGTCGAAAATTTTCATGAATCCAATACTTTTTCTATATTACATATAGAAGAAAGTAAAAATCGGTAGAAAAATGTTGAAATAGTAGAAAAAGAGTAAAAATAGTGATCTAGGAGTAAAAGTGTAAAAAATGTCAAAAAAGAGTAAATTTTACTCCCGGGGAGTAAAACTTGGCAGCTATGGGAGAGTCATTAGAAAATGTTCAGGCTTCATTAAAAAAGAAAAAAATCTATTTTAAAACCGAAAACGACATTAACGAGAGAAATTAACATTAAGTATGACCTTTTACAATTATCACTTTCAAAAATGATTTTTATTATAACGATAGGATCATTTAATCGCTAAGCATTCTTCTCTCGCATGTCATGCAACAAGTGCAATAGCCCCAATAAATGTTGTATATTAGTAAACATAATTTGAAACCAGCCGTGACACGATGTTTACATTCTTTCGAAGGACGAGCACACCTTCACCTTGCATTTTGCGGATCGCATATTCTAGAACTTATTTTACACTTAAGAACAGGAACAAGGGAAAACAAAACATAAATATAAGCTATTTTGTCAAAGAAACATTTTGTAGTTGGAACATTATAAAAGAACATTTTCGTAGGAAAAGAAATTTTAACCCTACAAGGCTCAATTTTTTTTTTTTTTTTTAGTGTGCGATAAAAATATATAGGTTGTAATTAATGATCAGAAGATAGGGAAAACTTATAAAAATAAAACCATATTTTACGGAAAAATCAACTTTTTAGCTCAACGTACTGTATGTGGAACATACATAAAAATATGATTTACTAATACGTTTACTATTGTAATAAAAAAAAAAAAAAAAAAAAACTAACCTCTGCAAAATATACACTTCGTTATAACACACAGTACTTTTTTTTTACTTTCTTCTATATGTAATATAGAGAAAGTATTGGATTCGCGAAAATTTTCGAAGTCCACTTTTTGATGGATTTACATGTTTTGGGATATGGAGAACACGAATTAATAGTTTTTAGAAAATGTCTGTCTGTCTGTCTGTCTGTCTGTCTGTCTGTCTGTATCATTTTTTTGTGGACGCTGTATCTCACGAACCAATGAATGAAATTTAACCAAACTTGGTATTTAGTTGCACCCTGACATAAACTGGTGCTGATTAGATTTTGGGATCAATCGCTCAATAGGTGGCGTTGTGATCGCATTTTATGCAAATTTTTAACATGGCAGTATAGGACAAATTTCCGTATAAATGGGCATAAAGAGAGTTATTTTACACTTGCGATTGTAAAATTAATATGAGTTATCGATAATAGTAGTAGTTAGCTAGGAAAAAAATTTTGTGCATGGGGGGGCATCGGTTCCCCCCCCAGGGGGGAAAATCCCCCCCCCGGGGAAGTAAATTTTCAAGATGGGTATCTTTCGAAAGGTCTCGTTGATAATAGTAATAGTTAACTTGGAAAAAAATTTTGTGCATGTGGGGGCATCGGTTGCCCCCCCACCGGGGGGGGAAGTTCCCACCCGGGGGGGCAAAATTTCAAGATGGGTATCTTTCGAAAGATCTCGTCAATACCTTTAAAACGAATGGTTGAACGATAATTCTGTGATAATTTAAACCAAAGTTATCGATTTTTTTTACTTTTAACAAAAAAAAACAGAAAAATATCGCAATTTTTTTTTTTTTTTTTATTTTTTTAACGAAATTTAACCAAACTTGGTATTTAGTTGGTCCCCGACATAAACTGGTGCTGATTATGTTTGGGGATCAATAGCTCAACAGGTGGCGCTGTGATCGCATTTTATCTAAATTTTTAACATGGCAGCATAGGACAAAAATTCGTATAAATGTGCATAATTAGAGTTGTTTTAAACTTGTGATTGTAAAATTAATATGAATTATTGATAATAGTAGTATGTAACTAGGAAAAAAATTTTCTGCATGGGGGGGCATCGCTTCCCCCCCCTAGGGGAAAAATACCCCCCAGGGGGGGGTAAATTTTCACATTGGGTATCTTTCAAAAGATCAGGTTGATAATAGTAGTAGTTAACTAGGAAAAAATTTTTGTGCATGTGGGGGCATCGGTTGCCCCCCCACCGGGGGGGCAAAATTTCAAGATGGATATCTTTCGAAAGATCTCGTCAATACCTTTAAAACGAATGGTTGAACGATAAATCTGTGATAATTTAAACCAAAGTTATCGATTTTTTTTACTTTTAACAAAAAAAAACTTAGAAAAATATCGCATTTTTTTTTTTTTTTTTTTTTTTAAACGAAATTTAACCAAACTTGGTATTTAGTTGGTCCCCGACATAAACTGGTGCTGATTATGTTTGGGGATCAATAGCTCAACAGGTGGCGCTGTGATAGCATTTTATCTAAATTTTTAATATGGCAGCATAGGACAAAAATTCGTATAAATGTGCATAATTAGAGTTGTTTTAAACTTGTGATTGTAAAATTAATATGAATTATTGATAATAGTAGTATGTAACTAGGAAAAAAATTTTCTGCATGGGGGGGCATCGCTTCCCCCCTAGGGGAAAAATACCCCCCAGGGGGGGGTAAATTTTCACATTGGGTATCTTTCAAAAGATCAGGTTGATAATAGTAGTAGTTAACTAGGAAAAAATTTTTGTGCATGTGGGGGCATCGGTTGCCCCCCCACCGGGGGGGCAAAATTTCAAGATGGATATCTTTCGAAAGATCTCGTCAATACCTTTAAAACGAATGGTTGAACGATAAATCTGTGATAATTTAAACCAAAGTTATCGATTTTTTTTACTTTTAACAAAAAAAAACTTAGAAAAATATCGCATTTTTTTTTTTTTTTTTTTTTTTAAACGAAATTTAACCAAACTTGGTATTTAGTTGGTCCCCGACATAAACTGGTGCTGATTATGTTTGGGGATCAATAGCTCAACAGGTGGCGCTGTGATAGCATTTTATCTAAATTTTTAATATGGCAGCATAGGACAAAAATTCGTATAAATGTGCATAATTAGAGTTGTTTTAAACTTGTGATTGTAAAATTAATATGAATTATTGATAATAGTAGTATGTAACTAGGAAAAAAAATTTCTGCATGGGGGGGCATCGCTTCCCCCCCTGGGGGGGAAGTACCCCCCCCGGGGGGGATAAATTTTCAAGATGGGTATCTTTCGAAAGGTCTCGTCAATACCTTTAAAACGAATGGTTGAACTATAAATCTGTGATAATTTAAAACAAAGTTATCGATTTTTTTCACTTTTAACAAAAAAAAAAAAAAAAAAACGGAAAAAAAATCGTACTTTTTTTTTTTTTAATATTGTTACTGATTGAATATGTATAGGTAAATATAGAAGAAAGTCTTGTGGTGGCCACAACATACTAGTTTTATTTTCGAGTCAAAACTGTTCAATAACTATTCTTTTTTTATTTTTGAATTCAGACAAACGACTAACGTGTCACTTTCATTAAAATTTCACACTGAATGCCCTATAACAAAAACACGAACGACATCTTTAGGTAAAGATTCGCATTACTACATTGTTAAATGTCAGTAGCTTCTATCAAGATGTCAAGAGATGTCGCTACTAATAGTTTTATAGCTATACGAACGATTAAAGTCGGTGTTCCACATATGGAACTGGGTGCCTTGTAGGGTTAATATTTTGTTTATGAAGTTTTTAGATGTATTATAATATTAAATGCTATTATTAAGTTTTTGGTTTTGGTTTTGTTTCCCGTATTGGGTCAACACAAAAAACTACAACTTCTATTACAATAAACATTTTTTTTTTCTTTTACTGCCCGACTATTATAAATATTATAATTACCGGGTGTCCTATAAGTCTGTACACTGTAAGAAATATGTCCTATTTGCTGCCAGAAATTTTCTGTAATTTGAGAAAATACGTTCTAACAACGTAATTTTTTCGTAAATTACAAGTATTTTCTCAAATTACAGAGAATTTTTAGAAGTGAATATGACACATTTTTTACAGTGTAGACATTTTCAAAATTCATAAAGACTGGAGGAATTGATAGAATTGAACACAGTTTGTGGGAAAGTCATTTGCCTGAATTGAGATTTTTTTTTTTTTTTTTTTAATAAAAAAAAATAGTTAATTTTTTTGTCGATAGAAGGCACTGCACGGAGACGTGTCGAGAAATATGCAAATCAGAGTCCTATAAATTGTACGGTTTTACGATTAACACAGCTTATTTCATATTTTGCTTCCCACTTGTGCATATACATGAAGTTTTAATTGCGATGCTGAATTGGTGGATAAAGCATTTTAGGCGAAGATGTTTTCTCTGAGCTAAGAAACGCCGACCTAAGCTGTAATTGGTGGTGCTGTAACTCATTTGAAAACTATAATGTGTGGAGATAGCGAACACATAGAACAGAATTCATACGGCTGTAAAAATTTGTGTAGAAATATAGTTTTTCGTGGAAATTTGTGAGTTGCTCACGTACAGCACCCTCTATCGACGAAAATTTTAATTATTATTTTTTTCTTTACCAAAAAAATAAAAAATAAAATAAAAATCACCTTTCATGACAATAACTTTTTAATAAACTGCGTTCAAATCTACTATTTCCTTCAATTTTTATGATTTTTTAAAATGTCTACAGACTTATGGGACACTTAGTACTATAATTACTACGGCTACTACGAGTTCTACTACTATTACAACTTCTATTACTATTACATAATATGAATTTTGTAAGCAAACAAAATAATTTGGTGGAAGGAAATGACAGTAGTGCAGCGTGAAAGCAGTAGTTCATAAAACCTATAAAAAGGATAAATTAAGAAAGAAGTCCTAAAGTATAATGCAGTAATTTAAAACAAACGCATAAAACTCCTTTAAATGAATATATGATTGAAAATTCACATTTTTTTTTTTTTTTTTTTTTTTTTTACTACATATCGTGAAATATGTGTCTCTAATATGCCACATTTTCACGATTTCCTTAATATCACAATCTGTAGAAACTTAAGTAATTAGGATCGTTTAATGAAGTAAACTATGCTTCTTCAAATAAACCTTAGAGTTCGGTCTGAGGTTTTATTTGAAGCTGTATCAAATTTATATATAATCCTACTACGAAGTATAAACGCAATGAAATAGATAAGAACAATAAAAAAAAAAAAAAAAAGTTTTATAGGTTTTTTTTTTTTTTTTTTTTTTGTCAGCTTTACATTAGAGCTCATGTTAAGATTTTACAGGAAAAATTTATGAAATTTGTATATAACACTGTAATACTGCTTTTTAAAAAAAGATGCTAATATTTTTAAATAGATTAGAAACGGGTCTTAATTTTTACGAGAGTTCACAGAAGATCAGTTGACGTATTTTCCACCGAAATTTTACGTGAAAATAGGATGTGTATGGGAAGTGAATGGGAGCTTATTAATATTGCGTTCCATAGCACACCAGTACACCACTTCTGAAAAACTAAAGAATTCAGAAATTTAGCCCTGATTAGAAAAGTATATAAAAGTATATAAAGAATAATAGTATATAAAGAGTATAAAAGAGTAGTAAATAAAGTATATAAAGAGTAAATAATATAGTATATAAAGAGTATATAAAAGTATATAAAGAATAATAGTATATAAAGAATAAAAGTATATAAAAGTATATAAAGAAAGGAACTTTATATAAAAAGTATTATTATATTATATAAAAGTATTATTATTATAATTATACTTTATATATAAAAAGTATATAAAGCATATAAAGTACATAAGAAAATTTTATAAAGTAACAACAAATTATTTAGTTTATGAATTGATAAGCATAATGTATTTTTAAACAATACAATATATATTTAAAACTTTCTTTTATGAGGGAACTTTATATTTTATTATTATTATTATTACAAATATAGATTTTTTTGTTTTTATATTTCTTTTTTACTTATTAATAAAACAACTGTGAGAACATTCGTTATCCTCATCGAATGGTTGAACAGGGTTATATGAAATCACAAAACAAACTAAATAAAACTAGCACTTCCAGGTAAAAGACCCCTGTGATTACTTAAATCATCTCACGTTTCACCTGTGACCTCCGTGAACCTTTTGTATTAATATCCGATTGTTGCTCAAATCTAGAAAAATAACAGTGACGTCAAAACTCACCGGAAGGAACCTATTACGTCAAAAGCAATTTTCTCAAACTATAAGTTTAGAACATCATATCCATCTTAAAAACTTAACCTTTTCATATTTTTACTATTGCGTTTACAAGTGCGTTGAACTTGTGGGCAGGGCAGATAGGGTATTAGAAAGATATCGAATTTTCTCGTTTATCTAGACTCACACTCAATCAAGTCTAATCAAACTGGTTAAGTCTTGTTAAAAAATAATAACAATAAATGCTTAATGAAGAAGATTTAATTTTATTTTTTCCTTGACAGATTCATAAAGGCGTAATAAAGAAACAAGCTATCTTACTGACAGTTTTCATTTTCCTGTCCAAAGGCTATAAGTAAAGTAAAATAAATATGAATACAGCGAAACTTCGATTTATCGTTTCCGCATCTATCGTTTTCCTGCAATGATCGTTTTATTTCTATGGTCCCTGCACAAACTGTATTTAAATAATGGTAACGGAACCCGCATGTATCGTTCTTCAAAAAGTTATTTTCCTGCATTCATCGTTGTAAAAATTTTCTTTTGACCGAAATGAAAATGAAAATCGGCGATTCCATATGATATTCAAACTGGAATTATTTCTTTTATCCTTAAATAACTCCATCCTCCTCCACGGAGGATCAAAATTGTGATGGCATGTTTCCGGACCATCCTCAAAGGTGAGTTACGGTCCATCGCAATTTGTCCATATTGTAGCACTAGTGCGATGTAAAACCCAACCAACCTCAACTATTCAACCTTGTGCTGTTTTAGGTGAAGAACAGGGATTGTGCAGATATTGTAACATGTGTCTATGATTTACTGAATACGCATCGTGTGTAGTTGCTTGGAGAATAAGTTATTCTACTTTGAGTGATGAGGAGAATGGATGCATCCAGTATGGCCAGCTTCTACATTTTTTCACATTCCTGAGACTGAGCCAGTGCTGTACGCCCAAGTATGTCAGAAGTAATTATGGCATTTGAAAATGAACGAATTTTTTTATATGCACATGAAATTACACAAAAGGACCAGAAAAAGTTGTAAATCTGGAAAATTCCCGTTTAATTTAAAAAATGAACAAAAAATCCAACATAAAATTACTGATTTTTAAAAATAAATATCACTTAATGTTCTGCAACTATTTCTTTCGCAGTTCGGAGAGTAACAAATTAGTTTTTATTAGTAGTATACTATATATATTGCGTGTAACAATTCATAAATATTGTTTTCTTCTTGTTTTCACTTTAACCCGCATTCATCGTTTTCCTGCTTTCATAGGTTTTTTTTTTTCCCCACGCATCCCAGGAAAACGATGGATCGAAGTTCTACTGTATACATAATTACACATCTACTGATAAATTCTTATATATATATCAGGGTATCCCTTAAATGAGGGAGAAATTTTCTTTTTCTTTTCTTTTTTTTCTTTTTTGAAATCCGACACGCATACCCTCTTTTTTTTTTTTTTTTTCTATTTGATTCTAAACACTTTTTAGCAAAATATCAGTAAGCAAGGTATCAGCTCTCTGGGATAATGTTAATGCATGCTGAATTGATGGGGGAATCCTAAGATAGATGTTAGGATCTTCCCGTCAATTCAGCACGTGTTAATATTATCCCAGAGAGCTGATATTTTGCAAAAATGTGTTTAAGTTAAAATAGAAAAAAAAATTAAAGTGTATGCATTTCGGATTTCAAAAAAGAAAAAAAACATCCGTCTCATTTAAGGAACATCTAATATATATGGTAATACATATACATACATTAGCATATAAAATCAGCAAAAACAACATCAAAACCTTATATATTATTTTACACGTGTTCTACAAAAACAATTTAGTGTGCCAATGTGTTTGTATGAGTGTGATTTCTTTCTTTCTTTCTTTCTTATATATAAATATAAATATATATATATATATATATATATATATATATATAATAGCTTATTATAAAAATAAAGCCCCATATATGACAACAGAGAATCAGCTGAAAATTGAATGGTGTATAAAAAGGTATGACATAAAAAATAAAATACATAAATATAGTAAAATACATAAATAATGATTTTTTTTTTTTTTTTTTTTTTCTGAATCCCGGTTCAGACATGGATGTTCGTACTAGTTCGATATCCCCTTAGCAGACAGATTCCTCTTTCTTTCTTCTTATGTTATCCATTGGTATTTTCGTTGCTCCGTTTTATAAGAATATCTCATTCAAAAATGAAGTTTTTCGTATTCTGTTTCTTGAATATTACTTTTTGAATATGTCACCTTTTAACAAAGTAAGCAATTTTTTGAAAAAGTAAATTTATATATATATATAGTATATATTTTATTTTTTTAGAGATGTAAACTTAGAATTCTAAATTAGCTTGATGAAATAAAATATTTAAATTAACTTTTTTCAAAAAATTACTCACTGAGCTACAGGGCGACATTTTAGAAAAGTGATATCCAAAAATCAGAATTCAAAAAACTTCATTTTTGAATGAGATATTCTTTTAAAATGGAGCAACAAAACCACCCACAGGATAACATCGGAAGAAATAAAGAGGGAATCTGACGGATGTGCGGCTTTAATGTACAAAAAATGACCGTAGAGCGGCAACCACAACACAAATTCTCAACATGTTCAAAGTGGTATAACCAAATCACTTGAAATTTTAAAACTCCTATTAAAACACACACACACATGTAGTCAATATCAAATTCTAAACCAAGTCTATTAAACAAATTTATCCACCATCTTCTTAAAAATAACGGCCACTTGAAAAGAACGCATGAAGCAATGTACTCTTCTGAAAGAGCCAGAAGAACTTTTCATTATTACTTTCTCTTATCGGGTCGAGAAAGTATTATTTTAGGGTCAAATTTTCGAACGTGAGCTTTTGTTATATTTACATGTTCTGAGGTCCGCTGAATACGAAAATCATGTTTTTAGCGAATGGTTTGTGTGTCTGTGTGGATGTCTGTGTGTCTGTTATCAGCATATCTTAAGAACAAATTGTAGCAGAAATTCCAAACTCGGTATTCTAAATGTGTATCATATAGGGATGCTACAGTGAGCTTTTCGTTTAAAGCAAATGGTTCATGTACAGGGACATTCAAAAGTATTCAAATACATTACGTCTAAGGGGGAAATTGCAGGCATGTAGAGTTTAACATCTATAGACTGAACTAAATCAAATGAAACGAATATATATTTTTTGTAATAGAGATAGTCAACTGGGGGAAAAAAAAAATGTGTATGTAGAAGCCTTGCCCTCTCCCCCTGGGGGAAAGTCCCCCCCCCCTCGAGGGGAGTAAATTTTCATGATGAGTATCTTTCAATAGAGTTCGCCAATACCTTTAAAACGAATGGTTGAACCTTCGATCTGCGATAATTTAAAATAAAGTTATCGATTTTTTTTTTTTTTTTTTTTTTTAACTGTAATATTGAGAATAAATTCAACTTTATTTTGGATATTTAGTGTCACACTACTTCTCTAATATGGAAATCGCGTGTATTATCATAAAAAATATTTTTTTAAATAATAATTTTAATAAATAATTTTTTAAAAACAGAATTATTTTTTAATAACAGAATTAAATTCTATATAAATGTAGGTGCATTAACGAAACGAGAGGTTGAGAGGGCGGTAGCCCCCCTCACAAAGAACTAATTATCACATAAAACTCTCCCGAAGCATAATTTGAATTGTTTAACATAGGTTTACATAACAGTACTCGTTATCTTACCTCTTAATCTCCAACCTGTATTTATAGTATTAAATTTCAGGGTAAGAGAAAGTCGTGTGAGTGACACATCAGATTATTATTTTTATTATTATTATTTCTCGATTGCACCTTTAATTCCAAAGACAATAAAAATTGCGTGAAGGCTTTCTTCACTTTCTCTTTTTTATAATAACCAGTTGCACGAAAGTGTAAAATTTCCACTAAATAACGTATTGACGCATTTGTTTTATTAACGCAACTTTTTTGACGTCAGAAAAAAATGTCATCAAACACTACCAGTGAAAAGAAAAAAAAAAAAAAAAAGAAAAAAGAAAGAAAGAAAGAAAGAAATAAAAAATAAGGGCGCTTGAGGGTATTTTCCCCTATTTCGGAACCTGTTATGGAAGAGTTGTACGGAATTATCTCAACCATCTTATAAAAATCAGACTGGATTACTTTCAAGAAAATGAACTTTCTCGACTTTTCAGGAAATAACGTTTTCTATCATTTCTTTTTACTGTCTCAAAGTAACAATAATAATAAAAAAGAGAGGGGTAGAGAGAGAATGAAAGAAAAGGTTGGTCGGAGTCAAAATTTTAGTGACAATTTTGCTCATGAAATATATAACAATAGTTACTCTTAATAAGTAAAACGTCTGATTAAACTTTTATTATATGCATGCTTCCTGCTTCCTCTATACAGAAATCACAGAAATCATACAGACTTTGAATTTAATAATATTATAGTTTTAAAAAATTAAAGAACACGCTTTTATAGAAATGTGAACTAAAAAGCACAGAATATCTATCTTAGTAATAAAATGCAGGGTAAGAGAAAATCGTGTGAGTGACACACCATATTATTTACATACATTTAAATTTTTAATTAAAATAATTTAGAATTAAACAAAAACCATTTTTAAAAAATCTCCTCTGACTGGACTCGAACGATAGACCTTTAGGTTTGTAGCGCAGAGCTTTACCTGACAGCCACAGCGTTCACGTAGGGAAAGTCTTTTTTTACAATATAGATATTTTGTTTGCTCCCAGAGCGGTTACAAACATACATTATACATACAAACATACATACAGGTGAAGCTAATAAAAGCGTGTTAAAAATATGAGAACTTTTTAATAATTTTCTGAAATTCATATTAGAAAAAAAAATTAAAAATTCTGTCAAAGACAGAATTTAGCTTAGTACAGAGGACTATTAATTTTAATCTGCAAAATTTTAATTTTACTTTTTTAATATTATTTATTTTTTATCTAATTTTTTGATCGTAAAACTGGGTCACGTACTTTTTAAAGTGATTGAAATGAATTAAAATGAAGTGTTTTCACCTAAATTTCATACTTTAGTTAATTTGAAAAAATCTAATTGTCGTGTCGAAAACCTTTTTGCACCCCTGGTTTCAGAAAAATCGTCCCTTTCATTTCGCACCAAATTTGTAACGATAGGACTTATATTTCTAATTTATTTTGGTGTTACACAAAACTGTTCTATGAAAGCTCCAGATTGATACTAATAGTAAGTGCTTTGTTCAAATGAGCTGAAAGTTGGTAGGTATGTTGTAGGTCACCACAGCCCGAACCCTATTGATTTTAATCTAGAACTTATATATATATATATATATATATATATATATATATATATATATATATATTTCTTCTTTTCTTTACAGGGACACAAAGAAAAATTCTTTATCATCATGACCTATGGGCCCAAATTCTTAAGTGCGATAGCGTCAGAACGCCTCATTCGAATTAGCTAAAAATTTACACTCGTGTTATAAGTCATCATCGCACAAAATGTACAGATTTTGGAGAATCTAGCACTTATAGAATTTCATAGGGACACAGCAAAAAATTCTTTATCATTATGATCAATGGTCTCAAATTATTTGAAGCGCAATGGTATTAAATTAAACAATAAACTATATAGAGAAAAATACTGAAACACATATAATAATTTTCACTTTTGCTTATTTAAAACTTCTCATACTTAAATTTATGTGTATAACCGTTAATTACTTAATATTCGAAAAGTCGAGTGAAGTCACTCCAGATTTATTTTTTTTTAATTGTTGTTTCAGGAATATATTAAATGTTACGAAAAATTCTGCAACACGAATTAAAAAAATAAAATTACAAAAAAAAAAAAAAAAAAAAAGAATTACAAAAATTTATCGCAGATTTGAAACTACATGTATAGAATGAGAGTAATAATTAAACCTATTCAATTAAAATTAAAAAATTTTCAAGTCTTTCTGTTGACTAAATTCTCTGAACTACAGATGAAAATTGAAAAGCATAATAATTAGAGTGTTAAAAACTAGTTCAAAACCCATTGCATTTTGAAAACACGTTTCAATTAAGTGACAGATGTTTTCTCATCTTTTTGAAAAATTACGAAATTCTAGAATAGTTTGTGTATTATAATAGTTTTTTAGTAAGGCGCTATTTATTTTACCTGTTCTTGACAGAAAAGTCTACGAGTAACGAGTTTAATTAAATCCCATCATGTCAATCATAATTTAACTCACCAAACTTTTAGCAATAAAGAGCAAATTAATTTAAGTTTTGAACGTAATCTAAATTAACTAAGCGACAAAAAAAAAAAAAAAAAAGCCGCAATGCAGAAAAATTGACTTATACCTTTTGGGTTTGTAATGGTTTAAAAACTAATGATTGCAACAAATAAAATTGTTATGTTTGTATAATACGGAAGTCATAACATGATACCTATGTACAATTTCGATTTAATAATTCGTTTTATTACACTCTACAAAGTATTTAATAAAAATCTACATAAAATTTACTTTTTAAACATAATATGATAAACATATACTTTGTATTCTGTCATGATTTATTATATGAAATAAACAATTGCTATTTCAATATATGAAATAAAACTATTTATTTGATAGATCTAAACAATTGTTTAATAAAAATATGTATTCTGGATTGGATAATTCCGCCTTTTTATGGAATTACTGCTTTAATGCGCAATGGCATAGTATTTTACTGTTTTTTAACATGAAACTCAGAAATTTTACTGTGCCAAGTATCATAAATATTTTTTTATAGTTCTTTCAAAGTTGTAGACTACAAATTTCTAATCCCTACCCTCTTTTATAGACTAAATATTTTCGAGCGGATTGAGATTAGGACAATTTTCATGATTAATAAAGAAGAAATCCTGCGATATTCTATCTGAGATTTAATTTTAAGTAAAAAAAGTTATGATAACTTACAAAATTATAGATGCTAATGAGAATGGATAAGTAATTTTAACAACTTGAATCAAATAAATGTATCACAAGCGCCATATAACAAAGTGCATTATCATCTTGAAATGCAGATTATGGAAGAGTCTGAAATACCCCCAAAGTAGTCGGTCAGGTATCAATTTTTTGATGGCCAAGTTTTATTTCGGGTTAATTGATCCCTTAAACATGAAAATTTTCCAGACTCGCAGAAAAATTATGCATTTTCGTATCGTAATCTACGAGGAATATGTCATTGTTTTAAAAGTGCGATTTTCATTAAGTCAGTCACACTTTTGTGATCAGATTTGCTTGTTTCCGTCAGTTCGAAATAAGTTAAACTTGACTCATCAGAGAGAACAACTTCATCCCAATAATTAATTAATCATTTTTTAATTTTTTTAACCCTCTAACATCTTGGTTTTCTAATTCTTTTCGTTAAGAATGAATTTTTTAAAGATTTTCTGGCAATTAAACCTGCTTTGTTTAATTGTCATTTCACTGTATTTAGATAAATTATGTTACTAAACACTTTTTTTGAACCTCTGCTATGTTCTAAATGTAATACAAGCTGATTTTTAAAGCGCTGGCTTTTTAACTTGCGGTCGTCTCGACTGGATGAGTAACGTGGGTTCCTAAGGACAAATGTGCAGTTTAAACAGCCAAAAAATATTTTATCTTGATAAAAACCAGATCACTATTATTTTGTTAACATTTAATCATTTTGACATCCTACGCATTGATTTTTTTTTTTTTTTTTTTTTCCGCTCTAAAATTAATATTTTTTGTGGTATCGTTAATTGCTTTATTCTTGCCATTTTTGAAATACTTTCTAAAATTACAATTTTCTGAACAATTTCATCTTGTTTTTAACACTTGGCTCAATCCTAAATTGCATGCGGAACACAACTTAATAAAATCTGTTCAAAAATTTACTTTTGAAACAATAAAATTAGCGATTACAGAAGCGATTACAGAAAGAAAAATGGAAAATATCCAAGTGCAGCTTTTCCTTTTTCTTTTTCTTTCCTTTTTTTTTCTTTCTGTTGTTGTTGCTTAGTGTATATATTCTACAGTGTAAATTGATAATACAATGCTTGTGAATAAAACTTCATTGGTTAATCTTTAATATAATGGGTCATACGGGTTTTGGAGACTTAAAAAAAGCATATTATACCTCTCTCTCTCTCTTTATATAATAAATAACAATTTTTGTTAAAAATGTTTTGAATCTATAAATAAAAGAGCAACATTTAAACAATATATTTTAATTACATTAAAAATCCAGACAATATACATTAAAATATACAATTTAAAATACTAAAATACACATAACATAAATTTAAAAGTTTCGAGCCTTATTCCAGGCTCCTCACCAGTAAAAAATATCAAATGTAAACGCTATAATATTCCTTGTAAATCTTGCAGTTCTATTTGTATGCAAGAAAGTGAAACTGGCCATTCCCTTCTTACTCTAATTCTCGAACGTAAATTTTTTTTTCAAAAACCGCGATATTCATTCGAAAATAGTGCAGCATGCCATAGAAACCGATCATCTACCTGATTTTAACAATACTAAAATAATCATATCTAACTGTTCGAATTATCATTCAAGAATTTTCCTGGTAGGCTGGTATACAAAACAGTATTTTTCACCGCTTAATGAGGCATGCGCAGTCCCCGCTGAATACGCTGTACTTTCGTAAAGGAAATCTATTGTTCTTCTCAGCATTTACTTTTGATGTTTTTTACTGATGAGGAGCCTGGAATAAGGCTCGAAACGTTTAAATTTATGTTATGTGTATTTTAATATTTTAAATTGTATATTTTAATGTATATTGTCTCGATTTTTAATGTAATTAAAATATAATATAATTGTACGAGACGTGATGATTTTTAAATATTCTAAATTTAAACAATATTATATATATATATATATATGTGTGTGTGTGTATTATAAAGAAAAAAAAAAATGGAAAAATTCAGTTGGTAGATCTGTGAATCCTGTTTGTCGGTGACAAAGCGGTGGGTACTATTTCTCAAAAACTAATGCACCTATCTTATTGGAATTTTGCATACTTCCTCAAAATAAAATTGACTTGTGCTTAAACAAATGATTTTAATTTTTTTCAATTACAATTAATTTTATTAGGCCATACGTGGCGTAAAATGTACCGAAATTTGTAATGTTTTTCCATACAATTCAGCCAAAAATTCAAATTTCATTTTTTTTTCTTCCTTTTCTTCTATTTATTTTATTTTATTTTTTCCTTTTTTCAAGTACTAGTAAAATTTATTTTGAAAAAATAAATAAATAAATAAATAAATAAGTTTTTTTTTTTTTTTTAACTTTTCAATTTTGACCAAAAAATAAATTAAATAAGCAAATTAAATGAACAAATAAATAAATTAGGTAACAATAATAAATTAATTAATTAATAAAATAAAATAAAAGTAAATAAATAAATAAAATAGATAAATAAATATCCCCCCCCAGCTATGAGAGTTTTTGTTTTTTAAGAAAATGTTTAAAGGTTCTTTTTGTTGCATGTTTATTTGCATCTAAATGTAATACATCTTCATTAAAATAACTATTAAATTTATTTTGATAAATATCTGTTATAAAAATCAGAAGAAATGCAAAGAAACAAATTGATAAAAGAAACTTTTCCCTTTGATAGAAGATAATTTACTTTATTTATTTATTTATTGCTATTATTATTATTTAGCGTGTTTTACTAATGTGACTGTTAATGTTACCATTTGTCAAATCTAAACATTAGTTTAGGTCTTTACAAAAATACAAATTACTATATAGTATAAAGTACATAGTTGTTCTGCGCCCACCTAGCGCTTGGTTTTTACCCATGTATTTCCAAATTTATTTCTATTTGCATTTGAAATTACTAAGCATTGGTTTACATGATATTTAAAACAAATAGTTTCATTTTTTACATCATGATGTTTATATGTTTTGAAGTCCAAACGTCTTCAAGAAATCAAAAGTTAAGTGCATAACTGCCAACCTCCAAAAATTGGACTTTGCATAACGAATAAATTCGCAATTTACTTTTTTTTTTTTTTTTTTGAATTATTTATACGTTATTATACAGACATACACACATATGCGTTGGTTTGTCAACACTTAAAATTATTCAATACATAGATTAATTGTAGTTTAATCATTATTAATTATTATTCATTACGATTTAACTTTACCTATACAATTTTTTTTTTTTTTAAACAAAAATATAACTTTTATTCGGTTCTCTATACTTAAATTGTTCATAATACACTTTTTTGCTTCTTCATTAACCCGAATTTAGCACTCGCAATTTGTTTTTTACTTGGAACTTCACCAACTGAACGACCATCTAAAATTCAAAGTATTATTTTCAAGAAACTCAAAAGAAGCGTATGGACCATATTATTGTTAAAAATAGTGAAAATAAAGAATAGTTTTGAACAATGCAATAGCCAAACAATTACTGAAAATTTTCAGGTTTCCATGCGTATTTTTCTTAACCTTTTGTCGTTTGATACTGCAAAAACGCTATTTTTTTAACTTTTATAAAAATAAATTTAATAATATTAAAACAACTTATTTGCCTAATTAATGTACTAAAATGTGTTAAAAAATACTTTTTGATGTACAGGGTGGGCAAAAAGTCCGTAAATACTTTACAAATTCATAAAACCCGAAAAAACAACCGAAATAAAAAACGGTTTGGAGATTTAGCATCGATAAGTCACAGGATTTTTTTTTTTTTTTTTTTTTTTTTTTTAAGGTAAGAGAAAAAAAATAGTTTAAAAAAAACCGCCGATAGGTGGCGTTTCGTACATATGTGAAAGAAAAGACACGTAAATAGAAAATAATATTACCAAATCATTTATTTTTGCAATATGTGTTCCACTTGTCCACTATCATAGGTGATCATAGATATAGTAATATATATAGATCTATCATCCCCATGTTATCGAGCAAAAGATTTTGATGCCGAAAAAAAGTTCTAAAATCAGCCATTAGAGAGTATTGAAAAAAGTAATAAAAAGAAAAATGAATTTGAAACTGTAACTGGAGTTTTTCATTCGCCTTTAGTAAATAAATTATTCGTAAATTTTATTTACTAAATTATCCGTGTGTATTCCTGTGTGTGATTTACTCGGGGAAAGGCAGCCATTAGAGTGACTTTTCCCGAAAAAAAAAAGGTATCACTTTTTCCCTCTCGCTGATCAATCTACGTCTTATTACTATATCTATGTAGGTGATAACACATTGCAGGCGTGTCACAAATCAAGCCACGGCAGAGTGCAGCATGTCCGGCTGTATACATGAGAGCTCTTGGCAGATTGCATCTTTCAGTTCCGACAGATTCGATAGACGGGATCCTTATTCACTTTCATGGGCAACGGAGAACTTTATAATCGCCATTTGCATATTTCCAACTAAGTCGTTCGTACCAACGCCATCTGTCGGCTGTTTCTTGATTTTTTTTCCTCCTTGTCGAAAAGAATAAAATCCCGTGACCTATCAATGCTAAACTTACAAACTGTTTTTTATTGTGGTTATTTTTTCGGGTTTTATGAATTTTTAAAGTGTTTACGGACTTTTTGCCCACCCCATATTTCCAACAACGAAAACATGGATTGATTTTCATTAGATTAATAAGATAGTTTTTATTTATTCAATGATTATATTTAAGGAAACTTGACGGAAAATGGTGAGAATTTAATTTGGTATCTTTATTAAATTAAAATATTACTTTCAACTTTCATCTAATTTCATCTTTTATAATTTTAGTCTAAAAACAATTTTAAATGTGCTACTGTAATGTTTAATTTAATATAAAACTAATTCCTTTTAATATATTCAGATGCAATACATAATAACACCCTAGAAAAGCACGAATTCTCTTTTCATAATAAACGACGTTGCACTACAAAGCCTTTAGAAATCTAGTTTTGCTATAAAATTATAATGGAAAACTTAATCATTGAAACAGCGATATATAATCATAGCTCACTATATCTAGATTATACCAACTTTGAATTACAGCCTCTTAAACAACTTCATTTTACTAAGAAAAAAGAAAGAAGAAAGAAAGAAAGAAAACAACGCAAAAATGACTAAACCATGCAATTGGCAGAATACCTTGAATAGAAAGCCTTGGACGTTTTATACAAGATAATGTGGGAGACAAATTAAAATATAGATTCTAGCATCCAATTAACAACATCGTAAAAATGTATCATTAAATAAATAAACCAGTAAAAAAGGAATTTTGATTTATATTTTCTAGTAGTGAGTTTTTTTAGACAATTTCACGTAATAAAGAAATTTTAATTAACATTGTTTACAGATTGTTGGCCATTTTCAAAGCTACAAGCAGCTAATTATTGTTGATGCTATATTTAATTCACATATATAACTAAAATAATCTGGTGTGTCACTCACACGACTTTTTCTTACCCTGAAATTTAATACTATAAATACGGGTTGCAGATTAATAGGTAAGATAACGAGTACTGTTGTGTAAACCTGTGTTAAACAATTCAAATTAGGCTTCGGAAGAGTTTTATATGATAATCAGTTTTGTGTGAGGAGGGCTACCGCCCCCCTCAACCCCCCGTTTCATTAATGCACCTACATTTATATAGAATTTAATACGGTTATTAAAAAATAATTCAGTTTTTAAAAATTAATTTATTAAAATTATTATTTTAAAAAATTATCTTTTATGATAATGCAGACGATTTCCATATTAGAGAAGTAGTATAACACTAAATAACCAAAAAAAAAAAAAAGTCCATTTTATTCTCAGTATTACAAAAAAAAAAAAAAAAAAATTACGATTTTTCGTTTTTTTTTCGTTAAAAGTAAAAAAAAAAAAAAAAAAAAAAAACGATAACTTTGTTTTAAATTATCGCAGATCGATGGTTCAACCATTCGTTTTAAAGGTATTGGCAGGCTCTTTTGAAAGATACCCATCATGAAAATTTACTCCACTCGAGGGGGGACTTCCCCCCCCAGGGGGGAGGCGAGGCTCCTACATACACAATTTTTTTCCCCTGTTGACTATCTCTATTACAAAAAATATATATATTCGTTTCATTCGGTTTAGTGCAGTCTACAGATGTTAAACTCTACTTTCCTGCAATTTCCCCCATAGACGTAATGTATTTGAGTACTTTTGAGTGTCCCTGTACACGAACCATTTGCTTGATCTTAACGAAAAGTTTAGTGTAGCATCCTTATATGATACACATTTAGAACACCAAGTTTGAACTTTCTGCCATAATTTGTTTTTGAGATATGCTGATAACAGACAGACACACACACAGACCATTTGCTAAAAACATGATTTTCGTATTCGGGGGACCTCAGAACATGTAAATATAACAAAAATTCACGTTCGAAAATTTGACCCAAAAACAATACTTTCTCTACATTATGGGTAAGAGAATGTAAAAAGAAACATGAAGAACATATGATGTGTTTTTCGTTGATAAAGGACGAAAGATAAGTATCAATTCTGGAAGAAAAAATGTATTATTCTGTAAGATGTTCTATTTTGATTCGAGTGGAATATGAATATCAAAGGAAACTGTTCTTTGATACTTCCAATATTTAAAAACATCCTACACAGATGTTAAAAATAGTTTTATTTTCCAGTTATATTGTTGTTTTGGTTAATTTGCTTCTTAATTTGATATTCTAGCTGCATTAGAACATGTGAAGCTAATTTTAAGTATTTTTTATTTCTGTTAGGCTTTCTTTTTACTTTCCGAACATACATTTTAACTCTTTGACGCAGATGGGACACCTGTGTCCCTTTTGCTTTTTTATTTTTTGACGCTCTTATTACAAATATTATTATTATATGATAGTTTCTTATTATAAAAGAGAGTCTAATAGTTACTATAAAAAATCTATTAGATTATCAGAGTAAATTTTTTACTAAAATAAAAATGTTAAATAAAAGTAGTTTGAAAAAATTTTATCAACCAATTTCAAAAATTTATTTCTAATTAAATTTGATTATTTAAAAATGATCAGTAATGAATTATTGCTACTCCTATATCTAAGTAATTGTAAATAAGTGCAATTTGTAAAAATATTTATTCATGGAACGCCCATGTCCCATGATGAATTTACCTTTAACGCAGAAAGGGACACCTGTGCCCCACTCTATATTTTAGAAGCAAAATTAATTAAAATTGTTTACAGCATGTTTAAACATGTTTACAGCAATTGAATTAGATGCATATAATACTTGAACTCTGTTTAAGTTAATAAACCTTAGGAAGTTTCAAACTAAAAGCAAATGAAACACACTGCCCAGCAACTAATGGGCAAAGCCTAATTATCGCACGAGCACTCCCACCCGGGCATGAAAGTTTTGGGGGCATGAAAATTTACATAATATGTTTTTTTTAAATGATATTTATACTTAAAAGCAATATGGAATACCCTATTAATCCGCAAAACCTTTTTTATAAACATACATTTGAGCAGCAGATCAGTTATATATCATGAGAATAAGATTATATCTGTGACATAGAATACGGATAGTTTAAAATAGAATCTGTTGATGAAAGTTTTTTTAGAATAGTTATTTTGTTTTAATCTTATTCAAATCGATAAAACCTGACAAACTTCATTCACCCCACTGCTAATCGCCATCGAGCGTAGGAGAGCGGGTTCGATTCCCGTGCTGCCCTGGTTGTTTGTTTTTCCAATTCTTCGTACTGTAATTCTGTCATGTGCTAACTGTGTTTATCTGACGAGGATTTACAGTCGGTAACAAAAGTGTCCGAACACTAGCGAAAATTCCTATGTAAAAAAAGTACACTTCACACGGTTTTATTAAAGAAATCCTTGTCGAATCCTGTTCTTAGTCAGTATAAGAACACGATTCGATAAGGATTTATTTAACAAAACCGTATGAAGTGTACTATTTTTACATAGAAATTTTTGCTAGTGTTCGGACACTTTTGTTACCGAATGTACAAGCGAGCTTTGAGAGTTAAGCATACAAATCTGATGTACGTGTTACAAATAAATGCCAATAAATGACAAACTTTATTCTCTTTTGAAAACACATCAAGACTTATCCTGCTTTTTATAAGAATTCAAAAATTTCTTTAACGTAACTATTACTTTAATAGGTTCTTGTCAGTGTAATATAAAATACATCTTTTTGCATCGTAAAATATTATTTAATTTAAAATAATTATTATGTTTTTAAAATATATGTTTAAAATAAGGGTTATGGTCATTTTTATAATTTTTATATGACTGTAATTATTCTAATATAAGTTTTAATAGCATAATTAGAGCCCTCATTCTAAATTTTTGTGTGTGCAAGGGTTAGGAGTGTGGGCACGAAAATTGAGTTATGTACAGTCGGTAACTAAAGTGTCCGAACACTAGCAAAAATTCCTATGTAAAAAAAGTACGCTTAATACGGTTTTGTTAAATAAATCCTCATCGAATCCTGTTCTTAGTCAGTGTAAGAGCATGATTCGATAAGGATTTATTTAACAAAACCGTATGAAGTGTACTTTTTGTACATAAGAATTTTTGCTAGTGTTCGGACACTTTTGTTACCGACTGTACTACTGGGCACTAAAGTATCTAAACAAGACCCTACTGATGGGTTTTAAACAGTATTCAATGAATATTTAGAAAAAGTATAATACTAATAAAGGTTTCTGGTAAACACAAGAAATTGCTTACAAACTTTGAACTATTTAAAAAAAAATAAAAAAACTCAAATACATTTTGTTAGAAATGAATAATGTAATTTCAAACTACGTTTTATTACAGTGTTTATATATTTAAAAAAAAAAATAAATAAATAAATAAGTACGACAGCATGAATATAAAATTAAAATAACTAAATCTACATTAGAGTATAAGAAAAAAATATGTGCACTGAAACAATTTCTTGATTTAAGTTATGTCAATTTTTTTTTTTAAACTTAAAACAGCATTTAAGGAAGTTTATAGGAAAAGTACATTCATAGAATGTTCTAGAACAGCCCCGAGGTAGAATTTAGGCGTCACAGCGACATTGTCGTAGAAAAGAAATTGTCGCTTGCAGAAAGATTTGCTCATGATTTAAAGATATTCTTATATTTCAGTTCAAAACGGAAATTCATGTTACATTTAAGAATTCTTATACAGTATATTAATAATATTAACATCTATATAATTAAATAGGCATAGAAAATATGTTATTATTAAATAACGTTGTCTTGAAGACAAGGTTTGCACGATAGAGGCTTGTCACAGAAAGCAAAAAATTATTCTGCTACAAAGTTAGGGAGACTGTGGAATGGTAGTAACTATAAATAAATACGCATTATCCTTGAACTCCATTCAAGTGAATGTACTTTTAAAAAATTCAAGTAAAAAAGTAAAATAAAATTATACCCAGCAGCAAATGGGTTTTACGCAGCATCTATAATGAGAATCAATTAAAAATATGTGGTAAACGCAAATAGTTGCACAAAAACCTTGAACTCCGTAGAGTATAACAAATTTCTTAAAAGGATTTTTTTGTATAGAAAACGAAAAAAGTTATGTTTAACTGAGTTCTATATCAGTAAAATAATATTATAGTTTTAAAAAATTAAAGAACACGCTTTTATAGAAATGTGAACTAAAAAATGTTAGTATTAAAATGCAGGGTAAGAGAAAATCGTGTGAGTGACACACTATAATATTTACATACATTTAAATCTTTAATTAAAATAATTTAGAATTAAACAAAAACCATTTAAAAAAAATCACCCCTGACTGGGATCGAACGCTATACCTCAACGCCACGAAGTTCACGTAGGGAAAGTCTTTTTTTACAATATAGATTTTTTGTTTGCTCCCAGAGCGGTTACAAACATGCAAACATACATACATACAAACATACATACAGTCGGTAACAAAAGTGTCCGCACACTAGCAAAAATTCCTATGTAATAAAAGTACACTTCGGACGGTTTTATTAAATAAATCCTTGTCGAATCCTATTTTTAGTCAGTGTAAGAGCACGATTCGATAAGGATTTATTTAACAAAATCGTATGAAGTGTACTTTTTTTGCATAGGAATTTTTGCTAGTGTTCGGACACTTTTGTTACCGACTGTACATACATACAGGTGAAGCTACTAAAAGTGTGTTAATAAGGTGACAGGGACCATGGACATATAATAATTGAGAATCTTAATATTGTTAATGAAAGTGAATATAAAAAAACTTATGTATTTTGGAACTAAATATAGATTTTCATCAAAAACTAATATTTCACAGATTTATTCAACAATTTTTCTATGATAGTGATTTGCTTATTTATAAAATTCCCAATACATTTAATAAACCTATTGAGTTTTTTAATCAATTGAAATATTTAGTAATTTCAAAACTTAAAACTGAATTAATTAGACACATATAACATATAACACATATATTATTCAAATAAATTAAAATTGTTTAAAATTCTTTTAAAGAATTTGAAAACAGCTTTGTAATTACTCAGTTGATAAATCTCCCAATAATTATGCCATAATATGTAAACAATATTATTTTAATCTTGTAAGTAATTCAATATCCAATAGCAATATCTTTCATCCTACCATTAATGATATTAAAATTAATAATCGAAAAATTCATAGCTTTTATAAATTACTAAAACTTCCTTTCAATAATTACAATTATCCTTATATAGTACTTATTCCAAAATTTCACAAAACTTCTGTCAAATTTAGAACTGATATCATAGGATGTAATGACAATAATTAACTTACAACAATAATGCGAATAAAATTTTCCTTGACATCCTTAAACAAATTTACAACCTAATTAGTAAAAGATAAAATCAATACTATGAACAATATCAGCGATATTATGAACTTTGATTTTGATGACCTGTTTAACTGATCTTCATCAAATCATAAATAATCTTTTAAATAGATTTAAAAGTCAAAAAACAATTCCTAATCTCTTCAGTGCAGAACAATTTAAAACTCTTTTAAATTTTATTATTCATAATAATTATACTTTACATAATAACAATATGTGTATCCAAATGGTAGGTATTCCACAAGGTGGCAGTAGCTCGAATATTTTAGCAGATTTATATCTTTACAATTATGAGCAAAGTTTATGTAACGAAAATATCATTTTATACCGGTACATTGATGACATTATAATTTTTTATGTTAATAATTATTCTCCTACTTCATTAAATTTAGGCTATCCAACTCGTCTAACTTTAATTCAAAACCTTCTTAACAATAAATGCGTCACTTTTTTCGATTTAAAACTTATACTTAAAGGTAGTAAAATTTATACTGATATTTATGACAAAAGACAAGATTTTTGTTTTACAGTAAATTTATTTTCCCATTTTAATTCTTGTTTTCATTTATCTGTATACAGGAATATAATTATAAATCACCTCTTTCAAATACATTATCTTTACTCATCTATGTATTAAAAAACAAAAATATCAACCACACTATTAAAGCTGCTATAAAAAAGGGTTATCTAAAGAATTTTATTCGTTCAGTAATATATCAATAATTGTCTCTGTCTTAAAAAAAAGAAAAAAAAAAACAATACATACTTAATGTATGATCTAAAAAAATTATAAAATTAATAAAACAAAATAAAAAAGGTGGATGATGGGTGGGCAGAGGTTTGACTAAGGAGGGGAGTTGTTTGGCTGGTTGGTTGGGAGTTTTGTTGAATTAAATTTTAAAAAAGGAAGAATTGTTGCTAACAGAGGACATATTTATCGTTTTCTGATTGATATTATGAAAGCTAAACTATTAAAAAATAAAATTCAGTTCTATGTGAAGTATCTATTAATGGATTCATATGGTTAATTTGTACAAATTAATCCTTTAATTTATATATATATATATATATATATATATATATATATATATATACACAATATATAAATCTGTTTGTTGAAGTGAAAACTAAACCACTTAAACCTGTAATATTCAATTATTTTTAAGAAACTATTAGTGGTTTTCTAAATCCTTTAATTTACAGATACAAAAAAAAAAAAAAAAAAAAAAAAAAAAAAAAGTGAGAATTTTATGATTGTGAAAAGATACTAAGAATTAATAAATCCATGAATTAAATGTAATTTTGAAAATTAGAAATAAATAAATAAATGAACAGGTAAATAAATAAAAAGTTAAATAAATAAAATCAAAATTACTTCAGTGGTGCCAATTCCCTTTAATGGTCTTTAGTATTCCAGCAATAAAGTTTGCTTAAAGCTAATATAAATAACACTGCTCGGCATGAAAATTGCCACCATTGCCACCAAAATTGCCACCAAAATTGCACACCATTTCAGCGTATTCTTATGTGAAATTACCTCCTGAATTCAGATATGACGCTCATTTTGCTCTATCACCCACAATTTTTCAGGCATGACCCCCTATTTTTATCATTTTTTGGTAATTTAGCATTGGAAAAATTAGAAATCTGAAAGAGCGTTATTTAATAAAAGACATTTAGTATATTACACGGAATAAATTATTAATTTATGTTCTCAGCAGATTTATTTAATAGATTAATAGATAAAATATTATTAGAATTAAGATATTTATTTATAGAGAGACAGGTGTGTTTAAATATAAAAGATAATTTAAGATTTCGTTTTCTATTTCAATAGAAATTTTATTTACTGAAAATATAGTATTTAATTATAAAATTTATTTGAGACTGCCATTAAAAACTAATATATGTGAAGAAACTCCTTCACAATATTGTTGCTTTAATTTTGTCCACCAGAGTATATTTATAAACCATATATCAGTATAAACAACCAATAAGGTGTGTTCATGGTTTTTATGGTTTTACATGAAGTTCAAGAAATGAAGTCCTTTAAACCTTGCTGTTTAAAATCCTTGAATCTTTGGAAAGTTCAAAGAAAGTTTTTGGCAAAAGAAGAAAAATAATAATAAGTGAAACAATGCTAACAGAAAAATTGTAATGGTATTTTAAAAAACATCTAATGATTGTTATTAACGTATACAGTTTCATTGAAAATCTCTTAAAAACATAAGCAGTTGCAAAGAGTCCTTGAACCTTTGTTGCTAAAAAGCAACCGAAAGTTATTAACGTTAATCAGATAAATGATGCCTAGCAGCATTTTATTAATAGTATTTTAAAAGGCATCTAATGAATATAGATAATACGCATTATTGAAATGATGATTTCGAAAAAAAAAAATAAATAAATAAATAAGAAATAAGATATGAGTATAATATATTGTTGACAAGCAAAATAGATATAAAAATAAGAGATATAAATCTGTCATTGTAGATAAAAATCAGACAAGTACAAGATTCATTTCCTGATTTGATAGACATGGAAATTTACATCGCAAAGGTTATTGTTCATGTTGCTTCGAGGGAGATAATTGATACTTAAATATTTTCCGCTTAAAAAAATAAAATAAATAAATAATAAGTTTGGAATTTTGCTGTTAACCTTCTTGATAAATAATCCCATGATTAATATATATATATATATATATATATATATATATATATTGACTATGTCTGTTTCTTTTTTGAGTTGTGTTCATTTCAAATATATCTTATTAAGTAATTTGAATTTTTGTATTTCTATTTTAATTTACATTTTATATGGTTTTGGATTATCATATTAGGTTATAGTTTTATTTTGATCTTCATCTTTAATGGATTTTCTATGTGTGTTTCGGGCCTGTGAACAAAGAAATTCTTAGCCTTTGCTTTCTTTGTGACAGAAAAACATCCATATTTTAGCATATTTGCATTCTACCAGGCCCTTGAAAACGTTAGAATGCAAATTATGCTTTTTTCTCATTCCAATTTCCAATATTTATTTCGATTTTTCTTTAATTTTTCTTTGATTTGATATGCGTAGTCTTAGCTTGTGATCCGAGGAATTGTTTTAATACTGAAGTTAAATCATCTTTAAATTTCAAAAAAAATTTTGCACTGATTATATTATTGTATTTCTATATATATATATATATATATATATATATAGATACATTAATAGATATTTTGGATGCATATTTTTTTCAGGATGTAATCGTTGCTTTTGTTCTCACATAAGAATGAAATTACGTAAAAAGTTTTGATTTATTATTATTATTATTGCTATTCTCATTCTCTCTGAGACTTTTTTAAAATATAAGCATGATTCTCATTAAGGTAAATTCTGTACTGATAAGTATAAAGGATTTAAGTTCAAAAATGTCGATTTTGAGTTAAGTATATAGTCAGACTCAGAAAAAAATTCTCTATCGATTGGTATAAAGGATTTAAATCCATGTCATTTAGACTTTGAGAAAATCCATTGGTAAAAAAAGATTCAAGTTAGAATTTAGCATTAATCTTTGTTATAAAATATTTAATTCAATTTTTCCCTTTATTAAATGAAGATTGACAATCACTGAATGGTGTAAAGCGTATAAACCAACACAACCCCTCTTTCCTAATCGATTCTGCTGATTAGTTTTTAGTTAGTTTAACTTTATTTTTCGTCTCCTGAAAAATCAAGAATATGGACTTAAATCCTTTATACTTATCAGAACAGAATTTAAATACCACTATTTTTATCTAGTAATTGTACACTTGACTAATCATTAATACCCGTTGATATCTATATAAAAAAATTGCTATATAAAAATTCTAATATCCAATTTCTCCTTTGATGGAGCCCTAGAAATAAGATATCTTATATTTAAAAAAAAAATTGTCTTTATTCATTTTTTAATTTTTAAATGTATTTATTTATTGCTATTCTACATGCGTACTTAAAGGCGTGAATTATAATAATAATATTAATAATTATCATTATTAATCGTTTTTGACATAAAACAAGAAAAGAATCATAGTATTATAGGGTATAGTGTATGAGACATACATATATTATACAAAACTACTGTGCAAATAATATAGAACAGCTTAGACTTTTTTTACTAAGCTTTCTCGTAAAAATGACCATGATTAAAAAATTTTACTTTATTATAAGATAATGGACGTAAAATTCGGTATTGGCATAAAATATGATAATGTATATATGCAACTTCAGTTCTTAAAGAAAAAAGTTTATAATTTTTCTGTCAGACTTTCTGCTAAAAATATCGATGATTAAAAGAAAAATTTCGCTTTAATACAAGTTTCTTTTATTTTTTTTCAATCAAGATGATTATTTTTGCAGATACAGAACAATAAAATAAATAAATTTTATTATCTTTTCTCTTACATTAAAGTAGGAATTAAAGGAAATTACAATAAAACAATTAACTGTAAATAAAATTATATCAGTTGAAAGCATACATTTTAGATTCTACAAAAGCACAAACAGAGCCTGATTATCACCTGTTGGGGCCCAAGGCCCAGGACGATTTTGGTGCCCCCCCCCCCCCTCTTGAACAAATTAAAGTTTTTTTAAAAATCTAATTTGTGCACAAAGTTTGACTGCTGGTAAAAAAGTTAAAGCATCACCTTCATGAGAAATTAGGTTTAACTTCTTTTGCAACGAGATCTCAAATTATTATTATTGGTGCAGGGGTAATCTTTCTCCTATGACTGTTAGAATCCACTTGCACAGAAATGTAATTTTTTACAAGATATTCTTTATAATACTGTTTTCTTTTTTAATCCTAATCTACCTCGTTCGTACCATACGAAGTCAGCGGGTATGTAAATATGAGCACATGACTAAATACTGCTGAAAATGTAAAGATATTTTCCATTAGGATGATACAAAGTTCTTTAATTTGTATTATATAACTGTAAGTCTGCAAGTGAAAATTTATCTGGATTCTTTGGTCTGCTGTAAAATGTTATATCATTCGATTGATCTCCACGAAAACTGGTATATTTCATAATCTAGCCTAATGTGTATTTTTTAATTTAATCAGATAATTGGTTAAAAGATATTAAAAAATCCCTACTTTCAACTAAAGATTATTATCGTTAGCTAACTTTTGGTTAATTTTTTTTAAGTAAATCTTTTCCAAAAATAGCATTTTTTAAATTTAAAAATTATTTTGGTGCCTCTAGATAGAGGTGCCCTAGGCCGAGGCCTAGTTGGCCTGTGCGATAATCAGGCCCTGAGCACAAATACAAAACTTATATTCCCTAACAATCATTTAACTCTCACTTAATAATTTAAAAAACCATTTAACAATAATGCAACAATCATTGCCCTAATCAAATATATTATCTTTAAGCATGCCTCTTTTAGAAGGAGTTTTCCGAGTTGCGCTGGAGAGGTAGGAAAAAACCATAGATATAGTAATTTATATACAGTCGGTAACAAAAGTCTCCGAACACTAGCAAAAATTCCTGTGTAAAAAAAGTACACTTAATACAGTTTTGTTAAATAAATCCTTGTCGAATCCTGTTTTTAGACTGACTAAGAGCAGGATTAGACAAGGATTTATTTAACAAAACTGTATTAAGTGTACTTTTTTTATATGGGAATTTTTGCTAGTGTTCGGAGACTTTTGTTACCGACTGTATATCTATCATCCACATGTTATCGACCAAAGATTTTTGATGCCGAAAAAAAGTTTTGGCATCAGCCATTACCGGGTGTTGAAACCATAGATATAGTAATAAGACGTAGATTGATCAGTGAGGGGGAAAAAGTGATGCCATTTTTTTTCGGGAAAAGTCACTCTAATGGCTGCCTTTCCCGGGTAAATCACACTCAGGAATACACACGGATAATTTAGTAAATAAAATTTACGAATAATTTATTTACTAAAGGTGAATGCAAAACTCCAGATACAGTTTCAAATTCATTTTTCTTTTTATTCTTTTTTTCAATACTCTCTAATGGCTGATTTTAGAACGTTTTTTCGGCCTCAAAATTTTTTGCTCGATAACATGGGGATGATAGATCTATATATATTACTATATCTATGGTTGAAACTCGGCATTAGCATTAGAATAGAACTTTGATGAATTTTGGAAATGCCGAAATATTCCCTGGCTTTTAATTGTTCTAATAAATATATGAACGGAAATAGGATAAGTTTTTATAAGTAACTTACATTTGACTAATTTATGAAAAATATATTTTTTACAATCAGTTGCTTTGTTATTATTATGAAATAAATTCTTTTTTCATATTTAATGGATTTATTATTATTGTTATTATTATTATTTAAGATTTTATATTAGTAAGTTATATGGAATTTTTAAAATTCTATCAACTTTGTTGGTAAGTGTTAAAAACAAAGTAAATGCAATTAAATTCGACCAGACAGAAATAGCAGAATGGAAACGATAAAATTCTTTAAATGTCGTTATTTATAAAAAAAAAGAAAAAGAAAGAAAGAAAAGAAAGAAAAATAAATTTGAAACTGTATCTGGAGTTTCTCATTCACCTTTAGTACATAAATTAGTCATAAATTTTATTTTCTGAATTATTCGTGTTCACTAGGGGAAAGACAGCCATTACAGGGTAAAAGGCCTGTCTTTTCCCAAATGAAAAGAAATCATATTTTCCCCCGAGATGATCAATCTATATCTTATTAACTACATCTACGAAAAAAGATACTACTAAAAAAAGTTACGCCGATACTGTTCCCGGACAAAATTGCCCCACAACCTAGTTGCGTCGGAAGGTCCACCCCCCCCCCCCCCCAAAAAAAAAAAAAAAAAAAAAAAAAAAAAAAATCTATCAACCTAGTTGCACCGCTAAATTGAAAGGACATTTTACCTTGTCTATATATGGACAAGGCCGTCTATATGCAAATTTAAGATGATTTCCAAGCAAAACACGGTGAGATTACGCAGATAAAATAAGAAGGGAGGAAGCACAACTAGGTTATAATTTTCTAAGGGGGAGGGACTTGTTAGGAGGGCAATTCGGACATACGAGTTGAGATAACTAAAAAGTGGGGTGCAACTAAGTCGTCTCCATTAAAAGAAATTTGATAAAATCTCGTTATCTTTTTGTATAAGTGATGTTTAATTAAGAAAATTAAACTCGTGTGGAGATTCGCGATGAATGAAATTCCAAAAGAAAAAAAAATAATAATAGAAAAGAAAAGATAGAAAGAAAGAAAGTTAGCCAGAAATTTTGCTGACAAAATTCAGTATAAACTAAGCACGCTCGCTCTGCTGGTATACAACATATTTAAATGGATTCTCACTGAAATTAATTTCAAATAAAATTGTGATGAACGAAATTTCAACAAAAACATTACACACACATAAAATAAGTAAAAATAAGAAAGAATTTCATTGATTTGATTTAATATGAATTATTATGTTAAAGTGTTTTTTAAAAACTATAACTTTTTTTGTAGTTTACAGGAATTAAAGCAATTTACTATAATATAATAAGCTCTAAATAAACATATATTAGATACATAATGCAAATTAGACTCAACAAAATCATAAATAATCTCTAAAAAAAAAAAAAGAGTTAAATTGAACACATTTGTTAATTATATTAAAAACACTTTAAACACACGTGAAATTAAATTTTATTTAAAAGATGTTAAAAAATTTTTTTAATCGAAGCTTTTCGCTTTAATAGTAAAGCATCGTCAGGGATTTTATTATTCGTTTCCAATGAGCAGTTTTTAAATATTTTTTCTTTTCACAGTCAACAGTTAAGTCTTTTAATAACGTGAATCTCAACAAAGTCAATTTGAAGTCCGGTAAAGGTTGGATCAAGGAGCCAAGAAAAATAAGAGAAGCTGGAACTATTAAAATATCACACGGTGCTATTGTAGGAGAAAAACCATCATGAATTTGCAGAAATAAACTATTATCTATTTTATAATATTGTGCCAAATTATTGGCAAAATTGCAGCATCTTTCTGCTAATTCATGATGGTTTTTCTCCTACAATAGCCTCGTGTGATATTTCAATAGTTGCAGCTTCTCTTATTTTTCTTAGCTCCTTGATCCAACCTTTACCGGACTTCAAATTGACTTTGCTGATATTCACGTTATTAAGAGACTTAACTGTTGACTGTGAAAAGAAAACATATTTAAAAACTACTCATTGGAAACGAATAATAAAATCCCTGATGATGATGCTTTACTATTAAAGCGAAAAGCTTCTAATAAATTTTTTTAACATCTTTTAAATAAAATTTAATTTCACGTGTGTTTAAAGTGTTTTTAATATAATCAACAAAATCACTAATACAAACACTACATGCTTTAACAATCATTTACATATACTATATTATTTGAAAGCACACATTATTAAAAATTAAAACAAATTTCATAAAATCTCATTACCTTTTTACAAAAGAGATATTCAGTTAAAAACAATAAACTTTTGTAGAAATTCGTGAGGAACGAAATCGAACAAAAAATCAAAATACAATAAAAATCAGGGAGCAATTTCGTTGACGGAATTTAATATAAATTCTATTCATCTAGCAAAACGAAAGAAACGGATTCCACGCAAACAATACGTAATAATTTGCAATGTAGGAATTCTTCAGGGATTCTCATTACGTGAATTTACTTCCAGAAGTGAACAGAATGGATGTATGCACGAAAGTCATTTGAATAACTAAATGGAGGAAAATTGGGAATTTGTTTCAGGTTTAAGAAATTTCTGGTTACGTCTTCATGACAGTCGAAGGTCAGGGCAACAAAAAAGATCGAACACGTTATCATCAGATGATATTTATGTAAAAATTTCCCTACACCCTTAGATTGTATTCCATAAAATAAAAAAGTTTGAACCTTTTGCGATTTCAACTTTGTAGTGCTAAATTATTGGCAAATTTGTGTATATAAAAATAAAACATATAAAAATAAAAATTTATCTTTAATGTACAGTCGGTAACAAAAGTGTCCGAACACTAGCAAAAATTCCTATGCAAAAAAAGTACACTTCATACGATTTTGTTAAATAAATCCTTGTCGAATCATGTTTTTAGTCAGTGTAAGAACAGGATTCAATAAGGATTTATTTAACAAAACCGTATGAAGTGTACTTTTTTTTACATAGGAATTTTTGCTAGTGTTCGGGCACTTTTGTTACCGACTGTACATATAGATGTGGACTTATTAAAAATACTTATTCCATGTTTCAATTTTGGTTTGTGTTAATGTTTAATCTAATTTCCTTTTTTATTTTGTTTTGTTGCAAGATAGAGACTTGAGTTGTACATTACTTGAATTAGCTATACAGCTTTTCGAAATCTTGCATTATGCTGACAGAGGTGCAAGTTTCCTGAAGAATGAACATTTCTGGTTTTCAGCATTTAAAATTCTATTTTTCATTTCATGAATTCTGTTTTCTTTTATCGGATCCTTTTGGTTAATTTATCTCTTTCCATTTCTATTATTTGATGAATGTTTCTATTGGTTTAATGGTTTTTGCAAATTATCTCATCGTTAGGCTTACGTGTTATGTTTGTGTCATTTCTCTTCTGAGTAAGTACTTTAACATGTTTTTACTAATCAGTGTAATCAAATTAAATTATCATCGTGACAATAATTTTATTCGAAATACATCTCATTTAAAATTTCATATTTTGGTATTTTCATCTATCTTTCATTTGCTGAGTGTTGCAAAGGAATTAAATTATTCAAATTATATATATATATATATATATATACATATAAGATGTGTGAATGTGATTCCGCCTTTTTTTGTAAAATAAAACACATTCTTTGTTAGTTTAAAAAATGGAAGAATAGTTTATTGAAATTATGCTCTTTCTGAAGTTATAATTTTCGCCTATCTTTAAGGCAATCGACGGATGCCCTCTCTGAAGATAGCCTGGTCTTAGATCTCTACGCGAGAACTGAACCGCTGTTCAGAAAGAGACAACAGTATAGACTAGAATAAGAAGTAATCTGGAGGTGCTAATGTCTGGTGAATACAGAGGGTGAGAGTAGAACTTCCCAATCCTGTCCTTTTAAGTATATTTTTACGACGTTTGCAACATGTAGTTTAGCATTGCCATGCTAAAAAGTTATTTTGTTGTATCTATTCACTCATACTGATCACTTTTTAACACGCTTTTATTAGCTTCACCTGTATGTATGTTTGTATATATAATGTATGTTTGTAACCGCTCTGGGAGCAAACAAAAAATCTATATTGTAAAAAAAGACTTTCCCTACGTGAACGCTGTGGTTGTGAGGTAAAGCTCTGCGCTACAAACCTAAAGGTCTAGCGTTCGAGCCCAGTCAGGGGAGATTTTTTAAAAATGGTTTTTGTTTAATTCTAAATTATTTTAATTAAAGATTTAAATGTATGTAAATATTAAGGTGTATCACTCACACGATTTTCTCTTACCCTGCATTTTAATGCTAAGATAGATATTTTGTGCTTTTTAGTTCACATTTCTATAAAAGCGTGTTCTTTAATTTTTTAAAACTATAATATTTTATTCTCCTAAGTTCACTTCAAACGTATCAGTTGTCGTCACTAGACATCACCATTGATAATAAGTACAAAACTTTGAAAAAACACCATAAAATGCAATAATCTCGCAACAATTGTTTCGTGTCGAAGAAACACGCGACTCTTCGTCAGGCGAACAAAGAAGGAACGAGTTCTGCAACCAAAGCGGCAACGTACATGGGTGATTGCAGCACTCGTACCTACTTTGTTCGCCTGACGAAGGGTCATGTGTTTTTTCGACCCTAAACAATTGTTGCGAGTTTATTGCATTTTATGGTGTTTATTCAAATTTTTTGTGCTTATTTCTTTAAAACGCCAGTTCTGTGGGGCTTTCTCATCAATTGGCATTGATAGTTTCACTTGATTCCAACAGTTCAAAACATCCACATCTTTCTGATCCCACCAGATATAGAACAAAACATTATTGCAATGAAGACCTCGTTTTGGTCACCAGGCTTCACCAAAACTTTTTAACGTCTCGAATATTCATAATAAATTCACTTTTAATATGTAGTAACTACTCGATGTAAAAAACCCTTTAATGTGTTGCCTTTGAAGCGACACTTTAAAAATGGTTTAACGATATTCTACGTGTCTTTCTTTTAATGCATGTGGGTGATTCTCAAATGATGTTTATTTACAATAAATTTCATCATTTTCTGGCTAACATTTGACAGCTGACATCAACCATTGTGCCATCTACCAAAAAATTTATTGCGATTTTTTTTTTTTTTTTTCAGTTTATGGTATTTACTTACAAAGTTTTTTCCTTTATTACATTCTGTAAAAGTTATTTTATGTCAGCTTATTTGTTTTGGGATTACTCGAAAAATTTGTATGACGTACTGTTGAAATTTTGTACATCATTTAATTAAAGTATAGGGTTCATTTCATACATTAGAAATATTTTTGCACGAGGTTATACAAAATTTTATATGTTATAATCTTTGAAATTTTTAATATATTCTTTCTTTTTTTCTTTTTTTTTTTTTTTTTTTTAATTATGGTCCTTTTTTTTAAGCAACTTTTCAAATGAGGATTTAATATACAGAATTAAATACAAGATCAAAGTATTCCGATATTGCGAACACACCTGTACCTTTGTATGTGTGAGTGTTTGTATGGATATTAACAGAAACATTAAAGAAGTTTTTTTTTTTTTTTTTTCTTCTTATTTTAATACAAATCTAGCTATTTTCAGCATCTATACTTCAACTTTAATTGAATCTTAAAAGAAAAATCTGAAATCATTTAATCTAAGTCGCTGTAGCATTAAACTGCTTTCTTCTGTTTGAAGAGTGGGTTATCAGTGAAATTTAATTTTCACGGAAATAATAACCGATGAAATCAATTTTTAAGCGTAAAATTTACTTTTAATAACGTCCTCTTCTTCTCGACGAGTTGGAGACACAGGACATAAATTTATAGGGAAAAAATACTCATAGCCTTTATTTAATAATTTAATTTTTTAAATAATTTAATAAATAATTTGTTTCTATAAGCACTAATGGTAAAGAACTTTGTATCACTGTGAATTATAAGTCCTACACTTACCTAAATCAAACAGGTCGCTCAAGGATGACCTATAACATACCTACCAATATTTATCTCAATAGGATAACTCATTTAGACGCTAGCGCACTTTGAATAATGCGAGTCGTAAACCGTAATGATAAAGAATTTTTTCTTTGTGTCACAGTAAATAAAATATATTTTCTACACTTATAAAAATCCATACAAATCTTAGCACGGGAACCTAAAACATACCTACAACATTCAGCTTGATCGAATGAAGCGTTTAAACATTATGGTATTATACTTCAGAAATTTAATTCATCAACCTGGAAATTAGTATCTGATAGAATGGAGTAGAAGGCTGATTTTTACCAACTATGTGAAAAATACCAGAGCAGGGATCGAACCCCGGGCCTTTCACTTAACGCGCGGATGCTCTAACCACTGAGCTACCCTGGCTGATAACCAGCTCGGCACTTCTCACATAATTTACACTGGCAAGGTCAGGGTAGCTCAGTGGTTAGAGCATTCGGGCGTTAAGCGGAAGGCCCGGGGTTCGATTCCCGGCTCTGGCATTTTTCATATAGTTTGTAAAAATCACCCTTTTACTTCATTCTATGAGATATTAATTTCCAGGTTGATGAATTAAAATTTTGAAGTATAATTTCGTGGCCGTTTGGAGTTATGCCACGTTCAAATTTGTCACTTGCTTTAATGCAGACTCGGTGACCTTGACAACGTAAATTATGAGAGAAGTGCCGAGCTGGTTATCAGCTAGGGTAGCTGAGTGGTTAGAGCATCCGCGCGTTAAGCGGAAAGCCCGGTGTTCGATTCCCGGCTCTGGTATTTTTCACATAGTTTCTAAAAATCAGCCTTCTACTCCATTCTATCAGATATTATGGTATTATCTCATACACAAACACAGGCACATATATGTACCTCGCATACATGCATCATCAAAAAACAGAAAAAAGAATAATTCAGGCGACCTCAAAACGTAAAGATACATCAAAATTTCATTGCCATTCGATATTGTTCATGAGGAAATTCACGAATTTTCTTCTTCCTATTTTTTTTTTTTTTTTTTTTTTTTTGAATAGTAGATGTTTGGTATGTAATAATCATCAATAGGATAGATTCTTTTCGCAATTCGCAAAAATATAACCTTTAGAGCAGGGGTGGCCAACCCGCGGCCCGCGGGCCGCATGCGGCCCACCGCGTAGTTTCTTGCGGCCCGCGAGGAGACTAACGATATTTAAAGTTTGAAAACTTTGGCTAAAGGATTAAAAATTAATAAATATCTTCTGACTTTTCGAAGTGAAAATACCTTTCAACGATTATGGTAGCTAAAGAACTGTTGTAATGAAATATTATTAGATCCATTTTTCATTCTTTTTATCATAGTTTTTAATGTATAGTTATTAATTTTTCACGATTCTAATATACTCACAAACATATATGCACATATATACGTATGTACAGTCATAAAATAAAAATAATAAAATAGAAAAATCTCCTTCCCCGACTAATTTCACCATAAATTATCGTAGAAACATGCGGATGATGTCTATCGATAGGTAATAAAATCCAGTTTTTAATACAATAGTTAAATTTTGTATAGGGTGTCATCCATATATAAAAAGTTTCACAAACTTTTTCTTCTTGTTTTTTTTTTCTTTCTGAATGCTAGCACCCATTTTTGATTTCATATTCAAATTTCAGAGGTCAAAGCGATTCGGAAAAAGGGCATAGTTTCTATTCTTTATATCAAGTCTTCATAGTGTTACAAGAAAAAATATATTAGGGGTAAATCCCTGTATTAAAAGAAAAAATTAAATTATGATATCGCACAGTAACGTATTACATCCATTCAGATAATAACCGAAAAAAAGTATAACAATTTTAAATACAAAAAGTGTAAAATAATGCTAATTAAGAAACGATGTGTGTGTCTAAACTTACTTGAATAACTATTTTAAATCATACTTATGCAAAGTAATATATGACATAAATAGTAACAAGTGATAGCCCCCGAAGTGCAATAAAAATTCAAATACCACTATACTTCAAAAAAAAAAAAAAAAATGATAGAAATGAACTGTAAATTTGGAAACCCATATTTTGGATGATGCCCGTTCTATTCTTGCAAAAATTAATTTAGGTCATAACCTCATAATTTTTTGAAATATGAATTTATTAATAACTATTATATAACCCCATCAAAAATGACGGAATGTGAAATCAATTAAGGTAGTGAATCAACGAATGCTTTGCCTGCTTCGCTGGACACTTATTTAAAGGGGACTAATGTGCAAGTTGCACCTGACGGTACTAATATGCAAGTTGTACCTGACGGGACTAATATGCAAGTTCACCGAACGAACAAACTATTTCTTTTAACGAAAATACCTACTAACCCAGGACGATAGATCTAATATAATGTATCATATTACATATCATATTTATCGTAATATAACTCAGTACTTATTTTGCTTCCTTCTTCGACTCGTTTTAAAAACTAATTTTTATATGCATGGGCAATTTTAAATTTTTTTAATTTTTCGTGTGAAAACATTATTTCATCTTATGCCTCTCCCCCCTCCACCCCTTCAATATATATATATATATATATATATATATATATATATATATATATATATATATATGTATAACAAAAACTGGTAAATTTTTTGGCAACAATCATAAAATTAAATGTCCAATTTTGAAATTATTTTTATTTTTTAATTAATTCTAAAATATCTAATCAAAACTTCGTTACAAATAAGGTACCAAATGAAAGGTACCATATTTGTAACGAAGTAACCTTAGGTACATTATTTATAACCTTATTTATTTTAACTAATTTGATAAATATGACGTCACAATCAACTGTTTGTTTATATCATATAAGCACGGAGTAAAAAGACAGGAGAAGAAGGTAACGCTGAAATTTTGTGATGTTGTTTTCTAATGTTTACAGATGGCGCCAGCGTGCAATCCTTCCTTCTCACCAGCTTCCGCAATGTTATTCAATGGGGAAATGTCTCGTTTTAATTATTTTTTTAAAAATAATATCAAGCTGAAAAAATTTCGATTGAAAGCAAATTTCATTAAATAGAGTATTCTAATCAACATGTTTTTTTTAAGAGCCATTTTATACTAATTTTACTTTGAAAGAAAGCTTTTAAAAAATGACGATTCTTATGAATCGAAGCTAGCTAAAACAGACAATTGGGAGGAAGGAGAATGGATGAAATTTTGTAAAGAAAAAAAAATAAACTTACTTTAGGTGCAGAAAACACGAACTCGGACTTTATTTTTCTCCAAGGGCTTTTTTTTGTTTTTCTTATCACTATCATAGCCTGTTTTACAACTAGGAACGAAGCATTTATTTGAAACATCTGAATTATGCAGTTTTAAGAACTTGCAAAGAAATTAAATTGCTTAAAATAAAAAATTTAAAATGTACTTCAGCAAAATTCTATTGAAAACAACAGTATATCCGCGCCGAAGTAGGGAGGAATGAAGAGTGGCGCCCTCAATATTTACCAAAAATTTAGATCACAGTTTCGCAGCTTTCTCCCATTGGACCTTCAACTCCTATTAATATTACTCCGTGCATATAAGTACATAAGTCTGTTTTGAAGCGGTCTAAACCGGAATCGTTCCTGACAGAAGATGGTCATTATTATTATTAATTAATTTTTATAATTCAAAAAATGTTTTTTCATCAAAATTATGCATGGAATATGTTTGGATTACTTCATTCTAACGTGTAAAAAAATGAAATTTGAATATATTAATTTTTTGGGAAGATATGAATTCCTGTTTGTTACACCATTTAACATTAGCATTCCTATATTTTAACAAATTATAACTCTGTAAAAAATTGAGAGAAATAATTAAACTATACCATTTTCTGGGCTGATTTGTTCCAAATAATAAAGAAAGCTTGTCGAAAATGGGGGTTGCCTTTAAAAAAGTGAAGCTGATGCCAGTTAAGATATGTAGACACCTCCTAAGCAAAATCTAACTAAACCATACAAAACTAGGTTCGATCGGCACCAGCTGCATATTTCTACACTGATTTATGGCAAAATTAGTCGGGAAAGGACGGAGGGGGGGGGGGGGCTATGACTGCACATGCGGTGCGGCCCGAATGAATTAAATAGACTTCCAATGCGGCCCACCAACAGTTTTAGGTTGGATAGGCCTGCTTTAGAGCACTTTTTTCTATTTTTTTTTATTTAACATTTTTTATTTTTTAAAAGTTATTTAAGACTATTTTTAATGATACAGGTTGTAAAACTACTATTAAAACATACTCTGAACTGATGCCAGTAAAACTTATCTTTTCTTTTCACTTCAATTTCATTCACAGAGAAAAGGAAAATCGTTAAATAAATGTGTGAATATTCTCTATGGAGGAATAATTTCGATAAATCATAACATCGGAAAAAAGAAAATTGATAGGCATTTTATTTTGATTAATTAGAATGTGAATATCGCTCTCTTCTGTGCATATATGAATACACTAGCAGGCTTCGCCCGCTACGCTGGACACTATATTTAAAGGATTTCTTTTTATTTGAATAATTGAAACGTTTAAATAAATATATTTCGATTGGCGACTATTTTCTTCACAGTTTTAGTGTGGGATCTCCTTGAAAATATAAAACATTTTTTGAATTTCTCGAATCTGTGCAACAAAATTATTATGAAAACGAATATTCCCGAAAACAGTCAAATAGAAATGTTAATTCTTCGAATATTCTGGAAACAGTTGAAGCTGTTACTCGTACAGTAAAAGTCACTATTCGATGAATGGTCGAATCAGAGAACGCGAGTAAGTCGTTTTCGCAGCAATCACTATAACGCACGTATGTACGCTTCACGCACATGAAAAAAAAAAAAAAAAAAAAAAACTCTGGAAAGCCCTACCTCGCTTTGCATGAATTTCAGAACACACGAAACTCGGTTCCGCGGAAATCACTATCACGCATGTTAAAACCAAAAAACATCACTGGACACCCCTACCTCAAATTAATGAAAATGAAATAAACCAATCAAATCTCTCGTAATTCCTCATAACGTAGCTCTAGTTCAACGTAAAATACATCAAATCAATGAAAATCAAATAAACCAATCAAATCTCTTGTAATTCCTCATAACGTAGGTTAACCTAGTTCAACGTAAAATACACTTAAATCAAATAAACCAATCAAATCTCCCGTGATTCCTCAAAACGTAGCTCTAGTTCAACGTAAAATACACTCATATCAATGAAAATTAAATAAACCAATCAAATCTCTTGTAATTCCTCATAACGTAGCTGTAGTTCAATGTAAAATACACTCAAATCAATGAAAATCAAATCTCTCCAAAGATTCTCCATTCTGCGTTATTATAGAAATGGGACGTTTTACTTTCATATTTTTATTAATTAAAAGAAAACTAATCCAAAATCCACTAAATCCCTAATCTCTAATCCACTAAACCTTTGTGTTAAATCACGTGACTGTCCGTGCTACGGTTTTCGAAAACAATGAAATATACATATATATATACAAATATTGCTCACTTAATCGTATAAGATTTCCCAATTCGATGGTTTATCTAAGTATTAATGAAGAAGTTTATTTAATTCTATTATTTCTGTTGGCGCGTGCAAAGCTTATTTATTTATTTATTTATTTATTTATTTATTTTTTTTTCAATAAACAAAAAAAAAGTAGTTCTTAAGGTCAAAATAATTTGATGATAATAATAATAATAATTTTTTTTTTTTTTTTAATCCTTTAAATTGTTGTAAGGAATATTTAATATTATCTATCAAAAAGAGTTAAAAAAAAAAAAGAAAAAAAAGTTAAAAAAAATCAATAATTACATCACGAATTCTGATAATATGTACACAGAAAAGGTGCAGATATTGCTATTAAAAATAGTTTTAAAAATACAGAATTTTTCAAAGATTAAATAATGAATTCTCCGGTATTACAAAATATAAGACACAAGATATAACTTACAGGATTTTGACGTTATTTTGAAAATAATTTTTCGTGGTACTAATCGAAACATGTGTGAACAAAATCATTTATATTTTATTCCTTTTAAAAATATACTTATTTTTTTTTCCTTTCACCATAAAGATAGAAGAAGGAAACAAAATTATTTCTTTTAGTGGTAAAATGTGAAATTCAAGAAATTTTAGCGCATCATGTATATATTAGTATAATATATAATCAGTTCTTTAATTATATATAAATATATCAAGGGTCGCAGTCTCTTCCTTTTTTTTTTTTTTCAGGACACTTTAAGAAATCAGAAATTTATTGTTCTTTTTTTCTACCAGTATTTTTATACAATAATGTTTATACTGTTCAATCACGACATATTGCTTTAAAAATACAATAAAAATTTCTCTAAGAAAAAATTGGTAGCAAATGCAACGAAAATTTCTCAGCATTGAAAGTGTCCTGGAAAAAAAAAAAAAAAAGACGTAGACTACGACCACTGACAATATATATATAGTAATACAATATCATCAGTGCAATATATATATATACACGTAGTTGCCAACCTAATCGGGAGGATTGTTAGCACCGCCCCTTTTTATACACCACTTCATTTTTAGAGTAATTCTCTTCAAATGTATTTACGATGAATTAAGAAGAAAAATACTCTAATAAAAGATTGGTGTGGAAAAAGGGACAGGAACTAATAATCCTCCGGATTACATTGGCAGCAATGTATATAATTCAGGATCTTATTTAAAATATAAAAAGTGATAATTTACAAAATGACAATAAATAAGAGGGTCAATTTAGCAGAATTTAACAAAAGGTAACAATGATATTAAAAAGTTGCGTATTAAAATGTTGAAAACGTTTAAAAAGTTCTCAAAAGCTAAAAGGTTTTATCGTCAGGTTGCACAACTGTTCAGAGAACATAAAAATGCAAAATTTCAAACTATAGTGGCATTTTAAGCCAAATAATATAGGGTACGACCGACCATACATCAAATAAATAAATTTGAAAGATGAGAAGAATAAATGCAAGAATAAAGATAAAGGGAAAATTACCAAAGCTACAGCAATGAAAAAAAAAAATCACAAAACACAAAACACATATAAACTTACATTACTGTACACTGTTAAAAATTTAAACAGAAAACTACTGATAATTATTTATCTTAAGTCTTATGTAAAATTACAGAGAAAAATAAACAGAGATGTTAAAATCTCTATTTTATATATACATTTTAATGATGACTATTTTATATATGCGTTTTAATGATTAACGTTAATTTTATTGATTATTAGCGAGAGTATATTTGGGACTTAGAATGTAAGTAGAAACACTCATTTTTATTTTTATTGACAAATTAAATGATAAAAATTGATAAATATACAAAATAAAAATTGATAATATCGATTATTTACTTTTAACTAAGAGTTATTTCAAATTTACAGAGACTATGGATAAAAATTTCAGTAAATTCACAGAAAATTTTTACAGTGGAAGAGGTGAGCTGTATTCAGTAATTTACGAAGTTTAGTTGGCCAGTAAAAATATCTAAGGAAATAACTCAATTAATTTTATTTTAAAAATAATTTACAATTATTAAAATTATAAATTAAATTAAATTAAATAAATAAAAAATTAAAATGGTGTAGAGAATATGAAGGTGTAACATCGTGAGATTTTCTTCTCACTCTTACTTTTTTCATAATTAGAGGGTTAAATAGCGAAAACCGAATGTAAGTTTCATAATGTCATGCAGTGTTATATTACACTTAATATGCATAAGAAATTTCAAATATGCATAAGTAAAGGCTGAGGAGCTTGAACCTTCCTCATCGCGAAATTTACCTTTAATGCAAAGTAAAAGAAATAGCCTTTTAAAAATGTTGATTTTTATTTGAATTTTTGCAATGAATATTAAAAATGGGTAAATACTTTTTTAATTTGAATTAGTAATTGATTTTCTCGAAAATAATTTTGAGCCATTTTGAAATGAAATTTTTGAACTTTGAGCCTCTGCCACCTATTATTATTATTATTATTAGTTCCCCATCATACTATAGGTATGGGGAACTTAGGTAATCGTGAAAATTTTCGACCTCGGTTTTTTGACTTTTTTACGCGTTTTCAGGTGTGAGGAATAACAAAATGACAAAATTTCTATGGTGTCTGTCTGTAGGGTGTCTGTTAGTCTGTTAGTGGGTTAGTGTGTTAGTCCGTTAGTTTGTTAGTCTGTGTACACGATATCTCAAGAACAAATGATCGCAGAGAGGTCAGATCAGTTTTAAAATATTACTTTCGACACTGGAAAGAACCCTATTCATTTGCAACATTCGAATTTAAAAACTTCGTAAGTTATGAGAAATTTATGATTTTCTTAACATGGGAGAATAGGACAAAAATTCACTTAATCGTGCATTAAATGGAAACTTTTTACTGTAAAAAATGTCAGACCATTTTTAAAATATCAGTTTTGATGCCTGAATGAACATCAGTAACTATAAACATGCTACTTTGAAAATTTCGCAAGTTATTGGAAATTTACGAATTTCTTAACATGGCAGTATAGGGCAAAATTTCACATAAACGTCAATTTTTAGAGATATTTTCATCGTAAAAATGTCAGACTATTTTTGCAATATTATTTAGGACACTGGCATGAATATTAATGACTATGAATTATCTAATATAAAGATTTCGTAAGTTATTGGAAATTTACGAATTTCTTAACATGGCAAAATAGAGCAAAATTTCACATAAACGTCAATCTTGAGGGATATTTTCATCGTAAAGATGTCAAACCACTTTCAAAATATTATTTAGGATACTGGCATGGATATGATAGACTATGTTTTTTCCAATTAAAAAAATTCGTAATTTATTTGGAATTTACGATTTACTTAACATGTCGGAATAACGCAAAATTGAGCATAAATTTCCATTTTGAGGATCCTAAATACATTAGACAACTTCAAAATTACGTTTATGATATTGGTTTGAACATGATTGAATACAAATATTCTAATAGGAAAATTTCGTAAATTATTCGTAATTTACGATTTTATCAACATAGCGAAATTGTAAATTTTTCATATAAATATGAATTTTGAGGATTATTGCATTGGAAATAGTAGCATGAAAACTAAACAACGGAATTGACCCCGATAAAATAAATTAATAGATTAGAATAAGATAACTATATCGAAGTGAACGGTTGATAGCCTATTAGGCGGGGATTTCATTCTGTCACTGTATCAAGCTTTGGTCAAATTCATTTCTTTTAACATGATTATAATATGTCTCGCACTAGAAATTTCTGAGAACATAAATATGATGGGGAACTGAGCAGAGTCCACCTATGCCAACTAGTTTTAATTGCTGCGCCCCTATCGATGACTACAGATTAATTTTCACATGGTATGTCTTTATTTACCGGCTCTGTTAATACCAATAAAGAGCACATATGTATATATTTTAAAGTGATTTCCCACTATTATTTGAGCTATTTTCCTAATGTCTTTTCAATGTTAGAGGTCAAATTTCTACAATTGTGTTATGGTCTCCAAAGAATTAGCTTTAACTGGATGTATAACAAGTTATTACTCCATAATTTCAAATCCTATATCCACTTTTACGTGGATAGCGATAATCATACATAAGAAAATTCAACTTCACTTATTACAGTTCAAGTAGAAAATAAAAGTTCACTAATTACTGTACAAGTACAGAACAAAATTTTACTAATTACTGTACAAGTACTAAAACTCATCTTTATAAGTGGTTTTTTTTTTTTTTTTTTTACTTTATGAAAAACATAATTTTCGTTACATGAAATATAAAATAAAAGTTCAAAGTAAAAATATAATATTTATGGTAAAGTATAAAAAATAAATTTCGAAGCTAATTAATATATATATATATATATATATATATATATATATATAGTACAGGAGTTTTAATAAAGGAAATAATATGATTAAATTATAATTTTTCTTATACTGTATGCAAAGCATGAATGAAGACTTTTTCCACGCTCTCGCTATAGTTAACATCTGGTAATTAATAGTAAATAAATTATAAGCTGCTAATTCAAAGAGGTATATAGCAATTTAAAAAAATAAATAAATAAATAGTTTTACAATTAAATAAATCAATTACGATAGACGTTTCATATTAATAATAAAGTTAAGAAATGTCATGAATTTTGTGTGAAATTGTCCAAAATTAATTTTGAAACTCATTCAATTAAATCACTCAGCGGAATTTTAAGTATTTTTAATATTATAAACAAAGAGTCAAAACTCAAAATTAATTTAAACTATATATATATGTACCTTAAAAAAAATAAAAATACAGAAATTGTAACAAAAAGAAATAATCTATTTAAGCTATACGCATTCATATACTATATGCAAGGCATAAATGTAAAATTTTTCAATGCTCTGATAAAAAAATCCCCTAAAGTTAACATCCGGGAATGGTAATTAATATTATTTAAATTATAACTTAAAAATCCGAAGAGATGTAAAACTATTTAAAAAATACTTTTCTAAGTAAATAAATGAATAATAATAAACATTTCTTATTAATAACAATGCAAATAAAAGTTATGATATTTGTGTTAAATTGATACGAAATTAGTTTAGAAAACAACTCAATTATATCACTGTTCTAAATTTCATTTATTATTTATATTGAAAACTAAAAGTTGAACTCCAAATAAAAAAAAATTAGGTGCCTTAAAAAATAAATAAATGAATAAATAATCTAAATTTAAACTTTAAATAAATGTTTAAAAAAAAAAGCCTTTAAAATGAATATATAAGTAAATAAACAAATAAATAATAAGTAAATAAAGTTAAACCTCAAATGAATGTTAAAAAAAAAAAAAAGCCTTTAAAATGAATAGATAAGTACATAAACAAATAACTAAATAAATATCTAAAGTTAAACTTCAAATGAATGTAAAAAAAAAAAAAAAAAAAAAAAAAAAAAAAACCTTTAAAATGAATAGATAAATAAATAAACGAATAAATAACTAAAGTTAAACCTCAAATGAATGTAAAAAAAAAGCCTTTAAAAATGAATAGATAAATAAATAAACAGTAATTAATAATAAAGCAAATAAATGTAAAGCATTCATATACTAGGCACGAATGAAGAAATTTTTAACGCTCTGATGAAGAATTCGCTAAAGTTAACATCCAGTGATTCATTCCTATCATTTAACCCTCTCGGCGTTTGAACCGGAATTTTGTAACACAAACAAACTCCCTCGAAACGGTTTGAGACTGATTCTTGTAATGTAAGAAATCTCTCTCTAAATCGTGCGAACCTGATTACTGTAACTCTAAATATCTACTCCGAAATCGTTAGAGACGGAAACTTGTAACTGACCCTTCCCCCTTTTGCCAACAAGGGGCGGACAAGAACGATATGATAAGCTGACAGTTGAAATGCTTCTTTGTTGAAAGAGAGGGTTGATAACAAAAGAACAGAATAGTGAAAAATGTTAAAGAAGAACTGTTGATAATTTGTAAAAACAGTTAAAATACTGCTTGGCTGAACAGAACTTCGCATAAAAACTTTATTTTTTTCAATTTAAATTATATCTTTTAGATGACGATGCTTTTCATGGGAATCTTAAAATTAATAATAAAAGACATTATTTATTGTTAGAATAAAATAATGACAATTATTTGTTAAATCAGCAGCATTATTATTATTGTTATTATTCTTATTATTTATGAACTAACCGAATATTTTGCATAAAACACTGTTTTAATTAAATAATAATGTACAGCATTTTAATATCCTGTAACAGGTTTTCCTCTTTTTATATTCCGTACCTGAATTACAGTTTACTTGGTTTCATTGTAAAAATTATTAATAGTGTAATACAATGATTCGTTTTCGGAAGTGTATTTTATATATATAGGTAACTATTTTATCGAATTTATGAGTTTAAAGATAAGAAAAAAAAAAAAAAAAAAGAGAATTGCAAACCAATGCGCAGAATTGCTACAGAAGGAAATGCAAAACTTAAATATAGGAATAAATTATCAATGAATAAAATGAAATCCCTCCCCCCCTCCAAATATATATATATATATATATATATATATATATGTCTCGGCGGAGCGCTGGCTACCAGTGAAATCTAATTTTCATGGAGATAAGACAAATTCAAATCGAATTATTATCGGAAACCCCTAAATCTAGCAATTTCCTAGAAAATATTCTTCTAGGTTTTGCGTTTGCTAATATTTAAATCTGTTACCTAATAATCAGATTTATTTTTCATCTCAAAAAAACCTCTAACACTACCTATCTATCTATCTATCTATCAATATATATATTAAAATTGTTCTAGCGATTTCCAACAAAACCAAATTTCTGTCATATTTTTTCCGGATTTAGTGCGAATTACCAGTGACCGATAATTTTCCTGAAAATCCGAATATTTCATATCGAGATACTTCATATCGTATAAACTCTACCTTTTTATTTATTTTTTTATTTTTTTTCTAATCCTTGAAGTATTTTCGAAGAAAACGCAGTCTTAGCTACTTTTTTTCTCCCTGACAAAATATGGGTTTCCCGTGAACGGTAATTTTACTGAAGAAGAGCACAATACAGATTAAATTGTAAACTCAAAATATCCCTAAATCTGAATTTTTATCAAAATCATTCAAGTAGTTTGTAAGAAAATCACGTTTCTGCCATATTTTCGCACGGGCGAAGTGAAGGTTAGCAATGAAAAGTAATCTTCGATAAAAAGAGGATAAGTCAGATGTGTTTCTAATCTAGAAAAACTTATTTTAGTCAAATTTTTCATATAAAGACATGCAGGAACTATTTCATTCCCTAGCAACGGTTACTATATTCATTTCTTAAAATTACTTTAGTACAGCATTAGCACAGGAGCCCCTTGGCAGTTTTTATATTTTTGTTTTCATTTTGACGATAAACTAAAATGGCTATCGCAATTGCGTAAGTAAACATCTTGGTGAGAAGCGACCGAGCTATTTTGGTGACAAATTTCAAATTTTGCCAAGAGGTTCAAGCTTCTCCATTGCTTTAGCAGGATTTTTTCAATTTTATTTAATTATTTTTTAACTTAATGCCAGGGGGGGGGGGGGGAAATTGGTCTAAATATACAAAATATCTCGAGATAAAATATTATCCGTTTTCCTTTCTGCTTATTAAACGGAAGAAAAACGGCCAAAATAGTTTTTTCAGTATAATTGCCATCTCTATAAATAGAAATTAAAATATCCAGTGCTATTTTATTTCAATCTACATGCGCACTTTTTATTTTCTAAATTAAATATCATCTAAATCTTAATATACATATCAAGGTGTAATAAAATAAGAGGCGACAACACAAAATCCTATCCAAATAGTCCTATCGTACTAAAATAAAATAAAATAAAATAAAAAAATAAATTTTGCTTCAGGTATTCGCTACATTCAACAGTGTATTCCTCGCCGGTACTGCATTGCCAAGGTCCCCACTACCGTCAGTATCTTATCCGGACATTTCAATTTGGTTTTTTATGGAACAACAAGTAGCTCTGCTTTTATTAAAAAACTATAATTTTACATATAACTATATACCAGCTTCTATTAAACATTTTAGTTTTGGCACTATGTATTAGTGGGACATAATTACACATTTTTTCTAGATTTTGCTTTCTGATAATAAAATTGCATCTGCATTGTTCCTTTCAAATATATATAACACCAAAAATATTATTTGTAAGTCAGTAAGTAATAGTTACGCAAAGTTTATCAAAAATCTGAAAAAAAAAAAAAGAAAGAAAGAAAACATCTATTTCTGTCTTCTGTCCAACCCCCCCCCCCTTTTTTTTTTTCACCGTAGAATCCCAACTATTTCTATTTTTGAACGTTTTTTATTTTTTAGTAGGAAAGATTATTAGTCTCAAGTCTCAATCTACGGATTTTTACAATATCAGTTTTACGGTAGTTGGACATTTATCGAAATCGAAAATATAATTGAACAAGAAATCTCTAAATCAAGAACATTACAAAATTCATTTTAAAATACATGATATATCAAATAATTCTTTTATCATTATTGTGAGCCTTTTAACATTATTATGCTTTGAAGATAAAAATAATAATTAATTAATTAATTTTTTACTGGTGTTGGTGTTGCTGAATAAGGCCGATTGACTACTCTTGGGTCCTAGGCCAGAATGGGAGTACCTTTAATGTAGGTCTTTCTAAGGGATCCTAGCCCGTACTTACGCAAGTTTTGGAGAAAACCACGAAACACTCCGAACTGCTGGGTCGACGAGCACGACCTGGGCTCGAACCCGGCACCTCACGTCTACCAGCTTTGAGCGCAGAACCGCTTTGCCGTTGGTGTATTTTTTACTGGTTAAGTCATTCAACAACAATTACCCCCCCCCCCCTCCTCCCCGAAAAAAAAAAAAAATATATATATATATATCTGTACTGATAAGTATAAAGGATTTAAATCCATATTCTTGATTTTTCAGGAGACGAAAAATAAAGTTTAACTAGCTAAAAACAAATCAAAATAATCGATTAGGAAAAAGTATTTCGTTGATTTATACCCTTTATACCATTCAGTGGTTGTCAACCTTCATTTAATAACGGGAAAAATTGAATTAAATATTTTATACCATACATGAATGGTAAATTTCTGACTTGGACCTTTTTTTACCAATGAATTTTCTCAAATACTAAATGACATAGACTTAAATCCTTTATACCAATCGATATGGAATTTTTTTCTGAGTCTGACTATGTACTTAACTCAAAATCGACATTTTTGGACTTAAATCCTTTATACTTATCAGTACAGATATATATATATATAAAGAAATAACATTATTCATTTTCTGATTATTTCAAGAATAATGTTCACATTATTATATATTATTTATAAACTGACTTTTTTTTTTCAGTATTTAGTAATAACTAACTTGCACAAATTGCTTAAATTATTCAGGCTATTGAAAAGTATTTTCTTGGCAGATATATCGTCCAAATGACATCTGAGAAATAATAATAATAATAATAATAATAATAATAATAATAATAATAATAATGCGTATTTTGTAAATGTTAAATAAATAAATAAAGTTTCATCAATTTACAATGCAATAGTTGGCAATTTCAGTGATCAGTAGAGAAAAAAAAAATCTTGTATGAAACAACCACACGATTTCCATTAACCGCTATTATATAGTACATTTTTTAGAAATAATGTGATTAGAAGACATAAAATTGACCTAACGAAGTAGACACTTATCAAATTTCCTATAAGAGAAAGCTGATATGAATATAATGACATGTAAAACAGAGTTTACACAGCGAGTTAAAAAATAATAATAAAATTAGAAATTCTAACTTCTAAACTTTTAAATTATTTATTTTAATTTATAATTGTTACCAAAAAAATTTACGAGTTAATTTATTTTTCGACGAATAGAAAAATATATTTTAAAGCAAATAATTAAAAAAAATATTTTTGTAAAAATAAGAAAAAAGAACTTTTTCGATAAAGTCTATTTCGAAAGTGCCTGTTATTTTCTTTTCTTTTCCTTTCTAAGAAAAGAAAGAACGATTTTGATGAAATTCTGTCAAAAGCAGAATTTAGTTTAGCACGGAGGACTGTTAGTTTTTTTTTTTTCCCCCAAATTATAACACCGCTTTCCAGTTAGTCAAACCTCGTTAACGTGAATCTCAAGGGGGATAAAAATTTTGTTCATGTTATCAGTAGTTCATGCTATCAGTAACTAATCTTCATATAACTAAACAAATCTTCATTTTGACGGGGAAGGTGGAAACAGTTCATGTTAACAGTAATTCACGTTAACAGTGTTCATGTTAACGAGGTTCGACTGTATTCAATTATATTTTCGATAAACTTTCGGTTTCGATAAATGTCCAACTACCGTAAAACTGGTATCGTAAAAATCCGTAGATTGAGACGAACAGTCTTCTGTCCTAATAATTTGAAAGCAATGTTAAAATTTGAAAAAAAAAAAGAATGAATAAATAAATAAAATAAAATGAAAAAATTATAATCATCCATACTAAACTAAATTCTGCTTTTGCCAAAATTTCATGAAAATCATTTTTTTTTTTTTTTTTTTTTTAAGGAAAAAGAAAAGAAAATTAATCATAATCAGCATCAAAACGGACAGTATCGTAAAAATTTTATTTATTTTTTATTTTTTTGGAGGGGGGAAGGTTGAGAAGGTCGAAATGTTTATATTTTATTAATATTTTACACCAAAGCCACTAGTAAGACTAAGAAATGCTTATCATCTGCTTGTAATTTTGTTATTTTTTATACATATCATAAAAATAAATATCCTGTTAAATTGTTAAAACATTTTATTTCAAGTGAAAACAAAAATGTTTTTCAAATGAACAGTGCAACGAAAAATAGTATTTATATTGCATTTCTGCTTTTAATTGCGCTATTATTCATCTACGAATCAATCTACGAATAAAACGTTGACGCCAGTTTTACGATGAAAAAATTGGACATAAAATTTCATTTTTCTTTTGCGGATAACCCAAGTTTAAAAATATTTAAATACTTAGAGCTAAAAGAAAAATGGAAGCGGATATTCTGGTTCAAGTCTCGAATAGTAAAATTTTTAAGTAATTCAAGAATTTCCGGAATTTTCTCCATTATATTTCCAAAATCTAATAACGATTTAAAAGCGATTCTTTTTTTTTTTTTTTTTTTTTTTTTTTTTTTTTTTTTTTTGGGGGGGGGGGTAGTGGGGGGGGGATTACAATAAATAAAAAGAAATTAAACTTTTTAGCAATAAAAATACTTTATAATGTTTAGAAACCTATCAGCTGTTTGGACAATCAACGTAATAACCTCTTCTGTTTTTGTTTTGAGGGTATGATTGCATGTTATGTGTAATAAAATGAAAAAAGTAATAAGTATAATAAAATGTCTTCGAACTTATGAAAAGCAAAAAAAAAATTTTAAAAATTTTAATATCTTTAATTATTTTAAATGCTCGAGCTTCGCTAATTCTTCTTCTTTTGTTTTGTTTTGTTTTTCTTTTTTTGTTATTCTAGTTCAAATATACTATGAATCTATTTGAATATTGCAATACAAACGCGTTAACAATTTATTAAAAAAAAAAAAAAAATACTTTTACATTTGAATAATAAAATTTTACAAAATTTTCAAAATTTATTTTTATTATTATTATTATTTTTTTTCAAAATCTCAAGTAAAATGAAAACACTTCAGTATCTACAAATCATAATACATTTGCTATAAATAATTCAAGATTGTTTAGAAATAGTTTCAGAAAAAAAAAAAGAAAGAAAGATAAAGAAAATCATATTACAAAAATATGCACAAAGTGATTTTTTATTATCTTTTTATAAAAAGACCTATGCTATTATTTAAAAAAATATATAGAAAAGCGTTATTTGGTTTTCTAGAATACCATGAAATCATCAAATTTCACACGCGAAAGATTAAAAATACTTTGAATAAAGGGCCAAAAATAGCTCGTTGGACTCTATAAACATTACAACATATTGAAATCACACAATCAATTGATTGGGAAGAAAATCATATTTACTGAAATTTATTTTTCCGACTGAGTGAAAATAATGCCTGGACCGGGAGTCGAACCCCGGATCTTTGACTTACAAGGTCAAAGCTCTACCAATTGAGTTATCCAGGCCGACAACCGGTCGGCATTACTCACTCAAACAACCTTTAGGCAATAACATCTGGTCTATCATGCAGATTGCTCGACAGAAATAAGCCGCAGGTAATGGAAAACACCATTAAATAATGGGAGAAAGAAATACAATATATTAAAATCACACAATCAGTTGATTGGGAAGAGAATCATATTTATTGAAATTTATTTTTCCGACTGAGTGAAAATAATGCCTGGACCGGGAGTCGAACCCCGGGTCTTTGACTTACAAGGTCAAGGCTCTACCAATTGATCTATCCAGGCCGACAACCGGTCGGCGTTACTCACTCAGACAACCTTTAGGCAGAAACATCTGGTCTATCATGCAGAAAGCTCGACAGAAATAAGCCGCAGGTACTGGAAAACACCATTAAATAATGGGAGAAAGAAATACAATATATTAAAATCACACAATCAATTGATTTCGAAGAAAATCATATTTATTTAAATTTATTTTTCCGACTGAGAGAAAATAATGCCTGGACCGGGAGTCGAACCCCGGATCTTTGACTTACAAGGTCAAGGCTCTACCAATTGAGCTATCCAGGCCGACAACTGGTCGGCAATACTCACTCAGACAACCTTTAGGCAGAAACATCTGGTCTATCATGCAGATAGCTCGACAGAAATAAGCCGCAGTTCGAGCTATCTGCATGCATTCTGTAAATAGAGTTTCTGCATAAAATATGTTTACATAGCAAAGAAGAAAAAAAAAATAATGCTACAGGTTTTTTTTTTTTTTTTTTTTTTTTTTTTTACACCAATTTCCGAGATCTAAAACTGGTCTATGTGATCACGATGACTATTAAATTTCTTGTAATAACCACGTAAAGCATGAGAATGGATACCTAAAATGGGTTTATGCAACAGTTTTCGAGAAAATCGTTAGAGCCGTTTTTGAGACACCGATTTTACCAAAACTTGTTGAGCGGATGACAACAATTACATTTAAAATAGGGTTAATATTGCAAATTTGAAAAAAATCCATGCAGCCTTTTTGAAAGGAATCCACTCGCAGTACCTGAAATTCAGCTATTTATACAGGGCGCCTGTCAATTTTCCTGAACTAACCAACTACATGATTTGGGACCCGGTGCGAGTTTTTACCCGATGATAAAAGATTTTTTTTTTTTTTTTTTCTTAATAATAAAAGTTTGAGTTGAGAAGGAATATGCGTGTACAGCGCACGTATATCCTCAAACATGCGCGTGCAGCGCGCATGCGTCTGCGCTGCCGAGGGCAGTGGGGTCCCGGTGTGAGTTTTTACCCGATGCTAATTGATATATTTTTTTATTCCTTTTCTTAAGAATGAAAGTTTATGAGTAATAACTCGGATTTTTGAGAAGTCATAAGGATGGTGAAGGGATACGTGCGCGCAGCGCACGGGTCTCCGCTGCCGAAGGCAGTGGAGACCCGGTGCGACATTTTTCCCGATCAGAATTTTTTTTTTCTCTTTTTTTATCCTATGATAAAAATTAATGCATTTTTGAGAATTCATTAATTAGTGTGATTCATTTAAAAATAGTGACCAGCGAAGCGGGCGTAGCCTGCTTGTACATAAATAATAATAATAATAATAATAATGCATGTGTACCATTCTATACTGAAACTGTCTCAGTTCTTTAGCACGATTCTTCTCAATTTTATTTTAATTATTTTAAAAGGAAATATGCTTGCAGGTCCCCCCCCCCCCTCCTTTTTGCTTTTCCCGACATAAAATTAAATATTTTTCCTTCTTCATTTATCTATGCTTGAAATCACCATTTTTTTTCTTTTGATTTTAAAGTTATAACGTGCTTTTTATTTAATATCTTTCGAATCAATATCCGATTGAATAAAAAAATACAGCATTAACTATATTTGGTCCTGATTAATAAGTGTTCCAATTTTTGATAAAATCTGGTAATCCGAACAGATACGATGGCGATTTTTTAATTTTATGTATTTTAAATAAAACAAAAATATCTGCACGTTCATTGAAGGTGTAATACAATATATGATGACAACTCATAGTCATTGTCTGAAAGAAATACTACTACGAAAAAAAAAAAAAAAAAAAAAAAAAAGCAAAAGTGGGTTGGATGTAAATTTGTGAAAATGCCGCCCCTCTGATATCGTACACAAATCGGATTTGACAAAGAATCATAACCAACTTTGTTAGTGATATCACTTTAAAAATGGATTAGGAGTATTATACTGGGTAAAAACATTTTGCACATTGCACTGTAAATGTAAAGACAGGCAATTTAAAAAAAAAAAAAAAAATGTTTTGTCAAATGTGAATAAAAATTCTGAAAAAAAAAAAAAAAAAAATTCTTAATGATATCTGTAAAATCAGAGTAACGCAATATTTGTTTCAGAAGGAATTATTTAAACTAAATGCATTGCAGAGCTTTAAAAGGTATTGAATAGAAAGATAACAATCTGTGTACTGTGAATTACTGCGGTAAGAATCAAAAGCTGAAGTTTTAATCGCATACTCTTTTTTCTTTCATTGCTTTTAATCATTTGACCGAGATTAACTAAACTTCTTGCAATTACAAAGTCAGAGCAAAATATGTAAAAACTAAATATATTAGTACAAAATGGTCAAATTTTCTTTAGCCATGACTAAATGTCAGAGTTTTTTTTTTTTTTTTTTTTTCCTTCTTTCATGATTTATTTCTGAAATCATTTTTAATCGTAAACGTATAAAACATGCAGGTATATCTTTTTTTTTTATTTTTATTTTTATTTTTTTAAATAGATAATTGAATTAATTAAAATAATTATAATAAACAACCGTTTTTCGAGAATAAAATGACAAAATGCGCGCATTAAGCCGGCTTATTACTTTCTTCCGTTTTTTTTTTTTTTTTTTTTTTTTTTTCAAATCTTTCAACTAAATTTTATTGCAAAGGCATAAAAACACTTGTAATTATGCTTGCTTTTACGACAAAAAAATTGTTTTTTTTTTTTTTTTTTTTTTTTTTTTTTTTCTATAAAGACATGAGATTTTTGGGAAAAGATTTCAGAAAAGGTGACATGAAAGAATGTCTTTTTGAATTCTGTTTTACTCACTGAAAAATAAAAAATATCATTAGCTTATTTTCTATTTCATTAGACAAGCCTCCAAATTTTATTTATTTATTGGAAAAATAGGTTTGACATGTAAAAAAAAAAAAAAAAATATATATATATATATATATATATATATATATATATATATATATATATATATATATATATATATATATTAAATGTAATTAAAAAAAAAAAATATATATATATATGTGTATTATTTGCGATGAGAAAATGAAGTCATAAAAATTTGAAGTACTTGCTATTAATAGTTTAAAAAATTAATTGATTAAAAAAAAAAAAAAAAAATCGTTTTTACTACGATTTTCAGCGTTTAGTGATGTGCTAAACACAGCTCATTTGGTTCTATAATATCCTTTATAAAAGTTTCCAATTTATCATATATATTTTTTACAAATATATAATACAGTGAAACCTCTCAAGTTGGACACCCCTGTAAGTTGGACACCCCTCTAAGTTGGACGCTTTTTCTCGGAACGGAATATATCCATAGGATTAACATTATGTCTAACCTCTATAAGTTGGACACCCCTTTAACTTGGAAGTTGGACGGTGAACTACTGTCCTAAGTTGGACACTTTTACCGGATGAGAAAGAAAAAAAAAGAAATTAAACTTCCATTTTCTCACTCTTTTTTTTAGAAATTTTATTTATCTCTTCTAGAAATATCTAAAAAAACAATATTTCTTGTCACAATATATTCACCTCTGTTTTATGTTATGAAATATATTTCCTTTCTTCAGTTGAAACATTCACAAATTACTGTAATTTAGTGCATAATGCAAGAATCTTTCTTTTTATTAAATTGCATAAATTATCCTTGCATTTATTTATTTATTTTTTTTTTTTTAATATTCCACAGAGAGCTTACAGGCATGTTTTGACTTAGACTGTTTAAAAATTGGCTTTTAGAAAATACATTTTGGTTGGTAGAGTTCCTCTTCATTTACCCCCTTTTTTTTTCCTACCGTGTATAACTTAAGTGTATATAGTTGCACTCAACTTAATATGAAAGAGATGTGTTGTGAAAAACGATGCTGATTCAATTTGAATGCATATCAGCTGATAGGTGTTGCTGCTGTGCTTCAGTTTTCCCCATTCACCGGAAAACTATATTTCAGTTTCTAGAGTGAATAAATTCACCAAACTTCATATGTGAGATGGCCGTTATGAAAATGAATATCAGCTTGATTTGGTGTAGATCAGCATACAGGTGGTGCTACTTTTACTCACATTCTCTGATTTTCCACATGACTATCTCAGCATCTATTGGATAAAATTGCACCAAAATGCATGTGCATCTTTATTGTGAGAAGCTATATTGATTAAATTTTCATGCATGTTAAATGGTAGGTAGCGCTATCATATAAAAAATTATAAAAGAAAGGATTATAATGGCCACAACATAATTTAAATTTAAATTTTAAATCGGCAAATTAATTATTTTTTGTATATATAAGTCGTGGATACTTAATTATATTATATGTAGATGTGATTAAAAGTTAAAAAGCATGCATAGATACAGTTTAATCAAATCAAGAAAAGTAAGCATCCCTATAAGTTGGACACCTCTCTATGTTGGACACTTTTTCTTGGAACCGTAGGTGTCCAACTTAGAGAGGTTTTACTGTATACAAAATGATATTCAGAATGCATTAATTTAGGAAATTCATAAATATAAACGTGAATTTAACAATCATAATATAATCATTTTCTATATACTCAAAGAGTTTCACACCATAAGTTAGTTTTATGAAGGAATGTGAATTTCAAACAAATAAAGTTGTGTTGAAATATAGTCTAATACTTTTACCAAACAGCTATTTTTTTTTTTTTTTCCCTTTAGTAATTTAATTGAAGTGTTCATGTTTCGATTTATTTTAAGGAAATTCTTCATTTCCTTACTATTATTTTTGTTGTATTTGAACTTTTGAGAGCTCCTTTCTGCGTCTGATCACGTATGTTTCTGAGTTATTATAGTTAAGAAATAATTCATATAATGGAATAAATTTTCTTTGTAAATTGGTTATTAGCAAAAAAAAAAAAAAAAAAAAAAAAAACATTTTTTTTTCACTTAATAATTTTGCTAATTTTATTATATGTCATTATTAATTATATATTTATTGATTAACCAAATTAAGCTGTCATTGAAATTAACTTTACTAATTAATGTAGATTAACATAGTTACAATTTTGAGAAATAAAATCGAAATATATACATTTATTTCTGTTCCTTATATCAACAGCATTTAAATTTTTATTATAATTTTAAAAGAAAGTGCAATTAAAGAGAATAAAGATAGCTGTAAAATATCATATAAATTAATTCATTCATTCATTCAAAAAAAAAAAAAAAAAAAATAATAATAATAATAATAAATAAAAAAATAAAAAAATAATTTCAAACATTTATAAATTATTATTATTATTGTTATGGTATTTGTATAAATAAGAAAGTTTTACAATTCATTTTTGCATACCATTTTAATTTAAATTATCTAAAATTAGTAAATATTACGTTCAAAGTGTTTATAGTTTGTGCTGCATATAATTAATTAATCATTTATGATTTCTGATAATAAAAGTTACGGAAATTTAAATTTATGAATTGGAAATACAATGCAGACTAAATTTTGCGCTGCTAAAGCTATTTTAAATTACAGCTTTAATTTTTCTGAACCCATTTTTCTTGCATAGAAATGATAAAGTCTGTTGCTATATTTCCAAAAGGTTTTTGAAATATCAATCCAGTTTCGTCTACATGTACATTCTCTTCCTAATGCCACTTTGGAAATATTTTTGGACACAAAGGGCTTTTGTTCGAACGGACACACCCCCAGTTGTGGGGGAAAAATGTTCGAAAATTTTTGGTGTAACTTCAAGGGACATAACAGGGGATTTTCAGGGTAGCTTTCTCCTAACAATAAGATTACTTTTGAAGTAGAAACGTGACATTAGTCACACGCTGGGAGGGTTAAATTATAAGATGTTTTTAAAACCAAAAAGCCTAAGATAAAATTCCAAAAATGATTTATAAGTACAGAATATTAGTTGATTAACGAAATGTAAACGCAATACTAAAGAATCATCATAGTTTTTTTTTTTTTTTTAATATATTCATAACATTGAAAACCGAGCGTTAGAGCTCCAAATAAATGCAAACAGTTTATGTATAAAATAAATATATAAAACCTTTTATTAAACAAAACTGATAAAACTAAAAATTATCTTCGTTGGTTATGACGCATTTATACTGACATTTACAGATTTCAAAACTAAAAATATTTAAAATTTATTAACAATTACACAATATATTATTGGAATAGCAAAATGCAAAACCAGTAACGCATTTAGAATGATTATAGTTGTTCGCTATTCAACCATTACTACAATTTCCAAAATTTTCATATAAAGTTATGAACTCCATTAATAACAACCACCTTTTGACAATATAAAAAATATCTGAAATAACATGCAAGAAAAAGATATTATTTACCTATTTATTGTGGTCTTGTAACATTAGAGATGATAACGGCAGCTGCTGTTCGTTGCTAGGGCCAGGTGTATTTGTAGGATAGGATCTAGGAACCGTAAACGTTTTACCTAAGAGGAAATCCTAGTCTTGAGGTCTTGGGATTGAGAGAATAATAGTAAACATCGTAGGGTCCCTCCCCCATCTCAACGCTATCTGCAGGTTCAGGCGCCGTAAAGTATTCCATTGCAAAAGAAAGTTGATTTTCTTCCAAGGGTCTACGTGATACATAGCACGAATCTACGAAATAATAGAACGAAGGACATTTAAGTTAAAATAAGTGAATGACGGATAAAGTAAGTTGTCATAATATTTCTAATGTTTATATTTATTTTAAGTTGTTATATACTTTTATCTAATATCTGAAACAGACAGAAGAACATTTTTAGAAAAAAATAAAAATAAAGTATCAACATGACATGATATGATTGATGTTATTACCTCTAAAATGCTTATTTGCAAATAAGTACCAATTCCATTCGAAATAAATCTACTTTGAAAAAAAAAAAAAAAAAAAAAAAAAAAGCAGCTTAATAAAAAAAAAAAAAAATATTTATATTATTTTCAATTATTTACTCAAAATTTTGATTTATATATCTGTACTGATAAGTATAAAGGATTTAAGTCCATATTTTTTATTTTTCAGGAGACGAAAAATAAAGTTAAACTAACTAAAAACTAATCAGAAGAATCGATTAGGAAAAAGGGATTATGTTGGTTTATACCATTCAGTGATTGTCAATCTTCATTTAATAAAGGGAAAAATTTGAATTAAATATTTTATACAAAGATTAATGCTAAATTTCTGACTTGAATCTTTTTTTACCAATGGATTTTCTCAAAGACTAAATGACATGGATTTAAATCCTTTATACCAATCGATAGAGAATTTTTTTCTGCGTCTGACTGTGTACTTAACTCAAAATCGACATTTTTGGACTTAAATCCTTTATACTTATCAGTACAGATATATGCAGTGAAAAACGTTTAACACGAAACTGAGGGGACCGAAAGATGTTTTCGTGTTAAAAGAATTTCGTGTAAAAAGATTCGTAAAAAAAAAGTACTAAACTGGCCAATGTTTTTCCATATCGTCAATTATTATTTTCATTTCCTGTAAAATTACTACTAATTACATCCATTAGGATAAAAATCAAGTACAAATATTATTGCTTTTTGGGGAAAAAATCCGATATCTTTTACTGTCTTTTTTAGCACCATATTGTTCAAAAATTGATCGAGATTATACATTGTTTTATTCATCTCTGAATTCGAATGTGTATCTAAATAACTGCGGATCCTACTCATTATTTTCTTCATGTCTGAAGCAGAGGAGACAGGAACTGCATCGGCGATTCACTTGTCAGATTTGTCATCAAAATTTACATAAATTGTTTAATGATGAACGATGTAAAAAATCCCATTGTCGGTGCTGTAAACACATGATCATCGAAGGCAACATATTGCAGCATAGTTGCCAACATTTTAATTTATTAAGGAGCATTTTTAGTCCCGCTTTTAATCCGCACAACTTTATTTATAGACTATTTTCCTTCAATATGTAACTACGATAAAATAAAAGAAAATTACCCTAAAGAAAGAAATGGTATGGAAATAAAGGCGGGTCTAAAATGCTTTGGAATAAATTAAAATGTTGGCATCCCTGTTGTAGCAAACATGCCACTGAAGATCGAAAGTTAAACGATTTTTGTTTCGTGTTAAAAGAAAAAAAATGTATTAAATGGCATAGTATACTGTCCGGAACGCTCTATTATTTCATGTTAACGGTGTTAAACGTACAGTCGGTAACAAAAGTGTCCGAATACTAGCAAAAATTCCTATGTAAAAAAAGTACACTTCATACGGTTTTGTTAAATAAATCCTGGTCGAATCCTGTTCTTAGTCAGTCTAAGAACATGATTCAATAAGGATTTATTTAGTAAATCTGTATGAAGTGAACTTTTTTTACATAGGAGTTTTTGCTAGTGTTCGGACACTTTTGTTACCGACTGTATTTCACTGTATTTCACTGTATATCTATTGGCTTTGATAATGTTCCCCTGCATGTTAAGTATTATTACATTTTAAATTTATAATCTTATACATTACATATATCATATGTATATATATGTATATATAATCAATAGAAGAGAGTATTGGTTTTGTAAAAATTTTCGCCTTCCAGTTTTCGTTGAATTAACACGTTTTAAGAGTTCCAGAATATGATTTGACCCTTTTTAGAAAACGTATGTGTATATGTATGCGTGACAAAAAATTTGTGGCAGTTGTATCTCAAAAACTACTGCAGAGAATTTCGTATAAACTTATATGTATTAGTTGCATTGTGACATAGAAGAAGGCTTATCAACTTTTGGGAACATTGCCCAACGGTTAGCTTTTCCATCAATATGGCAGTATAGGACAAAATTTCGCATAAATGTGATAAAATGAGACTTTTTTTTTTTTTTTAATAAAAATTCGCTATGAAATTAAAAGAAGGAAAATAAATTGTAATGGAAAGAATCATCTAGGAAAATGTGTACAGTCGGTAACAAAAGTGTTCGAACACTAGCAAAAATTCCTATATAAAAAAAAAGTACACTTCATACGGTTTTGTTAAATAAATCCTTGTCGAATCCTGTTCTTAGTCAGTGTAAGAACATGATTCGATAAGGATTTATTCAACAGAACCGTATAAAGTGTACTTTTTTTACATAGGAATTTTTGCTAGTGTTCGGACACTTTTGTTACCGACTGTATGAAGGAGCATCGCTTTTATCCTGAGCGGGGAGTTCCTCTCCTCCCCTCCCATTCAATGTGTAAATTTTCAGTATAAATATTTTTTAAAAATATTCGTCAATACTTTCAACACAACTGGCTGAATATTAGATCTACGATAATTTAAAGCAGTTATCGATTTCTTTTATTTTTAACCTAACCGCCCCTGCCCCCTCGCCTTATAAAAAAAAAAAAAAAAAAAAAAGTATATTTTAAGATGTTGTCTGTAGAGCATAAAACGAACTTTATTTAACCATTTAGTGTTATAATTTTATGAGATGAAAATCGTCTGCATTTCTGTATACAAACCTATATTAAAAATAATTCAAATGCAGTTTTATTTGACCTATAATTCTGTGTCTCATACCCCGTTTGAATACTGTACTTACATTTATATAGAATTCATACTGTTATTGAATTTAAAAGTTCATTCCAAATTACTTAAACAATTTTCTCCCACCCCACTCCTTGGAGCTTATCAATTTTGATTGAACTTTAAAAGTACCAATCTCATATAAACTTCAAAATAAAATATTTGAATTGCCTGAAATTATTTGTTTTTAAATTACATTAATTAAAGATCAACCGATAAAAAATTTGACTTTAGTATTCGAGAAAATTTAAGACGCATAATTATACAGGAATTTCCTCATTTTAAATACATGAGTTTGATTGCTTTGAGACGGAAAGTTAAAGTCAGAAAAATGGTCACCAGCAGTGATAATTTTTTTTGTAACTCAAGAAATTGTCTACATAGAGGAAAATGTAAATCACTAGTTTCATTTTAACATTCTGCAATATTTTCTACAAATTTCAAGCATTTACTATAAAAAAAGTTACCAATACAGAAAGAATTTCCAAAATTTTCCCATTTCCGAGTGGAACTGTATGTGTTTTTTGAAACATTTTCATGCATTTACAGCTAAATTCCTTTGATGAAGTATTATAACTTAGTAAATGAACTCCATAAATTTCTAAAACACACTATTAAAAAACCCGTAAATTTGCGTACTATCGCCTATAAAAGCGATCAAAACCGTCTTTTATCAATAAGACGTGTAAACCGTATTTTCTGATACGACCTGATATTTTCAACTGTACAATATTTTTACGGTTTTACGGGCAAACCTTTTTAATTAACGGATATTCGGCGGAACATTTGCTGATGACAAAACCTGTAAATATACTGATTTTTTTTCCTACATTGAATACGAATTTGTTTAAGATTAAAATAACTAAACACGACCATCCCACAGGTGAATGAAAATACGTACTCGTGCAGCATTTGTACGTACTTTTTATAACCTAATAAATGGTCGAGTTTAATTATTTTCATATGATTCTTTTCGTTAAAATTAATTTATAGATAAAGTAGAGTTGTGTTGAGTGGATTTAACGACACAATATAGCAGTGAGCAATTAACGATGGTCGGGGATTCACTCTAAAGGTGCAATCAGACGTAAGACTATATATTCCAAAATATAAGCTATTGCCGCTCAAAAGTGACCAAACGACTTCAGTAAGGTTGTTTTTAAGCATAAACGGAAGAACGAAATCCAGAAATGTAAACAACGGACCCAACATTTTGCTATTATTGCCCCCAAGGATGTTTATAAGGGAAAAGAACACAGGGCTGTAATCGCGATTCTCTGATTGGAGGATTTCGTTCTAAAGACTACCGTATGTGATTTAAACAGTCGAAAACGCGTGATTGACGAACATACGTTCGGCAGTTTGTATCAAACGGCATATTTGCATAGGCTGACCATATGTCCTCGAATGTCGAGGACATTGTTCAGTATACAGTACCTCATTATACAGTATACAGTATTCAGTATACAGTACCTCATTGTTCAGTATAAATAATTATAAGATAAAAAACTTTTTATATACCATGTTTTTAAATTTTCTGTCGAATCATAGCTATAGAACTGCATTAGCACATTATCAATGTGTATAAAATTTCTGATAATGACGTCAATTTTTGTAATATGCATAATTTAACTTTTTACAATTTTTTAACGCTCACGTTTAATTAAATGTATTTATTTTTATGTCGAAAGAAAACGAACTCGTATTTTTTTTTTTTTTTTTTTTTTCAACAGTTAAATTATAGCTAAAATTTTAATGGCTATTTTAAAACTATTATGAGATTATTATTTTCATATTTTAATTAATTATAAGAATACTAATCAAAAATTCGAAAATCGGACATCGAAGTATTGTGTTGTCATCAGGTTCTGAGCTATTCTGAAAGTTTCAAATGCCTAGCTATTAGGGAAATTAGTTAAAAATCGATTGCAAGGTTTGTACCGGACAAACAAACAAACAAACAAACAAGAATCGAAGTTTATAAAAACATGGTAAAATCTACTCTTCGTTCGTAATAAAAATACTTCTTTCCAGCTGTCTTCATTACTCTTAAAATTTCCTGGTATGTAAATTCAAAATAAATACATTTACTATGTTATTTTTTATATTTTATTAACCTATCAACTCATTTTGAAATTTATTCAACTCGGAATATGGCTTAACCTTGAGGTAATTTAACTAAAAGAGCTTTTCACAATTGTCGTACAGAAAAAAGCAGTTGTAAATAACTTTTTAATTGTAATAAGCACATACGCCTGCATTTAAAAAAAAACCTTGTCTATTGCAGGTCGTTAAGGAAGTAACTTTATAAAAAAAAAAAAGTTTACGCATTTTAGACAATTTACGCTTTTAAAAATAATAATTAATAGCTAGTTAATAGCTATCTTAGTCAGAATGGAGAAGATAAATGTGATTATACGGTGAAGCTTTAGTATCCGAATGACTGAAATAATTTAAATTATTTAAGAGGCCAAGCAGCTTCTAAAAATATCAAATAAAAAAATATATAACCTTAAGTGTCAAAGAGGTTATTTTGTGAGTGCGTGTTAATTTAAATCTTGTAGAAGCGTCAGTATGGAGTGAAACATTAATTTTCGGTAAATTGTATTTTTTTAAATGAATGTCTCCTATGAGATTTGAAATACATGAAATACATGAAATGTGAGATTTTAACCTTGAATTACATGTATTTTAAAAAAGTGGAAAAACTATTATTATTATTAAATATATATATTAAAAACACTTTTAACACACGTAAATTTAAATTTTTATTTAAAAGATGTTAAAAAATTTTTTATCCGAAGCTTTTCGCTTTAATAGTAAAGCATCGTCAGGGATTTTTAATTAATCGTTTCCAAAGAGCAGTTTTAAATAGTTTAAAATAATTTAAAACTGCTCATTGGAAACGATTAATTAAAAATCCCTGACGATGCTTTACTATTAAAGCGAAAAGCTTTGGATAAAATTTTTTTTAACATCTTTTAAATAAAAATTTAAATTTACGTGTGTTAAAAGTGTTTTTAACATATTTAACAAATGACACGTGTTCAACAAATGACACGTGTGTCTCTCTTTTTTTCTTAGAGATTATTTATATTATTATTATTATTATTATTATTTATTTATTTTTTAATAACTTACACTTTTAATCAATTGTATTTCACAGTCAGAATAGTGTTGATATCATTTGCAAAGAATGGAAATAAGTTAATAAAATAAATTTAAAAATTCTAAAAATTCGCCGATAAAATTTCACCAAATGGTGTGGTAGGCGAAGTTTCCTGAATAATTTGAAATATATAAATATATGTACTATATAACGTAATAATATGTAAATATAAAACGTAATAATATGTAGCATATAAAAGAAACATATTACCAATCCCAATTTCATCCAAAAAATTATGTAAATATTGCCATGAATAATAAAATAAAGATGAATTAGACCACAATAAACTCTCCTACAGGGTACGTGCTCCAGTGATTGGCATGCTCCAGTAATTGACATCTTTCCTGAAACAATTAATAAATAAGAATTGTGCATAGGTGGACTAGTTGGCATAGGTGGACTCTGCTCAGTTCCCCATCATATTTATGCTCTCATAAATTTCTAGCGCGAGACATATTATAATCATGTTAAAAAAAGAAAAAAAAATGAATTTTACCAATGCTTGATACAGTGACAGAACGAAATCCCCGCTTAATAGGCTATCCACTGTTCACTTTGATATATTTATCTTATTCTAATCTATTAATTTATTTTATCAGGGTCAATTCCATTGTTTAGTTTTCATGCTACTATTTCCAATGCAATAATCCTCAATATTCATATTTATATGAAAAATTTACAATTTCGCTATGTTGATAAAATCGTAAATTACGAATAATTTACGAAATTTTCCTATTAGAATATTTGTATTCAATCATGTTCAAACAAATATCATAAATGTAATTTTGAAGTGGTCTAATGTATTTATGATCCTCAAAATGGAAATTTATGCTCAATTTTGCCTTATTCTGACATGTTAAGTAAATCGTGAATTCCATATAACTTACGAATTTTTTAAACTGGAAAAATCATAGTCTATGATATTCATGCCAGTATCCTAAATAATATTTCGAAAGTGGTTTGACATCTTTACGATGAAAATATCCCTCAAGATTGACGTTTATGTGAAATTTTGCTCTATTCTGCCATGCTAAGAAATTCGTAAATTTCCAATAACTTACGAAATTTTTATATTGGAAAATTCATAGTCATTAATATTCATGCCAGTGTTCTAAATAATATTTCAAAAGTAGTCTGACATCTTTACGAGGAAAATATCTCTCAAAATTGACGTTTATGTGAAATTTTGCCCTATACTGCCATGTTAAGAAATTCGTAAATTTCCAATAACTTGCGAAATTTTCAAAGTAGCATATTTATAGTTACTGATGTTCATTCCGGTATCAAAACTGATATTTTAAAGCTGGTCTGACATTTTTACAGTAAAACGTTTCCATTTAATGCACGTTTAAGTGAATTTTTGTCCTATTCTCCCATGTTAAGAAAATCGTAAATTTCTAATAACTTACGAAGTTTTTAAATTCGAATGTTGCAAATGAATACGGTTCTTGCCAGTGTCGAAAGTAATATTTTAAAACTGATCTGACCTCTCTGCGACAATTTGTTCTTGAGATATCGTGTACACAGATTAACAAACTAACGGACTAACGGACTAAGGGACTAACTGACACCCTAAAGACAGACACCATACAAATTTTGTCATTTTCGGATTCCTCACACCTGAAAATGTGTAAAAAAGTCAAAAAACCGAGGTCGAAAATTTTCACGATTACCAAAGTTCCCCATACCTATAGTATGATGGGGAACTAAAAATAAAAGCACAGGTTTTACATATAAGAATAACTTTGTATGTCGAACACTGAAGCATAGCATGCCAATAACAGGTAAAATGAAAAACTAGCAGTGTCAAACACTGGAGCATATGATGCTAATTGCTGGTAAAATGAAAAACTGGCAGTGTCAAATACTGGAACATTGAGTGGGCGTAAAATAAAAATTCATTAAAAAAAAAAAAAAAATCAAATGCATATATTTTAACATACATGTGGTTCTGCAAGTCTTTCATACCATAGATATTAACCATATCATCCGGCTAAACAAAAAATTGGCACATTTTACACTTACGTGTATCGTGCCCTTAAAGTTTGTTCTGATACTTCTTCTCTTACAGAAGAACTGAATTATTTAAAGTCTGTTGGTATTAAAAGAGGTTTTAGACCCTCTCTAATTGATAAAGCTCTCAAAAAGTTCAGTAGGCCAACTTATAATTCTACTCTTTCCATTGATGATAAAATTAAACCTGATAATCTTGTCTTACCTTTTTATCCCCCCCCCCCTTATGTTTTTAATTAGCCAAAGTTTTGAAGCGTTTCAATTTTCACGTTATTTTTAAACCTGTCAATAAATTCCAATTCCCTTCAACCAAATCCCCTGTTCCTGAGCTTCAAAAATGGGGTATCTATAATGTCCCTTGTAATAACTGTGATTTATCTTATATTGGTCAAACTAAAAGAAATCTTGAATGTCGTTTACGTGAACATTCTCGGTATGTTGTTAATCAAGAAATTTCTAAATCTTCTATTGCGAAGCACAGTTGGGAATTTCATCATAGTTTTAATTTTAAGAGTGCCAAAATTATCTTTCATGCCAAACGCGTTTCCGAACTGGATTTTTTGTAAACTTAGACGTAAACGTGTAAAATTTCTTAACCATCTGAGATTTCTTCAAAAATGTAAATATAACAAAGTTATTCCTAATTTTATTAAATTGCAGTGTTCTGTTCCTGTAACTGGTAGAGTATCTAAAGCCTTATTTCGCTCCAAATTTATTCTCTTAAATGCTTGTATTCAAGATTTTCGTATCGCCAAAATTGAGGAAGAGCTTTATGAGCTTCATCTCTTCCTTGGAAAAAACTTCAGTGATTTTGCTGTTTCGAAAAATGATAATTATTTATCCTTACATTCACTTAATTCTGCTCATCAGCGTAATTTAGATTCTAAGTTTTCTGTTTTGTGTAAAAACCAAAAATCCTCTCGTAAAATTAACAAAGTTCCTGAAGAAAATTACATTGTTAATCTGTCTTCACATAACTTAACTGCCTAACAAAATAAAGTGTTAGAACTCGGTTTAAATTTTTCCCAATCTTGTAAACCTTCAATTTCTAAATTAATTGCTCCCATTGAGGCTTCTTTAAAATATAGTAAAAAATCTACCTCTCAAAAAGAATCTCTGCGCCATATTCTTGCTGATTGCATTTCTCCCAATAATTCCAATTATAAATCTAATCTTTCTAAATCTGAAAGTGTTGCTCTTAAGGAACTTAAATCTAATCAAAATCTTGTCATTAGTAAAGCAGATAAAGGTGGCCAGATTGTTCTCATGGACAAAACTGATTATGTTGATAAAGTTAATTCTCTTTCATCTGAAGGACCTTATACTGAAATTAAAAAAGACCAAACTAAATCTCTTCTAAGCTCTGTTCAAAAAGCTGTTAAAAATTCCACCGTTCTTCATGACAATATCAAATTCTCGGTTTCCCCTTCTTCAGCAATTTGTGCTCGTTTTTATGCTTTACCTAAAGTTCATAAAAATAATGTTCCCCTCAGACCTATTGTTTCGAATATTGGTACTGCTACTTATCCCCTCTCTAAATTTTTAGCTTCTATTTTTTCTCCTTTATGCAGCACTAATAGTCATACTATAAAAAATTCCTATGATTTTGTTATGAAGTTAAATAATTTCAATCCTGTCAATTGCTCAATGTTATCTCTTGATGTGAAGTCTTTATTTACTAACGTCCCCACTGAAGGTGCGCTTAATTGTTTAGAAAAAAGGTTACGCGAATTTCATTATTCTGACATTGAAATCAAAGAATTTGTCAATCTAACTAAACTCTGTGTTTTCAAAACTCCTTTGAATTTAATACAAAATTTTATAAACAGTGTGATGGTTTAAGTATGGGTAATCCTTTATCTCCTATTCTTGCCGATATCTATATGCATTATTTTGAGGAAAATTATTAAAGATGTTAAATTTAAAATGCTGGTTACGTTACGTAGATGACACTTTCATTCTTGTTGAAAATCCGTTTGATGTTTCTGCCATTCTTAATATTGCTAATGCTATTGATCCCCATATTCAGTTTACCTTCGAGTTAGAAAATTGTAATCAACTTCCCTTTCTTGATGTTTTAGTTACTACACTGGTCAAAAAAATTAAGGATCAGCCCATTTTCTCTTTCTCTTCTTTTGCACATAATTTTTAAACAAATAAACATATGAACATAAAATTTGGATGGCCTGTTCATTATCATATTATTAACCGAATCTTATGTAATTTTAGCATAAGAATAATTTTTAAGCTAATAAATATTCAGTTTTCTCGCAAAAGTAAGCTTTGGGAAAAATGAAAAATTTCAACAAATTTAGGAAAGAACACATAATGAAAAGTGGTGTTAAGGATGCATTAGAGATAGGTAAAGACGCTCATACCTTGAAATGTTAAACTAAATCTCGATTTTTCTTTTTGTATTAACTTTTCTTTTTCTTTTATAATGAACTTTTTAAAAATATATAATTACTAATTTGTAAACTATACTCAGCACTAGAATAATAATGATGTCGAAAAATAATTGTATAATGAACATCTTATCCAATTTTCATGTTTGTATGCATATTTTTTAAAAAGTTATTCACATGCGAAAAGAAGAAGAAAAAAAAAGAAACAGAAAATGAATGCAGGTAGAAAGATTTGGTTGTAATCTAACATAGGAACGCGTGTGCGTCTTTACCTATCTGTAAGGCATCCTTATGACCATTTTTCATTAAGTGTTCTTTCCTAAAATTATTGAAATTTTTTATTTTTTTAAAAGCTTACTTTTGAGAGAAAACTGAATATTTATTAGCTTAAAAATTATTCTTATGCTAAAATTACATAAGATTCGGTTAATAATATGATAATGAACAGGCCATCCAAATTTTATGTTCATATGTTTATTTGTTTAAAAATTATGTGCAAAAGAAGAGAAAGAGAAAACGGGCTGATCCTTTAATTTTTTTGACCAGTGTAGATACGATTCCTCTTTTAAAACCTCTGTGTACAGGAAACCTTTCTCTGTTTCTAACCCTCCCCATGCTCTCTATAATCATCCGGCTAAACAAAAAATTGGCACCTTTTACACTTACGTGTATCGTGCCCTTAAAATTTGTTCTGATACTTCTTCTCTTAAAGAAGAACTGAATTATTTAAATTCTGTTGCTATTAAAAGAGGTTTTAGACCCTCTATAATTGATAAAGCTCTCAAAAAGTTCAATAGGCCAACTTATAATTCTACTCTTTCCATTGATAATATTAAACCTGATAATCTTGTTGTCTTACCTTTTTATCCCCCCCTATGTTTTAAATTAGCCAAAGTTTTGAAGCGTTTCAATTTTCACGTTATTTTTAAACCTGTCAATAAATTCCAATTCCCTTCAACCAAATCCCCTGTTCCTGAGCTTCAAAAATGGGGTATCTATAATGTCCCTTGTAATAACTGTGATTTATCTTATATTGGTCAAACTAAAAGAAATCTTGAATGTCGTTTACGTGAACATTCTCGGTATGTTGTTAATCAAGAAATTTCTAAATCTTCTATTGCGAAGCACAGTTGGGAATTTGATCATAGTTTTAATTTTAAGAGTGCCAAAATTATTTTTCATGCCAAACGCGTTTCCGAACTGGATTTTTTGGAAAATTTAGCTATTTACCTTAATCGTTATAAAATTGTCAATGAAAAATCTGATTCCACTTTGCTGTCTACAGCCTCTAAAAATTTGTTTAATTCAATTAAATAATTTCCTTCATTATGTTTATAACATCATATTAGTTTTAATAAAATATTTGTAATTAAAATAAAAATAATAATAATTAATGGATAAATTTTATTAAATTAACTTATTAGTTTAATATTATTGAAAAAAAAATAATAATAATTGTTTACTCCTTTCCTCCCTCCTCTTTTTGTGGTGTGTGTGTCCGTGTGTTCCTCTCTGATTGGTCCTGTCCTGCATGTTGCTTCCTATTGGTTGTTTGTGTTGCTCCTCCCCCTCTGGATTTTGTCCTGCTTTCAGTCTTGCTTTTGCCTCCAAGGCAGTTGCACGTGTTTGCACCTGATGAAGAAAGGCTACGTCCTTTCGAAACCGGTTGTGCTGATTTAAAATTTATGGTGTGTGAAGAAGTTTTAATTTCTTGCTATTAACTTAACATTTCCAAAAATAGTTTCTGATGACTGAAACATTAAAAACATCAGAAACTGCTCAAAGTGTGAATTACTGGAGCAGTTACCCTATGTATATATATAAATGAAATGAAGCTTATTCTTATTTTCTAAGTAATTGGTACACAATTTTGTACAATACAGAATTCATTTTAGTACGACAGGAATTTTTCTTTTAGTCTATTCTTCCATACACTGTTAAAAATTTCAACAGAAGACTCTGTGTAATTTATTATCTGAAGTCTTACGTAAAATTACAGAGGAAAATAAGCGGAGATGTTAAAAAACTTATTTCATACATTCATTTTAATAACTAATATTAATTTAATTAATTATTGGTGAGAATATATTTCGGACTTAGAAGGCTTTTTCTAAAGTAGAAACAGTCATTTTTAATTTTAATTAAAAAAATGAATAATAAAACTAGGTGAAGATACAGAATAAAGATTGAGAATCTCGATTATTTACTTTTAAGTGAGAATTACTGTAAATTTACAGAGACTCTGGATAAATATTTACATTAAATTTACAGAAATTTTTAACAGTGTATAAAGGCATGTGGTAACGGTTACTATATTAGTTTTTATGAATCTCTTTGGAGCAGCTTATAGAACTTTAATGACAGCTCTATTTTTGTGGTTATTTTGACGATGAATTAAAATGGCTAAAGCAGTTTCGCAAGTAAAGAACTTGGCGAAAAACGTCCGTTCCATTTCTTTAACAAGATTTTTGTACTAATTTTCTTAGCATTTCTTTTTCTTAATTAAATCAATTTATAGTTATTCTTTTTTTCATTCACTCGTTTATTTATTTATATTTGCCCCCCCCACCCCCTAATAATTAGAAAGTTAAAATGGAGTTTTTATTTAATATCGTTTGAACCAATATTATCGGACTGAACTAGAAAATATAGCGTTGGGTAGATTTTGTCCTAATTAATAAGTGTACCAATTTTTGTAGCAATCGGTTGAATGGTGTAACTCTGCATAACGAAATAAAATTCCTGAGAGATACAATGACAAACTTTATATATTAAAAAAAGAAAAATAATGTTTGCACGTTCATTCAAGGAGATAGCATCAAAACGGCTATAACGAAAAATCGCTATCTAAAAAAAAAAAAAAAAAATTGTACGACCTGTCGTGCTAAAAAATAAAAGAAAATAAATAAATATATAAATAAATATGAAAAAAAAAAAAAGAAAGAAAGAAAGAAAGAAATACACTGTGAGGATTAGATATATTTAGGAGTCTGAAAAAGGGCTGAGGGAAAGAAAATTATCGTAATAATTGACGAGATTTAGGGATTTCCATGATGTTAAATTCAAAGTTCCGATTCATTATCTTCATTCTATATCAGCACATATTTTTTATTGCATATGTTTGAAGCATCGAAATTTAAGTTGATAGCTGTGAAATAAGCTTTCCAAATATGGTGTGTATTTTCTCTTTCTTCAAGCAAATTATCTCCCCCCCCCCCTTTTTTTTTTTTTTTTTTTTTTTCTAAAGTGACAATATGAAAAACTGATACTACGAATTTGAAGCATTACTAGGGATCTTCTTAAATTTCTAAAATACTAACTTTTGCTTCCCGTGCCTTTTAGGATATCAGGCCCTACGTTGCCTTTTAGGATATCAGGCCCTACGTTCATTACTTCACTGAAACAGTGCCAAACGACTTCAATTATTTTATCGACTAGAATTCCACTACCACTCCAGAATCCAAGTATCACTGTTTAACGGTATTCAGAGATATGCAAAGTTTTAAAAAATCCCAAGAAAGTTTTAAAACTTTATTTTGATTTAGAACTTTAAAATTTTAAAACTTCACTTTGATTTCTTAAACTCATTTTTTAGAGTTTAAAAAATTTACCTACCGCATTATGAAATAGACAAAAAACGTATTTGAAACATACTTTTTTATTTACGAGGGTTGTCCGTAAAATAAGGTTCCCAACGAATTTTCACAATGAAAAACATGTTTATTGGCATTGAATAATACATATATGGAAAGCTCAGACTTTCCCCTATTTTTTCGACATAATCACCGTTGAGATAATGCATTTTTGCATGCGGTGTGCCATCTTCTTTATGCCTGAATCGTAGAACTCTGCCGCCGCAGTCCTAAAGGACCCTTCAGAGACTGGCAAGTCGGCTCTATTGATTGTTTCTTTGATCTGGTTTAGGAGATCGACGCTCACTGCAATCGAAGCTCCCAAACCTCCTAGTGCGATAATTGCATGAGAAGGGGGTCTCTTTTGTAAAAGAGCAATAAAAAGTAATGTCCTTCATTGTAAATGTGTGTAACATTTCAAGGGTCACTTTCGGACAATAGATAATTTTTGAGTTTTGACGCGCTGTATGTTGCCAGTGTCTGAAGGGAGCCTAACGGTCTGTGAAAATTTTGTGAATGCAGGACTTGCTGACATCAGGGATCATCTCGCTGAGGTCCCGAACCATCACCCTTCCATCTTTCAGCATTGCTTCTTCCACTTTCGCAATCGTTTCGTCCGAAACCGATGGCCGGCCAAAACGTTTTTCGTCAGGGACACGTTCGTCTTTGAATTTTCTGCACCATTTGCGCACATGTTGCACGCTCATACACTTTTCCCCGTACACTTCACACAGTTGGAAAGAAATGTCCACCGGTGCAGAATGTCCACCAGAGCCTAATTCGCAGCTGGCGTGAGAAGCGAGTGGGAGCTCCATCTCTCACGGCCACCAAGACAAGAATGAACGTCGCAGACAGCTCGCCGGGGCGGGGACTGGGAGAAAAGGAATCAAGCTACAAGTCAGTGTTGCCAAAACCCGCGTAACAGTGTTCCTAGCATCCGCAGCTCTTTGGGACCTTTTTTTTACGGACAAGAATGGTGCATATGCAATAAAAATATGCATATCACCTTAACATAGTACCTTAACAACACAATTGTTCATAATATATCCTGAAGATGCTAACAGAATGTTTTTCATCCATAGGACATCCTGAGGATATCATATGTAGAAGATGTGTTGTTAGGGTGATTAATGGGGATTTAGGGAGGTGGTACTTTAGTGTATCATTAGAACATAGAGATTTAAAAAAAAAAAAAAAAAAAAAAAATCAGGACCTTAAAAACGTTTTTAAAAATATTTACTTTTCGTGTTCCTTATATTTTTTCTAAGATTGATGAGAGATTCTTGAGGCAATATAGGAATTAATTGTAACACACGTGAAGATTGTGAGAAATACCAAACAAGAAGAGTGACATCACTTTATAAATACCTTTCTTCAATAAAAACAGCTGTATGTAGCGTCTAGAGCCATATAGTGTGATTAAAGTGAGGTATATACTTTCTATCCTTATAAATACCTTTGATATTTCTTCGAGAAATTCGATTTTATACTCATTTTAAACGAATGGTGTACTTTAAAATACTGTCAGTAGGTAGATAAAGGACTAATGTATAATTTTAGATATTGAATTATAATTCGATTAAATCATTTATTTTTATACAAAATACTGTAAAATAAAGAATTATTTCGCTTTCTAAATCTGTAATTTAAAAGTATATAAATTTAATGTTTTCTCTCTCTCTTTCTCTCTCTTTTAGAGTAAAAATCTATCAACAAATTTCAAAATTCGATTAAGACAAACATGGTAACCTTGTACTTTACTTAAGAAATACTTTTAAAAAAGATCTTTAAAGAAAAGAAAAAAGTCCTAGATATATTATAAACGTTAAAAACACATTCTTTTAAGAAAGCTAACGAATTAAATACATTTTGTTAAGGTCACTTTGCGAAATACTCTAAATATTACGCTAAAAACTATTTTAGACAAAGAATAGAATAATTGAATATAATTATACTTTCAAGTTTCATGAGAACAAGCGTAGTAAAGTAAAATATTTGTAACCACTAAGAGGGATTTAAAGTGATAATAATAATAAATGATGCTACAGTTTTTATTAAAGTGCTTTTGTTCTTTAATTACGTCTCTTAAAATCTTCCGCGTAAATTGCAGCAATTATTTTCAGAGAACATATAAATTTTACGTTTCTCAATGTCAGATTATGTATTAAAACTAATTTTCTAAACATTATATTTGGTGCACTTTAAAGAGAGATTTTTTTTCTTTTATCAAGATTTAAAAATTTTCTTAAAAGATCGTATATTGAGGTTGCACATCAGTCATATTCCCCCTTTCTTCCTCCTCATGTTATTCTATGGGATTTTTATTGCTTCATATTAATAATATTATAGTTTTAAAAAATTAAAGAACACGTTTTTATAGAAATGTGAACTAAAAAGCACAAAATATCTATCTTAGTATTAAAATGCAGGGTAAGAGAAAAACGTGCGAGTGACACACCATAATATTTACATACATTTAAATCTTTAATTAAAATAATTTAGAATCAAACAAAAATCATTTTTAAAAAATCTCCCCTGAATGGGAGCGAACGCTAGACCATTAGGTTCGTAGCGCGGAGCTGTACCTCACAGCCACAGCGTTCACGTAGGGAAAGTCTTTTTTTACAATATGGATTTTTTGCTTGCTCCCAGAGTGGTTACAAACATACATTGATACATACATACAAACATACAAACATACATAAAAGCGAAGCTAATAAAAGCGTGTTAAAAAGAATATCGTTCAAAAATGAAGTTTTTCGAATTCTGCTTTTTTATAATATTATTCTTTTAACATGTCTCTTTTTAGCTCAAGGATTTCTTTTTTTCTTTCTCTTACCCATAAGGTATTGTTTTGGTGTCAAGTTTTAGAAATTGAGTTTTTTGTTATATTTACACGTTTTGACACGTTTTGACATCCAAAAATCATGTTTTTAGCGGTTGGTCTGTGTGTGTCTGTCTGTCTCTTATCAGCATATCTCAAAAACAAATTATGGCAGAAAGTCCAAACTCGGTATTCTAAATGTGTATGATATAGGTATGCTACACTAAACTTTTCGTTGAGATGACGCAAATGGCTCGTGTACAGGGACACCCAAGAAAATTCAAATACATTACGTCTAGGGGGAAATTTGCAGGTAAGTAGAGTTTAACATCTATAGACTGCACTAAACCAATTGAAACGAAAATATATATTTTACATACGTAAAAACATGTTTCATGTAGAATATGGTATAATAATTCACTGTTCGTTTACAGGGCTACACAAAGGTACTAGATTATAGTGCGACAATACTTGAAAATTCATGGAATTATACTTCAGGTTGTACCATGTGTTATTAATATAAGATTATATTTATGTCCACTACACTGTTAAAAAAAATGCAGAAAAAATACAGAAATTCTCTGTAATTTCAGAAAAAAAGGCGTAAATTACGGAAAAATTACGTAGACAAAACGTATTTTACGACTTTTTTTCTGAAATTACAGAGAATTTCTGTATTTTTTCTGCATTTTTTAAACAGTGTATGTAAAGTGTACATAACCTTCAGAAGACTTACAGGACTACCAATATTTAAGCCATAATATTCTTCTTTATTGTTAGTGAAATTCCCGTACTGTAATATTTTACCATGGCCAGGAATGTTGCTCAGAAATTGAAAATAACTCCTCATACCCAGATGCTAAATAATATATATATTTTTTTAGCTAAATATTCATCGCTTTTCTTTTCTTTTCTGTTTTTTTTTTTTTTTTTGTATATTTACACGTTATTAGGATTCCTGAACACCGAAGTCAAGTTTGTAATGTTTGCTCTTTGTCTGTGTCTGTTAGAGTAAATTAAAAACAAATAATTTCAGGAGATCCAAATGTTGTATTTTGAAGTTAATATGTGTGTTAGCAGAAAAGTATGATCAAGATTGATAAGTTTCAAGGAATGTTGGCGTGAAAGCTGCCCGAATAATTTTAAATAAGCATTTGAAATTAATAACATATTTGAATTCTATATAAATATAAGTACAGTAATGGAACGGCTAACACAGAATTACTTGTCAAATAAAGGTGTTCTGAAGCCTAATTTGAGTTGTTTTACATAGGTTTGCACAACATCGTTATCTTACCCATTAATCTCCAATTTGTATTTATAGTGTTAAATTTCAGGGTAATAGAAAGTCGTGTGAGGGATACACAAGATTATTTAAAATAAATTTAAATATTTTATTTCATTAAATAAATTTTGGACTCTAATTTTCAAACTATAAAAGAAATATTCATTTAATTTCTCTTTTTTTTTTTCTTTTTTTCTATTACTATTTCAAAATATACTATTTAAAAACATTGTTAAGCACAAAATAAATAAATAATAATAATAAAAAATCTGGTGTGTAACAACCACACGACTTCCATTACCCACTATTACATGCATTATATGTATTTTTTGGAGCTAATGTGATCAGAAGACAAAAAAATTTACCTTATGAAGTAGAAACCTGGAAATTTTCTGGTAAGTGAAATTTGATATACGTGTAAAGACATATAAAACAAAGTTTACATAGCGAGTAAAAAAAAAAAAAAAATAATAATAATAATAATAATAATAATGGTACAGTTATTTTTTGAAATACCAATTTCCGATATCTAAAAGTGACCTACCCAAGCAGGATGACTCTTAATTTTCCTGTAATAACCACGTAATACATGAGAAAGGATATATAAAATGAATTTATGTAACAATTTTCAAGAAAATCGTTAGAGCCGTTTTTGAGATACCAACTTTTACCAAAACTTGGCATACTCAATTACTGACCAGAAAACAATAATTACATATATAAGGATATTTAAAAGTGAGTCAATATGACAAGTTTGAAAAAAATCTGTACAGTCGTTTTTAGAACATTTTTCAACGTAGAATTCTTTCAGTCAGATCTGTTGTTAGAAATTATAGCATCACTTATTTTATTTGTTTCATTTTCATAAATTTTATTCAAACTGCGTGTTCTTCCATTTAAATCGTCTGAATTCGTTAATACTCTTACACTGTTAAAAATTTTGTGTTTAGTTGAATCAAAATATGGTACATAGTAGCAGTAATCATAAATCTGTAAAACCTTTTACCATTTTTTGGCGCTTGGTTGAATTAAAACTTGGTGTTATAGTAGTTGCAGCCATATGAAGCTGAGATCGTTTGCTGTTATTTGGTGTGTTTATTCAACAAGAAGCATCAATGGTTGCAACTACTAAAGTAACACGATTTGGTTCGAACTGGCACATTCCACAGCTGCTGTAGTGGGTTCAACCTAGTACTCAAATTAAGAAGTATAATATAAATATAATATTAATGAGATTACATTAAGAAGTATTGAAGTAATACTTCTCAGTCTTAAGAATATTAATTTCCAGTAAAAATTGCAGGACAAATTTCCAGTATGGGTATCTTTCGAAAGAATTCGTCATTATCTTTAAAACGAATGGTTGAACTATTGATTTGTGAGAATTTAAAACCAAGTTGTCGATTATTTTTCATCATAAACAACAACTACAAAAAAAAAGTATTTTCTGTTATTATTTATAACTTTAAGGAAATCGTTTATGCGCCATCAAAAATCATTTTATAATGCAACCAGCTGCTAATAAAGGATAAAAATCGCAGGATATGAAGGGTTGTTAAAACGATCTTCGGTTGTGAAATATTTTATTATAATAAATAATTAAACATAGCGTCACTGTTTTTACGTAATACCTATATGAAAACATCCAATACTATCAACTAACCCCAAAACTCTTCATTTCGATTATGGCTAATAACCAATAACTAGTTTCCAAATTATTACTCTCTTCAACAAAAACTACAGCTTTTTTTGCCATACGATATTCGAAACCCGGTTATTGAATCCACGTGCAAATCTTACCACGTGCAGTGAACACTTTTGCTCCAGGCGAGGTCAGTTGAGAAGGGCTTCGCAAAGACAGTTTTAAAACTTAGTATTGTCATCAGTTGGAAAGAAAGATCTGTTTTTCTTGCATTTGGCTACTGAAAACTAGTATATTGTGGCCACCACAAAACTTCCTTCTGTATTATCCTATGCAAATTCAAGCATTACATATCATTTTATAAAATTACTGCCCACGGTGAATGCTCACGATTTTCATCTCAGAGAAGTATTACAGTAAATAATTACAAAACTTTGAATAAACACCATAAAATGCAATAAACTCGCAACAATTGTTTCGGGTCGAAAGAACACACGACCCCTCTCACAGGAGAACAAAGTAAGCAAGAGTGATGCAGTCAAAGCGGTAACGGCTTTCGATCCGAAACAATTATTGCAAGTTTATTGGATTTTATGGTGTTTATTCAAAGTTTTGTAATTATTACTTTAAGTGGTGCTTTCTTATTATAACACTAAATGTCGAAAAAAAGGGAATTTTGCGCCATCATCTGAGATTTTTTTTTTTTTTTTTTTAATGAAACAAAAATAAATAAATAAAATAAAATAAATAAATTTGTTTTAAATTATCACAAACGTATTGTTTAACCATTCATTTTGACGATATAAACGAGGATTTTTCTTTCTTTCTTTTTCTTTTTTCTTTTTCAAAGATATTCTATATTCAAAATTTACACCCCAAGCAAAGAAGCTAACCCCTACAAATACAAAAGATTTTTGCTATCATAATTATCATATCATTTTTAATTTCACATTGAAAAGTTAAAAATAATTCTAATTATATACATTTATGTGAAATTTTGTCTTAAACTGCTATGTTGAAAATTATGAAGAAATGAGAGTACGAAAATTTTCACAAATCTAATACTCTCTTCTTATATATATATATATATATATACAGGGTGACAAGAAATAACTTGGACACACATGATACATTATAACTTTAATGCTAATGAGAATATTACGACCAAACTTCAATAAATATGAATGCATTATTTTATCTATTATACTTACAAATTTTCAAAGTGGCTACCTTTAGCCTTAATACAGAGCTTTAAACGTGTCACAAAATTTTCGGCTATGTGCCGCAACTCACTTACTGATATTTTATCCCATTCCTTGCATAAGAATTCCTTTAGGGATGCCAAAGTTTTATGAGGTTTAGCACACACCCTTGTCTTCAAGATGGACCAAACAGAATAATCCATTGGGTTCAAATCTGCGGGATACGGTGGCCATTATTGAGCTCCAATGAAGTCAGGAAAATTTGTCTTGCACCAATCTTGAGTGCCTTTTGCTCTGTGTGCAGGTGCGGAATCCTGTTGGAAGGTCCATCTTTTGTATCCAAAGAACTTTTGCAACCAAAGTAAGACAACATCTTAAAAAATGTGTTTGCGATAGTGGTAGTTACAGATATTTGGTTTGAAACTTCGTCCAAGTTATTTCTTGTCACCCTGTATAGAAGAAAGTAAAAACTATTATGAATTTACTTCTTGTTAAAAATGTTTACAGTTAAACCGCTCTTAACCCCCATTTAACCTAATTACGCTCTTAGCTCCAAAATAACACAAAATCACCGCTAAAGATTTTAAAATGCATTAGATTAAACTTTTAGATCTGCTAAAAATAATTATCGTTATGCACATTTATACGAAATTTTGTCCTACGCTGTCATATTAAAAAATATGAAAAATAAAACGGTATGGCTTGTTCGAAAAATTTCACCAAAAGTTTAGAGGTACTAATATATATCAAGGTCCAACTACATATAAATTTGTATGAAATTTTGAGCATTTAGTACTTGTGATAGAGATCTCACAAAATTCATGAAGACGGTACGCTAAATGCTACTGAAACAGCTGTTTGCTTTCTTATTATTTCTATTTGGCGTTCTACACAGTTAAAAATGTTGTTCTAAGATGAACCACTGTAGCTGTAACCATGCGATGGTGAAACCTTATACCAGTATTTGGTGCTTCGTTAAACCAAGGCTTGATAGAGCAATAGCTACATACATAAAGTGGAAAAATCTTTTACCATTATTTGGTGCTTTTTTTCAACAAGAAGCACTAAATCATGGTAGAAGGTTTCACCATCGCATAGTTTCAGCTGCAGTTGTACTGCTGAGTTTTGGTTCAACATAACAAATAGAAGCTATCGTAGTGCCAACATTTGGTTCAACCTTGAACTGAAATTTTTAACAGTGTAGACGTTGTTGTTTGCCTTATTTTTATAATCTCACGTCAAATCTACCATTAATATGCCACAAAACTGTTGGTCACAAACACATAGATATTTTCTAAAGAGCGTTTAATCTTGTTCTAGATATCTCAAAACGTGTAAATCAATCAATAACCGGAGGTCGAAAACCTTCCTGAATTCAATGCTTTATCCTTATGTATACAGAAGCAAGTATAAAGGCTGATTACTTTCTGCTAGTTACTCAATGTGTTTTTATAAAAGACAATTCTAACGTTCATAGCTAATGCTTGAAAACGAAAACGAAATTAAAAGTGAAACAGGTTCAATGAAATTTGTAAAGGTGAGTAAATGGCTTCAAGCAATTTTCGCCAATAATATAAAAGTTATAAAGTAGAGTGAAAGTTCATGACATGCACGTTAATGAGAAAAAACGGTTCAGGAAGAAAATGTGTTTCTAGATTATTTTATAGGAAATGGGTCTGTTACAAATATTTTTTCTCTATATATACGCTTTACTCTGGAAGATTCTAGAGTTTGCACAGGTTTATTCGTCATGTAACCTGGATAAGTATTGTTGAAAAAATACAGGGGCGGTAAAATCTGTTGGTTTTGAAAGTTAAAAAAATTAGAGATTTAAATCCTTGTTTCTTGATATCGCAGCTTAATGTTTAGAAAATAACATTCACAAACGTCATGTGTAGATCAGAATGTTACTCGAATTGGATACGGTGATCTTACTATCTCAGTTTTTTTTTTTTTTTTTTTTTTTTTTTAAGTTTAAAATATATAGATACTTTTACTATTTTAATAATCTTCATCTTCCATAATCTAGAAGAATCTTTAGCTTATCTAACTACCTGACTCATCTATATTTTTAATTTTCTGTCTCGACAAAATTCCATATGTGGTTTTTAAAATTATAACTACATTACGATATGATATTACCATTTTATAAAAATCTCAAAAGAAAAGAATTATTTTTGAAGATTCGTAATTTCGTCCGAACATATAAGCATGAAAAAGTGAGAACAAGACACCAATCTGGTTTAAAAGAAAATCTGGAGTGACTCCACTCGACTTTCCGAACATTGAGTGATTAACAGTTTTGTAGATAAAGTAAAGAAAGAGGAGTTGTTAAACAAACAAAAGAGAGAAAACCATAATAGAGGGTTTGAATATATTTCTCCATATATTACACGAAGTTTTATTTAACGCTACTGAACTTTGAGCCCATAGATCATAATGATAACGAATTTTTCGTTGTCCCTGTAAAAATCTAAAAATGCTAGATTCACCAAAATGCTTATAGTTAGTGCAACATTGATTTATAATATTCGTATAAATTTTCAGCTCAATTGAATAAAGCGTTTGGATGCTACTGCACTTTTAAAAATTTGGTCCCATAGGCCATAATGATAAAGAATTTTCCTTTGTGTTCCTGTAAAAAAACTGTAAGTGCTAGATTCACCAAAATCTATACAGTTGGTGCAACTGTGACATATAATATGTGTAAAAATTTTTTGCTCAGATTAATAATGCGTTTAGACACTATCACACTTTAAAATTTTTGTCCCCTTAGGCCATAATGATAAAGAATTTTTCTTTGTGCCCCTAAAAAAACTGTACGTGCTAAGTTCACCAAAATCTATAGGGTTCGTACTATGGTGACTTACAATATACGTACCAACTTTCAGCTAATCCGAACAAAGCGTTTAGATGCTAGCGTGTTCACTCACAGACATACACACATACATACATACATACATCAACGTAAAAATAGTGAAAACGGACTCAGGGGACCTCGAAACGTATAGAAACATCAAAATTTCGAATTCGGATTTTTGACATGATTACAATACTTTCCTCACTAGTGTTCGGAAAGTAATAAAACAATAACTCTCTGTATCTTCTCTTTAGTTGTAAGGACTAACTATATTCTATCTTTCATATTATATATCATTTCATATGTGACCACTAAAATCATGTCTTTTTTATGATATGATATTATTTCCTTATTAGAAGCTTATAAGGAAAGAATTATTTTCGAAGATTTATTTTACACAAACATATAAGCATGAAAAAGCTGAAAGAAAAGCACCATTCTGGTTTCAAAAATATCATAAAATAGAAAATAGTTAATAAGAATATTTTTCGAAGAATTATTTTGTAGTAACAAGTTTCGTTGAAATGACTAACTGTAATAAATTTCATATGTGACTTATAAAATCATGTCTCTGTTGCTATATGGTATTATTTCGTTATGAGACATTCACAAGGAAAGAATTATTTTTGTAATTTTGTCTGAGCACCTAAGCATGTAAAAAGTGCAAGAAAAAGCACCAATCTAGTTTTAAAAATTAAATGGAAAGTAGTCAATAAGAATGTATTGTTTCGAAGAACTATTTTGTAGGAATGCGAGTTTCGTTAAAATGACTACCAATAGTATCTATTTCATAGCGTATATCATCGCCATATGGGACTTCAAAAATCACGTCTATAGTATGATTCCATTATTAATGGAGAATATTATCTTTTTGTAGGAAACTGATAACTAAAAGAAATATTTTCGAAAATTCTAAATTTCACCCTAGCATATAAGTATGAAAAAGTTAGAGGAAAGTACCAATCTGGTTTTTAAAATAAAACGGGAAATATAGTTAATAAGAATGCGTTGTTTTGAATAACTATTTCTGAATAACGCCAGTTCCGTTGGGATGACTTACTGTCATATATCATTCACAGCGTATATAGTCACAATTTCATACGTGACATCTAAAAATCATGATATCTACAGTGCGGCACAAAAGTTTGAGCACAAGCAAAATTTTTAATAAAACGAAAAATATACATCGAAATTCTTCGAAAGTTATACTGTATTTAGACAATGGAATTACAAGTAATACCCGTTGGCTCTGTGGTTAGAGTACACAACTACAAACCCGAAGGTTGTTAATAATGGAATTACAAAGTCATGTTTCGAATTGATAAACAATTAATTGAAAGGAAAATAATAAATTTTTTCTAAAAAAAAAATCAAAATTGTGATGGCGCAAAAGTTTAAGCACAAATGAGGTTTTACGCAAATATCTCTTTAAACGTGATTAGTGGAGAATAGGCGAATCTTATCCCCTAAAGTATAAAATGTAGGAGATAAGCATTGATGCCAGATGGTCGAAAATCATTTCCCCAAACAGGTCTTCAAATTTCCCCAAATCAGGGGTTTTTTTTCGAAAAAATCCCCAACTTGATTTCTACTAAAAAGAGAAAATAAAATTTTTTTCAAAAAAAAAAAAAATAAATAAATAAAATAAAATAAATATATATATATATATATCAAGCAGATTTAAGTAGATTTAAGCTCAGATTTTTCCCCATATGAAGGCAAGTTTTGAAAAAATCCCCAAATAACAATAAAGCTATTGAAAATCCCTGATCGTAGGGATAAATCATTACGTTGCCAACATTCACAGAAAGTTGAAGAACTCCCCAGATTTATCCCCAAAAATTTTAGAATTCCCCAAAAAAGTCCTCTCAAACATTTGGTCCCCAAAATTGTCCCCAGAAGCCTCAGAAATCCCCAAACTGGCATCACTGGAGATAAGGCTCACCGCTCTAAGAGTAATCAAAATGCTGCAGTTCTCGCCTGAAGAAGTTGCGAAAGTAGAGAAGCTGAAAGCGGAAGGTAAATCAATTATGCAAATGTCACTTATTTTAAATCGGTCCAAACGTGGTATTTAAAGTATTTTGCAACGTGGAAACAATTCAAAATTATGTATCGTTCAGGAAGACCGAGAAAAACCACAATTCGTGAGGATAGAAAAATTAAAAGAATGGCTCTATTTGACAATTTGTCTCTTAATCAGATAAAAAATCGACTTGGTTAAAAAATATCACATAACACCATACGCAGACGAATAACCGAATCAGGATTAATCAAAAAACAAAAACTAGCTCGTAAGCCTTTTCTAGCACAGTGTCACAAACAAGCGAGACTTCACTGGGCAAAACAGCACATGTATTATCGTGACGAATGGATTAGTGTTATTTTCTTTGATGAAAAAAAAAAAAAATGAATTTAGATGGTTCAGATGGATTCTCATTCTATTGGCATGACTTGAGGAAAGATCCACAGAACATATTCAGCAGGCAACAAGGTGGCTGCTCGCTCATGGTAGAGGGCGCTTTTGGCTACAACGGACAAACGTCTCTTTGCTTCCTAAATGGTAGACAAAATTCAAAGAAGTATCAGGAAACTCAGAGTATCATTTGGTGCCGTTTGGTGAATTCCTACGTGGTCCCAACTGCATCTTTCAGCAGAAAAATGCGTCGATTCTCACTTCCCGTTGTACAAAAGAATGGCTTAGATCTTAAAATATCAGTGTGATGAACTAGCAAGCACTCAATCTAGATCTGAATCCCATAAAGAATATCTGGAGAATCCTCTCACGTGACATCTTCAAATATGAGAAGCAATATTACTCAGTGCAAGAGCTCAAATTAGCCATCAAGGAAGCTTGGTGCAGACTCGCGCCCGAATCTTTCCAAAAGCTCGTGTTATCAATGGAAAATTGCGTATTTGATCTCATCAGGTACAATGGAAACACCATAGACTACTAAAAGATTTTTGGACTTTGTGAAATGTAAATATTTTGGTTTTGTGCATAAGCTTTTGCGTCATCTCAATTTTGATTTTAACATGATTTATTATTTTTCTTTGCATCAATTGTTTTCGAATTCGAAACATGAATTTCTAATCCAATTGTTTAGATATAGTAAAACTTTCGAAACATTCCAGTATATATTTTTTATTTTATTAGAAAATCTAGCTTGTGCATAAACTTTTGTGACGCACTGTATTATGATACTGTATTGTCCCTTTAAAGGAAGTTCATAAGTAAAGAAAATGTTTTCGAAATTTAATAATTTTTCCCGAGCATGTGGTCTTATAAAAAAAGTGAGAGAAAAGCACCATTCTCATTTCGAAACTAAAATAAATACTAAATCATTATGTTGTTTCGAAAAATCGCTGAAATTCTCTTTAGAATGACGAGCTATTGTCTATCGTTCAAAATCTAAATCTTGGTAATTTAGTATGTGGCTTTGAAAATCATTTCTTTATTATGTATTATGTTACCATATTATCCTTTATAGACAGCTTATAAGTAAAAGAATTATTTTCGAAAGTTTATAATTTTGCTCAAAAAAATGAGAGAGAGAAAAAAAAAAATCTTTTTTTCGAAAATAAAATTTAAACCAATTTGTTTCTGAAAAAATATTTCGCAATAGTCATTGTTTGAAAGACTATACATGCTATAGATTAAACATACTTCATAGTCGATTTTGTCAAAATTTCATGAAATTCTCATGTTGGGTCCATTTACTTTTTTATTTACTGTACTATTTACTTTTCTTTGCCTGAATATCATGGATAAAATAATAATTTCCGACAATTTATAAACTATACTTGTGCAACTGTAAGAAAACATAATACAAGTATTAATTTGGTTTCAGAAAAAAAAAAAAAAAAAAAACTTAACGCATGCGAATATATTGTTAATAAAGAAGTAGCGATAATGTTCGTTTTTGACTAGCTATACGTCCTTCATAATCTATTTTGTAGAAATTTCATAAGGGACTTCTCAATGAAACCATTTTGTCTTTCTTTAACTGGAAGATCATGGATAAAACAACTATTCTTGATATGTTTTAATTATGCTTGAAAATATATACGCAAAAGAAGAGACAAAAACACAAATTATTGGGTTGTTCAGAAAGTAATTTCGTTTTTCCTAACAGAGGACTTAATTGTATCTTTTTCACAATATCTTCACAATTAAGCTACATTATCATTATATATTGTGACAGCTGATATAGCAAGGCTTGTTTGTGAAATAGTTTGTTTGATTCTGCGTAATAATTTTTGCTTGGTGCCCTACCAAATAAAGAAAGTCGGAAGCAATATTTTCGGCATATTTTGTTTTTTACTATCAAAAAGCCGAAAATACTGTTCAAGCAAGGAAAAAAGTCTTCGTTGTATATGGAGAGGATTTATTGACAGAATGCCAGTGTCAAAACTGGTTTACAAAATTTTACTCTGGCAATTTTGATGTTGAAGATGCATTACGTTCTGGAAAGCCAGTTGATGCTGGTGAAAACAAAATAAAGTATTGATTTATGAAACCACCAAGAACTCGTGAGATCGCTAAGAGATCGATCAAAGTGAATAATATATAATTCAATAAAATATTTATATACTATAAGAAAATCGTCTTTCACTTTCAAAGAAAAAAACGAAATTATTTTCCAAACAGCCCAATATTTATGTGTGTAAACTTATAGTAAAAGATCAAGATGGGAAACGATCAAATCAAAAACAGAGATAAAATCACGTAAATTAAGCAAAATCGTACAATATTCAAAACTTTTTCAAAGGCATACTTTCAATATTGTAAGAAAGGTATACGGTTTTTTGGGCAATTATGAGAATTAATTATGCTAAAAAAATGCCAACTTCTTATACCCAAACCGTAAATAAAAGAATAAAAACGAGTGGAAAACTTTTTTTGGCGGGCTGTTAAAAATTAAATTTGGTTTCTTTAAATATGTGTATTTCATCCTGTGATGAATTTTTTTTTCCACCTTTCTGAGCTTCTCTTACATAGAGGATTTGTTCATGCTTATTGGTCTTTGTGGTTTTGGTGATCTTGTGTCTGTTGCTTGGCTTCTACTGCGCTTAATGTGTCGTTATTGTTCATTACAGGGTTCTCTTTTTTCACCTTGAAATATTGTCCTAGAGTCAACCTTCTTTTCATCAGAGTCTAATTACACGGTCCTATTTCAATTTTCAACAGGTATTGTTGTACAGTACAGTGTATTGGCGTCAGTGCTACTGTTGAACTTGATAATTGAATCAATTTGGGAAATCTTGTTGTTTTGTTTGGCATGTGTATGTCTCTTTGGTGAATTGACTAACTATTCTTCGTTCTCATTCTTTGCTTCTACTATCAAAAGGATTATATATGTGCATATATATATATATAATATATATAACAACTACATCGTAGTATGTATGAGAATCCTTGTAATGATTAGCAGTAGTTGAATTCCGTAATTAAATACGTAAATTTATTAGACTTCATTACATGTGCCTAATCTAAAAATGTTTTCATAAATATTAATTGACTGTTATACAAGGCTGCCACCGGCGAATTTTTTTTTTTTTTTTTTTAATTGTTTTTGTACCGTTACTTTCAAGAAATAAAAATTATAACATATTTACTCAAACTAATCTGCAAGTAGCCTGCATAAATGTATTATAAATTTTATGTTATGGAAATAGTGGTACGAAACTAATAATAATAATAATAAGTCACCTGTGGCACCCCTGATTGTAGCACAGTTGCCAAAGCGCCAAGCTCATAATCGAAGGAATGCGGGTTAGATTTCTGAGCCAGGAAAAGACCTTTGTGTACATTAACTGTAGTTCGTCCACGTAAAATCCGTAGAGGCTGTAATGTTCTAAAAATTAATATTTTTGAGGGTTACCGAAGAGGTTAAACTATTCCCCTACGGTGGATGGAAATTGTGATATTGTCAAGCATCAATTTTATGGCGGTAGCCAAAAGTTACCTTGTAACGAAGGATGTAGATGGCCGTTGGTTATTGAAGTATACTTTAAAAAAACAGTTTCAGAATTCTTGCAAAGTGAACAGACAGTAAGACAGTGATCAGTAATCCAGACATTTTTGTAGGCAAACACGAAAAAATTTATTAAAAATTTTGTTTGATATGCTACTGTCGTATAGGTGTCCATTTTATAAAGTTATTATTATTGGTTAATCAGAATCGGAGTGATTTTTAATAGAATTAAAGTGAAAGCCTAAAACGTCGAATTCTCATGTCAAGTCATGATGATGAAGTGATGCTACGATTTCTTCCTTACTTTTGCCAAAACTCTAATCGAAGCCAAATTTAATATAATAGAGAAAAAAAAATGGTAGTAATTATATTACATATAAACAGATACAATTTTTAAAAAGTTTACCAGATAGTTATAATTCACACGGTCCTCAATAACAGCCAATCTCTCCATGGGAAGGCGGAAGTTTTTAAGAAAAATTAATGTATCATATTGTGAGACAAGAATGCATGCATGGCGACTAACTACATTTATTAGAAGGTTGAAATGAAATTGATTTAGAAAAAGTCATAAGATGCTATTGTAGATCTGCATTAAGTTAAAGAACGAATAATACATGATCGAAAGTTTCAGTAGAGTTGCAATTAGTAAAAGATACATATGTGGGAAGAGGGAGGATGCAAAAATTAAAAGAACATACTGTATGTGAATTTAAGTTGCAATTTAGAGGTCATGAAAATGTGTTCGCTGCATAATTTATATATATATATATATATATATATATATATACATACAATTATATTTTTTAGAATATGTGATAATCGACATCACATACCTAACCAGCTTCATTGCAACACTTATCAACCCAATCTAAATATCTACCTATTGAGCCAATGATGCCACATTTTTATTTGCATTTTTTAATAAAAAATAAAATACAATAAATAATAAAATGTAAGTCAATATTACAGTTCGTAGCACTTTAGATAAAAACTTCATTACGATATTAAATTTTAAATGTGTAACCTTTAAATGCATGAATTTTTATTTTTGGTCATTTAAAATCAATCGGGAAATAGGTGTAGTTAATTAAAAACAAAAACAAAAAATGATGTATTTATACATTACCAAAAAAAAAAAAAAAAAAAAAATAGTCACATTTTTCTTGCATAAATTCCTCAATGTATGCAAACATATAAATATTATTCTTTACTCTTACTTTGTTTTTAATGTTCTCCTTACCAAATTTCCTGTACGTTTCTATTGCTTTTTATATAAATAACCCTAATTCGTAATACCTGCGCCGAAATGAAATTGTACTCAGATAGCGCGCCAACAAATGAAAATTGTCACAGATAAAGAAATAAACTGTCAAAGATTTTTAGTTGCGTTCGGAAACGATGAAATAGTTTTAGTAAAATTAAAATTAAAGAAAAAAAAAAAAAAAAAAAAACTAGTTGGCATAGGTGGACTCAGTTCCCCATCATATATATGTTATCATAAATTTCTAGTGCGGGACATATTATAATCATGTTAAAAGAAATGAATTTGACCAAAGCTTGATACAGTGACAGAATGAAATCCGCGCCTAATAGGCTATCCACCGTTCACTTCGATATATTTATCTTATTCTAATGTATTAATTTATTTTATCTGGGTCAATTCTGTTGTTTAGTTTTCATGCTACTATTTCCAATGCAATAATCCTCAAAATATGCATATGAAAAATTTACAATTTCGCTATGTTGATAAAATCGTAAATTACGATTAATTTACGAAATTTTCCTATTACGCTATTTGTATTTAATCATGTTCAAACAAATATCATAAATGTAATTTTGAAGTCGTCTAATGTATTTATGATCCTCAAAATCGAAGTTTATGCTCAATTTTGCCTTATTCTGACATGTTAAGTAAATCGTAAATTCCAAATAACTTGCGAATTTTTTAAATTGGAAAAATCATAGTCTATGATATTCATGCCAGTATCCAAAATAATACTTAAAAAGTTGTTTGACATCTTTACGATGAAAATATCTCTCAAGATTGACGTTTATGTGAAATTTTGCTCTATTCTGCCATGTTAAGAAATTCGTAAGTTTCCAATACCTTATGAAATTCTTATATTGGAAAATTCATAGTTATTAATCTTCATGACAGTGTTCTAAATAATATTCCAAAAGTATCCTGACATCTTTACGATGAAAATATTTCTCAAAATTGACGTTTATGTCAAATTTTGCCCTATACTGCCATGTTAAGAAATTCGTAAATTTCCAATAACTTGCGAAATTTTTAAAGTAGCATATTTATAGTAAATGATGTTCATTCCGGCATCAAAACTGATATTTTAAAACTGGTCCGACATTTTTACAGTAAAAAGTTTCCATTTAATGCACGTTTAAGTGAATTTTTGTCCTATTCTCCCATGTTAAGAAAATCGTAAATTTCTAATAACTTACGAAGTTTTTTAATTCGAATGTTTCAAATGAATAGGGTTCTTGCCAGTATCGAAAGTAATATTTTAAAACTGATCTGGCTTCTCTGCGATCATTTGTTCGTGAGATATCATGTAAACAGTCTAATAAACTAACGGACTAACACACTAACGGACTGACACACTAACAGATACCCTACAGACAGACACCATACACATTTTGTCATTTTCGGATGCCTCACACCTGAAAACGTATAAAAAAGTCAAAAAACCGAGGTCGACATTTTTCACGATTACATAGGTTCCCCATACCTATAGTATGATATAGGGTGCCTCGATAGGTAATATAGGGACCCTAGTATGATAGGGAACTAAAAAGTGCTATGCAAAGATTGCTACATAAAGAGATATGAGGGATAACTCATGATGCAGATGTACATCGCTATGCATTTAAGGGTTAGTGTTATCATATACGAATTGAATACATTATAGTGCAGCTATTTGAATTTTTCTCAATATTCAAAACATCATCAGAACATCATTGAGAAAGTTCTATACTTTTGCAATTACCAATCGCTGTCTCTCATTTACAAATTTCAAGATAGAATTGATAACATCCAAACTCTTTCCACAAGCATTTATGCTGTCATTCTCTAATAATAGAACATAATTGTTACGTTGCACATGTCGTCCGTGCTCATACTGGAACACGTGAAATTATAGCACGTGTAATTTGTCTAATTACACTTTAAATTCAAATTAACATAAAGAAAAAAATATTTTTGACATTCTAGGAAACATATGTAAATTATATGCCCTGTCGCATCATACACATGATTATGTTCACCTTTAATTCACTTCTAAATTCTAATGTAATTTTTCCTGCAAGTATCAGTTTTCTAAACGACTGCCAAACGATCTTTGGGGAAATACAATTAAAGTTAATTGAGGGGGTGGGGGCACATCCAAAATCATTTATAGTTTATGTGGTAGTACCTAATTAATTTATAGAAATTTTATTTGAAATCTTTGAAATCCAATACCATAATATTCAACATAACAAAACTTAGATTGCATTTTTAAGGATTGCATTTCTTTAATACTAAGGGAAAATTCGTTGAGTAATACGTCTTTCTTTATGTACTATTAATAGTTCTAATGTTACCTTTGCTGCCATCTGTCGAAATAATTACGTTGTTATTTTCAATTACTGAAGGTCATATCAGTGATACAGACCAAGGTCTTTGTAAAATGGTTAATTTATTAGAAATTTAGTCTTTGTCTAGTCGGTATAAGAACGTACAATATCTATTCTCGATAACAACTAAAGCCCATTATATTCTATACTTTTTTTTTAAAGAGTTATTTATTATTTAATGTATTTATTATTTATTTATTTTATTTTATTTATTTATTTCATTTATTTTTTTCGTTTTCCCATTCAAAAAATTTATAGCCACTAAATTGGTACTAATTTTTTAATTTTTATTTATTTATTTATTTATTTCTTAATTTTAAGTTTAAAAATGTGAAAAAATATCTATGCACAATTTTTCATTTTTTAGCAGTACAGTTAAACATTTTTTTTTTTTTTTTTTTTTTTCCCGAAAACGAGTACCTATGTACAGTCGGTAACAAAAGTCCCAGAACACTAGCAAAAATTCCTATATAAAAAAAATACACTTAATACAGTTTTGTTAAACAAATCCTTGTTGAATCCCGTTTTTAGACTGGCTAAGAACAGGATTCGACAAGGATTTATATAACAAAACTGTATTAAGTGTACTTTTTTTACATATGAATTTTTGCTAGTGTTCGGAGACTTTTGTTACCGACTGTAACTGACGCGAATTTCTGAACGTGAAAACGGAATTAAAATGAATAAATAGACGACTAAATAAAAATATAAAATATGGGTAATGAGTGATTCTGTAAATAATTTCCCCCGTGTGATAATATGATCTTTAGATCTTTAGATGTCGGTGAGGATAGCTATAACACACTCTTATGGAATGATAAGTTTTCGCTACGCTTAAAAAAAAAATAATCGGTGTGTCACTCACACGACTTTCTCTTACCTTGAAATTTAATGTTATAAATACAGGTTGGAGATTAAGAGGTAAGATAACGAATACTGTTATGTAAACCTATGTAAAAACAATTCAAATTAGGCTTCGTAAAAGCTTATATGATAATTAGCTCTGAGTGAGGGGGGGGGGCTACCGCCCCCGCAACCTCCCTTTTCATTACTGCCCCTACATTTATATAGAATTTAAATCTGTTATTAAAATTAAAAGTTCATTTAAAATTATTCAGACAGCTTTCACATGCAACAGTCCATGAATCTTTTCAATCTTGATCAAACTTTTCCAGCATCAAACTTATATTAACTTGAAAATGCAGCTTTTGGATCTCCTGAAATTATTCGTTTATAATTGACTCTAAGAGACACAGACAAAGATCAAACGAAAAATTTGACTTCGGTAATCAGGAAGCCTCAAAACGTGTAAATATACAAGAAACAAGCGATGAACATTTAGCTTAAAAACATACATTTTATACCATATGTCGATGAGGAATTCATTTCAATTCTTGAGTAGCTTTCCTGGACATGGTAAAATATTATTGAAAAGCACTTCCACTAACAATAAAAAAGAATGTTATCGCTTAAATATTTGCAGTCCTGTATAACTTTTGAAGATTATGTACAGACCATATGGTGCACTCATGTATAATCTTATAGTAATAATACACGGCACAACCTGAAATGCACTTCCATCAATTTTTAACTATTGTCCCGCTATAATCTACTTCTTTTTTGTAGCCCTGTAAATAACAGTGAATGATTTCCATACCATATTCTACACGAGACATGTTTTTACGCATATAAAAAATTATATCCATTTCATTTGGTTTATTGGAGCCTATAGATACAGTAAAGTTCACCCACTAACGACAAAAGAAAAAAAAATTATCGCTTAATTTAATACGATTTATTTTATTTTATTTTATTTTATTTATTTATTTATTTATTTTGAAATTTAATTTTTCCGAATGAGTGAAAATAATGCCTGGACTGGGAGTTGAACCCCAGTTCGACTCCTGGTCCAGGCATTATTTTCACTCAGTCGGAAAAATTAAATTTCAAAATATGATTTTCTTCCAATCAGTTGATTGTGTGATTTTAATAAAAATTGTATTTCTTTCCCATTGTTTAACGGTGTTTTCCATTACCTGCGGCTTATTTCTGTTGAGCTATCTAAATGATAGACCAGTTGTTTTCCGCCTAAAGGTTGTCTTAGTGAGTAATGTCGACCAGTTTGTCGGCCTGGATAGCTCAATTGGTAGAGCCTTGACTTTGTAAGTCAAAGTTCTGGGGTTCGACTCCCGGTCCAGGCATTATTTTCACTCAGTCGGAAAAATTAAATTTCAAAATATGATTTTCTTCCAATCAGTTGATTGTGTGATTTTAATAAAAATATATATATATATATATATATATTTTTTTGTCTATTTTTCCATATAAAGGCATGCAGTAACTGCACTGCTCAAATATTTTAGTTATAGGTAATATAGGACTCCACTGGCAGATTTAAAAATTTTCATTTATTTTGATGATGACTTAAATTATCTATCGCAATTATGCATGTCAAGATTTTCGCGAAAAACGGCGAAGCAACTTCGGTGCCTAATTTCAAATTTCGCGAAAAGGTTGAACTGTATCATTGCTTTAGCACGATTTTTTTTCCCCGATTTTATTTTACATACTTTTTAACTTAATGCAAGAGGGGGGGGAAAGAAGAACATTTTTTATTTGGTCTAAATGTACAAAATGTCTACAGGTAGATTATTATCCATTTTTAGTTCTGTTTATTATTAGAAAGAAAATGTCTAATGTATTTTTTCCTATATCATTGATGTCTCTATAAATTAAATTATCCAGTATCGTTATATTTCATTCTCAACGTGCATTTTTTATTTTCTAAATTCAATATTACATAATATATATGTAAAAAAAATCAAAGTGTACTCAGTACATATTCAGAAGATGTAGCCAACAAGTATTCAGAAGTCATGATCAATATATATCCAGTAGATATCGCCAACAATAATAATTATTCAGAAGATATCGCCAACAAGTATTCAGGAGTCATCATCAATACTTATTCAGAAAATATTGTCAACAACTATTCAAAAGCCATCCAATTTATGAATGGTGATGGTCTGTCTCGAATACTTCAAACCGGCAATTCCTTTTTACAATACAATCAAGGATGTATTTTTCACTTATCAGCAGATTTCGCAAAATGTGAAATTCCCCCCCCCCCTCCCCGATTTAACTTAGTATTTAATAAAGTTTAAGAAATTAAATGGTAAAATCAGATATTGGCGGGCATCTTGGCAAATTCAAAGTGTAATACAATAAATGGCGACAATGTAAAATCGCTATCTGAAAGAAATTGTCCTGTCGTGCTACTACTACTACTAATGAAATGTTTAAAATATTTGCATTAATCACATAAGATATTTATCTTCAACATATCTGACTAAGTCATATTCTAGAAAAAATGCACTTTAAAAAATTGTATCTTTACTGTTATAAGCACCATTTTAAACCTAGCTGTACATTGGGAATAAATGCAAAGTGTTGCCATTGTCCTAAATTTACTTAAAAAAAAAAAATTCAGTAGTAAAAAATATAGGCATTAGAAAAATTAAGTTCATAATTTCTTTAATCAATCAATAATACGCAAAAAATTCGTCCTCAAACAACGATAGAAATTTAACAAGTGGATCATGTACTAAAGCTGTAACGCTAAATGGTTTAGATGTTAAGAATTTCTCTATGTTCTAAAAAGTTAGCGCTGTAGTTGTTTATTTTGTATGCCTAGCTGTCTATCATATGTTTTCTCTCAAAATAATGGCAAATTGTTATTAAATTGTCGAACGTTAAAACATATTTTTCACATAATATAAATGATATAATATTAAATATTGTGTATTTCAATGTGATGCCAAATATGGTGAGTTACTATAATATTTTTCAACCCTTTTCTTGTGTTATGTATTATTAATTTTCCGATTCAATGGAAGGCAAAGTTGCGAATAGTCGGGTAGAATCCTACAACAGTTAATGAGCGAAGCGAGTCGGGGGGAGGCGAAGCCTTCCTCGGGGGTTGGTGAGCGTAGCGAGCAGGAAGCAGAGCCCCCTAGTATATATATATATATATATATATATATGTAATAATAATAATAATTTTTAAAACGTAGTAAAAGCCTAGCAACAGATTTTAGACCACTAAAACCCCATAGACTAAGAAGAATAAAATTTCATCAAATTAAATTATTTGTTATGGTTGATTGTTAATTAATTAAAAAAATTCATTTTACTTTTGGATATTTGAAACAATAAATTTTACTTATTGATCTTTTATTTTATAGAATTTTTAATTTAATTTCAATCTTACCCTAATTTTATTCCTAGATAGTTTCTATTTAAATAATGTTACCTGTGTGTTAAAACGACATGAAACCCTAAAACAAAAGATTCAAACAAACAATGAGAGAATAAACAATTGAAACGTATTTTTATATGAAATTTTCATTATCACTGAAAAAAATTCTATTTAATGAATAGATTTTTATTTCTTTGTTAAAAGTTATTTGAAGGAAATGACAGGTAACAGCTAGAGTTGAATAGTTTAATGCAAGACATTCTACACAATTTTCCTTTTGATTCGTAATAGATTGATGTTCCAAACATTCTTATTCATGTATTAATAATTTGAATACCTCGTCTGATTCTTCTATAAAGAAAAACTATCATCCTGATAAGTTCACTTAAATTCATCTGAAGGAAATATTCAATTACATTCCATTTATATAATATTCATAGGAAAATGAATACAACAAACGATTGAATAGCTTAGATGAATTTTGAATAGCTAGTTTCGTTGCAGGAAAGCAAATGGAAGTGAGCTTTTCATGAATGTCATTATTTTAGATTAACCAATTACCTATTATTAGATACATTTCATATGAATACACTTTAATTCATGCATTATCCATTGAAAAAACACTCTAAAAAATATAAGCTAGGAATTCGAGAAGTAACTAATTCCTTTCAGTGATTCCAAAGCCCCGAGCCTACTCTTCTTGATCTTTAGTGTTTTTGTTTTTACAATTTTTCTTACATATTTCAGTCGGTGTTACTTGATTTTCTAATTGTTTTCATACATGCGATTGTACGTTTTTTCATAAACCCATGTTTTTTCTTTCTTTTTTTTTTTTTCAGAATTTTTCCTTTTTCCCGTTTTTTTTTTTTTTTTTTTTTTCCCATGCAAATATGTGATGACTTCGCAGCTCAGTATGAGGGAAAATGCGCAGTGACAAGTACGAAAAAACAAGAAAAGCAACTGACACCAGTTGAAATATGTCCGAAGAATTGGCAAGAAAAACACATAAAAGAGCAGAAATGTTATGGCTTGGATTCTAGAATTCGTCTATTTTTTCAAAAATTTCCTTTTTCCCGTTTTTTTTTTTTTTTTTTTCATGCAAATCTGTGGTGGCGATAGCTCTGCAGCTCAGTATGAGGGAAAATGCGCAGTCACAAGTATGAAAAAAACAAGAAAAGCAACGGACGCCATTTGAAATATGTCCGAAGAATTGGCAAGAAAAACACATAAAAGAGCAGAAATGGTATAGCTTGGATTCTAGATTTCTTCTATTTTTTCAAAATTGTCCTTTTTCCCGTTTCTTTTTTCCATGCAAATCTGTGGTGGCGATAGCTCTGCCGCTCAGTATGAGGAAAAATGAGCAATCACAAGTATGAAAAAACAAAAAAATCAATGAACACCAGTTGAAATATGCCCGAAGAATAGGCAAAACAAACATATTGAAAAGTGGAAATAGCATGGCTCGGACTCTTGAATCCGTCTATTTTTTCAAATTTTTCCTTTTCCCCTCTTTTTTTCATGCAAATCTGTAGTGCAGCTCAGCATGGGGAAAAATGTGCAGTCACAAGTATGAAAAACACAAAAATCAACTGACGCCAGTAAAACATGGCCGAAGATTAGTAAAGACAAAGACACTGAAGAGTGGAAATGGAATTGCTCGGACTCTAGAATAGTCGGACCATAGCCTCCTTACAACTGCCTGTCACGTAGCTCGGAAACTAGGCAACAGTTGAAGCGGTAGACAGCGCCACCTAGTACAGATTATGCGACTTTTTTATTCAAATGTCATCAATAATTTAAAGAAGTGATATATGATATATATAATCGACGTTTCTTCGATTCTATTCGCCTTTTATGTACAGTGGGGGAAAAAAAAAAAAACGAAACACTCAACGTAACTTCGTTCCTAATCGATGTAGAAAACTGTAATAGGTATCATTCGACGGGGAATCGTGAGTAGTTTCAGAAAATGAACTGAAATTTTGGATTGGGGGTCGTCTACATATTAAAACGCGCACCAACTTTGATTTTTTCAAATGTAACACCCTATTTTTGTTTTATATTTGAATTCCTGGGATCGCGACAACGCGAAAAAGTATATCGGTTGTATATTTTACTTATTTTTTCACAGAGTTATAAGCGTTCAAAGTTTGAAGGTGCTAATGTTAAATTCATATTTCAAACTTTTATTAATATCTTCACAAAAAATAACTTGATCGATATAATTTTTTTTTTACGAAATACAGTGAAGAAACCCAAACATAATCCATCATTACTTTTGATTCTGAAAAATATTTTTAATTCTGAAAAATATTAATAAATTCATATTCATAAAAATTATGAATTATGACCTATATTAATTTTTGCATAAAATGAATCCTAATGCTGAAAAATATGGGTGTGCAAATTTGCAGCTCATTCCAGTTATTAGAATTCGAGATATAAATAAATCTTTCTTTTTGAGTGGTTTAGGGGGCCGTCTCTTATAAAGTTTTGCATGAGATAACGAATCAAATCTTAAAAAATAACAAACAAAATTAAACAAAATATTTTTATTTTTTATTTACGAGTCAAATTATATAACAACAACGTCAAACGCAAAGGAATGAAACAAAAATGATGATTTTTAGATATTAGAGTTAGCATGAAGAATTCCTGTTTTCTAAAGAAGACAGGAATTCTTTAGAATCTCCTTCTTTAGAATCTCCTCCTTTAGATTTCCTTCATCGTTCTTCAAAACAAATCAATACAGAAAAGTAAAGTAAATGTGACATTGAGTATTCGTGTTAAGCCCCTTATTTTATGTAGACAAAAGTGGGATATACTTCATCGATTAATTGGTGATAAATTTTAAATCTTTTAAACAAACACTAGAAGAAAAAAAAATTAACTAAATAGGCGGGGTTTACTGTTTTAAATAGAAAAACAGGTTTAATGTGATATTGTCAAATATAAAAAACGAATGGCTTGGAATGCAAGACAGACTTGTAAAATCGTTTCTTAACTACCGTCATAGTTAAAAAAAGCTTAATCATTTGCTTCATATATTGCTTTATTTTATTTTATTTATTTATTTATTTTGTAGGAGGACAATTGTTATTTTAACAACAGTTTAGTCTTTAAAATTTTATTAATATATTTTAACTTTATACATTTTTAAAAACATACTTTAACTTTTATAAATGTATTTTAACACTTTTTGCGACTGCAGGACTTTGTCTTTTTGACAGTAAGACCCGCCTACGGGCGTTATACTCTCAGAACAAATTTTCTGTATTCACAATTATATTACAAATGGATATACATTATAATTATATTCTTTCTAATCAATATAATTCTATCTATAGTATATTTTATTGCAAAAATATGAACACCGGGTACACACTTAAGAAATATGTAACACACAAATTACGAAAGAAACGCCCGCTGACAGAATTACAGATTTTCAAATGGCGTGAATCTACGTAAGCAGTCGCGAAAGGGTTATTAAAAAATTATATTTTCATAGAAATTATAAAACGAATCGAACAGTTCGAAAGAGTTCAACTGACCCAAAACTGGTAAGTGCGATTAAAATTGTTTAATATTTACTTCATGAACTCTTACAATAATTTATCCGAAAAGATTTAGTTTATGCGTTGTTGTATATATATATATATATATATATTATTTCATTTCGTATATTATGTTACACCTACGAAAGAAAATTTAAGCTTTATTGGTGATCAGTACAGCCATAATAGACACTTTTACTTGAAAAATATTGCACTTTTTTCAAAGAGTACTGTATGGACTAATCGCAAGTGTAATGTATTTAAATAGACCTAAAATTATCTAAAAAAGTACTGAAGAATATACAAATATAAATAATTAAATTCAGGATAATTAAGGAACTGGAAAAGAGGCAACGTTTTATTAATTTCTGTAATTATTTTTTTCCTGAAAGATTTCCGGTGTGAAACATTAAAATTTTCTCTATTTTTTATAGGATCTTAATTTTATTTTTCTACATTTATAGATAACCCCCTAACACATTTTTGATTATAACTCTATAAATACTAAAGATAAAGTATACAAACAGTATACTTTTCCGCACTGCCAGACTCTCAGAAATTCGAAAATGAAGTCAAATTTGGGTGTTGCTATTGAAAAAATCAAAGTTGACGCTCATTTCAATATGTAGATGACCCCTAATTCAAAATTTGACGACATATTCAGAAAGTGGTTTTAATTTCCTGTTGAATGATGTCTATTAGATGCTCCTGCGTCAATTAATAACGAAATTACAGCGGGTGTTGCGTTTTTTTTTTTTCCCCGACTGTACATCATATCCCGCTTTAAAAAAATTTTGATGACTGTTGAATAAAAAAGTCGCGCAAGCTGTACTAGGTGGCGCTGTCTACCGTTTCAACTGTTGCCTAGTTTCCGAGCTACGCGACATGCATCTAGTTAAGGAGGCTATGGTCGGACTAAAGTTGCTGCTTTCCGAATTTATTGCTCACTGACCTCTTCTAATTCTACAAAGATTTAAATGAAAGTTTGTAGCCTACAGTAGGTAACAAAAGTGTCCGAACACTAGCAAAAATTCCTATGCAAAAAAAGTACACTTCATACGGTTTTCCTTAGAAAATCCTTATCGAATCATGTTCTTACACTGACTAAGGACAGGATTTGACAAGGATTTATTTAACAAAACCGTATGAAGTGTACTTTTTATACATAGGAATTTTTTCTAGTGTTCGGACACTTTTGTTACCGACTGTACATGTATTTTAACTATGCCGCCGCCGTGATCCAATAAGCTTAAATACGGTGTCGAAAATGGGAGTTACCATTTGAATAATTAAAGTTTGTGGTTTTGTGGAATATTTTAAAAGTAAATGACCTCTAATCCAGAAGGTCATTTTATGTTTTAAACACGAACACAGTACCCCTGTCCAATTGCAACATCTTTTGGCGTCCATTAGTGTTGAAAGAATATTCCTCGTTTAATATCTACAATAAATCACTTTTGATAGGTTTATGTACATTTTTACGCATACCCTCAGATTATTTATGATTTCTTGTTCTTATTAAATAAATGAGATTTATTTTTCTATTTACTTTTTTTCTCCTAGAATAAAATACTGCAACAAATTTACATAGAAAAGAGAGAAAAAAAAAATGTTAAAACATCTGTTAATCAAGTATCTAGTATACAGTCACAAAATATACAGGTCTACGTCTAAAATTTTGATTTGATAATTTTGGCTGATCTTTATGTTTTTTGGTGTGTTGAAATCAAAACTGAAGTCACTTTTTCTCTATCGTGTACAGTCGGTAACAAAAGTGTCCGAACACTAGCAAAAATTCCTATGTAAAAAATGTACACTTCATACGATTTTGTTAAATAAATCCTTATCGAATCATGTTCTTACACTGACTAAGAACAGGATTCGACAAGGATTTATTTAACAAAACCGTATGAAGTGTACTTTTTTTACATTGGAATTTTTGCTAGTGTTCGGACACTTTTGTTACCGACTGTATATATTTTTTTCAATACAGAGTGTCTACGGCACAATTTCTTTCATGGCTCTTCCACTATTATAACTATATGGTAACTTTTAGAATATGTATTAATTATAATGAATTATGGAAACATACTAGAAACTTCTGAAAAGGAAGAAATTGTGTCAGTAGACACCCTGTATTCGCAAAAATCTATATAGCCGAATTTCGTTGACGTGAATTACTTTTAACATGAACTGTTTAAAGTTCCCGTCAAAATGAAGATTAGTTTTGTTATAGGAAAAGTAGTTACTGATAGCATAAACTACTGATAACATAAACACATTTTTTTTATCCCTCTTGAGATTCACGTTAACGAGGTTCAACTGCATATAATAAAGAAAAACAGACATCATTTTCGGTTTCAGAATACCAAAAAAGTGTATGCATCAGCTAAAATTATCAAATCAAATTTTGCTAACATTATATTTGTAGTATTTATATCTATACGAATTATATTTTTGCTGTTTTTTATATAAATGAATAAATAATAATAATAACAACAACTGTGTAGTAGGAATCTGTTTCGACAAGATCATTTTTCACTTAAAAAAAGAGAGAAAAAAAAAAGTGAATAAAAATTAAAATATTTTTCAGTGGTATATAACATGATTAATTTCTATCACTCAACTCTTTTAATAATTTGCGCGTGCTTTCCACAAAATCACTTAGTGATACTCATAACATTTACGACTCTTTATGCTTTTAAGTAATTTATTTCAGTTATTTTATTTTTATTTAGAACTAAATGGTACAATCAGGTAGATTATGCCGATGCCGGTCAAACAAAGGTTCAAAAAAGCGATTGAACTCCCGATAGATGTTTGCAACATACTCTTACCTATTCGGGTTCACTGTCTTATACAATAATAAAGGGTAAGCTATGACGCAAATATTTTCTTTTATATTTCAATTTATTTTCTACAGAAAAAAGAAACTCCTAATGAAAGTTTAAAGATACCAATCAACAACCGCTTTCATCGCTGTACACTCTGTCTTTGTTAGATAGCTTTTCCCTACCGGCAATTGTGTAACCTATTTCCACTGTCCAACAGTACCTGAATTTCAATTCACGTGAGTCTGTGAACACGTGCAGTCCAGTATTACCGTTTATTATAAGACGAGGCTTATCATCTTTAAACAACAATGATTGTAATGAGACTAGGAAGATGAGTATTAGCTTGTTGTTTTCCGACACCTGACAAAAGACTTGTTGCCAAAACACGGATACTGAATATTTTCAAAAAAATTTCAGGAAAAAGCAGTGAAATCTTTATTCGGTATAAGGTTGATAATTACTTTCCCTTGAAGAATCCAAAACAATGGAATGGGTGAGATTAGAATAAGGTCAATGGAAATAAATAACTGAAACACTTATTTCACTAAAAATTATGCTAAATTCAGGAAAAGTATCTTTCATAGGTATTCCATTTTACTTTGTACTTACTTAGTAAGATGCCATATATTTTATAAAAGAAAACTTAAGAAAAAAAATTAAGTGTAAAATAGGCTTAATATTTAAATATCAATTTTAAAAATACTTTTTTTAGCACTATATAATTCTTCGTTATTTCTTTCTTTCTTTTTTTTTTTTTTTTTTTTTTTTCTTTAAGCGACGAGTTTATATCTTTCAATTTTTAATTTTGCGTTATCTCCATATTTGTAGACCATTTGAGCCTGAATGAGTTTGAATATTTGCCAACTTAAACGTAGGTTTAGTTTTTGCTTTAATTTTTGAAAGTTTTTAAAGAATTTTTATTTTAGAGTAGCGATTAATAACCCCACACTTTTAACACTTGATGTTTAATTAGCGTTTAATGAAGTTCTTGATAAAGGGCACTCTTTTTTGTATTCGGCATTTTTTTTACCGACTCTCTCCTTTTTTATTCGACATTTCCCTTTTATTGTTTAGCCCTTTGTAAATATTATATTCCCCACTTAAATTCTCGGGCTAAATCCTAATGTCAGGGCCCGAAATTTCAACTCAGATTACACTCGCCAAAAAAAGATTTTACTCGCCACAAAATAGGATAGTAATTTTTTTTTTTTTTTTTTTTTTTTTTTTTTTTACGCATTTAGGGTTTTTTATTTTTTCTAACTATTTGAAAGTCTTTTACAAATATGTCTAAAATTATATATATTAAAAGTGTGTCTATATCATCATGTTTCATAATCATCTATAATTAAAAATCATTATAATTATTCTATTTAAAATTTGAAAAATATTAAAATATCTAATAACATAAATGCAAAGAGTCATTAAAGAAAAAAAGAAGAAATAAAAATTCTTTGCCAAACAATATTATGTGAAAATCTTTTTATTATGAAAGATTAAGCTTCCTTATTTATCTATTTGTTTACTTAACTTTTTATAGTAGAAATGTCTTTTTCGTCCATTTTATTTTTGTAATCAGGCTGAATGTCGATGTGTATACCTTGTTCATTGTTGTCATTTGAAATAGCCATTTCGGAATAACTTTTTTGATAAAATTGTTGCTTACAAATCATTACAAGTGCAAATCATTGACATTTCAGAAAAAACTGGAAACTATGAACTATTTTTTGATCATTATTCAAAGTAAGCATATGCAGTATCTTTAAAAGGGCTCGCGCTCATTTACAAGTGACAATATCGCATGGGCAAACTTTCGCATACCTCTTCTCTCGGATAGTGCGCGACGGGCAAAGAGGCTATCTGCCCATCAAAACTTTTATGTATGCACTAAGCATTTTTTCTTTCCCAGGCTGGGGCGATCTCTGGCAGCGCACACACAGACTCGGTTCTCCGAGAATCTAAAAAGGAGAGGTTAAATATGAAATTATAAGATGGCAAGAGTTTGCCATATTTAAATCTATAAAAAGAATGTTTTCTGTCACCGTATCGTGTATGAATTCTACCTATAACTAGACCAAATTTTTACTCGCCACAGTAAAAAATCCACTCTCCAATGGCGAGCTGGCGAGCGGAAATTTCGCGCCCTGCTAATGTCCTAATGTAATTAGTCTCATTCATTCGTAGAATTATTATTATTATTATTATTATTATTATTATTTCTCTTTTTTTTTTCTCTTAGAATTTTAAGACTACGAGAATTAAAAATTTTTTTTAAATTTGAGACACCTTTTTTTAAAAAAAACTCTTTATCAACCAACGGTATTTTCATGTACCATTAGCTTAAAAAACTTATAAAATCGAATTTGTGGAAGAAATGCCAAAGAAATTTTAAAAATTAGAAAGTATATATAAGTATATACCTCACTTTAAATCTCACAACAAGCCACTAGACCTTACATGTAGCCGATTTCGATCCAGAGAGGATTTTATAAAGTGATCTCGCTGTTTCTGATTGGCATTTTTCACGATCTTCACACTTTTTTTTTATAACTAATTCGTATATTACTTCAAGAATCTCCTATTAAACTTAGAGAAAATTTAAAAACATAAAAAATAAGTACTTTTTTACACCTTTTAGAGGTCAAAATAGTTTCTTCGACATTTATGTACCAGTTATAAATATGGAAACTAAAGTATCACATCGATAAATCCTCATTAATTATTATAGTGAGGTGATATGAATAATTTTTATTGCATATATCTTTAAAAAATAATCTTTAATAATTAATATATATCTATATGTTTGAAATACATTTTGAAATATAAAAGAAATTTAATAAAATTGCTGATCTTTAGTAAAATGTTTAAATTTAAACTGAAACAAAATTCATTACTGAGTTAATAGAATTTTAAATAAAGCTAATTTTTCTGTGCTGAGATATATGTTTATACCTTTAGTTTCTTCTTCTTCTTCTTTTTTTTTTTTTTTTTTTTTTTTTTTTTTTTAATGGGAGCTATTAAAAGTAATAATGGATAGTAAAGACGTCAAATAAAAGCTCTTTTCGAAATATAAATCTCTATTTTACCATGTTTTTATTAACTTCGATTCTTGTTTATTTGTTTGCTTGTCCGGTACAAACCTTGCAATCTATTTTTAACTAACTTTTCTACTAGCTACATTTGAAACTTTCACAGTAGCTCAGAACCCGGTGACAACACACAATACTTCGAAGTCAGATTTTCGAATTTTCGAATAGTTTTCTTTTAATTAATTAAAATATGAATTTAATAAGCTCTTAATAGCAATAAATTAGCCATTAAAATATTAGAAAAAAAAATTAAAAATTTTATACACATTGATAAGTGCTAATGTAATTCACGATGCTAATATACGTTGTTCTAAGAGGACTAATATTTTATTTTTAAAACCAACTTTTTTTTTTCCCACTATTATTATTATTATTTCATTGAACTGAGTCCACGTGCTTAAATATTGCTTAAATATTATTTTTTATTCTCGCGTATTTTATTAATGATTCGTCAGAAAATTTAAAAACATGGTATATACAAATATTTTTTTATCTTATAATTATTTTACATAATTTAATTTTTTTTATTTATTATTATTAAATAATATAGGCACTACATCTTTTGCGAAGTAATTACGGATTCATCGTAAACTAACTTAGGATTCCTGTATGTAACACCTGTAGTTTAATTTTTTTATTGTTTATCAAATAAATAAATCAATTACTCTTTTGCAGATTAATTAAGAATTCTTCGTAAATTAACTTATGATTCTATGATGTAACCTGTCGCTTAATCATATCATTGTTTACTATAACACAAAATAATTAATATTTTTGGATTAATTACTCATTAATCGTAAACTAACTTAGAATTCTACTATGTATAATACCTTCAGTATAATCTCATTATTGTTTACTAAATAAGAAAGTTATTAATATTTTGAGGATTTATTTCAGATTCGTCGTAAACTAACTTAGAATTCTACGATGTATAATGCCTGCAGTATAATCTCATTATTGTTTACTAAATAAGAAAGTGATTAATATTTTGAGGATTTATTTCAGATTCATCGTAAACTAACTTAGAATTCTACGATGTATAATGCCTGCAGTATAATCTCATTATTGTTTACTAAATAAAAAAGTTATTAATATTTTGAGGATTTATTTCAGATTCATCGTAAACTAACTTAGGATTCTAGCATGTAATACCTGTAGTTAAATCATATTATTGTTTGCTAATTTATAAAATAATTAATCTTTCACGCATCAATTACGGATTCATCGTAAAATAACTTAGGATTCTATATTGTAATGCACGTAGCTTAATGATATTATTGTTTATTATATCACAAAGCACTTAATCTTTTGCGGATTAATTATGGAAGTATCACAAATTAACTTCAGATTCTATGATGTAACAGCTATCGTTTAATAATATTATTGTTTAATATATCATAAAGCAATTAATCTTTTACACTTTAATTATGGATTTATCGTAAATTGACTTGGGATCCTCAGATATTATACCTATAGTTTAATTATATTATTGTTTACTACATTCTAAAGCAGTTAATATTTTACGGATTAATTACGGATACATCGCAAACTAACTTAGGAATCCGTGATGTAATACTTGTAGTTTAATCTAATTATTATTTACTAAATAAGAAAGCAATTAATATTCTGCGAGTTAGTTAAGGATTTATCGTAAACTAATTTAGGATACTCTAATATAATACTTGTAGTTTAATCCTATTACTGTTTACTAAATAAGAAAGAATACAGATTAATTACGGATTTATCACAAACTAACTTAGGATTCTGGGATGTAATATCTGCAGTTTAATCCTATTATTGTTTATTGAATCATAAAATAATTAATATTTTGTAGATTAATTACGAATCTATCCTATACTAACTTTTCTTTAGACGTTTTATCTATAAAATTTTAACTTAAGGACATTAGTACGGATTTATTGTATACTCTGATAAACTTACGATTCTATTATGTAATAGAAATAGTTGAATTTCATTATTGTTTAACACATGTTGATGAAATATAAAAGGAAAAGTGTGAAAAAGTCTGATAGTGCAGTGAAACTACGCGATTAAAGGTCAAAGAAAATTCATTTCAAAGAAATTTAAGATTATAAGGATCTAAAACAATATAAAATCCTTGAAAAAATTTCTTCCAAGTTGCTGTTAAATGAGGAATCTGAAGCTGACTATGAGGAAAATAACAATGAACTTTTAAGGTTAACTTTGATGGGTCGATAATCTCAAAGTTTAAGTAAGATAAGGCATATATCATATGAAAGGATTATGAAAATATATTTTGCTGGAGAAGGAAAATTTTAAAGAAATTATACGAATTAAAATTTAATTGTGAGTTATGTTTGTAAAGTAGATTTTAATTTCTAAAGTCCGAGAAAATTTCAAAATGTATTTTGTAATTGCAGTTTATTTGTGAAATATATTACAATATATCCAAAATGAAGTTTAAGTAAATGATAAAATAATGTTGAGTGGAAATTATCTTATTATAATCCTGTTTGTGTATGTTATTATCCTGAAGTATTTCGTAAATTCAAAAAATTTCAAATAAATGGTGTAGTTACAATGTCCTTGTGTTTTTTTTTTTTTTTTTTTTTTTTTTCTGGAAGAGTCAAAGAGAGGACATGCTGTTGTTTAATAATGTAATTTTCTTAAAAATTCATGGGAATTATTCTTTATAAAATGTATTTCCTATATGAATGGCAATAACTAGCAAAAAAATTCTACTTGTAACATTCTATTTCAAAATTTCTATTTTTATGAAATTATAGCCTAGCTGCCAAGTGTTTTGTTTCTTGGATACCGCTATAATTTTACAGAAAATTTTTATAAATTTTGTGGCAGTTTCTGTGGATTTAATAATATGAAAATTTTAATAAAATTACACCGATAATCAAAAGAAATAAAAATACAGTTAGATCGTTCAAGATTAGTACATACAGGTTTTTGATACCTACAAATCGATTGCGGATATTTTCGAATTTCTAAAATTTTAGGAGATCCGGGAAGAGGGGGGGGGGGGGTCCGAAGGGGCAAAACAATAGAAATAGAGTTAGACCGTTCAAAATTGGAACATATAGATTTTTAGAACCTACAAATCGAATTATGATATTTTCAAAAGGGAAAAATTATTAAGATAGACTGTAAGGCAGGGGGTGGGGGGGGGGGGAGCGAAGAGGCAAAAATATAAAAATAAGAGTTAGAGCGCTGAAAATTAGTATTATTAGGTTTTAAGGCCCGATAAATCGATTGCTGATATTTTCGAAAGAGTAGAATTATTACGAGGGGCGGGCGTAGGGTCAAAAATAAAGAAATTCAGATAGAACGTTGGGAATTAGTATTATTATTTTAAAAGCTTGAGAAAACGATTGCGTATATTTTTGAAAGTGTAAAATAATTAGGAGGGGCGGGAACGGGGGGCGAAGGAACACGCACGCTGTGCACGCGTGTGTATACGCTGCCGCAAGCAGTGGGGCCCGGACCAATTATTCCACCGATGAGAGAGGATTTTTTTTTTTTTTTTTTTTTTTTTTTTTTTATGTTTTAACCTTACGATAATATAGTGATTCATTAAGAGTGTCGAACATAAATGCGCGTCCACTGCGTACAATGGCCTGCGCTGCCAAAGGCAGTGGGGACCCGGTGCGACACTTTTCTCGATCAGATTTTTTTTTTCTCTTTTATTTCCCATGATAAAATTTAATGCAATTTTGAGAATCCATTAATTATAGTGATTCATTTGAAAATAGTGACCAACAACGAGGACGTAGCCTGCTAGTATACTATAAAAGTAAGAAGTATACTGCATTTTTACAAATTTTTATTGCATTTTGGTGTTCACAACAAAATTTAGTAAAAATTTACACTTTTTTATATACATATAAAGGAAAATGACACTGATTTTTGCAAAAGATGGTGGTGAATTCCACCTAACATGAAACCAATTTGGAAGAAAATCATTTAAAACAAGTGTTCATAGTGTTATTGTATTTCATTGGAAAGCTTGTAGTCTCTAGAATTAAAACCTTTTATTATTTTTCTCTTATACCAAGTTTATTTTGTGGGGAAAATGACGGGAAAATGTATATTGTAATTTTTTATATATATACATATATATATCTTTAAATTATATTTGCGCTACAAATTGAATTTTTTAAATATTTATAATGCTAGGTTTATCAATCATTGCTTAAATTGATTGAACTTAAAGTGATTTTAATATGACTTTTGCAATTCTATTATTGTTTATAAGAAGTTAAGTTATTACATTTTAACTATTAATTTATCATTCAGCGTATGTCTAAACATGCCTGTCATACAATGTAACATCTGTTACATCCAGTAACATGTGTAACAAAACTTTTTAAATTTTTTATTACAGCAAACAATGACAGAATTTTTATAGCAAGAGTATGATAAATTACATGCATGTCTTGTGATGTTATTTAAATTTTTTTTAAAGAAATTTGTAGAATAGATTCACAGATTTTTTTTTATTTTATAACTCTATAGTACAAATGACGTTCCATTTTATATAACATCCGCTACAGTTAAAAGTTATTTTTTTTTTTTACAGCTTTAGTATGCTATAAATTTTTTTGAAACCTGTTAAGTTTATATTTAGTATTGATTTTATCAGAAAAAAAAAAAAAAACTCATACGTATTCTGAAGCATTGTGCGTCTTTAACCTTTTTTAGCATTTATTTTATGTGTGAATGTAACGTCAGTTACTTTAGAATTCACCTGGTGCACAATTCTTACTAAATTTTTCATGTTTACACCAAAATCTGGTAAACGTTTTCACCATCTTTTACAGTGTGCAAAATGACATAGATTTTTGGTGCAAAGTTACTCGAAACTTTTTACAGTGTGCACTGATAAAAACAAATTTTACATTTCATTAGAAATATTATCACAAATTAGTTGAAACCGGAATTTTTAGTGACCTGGTGCAAATTCAAAAAATTCAAAAAATTCTGGTACTAAAATACACAATTTTAGTATTAAGCTCCACTGACAAAGGTAAAGTTTAGCAGCAAAATATTAGTTAAAGATAAATTTGCTTAATTGTCTTTATTTTATTTTATTTATTTATTTATTTTGTTCGAAACGTCAAATTATTATATTTAACAGTGTATTCTTCGACCACATTTCATGAAAGCGTGGAAGCATCTGCGCAAGTGCTAACTCAACGAGTCCAATGCTAAAATGGGGGTGACAGTCATCTGACTCAGAGAAAATGAGCAATAACAGAGCGCGGAATTACTGGATGTGTTCCAAATTTCAAACTGTCGTCAAGCTGGCATCCCTCCAACATTTTGGACGCGTCCTCACTGCTAGTTTTAAGATATGTGGCTGCACTGTATGCATGGTTAAAAATAAATAAATAAATAAACAAACAAAATTTCTGTCTATACTATAGCTCCCAACATACACTTTTTTTTTCTTTTTTTGTAATTTTTAATAGAAATTCTTAATAAGTTTTATAGCAGTTTCCTGTAGTTAATTATGATTACCTTTTTTGGAAAGAAATTGTGGAGTTAAGAGTCCCCAGTAGTCAGGCACCTTCCAATGTAATCCAATGGGATTTTTGTTGCTTTGTATTTTTCGGATATCTCTTTCAAAAATAAAGTTTTTCAAATTCTGTTTTTTGAATTCCACTCTTTAAACATGCCACTTTTTTTCTTACTTAGCATTTTTTTTAAAATACAATTTAAATATTTCTTTTAAGATTGAAAATTATATCCTTAAGTTTGCTTAATGAAATAAAATATTGAAATTTATTTAAAAAAAAAATTGCTTAGTAAGAAAAAAAGTGGCATGTTCAAAGAATGGAATAAAAAAAAAAAAAAAAAAAAAAAAAAAAAACAGAATTCGAAAAATTTATTTTTGAGCGAGATATCCGGAAAATACAAAGCAACAAAAATCCTATTGGATTACATGGGGAAGGAGAAAGGAAGGTACCTGACTACTGGGGAGACTCTTAAAAAACCGCACAAGTTGGCAGCTACCTATGCTACACCATTACCTTAAAAGTTTACGATGTAGTCGAATTAAACAGCAACACAATCAAGCAAAATAATGCAGACAAGCTACGCAATTTGTTATAAATGAAGAAAAATAATTGATAGTAAATTTATTAATGCATGTGTCTATTAGGTCTAAAGCACGTGAGTTAAGATTAAGAGAATCGCAGTAATTTGTTCAAAAGGTCATATTTAAGCAAAGCATTGTGTCATTTCGTGAGCTTCAAATCTTCCTCCTGCTGAGACAAAAAACACATTTTTTTTTCTATTTTATTTCCTTTCAACTTTTATATTGAAGGAATAATCAATCACATGTTCTTTGATGACCGTGAACCTTGTGATATAACTACACAGGAGATGTGGATGCATATGCACTTACATAATAAAAGTAAGAGTATATAATTTTGTTTATAATAAGACAACGTAAGAGCTGAAAACTTTAAGTGTTCAAACAATACAATGATGAATATAAGTTGAGTTTTTAGATAGATAGAAAACTCGTAAAGTTTAATTTATTGCTAAAAAATAACCGAGATACCTGTGCAATATTTATTCTGTCAATTAATTGATAACTATATGCATAATGCTGTATATTACACCTATTAATGTTGATTTGTTTGATTTCAAGAAGCCGTTGATTGAAGAAATTCACACCTGCTGCATTACTTTATCCAATTTGATATGGTGTCCATCTATAGGGTGTCAGTTTATTGGTGTGTTAGTATGTTAGTCTGTGTACATGCTACCTCAAAAACAAATAGTCTTAAAGAAATCAGACCAGTTTTTAAATATCACTTATGAAAAAGGCAAGAATTCTGCAGATGTGCAACATTCTAACTGAAAAAATTCGTAAATTATTCGAAATTTACGATTTTCTTAACATTGCAGATTAGGGCAAAATTTTGCTTAAAAGTGCATTAAACGTGAATATTTTTGTCTTAAAGATGTCAAATCAGCTTTTACATATTAGTTATGATGCTCGAATGAACACTATTACATATGAAAATTGTATTTTGAAAATTTCATAAATTATTCGAAATTTACAAATTTCGTAACAGGACAGAATAGGACAAAATTTTGCATAAATAACCATTTTGAAGGGTATTTACATCGTATAAAATTTAAACAACTTTCACAATATTGTCTGTGGTATTGTAAATATTGTCTGTAGTATTGTCTTGAACATCAGTGACTATGTTTATTCTAATATTAAAACTTCACAAGTTGTTTCAAATTTGAGATCTTTATAACACATAGTAGAACAGAACATAATTTCGCATAAACTTTCATTATGGGTTTATTATATTGGGAATAACATAGAATTGTCTAAAATCTAAAATACGAACTCCAATAAAATTAGTCAGCAAATTAGGATAAGGTAACTGTATCGAGTTGAACGGTAAGTAACTTACAAGATGGGTTATTTAAGTCTGCGATGCGACCATGTCAAGCAATTGGCGAAAATCATTTCTCTTAACATGAATTTAGTATATCTTGTAACAATAAAATTAACGATTATAAATTTAGAGAACAAATATACATTATCTACCGATAAGCATTTGGAACACTTTTGACTTTAGACTTTATGTCAAATATCTAGAAAAGTTCTTTAGGTATCATTTTGAAACTTTGTAGTGTAAAGAACATGTTATACCTCATATATTTCATCAAAAGTTGTGTCCTGAAGAGGAACAAGGGACCAATAAAAAATTAAACAAAAGTCAAAATGTTTTGGATCACCCTGTAAAAAATAATGCTTTAAAGGCTTTTTTCCTGTAGCATGTGATTATGAAGATTTTCTTTATCATCTGTATAATTTTTTATGTGGTAGCCACATATATTCATAGCGATATAACGTTTTACTTTAAAAATTGCAATAAAAAAAAATCCACTGTTTTAATTGTAACACGTAGGATATTAGATCCAGAGCAAAGACATTTTTAGAAAATTTGGCATACTGCACTAGACACGGCATACTGCAATCAGAATGCAAAAATGTTAAATATATTGCAAAATATGAGCATTTCTTTACTAAATAATTTTACTAAATGATTTTAACAAATAATTTTTAACTACGCATGCGCTAGCTTAAAAAATATATATATATATATTTGCATGATTTAATGGCCAAAAGTATTGAGTTGGTTGGTTGGGTTTTACGTCGCACTAGTGCTGCGCAGATGGGCAATTGGCGACGGTCTGGGACAGACCCCTAGAGATGGTCCGGAGACATGCCATCACAATTTTGATCTTCCTCGGAAGGGTTGGCTCTGTCGCTTCGGTGGCCCCCAGAGGTATAATTTTTGATGGGAACATGGAGGACATTGCGGCCACGACAGATTTTACGTGCACCAGCCACCATTAGTGTACAAGACAGTCTTTGGCCAGCTCGAGTACCGAACCCGCAATCTTCCAATTACGAGGCCGGCGCTCTACCGACTGGGCTACCGCGGCCCCCAAAAGTATTGAGAAACTTACATGAAAATCTCAAACAAATATCGTGTAAATTCAGAAAGTTATGCGAGATAGAATGTACAAAATTTCAGTTCATTCAAAATAAAAGCTAAACTATAAGGGATTTTATTCACATTTTTAATTTGATTCAATAAAAACCCAATGGCAATACAGTGCTCGTTGATTATAAATAAATATTGATAAAACCCACTATTCATCTTCCTTTTTTTTTGAGAAGAACTGAAATTTTGTTCATTCTCTCTCATAACTTTTTGAATTTACACGATATTTGTTTGAGATTTTCATATAAATTGCTCAATACTTTTGGCTATTAAATTATGCAAATGAAATTTTTGAAAGCTAGCGCATGCGTAGTTAAAAATTATTTAGTAAAGATGTTCATATTTCGTAAGATGTTTAATATTTTTGCATTCTGATTGCAGTAATTTCAATGTAATATGCCAATTGTCCAATGTAATATGCCAAATTTTCAAAATATGGTTTTGTACTGGGTCTAATACCCTACGTTTTATAATTAAAAAAGTAGATTTTTTTTTTACTGTTATTTCTCCATGAGTATATGTTGTAGTTCCATAAAAATTTATGCAGATAATGAGAAAAATCTTCATAATCACATGCTACAGCCAAAATGCATTAAAAGCATTACTTTCTACAGGATGATTTAAAATATCAAAATATTTTGATTTTTGTTTAATTTTTTACTGCTCCCTTTTTCTTCTTCGGGACTCATCTTTCGCTGAAATATATGTGGTATGACATGTTCTTTACACAACCAAAGTTTCAAGATGATCCTAAAGAATTTTTCTAAATATTTGACAAATCGTCTTAACTCGAAAGTGTTCAAATAGTTATTGGTAAATAGTGTATGATGGGTCACTAAACTATTCGTCAACCACATTTCATGAAACCATGGAAGCATCTGCGCAAACTCTAACTCAACGAGTCCAATGCTGAAATAAGGGTGACAGTCAACTGACTCGGAGAAAATTAGCAATAACAGAGCGCGGAATTGCTAGATATTTTCCAAATTTCAAGCTGACATCCCTCCAACATTTTGGACGCGTCCTCACTACTAGTTTTAGAATATGTGACTGCAATGTACGTTGGTCCATTTATGTCAACAAATTTACACACACAAAAGCATGTTTTTCATAGACTATGTTATAAAAATCATTCACCATTCATTTAAAAGGAAGTACAAAAAAATTGGGACACATTAATGTTTCAATTGAAAATTGTCTGAAGTACATTTCAAAATGTTTTATGTATTTTTCTTACAGTGCTTAATTTACATTGAGAAATGCATATACACATTTTATAATCAATATACATGACTAGTCAGTTGTAGGGCGACTAAGGAGCCCGTTGAAAAATGATCAATATAACAAGCACTTTAATTTAATGTACACGAAATATTTATTAAGAATTCAATTTCTTTTAATATTGTGCAAATGAAAATTATTTCTGATATACATATGTATATGAAATGAAAAATTTCGCACTTTATTTATCTTTCGTTATCTTTAAAATTTAATATTATTATTATTATTATTTTAAAGTCATAAAGAAGTCATTTAATATTTTATAATTTTTTTTTTCTTTTCACGTGAAAACATATTTAATTTAATCTTTTTTTTTTTTTTTTAAATAAATAAGGAAAAAAAAAAAAAAAAAAAAAAAAACATCCGTATCATGAGAATAACTTTTTCGCAAATCGTGTTAAAATCTACCAAATCCTTCAATTTTTATGAATTTATAAAATGTCTACAGACCGGTATATTTTTCAAAATTAATATGATAACATGTGTCTTAATAACTTTTTTATTCTTTTTAAGAGATAAACGGTTATGTTAATTCTAAAATAATGTTAGTATAGTTTTCATAATATTCTTAAATATTTCCTCAATCGGCAAGAGAAGACACTTTTTACCTTACTAAAACCAGACGTTCATTTTAAAATCTGCTCATATTATCAAATGTGTTCATATTCATAAAAACAGAGATTTAAAACAGATAATTTTCACGTGTACATGAAATTATTGCGATGTTTCACACCATCAATAGCATGTAAGGAATAATGGTGGAAAAAAATTTATAATAACAGAAGAATTTTCCACAATTATAATTTTCCTGATTTTGATTAATGATGTTTAAAAAAGATTATAGATATTACTACTGTTGTCAATAGATATTACTGATTCTATTTTATTGTATTAGAAGGAAATATTTGACATACTGAACAGGTGTCAGAAATTAAATACCTACATGTCTGAATGAAATCTTTTAGACGTACTTTATCCTTGTATTTTTTCGTTTTTCTTTTTTCATGAAATAGCTTTGATGATTCATGTGCGAGTTTTTGCTCCTTATAGTCATAAATTTTATTTTATCATTTTTAATTTTTTTTGGTCTTGTGATGTCGATTATCACATATTCTAGAAAAATATATTTTCATTTATAAATAATAATAATAATAAAAATAAATTAAAATAAAATAAAAATAAAATTTGGAACAAACACATTTTTATAACCTCTAAATTGCAACTTAAATTCCCATACAGTATGTTCTTTAAATTTTTACATTCTCCCTCTTCCCACATACGTATCTTTTGCTTATTGCAACTCTATCGAAACCTTTGATCATATATTATTCGTTCTTTAACGCAATGCAGATCTCCAATAGCTTATTTTGACTTTTCCTAATTCGGTTTCTTTTCATCTTTCAAATAAATGCAGCTTTGTCGCCATAAGTGGATTCCTTGTCTCATAACATGGTGTGTTAATTTTGCTCAAAAGTTCCGGGTTCTCATGGCATGTTTTGGCGTTTAGTGAGGACCGTTTGAATTTTAATCATGTGGTAACCTTCTCAAAAATTGTATGTATTTATACGTAACATAATTACAACCATTTTCTCTCGATTTTTTTAATTTGGCGTCGACTAGAGCTCTGGCGAAATTAATCAAGAAATCGAAGCGTCACTTCATCATCATGACTTGAACTGATAAGTCGACGCTTTTGGGCTCCCACTCCAAGTTATTCAATTTCCTCAATTATACCTGCTTTTTTATAGTAAAATGCTTTTCTGGTCACCTATAATCGTGCTAAATATGTGAACAATTCATTTCTAATAAAATTCATCATAATAGCTACAAGAAAATGCCTGTTTATTTGAATTAACGATTCCTGTGTTATTAGTTGGACACTTCGTAAGAATTCTGAAACTGTTTTTATAAAGTAAACTCCTATAACCAACGACCATCTATAAATCCTCAACTTCTTCAAATCTTCTTCTTCACAGGTCTATGAGATAGAAATTTCAGAATTTTATGACATTATAAATAATGAGGAAAAAAAAATTGTATTTTGGAGAGAGCTTCAATTGTAGGTTTATCAATGTTTTGTATTAAACTCGCAAACCTGTGCGAATTTTTCACATTTTATTTCTTTTCTTATTTACCTTTAAAATTTGAAACTGATAAATCTGCCAATTTAACCATTCAATCTCAATTTTAATTCATGAGAAGCTAAATTATTATTTAATCCAAATTATTAATATTAGTGCGATAGTGAAATGAAATCATCCAAAGAAAAGTTTTAAAATAAAATTCATGTCCTTTCTTCTCCAGGCAGTATAGCTTTAGTATAAGACACTCATAGCGACTGTTACATTTTTGACGCCATGTTGGCGACGCCTTTTATTTATTTATTTTGGCATAATTCAAATAATAATAATAATACCTATTTTGATTACACTTTTTATTATTGCGTTTTTTAGTAATTTTATGACAATATAATTTTATTCTGCTTATATCTTTAAAATATTGGTAGGTTTGAAACGAGGACTGTAAAGATTATAATGATGCAACTTTTTAAAATATTTTTTTCTATAAAATGGTCCCATCGGACAAATGTCGCAATTTTTCTGAATAGATCTTGAAACCGTGTCTGCGTGCTTACATATCGTCCAAGCATATTAAATATTATTTATTATCTTCGCATATTTTATTTATTACGTCACTATCGTATCGTTTTGACAAAATTTAATCGTTACTGGTCCACGTTAGAGAAATATTTATATAGATAATACATGATTTTTTTTTCTTTTTTTAATGAAATAGTTATTCATGATCCATATACGAGTTTTGCTTATATGTAGTCATCAATTTCATTTCACCAGTTTTCTTTTCATAACTTTCTATTTCGTTGTTCCATGAGAGAGATTTCAGAAAGATTCTAAAATAATATGAATTATGACTAATGATTCTTATTTTGAAAACATTTTAAATTGCTACTGAATTTTAAATCTTCACTGTTATTTTTAATTAAAATAGCTATTCATGAATCATAACGAGTATTTATTCTATATAGTAAAAAATTTTGAATCGCCATTTTTCATTTCTTTATTACATGAAGTAAAGATTTCTGAAATATAATAATATATTGTAAATTGTGACAAATATTTCTTATTTTGGAGATATCTTTCCCAGCTGGCTAACCAAAGCTACCTGTTTCCACACAGCCACTTACATTAGGGTGACTATACGTCCTCAATTCTCGAGGACAGTCCTCAAAAACTAGATTCGTCCCCAAAAAATTACAACACATTTAGGGACGCCTGTTATAAAGTTATTAATGTTTTATTATAATAATTTATTATATGTATAATAAATAAGTTGAAATAAGTTCTTTTAGGTGCTTTATACATAAAAATTACTAAAATTTTACAATTTAAGGTGATTTAATTATTTTTTTATTTTTTGTCCTCGAAATCCGAGGACACCGCCATATTTGTCCTCAAATTCAATGAAAAAAATATGGTCATTCTAACTTACATACATAAGAATCTATAAAAGTTAAAAAGTGATCCATTAAACTTCTATAAACATCCGACAGATATCTATTAGCACGACAAATTTCACTCTTTTTTACATCTATTGGATGTGGATTAATCTCCTTAGATGACTGTTAAATCTCCAAATATCCAATAATTGGACTTGATACATCTAATTGGTATTGAATATATCTAAATCTTGTTTTGATCTAACATGTTACATCTATTAGACGTCTAAATTTCGCCTACATTTAAATATCTAATAGATATCTATAATTAGTACAGGATATTTAGGACTTTTAATGGACATTCTTAAAATATTTTGTAACTTTTATTGATGAATGGATGTAGTTTAGATGCTTAATAGATGTAAGTGGCTGTGTGGGTTGGATTATAAATGATCCTTGTAAGTACGAGAGGATTATTTCTTTCAGACGGCGATTTTGCGTTGTCACCATTTATTACACTACACCTTGAATGGGCGTGCAAACATTTTTGTTTTTATTTAAAATACATAAAGCTGAAAGTTTGCCATTGTATCTGTCCGGATTTATCAAAAATTGGTACATTTACTAATAAGGGCAATATCTAGCTAACGCTGTATTTTTTAGTTCGATCGGATAATTGATTAAAAAAATAATTACGTAAAAACTTCATTTCACCTTTAAAATTATTTAAAAGAAAAAAAAAATATATACTAAAAATGAATATATAAATCAGTGAATATATTTGTTTTTGTGTCAGAAAAAAAAAAAAAAAAAAAACATACAAACATTTTTCTTTTTAAATAATTAAAATAAAATTGAGAAAAATCGTGCTAAAGAAATAGAACAGCTTCAGTACAGAATTCCTTTGCGAAATTTGAAATTTGACACCGAATTATCTGGGACGTTTCACGTCAAGATTTCTACTTACGCGATTGCATAGCCGTTTTAGTTCATCATCGAAATGACGATAAAAATTTAAAAGCCGCCAACGGGTTCCTAAGCTAAAGCTATACCAAAGTAATTTGAAGAAACGAATATAGTAACCGATGCTAGGGAATAAAATACAGTTACACTCTCAGAAATAATATACTCAATTTTGACGATTCAAACATCCTCGGGCTTAATTTCGTTGTTTTAGACAACCATTTCGTCAAGCGATCACGTGATTTTTGAGGAAGCGTGAACTCTCAAATATTTGACGAAACTGTTTACTCACAATAACATGTGCTAGCTTTCATTACCGCCATATTGGGTTTTTTTCCTGTGTTCTTTCGACTTTACGTTACAATGACTTTTATTTGCCGACCTGGTGGTTCGGTCGGTTATTATTTGTTCGCTCTGTTTTATTTATATTTTCATTAAATATAATTAAGATTTAATATCTAAAGCAACGAACTAGCAGACAATTTTATAATTCTATAATTTGTATTTTATTCTGCATCACGAAACTAGAATGAAAAAATGTATCTTTACTTTTGACGAAATTCGTATGTTCAAACAAACGACGAAAGTAATTTTCTCAATTTGACGAAATATTCGCTCGGTGTATTTCCCTGGAAACTGTTTCGTGAAAATTAAAAAAAATTTCGTGACATTTGAGTATCCATTTCTGAGAGTGTACTGCATGTCTTTACGTGAAAGAATAGATTAAAATAAAACTTGTCGCATACTAAATTATATTATGTTTACAAAGAATATAAGCAGAATGTTTTTAATAATTATCATTTTTTAAAAATGAATTATCATTTGGTAATTCAATATGTCATTTTACTCGTTGTAGTTACAATTTTCATATCAATACTGTTTATTTCTTCGCTATATGTAATAGAGATATCAGAAAGATTCTAAGACATTATAAATTATGAGAAATAATTATTATTTTCGAGGTGTTTTTCATTACTGACTTATCACTGCTTTCTACTAAATAATAAATGGTCATAAACGAAAGAGTTGTTGGTGATTCACATGCGAGTATTTACTTTTTAGTCATAAATTTTATTTCACCATTTTTCCTTTCTTTAGTCTGTTGTATACAGATTTTAGAAAGGTTCTAACACATTACAAATTATGACAAATAATTCTTATTTTCGAGATAGATAGTTTTAACTGCTGATTTACTAATGTTTTATATTAAATTATAAAAGTTCCTTGTTAACACTTTCCAACAAAATTGAAAAATGTTTATGATTTCGATTTGTTCGTCTGTCCATGACGTGCACTGAAAAAAAAAAAAAAAAACATGAAAATCTGACATTGACAGATTTTAATTTAGTGCCAGAGGCCTACTGCTAAACTTGTTAATATCGACAAATTCTTCTTTAGTTAATTCGTGACGATCTAAATTCCATGATAAAGTTTTCATTAAATCAAACCAATGTGTTTCAGCTGCAGATACTGTAACAAATAACGTTGGAAGTCCAAACTGTCTTATAGCCGCAAAACAACGTTTTTTCTCTTTTTCCCAATGAGGGGGAGATGTGCCTTAGGGGGAACTCATGTCAAAGGTGTGCCTTGGGGGGGGGGACTCATGTCAAAGTTGTACCTTGGGGGGGACTCATGTCAAAGTTGGGCCTTGGGGGGACTCATGTCAAAGTTGGGCCTGGGGGGGGGGGGACTCATGTCAAAGTTGTACCTTGGGGGGACTCATGTCAAAGTTGTACCTTGGGGGGGACTCATGTCAAAGTTGGGCCTAGGGGGGGACTCATGTCAAAGTTGGGCCTTGGGGGGACTCATGTCAGTTGTACCTTGGGGGGGACTCATGTCAAAATTGTGCCTGGGGGGGGACTCATGTCAAAATTGTGCCTTGGGGGAACTTCATTCAATAAATCCCCATTCAATAAACCGACTGAAATAGGCCCTTAGCACTATTAAGAGTGACGTATAAAAATTCGACAACGCTGTACCGACTGAAATAGGCCTCCAGCACTAAAAAAAGAATTATACAGACACGACATTATTTCATTATTTAAAACATGAAAATCTGACATTGACAGATTTTAATTTAGTGCCAGAGGCCTGCTGCTAAACTTGTTAATATCGACAAATTCTTCTTTAGTTAATTCGTGACGATCTAAATTCCATGATAAAGTTTTCATTAAATCAAACCAATGTGTTTCAGCTGCAGATACTGTAACAAATAACGTTGGAAGTCCAAACTGTCTTATAGCCGCAAAACAACGTTTTTTCTCTTTTTCCCAATGAGGGGGAGATGTGCCTTGGGGGGACTCATGTCAAAGGTGTGCCTTGGGGGGGACTCATGTCAAAGTTTTACCTTGGGGGGGACTCATGTCAAAGTTGGGCCTTGGGGTGACTCATGTCAAAGTTGGGCCTGGGGGGGGGGGGACTCATGTCAAAGTTGGGCCTTGGGGGAGACTCATGTCAAAGTTGTGCCTGGGGGGGACTCATGTCAAAGTTGTGCCTTGGGGGGACTTCATTCAATAAATCCCCATTCAATAAACCGACTGAAATAGGCCCTTAGCACTATTAAGAGTGACGTATAAAAATTCGACAACGCTGTACCGACTGAAATAGGGGTACCTTGGGGGGAACTCATGTCAAAGTTGTGCCTGGGGGGGGACTCATGTCAAAGTTGTGCCTTGAGGGGGACTTCATTCAATAAATCCCCATTCAATAAACCGACTGAAATAGGCCCTTAGCACTATTAAGAGTGACGTATAAAAATTCGACAACGCTGTACCGACTGAAATAGGGGTACCTTGGGGGGGACTCATGTCAAAGTTGTGCCTTGGGGGGACTTCATTCAATAAATCCCCATTCAATAAACCGACTGAAATAGGCCCTTAGCACTATTAAGAGTGATGTATAAAAATTCGACAACTGTACCGACTGAAATAGGCCTCTAGCACAAAAAAAAAAAAAAAAAAAAAAAAAAAAAACTCTTAAAATACGGAAAAATTCTGTAACTTGCCTATCGAAACTTATTTTTTTTTAAAGGAATGTTCGTGGATTGGAACCTGCGTTTTCATAAAATAATGTATATTATTATATAAGGAAGTCATGTAGTGTCCATATCAGATTTTAATTTTTAATATGCAGAATTTTCATAACACAGATTTAAAAATGAGATCTCATATTAAAATTCTAAAGGACACACGGCATAATCACCATGATTATTATACCTTTGTTTCCTAGAACTACAAAAATTTCTATAAAATAACATTTCAATCTTTCAAAAATAACTCTTTTTTTTTTTTTTTTCCTTGTAGGAGAATAAAATATGTATGAATGGTAACGGATTTTATTTGGTGCACTGAAAAAATTTTCTGTGACTGGCATCTAGAAAGTAAATTGTGGCTGAGTAATTGTTTCTACACGTGTACAAATTGAAATGATAAAATATATACAACACAGTACTTTACACGTTAAAATCTTATGTAAAAAGACTTCGTTTAAAAGTTTATAATATAAAAGATAAAAGATAAACGATAAAAGAACATCACAACGTTTCGTCCTAGCATTGTTGCTCGTGGACTTCTTCAGGTTTAGTTCTCGGAATGTTAGCGTCTTGATCCTTTAATATTACCGTACCTTTAATATTACCTTTAATATTACCGTATTACCGTACGGTAATCCAGCCCTTAAATATTATATTTTAGGAAATAAAAAAGCAAAACCAATATGGAATCAAGCTAAAATAATAGCAACCCCCTCCAATCTGATTAAACTTGAAATTCAAGAAAAATTACAAATAATTAAGTATGATAAAAGCGCCATTAATTACACACACTCTGGAGACTTGGCGAAAATATGGCAACCTATTCTATATTTATTAAAGGATCAAGACGCTAACATTCCGAGAACTAAACCTGAAGAAGTCCAAGAGCAACAATGCTAGGACGAAACGTTGTGATGTTCTTTTATCTTTTATATTTTATATTGTAAACTTTTAAACTAAAAATAAGTCTTTTGACTTAAGATTTTAACGTGTAAAGCACTGCGTTGTATATATTCTATCGTAAATTGTGGGTCGAGTAAAAGTAGTTCTATGTCATCTTTACAAATTCTAGTTCCCTTTGCTAGCAAGTTCTAGACACCCCTACTAGAATTCTAGAGTATCTTCCCGTATTATTGTGGTCAAACTTATTTTAAAATCTCTATAAATACAAGGTGGTCCAAAAAACATGACAGAAAGTATTTTTAGTTCCTGATTTCAAATGTATTGATATAAGTATAATTCTTCCATACTGTAATAGCACATGAGAATAACCAAAGTAATGTTACCGTTCGACGGGCATATCGTTCAGAGTTCGGAAAGAAAGGGACACTTAGTGAAGTGATAATCGCGCGGTAAGTTATAGCACTCGAAAGTCGCAGTGATTTTGAAGCCATCAGATAACTGATGTTCTGGTCCTAATCTCACACTGATTTTCATTGTCTACAGGTTGATGGACAGATTTGAATCTACCGGGAGTGTTTGGGAGACAAGAAGCAAGGCGTCGGGACGAAAATCCACAGTTGTTACTGATGACATTAAAGAGGGTGTACGCACATTCGTTGAGGATCAGCCAACCACTACCGCTCGACAGGCGGCCCAACAAAAGCATATCCAAAACATAATTACAAAGGCTCACGAAATCAGTGGGGTTGTGTCCATACAAGATCCAAATGTGACAGCCACTAAAGGAGGGGGATACTGTGCGGTGGAGAGATTTCGCAAACCACATGATCGAGGAACTTGAAAAGGGTTCCATCAGTGAACACAAGATCTGGTTCAGTGATGAGGCCATTTTCAGTTGAATGGTTACGTGAACAAGCAAAACTGGCACCATTGAGGTACGGAAAATTCTCATCTCAGTGTCGTCTCGCCATTGCATTCACAAAGGGTCACGGTGTGGTGACGAAGCAGTTACTTGGTCCAATATTCATTGACGGTATGGCCACAGGAGTGAAGTATCGAGAGTTTCTAGAGCGTCACTTTGGCGCTGAAGCGGGCCGTTTCAACAGGGCACGTCGATACTGGTTTATGCAGGATGGGGCTCGTCCCCATAGAACTGCTGACGTCTTCACGTGGCTTGAAACGAAGTTTGGTGAGTGTTTGATCGCACTGGATGCAAAGAAATTCATGGGGCACGGGATAGAGTGGCCCCCATGCAACCCGGACCTAAATCGGTGCGACTTCTACTTATGGGGGTACATCAAGGACAGAATCTATAGGAATCCCCTTGATTCACTGGGGGACCTGAAATTGGCCATTAGAAGTGAGATTGATGCACTTGATTCCGGCACACTACAGAGCGTTATGACAGAGTTTCGGAACCGGCTTTATAACACTATAGTCGGGGACGGTAGACATTTCGAGCATCTTGTATATTAAACGTCATTCATATCTTTATTCAATAAAATAGGTTTCATGTTGTCTTTTTTCCAGAACGACTGCTTACTGTCTATCATGTTTTTCGGACCCCCTGTGAATGCGAATATGGGAGGCGATTTTTAGTAAATATAATTTTCGTTTACGACCAAAGTCTAATAGATTAAGCGGGAATATTTCGCAATACAATAGATTCATATTAGTCATAATGCTTCTAATATTGTTTCCCCCTCTAGAAAAATATAGACTAGAAATTATCGATTATTTCGTCTATTTAGTTTATTTAGTTTATTTTTTACTTTATACGCATAATTGGGAAATCTATATTTCTATTACGTAAATATACTTAGTGAAATTGATAAATTAATGAAATAGATTTAAAAACCTCATCCTAAAGTCTTTTTACAGAGGGTCTCCGGCATTTTCAAAGGTGACTTTTTACGCTATTTCCGACGGCAAGTGCTGTGTTTGGTCTAAGCAGGCTCTTCTTCTATTAGGAAACGCCATATACGATCTACGTTAACTTTAGGCTCGTTACCATTACACGAATCAAAATCGTTAAAAACTTTTGAAATTATTAAAAATTTTGATTCGTGCAATTGCAAGTAGATCGTATGTGGCATCGCCTAATAGAAGAGGAGCCTGTTAGAACCAACAACAGCACTTGTTGGTCAGAAACACGACAAGATGTCACCTTTAAAAATGGCAGGTATCCGCGGTGAAAAGACTTTAGGATGAGGCTTTAGTAAGGTTTTAAATCTGTTCTATATTTCTAGTTTAAGAATTCAAAAAATGACTACTTATTTGTTCTAGATGAAGACGATATATTTTTTTCCTCAGTGTAAAATTGGAGAATTTTTGTGAATGCGTTTCTTTTCTCTATTCATTTCTTTTCTTTCTTTTTCTTTCTTTTTTTTTTTTTTTTTTTTTTTTGTTGTTGTTTACGAGGAATGTATTCGTTGGTTATTACTGGAAAATTGGTAGTCGTGCCAATTTAAGCTAAGTCAAATTAAGTCAGTTTGAAATTTTCTATCCACACTATCGCCAAACAGAATTTATAATATATCTTATACTGGGAAATGGAATTCATGTGTTTTTTAACCACCAGACTTCTATTAGTTTTATTGATTAAGTAACATTATTTATCATCATACCCATGAAAATATCTTCTGAAATTTCTCTAAGTAAAATCGAAAGTGTTGCAATGAGCGTTGCGCTAGATCTATAGGAAATCGATACACTCATTAAAGCTCGTAGTAGGTGCAAGGTTGAGAAATTTCTCTGCTAGAAAGTTCGTTAACACTTTGAAACTTTCACGATTTTGTTTATGAAAATCATTTAGATCGTAGCATCATGAATTTTGGATATTAAGAGCGTACAATACATAAACATAGCCGACAATCAAAGCCCATGTTATTCTAAGGAGACATTTATTTACACAATTTCTCATTGTTAAGTGTTTTTTTTTTTTCTCCTTTCTTTATTTTTTATGTTTTCACATTCTGAAAAATCGCAACAGTTAAAGTAGGAAACGTTTTTAAAAAATTATTTTTCAAAAATTAATTTTTGAGTTTTTATTTAAGAGAAAATTAACTAAGTGCATTTTTTTTTCTCTAGAATATGAAATGTGAAAAAAAGTGGAAAATCAATTTTCTCAAAACGAGTACTACTTTAACCCGTTAGTAGTCGCTAGTTGGTCGATTTGCCGCCCATCCTTCAGTTTTGCCAGATTTTTTTATTCAATAGCCACCAAAAATTTTTAAAAGTGACATTTGATATACATAAAACGCGAATAAAATTGAAGAAACGTTGTTCACATCACTTATTAAAATTATTGGTGCGAGTTAAATAAAAAGTGCGCAATCTGTAATAGGTGGCGCTGTCTATAGCGACTACTAACGAGTTAATGTTTTTGAATTGTCTGAATGTGAAGACAGAATTAAAAAAAAAAAAAAAATAGATAATGAATAATTGTGTAAACAAATTTCTAAATAGAACAACATGTGTTTTCGTCGTCGGTAAGGTTAGGTATTGTACGTTCACAATAGCCTCAGAAAGAAATTCTACTTTGCTGATAAGGTAAATATGGAATCGTTTTTAATGTCAATTTTCTGTAACTCACAAAACAAAATGAAAGAAAGAGACTTAATTTTAAAAATGATTTATTTATAATTCCAAAAACTTAAATTTTTAGAGTTTTAACGTATAAATTAAAAAAAAGAAAAAGAAAAGAAAAGAAAAAGAAAGAAAGAAAGAAAGAACGAAAAAAGAAAAAAAACTGTTAATGCAACAGCTATTAATGTTAATTTATTTGGTTTAGAAAAGCTGTTACACGGAAGAGAACCACATCACCCATATTCTATAAAGGTCAAGAGATCCGTACGAAATCAAGAAATGAGGAATGCTGGAAGAAGATAAATCTTCATTTATGACAGAGATGACAGTCTGAAGAAGAATATTTTACAACCGAAGCTCTTTTGCCGGAAATCGGGGCAAATAGCTGAAGATAATTAAAAGAAAAATGAAAAAGAAATAAATAGAAAAAGAAAACAATAAAGTATATGCGAAAGTATGCCGCAAAAAAGCACAGAGTCCATCCAAAAAGAAGGCAATACTTTCAAGTTAAGTACGATTAATTTTAGTAGAATATTTTCAAGATAAAAGCAATCTTTGTTTGCAGCACTTGCACCTACCTTGTTCGCCTGACAAAGGGTCGTGTTGTCTTGTCAACGCACGTAACGGTTTTTCACTGTTACACTTAGGTTTCTTCATTAGTTATTTATTACTATTATTATTTTTATTATTATTTTATTATTTATTTTATTATTATCATTTTTAACTCATGGTGCTGCACTCTGAATGATTTCTGCTAACGCGAAAATTGGTTCCGAGACTCAAAATTCTAAATTCATTTCTTTTTGGCCCTTTCATTTCGGAAAATTTTTATGTTCGATTCCTTTTTCGTTGGAGATAAGCATTGGTTGCGACCAATTGCAGGTACTCCGAAGCACATCGTTGACTTGATTGAAAGAGTCTTGTCTTCTTTCGACTCGAAACTATTGCTGCAATTTCTTACATTTTATGGCGTTTATTAATTTTATACTCATTACAATAAAACTTAGCTTAATATAGAAAGAAAAATTGTCATTGGAGAGAGAAGTTAAAATTTTGGATTGGAGTGAAGTGCTGGCGGTCATTTATCATTGATGACGTTACATTTCTTACAGCAGCCAAATTTGCCACATTAGGAAAAACATGGTTGTAATTACGTTACATACACTGTAATTTTTTTTTTTTTTTGCTATATTACACAACAATATTGAGGCAGCCTACTTGCCGCAACTATGCAGAGAAATGTTACCAGCTATAACTGTGTAACCTTACACATTATGCAGTGGTTACACAGGCACAGTTAGTAATACAGTAAAACCTCCTGAAAAAAGTAAGTATTCAACTTAGAGAGGTGTCCAACTTATAGGGGTGCTTACATTTTTTGATTTAATTAAACTGTATCTATGCATGAATTTTAACTTTTAATCATATCTAAACATAACATAATTAAGTATTCATAACTTATATACAAAATAATAATAATAATAATAATAATAATAATAATTTGCCAATTTAAAATTTAAATTTAAACTGGTATATTGTGGTCATAATAACAGTTACTTCTATAATTTTTTATCGCCATCCACCAGTTAATATACACGAAAATTTAATCCATATAACTTCTCACTATAAAGATTTTGCACTTGCATGTTGGTGCTATTTTATTCAATAGACGCTGTGATAGTCATATGGAAAAACGGAGAATATGATTAAAATTAGAACCACTTTATTTACTGATATACACCCAAATTAAGATAACATTCAATTTCATAATAGCCATCTCAAGTATGATGTTTAGTGAATTTATTCGCTCTAGAAACTGAGATATAGTTTTCCCGTGTACGGGGAAAACTGCAGCATAGCAGCGACACCTGTCGATTGGTATGCACCCAAACTGAATCAGCATCTTTTTTCACTATATATAAGTCTATCACATATTAATTTTAGTGCAATTATATACTCAAGTAAAAATTGGTAGAAAAATAAAAGGGACGAATGAAAAGGAATCTTAACAACCGAAATGTATGTATTGTCTAAAGTTCATTTTTAAACAGCCTAAGTCAAAACATACCTGTAGGCTCTCTACTGGATATTTCCTGGATAAAAGTACAAAAACAATTCATGCAAATCAATAAAAAGAAAGACTCTGCGCCAAAATTAAGTAATTTGTGAATTTTTCAATTGAAGAAAATAAATATTTTTTTACAAGATGAGACAGGGGTGAATATATTGTGACAAGAAACATTGTTTTTTAGATATTTACAGCTATTTCTACAAATGATAAGTACATTTTTTTTTTTTTTTTTTTTTTTTTTTTTAAGTGAGAAAATGGAAGTTTTATATATATTTTTTCCTGTCTCATTGCGTAAAAGTGTCCAACTTAGGGCAGTATTTGTATGTCCAACTTCCAAGTTAGAGGGCTGTCCAACTTACAGAGGTTGGACATAATGTTAATTCTATGGATACATTCCGTTCCGAGAAAAATTGTCGAACTTAGAGTGGTGTCCAACTTATAGGGGTGTCCAACTTGACAGGTTTCACTGTATTTCTCTTCATGGTTGTGGTATTTCTCTACATGGTAAGCTGCCTCAATATTGTTGTGTAATATTGTTGTGTAATTTTTTTTACAGTGTATAAACACACATGATACTTTGAATAGGCTAGTAGAAAGATATAATTCAGATGGTTCTTAGTAAATATCAATCTTTCGCCGAATAAGTTGGTGCGGAACTGGAAGCTCTGCAAATTACACAGGCCTACAATGAAATTGTTTTCTTCAAAAAGATGCGTTTTTCTGGTGTATTTCTGGATGCTGATTAAGGAAAATGTATTCAAAAATTTCCATCATGTACAGTTTTGACAAAAAATGGGATTGTTTAAGCTTAGAGCTTCAATTTTTCAACTCCAATCTATATTATCACCCGGAAAATCTGGATGATGTGAGTGAAGAACAAAGGTAGCTATTTTATCAAGACATCAAAGAAATGTAAAGGAAATATCAAGGACGATCGAGAGTTAATATGTTAACAGAATACACTGCTCTGCAAAAAAATTTCTTTTCGAGATCTGATACCATTTTTGCTGATTCTTATGTAAAATGACCTCCTGAATCCGAATATGACTCCCATTTTGCCCAGTCAGCCACCGTTTTCTAGATACATCACCTCCAGCCTCAATTTCTTTCCCTGTTCGATAATTTTATGACCATGAATTTGATTTGATGAACGAAAAATAATTAACACCTAAAATGAAAAAAATATAAAGTTTAAAAAATAGCATTAATAACAAATTTAATATATATATATAAGATATGTAATGCATAATTTCAGTGACAAATTCCCCTCAAAATTTTTCCCTTGTCACAAATGTCCATGTTTTAGAATTTTCCAACTCTGTAGTCCCTCAGAATATATTTAGCGATTAAAATCTGTACTGATAAGTATAAAGGATTTAAGTCCATATTCTTGATTTTTCAGGAGACGAAAAATAAAGTTAAACTAACTAAAAACTAATGAGCAGAATCGATTAGGAAAAAGGGATTATGTTGGTTTATACACTTTATACCATTCAGTGATTGTCAGTCTTCATTTAATAAAGGAAAAAATTTAATTAAATATTTTATACCAAAGATTAATGCTAAATTTCTGACGTGAATCTTTTTTTGCCAATGGATTTTCTCAAAGACTAAATGACATGGGTTTAAATCTTTTATACCAATCTATAGAGAATTTTTTTCTGAGTCTGACTATGTACTTAACTCAAAATCGTCATTTTTGGACTTAAATCCTTTATACTTATCAGTACAGAAATAATCTTCTCCATCCTAAAAATCAAATTTATAGCCTTAAAATCACCGAAAAATGATAAAAATAGGAGGTCATTCTAAAAAAAAAAAAAAACGGTGGGTGATAGGGCAAAATGGACGCCACATTCGGATTCAGGAGGTCATTTTACATAAAAATATTCTGAAATGGTGTCCGAGGCAATTTTCATGACGAGCAGTGTTGTTGTTGGTTGCTGCATAAGGAATCAACCCTTAAGACCAGCGAACCGGGGACAACAGAAAAATCTCTAATGGGATCTTCTACATAAAGAAACGCATTTAAAAGATAATGATAGCCTATTTTAATATATTTTATATATAAATCATTTGGAGTTTATTACGGCTTCTGTATGACACTGATCGATCTTCATCCTTACTTTGTGAAAAATTATTACTTGTTAGCAAGAATGGACAAGCATTTCTAAATTCAGTGTATCGAAACAATCTTATTCCATTCAAAACACATTAATGGGACCCATCGTAGGGGCAAAAAAATTGAAAAGGCATGATTTCGCGGGCCTGTATAATTGTACCGCAAAGCATGCGACACAAGGGTGTTAAATTCTACGTTTATTTGCAAGATGAAAGGAAACCGAATTAACGAAAACGCATAACATTCTTAACACGTTGAGCGCCACGCAAATTCTTAAAATCCATTAAAATTCCATAATGATTCCTCCTGTAGTAAATAAAAATTAAGCAAATTTTTAACAAATTTTCCTTCATTAAATGTAATATTTTTAGTTTTATATCTGCCACCGATGGTTGATGCGGCTATTTATATCATATTTGACACTGTCAGCCACCGATGGCTGACAGGGCGCTCAACGTTTAAATTTTTTATTGGTAGTGCTTTTACTTTCGGGGTAAAACTTTCCCTGAAATGTTTGAAGTATAGTATAACATGTTCTGCACACTCCTACAGTTTCAAGATGATTCCTTCAGTACTTAGAGATATATGACAAAATGTCTAGAATCTAGAATGGCTGACATAGCTCTCAAAGTGTTAATGTTGCCAAATTTAGGGAGTTTTTATTCAATATCCACTATTATATTTTAATTGTAACGGTTGCCTAATCAACTCGAAGATTAATCGTCTATAAAGTATATCAAATATACTCAAAATTATTGGTGATTGATTATTAAATAAAAATGTCCCTAAATTTGGTAATTTTGAACAGGCTATTGCAGATCTGCATTACGTTAAAGAAAGAATAATACATGGTCAAATATTTTAAGAGTGTTGCAACTAGAAAAATAATCTGGTGTGTCACTCACACGACTTTCTCTTACCCTGAAATTTAATACTATAAATACAGGTTGCAGATTAAGAGGTAAGATAACAAGAACTGTCATGTAAACCTATGCTAAACAATTCAAATTAGGCTTCAGAAGAGTTTTATACGCTAATTAGTTCTGTGTGAGGGGGGCCACCGCCCCCCTCAACCCCCCGTTTCATTAATGCACCTATATTTATATAGAATTTAATTCGGTTATTAAAATATAATTCTGTTTTTAAAATATAATTTATTAAAATTATTATTTAAAAAAATTATTTTTTATGATAATGCAGACGATTTCCATATTAGAGAGGTAGTGTAACACTAAATATCCAAAAAAAAGTCCATTTTACTCCCAATATTTAAAAAAAAAAAAAAAAAAAAAAAAATTCTAAGTTTTTTTTTCTTTAAAATTAAAAAAAAAAAAAAAATCTATAACTTTGTTTTAAATTATCACAGATTTATAGTTCAACCATTCGTTTTAAAGGTATTCGCAAGCTCTTTTGAAAGATACCCATCATGAAAATTTACTCCCCTCGAGGGGGGACTTCCCCCCAGGGGGGGGGAGGCGAGGCTCCTACATACACAAAAAAAATTTCCCAGTTAACTATCTCTATTACAAAAAATATATGTTCGTTTCATTTGGTTTAGTGCAGTCTATAGACGTTAAACTCTACTTACCTGCAATTTCCCCCATAGACGTAATGTATTAGAATTCTCTTGATTGTCCCTGTACACGAACCATTTGCTTGATCTTAACGAAAAGCTTACTGTAGCATCCCTATATGATACACATTTAGAATACCAAGTTTGAACTTTCTGCCATAATTTGTTTTTGAGATATGCTGGTAACAGACAGACACACACACAGACACACAGACCATTTGCTAAAAACATGATTTTCGTATTCAGGGGACCTCAAAACGTGTAAATATAACAAAATCTCGCGTTCGAAAATTTGACCCAAAAACAATACTTTCTCTACCTTATGGGTAAGAGAAAGTAAAAATACTTATAGGGATATAAAAAAAGGGAAGATATAAAAATTTAGGGAAGACCTACAGTATTGTACGTGCATTAAGTTATAATTTAGGAGTTATAAATATATTTCGTTGCATTAAAACGGTTTTCTACGATTGTATAATATTTTTAGAATATGTGATAATTTACATCACAGACAGAAATCTTCATTATGCAAGGATTGTTAGTAATTTTGTCTGTAATGTGAATTTTGTTACATTTTACAGACTATCTGGAACATATAAATTATTATATATTCAAACCTGCGAACATTTTTCACTCAAAACAAAATTAAATATTTAAAAAAATAAATTGTGCCTAAATGTATTACAATTCAATATTTGTGCATAAACGCATAAAAATCCAAACCTAATCCAAATACAATAAGGAAAAAGAAGAGATAGAAAGGAAAAGTAAAACAATAGCTATAGCACCCGACCTGGAAAAGGAAAATTTTTCATTCATTAAAGGAAGAATAAATAAAGATTCAATACGGTTCTCGAGTTGAGTCAGTAATAACAACATTTCCTACAAGACAAGGTATACATCCTGTAAGATGTATTGAGAATGCCAGCTTGTCCGACCTTAAAAATTTGTTTTAGAAACATTATTTTTATTGAAAATGGAAATAATTATTATTTTAGAATAAAACGACAAAATTACGTTTAAGGTTGATTATATTGATTGTAGGGGTTTTAAGGCCGTTTCACTACGTTAGGGTCCTAGGCCTACAGGTAGACAGCCTTCCATGGGGGTCTTTCTAAAAGGTCAAAGCCCATATTTACGTTAGTTTCGAAGAAAACCACCGAAAACTCTGAAAGGCTAGGTCATTGAGCGCGACCAAGGATCAAACCTGGCTCTTGCCATCTACCAGCTTTGAGCGCAGATCCGCTCGGGCGCTCGTGGACCTATCTATAAGAAACTCTATTCTTAATCTTTTTGAGGATAATTTCAAATCCAGTGTATATTTAATTAGTTTATTGCAGATTTTGCCTTCTAATGCTTTAGTTAAACGGTATTGGTGGGGAATTATATTTTTAATTAAAAAATTAATAATTATCATTAACGTTATCAAATAATAAGTATTAATATTAGGAATGATTAATATTATCTGATTAATATTATGAAATTTAATGTCCTTTTTAATAATAAGAGCTATTTTAGATATACCAACCGGTTTTTCGAAGCAGTGGATGCTTTTTCATATTTATATGAAATTTTTAACTGTGCTCTGTAAAAAAAAAAAAAGCAAGAAAAAAGAAAGAAAGAAAGAAAGAAAATTGTTATTTTTAATATTTTTTTTTTAAATGCATTTTCCGATTGATAGAATTGTAACTTCTATTTCAAGAAATCAAGACATTTTTTAACTATTCCTGCTAATTGTTTCAAATCGATATGAAATGGTTGATTAAATCGTTCAGAAAAATTACTTTTTGCTTTAATTTTTAATCTGAAGTTCCCAATTGGGAACACTGGTCTATAAAAAAAGTTAAAAAATTAAGAACGCTCTGAATTAGAATTATTCAGATAGTATTTAACTTATACATTCCTGTTCAAACATCGATGGTCCTATTCATAGTGATTCGGAATCCAGTTTAACACACAGGTTTTGGTTTAACGTCTCTTAATGTGCAAAAATTGATCGTAGAGTGACAACCCCAGCTAACATAAAGTTATCTACCTAAAATGTATTAAAATTAATCTGAGAAGCGAAATAAATATACTGCTCGGCATGAAAATTGCCTCTGACACCATTTCAGCATATTCTTATGTAAAATGATCTCCTGAATCCGAATATGACACCCATTTTGCCCTATAGTCCACCGTTTTTTAGGAATGACTCCCTATCTTTAGCATTTTTCGATGATTTTACGGCTATAAATTTGATTTTTAGGAGGGGGGAGGATTATTTCAACCGTTAAATATCTTCTGAGGGGCTACAGTGTTGGAAAATTCTAAAACATGGACATTTGCGGCAAGGGAAAATTTTTGGGAGGCGATTTGCCACTGAAATTATGCATTACATATCTTATATTTTTTAATCTGTAATTAAAGTTGTTTTTTAAACTTTATTTATGTTTTTATTTTTTTGTTTGCTTTTATGCGTTAAGTTAATTATTTTTCATTCTTCAAATCAAATTCATGGTCATAAAATTATCGAGCAGGGAAAGAAATTGAGGGAGGGGGTGGTGTATCTAGAAAACTATGGGTGACAGGGCGAAATGGGAGTCATATTCGGATTTAGGAGGTCATTTTCCATAAGAATCAGCAAGAATGGTATCAGATCTCGATTTTTTTTTTTTTTTTTTTCTTTTTCAGAGCAGTAATAACCAATTTCTAGGGAAAAAAAAACTTTAATCATAAAGATAAGCTAGACAAGCGCTAAAAATATTAAATGTTAATTTAATTTCCCTATTCGAGGTACTTAAACCTGGATGAAATCTGTTTTGTTGGAATTCGTATGTGAAGAAAATGTTTGTCTAATTTGTGTGTATTACCAAAAATATTCGAGCACATATCTATGAAATTTCACAGAACTTTATACTTGGTTGGAACATGTTATAAGTTGGTACTGATTAACATAGCATCCATCAGGTAGCGCTGCTATCTCAGCTTCTATTATGAATACTATTGGCATTGGCAATAAAATTATTCGAGTGCTAGCAATAATTCCTATATATAAAAAAATTACACTTAATGCTGTTTTGTTAATTAAATCCTTGTCGAATCATGTTCTTAGACTGACTAGCAATAATTCCTATATAAAAAAGTACACTAAATACTGTTTTGTTAAATAAATCCTTGTCGAGTCATGTTCTTAGTCAGTCTAAGAACATGATTCGACAAGGATTTATTTAACAAAGTAGTATTAAGTATACTTTTTTTATATAGGAATTATTGCTATCATTCGAATAATTTTGCTGCCGACTGTAAGTGCATTATGGTTTTTCTCCCTTATAGAAAGGTTATATATTAGCTTCCTTAACACATAAATATACCGATAAGGGCACCAAACTTAATGGGTAAAATAACATTGAAATAAATAAATAATAAACATGCTGATTTAATTTGAATGTACATCGTCCGACAGCAAAAGTAGGAGTAATAAGAATATGTACAGTCGGTACCAAAAGTGTCCGAACACTAGCAAAAATTCCTGTGTAAAAAAAAAAAAAAGAGTTAATTCGGTTTTGTTAAATAAATCCTTATCGAATCATGTTCTTACACTGACTAAGAACAGGATTCGACATGGATTTATTAGGTGTATTTTTTTACATAGGAATTTTTGCTAGTGTTCGGATACTTTTGTTACCGACTGTATGTAATAAATTCAAATAATAAATAACTTTATTATTTAATCCTTTCACGCCCAAGGGAAATATTTTTTCCTTCTACAAAAATCGTTATCGATTGTTCAATTATTATTGAATCGATATTTCTTTACTGAATGTCAAAATAAAACGAATGTCCAAGGCAGCAAATGTGTTTCTGAACGAATAATAATAATAAAAAAAGGTATAGAAAATAGGACACATAATAAATGTGTTATGTGCAATGTCCACTTGTGCTTCACAAGTAAACGAAATTGTTTCGTAGAATACCATAACTAGCTATTTATTTTACTTTTCTGATAATTTTTATATTACAAAGCAATAAATTTGTATTACAAAACAATAAATAAAATACCGATATAATAAACCTAACTCTTCGTTTATTTACTTTTATGGTCCATAGGGAAAATATTTCCCATGAAATTATAGGAAACCTATACACCCTGCTATGTTTTTCTGGTGATATTATCTTACTTTACACCCACAATAGCTAAAATATTGTGTTGTATTGCCATATTTAGTCTTGGAAATCTTATGGTCCTGAAAGGGTTAATAATATAAAAAATATAAAGAAAAAAGTGTAACCGAATAAATTTACAGAGAACTTTATATATATATATGCATTATTTTATTCATTTTATTATTTACCAGTAATAGCCACTTTTTAAAATTAATTTCTAAATTTAAAAACATAACAGGAAATACAATTGAAATAAGTACATAAAGCGATGAAAGAACAAAATTAAAATTCTGTCCCAAGCAGAATTTAATTTTGGACGACAAGTCTTAAAAGAAACATAAATAAATAAATTTATTTGACGTACAATCCAATCCATACTTAAAATCTTTAAACCAGAAACTAACCAGGGACTGGAAATGATAGTTCATGAATTATGCAAGGCGTGTACGCAATTATTTGTCTGATATGAATTTTATTATTTATCACAAGACATACTGAGCTAATAAAATTTAATGCAGTCAAATCTGTTAATATTTTTATTGAAAACGAAATTAAATTGTTTTTTCTGGAACTAGATTTTGTGCAAAAGTATATGTCCTTAAAAAACAAAATTTAATCCAAATCTAATCAGGATGGAAAGAAAAACACCACCGCAGTTTGAGAGGACTGCATCTATAGCCCCAACCACGGTATCGTCCCAGAGTGCACCGTTTCCCCTCTTCTAATCAATCAAGGGGAGTGACTGCTTTTCTTAACGGCCCTCTTCACTTACCGTCGCCGGTAGCGCGAGCCAATGTTATTCTATGGGGAAATTTTCTTTACAAATAACTTATTAACTAATACATATTTTTAAATTCTGTTTTCACATTCAGAAAATTCCCAACTGTTAAATTGTCGGACCTTTTTTGAAAAAGTATTTTTTCATTTTTTAATATTTTATTTTGAAATTGCAAAATGAAAAAAATTCACATATTGAAAATTCGTATTTTGCAGCTCCGAAGTAAAATATAAAAAATAAAAATAATAATATTTTAAAAAAGGTCCGTCCATTTAACAGCTGGGAATTTTCAGAATGTGAAAACAGAATTTAAAAATATGTATTACTTAATAAGCTATTTGCAAAGAAAAAAATTCCATTGAATAACATTAGCTTCGGCTTCCAGCGGCTGTGAGTGAAGAGGGCCCTTAAAAGCTGTCAGGGAAAAGAACGATAAAGTCTAACTATGGCAGCCTTTCATTCACATTTTTATTGGAGTACGTTCCCTCTTTAAACAGGATTACTACTCACTATATGTATGAATGTAAACATATCGATACTTTTAATTTGTATCAAAATAATTTTAATATCAAAATATTTTTTCCTATGGGAGATTATAGGGATATTATTATTATTTCTATTATTATTAACTACTTTACTTATTAAGAATGAAAAATTTTTATTCTTCAATTAGTTTGTTTAATAGAATTGGTTGAGCTTTTAATTGAAAAATCTATTTCAAAATGCTTTTAATAAGGAAAAGGGTATTTTTTTTTTTTTTTTTCTATTAACGTTTGTCGAAAAATGATGTAATTAAATTTAAATAATCTAACTGATAAAGCCATTTTTATATTAAAATAAATACATTTTTCATAATTATATTAGATGAGCTTGCCCAATACCACTTTTTAGGATATTCATCGAAAAATCTATTTCAAAAGTCATTTACAGTCGGTAACAAAAGTGTCCGAACATTAGCAAAAATTCCTATATAAAAAAAGTACGCTTAATACTGTTTTGTTAAATAAATCCTTGTCGAATCACGTCATTAGACTGACTAATAAGAATAGGATTCCAGAAGGATTTATTTAGCAAAACTGTATTAAGCGTACTTTTTTTTACATAGGAATTTTCGCTAGTGTTCGGACACTTTTGTTACCGACTGTACTTAAAAAAATAAAATAAATAAATAAATAAATAAATAAATAAATAAATAAATAAATAAATAAATAAATTTTTTTATCAATATTTATAGAAAGAGAAAAGATAATTAAAAACATTTCGTCAAAAAAGCTAATCAAACACTAATAATAAAATTAATAATAATAATAATAAAGTATGGTCCACAGTTTCAATTAATTAAGTTTCTAGTAATATCGAGTTATCCAACCGTATTACCCCCAGTGAACTTCAAAAATACGATGTTCAGTGTTTCTTTTACCTTCTGGAACAAAGGGCAGAGATATATCGTTTCATAGTAAATTAGCCACTTTGATCCCACCTGGCTCACCTCTATAGTATTAGCTAGACTGAGCATTTGGCCGGTCAACCTTCAAGCCATCATTGACGTCATCACCTTGAAAACGGTTCATTTCCCCCTTTTTCTTTCTGAGACTTCTTTCTTTACTTTTTTTTCATCGTTTTTTAAGCACTAAACTAGTTTTTCTACTACCGTGCCCTTGTTTTATAAATAAAAGCTCCGGTCGCGTGAATCTTTGTTTCATACAAATAAAATATTTTGAGTAAAGATAAACTTTTAGTAGAGAGAGAAATTTTAGATTTTTGTCTCATATACGATATTTAGTTGAAAAATAAATATACTCATGTGTTTCAGGTTGTTTATAGATTTGGTGAAAAGCTGATAAGTTGAGGTAAGTTTGTGATTTATGTTATATAATTTTATGAATTGTAATTTATATTGTTGAGTTATATTTATATTTTGTTAAGTAATATATGAAGAAGAACAAAATTATTTTTATGAGAACATCTAAGTACTATAAATAATATTTTTCTTAGAAATAAAATAAATTATATATATCGTGTTCAATTAGAGTTATATTTTTATGGGGGAATATACATATATAAAAAATATTTATGAAAACAACTAATGACTAAAAATAATTTTTTCTTGAAAATAAAAATCTATCAATTAAAATTAAAACATAAATATATATAAATATGTAATTAAATCTTTTAACTTAGCTAATTTTATTAATTATAATTTTTTAAATCTTATCAAATATTTAATTAACGGCAAACATTTATACATAAGATATTTATGTACCATAATTCTTTAAATATAAGTTGCTGGGTTTTATCATAAAATAAGGATTATATAGAAAAGAACAACAAATGAGCACAAATAATTCTCCCTTATAAATAAATAAAATGTACTACATTTATTTTAAATTAATACACACACATTACAGGTAAATAAATCTCTTAACTAAAAAAATTTAATTAGTAAAATTTTCTAGAATCGTAATATGATATATATAATTTACTGAAACAAAATTTTCTTGGTATCACAGAGTCTTTTTAAAGTTATGTTCTAGAATGACTGTTTCGTACACTGATTAAAGAAAAAACTTTATTAATTAATTAATTGGTATGATTAATAAAAAAATATTTAAATAAATAAATAAAAATAATTAAATATCGATAATCAAAGAAATTAATTTTATGCATTATTTCATTTATTTTTTAATATAAATTCAATCATTCTGTATATTAAGGTTTAATTTAGAATATTAAGAATTACTTATTATGGAGTTTTTTTCCCTCTGTTTTCTCAGATTTTAGATACTTGCTGATTTTAGATATTTGACGAAGAGAAAATAAATTTTCGATAAGAGTAGTCACTTACTGTAAATACTTACTGTCAAATATAGAACCTTCCCATATTTATTTGATATTTGTAAAATAATAATAATAATAATAAATAAATAAATAAATAAATAAATAAATAAAATAAATAAATAAATAAATAATAAATAAATAAATAAATTATTTTGAAATTTGTTTAAAAATAAATTAAATATTCATGTAAATTATTTTAATATTTGTTTTGAAAAATTGTGCCCGGGAAAATCTCAGTAATAGTCGCCTCATGGAAATGTGATATAATTAATAGACTGGACTGCTGTTGAAATTTAGGAGTTTGCGAAATGTTTCATTGATTCCTTGTCTTTATTTATTTTATTTTATTTGTTCATTTATAATTGATTAAATAAATTTAATCTGTCAGTGGCCGGAATGTTGCTCTCAAAGTCCGTAGACGGGAGGTGCCGGATTTAATCCTAAGTCACACTAGTCGTCCTAGTCGTTCAATGTTTTACCTAATTTTCTCTAAATCTTGCGTGAAAACGGGGTAGAAACCTGTAAAAATACTCCCATGAGTTTCATCCCACCCAGGCCTACGTCCTCAGGAAAAACAATCGGCATTAAACTTCCCGCCATGATCTTTAAGGGCCCTCTTCACTCACCGCCGCCGGAAGCCGAAGCTAATGTTATTCAATTGGAAATTTTTCTTTACAAATAACTTATTAACTAATACATATTTTTAAATTCTGTTTTCACATTCTGAAAATTCCTAGCTGTTAAATTGACGGACCTTTTTTAAAAAAAAATATTCTTTTAATTTTTTATATTTTATTTTGAAGCCGCAAAATACGAATTTTCAATATATGAATTTTTTAATTATCTAATTTCAAAATAAAATATTAAAAATTAAAAAAATACATTTTTAAAAAAGGTCCTTCAATTTAACAGTTTGGAATTTTCTGAATGTGAAAACAGAATTTAAATATATGTATTAGTTAATAAGTTATTTGTAAAGAAAATTTCCCCATAGAATAACATTGGCTCGGGCTTCCGGCGACGGTAAGTGAAGAGGGCCGTTAAGATGCCTGCCTACCTTTAAAACGCAATTTTTGGTCAAAACTCCGATTTTCCGTTTTCGTTTAGTATTAAAGACTGACTCATTAGCTTTCTAAATCAGTTTGAATTTTGTTTCTATCTTGCTTAGTACTTGAGTTACAAGCATTTTAATATTAGTCACTTGCTAGTTTTTGAAACCAGAAGTGACCGGAAATGACCCGTAAATGTTTGTTTACATAAATGTTTTACTCAATATAAGCATCAAAATTTGTTACTGAATATAAAATGAATTTAAAAAAGAAAATAAAAAGCTTTGAAATAAATCAGGAACTTATTAAAATTATTTTTTATTTAATAGGTCAAATCTAGTTTTTAAATATGTTTTCTGTTTTTACTCAAAATGAGATTTTTAACATTTTGCTTTATCCCAAAACATCATAACTCCAAAAGTTATAATTGAAACATTATGAAACTTTGACAAAATACTCTAGAGAAGTTGTTTTAGGGATTGAACTACGACAAAGGATCTAGCTAAATTATTTTTTTGTTTTTTTGTCGATAGAAGTTATGAACTGTCATGTATACTCATGATTTTTTCAGCATGTAAAAATGTTATCGTCTCTAAAATATTAAATAACATAGTTTTGAGAGTAGTTCACTCCCTTAAGGACCTTTCAATAATCTAAATAAAATTTACAGAATAAAAATATTTTTATTTAAATTTGGCTTATGATGTTTTGTAAAAGTGCTTTATTTTCGCAAATTTTATGTATATTTTGAGCCTAAATATCAAAGTATTTTTAAATTTGTATATTTTTTTCAGGTTATTCACTGTTTTTTACTATAATCTATCATATAATGCACATAAAAATGCAATTTTTCAATTATTAAAAAAAAAAAAAAAAATCATCTTCGACAGCACCTTAAAAAATTTAAATGAATTAATAAGATTCTTATTTACGTGATTTTCTTCTTAATCTCACTCTTAAATTAAAAATTTTGATTAATTCTATGAAATGAAAAGTTCCAATCACTTTACGAAATTCATTCAACTTTTTGACTTTTTACAGTAAAAAATCAGTTTAGCAGATAATCATATGGATAATTATACAATTTCTAAAAGACCTGTTTTTATTTTATTTTATTATTTTTTTATAAGTTTAAAAATCAATCGGTAATTTAATTACGCATTCCCAATTAACTTAATAATAATTTTAAACTAATTTTAATTAAAGTTTGTTTTATTTTATTTTGTGCAATTCTATACAATTCCCGTAATTTATTACATTAGTTTTAATTATTTTTTTAGTTAAATTTTATTATTAATTTTTAAAATTATGTATAATTTTTGCATTTTTAAAACAATTTAAAAAAAGTTGGAACGATTCAAAAAGCTCCATATGATTTTTATCTATTTAAAAAAAAAAAAAAAAAAAAAAAAAAAAAAATCACCATTTTACACGGAAACAATAACAAGCAAAATTATCTGGTGTGTAGCTACTTATACCAGACGCCTATCAATTTCCCTGAACTAACCAACTAATACATACGTACATCTAACAGAGTGTTTATATAGCAACTTTGAAGAAAATCGTTAGAGCTGTTTTTGAGATACGGACTTACGGTTCCATTTCCGGTTTCCAATGGCCCACTTCTGGATTTTCCAATTTTCACGAAAAGTTGGAAAAATCATCTGTACACTATGCCTGTCTCAATTCTGAAATTTCGTCGTTCTATCTTTATTGGTTTCAAAGATATGATATTCTTTAACCACATTTCTTGCGACCATGGGAGCTTCTGCGCAAGCACAGACTCAACGAGTCCAGTGTTAAAATAGGGTTGATAACCCTTAACGTTAAGAGAAAAAAAAAGCGATAAGAGGACGCCGAATGACAGGATATTTACCAAATCTCAACCTATCGCTCAATTTGGTGCCCCTCCAAGACTTTGGAATCGTCCTCACTTCTAGGCGCAGAAAACGTCGTTACACTATGATCAAAAGATTCCCCCACCAGCACCACCACACACACACACACACGCATACACAGACTGACCAGTTGCAGAAAACCACTCTTTTGGACACATATGTACATACACAATGAATAATCTTTAAAAACCACTTTTTTCGACCTTAAAAATTACAAATCAGGTGAAAACATGATATCGAAATTTAATACCGAATACAATACTTCCATTACCCTACGGTCAAGGCCGTAGCCAGGATTTTTTTTCGGGGGGGGCCCATCACATTTCTAATACAAGGTCATCGAATATGGTATAATAATATGCATACACAACGAAAAAAACATACGCACACGCAATCAAGGGCCTTTTAACACAGGGGCACATGGTGCCCCGGACCCTGAGTAGCAAAGAGCCCTAAAACTGGCCCTGAAAATGCCCTTTTGCCTCTAAAAATGACAAAAGTGGTATCATAAAAAGCAAATTTTTTTTATTTTAGTTTTATATACAGGTATATATATATGTACTTTTGCTGATTCCTGCACAGTACGAATGGTGGGGGTGGAGCCCAAAAAAGTGTGCTTACCTCGGGCCTCACACGAAGTTAATCAGACCCTACACAAAAAGACCCTGATTAACTTCATGCGAGACCCGGGGTACACAAAGTTTCGTGAGCCCGCCTCCCCCTCGCATTGTGCATCAATAAACACAGGTACATATATACCTGTTTATGGGAGTAATATGTCAGAATTTGCACTATATGATACCATTTTTAGGGCATAAAAGGCTAAATGGCATTTTCAGGGCGAATTATATGACCCCTGCTATTCAAGTCACATGTCTTTCATGCCCCTGTTTTAATCAGGCCTTGCACACAAATCTTTCGTATATATTTTCCTATACAAATTCACTCAATACCAATCATTTTATTAAAACTTTTATTTATTAAAATTAATTTCCATGATGAATGCAGATGATTTGTTTCTAATATAAATGTAACACTTAATGTCCAAAGAAAGTCAATTTTATGTTCACTAACAATATCTTTAAAAATGTTTTTTGCCCTTTTTCGTTTTGTTAAAAATGAGGAAAAATAAAGGGGGGGGGGGGAGAACTTAGATTTAAATTATCATACATTAATAGTTCAACTGTTAGTCTTAAAAATACTGACGAGTTCTTTTAAAAGATACCCATATTGAATAACTGTCCCCCTCCGGGGGTGGGGACTTCACCCCCAGGGAGAAGCGTTGCTCCTATGTGTCCAAAATTTTTTGCCTACTTGATTATTACTATGATAAATAATTCTCATTGTGTACATTTATAAGAAATTTTGTACTATACCGCCAAGTTTAAACTGAGAAAAATTCAGACAGCAATGCCACCTGTTGGACGATTTTCACAAAAAAGTGTTAGGCACTAATTTATGTCATGGTGCAGCTGCATATAAATGTATATGTAATTCTGTGCAGTGCAGTAGTTCCTGAGATACAATTGGAACAAAATATTTGTCACACACAAACAGACATTTTCCAAAAATGGTCAAATCGTGTTCTGAATCTCTCAAAACATGTAAATCCATCAAAAACCGGAAATCAAAAATTTTTTTCGAATCCAATACTTTTTTCTATTGAATACAGAAGAAAGTAAAAAGATTGAATTCATGACGTAGTACAGTCCATTATAGCTTTGACAAGAAGGTGGTTTAAGCGAAAAAATATTGCGAGATTAAGGTTGAATGGGTTTTACGGCGCTCTAGAACTTAAATATAGAAAAGAAAGAACGTAATGGGAAATTTAATTAAATTAATAGGTTTTATTAAATTATTTTAAAGTACTTTTTTTTTTTTTTTTTTTTTTTTGAAGACAGCAATGTTTGCCTGATACATACTACACGAAATCAGTCTTTCATCATTTATTTCGGGGGGGGGCTTGGGCCCGTCGGCCCCCCCCCCCTTGCCTACGGCCTTGCCTACGGTAGTAGGGTAATGAAAGTAATACAAAATTATTTCGTCGTATTTTATTTTATTTATTTTATAACAAAAATTTATGACCATCTAAATTAACTTCTCTTTGTTAACTTATTTTTTAATTTTTACCTCAATATTGTGATACTACTTTTTACTTTCTTCTATATTCAATAGTAGAAAGTATTGGATTTGTAAATATTTTCTGCCTTGGGTTTGTCGACACGTTTCGAGAGGTCTAAAACACGATTTGACTATTTTTAGAAAATGTCTGTCTGTGTGTGACAAAATTGCATGGCAACTGTAAGTCAAGAACTACTGCACAGATTTTCATAAAATTTGATATGTAGTTTCACCTTGACATAAATTAGTGTCTATCAACTTTTGTTGAAAATCGTCCAACAGGGGGCGTTGTCATCACGCTTTTTCTAAATTTTTAGCATGGCAGTATAAGACGAAATTTCATATAAATATGCATAATGAGAATTATTTTTTTAATAACCAATATGAAATTAAAAATAAATAATTATAATGGTGATAGTCAACTGGGTAATTATTTTCTATATCATATAAAACATATATGCAGGAGCATCGCTTCCATCCCCCTTCCCCCTAAGGTGGGGGGGGGATTTTTATTATGGATATCTTTCAAAGAAGCTCGTCAGTATTTTTAAAGTGAATGGTTGAAACATCGAGCTGTGATAATTTAAAATAAAGCTGTTGATTTTTTTTTTTTTTTTTTTTTTTTTTTTTTTTTTTTTTAAATCGATAACAATAACAACAAGAAAAATTCTTAGGGAAAGGGAAAAAAAAAATTCATATATATATATATATAATTTGAATAATTTAATTCCTTTGCAACACTCAGCAAATGAAAGATAGATGAAAATACCAAGATGTGAAATTTTAAATGAAATATATATCGAATAAAATTATTGTCACGATGATTATTTAATTTAAGTACACTGAGTAGTAAAAGCATATTAAAGTACTTACGCAGAAGAGAAATGACACAAACATAACACATAAGCCTAAAGATGAGATAATTTGCATAATCCATTAATCCAATAGAAACAATCATCAATTAATAGAAATGGAAAGAGATAAATTAACCAAAAGGATCTGTTAAAAGAAAAGAGAATTTATGAAAGGAAAAATAGAATTTTAAATGCTGAACACCAGAAATGTTCACACATCAGGAAACTTGCATCTCTGTCAGCACTCAAGTCTCTATCTTGCAACAAAACGAAGTAAAAGAGGAAATTAGATTAAACAGTAACACAAATCAAAATTGAAAAATGGAATAAGTATTTTTAACAAGTCCACATGTAATCGATTCCATACAGAGATAGTAGAAATAAACATGTTGCCAAAACGAACATTAGTAAAAAGAAAAGATTAAAAGTAAAGAAACGATTAATCAATCTAGTTGCTTCTGAAATGAAATAAATGAATGCATTAAGTGATATATATATATATTATTTTTTAAAGGAATTTTCTTATTTTATCGTAGTTATATAGTGAAGAAAATTATTCTATAAATAAAATAGTGTTAAAAAAAGGCGTGACTAAAAATGCCCGTAAAATAAATTTTAAAAGCTGACAATTCTGTGGCTTATATATACTCCAGCAAACCATAAAACCTCGAACATAAACATGCAAAATCCTTTTTTTTTTTTTTTTTTTTTTTTTTTTTAAGTGAAGTATTTTTTTTTTTTTTTTTTTTTAAGTGAAGTATTTTTTTTTTTTTTTTTTTTTTTTTTTTTAAATAGGAACGCCTAACGACGGAGCTTTTTTAATAATAATTTTTAAAAAAAGTACATTTACGTGAAATGCAAGCAATGTGTTGATATGAGTGATCGAATCCTACTTATTGTAAAAGAGAAATTATATTCCAGATAACCTTATATCTTATCAGAAGTTTACAATAAAGAACATATGTCTTAATTTTATTTAAACATGCTTTAGAAAATTGTTGCTTTTTACAAGATTATCTTTATATTTCCTTTGTAATAAAGCTAGTATGTAAGTAATTTTCTAGTCTGATAAAAATCTTCTTACCTTTACGATTTCAGACTTGTGATAATATCAACATAAAATCTTTATACACGAGCAGAATTTACATTTGTATACTTTGAATTTGTATATTTTGCATTTACATTCTTCATTTTATCTTTAAATTGGATATAATAATAACATTATGAATATGTTTGAAGCCTTTTGTAATAGATATTTCTAAATTAATGTTCATGTTTAACAAAGATTTTCTTTCCATCATAAAAGTTGCATAATTAGTCAGATATTATGAGTGGTTGATTGATGTACTAATATCTTATATATTAATAACATAATATTAGTATTCAATAAATTTCTCAACCAGTGTTTTTAATTTAATAAATGTGTGTTTCAGTAACATTCGTTTTTCATTGAAAATGCTTCAAAATTCGTTCGATGCTATGTATGATTTACACACTAATAGTTATTATACTAATAACATAATATCATTCGAAATATTTCATAATATGCATTTTCCAACTTAATGTAAATATTACACCAAAAATCATTTTTCATAGAAAACATTCCAAAATTAGTCGGATAATAAATATGGTTGATGTACTAATATCTAATATATAAAACGTATACTAATAACATAATGCTTTTGAAACATTTAATTACGGATATTTCCAATTTAATACAAGTATTTTAACTAGATTCATTTTTCATTGAAAACATTTCGAAAATTTTCATACATTATGCATGGTTTGCATATTGACACTTAATATATAAAGAACATAATGTATCAATATTCGAAATGCTTAATAACAGTTATTTCTAGTTTATTTCAACTGTTTCAATAATAAAATTACATTTCATTGAAAAAAATCCCAAAATTTATTACACATTACATATGGTTTACATAGTGATATCTATCTAATATATAAATAACATAATTTCAGCCAATTACTAGTCGAAACATTTAGCAACATGTATTTCCAGTTTAATTCAAATATTTTTATGCAGATTCGTTTTATATTAACCCGTCAGTGCACGGATTGGGTCTATGAGGCCTATTTTATGTACTAGAATGCAATGTAAGAGAAACTTTTTATATATTCTGTGAAAAAAAAAATATAAGAAACGTCAAATTTATACTTCATATTTTTTTATTGTGTAATTTTATTTTGTGGGTGTTATATTGTAACCATTCAAATATTGAAATAAAATTGTGTCTTTTCCCCACCCGTGTACTGGCGGATTAAAAACATTTCAAGATTAGTGAGATAATAAGTATGTTTTATATATTAATATCTAATATTTTAATAGCATAATATCAGTCGTCGAAATATTTCATAACAATTAAATAATATTAAATTAAACATTTCGTGTTTATATTTTAATGGCAGTATTTTAATATAACTTCTCTTTCACCAAAAGCGTTCTGAATTCAGTCAGATGAAATGTAAAGTTGAAAATATAAGTTTCAAACTACCGTTAAATGCCCAATAAAATGAAAATTATAATTTTATTTTTAAAAATTTTAAACCAAGTTAATACCTTTATTTATTAAAAAATTATGTTTCCCAGCAATTTTTTTTTATTGAAAATTTTATATATTTATTATACATTTCTTTACTTATAAAAGACTAAAAGACTGCTAATAAATTCTCTATCTCACAAATGAGCATGAAGATATCGCATATATGGAAATCTGCTAACAAATCAAGCATATAATGCAAAATTTGTACTATATTATGTGAATGAAAAAATTTTAATAGTACAGTTTTGATATGCTAAAAATATTTAAAGTATTATTTGAAGTCGTTAAGTATGATCCTATCGAATATTCACATATTCGAAAGTAAAAAAAAAAAAAAAAGAAAAAAAAGAAGATCATATTTTCTCTCTCTTTATATATGTAATAAACAGGAATTTTTATTCAAAAATTTGGCATATAAAGGAGAAACATTTGGACAATTTTTTATAAAATTTTCAGAATTTTTTTTTAAAAATCAGCTAATGGGTACTGGTTTTGGAGACCTTTCAAATTCAAAAAGGCGGTGGACGCTTTTTCTCAAAAACTAATGGGCTGAATTTATTGAAACATTTCTCACTTCTTTAAAATGGAGTTACAGTTTTAACGGAGAGTTTTTTGTTTTCTCGATTGCAATTAATTTTACGAGGCTGTACGTGACAGGGTTGCTAGATTTGGCCTTTTTTTTTTATTCAATTGTCACTAATAATTTTTATTTGTAACGTTTGGCTAATTACTTCGAAGATTGATAGTCTATTATATGTATCAAATGTCACTTCTCAAAATTATTGGTGACTATTGAATAAAAAAAGGCCACATTTGGCAACGCTGGTACATGGGTAAAATGTATCGAAAATTGCACTGTTTATTTTTAGAACTCTACTAAAAATTCAAATTTCAAAGTTTCTTAAATCCTTTGTCTTAATTCCCCACTGTAATATTTTTAAACTTAATTTTCTTTAAATTCAGTTTGTTAATATAATAATAACAATAATAATAGTATTCAAGAATAATTTTTTGATAAAAATTACACTTTAAAATACGTACAAATTTTTCTTTTAAAAAAGACAAATTTAATTAAAATCATTTAAAATTACAAAATTCATGTTGTCAAAGCCCCCTGCTTACCAGAGCATCATCAGAGCAATTTCAAGCCATGTGTGATTACAAGTGCAGCAACAGTTCAATTATATACCAATAAAAACATATTGCAGTTATAGTTAAGCTTAATAAAACAGTCTGAAATCGTACGTTCGGAGATTTAGTTGAGCTTTACTGGGTCACCATGGAACCACTTACTGTCTGGAAGTAAAGGAACTTTTATTTAGTTGGAACTTTACAGGAAAATGGAGTAACTTAGAAACTGCAACGGTTGAGGCGCTTTTATGGAAATTTCATTGGGTAGAGCTGTAGAGGCATAGTAGCTGTAACAGGGCAGATGATAGACGACAATAAGCAGGGTTCATACTCATCAGGGAAAACCTGGAAAACAGGGAATACTCAGGGAATTTGGAATTTGTTAAAAATAGTCAGAGAAAATAAAAATTTTCATTAAAAGTCAGGGAAAATCAGTTATAAAACCTGGAAAAACACATGTTTTTTTTTTTTTTTTTTTTTCCCTCAAGTTGTGTTTTTCTTGTTTAGCTTCATATCAAAATTTAAATGACTAAGTATTGTGAAAATACACATGTAAGTAATGATTTCTACCTGAATTTCTATCATGATCGGCAGTAATATGACATCATACAGTGGAAGTAGCTGTATTTTATCCTGTCTAGAGGAGCTAATATTTTCTTGAAAATTGTCTGGGAACTCAGGGAATTTCCCCCCCCCCCCCCCACATTTGAATATGAACCCTGAATAAGTCAACCTGGAGTTACAGTCCCCAACCGTTGCAGTTTCCAAGTTACTCCATGTTTCCTGTAAAGTTCCAACTAAATAAAAGTTCCTTTATCTCCAAGCTGTAAGTAACTCCATAGTGACCCAGTAAAGCTCAACTAAATCTCCGAACTTACGATTTCAGACTCTTTTATTAAGCTTAACTGTAACTGTTTTTATTGGTATATAATTGAACAGTTCCTGCACTTGTAATCAAACACGGCTTGAAATTGTCCTGATGATGCCCTGGTAAGCAGGGCGAAAAGCTTTGACAACATGAATTTTGTAATTTTAAATGATTTTAATTAAATTTGTCTCTTTTAAAAGAAAAATTTGTACGAGTTTTAAAGTTTAATTTTTATCAAATTAGTGGTTTTTTACAATGACACATGGTTTCTAAATATCTCTATATGAGATGTAATTTCATATACAACAAATAATTTTTTATTTACTTTACTACAGAAGTTATTTTTAGGAATTAATATTGTGATAAATATTTTACTTGTCAGTCTTTATTAAGGAAATAACCTTCGGCGCTCATGTTACAGCGCAGGAATTTCTATTAAATATGCTAGTCTCAAGAAAATATTGTTTTGTCTCGCAAGCAACATCCTTTTTTTATGAGATTTACTTCCTTTAATTTGACCTTTGGTTATCAGTTAAGCAGGCTGTTTATATTTTGAATGTATTTTATTTTTCATAGTAATATATTAATAAATTTAAGGCATTAGTTTTCGAATAAATTCTGGTCTAAGATTATAAACATGAGTACATTTTTATTTATAGAAATATAACATCTTAGTTTAAAGTTATATCCCTCCTAGAATGTGATATTGCCTCATTATTTTAAACCATTCTAATTCGATTACATATTTTGTTTAATAGATTGTGCGTAGAGGGCAGAGAATGTTTTATCTTTTTAAATTCAAAGCTAATGGTATATCACATACAATAAGAGGTGCTCTTCTAAGATTCCTGCTATTTTTTTAGAAAATAATATAAAAAATTAAATAAAAGTAATTTTATTTTATTATATAAGAGTTACTTTTCTAAGATTCCTATTACTTTTTTTAGAAAATAATTCATATAATTAAATAATGATAATTCTATTTTATCCTATAAAAAGTACTATTATAAGATACCTGCTGTTCTTATAGAAAGTAATTTATAGAATTAAATGAAGATAATTCTACTTTGTTCTATAAGAGGTACTTTTCTAAGATTTCTCTTAATCTTATGGAAAATAATTTATATAATTAAATAAAGACAATTCTATTTTATCCTATAATAGGTATTTTTATGAGATTCCTGTTAAAAATAAATAAAACATTAAAATATACTATATCGTAAACCCTAATAGCAGTAACAATGCAACATGACAAGCGAGTGTAGCCGATTATTTTGAATTTTACAGTTAAATCGAACGCCTTCAATTCTTTGAATATTGTCTCATGCTTTCGAACATACTTTAATTAAACTAACCATCTACCTCGCACACAGAATGTATATTTTTCTTTTTAAGGGAGTGGTAAAACTTTATTTATTTATTTATTTATTTATTTTTTATATAAATTACTCTCATAAAGCAGTAAAATTTCTCATGCACATGCATTAAAATGTATAAATATTAATTATAATAAAATATTTAAAAACCACTTGAATAATAATAAAATAATAATAATAATAAAATAATAATAATAAATAAAATTCAAAATTTAAAATTCCTCGAAATTTCTTAAAATACTTCCTTCAAACTAACTTTTATTATTTTTTTTTCTTCCATTTTACATTACTACAGTTAAACAATAATTTCTAAAAACATATGGGTAATATTTTGTGGTTTGGTTGTTGAGTTAATTTCGTAACTATATTTTTATAATTGAATGTTAAAAATTTGTATGAAATACAGAATCTAAACATAAAAAGTATTCGAAAAATTAATTTATCAACTAATCTAGAAAGTAATACCAAATTTGTTCAAAATATGCCGTTGAACTATAATAATGTAAAATCGAGGAAAAAGTAAATAAAAATTAGTTATCAGGGGGCCTTTTGATTATTATTATATATATTTTTTTTTAATTTAAATAGTTTTTCAGAAGTTTTAATGCACTTAATATTGTTTTGTTTCAATGAATTAAAAAAATATAAATAAATAAATAATTTAATTCTAACTCAATAATTGAAAAAAAAAAAAGAATTTTTAAGGTCTACAAATCCCAAGCTAGTTTATATGCTTTTAAGTAAATGTGTCTTAAAGCAACAAAAAAAAGGAAATCATTCTTCATTAAACATATCATTCAATGGGAAGAGGTAATAATATCAATCAAACCATTCCTTTCTTTTCTCATTTAAGTACATTACATTAACTTAATTTTTTATTAGTGCTGACTTTGGAATAAAAGGGCCGCCGGTGGGAATTCAATAAAAAACGGCAATCTATTGTCAAAAAGAGCATTATTCGCATAATTTGCGGTCTTTTATGTTGTTATTTTTGTATGTGATAAAAGTAAATTACTAATTTTACGTGTATATATGTAAGCTATATGCATTTGTTCTTCCAGGAATGCTGTAAAACTACTGCTAGAGGGTTACATGTCAGGAAGAAAAGTATGTAAAGGGCATTGAACATTTAAAATGTTAGAAAAGACCATTTAATACTAAAATGTTTTCTAAAGGGCCACAGGGTACTAAATTGGGTTGAAAAAGGGCTGCCGAACGGATCATCCTGCCAAATTAGCCTAGAGTCAGCACTATTAATTGCACAGCATTTTTTTCTGTGCTAATTGCTCAGCTCTATCAGATATCAAGTGCAAATTATGCTTGTTACATCGTTACCGTAACTTTCCACGACATAAATCGCTATTATATTCAGATATTTTAGATTACGTAATTTAAAAAAAAGAAAAAAAAAAAAAATCTGCTTATGTGCGAGTGCAGGAATACTCGGAAAAAATATCTCTGGACTGCCCCTACCTACGTGGGAAAAGCCAAATTTTATGTGTTTGATACCGTGAGTAAAGGAATTCTCATAGCTAACACATTGAATTTCCTAATTCAAGAGAAAAAGAAAAGAAAAAGCAAAGATAATGGAAATACGGAAATATAAAACGGGATGTTTTGTGTACAGGAAAAAATAAACTTACAAAATCACGAAAATTTTGAAAAAACCCGAAACAGAGGAAATGTGATTTAAACAATAGAAGAATGACGTAAGGAGAAAATTCTGAAAGTGACTAATTTCATCAAATTAAAGCTGCTTGTTCATTGCACTAAACAATGTTCATTTGAATCGAAGTTATTATGAAATTATTTCCACGATTACTATTATATTTATCGCAGTAACTAGTATAAAATTTTCCTTATTAAAAACTAAGACATAATAGAAACGACATTCCTAAATATGTGTTTGATTAAGCTGAAAAATTATAATTTACTTAGCATTGTTAGAAGTTTTTTTTTTTTTTTTTTTTTTTTTTTTTCAAACTAAAAGTAGTTTTTACTGCATTTTAGTTGGAAAAAGGAAGCAAATGAAGGGAGAGGGGAGGATAAGGTAATTACCTTAAAAAGTTGGAAATTTCTGAATGTCAAGCACTTAGCGTGTCAAAAGCAATTATGAATCAAAATTCAAGACTAATTGTTACATACTTGAAAGTATTACGTAACGGTACAAAAAAAATCTCATCCCAACCACTGTGACGTTAGTTAAGATTTGGCATTTCAATTTATTCATTAAAAATCAAGTATGATTTGGTCTTTCCAATCTATACCATACATATTAGGCAAACGTATTTTTACACCTGATTTAAGTTACATTCTGAAAAAGAAAGTAATCGATTAATCAATGAAAAACAAATTGAACAAATATATATATAATCTAAAAAATAAAAAAATAAAAAAAAATCTGCTTGCTTACATTTTTTGTAAACAGAATTTAATTTAGTGCGACAAGAATTATTTTAATGTATGCCACATAAAGGCATAGCTGCCAATATTTTAATTTATTCCGGAGTACTTTTAGCCCCGCCTTTATTTCGCACCACTTTATTTATTGAAAAATTTTCTTCAATATATAACTTCGATAAAATAAGAAAAAATTACTTTAAAAAAATAAGTGGTACGAAATAAAGGCGGGGCTAAAAGTACTCCGGAATAAATTAAAATATTGGCAGCTCTGCATAAAGGCATGCAGCAACTGTATTTTATTCCCTACCATCGGTTACTATATTCGTTTCTTAACATTTCTTTGGTATAGCTTTAGCATAGGAGCCCTTTGGCGGTTTTTATATTTTTGTTGTCATTTTGGTGGTGAATTTGCGTATTCAAACTGCGTACATAAAGAAATTGGCGAAAAACGTCCGAGCTAATCTGGTGCCAAATTTCAAATTCAAAGGCACTGAAGTCTTTTGCACTGAAGCTGTTCCATTTCTTTAGCACAATTTTTCTCAATTTTATTTTAATTAAAAAAAAAAAAGTTTGTGTATGTTATTTTTTTTTTCTTTTTCTTCTGACATAATATATATATATATATATATATATTCATTTAGCATTTAAAATATATATATATATTCATTCATTTATTTTTGGCATTTATTTATTTATTTATTTATTTTGAATAATTTTAAAGGTAAAATGGGGTTTTTACTTAATATTTTTTGAATCACTTATCCGAGTGAACTAAAAAATACAACGTTAGCTAGACATTGTCTTTATTAATAAGTGTACCAATTTTTGATAAAATCAAATATTCCAGACAGATACAATTGCAAACTTTTAGGTTTATATATTTAGATAAAAACAAAAATGAATGCACGTTCTTTCAAGGTGTAATACAATAAATGACACAAAGTAAAATCGCTGTATGAATAATACGATCCGTCTTACTAAAAAACAAATAAATAAATAAATAAATAAATAAAATATTATCGAGAAGATAAATTTTCTAAATAAGAAAATTTTGTTTTTGGACAGAATTCAGTTTTGGACAACAGACCTACTTATAAGTTTTTAACAGTACGTTGCAGTATTTCAGGCTTTATTTAAGATGGTCAACAGCCGCCGAATGATAACGGCATTTACTTAGATATTTATGTTTTTCTGTCCCAAAGAAACGATTTTTCTCGTCCACATGAATCTGCTATTTACAGCTTTTAAATTAGTGCAAAAATCTTCCTATTGTGATATATTAAGTAACAGGTTCAAAAGGCATCACTTGAATTGTAACTTTTGTTATAATTTGAACTTATTATTTTAGTGAAACTAAAAAATAAATACTCTATTGAAATAACATAACAAAGTTTTAATAATAAGACGAAATAGTACATAACCATTCTATTTAACCTCCTGTTCATACAGGACAATCATAAAAACATGCACCACATATATATGTGTTTCCTAGCATGTGTAAAGATTACAGAGAAGTTCAGGAGAACGACTTCTCTCTACACTGAGCATAATCCAAGTCTCTGGAGTTTTTTCTGATTTTTTCAGTCCTCCAAACTTTTGATGAGATGCAAAGGGGGAAAACTATTTTCCCACAAGATGGCAACAAATCAGAAAGTTTTTGGTCATGTGAGATACATAAGTTCACAGCTAGTTTAATAGTTCATTGGTGTTTGCTAGGCGTCAAAATGTCTGGGTACAACGTTCGCCTGGTAGCGCAAGACGGCATTATCAATGTCGAGCGTGAAATTGCGGCGATTTTGCATCTGAGAGTGTGAAAGGATGCACGGAATGTCCGTTTTCATGATTTCGCTGACAGAGAGGCACCTTGGACCACAGATGGCACTCGAGTACAAAAGAAGAAAACCTTGACGATGTCACACTATAATTCGAATCTTTTATGAAAGAAGACAGCTAACTCAATAACTTGTGTTGGGTGATATCTAAATTCAGACCTCAGTACTGGTATTTATCGAATGGTTGAGTTTCTCTAAGAATGCGTCGAATAACATATACAGGGTAGTTATAATTAAACTTCCCCTATAAACAGCATTCTATAGCGCAAACGGATGGATGCAATACAACGAAATTCGGTATATAAACTATACATAAGATGCGTTCACGGAATTTCGAAAACAAAAAGTAGTTCCAAAATGTCCACTAGAGGGCGCCTTTTCCGGAAAAACATTAAATTTAACGCAATAAACTACCAAAATGGAATACAGAAACAATATTAACCTTTATTGACTAGTTTCTGATCGCCTTGTCATCGAAACACATTAAGTAATACTTGTTTTTCATAAAGCTTCCTCTTCTTCGCAAGCATGCAAATCTCGACATTTTTTTTCCTAGAACTGACAGCTTTTCCCGGTTTTACATTTTATTACTCATAATTCTTTTTCTGGATTGTTAATATTGTTTTTGTATTCCGTTTTGGTCGTTTATTGTGTTAAATTTATTGTTTTTCCGGAAAAGGCACCCTCTAGTGGACATTTTGGACCCCCCCCCCCTTTTTTTTTACGAAATTCCGTGAGCGAATCACGTGTATAGTCTAAATACCAAATTTCGTTGAATTCCGTTCAGTCGTTTGTGCTGTAAGATGCCGTTTATAGGGGAAGTTCAATGATAACTATCATGTAGTTATCTCATGATTTAAATATACAAAAAAACATAAGGGGAAAAAACTGATTCTCCACTTTAAAGTATAAAGTTGTGTTCCTTAGCAATGGTTACTGCATTAATTTCTAAAAATTTCTTTTGTGTATTTTCTCACAGTTTTATTTAATCTGTTTTTATTTCATTTTAATTATTTTTTTTTTTACTTGATGCTAAAGAAAATCATTTTCATTTGATCTATTTTCTCTAAAAGAAACAGGTCTCCTCCTGAAAAGAACAAAATAAAAATAAGGTTACTTTGTTCATAAAACCTTTGCAAGGTGTTGAAATAATTATAAATATGATAATTATGTTAATAGAAATCGTCAAATTAAAAAAAAAATAATAATAATAACCTAAAATTGAGTATTTCATTAAATAATAAAATAATTCATGAATTTAAAAAAATTTTCTCCAAATATTATAGGCCACTTCTTATAACTCTTCAATAACTAATCATCGGTTTATAAGTAAAACAAAATGTCAAAAATCATTTTCAGGCTTTGCGTTATTAAATAAATAAATAAATAATCTAAAATAATTTATTTATATCCTAAATACACATTTATTTAGAGAAATGTCAATTTCAAAGTCAAAAAGTTCATATTGCCTGAAATTTTTCAACTTTTATATTACTTGATTCTCTAATTAGCTTCATTCGAATTGAATGTCAAATTTCAGACAAATACGAATGAAAACAATTATGAAAAAACGAGAGGGTAAACCACCAGTTGCGCAATTTTCATCAAAAGCTAAGGAGCACCAACTTAAGTCAAGGTTCAATCAAATAGCGAATTTATACTGAATTCTCACCATTGATTCCAGAGATGCAGCCTCCATAAAGTTCTGGACAGACAGACATTTTCTAAAAATAATCGTGTTCAAGACGTTTCAAAACATGTAAGTCCATCGAAAACTGGAGGTCGAAAATTTTGACAAAGCGAATATATATATATTTTTTTATTATTATTTATTTATTTTAAATGTATATATAGAAAAAAGCAATTGTCAACACATTAAAAATTTTTGCAAAAAAAAAAAAAAAAAAAAAAAAAAAAAATGGAATTTCCTTAAATTGCAAGCATATTCGTCCGTTATTAATTATATAATTTACCTATAAATAATATATCGTGTTTTTTAATTCGCTTTATCTATAGTTCATTTGTATCTTAATTCATAGGACATGCGTAGAAATGTGAAAAAGACAAAAACTTTCTTCGTTATATTATATTGAGGCTTTTGTTTAAACTAGACCTTGCACTCGAAGGATTATATTTCCGAGATTATGAAAAAAAAATATATATATATATATATAAATAGTAATTCAAGAAGTATATAGTATATATATATATATATATATATATATATATATATATATATGTGTGTGTGTGTGTGTGTGTATAAAGAAAAGAAATAAAATAGTTCAAGTGTAACTTTTATAAACCAACAAATAAAATTGTAAAAAGAAAAGAAAAAAGAAAAGGAAAAAAAAATATATTGCTTCATACAATGGGCTCTTCCCAGCGTCGTCTGCTCAATCACGTGATGTTTGAATAACGTAAAATCGAATTCCTAGAATCGAATTCAATTAAATATTTTTCTTAAGTACAAAAGTGTTAATATTTAATGTAAAATAAAATAAAAGTAATATTGTGCATTTGTAAACAGTAGAATAATTGTATTTGTAAATTTAATAATTTTTAAAAAACACTTTATGTGTTTATTTATTTTCACCTGTAAGAATCGATTTTTGCATGTTGTAGTGTAACTATAACATTAACTGATCTAGTAATAAATAATAGTTTGTTCTTGTGGAATGTTTATGGATTATAATTTGAAATTTTAAAATGTTTTCAATTAAATTTAATTGCATAAAGGTGTTAAAGCAAGTTAATTAACTTAGTTACTGTTCTAAATGGTTTACACCGTACACTGTTGCACCATAAGTACCATAAAAAAGAGTATTTATATGTTCTCCATGAATATCAATAACAAATATAAACTAAATGATGATTTTAAATGTATACAGCAAACAAAAGATGATGAATAATGATATAAAATGGATTAAAAATGATGATGCATAAAAAAATAACACAGATTAAATACGATTGATCAAAAATAAGAATAGAAAATACGTTATTTCAGCAATCGCTACAGATATAGAAGACTTTGTCTGCTGTTTGTTTTTCAAATATGTGACCTCTGACGTCAGATGGGAAGAGCCCATTATAAAGATTACTTTTAGAAAATTTAGTCTAATTATTATTATTAATAATAATAATAATAAAAAAAAAAAATCAGCTTTATCTGACAAACGATTTTAAAATTAAAATTTCTAAAATTGCAATTCTTTTCCATACAACTAACCTATATGTCAACAGGCTTCCCTTGATCTGATTTTCGTTTATATCTTTTGTTTGTTAATAATATTATTCAAATATGCCAAGGATGCGAAAAGAGAAAGTACAGCCTAGCATAAATCATATCGGCAACTCATAACAAATCCCTAATAAATGAACAATGTTTGCCGCGTAAAATTTTAATAAAACCATTAACATCAATTGCGGCTATTGTAATAATTTCACAGCACGTTTCTCCTGTTTTGCGGGCTTGATATCAAATATACAGACAAACCTTAATGGGAATAAAAACTACTTACTCAGTATGCAGAGTATGTCGTCAGATGTCTTCTCTGAATCTAGAATAGGCCAATGACACTGAGCAAATGACAGCGGAAATGCGTTTTATGTGTTTGAGCAATGTTATGATTTACTCACTAGATTGCGCCACTTATATTTTTTGCTAGCTGTATGTTAGGAAGGTGAATTTTCGCATGATGAATGTAAATTTTTTGTAGGAAGAAAATTTTCGGGTTAGAGGAATATAAATCTTTTTAGTATGACAGGACTATTTCTTTCACACAGCGATTTTGCGTTGTCGTCATTTATTGTGTTACACCTTGAATGAACGGGCAAACATTTTCGTTTTATTTAAAATATATAAAACTATAAGTTTGTCACTGTATCTGTCCGGATTATTAGATTTTATGAAAAATTGGTACACATATTAATAAGGAGAAAATATAGCTAATGCTGTTTTTTTTTATTATTATTCAATCTGTTAATTGATTCAAAAAATATTAAGTAACCCTCCCCCCCCCCACACACACACATACAAAAAAAAAAAAAAAAAAGAAAAGAAAAAAAACAGAAATGGCCAAAAATGAATAAATATATAAGTGAATATATTTCTTTTTATGCAAAAAAATAAATAAATAAATAAATAAATAAAAAAAAGGTACAATATATATATATAATTAAAATAAAATTGAGAACAATTGTGCTAAAAATTAGCACAGCTTCAGTATAGAACCCCTTTGCGAAATTTGGAATTTGCCGAATTAGATCGGAAGTTTCTCGCCAAGGTCTTCACTTTTGCAATTGCGATAGCCATTTTAATTCATCATCGAAATGACAATAAACATTTAAAAGCCGCCAAGGGGCTCCTAAGTTAAAGCTATACCAAAGAAATTTTAAGAAATGTATATAGTAACCGATGATAAGGGGTGATTCACAGTTACTACATGCCTTTATATGGAAGAATAGATTAAAATACGTCCTGTTGTACTAAATTAAATTCTGTTTATAAAGAATGTAAGTAGAATTGTTATTATTATTATTTATCATAATATGAAGATGGAAAACGTATTCTATTTCTAAGTGTCTAAATAAAATACTTGAAAGTGTATATATATTTAAATATTAAATTCATGATTAAAAAAAGACGAGCGTTATAAGTTTGAAGCCTCTGTTGTCTGTCTCTGTGTGTGTCGGTATGTTCCCCTGTCTTTAGAATTTTAGAACCCAAAATGGATGGACCGATTTCAAACCATCCTTTTTATTTATTTTTGTAGAAAGCTGGTTGAATCGGGATAGTTTTTAGCTGTGTTTCATAGAACTTTAATTGACTAATTAACTGATTTTTTTTTTTTTTTTTTTTTTTTCTAATAACTAAAATGTAGTTTTTTAGACCCAATTTGTTTTGACATTTTATATTTTTATAGCTGAAAGATTTCTAACTGGACTTAGGCAATTATAACTGGTAAACTTCAAACTCTCCCATATTGATTTCAGACGATAAACCACGTAGTTTCTGGATTGGACTAAAAAATAGCTTTCTTTAGTTCCCCACAATTCTATAGGTTTGTGGAACTCAGGTAATTGTGAAAATTTCGACCTCGAATATTTGATTTTTTTACATGTTTTGAGGTGTGAAGAATCCAAAAATAAAACTACCATGTTGTGGCCATCACAAAAATTTCTTCTACATTTTCCTGTTCTATTTTATCCAATACAATGCACTTACATGCAGATGACATCCTTTCCGTTCTCTGGGTAATTTGCAGTATAGCAGCGCCACTTATCGGCTCATATGCATCAAATTTAATAAGCATTATTATGTCTGATAATGGCCTTTTCACATATCAAGTTTTTCTGGAATATACGCAATAGAACCTCGGACTCTAACAAATTAAGATAGGGAAAATGTATCGAAATGAAAAATGGGTAGCCTATTAGGTGAGGCCTTTTAGTCAGTCACGGTATCGAGCGATTGATCAAATTCATTTCTGTGAATAAAAATAAATATAGTAGGTCCTGTACAAAAATTTATGAGAACATATATATGAATGGGAGCTGAGCAGATTCACCTATGCCAACTATTTTTTATTTATTTATTTATTTATTTATTTATTATTATTATTATTTTCAATCGTGAATTTTTACTCCATTAGAAATAATTAAAAATTGGCTCTAGATAGCAATTATAAGTTCACAGTTTCGTTTATATTAATAAAATGCCTTGAAATTAATTTATGTTCTTCAAGTTCACTAAGGCATCTTCTGTATAGAAAATGATGTAAATAATATGAGAGGTTTGAGTGCAGGAACTGCTAAAATATCGCTGAAAAGTGCTTATAATCTATGCAAAGCGTGAGATTTTTCGTTCTTGTTTAGCTGTCAAGAAAGTTTCAAACAGTTAAGGAGAATTAATTAATGACGGCAAACACTGAAATAAACAAAACCAGAGATAATGATAACTTTATATATTTTATTAAATAAAAAAGAAAAATAAACTTACTACAAATCGATTCGTCAATTAACATAACACCTCATTAGAGATAGATAATCAAATGGTTTGTAGTCAAAATAACATTTTGCTACATAATTTCGTGATAATAAATGGTTCTGTTTCTTTAACTTCCTTGTTGATTATCATTTATATATGAAAGGAAAAGTCAGTTAGCACATAATAAATGGTATAAGAAAATGAATTTTTTATTGAAGCATTATACTTATAACTAAGCTTTACAGGTTTCGTAATGTACAGTAAATTTATAATTGATTCAAAAACAGTTATATTAAAATCACATTTATTTTAGCATAATTGTTTTTCAATTTGTAAAGTGTCAAGTGAAACACATTTATGAAGAAATTAATTTTCTCATTTTTCTTTCTTTCTTATATATATATATATATATATATATATATATATATATCTTATGTTAATATGTTACATAATTAAAATAAAGAAATAAATAGATAAATAAAATAAAATAAAAATTTTCCGCTGAAAAATAGAGAAACTGAATATAAATTGAATAAATTTCATTCAATATTTTCCGATTCACTTGTTATTATAAAGGATAATAAAATGAAATAAAATTTTCTCGCACACTGTGCCCCACGACTGGCCAAGAGGTTCTGCTTTCTAAACAGATAGACGGGAGGTGCATGTTTCGAACCTACTAATCGCTCGTCGGCTAAACCGTTGATATTTTCCGTGATTTTCTCCAAACTAACAAAATTACGGGCTATATTTCCTTAAAAAGACCTTCACAGAGATAATTTCACTCAGGCCTAGTATATACACGTAGGCAATCGGCTTTAACACTAAAATCAAACCAATCCATACTAAATATAACGATGCATTCGATCGCACTTCTTTTCGTTTTCTCTCGAGTGCCGACCCTAAATATTTGTTGTGAGTTTTTGCAATTAATGGTGTTGGCATAGGAAGTTTTATTCTTCATAATTTCGGCATTGTTTTCTGTGTCAAATGTACACGCTTATACTTAACTTGATTGTTATGTCTGTCTGGATGAGATTTGCATTCAAGTTTTAACCCAATTCCATGGAATCGATTTTGCTTAAATTTTGTGCGGGAATTTATAATCCATGAAAGTATGATATGCAAGATTTTTCAGATCCCACCATTGGCTTTACTCTCGAGACAATGGAAGACGGGTTCGATCCCAGATTATGCTCGTCGATCTAGCTGTTCCGATTTGGTTTTCGCTGAAACTCGCCTGAATACGGGTTTGGACCCTTTAAGAAGACATCCAAGGAGAGAATCGTGCCCTTAGGCTTAGGTCCCTAGTGTAGACAGTTGGCCTTAACCCCAGACACTAACACACTTGGACCTGGTTCGAAGGATTTACCAATTTACCAGTTATGTTTGTCTGCCTGTGTCAAATCTTGAGGTATTTTACCTGGGCTAAATCTTTCGCTTATTTTAAATTGACTGTCAAAAACATTAAATACTTCATGATAATTATAGTAAAATACATAATAAAACATCGGTGTAAGGTACAGATAAAATGTTTCGCATGCAAACACTGTAAACTCGCTTTTAAAGTGAGTTTCTGAACAAATATTCTTTCTATACATTTGATAAATTATTTGTATGTACGTACCTCACTATACACTTATGACTTAAAACATTATTATTTATTTTGCACCATATGTATAATTTGAACCAAATTTTTCTTTGGAATTATTTTCGAAATTTCCGCTTTTGATTGATAAGTTATTTCTTTTGATTGATAAGTTTATAAGTTCTCCTTGACTCGCATTTTGATTCGAGTCAAGGAAGTAATAACATGCAATTAATGAACACAATATTGTACTTTTATAGTCATTAGAGTCTTGAGATTTTAGTTTTGATACAAAAATATCAATACGTCCTTACATTCAGTGGAGAAAACGTGTTAGCCTTAAACTATCTCTAAATTGAAATGTTGCCTTCAAGAAAAGTCTGGTTTGAATTAAAATGCTGCAAAAGTTGAACTCTATCACGATTCTATCTTGCGGCATATTTTACTACGTCTTACTTGAGAGGGAGAAAAGAGATGAGAGAAAAAAAATCACTCTACTTTTATAAGTTAAAGCACCTTTTTTTTTTAAACCGTTTTTGGCATATAAGGTCACATTTAGTTTCGTTCTGTATATTAAATAAATTAGTTGACATAGGTACACTCTGCACAGTTCCCTAGAAGTTTGTATTCAGATAATTCTATATTGTTTTAAAATTTATCGATTTTGTTGCAAGAAAAAAGTAGTTTGCACGGAAACACGCAGGTTCTAGTCGATGAATTCATTTTATTCAAGGTAGCACCTAAAAACAATTCAACAAAATGGTAATTTCGATGAATACTCTCAAAGTTGTCACGGTTATCACAAAAGTCCCTATTCAATGAATATTCTGCAAACAATCCTATAGAACAGTCATTTGTTCCACATGAGTAAAGCCAATAGCCCAAAGTATTCCATAGAGCAGTAATTTGGCTGATTCTCAACGAAAAACCAATCGCTTAGAACACAACCTCTAACTATATCTCTCAGATTAGTTTTCTGAACACAACTAATTCTCGGTTATTGATCCACTGACATTTACAGTCAAATGGAATTCATCACGGTTCTGGTAAATTCCACGCTAGTTCCAGAAATCGTTTTCTATTCATCATAGAACTTCGAAACTTTGGAAAACCTAATCAACCATTTTTCGTCCAATTTGGTATCCAAGCTCGGTCTAACGATCCAGAAATTGGCTTTTATTTATCATAGAGCTTTAAAAATTCGGGAATTACCCCAAATTTATGTATATTTCGCCAAAGTTAGCCACTAAATCGTCAAATCTGTCGCCGAAACTGACCTTTCCGAAGATGAATGAACTACGCCTTATTTCGAATTTGACTGTGAAACTACTTTCACTAGAACAGCCCAACTAAGGCAGAAAATCAAATTTAATTCGTTACAACATTATTTATGATAAGAGCAATGAACTCGGATGGTCATTCGGCATGCTCAGAAATTGAAATGCCTCACTCATCAAGTTATGCAATGCATTCTTCGCTTCGATACAATTATGTTATTCTAATTTGTAACATAATTATATTATATTTATTGAAACTTTTTATTTTTCCGACTGAGTGAAAATAATGCCTGGACCGGGAGTCGAACCCCGACTTACAAGGTCAAGACTCTACCAATTGAGCTATCCAGGCCGACAACCGGTGGGCATTACTCACTCAGACAACCTTTAGGCAGAAACATCTGGTCTATTATGTAGATAGCTCGACAGAAATAAGCCGCAGGTAATGAAAAACAGCATTAAACAATGGGAGAAAGAAATACAATATATTAAAATCACACAATCAACTGATTGGGAAGAAAATCATATTTATTGAAATTTTTATTTTTCCGACTGAGTGAAAATAATGCCTGGACCGGGAGTCGAACCCCGGATCTTTGACTTACAAGGTCAAAGCTCTACCAATTGATCTATTCAGGCCGACAACCGGTGGGCATTACTCACTCAGACAACCTTTAGGCAGAAAGATCCGGCGTTCGACTCCCGGTTCAGGCATTATTTTCACAGTCGGAAAAATAAAAATTTCAATATGATTTTCTTCCCAATCAGTTGATTGTGTGATTTTAATATATTGCATAATTATATTAGTTTCAGTTTCGTAATTTAATTTTACTATAATTCTATGCTATTTCTCATGCAATAATCTTCATAATCCAAATTTATGGGAAACATTATCAATTTTGCCCTAGTATGAAAGTTTTAATTTCAAATAACTCTCTAGGTTTTTAATGTAAAATGTTGAAATTCATTAATCTTCATTCCAGTAGCATAGAAGACATTTAAAAATTAATCCAAATTATTAACGAAGAAAACATTGCTCACAATTCACATTTATGCGAAATTCTACACTATTCTGTCGTGTTAAGAAAATCTTAAGTTTCTGATAACTTTCGAAGTTTTTATATTAGAACATTTCTTTTGTAACTCTGCATTATCTTAGGAAATTGCTCAAAAATTTTATTATTATTATTATTATTATTATTATTACTATTATTTTGGATTAGTTCTAAAATTTTATTATTTATACTTTAAGTAAAATATGGGGAAAATGCACTTAATTCATTTTTCCATTCGCATTTTTAGATCTAAAATAAAATGTTAAATGCTAAAAAAGACAGTTTTTAGATTACGAGGAATTAATTTAAAATTTGTGTTTTCCAAATGTGAAAATGGAATTAAAAAAGAATAGTCATGAGTGATCCTGATAAAAAAATTTCCTTATAAAATAACACGAAGTTTGAATGTCGGCAAGGGGCAATTATAAGAGGTAAAGCGGAGCCTTAAGATTTTTTTAGGGATGGGAATCAATTAAGAGTTTTAACTGGGTTAATCGTAGTTCATTAATCGATTAATCGGATATCATTTTTCTTTATATAATTTTATTTCAATGATGAATAAAACTCTCATATTGTGTGTATATATATTATTCAAAAGTTTGACTGAATTTTTTTTTTTTTTTTAATTAAAAATTTTTTGTCTTATCAATTATATCTGTTTCATAGCTGAAATTTAAATCAATTTTCAGAGTAATAATTGGTGACTTTAAGTGTTAATTTTATGTAAATATTTTCACTTATTATTATTTTTTTTTAATAAATTAATTTTTCAATTCAATTTGAAAGAATTATTAAATGAATTTACACATATTTTAGTTTTATATTTGCAGTCCTTGTCCACTTCGCTTGTCACTATTTTTAAATGAATTCTCAAAATTTCATATAATTATCATAAAAATCTCAAATTCTTATATTTTAGTTCTTCTTTGTCACTTCGCACTGGAACACAGAATGTTATTTTCTGTTTCTGCTTCAATAGTTACTATCAGCAATTCTGAACAGACAATAAACGCTTGAAGATACGGTGAAACTCTGTTGATATTTCTTCCATCAGAGGGATAGTAAAAATCTCAATCCTTTTTTTAAAAAATCTTTAGCACTTCCATTTTTTGAAAGCTTCTTGTTTCTGAGAATACTATTACCCTAGACAACACTTACTGTATTAGGCTACAGACAGGTGGTGTTGCTTCAGCATGCACATGAAGCGGTAACTGTCCTCCTCCTTTTCTCTATCAACAAAAGTGCAACATCTTCTTTTGAGAGGTTTTATTTTTATTTATTTATTTATTTATTTATTTATTTATTTATTTTTGCTGTTTCATTATTTGATGGATGTTTCTTAGAATGTTTGTTAGCAAAATATGTAAAAAAAATATTTTGTAGGCAGAACAACATTTTTACTTTAATTCGTAGTTTGAAAATTTTAATCGGATTTTGAAAATTTTTAATCGAATTAATCGATCCGATTAACTCGATTCAAAAAATTGATCGGGAGTAAGCATTAATCGATTAACCGAACCGATTAATCAATTAATCGACACAGCCCTAGATTTTTTTTTCTTTAATTACTAATAACTGTAATGTTCATTATATATATTTTGAAATGTTTATCTAAAATTAAATTAAAAATATTAAATTTTATTCTTAGTCGAATTGTGACCTTGAAAAATTGCGATAAACTTAGGTTATGTATGATTATTGAAAAATCGTAAAATGTCACATTTGACATAAGTACTTTATACAACTCTTTTTCTCCTTCTTTTTATGTATTTTAAAAATTAAATTATAGTTTTTTTTTTTTTCTGAAATTTATAAGAAGTCAGCTTCGATACATTTACCTTATCCGTATATTTCGAATAACTTATAAAGTTTTCAAAATGGAATGATCACAGTCAATAAGATTTATGCCAATGTCATAAACAGAAGTTTAAAATTTATTCAATATCTTCACGTTGAAAATAATGCTCACACGTTTCTGCAAAATTTATCTCCATTCTCCCAGGTTTAGGAATCGTAAATTTCTAATACCTTACGAAATTTTCAACACAGAATATTGTAAACAAATAGGATTCTTTACAGTATCGTAAATAATATTTTAAAACTAGTCCGATATCTTTATAATTATTTATTCTTGAGTTTAACTGTGCAGAGACTGACAGGTTGTCTATCTTAAAGGCGGACATTATATTGATTTTGTGATTTTTTCTATTTTTCATATCCCTTTCCGAGCCAGGCCGTACGATCGTGCTGGTTAGACATCCACTTACGTTTTTGCATCTGGAACAGTCGTATGTAATAATATTATAGTTTTAAAAAATTAAAGAACACGCTTTTATAGGAATGTGAACTAAAAAGCACAAAATATCTATCTTAGTATTAAAATTCAGGGTAAGAGAAAATCGTGTGAGTGACACACCGAAAGATTTACATACATTTAAATCTTTAATTAAAATAAATTAGAATTAAACAAAAAACATTTTTAAAAAATCTCCCCTGACTGGGGCTCGAACGCTAGACCTTTAGGTTCGTCGCGCGGAGCTTGTCACAAAACTACATTAAATTGACATTTGTGTGACCGATAATTTTCATTTTAATCAAGAATTGTCTTAAAGACTATCAGTTATCCCGAGTAAATTTCAATGCAAACGTAGAGAGAAAAATACGCGGCACTCCCAGTTAAAGGAGGAAGTGAAACTGTCCAGTCATCATTTTATGAAACTCTCTTCTGCTCGATTTCAATCTCCGATGTATATGTAATGTTGTCTTTCTGTGAATATGTAGCAGCAACTAAGCAGGGCGTTTGAAAACGCTCTTATATATTTTATATTACCCTTTTATTATAAAAGATCTGTATCTAATCCAGGATATTAAAGTTACAAAAGAAAAAAGAAGAATTACAAAATCATTCATCATAATTTACACAATTAAATAATAGTTTAACATGTTCATAAGTTTATTTTTCAGCCTGTTGGTGAATCAAGATTATGGCATTCAAATGGATTAAATAATTAATTGGACGCATGCTGTACCAGTGCTGTTTGTCTTATCCAGGTAAGTGAAATCTTACCTATTCATTGTCAATATTATTTAATATAAATATAATATTATACAAGCGCTCTATATTAAAAATTATATATATATAATTTTATAAGAGATGCTAATAATTAAGAAAGCGCAATAATTTGCACTACCGAGGAGGATCTAATATTAAATATAGTTATTTTAAAATAGAGCTTTACCTCACAGCCACAGCGTTCACGTAGGGAAAGGCATTTTTTACTATATAGATTGTTTGTTTGCTCCCAGAGCGGTTACAAACATACAAACCTACAAACATACATACAGGTGAAGCTAATAAAAGCGTGTTAATAAAATCAGGATATGAACGATCGAGCTAATTAGCAGAAAGTGTAAAGTACAATTTTCAATCAATAAATGTCGATTATAGCCCATATTTTAGTTTCAGTTTTCAAAAACAGAAGGTAATAATGTTTCAAGGTAAAAATATTTCGGGTCGGAAAGGGATAACTCAAAACGTGTAAAAATGTGAAAAACCAAAAACAAATTAAGAAAAAAGAAAAAAATTCTAAATTCCCCTTACTTATAGCTATGATAAAGAAATAAAAGTTAACAAAGAGATTAAAAAAGATGATAAAAAAAAAAAAAAAAAAAAAAAAACACTTAAAATTTATTTTCAAGCAATTCCATAAAATCTCAGAAATTATTTCTACTCGTGACAAAATTTGTTTAAAATATATACTATTTGACCTCCGTTGAAGGCTACATGCCTTTTAAAGGAAACTGTGCAAAAACGTGATAAAACTTAACAATTTCTGATCTTCTCTAACAAGTAATGCTTTTATACAAATTTAGCGAAAGCGAGTCCTAAGATTGGTTTACAGATTAGTTTATTATCTCTGTATGAACCTTGCAACTTACTTATAAATTCAGTTACATCTTCTGTTATATCGTGTTTTACTATCTACTATCTTCACACGTGATATACATTGTACATACTTATACATATACGTGCGCGTGGGCGCGCACATACACATATAGAGAGAGAATTTGCCCACTATGTTATCAGAGGCCTGATTTTTATTTTCTTTACTTTTAATTACGAAAATAATCTTCGGATTACAAAAAACAATTTAAATCGCAGATTGCGTCAGCTTCACTGGTCGCTACATTTAAATAATTGGTAAAATGAATAACTAGCAGTGTCAAACACTGGAACATAGGGTGCCAATTACTAATAAAATGAAAATTTGGCAGTGTCAATTACTGGAACATTGAGTGGGTGTCAAATAAAAATTCATAAAAAAAAAATAATAATTGTTATCAAATGTATATATTTTAACATATATGTGGTTCTGAATGTCTTTCATACCATATGTACACTTAGGATTTCTAAAAATATTTTCTGATGGCTAGAACATCAAAAACATCAGAGATTGCTCTAAAAGTGTCAATAATTGGTGCACTCACCCTAGTGTTTCGCTTTTCAGACACGTTTAAAAATGAATGATGCGATAAAAAGTTTCAATCGACTGTATTCCCTAAAATGATAATTACATGTTCTAGATTAATTAGAGTAATTAGATTCAACAATAAAAGGATGATAATTCGTCAAAATAATTTAATTACAGTTAAAAATATGACTTTATTGCTTTGTAGGTTTTTTTTTTTTTTTTTTTTTTTTTTTAACGTTAATATTTTTCAAATGGTTACTAAGCAAAACAGCCTTTTGCATGTTCGATCTACGTTCTCTCCAAACACGTCACAAGTTTTTTGTTACCTCCATCGCGTTATTCCCTTTTTGGAACTCGTACAACATACATTGTTTTAAGAGCACTTTTTCTTCACCCATAGTGCCATTTCTAGAAGTTTGGAAAAACCGACTAACATACGAAAAAATGTGTGCAAATCCTCAATCATACTCTAACCTAACTGTTTAAACGGGTTTCAGTCGATAATCGACAACGCATAAAAGTGCACGTGTTCAAAAACGACAGACATTTTCGTTACACCTAAATAAATTTAATTAATGATTTTCACTGCGGTAATCTATAAAGAAAATATAGAAGAAAGTTTTGTGGTGGACAAAACATGCTAAATAAAGGTATATTAGTATGGAAGGCGTATTTTTATTCTGAAAGTTGAAAATTTTAAAACAATTATACAGAAAAAAAAATAAAAATATGCAATCGGAATCGATTTATTTTCTGCTGGTTAAAAAAAAGTTTCTATTGTTCAACTGAAATGTATTATTTCTGATTAAGTTTAGAATTGCTTAGTAATCATTTGAAAAACATTAACGTAAAAAAAAGAAAAAAAGCAATAAAATTATGTTTTTAACTGTAATTAAATTACTTTGACGAATTATTATTATTTTGTTGTTGAATCTAATTACTCTAAATAATCTAGAACGTGTAATTACCATTTTAAGAAATATTGTCAGTTGAAACTTTTTATCGCATCATTCATTTTTAAACTTTAATTGTATAGTGTCTGAAAAACTAAACACTAGGTGTAAATCCTAATTAACCCCTTCCTTCTCGCTCCCTTGAAAATGACGCGATAAATTTTCGCTCTTTATTTCTCGCAGGGTTGCTACGGCACCTGGAAAACAGGGAAAACCTGGAAAGCTCAGGGAATTTGGAAATCTATTACAAAACAGGGAAAACTCAAGGAATTAAAAAAAATTATTGCAAAAACAGGGAAAATTCGGGGAATTTTGAAATTTTTCAGAAAAACATTGGAAATTTTTTTTCATAATCAAATATTTTTAAAATTTTTAAGGCTTTATAATGAACCAATTATGTTTTTTAACCAACTATAGTAAGTTAATAAAATTAATATACCCTAAATATGTTCAATTGACTTATAAACATGTTAGATTCTAATACTGCATGAATGCGTGTCATCTATTTTACTTCTAAAAGGGACAGGGAAAACTCAGGAATTTTTTTTTTTTCCTGATTTGTGTAGCAACCCTGACAAGGGAAGTATGAATGAGTAAAATTCCGATTTAAACCAAATCAAACTTAAATTAAAGAGCGTGGTCGAAAACATAGGATAGCGTTCAAATCTGCTGCAACAACTCCGCAAGAAATGACCCTTAAACTTTCAGATGCTTTTTATGAAAATAGAAAAAAGAAGACTCCGGCTCGCAGAAGCGTGGTGCTGTGGCAAGGTCTTGGATTCGTGTTACGTAGTTTCTGCGTACGACTCCCGACGGGACACTCACGTTTTTTTTTTTTTTTCTTTCTTTCCCAAATATGCATATACAGATATATCATATGCATACTTTTTTTTTTTTAATAAAATAAAGGAAAAAAAATTAAGGAAGATAATTATTCAATTTAATTAAAAAATATATGTAAATGTTTAATTAAATTATTTTTTCAACTGAAAAAAGTATTTTTAATTTTTCTTTGTAATTTATATAAATGACGAGTTTAAGAGAAAATAAATTTTATTTACACATTTTTTTTTTTTTCTTTCCTAAAGTTTCAGTTAATTTTTTTATCAATATTTTACGTCAAAGCCGCTAGTAGAAAATAATGATCGTCTGCTTTTAATTTCGTTATTCATCGTACATAAAAATGAATAGTATTTCTATTAAATTATTAAAACATTTTATTTCAGGCGAATTTTTTTTTTTCTAAATTAAATAAATGAATAATTCAAAGAAAAATATTACCTTTATTTATTTATTTATTTATTTATTTATTTTTGATTTTTAAATTTTTTATAAATATTTTTTTCCAACGCTGCTAAAGCAAAAAGCGCCTCCAAAAGCTGATCGTCTGCTGCTTTTAATTGAATTATTTTTCATGCGGAAAAAGAAAGAACTTTTACGTATATAGTCATTATTGTGATAAATTTTCGTTTATACGTTGCGCTCTTAAATTGAAAAATGCTTATGTTTTGATCATTTTTTTATTTCTAATCATAGTCATCATTAACTTGACACTAAATTTGTAAATTTAAGCATATATATATATATATATATATATATATATATTTATTTTTTTAATTTTTTCCCGTAAAGAGATAATTTTACCCCATATTCCTTAATAATATCTCTGTATAGAGTATATTTATTTTTAATTTCATAATTAAATTTCATAATTATTTTCTCTAAAATTATTCATTTATTTTGATATTTTGTTTTATTTCATTTATATATATTAATAATAACATTAATTAAAAAAAAAAAAAAAAACGAGCCGTCGCCTGGGTTTGATCTCACGACCTTTCGCACTGGAATTGAATACTCTGACCACTATCCCACACCGTCTTGCTAAAGGAGTCACTTTCGTAGGTTTTTACAGAAACAACTAAAACTTTTAGGGTAGATTTCTCGCTCCATGGGGGGTTGTTGCAGCAAATTTGTACGCTACCGTATGTTTTCGACCATGCTCTTTAATTTAAGCTCGGTTTTGTTTAAATCGGAATTTTACTTATTCATACTTTCCTTGTGAGTGTCCGTAATATTTCTGGGCTAGTGTGTACAAAAGTAACGCATTAAAAATATTTACAAACAAACCATTTCTGATACCCAGAACATTTTTTATTCTTATTTTACGCTCTAGATAGAAGTTACAGAGTATTTAAAATGCAATTGGAGATAGTAGGTTTATTTTAAATTGTAAGCAATATCCAAGTTTAAATATTTGTAATACTTATTTTGTAATCTTTTTCTCAGTTTGGCTTTTGAATTACAAAAAGATTTTGTGCTCGAAGGTAATACATATATATATATATTAATATTGTGTACATTATGCAGTCAGAATCACAAAGTGATTCCGATCCGATTCTAATTTTAGTACAAATGCATCTGAGAGTGATTCGAAAATAAGTGATATTTAGGAAAGTTTTCGGACAGAGAATCTGAGAACAGTGTATTATACATATAGTATTGTATTATACAAAAAAATTCTTTTTATAAAATTCTCTTTTAATGTTTAAAATACTCATCTTTTATTATTTTTACTTGCTGGAAAACCAACATTCAATCGTGATAACCATGATTGTTGGTTTTTTTTGCAAAATTAAATTTTCATGCTTTCAGGCTAAAAAAAATTCCAAAATATAAAAATGAATACATATATTGTTCACACACTTTATTTTATATAATTTTTTTTAATAAAAAAAAATAAATAAAAATAATAATAATAATAATAATAGGCACTTTTTTTTACTGTTTTGTTGAAAATTACGATATTGATAAGGAGTTAAAGTATAAAGTATTAGTCGTAGTGAAAGTTTTTCTTTTGACTGTATGCCATATTATTTTGGTCCATTAAAACAAAGTATTAAAAAAGAAATAATAATACGTAAATCCAGACGTTTAGACTAACGAAATATTTTGGCGCGTCGAAAGAAGTTTGTAAAAGTTAGGAGTGACAATATATATATATATATATATATATATATATATGTATATATTCAATCTGTTTTTCTTCATTTCTTAACAATTAATAAGTAAATATGTGCATAATCTTTTCTTACCATTTAAATGACATTATTTATGATTGCACTGCATAGTGTAACTTTTTTTTAAGAACACTTCATTAAAAAGGGGAAAAAAAAGAGGGGGGGGGGCAAACCTAAATACTTTTTTTTTTCTTTCTTTATATATATATATATATATATATATATAAATCTATACAATAATCGACATATAACAGATTATTTTTGTTCAAAATAAAAAAAAATCCTGCATTTACGCGTAGATGCGAACATCTTAATTTATTCCGGAGTACTTTTAGCCCCGTCTTTTTTTCACACCACTTATTTTTTAAGGATAAATTTTTCTTATTTTATCGAAGTTACATATTGAAGAAAATTTTCTATAAATAAAGTGGTGCGGAATAAAGGCGGGGCTAAAAATAATTCGGAATAAATTAAAATATTGGCATATATGATTTAAGGGTTAAATGTCTCTTTTATTAAATTTTGAAAACTGCACCAAATATTTTTTATATATCCATTTATTTTCATGATTAATTAAGCATGTGCAAATTAATTGAAACAAACTCAAAATATTGAGAAAACTAAGAAGAAATGCTATTTTATTTATTTTTATACAGAATCAAAAATTTTTAATACATAATATGATCCCCACGACTATTTATTAACATTTCGACACGATTCGGCATGGATTCTACCAATTTTTTGCAGTCATTTATAATATTTGTGTCCTTGTATCACACATGAATCAGTGCCGTGATTAGCTTCTCCATAGTTGTACAGTCCATATTTAATAGGCAATTCTTGCATATGACCCAGAGATTCTCCACTGGGTTAATATCAGGAGAGTTCCCAGTCCATTCCAATGTCTCGATATGGTTCTCAGACATAAATTTCTTGACCATTTTGGACGTATGGCACGGGGCAGAATCCTGCTGAAAAATCCTCGTTCCATCAGGGTATCTTTTCTTCAAATCTGGAACAACCTTTTAATCCAAAATAGTAATATATTGCTCAGAATGCATCATACCGTCAACAGGCTGCAAAGAACCAACCCAACTGTAACCGAAATAACCCCCAAACTTTTGAAGGTGTTTAACAAATTGGTTTATGTGGCAATCCTAAATTCTTTCGCCTGGCGATCTCCGCACATGTTGAATTCGCCGCCTTGGACGACAAAATGGCTTTCGTTGCTAAATAGCACTTTACACCAGCTTTCGTCTGTCCATTCTTATATTTTAATGCCCACAAATAACGCTTTTTCTTCATTGGGTGGATCAGAATCTGTTTCTTCATAGGCTGATAAGCTGTCCGACCGGCTCCAAGAAGATGCCTCCGAGCAGTAGATGAAATAATATTTAGTTCATGCTCTTTTAAATCACTATTAAGTGCAGCATAGTCTTTCGAGGGTATTTTTTACTTTGTATAATTAGAAAAGAGTCATCTTTTGAGGTTGTTTTCTTTTTTCGGCAAAATTTCCCTCTCTGCTTTTTGAGGTATGGATCCTGTTTCTTTATTTTGTTTTATGATACGGCTCACAGTTGCAATACTAATGCCAACTATCTTCGAAATATCTCTATAAGTCTTTGGTGTATGTTCTGAGAGAGTAAAAATGTTTGTACGCTTTCGCAGCGTCACATCCATCTACGGGCAACGGCAGTGAACTCTCAACTAATGTGATCATAGTTGGAGCTTTCATCTACGGAAGTTCCTGCGCATACGCTCTCAGAATCCCTCTGTTTAGTGGAAATTGTTGCTAGGGGAATGGTTTATTCATCCCACCCATACTTTTAACATATTTTAGTATGATTGTTGAAGAATAATAGGAATGATTTTAAAATTCACGAAAAAAATAGTTTGTTTCAATTAATTTGCACAAGGGTGTATATATATATATATATATATATATATATACAGTGGAGCACCTTTTATACGTTTCTCATTTATACGTTTTTCTCATTTATACGTTTTTCGACTTCGGTCCCAAATCATTCCATTGAATTCTAATGTTAAAATATTTCGTTTATACGACACGAATAAATTCTTAATTTCACTTATACGTTTTTTTTCTCCTTGTAGAATCTCAAGTTTGAGTTTCATTCCAGGATAAATAAATAAATAAAAAAAAGAGAGAGAGAGAGGGGGGAATGCTCTTTATGTTTTATTCTTTTTTTTTTTTTTTTTTTTTCGATTATTTTTTCTAAGAACTATGGTAACAAAGTGCGGCTATAGAACAAATTGCGACCTGCATCGGTAGCCTGGGGCAGGGAGGATGTTTTTCAGAGATAAGCAGTTGGCGACTGGGTTGAATGTTTGGTATACAAGTAGCCAGTGACCACTTGAAGACCTCCCACTACTCTTTTAATTGATTCCAGGGATGGGATATCAAAGGGAAAAACCCACAACTTTATAGGCATTTTGTAAACTTGAAGATTTATTACTCACCTCCATTGGGCGACTTGGAAGAGAATTTGGAGAAACAAGGATTCCCCCCCCCCCCTTCTTTTAATCGTTTGCAAAACTGTCATCTTCGTTTAGAGAATGAAAGGCTTTGTCTTTAAAGGTTAAAATCGAAATCTTGAGAAAATTTTCTGCATTTTTAATTATCATTTAATTTTTATTCTACCTTTTACAAATATTTTAAATTTAATTAAAAATATATCTATTCAAATAAATGTAAAGAAAATCATGAAAATTGATTAGACTTTTATTATTAATATGACCCTTTATTGTGTATTAATGTTAAAACGAATTTTCAGTTGTACGTTTTTTTCAGTTATACGTTTTTTAGGAACGGACCCTTGAAAAATGTATAAACGGTGCTCCACTGTATATATATATATATATATATTATTATTATTATTATTTTTTTTCTGAATAACTCATAAATCGATGGTAAAGACATTTTTTTTTCTTTGTAGATCTAATTACGATGCACCATGTTCAGTAAGTTTTATCTTCGAAGTTTTAATTTATCTTTCAAAATCAGAACGTAATATATGTTTATCAACCGCAACACTTTAGACGAGATATGATTATAGATACATTTGATTATTTGCTCATCCGTTAGCGACAGAAATAATTAAAATTATACAATTATAAATATCTCCTAAGGATATTTCCCAGTCTGTGATAAGTAGTAGGACATGGAACTAGATGAGTTCTTTGAACCAAATGGTAAGATAAAAAAGAAATAAATAAATAGTGCATATAATTATAAAATGGAATGCTATGATTAGGATACGAGTAATAAGGACTTTTATATATATACATTCTTTCTCCATGAATTAATTTCTAATCTGAAGTAGTTTGTAAAGCACTGCTTCCATGATATTTACCCAGCTGTCATTAACCTTTGATAAAATAGCCAGTGTGTAATTCCAGCGAAATTACTTATATTTTTTATTATGATTCTTAATCTTCTAATTTGCATTTAACCCTTTGCGGCACAGGGTAATTCAGATCATTTAAATTACACTGCCACCGGAATTTACGAACAAAATTAAAATAAAAGTATTTTTAAACTTGCAGGTTAAAAAAAAGGGCCTTTTCTGCTATGTTATAAATGTAAATTTTTGCTAAAAAATTACCGGGATGAGTTTTTGCACTTGAGACACCTTCCGGTATTAAAACTGATATTTTAAAACTGGTCTGACGTTTTTACAGTAAAAAGTTTCCATTTAATGCACGTTTAAGTGAATTTCTGTCCTATTATTCCATGTTAAGGAAATCGAAAATTTCTAATATCTTACGAAGTTTTTTAATTCGAATGTTACAAATGAAAAGAGTTTTTGCCAGTATCAAAAGTAATATTTTAAAACTGATCTGACCTATCTGTGATCATTTGTTCGTGAGATATCGTGTAAACAGACTATAACAAACTAACAGACTAACATACTAAGATACACCTTACAGACAGACACCATACAAATTTTGTCATTTTCGGATCCCTCACACCTGAAAACGTATAAAAAAGTCAAAAAACCGAGGTCGAAATTTTTCACGATTACCTAAGTTCCCCATACTAAAGTATGATAGGGAACTAATATATAAATAAATGAATAAATATAGCGTATAATTTATTACTTTTTAACATAAACATTTAATTACGTTTATTTATTAAATTACTTATAATTTTTAATTCAAATTTTAGCTACACTTAAAAAAAGAAAATTAAATTCTAACAAATAATCTAATATTTTCTAACAAAAATATTTAAACTGGCATGTTAGTGAAGTATGCATTAATATGATGTATAGTTTATATGAAAGATAAATTTCTGTTAATTACCCAAATTCTTAAACATATTTTAAAACTCTTTTAACAGTTAAATAATGTTTATATATAACATAATGGAATGTTATAATAGACATGAAGGGATGTTTTCTAAACTTTTTGTGTGCAATATTTTGTAAATTAAAAATAGCTAAGGAATCACAGCTTCTATAATAGTTTCAATAGAAGTAAAAATAAACAGTAAGCCCGCCTTTTGGCGTTTCTCTAAAACGTTATATTATTTTACAAAAGGTTTTACATATTGGTGTTTAACCCTTTGCGGCGCAAGATAATTGGGATCATTTAAATTACACTGCCACCGTAATTCACGAACAAAATTAAAAGAAAAGAAATTGACGACGTTTTCTGCTATGTTATAAAAGCAAAAGTTTGCTAAAAAATTTCCGGGGTGAGTTTTTGCACTTGAAAATTAAAATTAGGTGCTGCTGTAGTGGCATCACCGCCCCTGAAAGGGTTAAATCATTCAAATTTTATCCTCAGAAATCGATGGTGTAAATGCTAGTGGCATACATGTATGCCGACGGCACTTAAGGGGTTAAACAGAAATGCACAAAATAATTTTTTAAAACAATATTATGTTTTCAGTAGTGCCTAAGGGCGGGACTAATTTTTTACATTAAACAAGAATTCTCATTTTCTGATGTGAATATGTTAATTGCTAAATTTTCATTAATTCACTCTGAAATTTTTTAAATGTACTTTTGTTTTCAAATTTTGCTGCTTGTAAAATGTTACTTGAATTCTTGCCTATTGTTACTATATTCATAAGCAGAAAGTATTAGAGTAGAAAAAGCTTTCGACTTCCGGTTTCGGACGGAAGTCGGTTTAAAGAGGTCCTGAAAGTGTTTTGACCATTTTTGAAGTTATCTTTGTCTGTCTGTATGTGACAAAAATTGTGTGGAAGCCCTGGATAAAAAACTAATGCATATTACTTCATAAAACAATTATATTTAGTTGTACCTTGACATGAATTGATAACTGAAAACTTTTGGTGCATATCACTCAACATAGGTATTATTATGCAATAATTTTCCAGATTTATGGGAAAGCTATACCTCAGCTTTTATGATACATAATTAATGTGTGAGAGGACCGTTATGAAAAATTATTTTGATGTATTATGACTAGATATCGCTCGACAGCTAATGCTCCTAACTGTAATTTTCCCTGTTCACACAAAGGTTATATCTTAGCTTTTCTAGTGTATACATGCATGGAATTTTTTTATGTTATATGTAATATGGCTAATACGAAAAGGCATTCTGACATCAGTTGGGTTATAACGGCAGACGCGTGGTGCTGCTAATACTCACTTTACACGATTTTCCATATCATTATGTATCAGCATCTATTGGTTAAAACTGCACCAAACCGCGCAAGTAAAATCTTTATTATTAAAAGTTATGCTGGTCAAAATTCCATGCATCTTAACCAGAAGATGATGTTAATATACAGAACGATAGAAAAGAAAGTATTGCAGTGGTTACAACATACTACTTCTTTCTGATATTATAAAGGCTGCATCTTAACTATTTTCGGTTGAAGAAACTGTTGCGTATTTGTGCAGTTTATGGTGTTTGTTTAAAAATATCTCATTTTTCTTATTCAACAAGTTTTTCGAATCTTTATACACACACACACACACAAAAAAAAAAAAAAAAAAAAATTATATATATATATATATATATATATATATATATATATATATATATATATATATATATATATTACAGAAAATTTCTGGCATCAAAAGCTGCCAGAAAATATCTGTGTGTTACGGAAAAAAATTGTAAATAGAAATTTTCTGTAACCATACAAACAGATATTTTTCTGTACTGTACATTGAAAAAAAAAACTCGTAATAAAAAAAATCGATTGACGTGATAGGATTGAACCGGCAGTAGGCAATAGGCAAAGGCTTTACCTCAAAATATGTGCCCACCAAATAAAATCTGTAACATTGGTCCGTTACAGAAAAAATATATCTTTTGACAGATTGAGATGTAATTTTAAAGCAAATTTCTGTAGCTTTACAAAACAGATATTTTCTATGAGAAAGTTACAGAAGTTTTCTGTTTTTTTAACAATTTTTTTTTTCTTTTAATAGTGTACAGCAATTATCATGGCGAGTTCTTTTAACACTCATCTTTTCTTTTGAAGGTTCTGTTTGTTTGAAAGTCTGTGCGTTACTTCGTGGAATCAGCACCAGAATGGTGATTACAGGAAAGACGAGCGACGCTTTATACCCTTTTGAGGCATTTCATGTACCAGAAAGGTTCGCCAAGAAGGCTGAAGACGAACTAAAAGAAACACCTGAAAGTAGAAAGAGTGGTTTGCAAATTCTAAAAGATCTCGTTCTTAGTAAGTACATGAATTATACATTTAGCACATGAATATTCGTATCTGATTAAAAATAAGCATTTTTTGATGGATTCTAGGTCTTTGTGTGTGAGTGTTACCAGTGAATTTGAAATAGACTACGAGTTTTGTATGAATGTTACAAGTGAGTGTGAGGTCTTCACGTAAGCTTCGGTAAGAACATTTTTAATTTATGTTTCTGTCTTGGACCCTTTTGATTTTGTGCACGAATGTAGAAAGTTACCAGTATTCTTCAGCAGTCATTGTGATTTACACTTTTTAAAAGTACATTAGAAGAATATGACTAATTGGTAAGACCATGAAGAAAGTTGATTGCATGTTATTCGAGAGTTATTGGTAACATATTTATGTTTTATGCTTATAGCTACAAAATTTATGTTGTATAATGCAATAATATATTATAAATGAATATTTATCTGAATGGTATTGTGACACTTATTAATGAGCACTTAATATATTTAATTAGCATTGCATAGTATCACGCGTTTATTATAGTGTTAGTCATTTTAAAAGGATGGTGGACAATGAAAATCGTTCTATGAAATTACTGTCTTAGAGCTGGGAAAATTAGCATACGTTGAAATGAATAAATACTACGTATAATAAAATTTTCGAAAACTATTGCAACTAAAATAAATAAATAAATAAATAAAATTCAAAACTTATTTATTTATTTATTTTATTTTATTTTTGAAAAAATTAAAACTTCCATGCGACTGAGATTTAATCCCCCCCCCCCCCCCACACACACACACCGCCAAATTTAAAATTCCACAGATCTGCGGATAAAAAATAAAAAAATAAAATCTACCAGGTGATATGTTTTTCTGGTGTATTTTTGGATGCTAATTTAGGACAAAATATTCAAAAATTTCCATCACGTACAGTTTTGACAAAAGCTCAAAGATCCATTTTTTTTAGCTCAAAGATCCATTTTTTCATCTCCCATCGAAATTATTTCCTATAAAATCTAGGTGGTATGATTGAAGGACAAGGAGACCTATTTCATCAAGACGCTAAAGAAGTGTAGAGTACGTATCTGGTACGATGTAGTTTTAACATATAAGCAGATTAGTATTGGATTCTGCATAGAGAATCCTCCGAATCCCCCCCCCTCTTTCCCCACCTCCCTCCAAGATCCTAAAGCAACGCACAAACGAGAAAGCTCTAAACGGAATACGATGCAAAGAAACACATTTGAAATATAATTTGTATACAATAGTCTATTCTATTGTATTTTTTACATAAATAGTTTTGAAATTGTAATAACTTCTGTTTGAATTCTTGCGATCTTCCTCCTTACTTTGTGAAAAATCCTTACGTGATACAGTCGGCAGAAAAAGTATCCAAGCACTAGCAATAATCTCTGTCTAAAAAAGCACACTTTATACTGCTTTGTTAAAGAAATCCTTGTCGAGTCATGTTCTTAGTCAGTCTAAGAACATGATTCGACAAGGATTTATTTAACAAAACAGTATTAAGTGCACTGTAAAAAATAGGTTCTTAAAAATAAGTATATATATATTGCCTCAAAATAGCCCCAAAACAATATATACTTAAATTTGAAAACCCATGTACTCATTTTTGAGTATACTGACATGCTCAAAAAGGGGGTTGACCAATAAGAGTCCCAATATCCCCATATTTGACGTGTCAATGTACTCAAAAACGAGTACATTCTTTTTCAAATTTAAGAATATATTGTTTCGGGGCTATTTTGAGATAACATATACTTTTTTTAAGAACCTATTTTTTACAGTGTGTACTTTTTCGACATCGGAATTATTGGTTAGTGTTCCGATACTTTTGCTGCCGACTGTAGGAAGAAAAGACAAGAATTTCTGAATTCAGCGTATCAAAACACATTAGAGTGAAAAAAGGTGTCACACATTAGAGTGACACCCAAAGCAGTGAAAAAAGAATTTTTTAAAAGACTACTATACTTTCGCTACTTTTATTTCACAGACCTGTGTTATTATAGTTTATCAATATATTCTATACATATTAATTTGTGGATTGATTAATAAGATAATTTTTTATAAATATATTTTTATATTTGAATTCAGGAATTTCGTGGAAATTTTTAACATTCAAACATAGAAATATTAAAATATATGTATATAACTTGACAACCAACCCACAATTAACTCACAAATTTGTTTACCATGTATTGATAATCTTTAATAGTGTAAAATTGTGTGTGTGTGGGGAGGGGGAGGGGATTTAAAAGCACAATCGCATACAGCATTTTAAAATTTTTCAAAAAATAAATAAATAAATAAATAAATAAAATTTTGAATTAGAATTTGTATTCTATTTTTTTTTTTTTTTTCACGAAATTTTAATATTTTTGCTATTTATGCATTTCAATGTATATGTATGTAAATTTTCATAACTCTAACAGACAGTAATTTTAAAGAACGATTTTCAATGCCCACCATCCCTTTAAAATATATATGCAATGTAATTAACTATTTTTATTCTTTTGATAAAATGTCGGTATCACACCGGAAATATTTCCAGTATAATGTTGAAGTTTATATATATATATATATATATATATTAATTACTTATTAATTAAAGTGTATTTCTCTTCGTTACTTTAATTCGTTATTTCTTTGTTTTTATTGACGTGTTTTCTTCTTGTTGACCACGCCCACTTATCTTCAAATCTCTACATATTTTCAAAATTATATATATATATATATATATATATATATATATATATATATATATATATATATATACATATATATATATTACAATGTAATACCAATGCTTATGTAATATTGGTACATTGTTGCACAGAAAGGAATACATTTCTTATAAAGTGCTAATTTTTTCGTGGTATTTTCAACACAATTTAATTAAAGTTAACTTAAAATTTCTTCATTGTATTGAAGTAACAGCCCAATGTCAATATTTCAAATACTATGCTATTTTTATATAAATTAATAATAATAATAATAATTAAACGGTTTGAATCATGTAATTTATTTATTTATTTTTTCCTAAAATTAAACTGCTTTTTCAAAAAGTAAAAATATCTTAAAAAATATACTATTTAATATTTTGTTAATATTCATTAAAAAAAAAAAATAAATAAATAAAATAAAAAAACAACATTTAGCTATTTATAAAGTTGATCTACTATTTTCTCTGTACTGGAAAACATTGTGAATATTTCCAGTATAAAACTCTTAATAAAGTTATAAATTAGATATCGAGAAATACTTACTTGCTACAATAGCATTTATCATATAATAGCTACTATCATTTCCTCAAAATTTTGTCAAACTGCGTTACTTTCGTTACAATCGTCTGCGTTCCTTAACAACGGTTACAGTACTATTCATTTTTAATTTTGAAGTTTAATTCAATTTAAAAAATATCAATATTAAATGAGATAAATATTTTCACAAGCCATCCTTCTATCAATTTAAATAAGACAAAATTGATATTTTGCATCTTTAAGTTTTCTCAATAATTCATTATGCTCTAAATTTTTGACAGGTGATCCAGAACTTAACAGTCGAACAACAGACGAATTTCTCCTACAGTTCCTACGAGCACGTAAATACCATGTCCAGAAATCCTTCAGTCTTTTGAAAAAATACATGAATTTCAAGAGGAAAAATGTTTCCATCTTCACAGGCATGGACTACGATAGGATAGGAAGGCTTGTCACAAACAGAATGATTCGTTTCTTGCCTTACAGAGATCCAGACGGCTGTGCCATCATTGCTGTGCATTTAGGTATGTTTTTTATACTCACTGTTAAAAAAATGCAACTTTGCTGCCAGAAATTCTCTGTAATTTGAGAAAAAAGTCGTAAATTACAGAAAAATTACGTTGACAAAACTTATTTTTAACACTTTCCAACAAGGTTGAAAAGTGTTTATGACTTCGGTTTGTCTGTCTGTCTGTCTGTCTGTCCGTATGTCTGTCTGTCTGTCCGTCTGTCCGTCTGTCTGTCTGTCTGTCTGTCTGTCTGTCTGTCTGTCCGCGCTCTAACTCCCGTAAATATTTATGGAATTTCTCGAAACTGACATATGTTATTCAAGTTCACTGTCGGACGGTCCCTATTGAAAATGGTGTTTATACCTCTACTGGTTTGTGTACAGGGACACCCGAAAGTATTTCAAAGCATTGTGTTCTATGAGAAGTATTTCTATAAACCATATTTTCATACCTTTACTCTTAACATATCTTAATGAAATTAAAATATGTTATTCAAGTTCACTATCGGACGTTCCCTATTGAAAATGGAGTTTGTACCTCTACTGGTTTGTGTACATGGACACCCGAAAGTATTTCAAAGCATTGTGTTCTATGAGAGGTATTTCTATAAACCATATTTTCATACCTTTAGTGTAGACATATCTTAATGAAATTGAAATATGTTATTCAAGTTTACTATTGTATGTTTCCTGTGTACAATGGAGGAAATACCACAATCGGTTTATGTACAGGAACACTCAAAAGTATTCCAAAGCATTGCGTTCTATGAGAAATACTTCTATAAATCAAATTTTAATCACTTTAGTTTCCTCGAAATTTTAGGAAATTGAAATATGTTATTCATATGCAAAAAAGACTGCTTTGAGTAGAATATAGCATAATTAGCATTATATTTACAGGGTGCCACAAAAATATCCAGTTTAATTTAGAGCTATTATTAAAAAAATTGCTAGATATGTACTCTCGTTTACGTTAAGCGATTTTAACACTTTCTAACATTTTTAACACTTTCCAACAAGATTGAAAAGTATTTATGACTTCGTTTTGTCTGTCTATCTGTCTGTCCGTCTGTCTGTACGCGCTCTAACTCCCGTAAATATTTATGGAATTTCTTGAAACTGATATATGTTATTCAAGTTTACGATTGGATGTTCCCTATTGAAAATGGAGTTTGTACCTCTACTGGTTTGTGTACAGGTACACCCGAAAGTATTTCAAAGCATTATGTTCTATGAGAGGTATTTCGATAAACCATATTTTCATACCTTTATTGTAGACACATCTCAATTAAATTGAAATATGTTATTCAGGTTCACTATTGGTTGTTTCCTGTATAAAATGGAGGAAATACCATTACTGATTTATGTACAGAGACACTTAAAAGTATTCCAAAGCATTGCGCTCTATGAGAGATATTTCTATAAATCAAATTTTAATATCTTTACTTTCCAGGAAGTTTTAGGAAATTGAAATATGTTATTCATATGCACAAAAAAAAAAAAGCTTTGAATAGAATATAGCATGATTAGCATTAGATTTACAGGGTGATACAAAAATATCCATTTATATTAAGAGCTATTAATAAAAACTTGCTAGAATTGTACTTTCGTTTACATTAAGCGTTTTTAACACTTTCTAACATTTTTAAGTGTGAATATGTTTTCAGTTTGTGTATCTGTCCATCTGTCTTTCTGCCCGCGCTCTAACTCCTGTAAATATTTATTGAATTTCTCGAAACTGATATGTTTTATTGAAGTTCACTATCGGATGTTCCATATTTAAAATTGAGTGAATATCTCTTCTGGTTTGTGTACAGGGACACCCAAAAGCATTTGAAAGCATTGTGTTCTATGAGTGTTATTTTTAAAAATATTTTCCCTATAGAATGTTTCCCATTTAAAATGACATTAATAGGTCCTGTATAACTAGTTTGTTTACAGGGACAAAAAAAAAAAACAAAAAAAAAAACACTGCATTACGTTTTTGGACAGAATTTTTTGAAAGTTATATTTAAAAATCATAAAAATATTGAAACATATTGTTAATAATCTAAAATAATGCTTTGTATGGAATATGATATGATTACCTCTCTGATTTACAGGGCTACACTAAATCATTCAGGGAAATCAAAAGCTGCAATTATAAAGTAACGTCTGCATTTTCTTTTGCGTTAAGCCTTTTTAACTCTTTCCAAAATGCCTAAGAGTAATTTTTAAATGAATTAGTCTATCTGTATACTTTTCAGTCCTTCTGTCTGTTGTGTGATAACGTAGGCAAAGAATATTAAAAGTTATTCGATACAACAATTACGTACAGTTGGAAAGTGTTACTAATCAATGCGTACCGCATGATTTTTCTTTCTTATTTTATAATTACAGAGATTTTCTGGCAGCAAATATGCATTTTTTTTTTTTTTTTTTACAGTGAGCGTTTCCCACGTAAAACATCTTCGTGATAGTATCTACATATCTGATATGATTTTTAGAAAAAATTTATAAATGAAATTATGGACTGGAAAAATTTTAGCCCCCCCCCCCTTTTTTTTATAAAAGAGATTTAAATCTTTGATATTCGCATTATAATTTCAATATTTAAATTTTAGAAAGTAATTTTTTGCACTGCTTAAGTTAACAGTTCTTAATTAAATTACATTATTGTTATATTTAAACTATAAGTTAATATGGTGGTTTTGATTTAAATTAATAGATGGCGCCACCACAGTCCTACTGAATAGCCAACGAGAATTTTGACATAATGACCATGTTTATCTTATACTATTAAGTGAGCAATATTTGTATATATATTTCACTGTTCTCGAAAACGGTAGCTCGAACAGTCACGAGATTTAACACAAAGGTGCTCCCCGAAGGGTCAATGGGCGCATCGAAGTCAGATTTTCGAATTTTTGATTATTTTTTTCTTAATTAATTAAAATGTGAAAATAATAACCTTCTAATTTCTGATAAATAAGACATTTAAATTTTATCCATAATTTAATTGTTGCCAATTTTTTTTCGACAGAATAATAATAATTAAAAAAAAAAAAAAAAAAAAAAAAAAGTACATTTATTTAAAATGAGGAAAATAAATCAGAAAGATTAGAAAATAAATTAGAAATATCAGTCGTATCGTTACAAATAAGATACCAAATGAAAGGGAATTTTTTTGTGAATCCGATGCATTAAACAGCTTATCAATCGGACATAGATTTTTTAAAATTAAGTAAAGTATGAATTTTAGGTGGCAACAGCAGAAGATTGTATGGAAACCGTTAGGAGAAAAAAAAATAAAATGAAAAATCTGCTTCACATTAAGTCACGTGTTTTTGAAGTGGGATTAAAAATTGCAGTTTTCAAATTCTTTTAAATTTTCTCTCACGAACACAAAAATATAATATACAGCCTGTACCCCACAAGACCAACTTGCATTTCAAATTTCATCAATTTTTTTGGTTAATAAACAAAAAAGTTACATCTTTATTATTATTATTATTAAGTTTTATTCTAACTTCGAAAAGATTTATGTGATCATAGATATAATAATATATATAGATCTATCATCCCCATATTATCGTGCAAAGATTTTTGATGCCGAAAAAAAAGCTTTGGAATCAGCCATTAAGTGGTATTGAAAAAAAAAGGAAAAGAAGAAAAATGAATTTGAAACTATATCTGGAGTTTTTCATTCACCTTTAGTAAATAAATTATTCATGAATTTATTTGCTAAAATATTCGTGTGTACTCCCGTGTGTATTCACTCTTGGAAAGACTGCCATATTTTGGTAAAATCGCCGTCTTTTCCCGAGTGAAAAGGAATCCCTTCTTTCTCCCAAATGATCAATCTATATATTATTACTATATCTATGTATGAGATACGATACATTAAGAATTTGGGTTTTAAAAGTTTTTTTTTTTTTTAAATAGATTATTTAAACTCCATGAACCATATTTTTATTTTATCAGTTTCATTAATAGATCCTGCTGGGCGATTTTTTAAATTTTGGTGTTGAAGTACACCGAAAGTTTTTCGACAAGAAGTTTAATATAGCAACAGCCATTTTAATCTAAGTAGCGCATCAAATATATAAAAACATAAATGATTTATTTTTACACAAAATTTACAGAAAAAATGCAGTTTTAAACATAGGAAATTTATTTCAACCAGCACTATTTTAAACCTAAAAATCATTAAAAATATAAGCAGAATATGAAGGATTCTTATGTATAAACAAAAAAGAGTCTGATAAAATTATTAGCAAAACAGTCTTCCCGTTTTCATACAAAAAAAAAAAAAAAAAAAAAAAAAAATCGCTAATATGGCGACAAAAATTCAAAAGCCGCCAATGGAGCTACATAATAAAGTTGTGTAGCACGATAATGTTTACCTATTTATTTATTTTTTTATATAATAATCACTATGCTAATTTATCATACAAACAAATGAGCCTCTGTGTGTTACTGCACTTGCACGCTGTCGAACAGAAATATTTGAATAATTCAAATTAATATTTAAATAAATAAATAAAAATAAAAATATGTTTAATGGGAAATAAATATAAAAATAAAAAGATCAGTTGTCTAAAATACGGCAGAAATAGCGCTCATAGCATATTGTTACAAGGGATTAAGTCTTATTGTTACAATGGATTAAAAGTCTAAAATAGTGCCAAAAATTCAAAAGTCGCCAAAGAGAACTATATTAAGGCTGTACTATCAGGTTTACAAACCATGAATTATATATAAACACAAAAAAAAAACTAATTGTTTCATGTGACAGACGTAGCCGGTCACAGCATATTATAATATTTGGCGTGAAATGTCTGTCATTTTATGGTTGATTGGATAAACAAAATAAACATAGGAAATAGCGTAAAAGCAAATATTATGTGCACCACGTATAGTGTTGTTCACATGTAACTGGGATTCAAATATAAAAGGGAAACTCCAATTTATTCGATACTATCTATTTCGAAACTGTTATATAATAAGCACCTAAATGGAAGCTCATTGGTAAACCATTGCCGCAGGTAATAGGGACAAGCGCCCGATTTGCAGTGGATGACAAAATCGCTGCCAAAGGCAGTAGGGACCTGAAGCGAGCTTTTGAACAATTTCAGTAATTTATTTTATTTTATTTTTATAAAGCTATATAGAAAAGAGTTTCCTTTAAATTTAGTGACCAGCGAAGCGGGCAAAGCCTGCTAGCTATATATAAATTACATATATCATTTGTATAAATTACATATACCATTTATATAAATTACATATATGATATATATATATATATGGTAAAAATCTGTAAGTTGAGGCTGAATGGGTTTAACACCACACTAGAGCCCAAGCATTAACAATTGGTGACAGTCTGCATCTAGGGATGGTTCGGCGACATGCCATCAAAAATTTCATCCTCTGCTGAGGAGATAATTCTCCCACTTTGCTAACCCCCAGAGTTAATTTTATAGATCATGGAGAAAATTGAGTCCACGATGGATTTTACATACACCGGCCACCATTAATATGATCTATTATCGGTTTTTCACTAGCTCGATTATTGAAACTGCAATCACTGGATTATTGAAACTGCAAGCATTCAATTATGAACTTTATCAACTAAGCCACTTCGGCCAATTAAAAATCTTGTAGGAAAAAGCAACAGAAAAATTATGTAACCCTCAATTATAAATATCGACATTGCAGTGTAATACGTTTGTAATGCCTACTGTTTATTATATTCCTTGCTTTCAAGTAATATTAGTATGGAAATATTAAATTTTTTTCATAGTCGTCTGTAAACTGAGATGATAATATTTGAATTTGTCAATATTACTCAAAATTATATAATGTAATAAAATCATTTAAATAACATTTTTAAGTGTAAATTGTTGTTTTAAAAAAGTGATAGATGCTTGTATCAAAATTGTTATTAAACTAGTATGCTGTGGTTACCACAGGGACGTTGGAAAGGGAGGGGCTCAGGGAGCTCAACCCCCCTCCCTTCCCATTGATTATTACAAAATTTCCTTTTAATGCCAAATAAAAAACTCACAAATTAAAACCAAAATAAATGTGTTATAAATGCTCATAATTGGTAATATTTTGTAATTAATATTAATAATTAGCAAATATTTAGTGACATATAATTATGAATTGATTTTTTTAAGATTAGTTTTGAGTCATTTTTAAAATAAAATTTTTTGAACCCCTCCCATAATCTTTGAATTGCTACGCCCTTGGACCACCAAATGACATTCTTCTATAACTTCCTAAACAAATTCACACAGGAAAAATAATTTGTTCAAATTATTATTTAATAAAATTGTTTTCCATGATGAATGCACAAGATTTCTAATCCAAAAAAATTTGTATAACATTAAATATCCAAAGAAAATCTATGTTATTCTCTATATAACATCTAAAACAAATGAGATTTTTTTTTTTTTTTTTGTTAAAAGGGAAAAAATTAATAACTTTATTTTAAATCAATAACTTTATTTATATCGATGGTTCAACCATTGGTTTTAAAGGTATTGACGAGCTCTTTTTAAAGATACCCATAATGCATAATTGGGAGACTTCTCCCTACAGGGGGAAGCGATGCTCCTACATATACAATTTTGTTTTCCCCGTCGATTATTACTATTATAAGCAATTTTATTTAATTTCATCATGGTGATTAAAATATAATTCTCTTTATGCATATTTATACGGAATTTATTCCTATACCGCCATGTTACAAATTTAGGAACAGCGGGATGGCAACACCATCTGTTGGACGATTTTCAGCAAAAGTTGATAGACACTAATTTATGTCAAAGCGCAACTGCAGACCAATTTGTATGAAATTCTGTACAATAGTTTGTGAGATACAGTTTCCACAAAATTTTATCACACACACACAGGCAGACATTTTCCAAAAAAGGTCAAATCATGTTCTACACCTCTCGAAACATGTAAATCTATCGAAAACGTGACGTCAATAATTTTTTTTAATCCAAGAGTTTCTTCTTTTGAATATAGAAGAAAGTGAAAAAAAAAAAAAAAATTATTTCGCCTAAATATAATTTATGAATTTTTGTAAAGTTAGCTTAGAAGATACTGAAATTAACAAATTGTTGTTCATTAATTTGAATGCTTGCATAAAATGAAAAATAAAATTACATAAACGAATAAATGTTTAAAGAAAATAAATATTTATGAAGTTAGGAATATTAGCAATTGAAATTTATCCTAACAGAGGAGTGCAAAAAATCCATGTTTCGTTGTCCTGCTGTGCATTTTTCGTAATGGTTTCTGATATTTATTCTTTTAGTTGCGTAATTCTGAGTTCAAAGATGAAATTACGACTTTATTTAGTATATTTAATCCTTGTTAATCATTCATTGCATAAAATAAACAGATTGCGAAATTGAATAAAAGAAATATTTTACATTATTTATTCATTTATTATACTACTCGTCGACCTTCGTCCGTCTAGCGGTCGATATTTCCATATTAACCAATTTTCAAATTCGATGCTTGCATATTAACTCAGCAAAGTGTATTATTTGAATCAAGATAAGGGGCGAAATGTTATGTTAAATAGCCAATAATAATGGTAATAATAAAACGATTTTTTTTTTTTTTATTTAACTGTTTTTTATCAAAATAATGGATATCGAGTAATAAATTACAGTAAATTTGGCGGTTTTGGACTGGAGTCGAGAAAGAAAACTGCCAAATTGGTAAGTGCAGGGATGGAACACGGGCGCAGAATTCATACCACTACCAATATAAGAAAATTTTCTACCTCTTGAATCAACGATATTATACGTGGAGAAATTTCTTAAACAGATTCCGGTATGAATTCTGCGCCCGTGTTCCATCCCTGCAAGTGGCTGTCCTGCTTACATTGCATTACACCTTTTCCCTTTTTCTTTTTCTTTTTCTTTTAAAACATTTTTTTAGACTTATTTTATTTCTTTCAAATCACGGATAAAATTTATTTTTTCTCAAAACATTGTTGCAGCAGTGAAATGATTTTTTTCCCTTTCTTTTTTCTTTTTTCTTTCGTTTTCTTTTTCTTTTTTTTTTTTTTTTTTCTGGTACATCATCATTTTTCCCTTAGTTTATTCATTTTTCCAAACCAAGGATAAAAATTATTTTTTTTTATTTCAATATATTTTTATAAGTATGATGTCAGTTTCGACCGTTACAACTGGGAAACTTCGGATTTTATTATTAAGAAGTTATTATACGCATTTTTCTTTTTTAGTTTATTCTATAAATATTAGACAACTTCATTGATGTAAATTTCAGATTTTAGACGGTTTCATACGTTTTAAAAAGTCCTGAACGTGTTTTGACCATTTATAGAATGGTATCTGGTCTGTCTATGTGTTTGTGACAAAACTTTTATGGTAGCTTTAGATCGAGAACTAATGCATAGGAATTTATGAAATTTTATATTTTGTTGCACCTTGACATAAATTAGTATGTATCAACTTTTGACGCACATCGCTCTCCCAACAGATGGCAGTAATAGGTTGCAATTTTATGGGAAGTTATACATCGTCTTCTGTAGCGTATAAATTGACCAAACATGATATGCGAGAGGTTTATAAAGAAAAAAGTATGCTGAATTAATTTTGGTATATAATGGCCGACAGGTGTTGTTGTTTCTACTCTTCTTCTGTCATTTTCCACATGGCTACATCTCAGCATCTATTGTATAAAAATGCTCCAAACTGCATATGTAAAATCTTTTTTGTGAGAAGCTATGTTCATTAAATTTTTGTGCATATTAACCGGTGGGTATGTAGCGCTATATACAATGATATGAAAGAAATTTTTGTGATTGTCACAGCATGCTAGTTTTTCTTTCTCATCAATAATGAAAGCATGAAATACATAAAAGTAAAATACACACCCAAATAAAGTTCCATTCATAAAATATATTTTACTCACATTTATGTCAATTTAAGAATGGCAAACCGTATGATACGCACTTTATTAATTAATAACATTATGAAGCTTCTATTCACCCCTTCTCAGATATACACAAGTAAGCCGCCCGTATAATGTTATGGGTAGCCCTGACTCCCAGACGATAGGGCCCTGGTTCAAATCCAGGATAACTCATGGATGTGATGTCCTGGTTTGGGATAGCAATGGCCGCCCATTCACAAATGGTCTCTATTCGGCGACCTCCCGGCGAATGCTCAGTCGCATGTGCCACGCCATTAGGAAAAATAAATAAATAAAGTGTACACAAACGATGAAAAATAAATAATTTGACCGTTAGAATTACTTTGGTAAACGTTTTTAAAGGATTACTTATGTTTTAGAGACTAAATAAATAAATAAAAGAAAGAGAAAAAAAAAGCATATTTCTCTCTCTCGTTGTCTCATTTATTTATTTACTAGCAGGCTACGCCCGCTTCGCTGGTCACTATATTTACATGAATTTTCGAAAGAATTGAATTAATATTGATTTTTTTACACTACGTTATAGAAAAAAAAAAAACTTAAAAAAAAGGGAGGGGGAAAGAAACTGAAATTGCTCCAAACCTTGCTTCGGGTACCCGCTGTCTATGGCAGCTCTTTTCCTGCCCGCACTGCATCAGATCTAGGTTTCCCATGCCTGCAGAAAGATCTTTCCCGGGCACTTCAATCTGGATATTTATGGATGACAGGGGGAATCTGCTACTATTTAAGAACTACGATTTTAAAGATGACTGTATCTCAGCATCTATTAAATATTTTAGTTTTGAACCATGTATTTTATAACCCATGCTATTTACACTATATTACGATTTGATTCCAACCAATGTAATTAAAGAAAATAAAATAAAAAGTAGATTAATAAATGAATATATATATATATATATATATACAAATAAATTTTAATCCTTTTTACTATGTATATACTACAATTTTTCCCGATAAATACTGTAAATAAAAAAAAATAATGAATAAAAGTTTTTTCTTTTAAAGGAAATAATTAAAAAATGAAAAATAGGAAGTTGTTCTATTATAAAAAAATTAAATATAACAGTTATAAATACGTTTTTAAATTTAAAACAAATTTTACTTAATTTTTTCTACTGCATTACGATTTTATCTGTATCATTATATAAAGCGCAAAAAATTGTATGTTTGTGGAGGGTAATCTCTGAAACTACTGAACCGATTTAAAAACTTTTTTCACTGATCAAAAGCTACATTGTTATAGGCTATATTTAATTTTGATAAAATAAATTTTAGTTTGAAATCTGAGCATTTTAATTAAAATCCCCATAAAATCCATAATAGAAATAGAAATAATGAAATATTAAAAAAATTGGCTGCTGCTAACATAAAAGAAACATTTACATGTTCATTTTGTTTTTCAAATATCTTGATATGAAAAGAAAAGAAATATATTTGCACGTGCTTTTAATTTAAATTCATATAAAGCTTTGCGAAATGTTAAACTTACACTTTAAATCTGACGTCATTATAGATTTAAAAGTATTTTTTTTTCTAATAATATATTTGATATGATATAATATAATATAATGATCTAAGCATTAATGTTTAAACTTATGTGTGTAAACGAGATTAGAATTTAAAAATAAACAAATAAAAATAAAATAAAATTAGAAATTTTAACTTCGTTCTAAACTTTTATGGACAATATTCCTGTGACGTCACAGTGGGTAAAATCGCCGAACACGTGGCCGAAATTTTGTAAACAAATTAGATTCAAGATGCCATTTTATTGTTACGCATAACATTTTCCTAAATATTTCTGCAGTGAAACTTAATAATCAGATATCTGTTCAAACAAGAACAAAAGAGAGATATAAACAACTGAATTGAATGATAAAGTTAAGACATTCCATATCGTAAAATTGCAGAACACTTTATGTATATATACATATATATATATAATGAATAAAAGATTAATAAGAACATTTTATACACACACACACACATATATAGACATCAAAGCTTAAATAATTAGAATTTCAATCACTTTAATAAAGGAATTTATTAAATGGAACATCTATTTAAATTTGTTAACATCGCCACAGTTCACATGGCAACTTTTAATAATACATATGTTGAATAATATTAAAGTATATTACTAAAACTGGATTAAAAACAAAACGAAGGTATCACTATATCACTCTTACTTCAATTTCATATGATCTGTAACTCTTATAAATAATGTTGCAAAATAAAAATTTGTAGGCCACAATGCTTTGCTATGGTAGAGTTGAGAATGGTTTTCCGAATACAGCTGATTTTTTATAGTCTCGAACCCAAAGTAGGAATAGGGTCCATTTTAATTTATAATTGTTGCCAAAAAAATTTACGAGTTAATTTATTTTTCGACTTTTAATAAAATATATTTTCACGCGGATAACAATATAAAAAGTAAAATTTAAAAAAATATCATCTGCATTTCATTATGCATTTTTTAAAAGAATAATTGAGAAGTTTACATTTATTTGGCGACTATTTTTAGCAACTAACAGTTATGACAAGTAGCTCAATTACATAGCGCATACAGCCATTACTGAAATGCAAATAGCATTTAATTATTTGTGTTACATTATCTTGATTAGAAACCTATTTAATCTATCTATGCTCTATGCTAATATATAAAGAGGAAAGGTTTATATGTATATGTAGAGAACAATCGCTAGAACTAAAAAGCCGATTTTTTTTTATTTTTTTTTTCTTTCAACTAATCAAAAGTAACACTGTCTCTAAGTGCTAGAGGCTATAATAAATTTTGGTAAAATAAATTTTTTATTCAAATTTTTGATATTTTAATTGAAAACAAAGTATAGATTTGATATCTGTCGTCCTTGGTGATCGAAAGCGCAGTATGAAAATCTGTATATTTTCGTATTAAATACGAGATGTATGTTTTTACTTCAATTATCCCACTACCGTAGTTAGTGGGTTCCGTAGTATTATGTTCGGTCCAAAAATTCGATATAGAGTTTCACCTGATTTACACGTTTTAAGGGCTCCCGAGTCCAAAAAAGTAGTTTTTGGGAATGGGTCAGTATGTGTGGAATCTTCTGGCTGTCATATCTCCGAAACTAATAAAGATAGAACTACGAAACTTCACAATTGATTCAGGTCTGGAGTACAGATAAATTTTCCAAATTTTTGTAAAAATTGAAAAACCGGAATTGGGTTATCGAAAACCGGAAATGGGACCGTAAGCCCGTATCACAAAAACAGATCTAACGATTTTCTTCATAGTTGCTCTATAAACAACCTATTAGATGCCCTTTTGAATGATATAGTTGGTTAGTTCAGAAAAATTGATAGGCGTCCTCTATGAATAGCTCAATATCAGATGTCGCAAGTGCGCTCCATTAAAAACGCCTGTACGGATTTTTTTTCAAACTCGCCATCTTAACTTCCTATTAAATATCCTTTTGTATGTAATTATTGTTTTTAGGTCAATAATTGAGTATGCTATGTTTTGGTAAAAGTTGGTATCTCAAAAACGGTTCTAACGTTTTCTTGAAAATTGCTTCATTAATCCAACTTAGATAACCTTTCTCAAGTATTACGTGCTTATTACAAGAATATTAACAGTCATCCTGATTAGGTAGTTCAGTTTTAGATCTCGGAAATTCGCGTTTAAAAAAATAACTATCTATTATTATATTTTTTTTCTTTCCCTAGTTTTTTAACTCGCTATATAAGCTCTGTTGTGTCTTTTATACGTGTATCAAGTTTCTCTCACTGAAAAATCTCAAAAAATGCATATAACATCTCCAAAAAATTGTATATAATACGTGTAATAGTAAGGGTAATGGAAGTCGTGTGGTTGTTTCACACCAGATTCTGTAATATTATATATTGTACGAATATTGTTTCATATTACTAATTTCTCCCTTAATATACATTATTAAAATAACCACGAATTATGAATAAAATTAAATATATTTGCGAGATGAACAAATAAATAATAATTAAAGCTATTGTGACGTCAATATTATCAAAAACATTTTCATGCCATAGGTTTATTTTTCAATATTTTTTATTCATGAGTAAAGAAATGTTTATTTTTATGAAATAAATAAATAAATAAATAACATTAAGTAAAAATTGCCAAAATTAAAAAAAAAAAATTAAAAAAAAAAAATAATAATAATTGTAAAATTATATTTTGACTTTTTAGTTAATAATATTGCCTGACTATAAACTGATATCTTTCTTGATTTTTTACATGTCAATCCATCTTTAACTAAAATTTGTTCATCCGTGCGAAGCCGGACGGGTCAGCTAGTTTTCAATAAATATAACAAATTAAGAAAAAAAAAAAAAAAAAAAAAAAAACTTCGCCTTCAAATGAATGTATGAAATAAAAATAAGTTGCGTAATCCGCGTTTGTAATGATCGATAGACGGCGCTTTCTGAACTGCAGTTGTTAGTAAATATAATAGCCACGTGTATTCCACGCGTTCTTTTTGTTATTCTACTTAATATTCGTACTATAATTTCTCCATCATTACATCAAGGAAAATTGATTGCTTTTGGAAAAAAATATTTCAGTTTATTCAAAGTTCGATCGGAAGTAGGTTTTTAACTAAAGTTGAACAAATATTAGTTTCAAATCATCTGATTAATTCTTTACTTCCATTAGATGAAGCAACTGAAATTTTAAATTTGTCATTTGGAAATAAATGGAAGCTTAATTCTGGATTTCTTGATCCTTTGGAGTAACACTGGAGCACACAACAGTATGTGTTATCTTTTTTACCGGATTTATTCATTTTTATTCAATAAATATATGTGAAACTAAACATCAGCCAGCAATGGCGGCTTATGAAAGCCGAATTAAAGCAAGTTTATTGTAATTTCACCTTAGCCCACCAGGGGGCGAGCATTTCATTACAATCGCGGATAACCGTTGCTAAGATACGCAGACGATTGAAGCAAAAAAATAAATCTATGAAAAATGAAACAAAGAAGCCAATATTTAAAATCGGAAAAACATTAATTTAAAAAATTTAAATTTGAAATTCGAAAACATCTCGATAATGTGAACACCTGCAGGGTCCCAGGTACCTATATGCCAAAATCTAAAATGTTTAATTTTTTCTACTGTATGTGTATAACTATTTGATTTCAATAAATATAATAAAAATAATTTCTTCCTCAAATGAATTTAAATAAATAAATAGTTTAATAGCCGTTGCTAAGATATACGCAGACTTTTGAAACGAAATAAATTTCTGAAAAATGAAACATTGAAGCCAATATTTAAAATCGAAAAAACATTAATTTAAAAAATTCAAATTCGAAATTCGAAAAAATCTCGATGAGGTGCTGCACACCTGCAGGGTCCCAGGTACCTATATGCCAAATTTGGAAGCTCTGCGATCAATAGTGTGAGCACCAGAGCGCAGACAGACACACACACAGACACACACACAGATACACTTCTCTTTATTTATATAGATTTATTTAGTAATAGTAATAATAATAATAATATTATTATTATTAAAATGTACGTTCAAAATTTTGAGCATGTAAATGAGAAACGTTTAAACAACATTTGATAAAATTTTCATTAAAATTTTTGAAAAATTCAGCTGGTGGGTCCTGGTTTCCGGAAATCTTTCAAAAAAATACTGGGCGCGGTTTCTCAAAAGCTAACACACCGACGTTATTCACATTTTCCCCACTTTTTAAAAATAGAACTGACTAGTATTTGAACGAAGGATTAAATAATAATAATAATAATAATAAAATAAATTGAAATAAAAAAGTGAAAATTTAACTTTTGGCGGAGTTGTATGTAAAAACAGTAACATTTTCGGTACATTTTACACGACGTATAACCTTGTAAAATTAGTTGTAATGAAAGAAAAAAAAAAAGCCTTCGTTTTAAGCACTGGTCAATTCTATGTTTAATAAATGTGCAAATTTTCAATAAGATCGGTTCATTAGTTTTTGGTAAATCGCGCCCATAACTTTTCTGAAAGTCTCCAAAAACAAAGACCGCAAACTGAATTTTCCAAAATTTTTAATGAAAGTTTTATGAAATATGATTTAAATGTTACTCTTTTATATGCTTAAATTTTTAAATGAAATTTTTATTTATTACATTAAAAGAGAGAGAAGGAATATATGCCCTTTTTTTAGCCTTTGACACTTAAGTAACCACTTAAAACGAATCCTGAAAGGGAAATTTGAAAGGGAAAAAATCTGAAAGGGGAATTTTTTTAACTGATATAAAAACAAAACAGTTTAATTTATGGGAAATTATAGATGTTTTCGTTCACGTTACAATTTTATACAAACTTTAGTGCTGTGCCCATCACGAAATTTTCTTCTTTATCATTCTATAAATCTAAGACACCTGTAGATTAACATACACAAATATTTAATCAACGTAGCTCTCACAATAAATATTTTATGCACGCAGTTTGACGCAATTTAATCTTAATGGATGTTGAGATACAGCACTCTAGAAAATAGCAGAATGTAATAGCAGCGACATTTGTTTACTGATATATATCCAAATTGAATCAGTATAATTTTTTAAATATATATTTCACATACCATGTTCGTTGCATTATTATACCGTAGAAGCTGAGAGATAGCTTTCCCATAAATTGAAAAAATTGCAGCATATAGTAACTCCACCTGTCGTCCAATATTCAACCCTATTGAATTAAAATAGTTATTCATAATAACAACCTTGCATGTCAAGTTTGGTGAAGTGCAGCTATATATAATAAAAACTGAGACATCGCCATCCAGTAAAACGGGTTAAATTTCAGTATAGCATGTCATCTACCGAATGGTATTCATCCAAAATGAATCATCATAGTTTTTCATCTTGGACACCATATATGTTTGTGCACATATCCACTATAACTGGGAGCTCAAATCTAGCCATCCCTTAAACAGAAGAAATTTCAGCAGCGCTATCTGATGGACAATATACCTCCAAAATCTAATCAGCGCCTATCCAAGTCAAGGTCCAAACGAATATAAAGTTTTAATAAATTCCGTCCACTGGTTCGCGAGATAGATTGTCTACAAAAGTTTGTAGCACACAGACAGACGCAGAGATATACAAACACACAGAGAGACAAAGAGATATTTTTTAAACATATATAACCAAATCATATCTAGGACGTCTCAAAATGTGCAAATCCATGAAAAACCGGAGGTCAAATAATTTCACGAATTTAATACTTTCTTCTTACGTACATAAGAGACAGTAAAAAGAATATTATAATAACTATAATATATAAATAAATAATATAATTACTAGAGTGTAAAGAACCATCCAGACATTCTTTGTGACAGTATAAAACTTTTAAAGTTTTATGTATATATATATATATATATATATATATATATATATATATATATATATATATATATATAATATATGTATATATAAATATATATGTATGTATATAATAAAACATAATAAAAAAAAATGTGTGTACAAAAAATTCTTATTGCTTCAACTTGAAAACTAGTTACAGAATCCAGATTACAAAACATACGGCAGTGGAATGCAGGAAATAAAATACTTAAACCGTTTTGCCTGGGGTTCTTCCGAAAAGTAAAAGTTGTGTGATAAAATTTAATGTAATCAGTACAAGAATTGATAAATTGAAATAAAAAAGTGAAAGTGAAGGAAGCGACCTTAATTGAAATAGATCAAAAGTAGATACACTAACAGATGAACTGTAGGTCAATATGTTATGTTAAATATCTCGATTTTGACTTTATAATACTATATAATAAGTACAAAACTTTGAATAAACACCATAAAATGCAAGAACTCGCGACAATCGTTTCAGGTCGGAAGAAAATCCGACCCTTCGTCAGGAGAACAAAGTGCCTAATATTTTCAATTTAATATTATTATATTATTACAATATTTAATATTATTAAATATTGGCAAGACTTTGTGAGGTCAATAATATGAATGTTAAATATCTTAATTTTGACGCTACAATGCTATATAAGAACTTAATAATAAAAAAAAGCTTAATAATAATAATAATAGTAATTAAATAATTAAGTTATTTAAATTAGGTAATTAGAATGAAAAGTCTAGTCCTGACATTCTTTGCAAAGTTCGAAAACTTTGATATTTGGCTTTTTAAATAATTTAAAATATAATTAAAATTAGTATGTTATTTAGTTACCACGAAACTTTCTTCTGTATTTTAATATAAAAATTCACACAGAACAAATTATTTATTGAAATGATTTAACATGATGAATGCAGACAATTTTCATCGAAGAGAAGCATGACACTAAGTTTCGAAAGAAAATCAAATTTGTGCCCTGTACTGCAGGCGACATATCTAAGATAGATTTTTTTTTTTAATTATTAATAATAAAAATGGAAATATATATATATATATATAATTTGAATAATTTAATTCCTTGACAACACTCAGCAAATGAAAGATAGATTAAAATACAAACATATGAAATTTTAAATGAGATGTATTTCGAATAAAATTATCGTCACGATGATAATTTAATTTAATTACACTGAGTAGTAAAAGCATATTAAAGTACTTACGCAGAAGAGAAATGACACACATAACACATAAGCCTAACGATGAGATAATTTGCATAATCCCTTATATATATATTAATTATCGCAGATCTATATTTCAGCAATTCGTTTTAAAGTTTTTGATGAGATCTTTTGAAAGATATCTAAATTGAAAACATTCACAATAGTCAAATCGTGTTCTGGCCATTACAAAACGAGTAAACCGGAAGTGGAAAAATTTCCCGAGTCCAATAATTTTTTCTTATGTATATAGAAGAAAATAAAGATACACATAACCAACTTATCATTTAAACCTGAATCATTTAAACCTGAATGTAAACCAGTTACGGAATTCAGATTACAACACACTACAAAGGAATGCAGGAAATAAAGTACCTAAACCTTGCCTGAGGTACTTCCGAAAAGTGAAAGTTCTTACAAAATATAATTATTTGTAATCAATATGATGAATGAAGAACTGGAGTAAGAAAGTGAAAATGAAGAAAAATAATGAAGGGTTTATACTGAAAGTGTTAGCGGCAAAAAATGACCTTAATTTGAATAGGTCAAAACTAGATTGTCTAGCAGATTGAGAGACGAAGAGTATAGGTCAGCATCACGAAGTAAGAATTAATTCTTACTCTGTGGTCAGCATTTTCACTTTTTTCTATATACATAAGAAGAAAGTACTGGATTCGTGAAATTTTTTGAACTTCGGTTTTTGACGGATTTACACGTTTCGAGATGTCTTGAACACGTTTTGAACATTTTTGACCCAAAATATCTGTCTGTCTATGTGTTACCAAAATTTTCTGGAAACTGAACCTTATGAATCAATGGACGAAACTTAATCAAACTTGATGACTTAAATTTGTGTTGATTACATCTGAAGATCAATAATGGAATGACTGCTCACTAGATGCAGTCATTCCATTTTTTCATGACTTTTACTAATGCAGTAATAAGACAAAATTTCGTATAAATGTAGTCTCTTTCCTTGCCAGTGTACGATTTGTCTGGTGCTGATAAAATATTAATTTTGTTTTTTACTTTTGTTTATGCATTATACCAGAGTTGGGGAACCTTTTCACCATTAGAAGCCACATTTAGATTAGCTAGTAATAACAGAGGCCGCATAAGTTGGTATAGCTATATGTGTGATTTTTGTGAAATTAATATACAGGGTAAGTCAAAATGAATATAGCGATTACAAACGGCTATAACTATTTAATGGAAAAGAATTTATCGATAAGATTGACACAGAATGTACACTGTAAAAAAAAAAAAAAAAAAAAAAAAAAAAAAAAAACGGAAGCTTTTACAACAAAATGTGCTGGCACCCATATTGCCAGCACATTCTGCTGTTAAATATGGCAATTTACAGCGGAAACATCTGTAAAAAAAGACTCTTTTACGGCTGTTTCTGCTGTAAATAACTTCTTTTTTACTTTCCTCCCTTCATGCACCCATATTGCCAGCATATTATACTATAAATCTACCGTTTTTTTTTACAGTGTAGACGGAACTCCAAAATTTTGTATACATACGTCATAGTTGTTCTATGTGACTTCACTTGGCGAGACGGACAACATCTAGACGGTTGTCCATTTCACGCCTTCTGAAGCATGTCTGCAGTCACCGACGCAAGCGCATTACAAATGCGTACTTAGGGACCATGCGATTTTTATCTATGGGTTTGTGTGAAAGACAGGCTGTATGTGCTTCCCATGCCCAAAACAACTGAAGAACTCAAAGTACGCATTTCTAATGCGCTTGCGTCGGAGACTGAACAAATGCTTCAGAATGTATGGCGTGAAATGAACTACCGCCTAGATGTTATCCGTATGACCAAGGGAAGTCACATAGAACATCTATGACGGATTTATACAAAATTTTGAAGTTCCGTCTACATTCTGTGTTAATCTTATCGATAAATTCTTTTCCATTAAATAGTTATAGTCGTTTGTAATCGCTATATTCATTTTGACTTACCCTGTATTTTCTGTAGTTTCATTTTAACAATATTGCGCATTATATAGAAATAACAATAAAAAAAATCAGTTATTTATAAGCTCCACAATTATATCCAATATTAATTTGGTTTTAATAATAATTTGCGGCTTCTGGTAAATAAAAATTTTAATTAGGTGGTGAAATTGGTATAAAATTTATGAGTTTCAAATTTTAACGGTAAATAAGAAAAGAAATAAAGTGCACGGGTTTGCTATAGTAGTAATAAAGTTGTAATGCTTTAAATAAATTTGTTATATGATATAGAATTATATATATATATATATATATATATATATATATATATATATATATATAATAAATAATAATAGAAAATAGAAAATCATTAATAGAAATGTTTTAAAATAAATTTATTGCATTATGTGCGAAGTAGAGGTGCTAAGTAGATGGGTGAAAAGTAGGTACTGCCTGTTTCTATTAAAAACATCCCGCGCTCTTGCGCATTCGTTAAAATCTGCTTTGATTTAATCAAAGGTTTAATAGGAGAGATAGAGATGAATTTATATATACTTTGTATTAGGATGTATTCAGCTAGTAATTTTATTTAATTATTACTTTTTTAGATTAGGAAAATTCACTGGCATTAAATTAGTACCCGTTCTTTAAAAATTGATTTTTTTTTTTTTTTTAATTTTGAATTTAAAATACGAAAAATCATAAGTGCATTTTTCTCATGTTTAAATGTAAAATGAAACATGATAAAATAAATGAAGTAAAATAAAATATTTGAAAAATGAGTGGTAATTGGATGGTTGTAAATTTACCGAATAATGAAACGAATTTAAAGAAATATATTTGATAATGAGTAATTTATAAACAAATTTCTAGTTAGATTTACATGGAATTTTGTGACTGGAGTCGGAGAAATCGTAAGAGTGAGAAAAGACCCTTAAAGGTCTATAATTTCATGTTTATATATATATATATATATATATATATATATAATAGATAACGTAATAAAATTTAATCTTAAAATTTAGCAATTAATAGAACTAAAACAATAACAGCACACAAAAATATAGAGCTGAATTTAACATAGAGGAAAGACTGACACAAAAAATTGCGATATAGATTAAGAACCAATGAGTTACAATAATAACTTAAAATACATACGCTGACCTGAATGATAATAAAAAAGGACCATTAAATTAATGAGAAAGAAAACAAATAATTAACCACAGAATTAATTTAATATAAATGCTTATAATTAGAAGTATACTTATCAAGGGGCGAGTACTTCATAAAGCTGTGGAAGCTGCATCGATTTCGTAAAACGATATTGCTAATCATAGTAATTTATATCATTTCACGCCCCGATCGAAGCTATATATATATATATATATATATATATAGTATATATATATATATATACAAGATTTGTTGACATTCCTTAGAATAATAAAGTAAAATTTAATTCATTAGTATAAATGTAAGAATTGGCTGATCAGAATATACGGAAAAGAAGAATATGAATAAAAATTATGAAAGATTCATATTGCAAGTGTTTGTACTGCCACGAACGACCTTAATTTAAATAGATCAAAACTAAACAGACAACCAGATTCAGTGTGCTGGAGTGAAGGTTACAAACATTCCAAGAGGTCAGGGGTCGTGTGACCAGACAGAACGGAGCCACGAGAAGCTGTCTGAGCGACAGATGCTTTGTGTAAAAAAATTGTATATTTCTATGGAAGCAGTGACATCAATAGTTTCCGATTTCACGCATGGCCTTTTGTTGCTACCGACGTTTCTCAGAGTTTCGGGTAGACCAAGATTGGCCGAAAATGATGTCACGGGTAGACTGATATCACGTTCAACGAATCAGTGCTTCGTGTGGGGTATTCCCCTCCCCCTTCGAAGGTGTGCTCGGAAGGAAGGGACTCAAAAAAAGAGACAGAGAGAGACTTGGTGCTAAAAGTGTGTAGCATGTTTTTGAAGTATGCTCGGAGGCGAGCATTTTGTAATAATTTTTAACTTATTTGAATTTCAACTTTTTGTTAAGTTTTGAATAAAAATAGAAAAAAATCATCCCTGGACTCATGCTTGCGTATTCCGTTCTTCGAGGTGTACTCCCAAATCACCACAGCTTTAATTAAAAATATAAAATGGTGGCAGCGGTGGGATGTTGTTTTAAGAAAAAAAAAACATCGAACTCTGTTTTCTATGTGTTGGTGGTGAAAAAGTATAAAAGAACATTGCTGTGAGCCCGGTGACAACTGGAATCCCTGAGATTTACTGGAGATTATTGATGCCTGTGACAATAGCGTGGAAAGGATTAAAAGGACTTCGCTTCTTCCCTGTGCTGCTGAATTCCCTGGAGATGTCAATCAAGGAGATTTTTCAGGTATGTTTTCTTTCATTTTCAGATATGCAAAGTATCAGAGATTGAGTTGTGGGATGATAGTTTTTGTTTATTTATTTATTTTTGTTTTGTAACAATGCATGTAGTTACGAAGCTTTAAGAGTAAGAATTTAGTTTTTATGTGTAAAATTTTAAGCACGGATATCTCGAAGTCAAGTTAATAGTTAAGGCGGTTGAAAAGAGTAATTTCATGACTTAACGGGGCGTTTACTTGAGAGATAAATTTATCGTTAAAGTTCTGTTTATTGTAACGGGGAGCTTGGTAACTTTAAATTGTTGTTTAAAAGTTTCGATAAGATTATAATTCTAAATTCTTTTTAAAAGCAACGTAAGGATTGTGGATACTGTAACTGTTTATATAGGAGTATACTGGAAATTAGTTGATTTGCCTACTGGTAAAAATTCTAGGATTTTTTTTTTTTTTTCTCTAGTTGTTTATTTTAACTAAATATAGGTACTGTTTATTGTATCTGGGTAAATATTGTAGTTAATGTTTAGAGAAAAGGTGTTTAAAGAATTTCGTAGGTGATAATCAAAGTGTTACTTTTGTCTATATTTTCATGGTATTTGATTTGTTTATTGTTTTTATTATATATGCATTTTTTTTCAGTAATTAGTGAAATTGTATTTTGTAATTATGGCATTTCTCATTAAGTATACTAAAAATGTGTTGTTAGAGTTAGCGGATGAATTTGGTGTTTCGGGGCTAACAGATAAAAGCAAAAAACTAGAAATCAAGGAAGCTATTGAAAAGGCGGCTAATTATGATGAAGGGGTTGCGAAGGCGCTAATAGAAGGGATTTTGGAACAGAAAGAAAGCGATTTGAAATTACAAAAAGAAGAGCGCGAATGGGAATTACGAAAAGAAAAAGAAAAAGAAGAGCGCGAATGGGCGTTGCAAAAAGAAGAGCGCGAATGGGAATTACGAAAAGAAAAAGAAAAAGAAGAGGCCGAACGAAATTTTGAACTGGAGAAACTCAGAATCCAGAGCGCTGCAGAAACTAGTAGCGTAGGGTCCGGGAGTTTAGTTCAAGAGACGGTTTTGAAGAAAATTAAATTAAAAGACATAGCTCCGAAATTTGACCCAAAACAAATGGATATTTCTCTTTTTTTTACGATATTTGAAAGATTAGCACGTAAAGAAAATGTTAGCGAACAGGACTGGATGTCGCAACTTATCCCTTTATTGCCGTGCGACGTCGTACAAATAATCATGAAATTAGACGAGTCAGAGGCTGATAACTTTCAACATGTAAAAAAAGTGTTGATGAATAGATTCAGATTGAGTGCGCGTGCGCTAAGAACGAAATTTGAATCGCACAACAAAAAAAGTGAAGAATTATGGGTTGATTTAGTTCACGATTTGAGAGGGTACCTAGATAACTGGCTTGAGATTTTAGAAATTAAAGATTTAGAGTCATTAAAGGAATTGATGCTCACGGAGCAGTTAAAGAAAAGGGTACCATGCGAAATCAAACAACATTTTGTAGATGTGTGGGAAGAAATCAACAAAGCTTCGGATTTGGCGGAGAAGTGCGACAAGTATGACGCGGTTAGAAAGGAGAATGGGAAAAGAGAATATAAGCCTTTTCAGCGTTTTACGAAGGGTAGAAATTCATTTGGGAAAGACGGTCAGAAATTCGGGTCAGGTAAGCATGATGGTGGGAGTAATCCGAAAGCTGAGTCAGCTAAGGGCGACAAAAAAGACTCAGGAAAATTAAAAGGGGATAAAATCGAATCTAAGGATCGTGATTTTGATAGAAATAGTAAAATTGTGTGCTATTTGTGCTCGGAAAGGGGCCATATTCGACCTAACTGCCCACAAAACCCTAATCGCAGAACAAATCCGATCAATAACTTAAGTGCGGGCGAAATTTTAGGTGTTGGTTTTGAGCCTTATATAGGTAAATTAGAAATAAATGGACAAGAGCGCGAATTCTTGAGAGATAGTGGCTCAAACATTGACGTGTGCGAAAGGAATATGATTTCTGTTGAGGATTTACTGCCGGAACAGGTATGGATTAAGCAACCGTTTGACGAAATGTGTAGGTGTTTACCTTTGGCGAAAATCGTTTTAAAAGGGGAATTCGGAGAGGTCATTACAAAAGCGGCTGTAAAACCTGCTAATTTGAGTCAGGGAATATATCTTCTAGGCAATAAAACCGCAGAGTTAATTGAGTCCAATAAAAAAATTGTTTATCCAATTAATGCGATAACGCGAAGTCAGAAACGTGAGCAAGAAAGGATTAAGAGTGCGCAGTCCGAAATGAATAATGAAAAGCCAACTCAGAGAAAAATTCAGAATTTTGAGGAGGAACCGGGTTTGATAAGCGAGTCGTTAGAGGAGACTAGTGCAGAAAATAAAGTTGTTCTTCCTGTGTTAAAAGAAACAGACAGGTGTCCATTAATCGGGGTTTCAGCTGAAGAGTTTCAAAAAGAGCAAACTGCGTGTGACACGTTGAAAAATTGTTGGGAAAAAGCTAGGAATGAAGCGAGAAAGGAATTTAAGATAAAAAATGAGCGGTTAGTTCGAATATCGGATTCTAAGCGTAACCAAAACAGGATGCAGTTGTGCGTGCCAAAGAAATTTAGGGCAGCGATTCTAAACCTGTGTCATGATTCTGTGTCAGGGCATTTAGGCTCGTGTAAAACCAAACAGAGGGTGTTGACTAATTTCTTTTGGCCAAATTGCTATCAGGAAATCGAAGAGTATGTCAAAACTTGTGAAATTTGTCAAAAAGTAGGACAAAAAGGGGATAAGAAGAAAGCTCCGTTGAGATTAGTACCGATTATTTCTGAACCGTTCAGACGTCTGTCGATTGACGCTATAGGTCCGCTTGTAACGAGTAACAAAAATAATCGTTTTGCGATAACGGCTGTTTGCGTCGCTTCAAAATTCCCGGATGCTATTCCTGTGGAAAACCTAACTTCGAGGTCAGTGATCAATGCATTGATGCAAATTTTCGCGAAGACCGGATTTCCTAGAGAGTTAGTCTGCGATCAAGGTGCTTATTTCACGAGTGACTTATCGACAGCGTTTTTTGAGAAGTATGATATCAAAATCAATCATTCTTCTGTCTGTCATCCGCAATCTAATCAGGTGGAAAGAATGCATTCCACTCTTAAGAGGATTCTCAAAGCATTATGTCTCGAAACGAGAAGCGATTGGGAAGAAAATCTGCCTATGGCTCTTTTCGCGTTGAGGACGGTGCCGCATGAAAGCACGGGATTTTCTCCTTCAGAGCTTATTTTTGGGAAGAATTTGAGGATGCCTCATACCATTGTTTACGAAAATTGGATGCAGGAAGAGGAAATTAATCAAAATGTAGTAGCGTATATTTTGGATTTAAATGAGCGCTTAAAAAGATGTCAAGATTTGGCAGGGGAGCGCATGACAGAATGTCAACAAAGAAGAAAATTATGGTACGACCAAAATGCAGTGTCCCGAAAATTTAAGGTGGGAGACTCGGTGTTGGTTTTGGCTACTGCAAAACCACATAAAATGGCAGTACAGTGGCTAGGTCCAGGTGTAGTTACGGGGGTAATATCCGATACGAACTATACGGTAGATCTTCCGGGAAGGAGATGTAAGGACACGATTTTCCACGTGAATTTAATGAAACCTTATCATAAACGCCCAGAGCATGTCAACTTAATTTTGGAAGAGGGTGGCGAGGAAATTGAGGAGGATGCATCTATCCCGTATCCGATTTCGGACCCTAATCATTTCGACTTGACAGACTTAATTAAGGGGAGTAATTTGGGTAATAAGGTTTCGGAAGGGAATTTGGCAACTTTACAAAATGTCCTAGTAAAGCATAAAACGGTGTTTTCTAACGACCCTGGTACGACCCATAAGGTAGAGATGGATATCATTTTGACAGATGATAAGCCGATTCGTGCAAAACCCTATCGCATGTCTCCGCGGCAGTTAGAAATTATGCGGAAGGAGATTTCCAGGCTGTTAGAGTTAGGGGTGATTGAGGTGGGTCAGTCAGATTACGCATCGCCTATGATTCTTGTAGAGAGTCCGGGGAAAGACCCTAGGCCGTGTGTCGATTATAGGGCCCTCAATGCCAAAACCCAAGTGCAATTTTTCCCGTTACCGAATATTGAGGAGGTAGTTGAGGAAGTGAGCACTGCAAAATATATCTCAGTAATGGATCTGACGAAGGGGTATTTCCAAATCCCGTTAACGAAACGTGCGCAAAGGTATGCGGCGTTTGTAACCCCTTTCGGTGAGTTTATTCAAAAAAAAATGATGTTTGGCTTAGTGAATGCTCCATTTTATTTTTGTAAATTAATTAGTGAGGTGCTAGGGGATTTAGTGAGTTTTGTGAGACCATATGTGGATGATCTGGCTGTGTTTTCATCCAGTTGGGAGCTCCATATCCGGCATCTGGACATTGTGTTACAACATTTGGAGGAGGCAAATCTAAAAGTGAAACCGGCAAAGTGTTTATTCGCCCAGGACCATGTAAAATTTTTAGGGCACGAAGTGGGGTCAGGGAAGAGGTCGCCGAGTGACGCGAAAATCCAAACTATCCAAGAATTTCCCATTCCAAAGACAAAGACGCATGTAAGGTCATTTTTAGGTCTGACCGGATTTTACCATAAATATATAAAGGATTATGCGACAAAAGCTGCGCCTTTGACGGATTTGTTAAAAGGGAAAAATAAGAGGGAAAAAATTGAGTGGAGTCAGGAATGTGATCAGGCATTTAAGGTACTAAAATTAGATCTAACTAAGGGACTGGTACTCTATGCTGCGGATTTTTCAAAAGACTTCATTGTTCAGACTGATGCAAGTCTTGTAGGGGCGGGTGTGGTCCTAGCTCAAAATTTCGGGAATAACGAGGAACACCCAATTGTTTATTTGAGCAAAAAATTCTCCAAGGCGGAGCGTAATTATAGTACCATTGAACGCGAATTAGCGGCAGTCATTTTTGGGGTGAAAAAACTAAATCATTATTTAGATGGACAAAAATTCGTCCTTCAAACCGATCATAACCCTTTAGTTTATCTTAAAAAAATGATGGGCACAAATTCACGTTTGACGAGATGGGCCTTATGTTTACAACAATACAACTTCACAGTCGAGCATAAGAGCGGAAAAAAGCATTTGAATGCAGATGCGTTAAGTCGCATGCACGAAGAATAATAAAAAAAAAAAAAAAATGCCTTGGTTTTAGGTAAGTGTTTTTGGACTGTTTGTAAATATTTATTTTTTTTTCTTTCATTTGTATTCAAAAAAAAAAAAAAAAAAAAAAAAATTGAATGTATTGATTATGAATTATTTTTCTTTCTTTTTCATGAAATTTTAGTGTGTAATTGTGAAATTTCAGTGTTTGACTTTTAAAATTTTGTTAGGGGTAGAACCTTTGATTTTCATCACGAAATTGCATGTGAATGTTTAATTGTTTTTTTTTATATAATGTGAAATGAGACCTTGGGATCTAGTAATTATGCAAGGTGTAAGACTAGAAAATTTATTTTTAAGATTATTTTTAATTCTATAAAAGTTCAGGGGGTTGTTTCGAAAAAATTTTTTTGGGGGGCTAGCTCAACTCTCTGATGTTGCATGGTTGATAATGGGAGGAGGCACCTGAGTCTTCTGGAGCCCATTTTACATCCTGAAGGCCGTAAAATGGTCTTTTAGGAGGGAGGAAGCTGTGCTGGAGTGAAGGTTACAAACATTCCAAGAGGTCAGGGGTCGTGTGACCAGACAGAACGGAGCCACGAGAAGCTGTCTGAGCGACAGATGCTTTGTGTAAAAAAATTGTATATTTCTATGGAAGCAGTGACATCAATAGTTTCCGATTTCAGGCATGGCCTTTTGTTGCTACCGACGTTTCTCAGAGTTTCGGGTAGACCAAGATTGGCCGAAAATGATGTCACGGGTAGACTGATATCACGTTCAACGAATCAGTGCTTCGTGTGGGGTATTCCCCTCCCCCTTCGAAGGTGTGCTCGGAAGGAAGGGACTCAAAAAAAGAGACAGAGAGAGACTTGGTGCTAAAAGTGTGTAGCATGTTTTTGAAGTATGCTCGGAGGCGAGCATTTTGTAATAATTTTTAACTTATTTGAATTTCAACTTTTTGTTAAGTTTTGAATAAAAATAGAAAAAAATCATCCCTGGACTCATGCTTGCGTATTCCGTTCTTCGAGGTGTACTCCCAAATCACCACATCAGTAAAGAATAGTGGGTCAAGATTTTAGTTTAATTTTAAATAATTAATCATTTTAAAGGTTAACATGAATAGCACGTATTTAAAATGTTTTGTGTGATATGTTTATATATCAACATAAAAAGAAAAAAAAAGAGAGAGAGAGTGAGAGAGAAATATTATGCAGAGATAACATTAAATTTTCCAATCCTTGCTGAATACAGAAACTTAGGAAGAATTTATTAACAGTCAAATCACAAAGATTTGCAAAACATATTTATTTTTGCCCGTCAGTCACCGAGAGGCTCTGCTCTCGAAGCTAGTAGACGTGAAGATCTGATTCGATCCTAGATTCTGCTCGTTGAACTAATGGTACAGAGTTTTCTGTGATTTTTTCAGAAACTCGCATAAATATAGGCCATGATCTCATTAAAAAGACCCCCAACGGAAAGTTTTCTACTCAGGCCTAAGGCTCACTTAGTGAATAGGCCTTAACTCGTCCACCAATACCATAATTTATTTGAAGCTTGATATTTTGTATAAAGGCCTATATTTTCATGTTATATTCAAAATATTTTCTAAGGTTCTTCAGAAAACTAACAGAACAATAACAAAATAAAGTAAAATATAAATAAATAAATTAAAAAAATAATAATAATATAATAATAATAACTGTTGTTTCAGATTAAATTTTAAAACTGTCGTTTAAAAATATTTGTTTAGTAATTTGGTGAACAGATACATCCGTTGGTTCTTCAATATTTTGTTTAGTCTCTCATTTAAACAGTATTATCTAAAATAATTTATTTATGGATAAGATGTTGAAAGAGTTTTACAAATTCTCAAATTATCAATATTCTGTTATCAATACCAATATTGCACATTTAAGTATCCGATTGTGTTGGAAGAAGGGCTAAGATCGACTGTATAAATTGTAGACCTAGACTTAAAAAAAAAAAAGTCTTCTAAAGAAAACCACAGAAAACTCTGAATGGTTAGACCAACAAGCGTGATCTGAGTTCTAACCAGGTACAACCCATCTACCACTTTCACAAAGTAGAACCACTTGTCCAAATGCGGAGCTTTAAATATTGGTTATGGTTGTAGTTGTGTGGGTTAAGGCCGATTAGCTACTCAAGAGCCCTAAGCTTATGGGTGAAATGCCTTTCGTGGGGATCTTTCTAAGGAGGATTTACGCGAGTTTCTGAGAAAACCACGGAAAACTTCAAGCTTTAAGTCAATAGGGACCTGGGATCGAAACCGGCATTTTACATCTACCAGCTTTGAGCGCAGAACTGCTCCTTTAAATATTGCAATTAGTTTCAAAGTAAGATATTACTCCATATTAAGACAGTGTTAAATTAACGATCTTTGATTTACAGTATTACCAATAGCTGACTTATAACATTAATTATTGGTAAAAATTTATATTCAGAATATAAACTGTGTAAAAATTGAAGTTATTGTTTGTCTAACATTTTTGTATCATAGTATGAAAATATACACATGGCATTTTTCTTTTTTTCTTTCTTTTTCACTAAATTTCTTAAAATTTATTTTTCAGATAACTGGTCTCCTTCCGACTCTCCCATCGAAGAACTGAGTCGTACTATAGTTTTGTTCCTGTATCATTCCATCTGTGACCCTCTCACTCAAATCAACGGATACAAAGTAATCTTAGATGTCCGAAGTCATCCGCTGAAGCACCTTCGTTTTTGTACGCCACACAACATTTACCTCCTTTACAACGGTACACAGGTAAGTGTAACTATTGAAGTCAAAATTTCCAATAAGCAAAATTCTCGTATACAGGGAATAACAACTGAATAAATTGACGTAAATACCAAGCAAATTCGGCCCCGTCAGTGGCCAAGAAGTCCTGCTTCCGAAGATGGTAGACGGGAAGTGCCGTGCTCGATCCTAGGTCGCACTCGTCGACCTAATTGTGACACCACATCTTCCTAAGCCTGACAAATGTAAAAAAAAAAAAAAAAAAAAAAAAAAAAAAAAATGCATTGCACTAATAATCGGCTTTAATCCCCATGCCACACCCTTAAAATGCTTTTTCAATTTAGATGAAAACCGGCAAAATAATAGTAATAATAATAAGATGTTAAAAAAACCCTATTAAATTTAAAGTTTTTGCAAAATATTTTGAATAATAATTGATATATTTAAAGAAAATCCCAATTAACTTTAATCTTAAAATCAATGTTTAAAACTCATTCATAAGTAAAAATACTTTCTTTTTTTTTGTCTGACATTTATGGATAGATGGCGCCACCAAAACATTAAATGAAAGATACAGACACAGCATTATTGAAAAGCCATTGATGAAAAGCCCAGGCAGTGTGAAAAGCATCGTGTATAATAAACCAGTTCAGCCTTTAAAGATGTTATATATTCATGTGTGCAACATAAACGACAAAAAATTACGCCAAATAAATTAAAATACAAATATCAATGATTAAAATGTCTTTTATTTAAAAAAAATATATGTAAAAAACTGAAAATTTACGGTGATTTTATTTATGAGATTTTTCTGAAAATCATATTAGATATGGAGGTACTATATGGCAGATATTCTGCGCGGGAAAAGCTAGTTTATAATAATAATCAAACGAAATATTATAAATAAAAAGAAAAAATTCATGATTCGTATATTTTGTTATTTTCTAATATAAATTCCAATATTTGTCAGTTTTGTTAGAAAATAATTTTCTGAGAAAAAGAAATGCTTTTGTGAAAGTTACTCTTGAAAAGCATTTACCTTGATTACTGTACGATAGTTTCTTAACAGAGTACGTGATTCGATTAATAAAAAAGATATTTTGTTACAAGGTTTAGTAGAGAACTTAAATGAACCTGAATTCTACTGGAACTGGAAGAGAAAGGGATTAATAAGAAGTTGTATATCCAGGAAAACATGAAGTGGCTTTTGGCTTTTCGAGAAATTATTTCAGTCTGTTAATGCCGCAAGATGGTTGCAGATGGCGTCAGGTAGGGCTGGGTTGTGAAGATTAAGGGCCCGCTTCACTCACCGCCGCCGGAAGCCGAAGCTAATGTTATTCTATGGGAAATATTTCTTTACAAATAACTTATTAACTAATACATATTTTTAAATTCTGTTTTCACATTCTGAAAATTCCCAGCTGTTAAATTGACGGACCTTTTTTTAAAAAATATTTTTTTATATTTTATTTTGAAGCTCCAAAATACGTATTTTCAATATGTGAATTTTTTTCATTTTGCAATTTCAAAATAAAATATTAAAAATTAAAAAAATATTTTTTAAAAAAAGGTCCGTCAATTTAACAGTTGGGAATTTTCTGAATGTTAAAACAGAATTTAAAAATATGTATTAGTTAATAAGTTATTTGTAAAGAAAATTTCCCCATAGAATAACATTGGCTCGGGCTTCCGGCGACGGTAAGTGAAGAGGGCCGTTAAAAGTCCGATTGACTGCTCTAGGGTCCTAAGGAATGCCCTCCGTGGGGGTCTTTCTAAGACGTCAGAGAAAGTTTTTTTTAATTGAACTTAAGCTTGAGCAATTAGAAACATTTAGAAAGAAGGATTTCTTAATTATACTCCCCGCCAAGTTTTGATTCATATTTGGCCATAACTGGCCCATACGTGAGGTGCGAAACACAAGTTACACATGTATCAAAATTGAAGGACAAAACACATCGAAAAAACACATCGAAGCCACATTTGTGTAAGGGTTGAAACGGGTTTTAATTTTTGGGTCCCTTTTGAGTGAAAAACAAAATATTGTTTGTGAAATTTTCATTTATTTTTGAAAAAAAAAAAAAAAAAAAAAAAATCTTTTTGGGAAAAAAAAAAAAAAAAAAAAGTTATGTAAAAAGTTTTATTTTAACAGATATTCTGTACGTTTAATATCAAGTTAATAGAGTTTCATTGAACCTGTCAATTAAAAATAATACTGAAAAAATGGAAAGATTTTATGAAAGATCCTTTTTATAAAACAAAATCTTGGGAAGAGGCTCATTTTATAAATTTGAGTTTGTGAAGGGTCCCTTTTTATGGATTTGAATTTTGTGAATGGTCCCTTTTTATGATGTGAAATTTTGTGAAAGGTCCCTTTTTATGATAGGGAATTTTGTGAAGGGGCAGTGAAAGGGACCCAGTTTTTACCTGAATCGACCCTAGTTATGACGTTATTATAATAAACGTAAAATCTAGTAGCCAATTTTTTTGCCAAGATAAGTTCGTTAAGTTTTCATACAGGGATGGGCAGTTATTGAAGGAAAGTATTTATAAAGATTAAAATTTGTGCAGAGGTGAAATACTATACAATAAATTCTCGTACAACGCGGGTGCAAGTTTGCCTCATGAATATTACAATTTTATTTTTTAACACCACTAATTTTATATCAAAGCAACTACTTTATGCAAAAACTAAATCGAGTGTATGAGCCAATAGACTGGTACTCTAAAAATTTAGTGGTGTTAAAAAATAAAACAGTTTTATTTATTTGTCATCTCTGTACGAGAATTTACTGTATATCTACTTACCTTAGGATACTTCACCTAAATTTAAACGGCAGTCTAATCCCATGTTAATCTACGGAGAAGGTTGTTGTATATTCTTGTATAAATTATTCATTACCTAACATTTTATATATATATATATATATATAAATTCCGTTTTCCCATTTAGAAAATTTACAGCTGTTAAAAAGTTTTTTTTTTTTTCTTTCAAAAATTGATTTTTAAAATGTTTAACATTTCATTTTGAAGCAAAGTGCAAAAAATGCTTTAGCAAATTCTTCGCATTTTACAGCTTCAAAATATATAATAATAATATATATGATAATAATAATAATAAATTGAAAAGCGAAAAATATTTTAATAGTTGTGAATTTTCTAAATGTGAAAACGAAAAAAAAAAAAAAAAAAAAAAAAAAACCTTAGAAAATGAGTAATTTATATTAAAAAAAAAAAAAATTCTCCATAGAATAACATGGTGTGAAGTTGTTCCTTCACATATATGTGTTTTAATTATAACTTTAAAGAAAGGCAATAAATAATTATTATATTTTCAATAAATTAAATAGCTAATAAAAATAGATAACTAAATTCTAAATTACTTTTATTTATTCGCTTTTGTCTATAATAAATATCTTAATTCTAATAATACTTTATCCCTTATGCTATTATTAAATCGTCTGAGAACAAAAACATATTCCTTTTAAATGACATCTCTCAAAATTATAAGCTCTTCTAAATCATTTAATAAATAAAATATAAAAAAATATTATTTCCATGTTATAAACCGTTGGATACATAATTACATTTTCATTCTTTTAAATTGCGTATGTTTATTTATTCGAAGCTAAATTAAGCAATACATTTCCGTTCTAATATCATTAAAGGGTAATTTAGATTTTTTTTATCACAGTATGTGCAATAAATCCTAGTCTGAGTGTCTCCCTTAAATAACGGTCTTCTGGCGATAAAACTTGGCTTAAACTAATGTAACGAACTTAATAAATTCAAAATATTTATATTAAATTATTCTACAAACAAAGGATTAGCTTTGGCTGGAAAGTTTGGCACTGTTTTAATAATTTTGGCGTAATTCATCAGTCTGATCTTAATTGCAATAGAGTCAACTTCAGAATTCGCTCTACAACTGTTGATTGAATAACATGTAACCCCGTAGCTCTCTCTCTCACCCCTATCTTTTGCATTCTCGTAACTTATGGTCATGCTGAAATTACACTATTAATGTACTGTTCATTTTATTATGAAACCTCTACAAAAGAAAATAAATATGTTTTGCTGCGAACTATTAGTTCTTTTTGTTTCGACGGCCTTCTTTTTCAGCTATACGGACCTGGACATTAAATTGGAACTTTAACAGTAGAATCCCAGGATTTCTATTTGACACACTTTGGTGCTAGACCAGCGACCAACCAGTTCGAGATGCATTGGTGAGAGAGAGGGGCATTTTTGTTTAAAATGACTTTATGAGTTAATATAAAATCATAGCAATTTTTTTTAAGGAGATGGAAACTTATTTACCGCGATGGTTTTTAATCTCAATTGAAGGATTTTGATCTACATGACTTGTCGTCGCTGTATTATTTTTAAATTGTGAGAAAAATCATTGTGGATGTCACTGATTGGAGCACACTATGGATTGGACGCATCGTATCGGCAGTTTGTCCTCTTCTGATCCTCTCTTCGTGAAATACTTTTTGCTGTGTTTGGGACAATACGCCGAGAATAGCAGCTTGTGTTTATAGGTTACGCTCGACCCATCAGCTCTCCGATATTTCTCTCTGGAACGCAATATGTTTGCGAGAGCCATACAGTGTTTAGTCTATCTCCTTTAATGGATTACCGGCGCTGGTCCTTTTCGACTCTAGTCAGAGAACTTTTGATCTCATATTCCGCGACTCTGTGCTGGCCGGCCGCTGTTTCTGCTATTCGCCAAAAAATGCTTTGTGATGCAGTCCCGCCGCTTTTTCTACTGTGGCCTTTGTGGTTTCATAGCTTGTTGTTTCATCCTGTGTTGCTTCATATGTTCTCTGCTACAGTGTCTTCAAATTTAGTACTCGTCTTTTCGGCAGTTTTTGTTTTTTCAAGTCCTGCTGAGACATAATATTCATACGGGAAAGAACGATGTCCGCTTATGATTTTTTTTAATAAAGAACATATACATGAGATAACATTTCCGTGGACACTAATGGAATGTTATTTTTGTGCATGGCGAATCGAACATTAATTTTCGTGAGGAGAAATATCACTTAGAACTAAGGCCTGAAAGATTTGTAAAATTTTGCGTCAAGTGAAATAAATCATTAAATATGCACCTATTCATCAGGACACAAGGTCTTGCTAAAATGAAGGGGTAATTGGAGAACCGAACGCGGAGAAAATCATTTCCTATCTTATTAAAATTAATAAAAATAAAGTTTTATTTTCAGGTCAAGATTATGAAAGGTTGGTGAGTGTTTTGTATATTTTTTTTTCACTCTTAAGTATCCTTGTTGATACATAATTTTTTCTTGGTGCATCATTAATTAAAAACTTTTTAGATAATACAAACAACAAGGATGCTTAAATATTGTCAGATTTCTGTATATATATTTTTGTTTCTGTTTCCATATAATATATTTTTGTTTCCCAATTTTAAAAGCAATAATAATAATGATTAAAAAAAAGAAAAAACTTGCTTTTTTTAAATTTTATGTGTAATATATATATATAAATTTACATATTATAGTATTTTATATTTTTCATATTCATATTTTCATTTTTATGCTAATACCGATATACAACGCGTGATGATAAATTTTTAGAAATTTCTTGATTTTTTATTCATAATACAAAAAGGAAAAATAATAATAATAATTTTTTTGTGCAATTTTTATACAAATTTGCATTACCTTTCAGTATATTTTTTATTTTCATATTCAGATTTTCCTTTTGAAAAATGTTTATTATTCTGTTTATTGTCAATAATTGAATTTAATTAATTTTTTTAATTTTAGAATTAAATTTTGAGTTATTTCTCATGTTGGTGTTTTCCAGGCAGGTTGGAAATACACATACATATACTTTTTGGGAGATGTGTCGCAAAATTTTGCTTTAATATCAGTCGGTATCTTGACACCTATTTCTCCTCTTTTTACACACATATATTTTTTTTTGTTCACTGATTTTAGCCTGCTTGGAACTGCCATTGTATAACAAATTAATGAATAAATAAAATAACTAGAGTGATAATTTCAGTTATTCTCATACTTTTGTTCCATAAATTTATATGTTTTTTTATTACTTTTTAAGGTCATAGTTTAAAGCAAAATTTAGCAATATATTTTAGAGAACTTAGTTGATATTTTTTTTACTTAATATGTTACATAACTTTCACACCTTTACATAAATTATTGAGATTCATTTTTTTTTAATTTTAAAGATAATGGGTTTATTTTTCTTATCATGGTTATATTAAATCAAGTTTTTTTTACAATTGGTTTCTTAAAGATAAGGGCTGTATAATCTTATGCATCACTGTGTTTCAAAACCTAACTGTCAAAACACTACACTTTTCTCTAAATACCATTATTTATCCTTTCATTTAAAAATAGTTAAACAAATAAATAATTTAGGTTTATACATTTAATTTAAGTCCTTGAATTAAAAGAGGCACAATTAATATGTTAGGATTTAAGTTTATGTAATTTTGTGCCACAATGTGCATTAGTAGCGCTGCTAATTGCACTTGTGTTGTTGGCATTCAGTGCTCTTTTCCTTATCTTGAATTACTGGCCAAATTTTTCTTGGTGGGGGGATCTGCATTGATTGTCTTTGTTTGCATGATTTTACATTAAACTTCATTTAATTTGAGTATTCCTATAATTAACTTACATTTTTACTATTTAAATTTTACACAAAATTTAACATATTTTACAGAAATCGAATGATATTATTTTTCTTTAGGGTACATTTTTTTTTCATTGTTTACTAATATTGTTTATATAAAAACATCTTTCTCACAACGCATAGGTACATACTCACTTACACAGTGACAGAATATATAAATAAAATAAAATATTGAGGATAAATATTTATTAATTGATTGTATCTCCAACAATTTTCATTTTTTAACACTATATGTATTCAGGACAATACGTAAATCCAGTACATAATATATTTTATGAATCTATACTGGCCGTATCTTGTTGCATGCAAGTGTCCTAAATAAATTTAACACACAATTTTCCAAATTTACATATTTCTTTTCTCATTTTTTCGGATATTATGTACATTGACTTTCATGTAAACCTAACAAATTTGTTAGTCTTGAACATAAGGTTCAATGTTTTATTTATTATATTTACCAAGCATTCTTAAATAATCATGTACAATCACTTATACAGAAAGAGAATTGGTTGTATATCTTGGATACCTAAACACATAAACATAATTTTATTCTAATATTTTTTGGTTGTCGAATTTTTTCTCAAGTTTAATTTTTATAATAACATAACGCAGTATTTTCTTTGCCCATTTTAACTAAAATATTACATTTTAATACAAATCTTTTAATTATTTTTTTTTCTAATTTCATAAACTTTGAGAAATTTTATAACACATTATATTTTTTTGTCGGTTAGATGTTATCGCATAAATCCAGGTATTATTATGCTGGTCGTGAACATTGACATCTAATGTAATTTTTCATTTCACACATTTCTTTTCCAGATTCATTCAATTTTGTTAGATGAAACCTATCATCATTTTCTAAAATTTTAACCCTTAATTACCTTTCATACGAAATTTATTTTATGTGCATAATAGTTTTATTTCGTTCATTTACGTAAAAAAAAAAAAAAAAAGAAAAGAAAAGAAAAGTTTCAGAGTAATCGTGATAAGATAAAAAAAAAAAAAAAAAGAAAGAAAACAGAAACGGAAGACTGCTTAATTTTTTTTTTAAACAGAGATAAACTCTCGCCATTCCGCCTGAGTTTGTTTGTGTTCTAATAATAATAATAGTGATATATTTTTTTCATTCAGTTCAAATACGTTGATTGCAGAGTTTTTTTTTTATTTTTACTGTACATATGATATATTTTATCGCATTTATTCGATATTTCATGTTTGTTTATTGGTGTTTATATTTAATATGTCTATCTTATATATATGGGAATATTTTATTACTATTGCTAGCAAATAATTATCACACCAAAATATATAGTAAGCTTACTTTAACATCAAATTGGGCCCACTGCTGAATAATTGCAGTATTTTTTTTAAGATAAAAAAAAAAAAACATCTTTTGCACGTGTGTGAACAGATTTATTTTACTGTTCCTTTTATCAGCTGATTTGGTGAAATTCTTTTTATTCACCTTTTTGAAGTGAGATTACACTTCTTGTACTCGAGTTTTTATATTATTATTTTGCTGAGCAATTTTATAGCCTTTGAAGCTATTTATATATTTACTTTATGCGCATTTTTTTTAATTTTTGAGGCCTCATCTGAGCTCATCTCACCTCAGCTCAGCTCATCTCAGTTCATATATGCTCAGTTCAGTAGATAATACTGTTGTTTTAGTCATGACTTTTTGCTTTTACTGTTTGTTTATAATTTTCTGTGCACGTTAAATTCGCAATTTTAGCGCTTTCATCTGCGGCAATGGAAATTTATTTTTGTGGCATTTTTTTTAATTTTTTCAATTTTAATATTTCTTGGAACACTTACAGACATATACTAAATTTTTAATAGTTCAAATTATTTCAGTTGATATTCCTTTTTTACAATATTGTTTAAACATTATAACATATCACCCGTTTGATTATATTTTTAATTTTCACATATACACATTTACCCTCTAAGCACAATTGTGTTGCTCTGGTTGTCAGTATATTAATGACTTCTATAATCTATGGATTTTGACCATTATATTGGTTTCAACACTTGTAATTGTGTAGGGGATTTCACACTTTCACAACAATTTTTGAAGGTTATGTTTTATTGGCTTTCATATACACTTATAATTCATTAACACATGTTCTATAAATACTTCGGGTGACAAAAATAAATAATTAAAATAATGAAAATAATAATAAATAAAAAGATATTGATATAAAATTACTTACTAAATTTTAAATAAATAACATGAGGATGTATGTGACTTTTGGAAATATTTGGATTGTATAATTTCCTAATTATATTTTCATTGGTTGTCAAAGATTCTTTGCGTGAACACATCTCCTCTTTCACAAGATTCATTTTTAACAAATTCACACTATTTTTTTTATCTCATTTGAATAACATGATCAGTTTATTTTAACGTTTGCAAACACTTTATAATTAATAATTCTCACACGCACACACACCAAAAAGAATATTTCATTTTTTCCCTTATGTTTCAACATGTGTTCCTGTATATGTTTTCTTTTGGGTCAGAAATTTATTGTATTATTGGCTGGCTGCTCAGTTTGTCAGTCATAATTCAAATTTATTCAATAGTATTCCATTGTCTTTCACATGTATGGTTTTCCATGCTTTTCTTCATTATTCTCAAACTTGGCCTCACAACCCAATGTTTGACACACACACACTCTCACAAAATTTTATCTGACCTATTTGGTTGCCATTTCATTGGTTCACATGTGGAGATAATTACATTTTCTTTTATTAAATTTTTACACGGATTTTTTATAAGACTAGTTACAATAATAATACACACATACACAAAAGTAAATAAATTTTTGTCAACTTGCAATAAACTCTGTCATTTTTTTTTGAGCCTATTTGTTTTTCAAAGAAATACATAAAAAGTGAAATTTCCGTACATAGTCTGTACGTTTTAAAATTTTGTTTTTATCAAAATTTTTTTTCCTTGTGTAAAGAGTAAAACTCTTGCAGAAAGTTTTCTTTCAGCTTAAATTAAATATTTAATTATTTAAAAATTTCTCAATCAAAATAATTTCTTTTTGTAAGGTTTGCACCACAGATGTATTTTATATGGCCGTGAAATCATCTGTGCGTTGTAAGAAGTAGTCTGTGCAGAAGTATGTGGCTGGTTCACTCTTCTTTTTTTTTTTTTAAGACTATTTCTTACTGAGCAGTATTATGGAATTATCTGTATAACATACAGTATCCTTTTTAAGAAAGATATTGAATATTAATTGGGCTCGATAAAATAATAGTTCAATTGTAATTATAAAAAAACAATAGTATATTTAGATTTTTTTTTTTGCTATTTTTGACAATTTTTATGAGTTATATTCTTATCACCTATTTCAGGTCTACTCAGAAGTTTATGCATTAAAAATTATATTATTATTGAGATCATATTTTTGTGAGAAATTCAAATGCTAATTCATTTAATAAAAATTTTGTTCAGGAAAAGGAAATTATTTCATACAAGTAAATTTTAATATTTTTTTTTACCAACACAAGCTATTGAAATAAAGTTGGTTCATAAATTTATGCAAAACAAAATAAATTAGAAGGCATAAAAATAGACAAAAGTTAAAATAAAATAGAATAAATAATTTTTCTTGAACTCTTACATGTGCGCTTTTATTCTGACATAGGGCTAGATTTTTTTTTTTTTATTACACATATTTTTACACATACAAGGGACATTTCATTATGTCACTTTGCAGAATGCTGGTTGTCATTTTTGCACAACATGAAGCCTCTTCTGCTTTTCACATATTGTTCAGTACGCTATGTTCAGTTAGGCATCACAAAACCATCATATCTGTCATAGCTATTGTTCTATTACACACTCTCTGGCTCACTTTGTTAGAATTTAATTTTTCACGTGTACGATAATGGTCTTCTTAATCAAAAATATTTGATTTTTTTTTTCATATTAATGCAATATTAATTTTTTTTTGAAAATTAACAAAATACAAAAATTATTTGATTTTCATATTTCTGGTTACTGATTTCCTTTTCCTTATTATCAAACATACATACACTGTAATAAATGATTGTTTTTTTTAATATTTTACACATTTTATATATCATATTTATATAAATTATTGATTATGTAATTTGTTTCAGATATGTCAATTTGGCATGACAATGACTGAATATGTCTCATGTTTTCATAACTGTCATTATTATTGATTTTTTTTTCGAATTCATTGTTATATGCCACAATTTTTTTTCCCTTGCTTAGCAAAAGGTTACTTTACATTGCTCACAATTGGATGCAGATTTTTTTTTGGAATTGTATTACACTGTTGTGAAGGTGAGAGAGAGCGTTCTATATTTTTATAATTTTCGTCCAGTTTGACGATATTTTTTTTTTTCCTCGTCGCTGGGGAGAAATATGTGAAGTTGTTCCTTCACATATATGTGTTTTAATTATAACTTTAAAGAAAGGCAATAAATAATTATTATATTTTCAATAAATTAAATAGCTAATAAAAATAGATAACTAAATTCTAAATTACTTTTATTTATTCGCTTTTGTCTATAATAAATATCTTAATTCTAATAATACTTTATCCCTTATGCTATTATTAAATCGTCTGAGAACAAAAACATATTCCTTTTAAATGACATCTCTCAAAATTATAAGCTCTTCTAAATCATTTAATAAATAAAATATAAAAAAATATTATTTCCATGTTATAAACCGTTGGATACATAATTACATTTTCATTCTTTTAAATTGCGTATGTTTATTTATTCGAAGCTAAATTAAGCAATACATTTCCGTTCTAATATCATTAAAGGGTAATTTAGATTTTTTTTATCACAGTATGTGCAATAAATCCTAGTCTGAGTGTCTCCCTTAAATAACGGTCTTCTGGCGATAAAACTTGGCTTAAACTAATGTAACGAACTTAATAAATTCAAAATATTTATATTAAATTATTCTACAAACAAAGGATTAGCTTTGGCTGGAAAGTTTGGCACTGTTTTAATAATTTTGGCGTAATTCATCAGTCTGATCTTAATTGCAATAGAGTCAACTTCAGAATTCGCTCTACAACTGTTGATTGAATAACATGTAACCCCGTAGCTCTCTCTCTCACCCCTATCTTTTGCATTCTCGTAACTTATGGTCATGCTGAAATTACACTATTAATGTACTGTTCATTTTATTATGAAACCTCTACAAAAGAAAATAAATATGTTTTGCTGCGAACTATTAGTTCTTTTTGTTTCGACGGCCTTCTTTTTCAGCTATACGGACCTGGACATTAAATTGGAACTTTAACAGTAGAATCCCAGGATTTCTATTTGACACATGGGTTTAGACTTCCGGCAAATTAGGTGAAATATTCCCTTTAACAACAAACTTTCAATGACTTGTGAGACTATTCCGACAGCTTAGTTTGAATTAAATATAATGGGTGAATAGAAAAATCATTGAGTAAGTAAAATTTAAAACATTTACATAGTTGCCGACTTTTACGCATTCCGAATACTACTAATTCACCAGAAAACCTTTTACTTTGTTTTAAAAACAACTATTTTCCGATTGGATAAAATAAAGAAAACTATTTTAAAACAGTGGTATTAAAAATTAAAAATAATTGGCAACTATGCATTTATTTTGATGAAAATACTGGAATTGTTATTAAAGAAATGGTTAATTAAGCGAATGGTTAGGTTGGGTTCGGTTAGGTTGATTTAAAGCCTGCAATACCCAATCTCGCGTTTAGTAAAGGCCCATGTTATTTTATAAGCAGACTACGCTCGCTTCGCTGGTCTCTATATCTAAATAAATTTTCAAAAAAAAAAAAAAAAAAAAAAGAATCACTGTTTCTTATATCGCTTAAAAAAAAAATTAATGACTTTTATGGGGATTTTAATTAAAATATTGAAATTTCTAATTAAAATATATATATATATTATCATAACTAATTGTAGCATATAGCACTCAAGAATAGTGTGGCTTTTGATTAGTAAAAAAAGAAAATAATAATAATAATAATAATAATAATAACACTGAGCTAAAAAAATAAAAATTACATAGACACTATCAAGAAAATTTAATTTATTAATTTTACATACAATTTAATTTTTTTTAAAGATAAACTATATTATATTTCAATATTATAATTATCTTGAAATTATTTTCAGGAATGCTTTCCAGGAAGGTTTAAAGGAATTCACGTCATCAATATGTCCCTCACTTTCAAAGCAGCTTGGGCTCTAATCCAGCCTTTCCTCTCCGACAAATTAAAGAAAAGAGTGAGTATATGAGATTTTGTTGCCTATATTTTGGAGTTAACTGATAACATTTGTGATTCTTTGCACACTATCTCACCGTTATTTTTTATGCATATAATTTATATACATTTTCCTTACAAAATAAGTTACAGTTTAATAGTATTTTTTGTAAACAATTTGCATACGTATAGTGTGACCACGTTTCCTACGACTAGCAGTGAGGCCGAGTCCAAAAGTTTAGAGGGATGCAAAATTGGCCAAGAGATAGTTATTTGGCAAACATCTAGTTATTTGGTGTTCCCTAGTTCCTTTATCGCTTGTTTTCTGTCAGTCACCCCTATTTTAACACTGGACTCGTTCAATCCGCACTTGCGCAGAGGCTTCCATGGTCGCAAGAAATGTGGTTAAAGAATAGATTCTGCTCAGTTCCCTATCGTATGCAATTTTTCATTTATTTCTATTTTATGGCATACTACATTTGTTTTAATAGGAATAAAGTTTACTGATCACTCAGTCTCGCACATATTAAATGCCTCATCCATGAGGATACCTCTCTCTACTTGGATGCATTTATCTTTGCGCACTATTTCACCGTTATCTTTTATGCATAATTTATATATTATTTTCTTACGAAATAAATTACAGTTTAATGGTATTTTTTTGTAAACGATTTGCATACGTGGATTCTGCTCAGTTTTCTATCATACATATATTTTCATTAATTTCTGCTGTATGTCATACTACATTCGTTTTAAGAGAAATGAAATTTACCGATCACTTGGTCTTGCACCTCATCCATTAGGCTAGCTCCATACGTTTTGATGCATTTATCGTATCTTGATTCGTTATTTAATTTCATTAGGGTCTGTTTCATATTTGAGTCTTCATTCAGTTCCATAATATTTCCAATCGATTATTCCCCAAAATGTAAATTTACGTGAAATATTATTCTATTCTGCCATGTTAACAAAATTTCTAATTTTGAATAACCTACGAGGTTTTGAAAGTAGAATGTTTATAGTCAATGATGCTTATGCCAGCATCATAAAAGATATTTTAGAACTGGTCCAATAACTTGACGATGAAAACAATCCTCATAATACACGTTTATACGAAAATTTCCCTTATTCATGAATATAAAAATATAGTAAGATAAAGCGCACCAGTAGTGGACATTTTTAAGGACATTTTCCGGCTATTTTTTGTGTAATTTTCTAAATTTTAGAGATCCAAAAAAAAAAAAATAATAATAATAATATTTCAGACCTTTACTAACTCTTTCTTAACACGACTGTATTATGAAAATTGCTAATTGTAGCATTTATATATGTAAAAAATCAAAAATCTGAAGAGCTTAAAATGAGCTAGTAGTGGACACACTAAAAACCCAGTAGTGGACCCTTTATTGTTCCAATAGTAGACCCCTTTGCATTTTTGCTTTAAAATTCAACTCTAAAATTGCTAGATTACAGAATTGTGTCCACTACTGGATATGGCATTAAAAGTCACATGAGCTAGTAGTGGACAGGACTGTCCACTATTTGTTATGATGACATTTTTTGGCACCAGTAGTGGACACCCATAAAAATACTATGTGTTAATACAAGATTTTAAAAATAGCACAATAAAGAAATTCTGCATACTTATTTTAGTCATATGATAGCAAAAGGTAGAAGAAATCAGTTAAAAATAAAAATAAAATTTCATTTCCTTATTCAAAGTGATAAGAAGAAAACAGCAAAATCACAAAAAGTGCAAATTTTTTTAATTAAACTAACATTATTTTAAAACTAATGGCCGGAATTATTTTTTGTTAAAGGGTTTAACAGTAAAGGACTATAACTCCCTTTCTGAACATTACTCGAATCTTCAGAATTTTTAGGTAGCTTATTTTCCGAGTTTAAAATTAAAAGTGTCCACTACTGGTACAGGGTCCACTACTGGTGCGTTTACCTTAAATTTCTACACCCCTGTTTAGCAAGATTTGCAAACAATCAATTTTTTTCAAATTAAAAACTTATCTCTTAATGAAATGCTTTCAAACATTGGGTATTTAAAGAACTAGATCTTCCTCATGTTTTTCAGTAAAGATTGGTTTAAGAAAACAATTAGGGGACCAGTAACAAATTGAGCAAAATTAATAATGTTTGTGATCACCCTGTATCGTTAACTAAACGAAATGAGCTGTAACTTTAGAATGCGTTAACATAGATCCAGTACAATTTGTAGGTGAAATTGTGTGTGATGATAGCTCGTTAAATAAGGGAGATATAAGCATTTATTTTAAAAATCAAAAGAAATAATTATAAGATAAAAAAATTTTTATAAACCATGTTTTTTAATTTTCTGTTGAATCATATAAACGCTAGTGAAATCAGCCGGAACCCCAGCAATTGGATAAAAGTATTAAAAAAATTCCTTGATATCGTCTTTTTTTGAGCTATTATAAAAGTTTCAAATGGCTATCTAGCCGGAAAGTTAGTTAAAAGTTGATTGCAAGCTTTGTACTGGAAACGCTGCCGAAGTCAGCAGGGTCCCGAAGCAATTGGATAAAAATATTTTTAAAAAGCACTTTCACCGTATTCTGAACTGTTCCGAAAGTTTCAAATGTCTAGCTACTCGGGAAGTTAGTTAAATGAATTTTCTGTTGAATCATATGAACGCTGCCGAAGGCAGTAGGGACCTGAAACAGTTGACTAAAAGTATTAAAAAAATATATTGCCACCGTGTTCTGAGCTATCCTGAAAGTTTCAAATATCTAGCGATTCGGGAAGTTAGTGAAAAATCGATTGCAAGCTTTGTACTGATAACGCTGCCGAACGCAGCAGGAACCCGAAACAGTTGGCTAAAGGTTTTAAGAAAATGCATTTTCACCGTGTTCTGAACTATTCTGAAAGTTTCAAATATCTAGCTAGTCGGGAAGTTGGTTAAATAAATTTTCTGTCAAATCATATAAGCGCTGCCGTAGGCAGCGGGACTTGAAAAATTTGACTAAAATTATTAGAAAAATGTATTGTCACCGTGTTGTGAGCTGTCCTGAAAATTTCAAATGTCTAGCTAGTCGGAAAGTTAGTGAAAAATCGATTGCAAGCTTTGTACTGATAACGCTGCCGAGGGCAGCGGGAACCCGAAACAGTTGGCTAAAGGTTTTAAGAAAATGCATTTTCACCGTGTTCTGAACTATTCTGAAACTTTTAAATGTCTAGCTAGTCGGGAAGTTAGTTAAATAAATTTTCTGTCGAATTATATAAGCGCTGCCGAAGGCAGCGGGACCTGAAATAGTTGACTAAAATTATTAGAAAAATGTATTGTCACTGTGTTGTGAGCTGTCCTAAAAGTTTCAAATGTCTAGCTAGTCGGAAAGTTAGTGAAAAATCGATTGCAAGCTTTGTACTGATAACGCTGCCGAAGGCAGCAGGAACCCGAAACAGTTGGCTAAAGGTTTTAAGAAAATGCATTTTCACCGTGTTCTGAACTATTCTGAAAGTTTCAAATGTCTAGCTAGTCGGGAAGTTGGTTAAATAAATTTTATGTCGAATCATATAAGCGCTGCCGAAGGCAGCGGGACTTGAAATAGCTGACTAAAATTATTAGAAAAATGTATTGTCACCGTGTTGTGAGCTGTCCTGAAAATTTCAAATGTCTAGCTAGTCGGAAAGTTAGTGAAAAATCGATTGCAAGCTTTGTACAGATAACGCTGCCGAAGGCAGCGGGAACCCAAGACAGTTGGCAAAAGGTTTTAAGAAAATGCATTTTCACCCTGTTCTGAACTATTCTGAAAGTTTCAAATGTCTAGCTATCCGGGAAGTTAGTTAAATAAATTTTCTGTCGAATCATATAAGCGCTGCCAAAGGCAGCGGGACTTGAAATAGTTGACTAAAATTATTAGAAAAATGTATTGTCACCGTGTTGTGAGCTGTCCTGAAAATTTCAAGTATCTAGCTAGTCGGGAAGTTAGTTAAAAATCGATTGCAAGATTTGTCCCTGACAAACCCACAAACAAACCCACAAACAAACCCACAAACAAACACACAAACAAACACACAAGAATCGAAGTTAATAAAAACATGGTAAAAATCAACATGTTTTTTATTTATAATACACAGAGTTTTTAACGAAAATTAATCCCACTTCCAGATAAGTTGGAAAATTACTTTTAAAACAATATACTGCAATCGGAATACAAATATCTTAAATATCTCATGAAATATGAATATTTTTATGAAAAACGTTTTTAATGCGCATGTGCGAAAGGTAAAGCATTTTTTATTGCATAGGTTGAAAGCTAGATGTATTGGGCAACTTTTATCAAAAGTGCATTTGAATAGAATAAAAATTAAGTGAATTGTACGAAAAAGAACGAGCTAGATTTTATATATTTTCCAAAAGTTGAAATTTCTTAAGGGGTTTTTCACATGCCGCGTAATTAATTTTAAGATCCAATTATTTCAACCACACTCCAGATGTACAGTCGGTAACAAAAGTGTCCGAACACTAGCAAAAACTCCTATATAAAAAAAGCAGAGTTAATACTGTTTTGTTCAATAAAGCCTTTTCGAATGCTGTTCTTAGAATCCCTTGCGTGGAGGATCAAAATTGCGATGGCATGTCTCCGGACTACCTCTAGGGGTGAGTCCCAGACCGTCGCCAATTGCCCATCTGCGCAACACTAGTGTGACGTAAAACCCAACCAATCAACCAACCTGTCCTTAGACAAAGAACAGGATTCGACAAGGATTTATTTAACAAAACTGCCTTAAGTGTACTATTTTTATATAGAAATTTTTGCTAGTGTTCGGACACTTTTGTTACCGACTGCATTTTTTTTTTGTGAAAAACCCCTTATAAGCTTGTAACTGTAATATATTTTTGCTTATTTACTAAGATCTGTGAGATGATAACATTGTGTTTAACGTCGCCCTAGTACTACGCAATGGGCAACTGGCGACGGTCTGGTACGCACCCGGATGGTCCAGGCATGCCATCACAATTTTGATCCTTCACGAGGGGATATGGTTTCACCGTTTCGGTGATCCCCAGAGGTATAATTTGGATGCGAACATGGAGAACATTGGGGTCACGACGGATTTTACATGCGCCAGCCACCATTAGAGTACACGACGGTCTTTGGCTGATTCTAGTATCGAACCCACAATCTCCGAATTCAATTATGAGCTCACACTGAGAAAAAATTCCATAACTGACATCTAGAGTCTAAATTGTGGCTCTAGAAAAAATAGTTCCATGTCATCCTTATAAATTCTAGTCCGCTTTAAAAGCGAGTTCTAGAAACCCCTATTAGAATTCTAGAAAGTTTGTCTTTATTATCGAGTCAAACCTAATTCAAAATATCTCCAAATAAATGTGAACGCAAGAGGCGGGTTTCAGAAACTATAATCTTAGTTTATGACCCAGTTCTGGATAATCAAGCGAGAATTTCTCGCGATACAAAAGAATCAGAATATTCAGAATATTGTTTCACCATCTAGAAATGTGTAGACTAGAAATTCTCGATCATTTCTTCTATTCAGCTTATTGGCGTGCCTTATACACATAGCTCAGAAATCTATGTTTCTAGTTATGGGATTTAGAAAATGGCCCCTTATTCATTCTAGATGAAGGCAGTGCATTTTTTTTCTCAGTGCGGGGTTCTACCGTCTGGGCTACCGCTGCCCAATATTTGATAGGGAAGAGTTTTTAGAATTATAATTAATGTAGGAAAGTATTAGAAATGATATTTCGACTTTCAACTCATACTATCTTTCTATTTATTTTCTAGATCATTTTTCATCAAAATAACGAATCTCTGAAGAAATATTTTCCTGAATCTCTAATACCAGTTGATTTTGGTGGCCAACTGAAAGATGCTGATAATACGCAATGGCTGAAAACCGCATTGCAAGAAGAAAACTTGGAAAAACTGGCTAATTGAAGAGTGCTGGATCGCTCCTGGACAGTTTAAATATCATTTTCATCAATCATCACACTAAAATAATGGGCTCTTCCCACCTGACGTCAGAGGTCACATGATAGAGGAAAAAACAAATAGCAGACGAAGTCTTGTTTATCTATAGCGATTGCTGAAATAACATATTTTCTATTCTTATTTTTGATCAATCGTATTTAAGCTGTGTTATTTTTTATACAGAATCATATTTAATCCATTTTATATCATTATTCACCATATTTTGTTTGCTGTATACATTTACAATCATTTAGTTTATATTTGTTATTGATGTTCATGAAGAACATGTTACATACTCTGATTTTTGGTATTTAAATCAGTGACAGTGCAATATCGTACTGCGTAAATCCATTTAGACCAGTAACTAAGTTAATTAACCTGTTGTAACACCTTTATGCAATTCAATTAAATAAAAACATTTTAAAATTTCAAATAAAATAATAAAAAACCATAAATATTCCACAAGAACAAGCTATTATTTATTGTTAGATTATTTAATGTAATAGTTACACTAGAACATACAAAAATCCATTCTTACAGTTGAAAATAAATAAACACATAAAGTGTTTTTAAAAAATTATTAAATTTACAAATACAACTATTCTACTGTTTACAAATGCACAATATTACTTTTATTTTACTTTATATTAAATATTAACATTTTTGTTCTTAAGAACAATATTTAATTGAATTCGATTCTCAGAATTCGATTATTTGTTTTCCTCTATCACGTGATTGAGCAGACGACGGTGGGAAGAGCCCATTAATTATATGTATATTAAGATTATTATTTGTTATTTCGTGCTGCGTATTGTTTTATGTATGTTTAAGCTTACGATCACAGATTAATTGTAGTAAAGTTATAACTGGACTTTCAAATGGTTATAATATAACTGCAATATGATTGTAACTTAACTATCGTATGTTATAACGTAAATGTTAAGTGTTGAACCAAAACTGCCTGATGCTTTGTAAAGTTTACAATTTTCATGTTTTATTTTTATTTGATTTAAATAAAAATATGCTTTACCATGGTCACAAAATTTACATTTTGGGACGTAGTAAAAATGTGTTTTGTTAATTCCTAGAAATAATTTTATATTCATATTTATTTTATTTGAAAATACATGTTTGTAATGTAAAAGTAATAAATGTTGATATTTCAATGTGTGCCTTTGTTTATATAATGTTCCATGTTGATTTTTTTCATTTAATATTATCCTCAATAAACAATAAGAATAATTTCAAAAACAAGAAAAACACTAGTCATTACTCAGCGAAAATAATATAGGCACAAAGTTAGCATAAAATCTTGAATACTGCTTATTATAAAATAGTTACATTTAACCGTAACTTATCACTTTGTTGATGCTTTTATGGTACCGTCGTGTCTATACACATTTTCACCTGATATAGATTCGGGCTAATTATTTCAACTCAAATTAATTTTTGCATTAATTGAATAAAAATACAAAAATAGCGGTACATATATATATATATGTGTGTGTGTATGTGTTTGTGTACTTTTTCTTTTTTTAAGTTAAATTAGTGATCGATATAGTTGACTGAAAACTTAGTATGGGCTATGTGCAACACAAGTTTCATGGAAATATTTTCATAAATACGCATTTTATATAAGTTTGGCATTTTCTTAGTGGTTGCCATTTCAAAACAAAATTGCGGATCGAATTAATTAATCGGCTTAGTTGAAAACATGATATGGGCTATATACACACTGAGTTTTGCAAATCTGTTCATAAATCTGTTTTTATATGGGTTTAAAATTTCCAGGTGTTCGATAATATGCGCTAATTTGTAAGAAAATTTTGGACTGAATTGTATAATAAACACTAGTTAATACCAGTCAAAATTTGACGGATCATGTGCATCTTAAATCTTTTCACGGCATAAAGTTTTAAACATCCCTGTTATAATAATCCGCATTGCTCTTAGCCAGTTTAAAATCCACTGCTGTAATCAATTATTTTTTTGTTGGAGAGGAAAGGGGGAATAAATTTCATGAAATTTCAATATGCAAAATTTAAAGCGTAATCCATGTAAAAAAAATAAAATCCGAAGATTTTTTCTAATTTTACTCTAAATGTGACCAAAAGAATGTTTGGAGTAATTAAAGGAGAGATAGAATTTATAAATTATGGTAAGAATGGAGAAAGAAAGCACACATCAATATTTAATGTTTTTCATGCTTATTATTTTAATTTACTCGCATCTATAATATTCCATTTCAGTTAAAATATGACAGTGGCACCATCTATAATCTGTCAATTAGAAAAAAATCTCTCTCTCTTTTTCTTTTAATATAAAAATACTTTTAAAATCACGTAAATTTATAAGGCAAAAAAATTTAATTTAAAATAAATTTTAATAGTGTTTTGTGTTTTCTTTACATTCTATAATTATAATTTATTTGCCCTTAAAAATAGAATATGCTACTCAGGACCCGAATAAATAAGAATGCATTTAATACTTTAGCAAGTTAATTTGCTCATTAAATTTCTAATAATAAATTATTCTATGCATATTTTTACTCTTTTAAAATATGAATATTTTTAAGGTTATTCTTTTTAAATTATTTTTTTCTGTAATATAGTACAGAAATGAAATATAAGAGATCAATTTAAAATTAGATTTAAAATAAATAAATAAATAAATAAAATAAAATAAAATAAAACTTCCTTTGATTTTAAACATCTACCTTCTTTTTTTCGAAACAAAGTTTTCAATTGATAAAAGTTAACTTATAAAGAACAATAAACACCGGCAATTTATTAATTTAATTTTTTTTTTCTTTTAAGAAACTGAAAAAAAAAAATAATAATAATAATATTAGGAATATGGTATGGTATGTTTATATGATAAGAGATGGCGCCACAAAAACTCTTAAAATATTATCCTGTGTAGGAAAATTTTCGATGAAATGAAATTGTATACGGCGATAGCCGATAAGTATTCGCGAATTGCTTTGTTTTTACTATAATTCCTTGGAAAATATTAATCAATGAATTAATCGTGTGAATTGTTTTATTATTGAGCTTTAATCAGGCGTCTGCGAAAAATGAAATGAATGTCGTCTGCTCGAGTTCTATCATCGATGTTCATATTGCACTGCATGAAGGGGAAGGAATAATACCGTTCCGAATTGGTTCATAAGTTTTTCGCGCATGCCCAGATCGGGCGATTTTGGTCTTAAAGAAATACCCTTGTGTTTTAATATTATAGATGATAGAAACCTTTATGTGGGCTATGTAGTTACAGAGTTTCTAGAATATCGTGCTTAAATACAGTATTTCTCCCGGTTGACTATTTTTTATTTTATTTTATTTTAGTTTTTTTCCTCGATTTTACATCTTTATAGTTTAACAACATATTTTAAAGAAATTTGTGTATTATTTTGCCGATTCGTTGAAAAGTTAATTTCTTAAAAATAACTTTATGTAGGCTTGCATTTAATGATCATTTTTAACATTTCAATACATATATTATAAATGCATAGTTCCCAACATTCTAATCAATATACGGTAGTTTTATTGGCACCGCCCTTCTATCGCACCAATTTATTTTTAGAGTAATTATCTCCAAATGCAATTACGATTAAATAAGGGGAAAATTACTCTAAGAAAAGGTTGATTTGAAATAATGGTGGTACTTACAATACTACAAAACATTAGTTGGAATGTTGACAGGTATATATATATATGCAAAGTTTTATAACTTTAAGGAAAACTTAACAAAAAAATTTACAACGGCCATAATCCTCATGTTATCAATTGTTTTAAGAAATTGTTCACATAAAATAAATTCACGTAAGAAATTATACACATAAATCGCATCCGTGAATAAAATATATGAAAACGTACTTTAAAAACTAATATGTAGTGGCATAGCCTCCTAAACTAGATGCCTGTCACGTGGCTCAATAACTTGGCAACAGTTCAATCGGTAGACAGCGCCCCCTGGTATAGATTGATCGTCTTTTTTATTCAACAGCCACCAAAAAATTTTTAAGTTTGATTTGATATACATAAAAAGAGAATAGAATCGAAGAAACGTCGATTATATATATCATGTATCACTTCTTAAAATTACTGGGGACAGTTGAATAAAAAAGTCGCTCAGTCTGTACCAGGTTGCGCTGTCTACCGCTTAAACTGTTGCCAAGTTTCTGAACCTCGCGACAGGCATCTATTTTAGGAGGCTATGATAGTGGCCACCATAAGACTTTCTTCAATATTTTCCTAAACAGATAGACTGAGTACAAATATTTTTTTTTAAACTATTATTTATTAAAATTATCTATCCTGATGAATGCAGACGATTTTCATTTTAGAGAAAACTAACACTAAATATCCAAAGAAAGACAGCTTTATTCTCTATAATTTATATTTAAAAATATATATATACGTTTTCATAATGGTTATCTCATATTTCAAATTTCGTACATTTATACGCCCATAGAAATTGAGATATTATCTCCCCGTTTTCTGGGAAATTTGAAGTATAGCAGCGTCGTCTATTGATCGATATGCATCCAAAATGACTCAGCATAATATCTTATAATAGCTTTCTCACATACCAAATTTGTTTTATAATACGCAGTAGAACCTAAGATTTAGCTTTCGCATAAATTGTGGTTATCGCTGTATAGCCGCGCGACTTTTTGAGGGATTGACATCAAAAGTTTACAGGACTAATATATGTCAAACTGCATCTACATATAAAAGTATATGCAATTCTGAGCACTTGTTCCTAAGATATAGCCTTTCCTTAAATTGTAGAAATCTCTGTATAGCAGCGCCACCTGTTGAGCAATCAATACAAAAACTTAATAGGCAGTCATGCAAGTCAAAATGCATCTACATATAAATTTATTTGCAAATTTATGTAGTAGTTTCTGAAACATAGCCTTCCTTAAATTGTGGAAATCGCTGTATAGCAGCGTCACCTGTTGAGAAATTGACACCAAAAGTTGATAGGCTCTAATTTAGGTCAAGGTGAATTTACATATAAATTTATACGCAATTCTCTCTAATAGTTCCTGAGATACAGTCGCGACTAAATTTTTGTCACACACACAGACATTTTCTAAAAATGGTCAAAAATGGTTCTGGACCACTGAAAACATGTAAATCCATCGAAAACCAGAATTCAAAAATTTTTACGAATCCAATACTTTCTGCTATTGAATATAGAAGAAAGTAAAAATTAAAATTATAGACATTTACTTATCATTTCGCTAATGGAAATAGAATAAGTGCAATTAATTCTACATAGCTAGTGAAATTAATTCTACATAAATTTACATAGGTTTACAATAGTGATTTTAAGCTTCATTTTCACCATGTTTTTATTGACTTCGACTCTTGTTTGTCCGGTATAAATCTTGCAATTGAATTTTAACTAGCTTCCCTACTAGCTAGATATTTGAAACTTTCAGAATAGCTCAGAACCCGATGACAACACAATATTTCGAAGCCCGATTTTCAAATTTTTGATTAGTTTTCTTTTAATTAATAAAAATATGAAAATAATAACCTCCTAATAGCTTTAATAATAGCCATTAAAATATTAGCTATAATTTATAATTGTTGCAAAATAATAATAATAATAAATAAATAAAATAAATTACGAGTTCATTTTCTATCGACATAAAAATAAATACGTTTAATTAAACGTGACCGTTAAAAAATTGTAAAAAGTTAAATTATGCATCTCACAAAAACTGGCGTCATTATCACTTTAAAACTTTTATATACATTGATAAAGTGCTGATGTAGTTCTGTAGCTATTCAACAGAAAATTTAAAAACATAGTATATAAAAAGTTTTTTATCTTATAATTATTATATATTTTATTTTATTTGTTTTTATGCTATATATAAATTAATGTAAAGATTTGGTGTTATAAATAATTTTTAAATTAATATTTAGTGTGTCTGTATGGAACTTTACAAAAATGATTGTACCCGTTAATAAATCTGTACTGATAAGTATAAAGGATTTAAGTCCAAAAATGCCGATTTTGAGTTAAGTACATATAGTGAGAATCAGAAAAATTTCTCTATCTATTGGTTTGAAGGATTTAAATCCATGTCATTTAGTCTTTGCGAAAATCCATTGGTAAAAAAAGATTCAAGTCAGAAATTTAGCATTAATCTTTGGTATAAAATATTTAATTCAATTTTTTCCCTTTATTAAATGAAAATTGACAGTCACTGAATAGTGTAAAGCGTATAAACCAACAGAATCCCTTTTTCCTAATCGATTCTTCAGATTTGTTTTTAGTTAGTTAAACTTTATTTTTCGTCTCCTGAAAAATCAAGAATATGGACTTAAATCCTTTATACTTATCAGTACAGATATATAAACTTGTTATTTTAATTAGTATACGGATTGAAACTTTTAGATAGGATTTAAAATATTATTACATGCATTGAAAAAAAAAAAAAAAATCTGTGACTGACATCTAGGAACTAAATTGTGTCTGTAGTTAAACTAGTTTCATGTCATCTCTATAAATTCTAGTTCCCATTACTAGCGAGTTCTAAAACCCCCTATTGGAATTATACATCGTTGTACTATATTATCGTGGAGTCAAACTTATTTAAAAATCTCTGAAAATAAATGAAATCTCAAGAGGCGAGTTTTAGTAATCATAATCTTGGTTTATGACCCAATTCTAGGAATTCAAGCGAGAATTTCTCGCAATACAAAGGATTCATAAAGTGTCATCTCTAGACTACACTGAGAAAAAAAAAAAAATTACCGCTTTCATCTAGAACGAATAAGTGGCCATTTTCTAAATCCCTAAACTAGAAATATAGATTTCCGAGCTATGCGAATGAGGCACGCGAATACGCTGAATGGACGAAAGGATCAAGAATTTTTAGTCTATACATTTCTAGATGGTGAAACAATAATCTGAATATTCGGAATATTCAGAATCCTTTGTATTGCGAGAAATTCTCACTTGATTTTCTAGAATTGGATCATAAACCAATATTATAGTTGCTAAAACATGCCGCTTGTATTCACATTTATTTGCTGAGAATTTTAAATAGGTTTGATCTTTATAATATAGACACACGCTCTAGAATTCTAATATTGGTGTCTAGAACTCGCTTTGAAAGGGGACTAGAATTTATAGGGATGACATAGAAATATTTTACTAGAGCCACAATCTAAATTCTAGATGTCAGTTACAGAATTTTTTCTCAGTGTAGGAAATTCTCGATTATTTCGTCTATTCAGATTATTTGTTTACCTTATACTCATAACTCGTAAATCTAAATTTCTACTTCAGAGATTCAGGAAATGACTACTTATTCGTTTTAGGTGGAAGTGGTACATTTTTCTTTCTAAGTGTATATTTTAAAGTTTGCTTTTTTAACTTAGCTTCTTATCTGAGATTTCTGGATCGCCTAATGCTAAAACAATTAATTGGAGTTTAACACATAGTATTAATTTTATAAGTCATTGAAGAGATATACGAAAAAAGGCTAACACTGGAAGGGTTAAATTGATGCTTACCACTGCATAAATTTTAACACAGGAGAAATTTAACCCTTTTAGGGACGGTGGTTGCATAGTGCAACCACAAATTTTAATTCAAAATTGCAAAAACTGTCCCCGGAAATATTTTATAAAATTTTTGTTTTATAACTTTGACGAATAACTTCATTTATTTCTTGTCTTGTAATATTATTGGCGATTTATGGTGGCTGTTGATTTTAAATGAAGAAAATTTGCATGCTTCTGAAAGGGTTGAAAGACTAATCTTCAGAAAATTTTTAATTACAGTCACTTATGTTCATTAATCGTTTATCAATATTTTTTGAAATTCTATTTCTGAACGTCTATAAAAAATTAAATAATTATTATTATCTTTAAATTATTAAAACTAGAAAAAAAGATAAATTAATTATTGGAAAGAAACAAAGGAAACATATATAATTCACTGATAAGATATATGATTTCTATGTACTTTTAAACCTCCAAAATTTTAAACAAGTATCAGCCTAATAAACAGAATGTAAATCTATTTTGTTATTTAAAACAAGAACGAAAAACCATGCTATATGCATTGATTATTAACACTTTCCAACTGTACGTACTTGTATTGTATAACTTTCAAAGTTCTTTCACTCAGAAAAAATTCTGTAATTGACATCTAGAATCTAAATTGTGGCTCTAGAAAAAATAGTTCCTTGTCATCCTTATAAATTCTAGTCCCTTTTGAAATCGAGTTCTAGGAACCCCTATTAGAATTCTAGAGAGTTTGTCTGTATTATCGAGTTCATACCTATTTGAAAATATCTCCAAATGAATGTGAACACAAGAGGCGGGTTTCAGCAACTATAATCTTGGTTTATGACCTAATTCTAGATAATCAAGCGAGAATTTCTCGCCATACAAAAGATTCAGAATATTGTTTCACCATCTACAAATGTGTAGACTAGAAATTCTCGATCATTTCGTCTATTCAGTTTATTTGGTGTGCCTTATGCGCATAGCTCGAAAATCTATATTTCTAGTTAAGGGATTTAGAAAATGGCCATTTATTCATTCTAGATGAAGGCGGTATATGTATATTTTTTTTCTCGGTGTTGCCTACGATATCACACAAAGGACAGACAAAACGACCGAAACGCATACAGAGAGAGTAATTGAATTCATAACCACTCTTGGCATAGAACTTGAGCTAAAAATTTGTACACATATTATAGATCACAGTTGCACGAATTGTATGGATTTTGGTGAATCTGGCACTTATACATTTTTACAGGGACACAACGAAAACTTCTTTATCATTATGACCTACAAGCTCAAATTATTTGAAGTGCAAATCGTCAAATTAAAAATATATTATACGGGAAAAATTACAGAAACACCCTATTATAAATTTCACTTTAGTTTATTTAACAACGTCTCTTGCTTTAACTTATTTAAACAGCTGTTTATTACTTAACTAGTATATAACCCCATCAAAAATGACGGAATGTGAATGAAAAATCTTCAAAGCAATGTTTAGAGATCATAAAGACCACCACGTGATCATTTAAATGTATTTTCAATTTTTGTTTATAGATAGCAGCATAAAATGTGTTTCGGTATTTTATAATTTTCGTTCTGACAAAGAAACATTCAAAAGGTGTCATCTTCAAAAAGTATTGAAAAAAATATATGTGATTCTACTCTTCATAAAACACCAGAAAATGAAATAATTATCGGATGAAATTAATTACAGCGACCACAAAAAATTATCAAAATTAAGCATATTTGGGATTTCACACTGCTAGGCGATTGATTTTGAGTACTTGGCGAAAAAGCAAAACGCGCTTCTGTTCGTACACGGCAATCTCGGTGCTAGCAAACGTATCGCCTAACAGCGCTAAATCGCCAAATATGTTTAAATTTGATAATTTTTTGTGGTCTCTGTAATTAATTTCAGCTGATATTTTTTCATTTTCTGGTGTTTTATGAAGAGTAGAATCACATATATTTTTTACAATACTTTTTGAAGATGACACCTTTTGAATGTTTCCTTCTGAGATTAAAAAAAAAAATTCTACCCGATCAATAAATATGAATGACAATAAAGCAAACTGCTGGTTGACAAAAATATAGGTCTTGTTTTCCTTTCTTAATTAAAATTCGGAGCAAGAAACATAAATTTCTATCAAAACATCTACATTTACTTGTAACATCTAATCATGGAAATTGTACATTGAAAAATATTTTTCTCACTAAAAGAAAACAACATGAATTATTTCCATAGTAAAAAGGTCAAAAAATGATTCAAAAACACTCAAAACCGGCTGCAAACCGAAACAATGGACCATATTCCCACTTTAGGTTCGAGGCTACAAGAATATCAGCTGGTTAGGCAAACAATCCTCAGCTCTATCATAACAAAGCATTGTGGCTTGCAAATTTTTATCTTGCAATATTATTTATAAGAGTTACAGATTATATGAAATTGAAGTAAGAGTGATATAGAGATACCTTTGTTTTGTTTTTAGTCCAGTTTTAGTAGTATACTTTAATATTAATCAACATATGTAATATTAAAAGTTGTCATGTGAACTGTGGCGATGTTAACAAATTTAAATGGATGTTCCATTTAATAAATTCCTTTATTAAAGTGATTGAAATTCTAATTATTTAAACTGTGTGTGTATAAAATGTTCTTATTAATCTTTTATTCATTATATATATATATATATATATATATATATATATATATATATATATATATATATATATATGTTTGTCTGTGTATATATAAAATGTTCTGCAATTTTACGATATGGAATAGTCTTAACTATATCATTCGATTCAGTTGTTTACATTTCTCTTTTGTTCTTGTTTGAACATTATTATTAAGTTTCACTGCAGAAATATTTAGGAAAATGTTATGCGTAACAATAAAATGGCATCTTGAATCTAATTTGTTTACAAAATATCGGCCACGTGTTCGGCGATTTTACCTACTGTGACGTCACAGGAATATTGTCCATACAATATTTGAATCATTGATATGAATCATTATTCATATGAATGATTCATATAAATAATAATGATACTCGAGAAATTCAATAAAGATAAATCATTAAAATTATTAATATTAGTTTAATTCATAGAAAATACTTTCATACGTATTATGTATTCCTATGTAGGTATTTTCGTATGTATGTCGTAAGCTTACTTCATTATAAATGTAAACAAACAACAAAGCTTGATAAAATATTTAAAGGCTTTAATATACTTTTACAAATGTTTTAAGATTTTTAAGGCTTTAATATGCTTTTATAAATATTTTAAGAGTTTTTTTCTAATAAAACGCTCAAAGAGTCGTTCATTCGGAATTAAAGAGTCGTCCATTTGGAATCTGTATTTTCCGAATGGTAATAGTTTTGGTTTGTTTTTATCTGTTATTGCGTTGTTTATAATCGCCGGTGCCGGCCTGGTGGCTTGATTGGTAGGGCGCTGCCTTTTGGGTCCCCAGTTTCCGAGTTCGAATCACGGTGCCGGCATGTATGTTGTGCTGTCCTATATCTTCAACAGTATTGTGTGCACGTATTTCTGTGAATTTCTGTAAAGATATTGTGCAATCGAGACGACAGTCATTGTAACTATAGTACTTTCCTCACTATAGTGTTCGGAAAGTAACAATCAAAGATTAGTGATTTATTTTGTTTGTATTTATATATAGTATTTCTAGTTATATGGTATATGAAGGAATCTGTATTTGTGAGCAGAAGTACAGCTCGATTGTTATACTGCAATTTAGTATAATAATAATGAAAACTAATATAAATAATTATAAAAAAAAATCCCCCACACAACTGGCATATAAACGTAATCTTTGTTTGCAGAACTCGTTTCTCCTTTCTTTGTCTGACGAAGGGTTGTGTCTTCTTTCGACCCGAAACAATTATTGCGAGTTCTTCCATTTTATGGTGTTTATTCCAAGTTTTGTACTTATTATACATAAAAATATAATATAAATATTCTAAACTTTAATACAACGATTCATTAAAATACTAAATTTAAGCTTTTCTACAGCACTCAAATACTTATTATATATTTTACAAGATTTAGAAATAGAAGATTTTACTAATTTTATAACTATTTTAGAAGTACTATTACAAAGTCCTATATTTAGCTTTTTCCTCAAGTTTACCATCGTTTTATCATACGTATTTCTATTAAAGAGTTTGAAAAACAATCCTTTCAAATAATGACATAACCTATTTCATTTTAATTGTGCCTAATAATATACTTTTTTCTAACCATGGTTTTTGCCTAATTTGAAGGACTTAAGCATTTCTACAATTTTTAATCCTAAATGAAGATATAATTTCAAGTTCCGATAGTGTGCTACAGGATTTTTCTTATTATTTAAATTAGGTATTAAATTCGGCGTTTTTCTACATTGTTTATTTTGCAACATACTTAAAGCCTAAAGTGATAACATTTCTTTTGTCAATCTTTCAGGTGATAGAGCATAATCGTTATTATGCGATACATAAAGATGATCATGTTAATGAAGATCAATTTTTTAAAAAATAACAAGTATCAGAGCCATCGCAGAGCAATAATATAAATTATTCCTTATTATCATTTGTATAAATCAATTCAAACTTACCATGAAGCTAACGTTGTAAGATAGCCCAACCATAAATGTTGTTCGCGTCCCAGTACGTAATAAAACTGGTAAATACCTTAGTATTATAATTACTCCTATGGACGGCTACGGCTCACTGCAAAAGTGGTGTAACTCCCTATTTTTTAAAGATGTAAATTTTTGCTTAATTGTATCACATTTAGTCACATCTTTCATTATAAAAATAAAAGAACTTCAATAATTGCATTAAAATCCAATAAATGACATTACTTGTTTTTCTTCTAAATATTCATTATAAAAATAAAATTTCTAAGTTATTTCAAATTATATTTCTTATAAAAAATCTCATAACTCTGACTTGTATTAAACACTAAAACTCGATACGAATATTGACTTTTTTCCGACACATAAATTTGCAACAATCTCGTTATTTTAAAATCCAATTTCAAGGAGACAATTCGCTTTTACGATGAACGACCCATATTACAACTGTTAACTTGCATCAATCTTTCACTAATTATACTAATACCACATAGTATCCTTTTTCTATAAGTAGCAACATATCTATATATTTTAAGAGTTTTAATGGTGTCTCATCCATCTTCAAACTCCTGTGCCATGCACGTCCAGACGCAATAAAAAATAAATATATTCAGTTTCATAGTATTGTTAACACAAAGTTCTAAAATTTTGAAAGGTATGAGCATAAATAGTCAATCTTAACATGTAAGGCATAAAAATGACTAAAATGTTTCATTTTCAAAATTACCGTATATTATGTGCATATTGAACATCATCATCTTCAGTAGAATCATTAATTAATGTACAAAGGGTCCGAAATACACCTTTTAAAAGAATAATTAACAAAAATAAGCAAACTATGATATACAAATCTGTCTTTTTTTTTTTTTTTTTTTTTTGTATGCTAAGTGAGTGTTTTGTGATACTGATGAACTAAAATGTTGAATTACAGCAGCCATCTCTTCTGTTCAACCTGCAAATACATTAATACTGACGTAAGGAACACAACAGAGTGCCTGGAGCAGAAAAAATGGCTCATTTCCTCTAATATAAATTTTTATTGAAAATAAATAAATAAAGATGAGGGAAAATCTACTATAAAGCAAAAGCGGGGAATTAATTCTTATTTGTAAACTTTCTGTGCTTTACAAATCGTGGTTAAAAAAAAATTTTATAGACTCTGTATCTCATGTGCAACCAATGGTAAGAATATTGAGATCGTGCAATTACTCATTGCAACATGTTCTTTATGGAGCACATTGCACATGTTATTTATGGAGCACATTGCACATGTTCTTTATGGAACATATTTTACTGTGGAACATGCCATAAATGCATATTTTTGTTTGTTTTAATTTTATCATTTTTTAAAAGTGTACAGCTACATTTAAGAGATTGCAAAATAAATTTTGATATATACTTGGTAGAACAAAAAAATTTTTATACATATTTCTTTCTTTCTTTCTTTTTTTTTTTTTTTTTTTTTTTCAATTATTTTTTAAATTTGTAAAGTTACATTTTAGATATCACTTATTGTAAAAAAAGCACTCTGCAGTACACAGTTTTCTTACTTACTTACTTTCTTACTTTTTTTTTTTTTCAAATTTACTAAAAGAGATAAAATAGTCATAAGGATGTATACATTTTCCTGTTAACATACCTAATGGTATCTAATTAGAGTGTTTGGTGTTTAAGTCCGATTGAATGTTCTTGGGTCCTAATGGGATAACATCCGTATTTTCTTTCGTTTTTCTTTTTCTTGACGCATTTTACTTGCCCTAGGCACCGTTATTGTACACGCAGGCTTGCCGCCGGCTGGAGTATCGAACTCACAACCTTCCAGTCATACGGGCTCGGCGATCTAGTGACCCGGCTACTGCGGTCCCAAATTATAAATGAAAGAGAATATTTGGAAAATAATACAGGAAAACGACAATATAGTGAGTTGTACTTATTTCTTTTTCTCAACTATTCTAATTTTTCTGTTTAACATTCAGAAAAAGAAGATAATTCGGATTCAGGTTACATACCTAATTAAAATATTTGTTAAGATTATCACAAGTTTTACGAAATCGCTTTCAATCACATTGTAAAAAATTTTGGTAACGTTGCTATTTAATGTTTTTGATTTTTATGAGTTTGAAATGGGTCGCAGACAGCAACAGGTTTTTCCATATAAACGTTCCTAATTTCAGAAATTTAATGAAATTTGAATAAATTTTATTGATATAATTGTTAATTACTGATGTATTTCAGGAAAATTACCGCTGAAACATGAGCAACTGATTGACTAAAATTTTCCAAGAAAAATACAGATTTTTTTTTTCTTTTTTTCACATGGAGTCTAGAATATTGATTCAACAGCTTTAAAATATTCCAGATTCAGCTTTTATTAAAATATTTTTATATACAGAAATCATATACGTGGTACAATACACAAAAATACACAAAATAAAAAGTGATTCAATTTTTACTTGTGACATTTTGAAAAGTATATTTATTTAATAAAATAACTAAATAAATAATAAAAACACATGGAAATCAGAAAATTTCGTTCAACTTGTCAACCACGAAAACTCCGCACTTTCGTGTTAACCTCATGCCAATAATTAATCGCTAGTATGAACTGAAATGAAGTGAACAATGAATTCCTTTGAACATGTTTTTTAGAACAATAAAATATTTACAGCAACCTATGTTTATCCTGGGCTCATTCGAAAGTATTTCCCGGTCACTTCCCGAGTTGGGAAATGACGTCACGCGGGAAGTTCGGGAAATTAGAACTACCATATAGGAGCCATGTTTGTTTATATATTTGTTTCCCGGGAAGATGAGATGTGTACGGAAGTAGTTATATCTCGGTCATTTTTCGTAAGGCTCCTATATGATAGTTCTAATTTCCCGAACTTACCACGTGACGTCATTTCCCAACTCGGGAAATGACCGGGAAATACTTTCGAATGCGCCCCCTATCACAACCTTCGTTAATCTTAGAGGCGATTTTTATTAACCTAAACTCACAAAAACTCTTCCTAATGTGAGTTTTTCATGCCGTAAAAAATGCAGTTAGGGTTGCTACGGTCTATATTTCCCCCCTGACTTTTCTACTCATAGTTTATATAGATTTATCATCCCCATGTTATCGACCAAAGAATTTTGATGTCAAAAAACGTTTTGGCATCAGCCATTACAGGGCACTGAATGGAATTGAATTTTGATGAATTTAAAAATGCCGAAATCAGGAGTGGCTTTTAATGGTACTGATAAATATATGCAAGGAAATGAGATCAGTTTTCATCAGTAAGTTATATTTCACTAATTCTGTGTTACAATTTCGGCTGTCTTTCCCCGATTGTAAAAGATTCATATTTTCTCCCGCGTTGATCAATCTACGCCTTATTACTACATCTATGCTTCCACCAGAATTCTTTTTTTTTTTTTTTAAGTTTTCATGATCAATTATGATAAAAAATTTTATATGAATATGCAGCAGAAATCAGTGGGGGAAAAAAAAGGAGGGGTGTTCTGTAGCAACCCTGGCAATGTATAAGATTTATATAATGATTTGTTTGATAACAAAAAACAAATTCTTAGGGGAAAAAATGTGGTAGGTAGTATACAATTTTATGTTTAAATTTCCAAAAGGTTAGACACGTTGTAATGTTCATTAAACAGAATATTTGCTGTGCATACTCCTCCTTAAAGCTTAGAATTGCAAAAATAATCTTCAATAACTTGGCAATCCATTAAACACGTCAATTAAATATTCTAGAGATATTAAATATTAAATATTCAATAAACCAGGTTCAAAGTCGATTAGACAATCTTTATAAAAAGGTTCTTTCTAATCTCATCTTAAAATATTCGAACTTTCCACATCCCAGAGAAAAGGAATCGTTTAAACATTCTCTTGAAAAGCTAACTTCCGGTTTTTTTTTTTTTTTTTTTTTTTTACTTTGTATTCTCTGTTTCCAATATTCAACCACTTTTACAAAAGTGATATGCATTCATAAAGCTGAGACATGTACTTCTTTAAACTCTGGAATTGTGCAGATCATACAAAAATAAAGATCACATATATCTATTGATCATGCAAGCTCAGTTGGCACTAATAAATAAATAATAAGTATGTAAATATTCTTAGGTACAAATATTTCCTCCACCTAAAGTCGCCATTTTTTCTTCTGACATCACATGTTTCAACCAGTCAGTCATATCGTAATCTTTCAGTTCACCTCCATATTCGACGGGCAACACTGCTGCCGGGAAGTAATCCAGTAAACCTTCGGGTGTGGAGTGGAAACAAATCTGTCAACGATAAAAATTAGATAATTTAGAAGTAATCGCTTTGTTATGTTATAATAAATTAGTATTTGAAGCATATACATGATAACTATAATTTTAAACTGACACTAGACATGCCTCTCTAGAATCTGTTCTAGGTATCGGAATTCACAAAAATATTCCGGGTGTCCCATAAGTCTGTTGACATTTTAAAAATTCAAAAAAAGTGAAGAAATTGCTAGAAGGGAACGTAGTTTGTGGAAAAGTTATTCTCGTTAAAGGGAATATACATATATATTTATTTTTTCTTTTCTTTCTTTCTTTTTTTTTTTTTTTTTTTTTTTTTGACAAAGAAAAAAGAATAGCTAAAGTTTTCTTCGACAGATGGCGCTGCACGGATGCGTAAGGAGAAATATGCAAATCAGAGTTCTATAAATTACATGGTTTTACGATTAACAGAGCTTATTTCTTATTTTGACTCCTACCTGTTATGATTGCGATGCTGACTTGGTGCGAAAAGCGCTATTGGTGAAGTTGCTTTTCCTCAGGTAAGAACTACCGACTGAAGCTGCTGTTCGCGGTGTTGTAACTCGTTTGTAAACTGTAATTTGTGATAATGGCGGACATATAGAATAGTTTTTATATGCCTGTAAACATTTGTATGGAAAAAAAATATAGTATTTCATGGAAATATGGGATTTATCAACGAAAATTTTAACTATTATTTTTTTTCTTTGCTTAAAAAAAAAAAAAAAAAAAAATCCATTTTACAAGAATAACTTTTTTTGCAAACCGTGCTTAATTCTACCAATTCCTTCAATTTTTATGATTTAAAAAAAAAATGCCTACAGACTTTTGGAACACCCGGTATAAGACACAATTCAAAATTCTTACCGAATTAATTATTTTAACACTGAACACATAAAAGGTATACTGCGACAAAGGGAAATAATAAGGAAAATGTAAATGTGATAAGAAATAAAGTATGAACCATAATACTCTCGAACCCAAGGAAAAAAAAAAAAAAAGCAGACAGAATATTTAACCCTTTAACGTTCATTGGTTTCGCAGCGAAAGCAAACATTTCACATCACTTAACCTTTTTTTATTCAGCAGTTTGTTTAATAACTTTTCCTTTTTTTAATGGACTTTTAAACCTTTCTTCCTTTTTTGTTCGGTAGGTAGCAGCATTACTCCAACAATTAACAAATAATGTTTAAGAGGAATGCAGATGTAGAGGTCACTTGAATTTTTTTTTTTTTTTTTTTATTGGACGCGAGTGCACCTTGCTGCTTTAATGACGTATTTATGTCTAGTTTTTTTTTTTTTTTTTTTGTTATGGTCTCTAACTTTAACTTGAAAGATCTTTTGTGAGTTGAGAGACACCCAATCGAGTCAAAATTTAATATTTTGTAATGCTCTAACCATAACTATCCAAGATCTCCTTGGATATTTAAAGGCATCCAAGGACTCGAAAGAACTTTTGTGAGTTGAGACACCCAGCCGAGTCCAAATTAAAAATTTTGTAACGCACTAAACATAACTATCCAAGATCTTCTCGGATATTTCAATATATCCAAGGGGGAAGGGGTATAACTATCCAAGGATGGTGGTATACGTCAATCAAATTCAAATTTAAAATTTCACCACAATCTGATCATAACTTTGCAAGATTCTAATCTCCATAGGGCTTAGATCCTCCCCCCCTCTAACGGAGCAATCTTCGTTAAATAACACTAAACAAAGTCCAAATTTCAAATTTCGTAACTATCTCCCCACAACTTTCTAAAATATTGTTCATTGTGGAGGTTCATACATTCCCCTACAAACAGCATTGAAAGAAGTCCATATGAGTCTGAAAATCCTGGAACCAAGTGGGCTCAAGCCCTCCCCATTTAAATTTCGCAGTCTTGTTATGCAACAAAAACATATTTATCTCCGATCTCATAGAGACATTTATTTCTATATTTGTCATCTGGTTATAATATTAATTATTATTTTTATAAAAACAAAGAAAATTTTTTGTTGCAGTCACTTTTTAAAATAAAACTGATTATTTAAAACTTAACAATACATTAACTTTGATACATTGTGAATCAATGCAAATTCTCGATGAACACGTATAGCATAAAAGTAGTAAGCCCCGTACTTTACCGACGGAAGTGACGTCATTTGACGGGGAAGGAGGGGGAGGAAACCGGAAGTGACATAACGGTTGAATGGTTGGCTGGTTGCTTGATCGTGAAAGGTGACGGAGGTAGAGTTTCTTTTTATCCGTTGGCATCCTGGACTTCTTGTCAAGACATGTGACGGAGAGTAGAGTTTCTCAATGGGACAACACAGAATCTTGTCAGAACATGAGAGAGAATGACGTCATCAACCGAAAAGAGGACATTGTAATATATTTTTTAATCAGTAATTAATTTTCAAATGAGTAGTTCATTAATTAATTTTAATAAGTGAATTTATTATTTTATTGGCTATTTATTACTTAATTATTTTACTTAGCTCGATCTATTTTTTTACAAAACGATATTGCGCTGTACGGAATTCGAACTCCCCAACTACGCATGCGAGACCAACGCGCTACTGACTGAGCTACGAAGCCGTTACCTTGAATTGCCTTTTTTATGTTTTCCCCTCTTAAAAGATAGAGGGTGGGAAGACGTTTACCCACCTGCGCCCAAGTGGAATCGTACAAGGGGATCTATGCAACAAGGAGATTGATAAATGATATGATATTCCCAAATTTTTATATGATATTGGTGATGTGTTCATTTTTGTGAATATTTTTTAAAGAATTAGAAAATATTGTTTCTTTCTTGAAAAATATTAAAACAATCCCACTTCTTAAATTTTATTTACATTATTAATAATACGATCAGATTTATTTTTTAAACATGCAAAAAAAAAAAAAAAGTTTTTTGCACACGTTCCTTATTTATTTTATGTTTTTATAAATTACAAAACATATATATCTTTTATTTTATTTATTTATTTATTTATTTATTATTATTATTATTATTATTATTATTATTATTTATTATTCATTACTCATTTATTTATTTATTTATTCATTATTTCTTATTTATTTTATTTTATTTTATTTTCATTTTTATTTTTGATTTATTTATTTATTTATTTATTTTTATTTTTTATTTTTTTTTATTTTTTGGAGAAAAAAAGTTGAATTCTTTTTCTGGAAAAATTATAAAAACAATTCAAAAAACTAATGTTCTAGTATTTTCTTTCTAAAAAAATTTTATTTTCTTACATTTTATTTACAATAGTTAAAATGCAATCATATTTAATTTTAAAACATGCAAAAAATTTTTGTAACAGTTATTCATTTTTAATTTTTAAGTTCGACAATAATAATTAAAAAAAATTAACAATTCTTTTTTATTATTATTATATATTTATTTATTTATTTATTTTTTTCATTTTGTTAATTCTGTATTTTCTTTTTTCTGAAATTTTTAAACTTTTTTTTTATTTTTATTAATGTAACTGTTTTTAGGTTTAATGAAATAGTTTTTTTTTTTTTACTTCCTTTTTTCAGTTTGTTAATTCTATATATTCTTTTTCTGAATTTTTTTAACTTGTTATTTTTTATTTTTATTAATGTAACTGTTTTTAGATTTAATGAAATATATTTTTAACATTTCTCTTCTTTTGTTTCAGTTTGTCAATTCTATATTTTCTTTTTGTGAATTTTTTAAACTTGTTATTTTTTATTTTTATTCTTATTACTAATTTTTAGGTTAAAAAAAATATTTAATAATAAAAAAAAATTATCTTTCTTTTTTTTAGTTTATAATTTTTTTTATTTTCTTTTAGTGAAAAAATATAACAAAAATTATTCATTATTACTATTTAATGAAACTTTATTGTATTACTATAATTATTATTATCATTATCTAGCAATATAATGAGATTTTTTATGCAATGAATGTTCTTTTTCAGTTTAAAAAAATATATTTTATCTTGTGAAAAACTTTTTTAGTCTATTTATTTATTTCATTAATGTAACTTTATTTTCTTACCCGCGAATTTTCAAAAGAGTTATTTTCATTAAATAATTTGGATTAAGTAAGGAATCTGTTTAATACTGTCATATTTTAAAAGATATTTTAAAGTAAAATGTTGAATGTTCTATTTTAATGAAAAACAATTTAACTTATGCATTCTGCTAGATTTTTTTAGGAGAAAATTACATTGACTGACTAAAATAATAATTGTAGTTCAATCTAAAACAGAATTCCACTCGGCATGTGTTGCACTAAGCGATTTCTTTATTACTATTATTATTAAATAAATTGTTTTGGTATTACTATATACGCATTATGATATTTTTTCATCACACCACAATACAATTCATCATATTCATAAAACTTTCCATTATTTTCATATTACTTCTTAAATATATAAATCTACTGAAACAGACACCGAATCTTAAGTAAATTAATTAGTTTTAAAAATAGTTTATCTCTTTTTTGGGAAAAAAAAAGTACGACATCTTGTATTATTTACACATAACTACATCGATATTCGAAAAATAATAATTTGCGAAATTTTCTTGTACATAACAATTTTTCATAATTCTGATAGAAATTTATAAAAATGAATTATCTTATAATGACCACCTATATCACTAAAGTCTTCAAAACACAAATCTTCATACACATGAAGTATTTTCATTATCTTATCACCTTCTTGTTGACAATTCGAGTTCATTATATCCTTTTTTATTCAAAAGCATGTTAACAATTTAACCCATGACATTTACCTATGTTTGCATAAAGTTAAAATTTAAATGTCCCATAGTTGTTACAATTAATTTTTAATAGTTAAAACAATAATAAAATTGTTTGAAATTATTAGCTTTAAAATTATACATTTAAAAAAAAATAATAATGAAGTTTTAGTACCATTTGTAAACTGGAAATATATTGTGTTAACTTTCTTATACGATAAACAGTTTAAAAATTAATATTTACATGTACAGTTACGATAGTTTTATATAAAATGATTCATCTTTTAAATATAAGTTTTAACTGATACCTTTTTATCAGAGCAAGAATCTAACTAAGTAACATTTATCTAATTTTTAAGCGATCTATAATAATAAAGTGGCAGTACACATTTTTAAACAAACAGAATATTATATATACATTCTTTATTAACTTAGACAACACATTCTGTTTATATTTGTATAAATACATCATCTCATTTTGGATTTTAACTTAAATAAATAACGTTTATCACTGTGTTTTACAAAAGAAAAGAAATGCTTACACGTAAAAGTTCCAAATTATAAATATTTATTGATTAAAATAAATTTATCTTATAATAAAAATCATCTTTGAAAATGTTCATAAACAATTTAATAAAAATCCACAAAATTTTCTGAAAATAATTTTTGTTTTAATTTCATTGTAGTCACATTTCGTATATTTTCAGAAAAAAATAAATATAAAAAAATTTCTGTACTAAAAAAAGGCACAATATTTTTATTTACTGGAAAAAACAAAAATTACTTCAACGAATTATTTCACACATCGTTCCTGAATTCAATACGCATATATTTAAACTAAATACATTTTATAAATGACAGAAAATCAAGTCTGTTTTCTCACCTATAACCAAACATAAATTGGCCATTCGTTTGAAACCATCGAACGCATTATTATTTTTTTTTTTGTAATTCCATATTATGTATAAATGTGTTTCAAATACTTTTCAAAAATTGATTGCATGTGTTGTTCGACTAGTCTTCTACAATCTGGTTTTTGTGAATTTGTTCGCTGTGCTCTAAATTAACAGGGAATTTCTCCGGTTGAAATTTGGCATGTAATGTCTGTTCACATATGCAAATAAAATATTTTACTATGTTATTATCTGTTTTGATAATTTTTTTATGTCTAAGTGATATTATTTAAACATAAAGGAATTTATATCAGATATGAGATTTGTTGGAACTTTCTAAATTTTTTGATAACTTTTCAGATATTTTGTTGTAGTAAAATTTATTTTATTTCTCATGCAAGCTGTCAGAAAACGCGATGTAATTTTTTATTTCATTTTTCTTACTTTTTCCTGTATCTGAGCATTCTACTTTCAAATATTTTCTAAGTTTATATATTGAAAATATGGTACCTTGCGTATGTTTTCATTTCACTTTTTGGAAAATAATCGAGTTTATTGAGAATATTGGAAAAATCGCACTATTTTTAAATTTTATGCAAGGATTGCGAAATTTTTACTCATTTCTTAATCCCCGTTATATTCCATTTAGCATGTTTTATTGAAGATCATAATAGCACACTTACAATAGAAAAAATAGGTATAGAGCACAAGAATTTTAATGACTTAAAAAAACCGCTTGCCACGAAACTTTTTTTCTTTTCACTTGTATTACATTTCAGTTTAAAAAAAGTTTCTTTTAAAATAATTTTCTAATAATCTTAACATGCATTAAACATAATCGATTATTAAATTTTCCGGCAAATTAAATATTTTGAACAAAGTTGAATTTTATGAAAGTTTTGGCGTAACACCAAATGAAATTTCGAAATAATATTTTCATAAAAAATACGCTAGATTATTAATAAAATCATCAAACCACTACAGAAAAACGCTATGATTTTTTTTTTTTTTTTTTTTTTTTTTTTTGTGAATAATATGAAAAATAATTTATTGTAAATTGTGTTTCTATAACTTAGTTTGTAAGGAAAATAAAACTTGAACTACGGCTTTATAAAATTTTATTATTATTTTTATTATTATTTTCCGAAAGTAAAATATTTCATAAATTATAGGCTAGAATGAGGACCAAAGCATAATATTTTAATGTGTTCTATAATTAGCTCTTTAACGAACGGTAAATGTATATTACTTTAGATTTTCAAATATATGTTTTTTAAAAAGTACATTCAATCGCATTTATTTACTACACATTATTATAAATACAAAAGGAATATATCTATCATTTATGGACAGGTAATTTTTTCTAAAGATTTTTAACATAAACTAAAATATCATTTTTTACAAAGCCCTTTTGTCAAAAGATAAACTTACAAATAATAATTTAATAAAGTTTTTTTTTTTTTTTTTTTTTTTTTTTTTCATGAAAATGTCGCATAAATAATAATTATTTACAAAGCAGTTTTTATAATTTTGCATTTTAAAAATCTATATGTGAAATCGTGCATTGTGTATGGCTTTCATCATTGAAATAACGAGAGTTATTTTAAAATGTATAAACTTTCAATATATATTTCTAATAAGTTTAAAGAGTCGAATCTCCATTCATCTATTCAAATTAATAATAATAATAGAATTATAAATACTCATACCCCATTTTTTTTTCTTTATCCTATGACTCCGCATTTTTAATGATTGGAAACCATTAAGTGAATGGATGATTTATCTTCCAAGTGAATGAATGCTTTACACAAGTTATCATCACTATCAGTAAATAAAAAGCTTTTCATACAATACAGGTAAGATAACTAATAATTACAATTTCAAGTAAATAGAGGTAGTATTTTAGAAGTATAGCACTCAGTAAATTTTTTAATTATTTTAACAATTTTATTTTAAGATTTTATTTTAAGATAAAAACAGTTCTTTGCGTGGATAAATATTAACAAAGGATTTAAATAAGTGAACAGAAAATAGTACTTTTCATAAGTACTTAAATACAAATGTAATTTTAAAATTCAAGATATATTTTTTAAAAATCAAATAGTATGTTTTTCTAATTTTCTTTTAAAAAATAAAATATTTACTTATTTTCGCAAGAAACTGAATTTAAAAAAAATGTTTTATTTATCCTAAAACTTTATTCGAAAAAATAAAAAAGACGATTTCATCTATCCAAAGCATTTAGTTTTATAAGAGAAAAAATTCTACAAAAAACGAATATATTTAAAGTCACATTCAAATATTTATTTATTTCATAACGTTTGATTAAAATTTTTATTTATATAATTTTATAATTTTTTATGAATTCAACAGCAGTTTTTCAATACATTTTTACTGCTAACATAGCTTTTACTCAAACTTAAACTTACAAAGTGTTCTCTAAAATTTCTTTTAACAAGACGTTTTGTTAATTTGAGATTTTTAATTTAACCAATTTACAAATCTATCATTCGATAATTGTCTTTCATTTTTTACCGTTCAACGTTATGTTAAAATTTAAACAAATACTCTTACGATAATGAGGGAAATAGAAAAAAGTATTTTTATCATTTTAAGCTAAAAGCGAGCTGCTTTATATGAATGAAAGCAACTTTATAAGAAAGAATCAACTTTGAGAAAATTATGAAATATTTTTATATAAACAAACTAACAAAAGTTTTTGCATTATTTAAAAATTCCTTATCAAAAATAAGATATCTTTTTGAATATTAAAAAGTATCTAACCAATGATTAGTTTCATTTTGCTTGAAACAACAGGAAAAAACTTTCTTTTAGAATTCAAATGGTGTTGTAAATGATTACCTGTGAAGCAATTTTCGTGGCAAGCGGTTTTTTTAAGTCATTAAAATTCTTGTGCTCTGTACCTATTTTTTCTATTGTAAGTGTGCTATTATGATCTTCAATAAAACATGCTAAATGGAATATAACGGGGATTAAGAAATGAGTAAAAATTTCGCAATCCTTGCATAAAATTTAAAAATAGTGCGATTTTTCCAATATTCTCAATAAACTCGATTATTTTCCAAAAAGTGAAATGAAAACATACGCAAGGTACCATATTTTCAATATATAAACTTAGAAAATATTTGAAAGTAGAATGCTCAGATACAGGAAAAAGTAAGAAAAATGAAAAAAAAAATTACATCGCGTTTTCTGACAGCTTGCATGAGAAATAAAATAAATTTTACTACAACAAAATATCTGAAAAATTATCAAAAAATTTAGAAAGTTCCAACAAATCTCATATCTGATATAAATTCCTTTATGTTTAAATAATATCACTTAGACATAAAAAATTGTCAAAACAGATAATAACATAGTAAAATATTTTATTTGCATATGTGAACAGACATTACATGCCAAATTTCAACCGGACAAAATCCCTGTTAATTTAGAGCACAGCGAACAAATTCACAAAAACCAGATTGTAGAAGACTAGTCGAACAACACATGCAATCAATTTTTGAAAAGTATTTGAAACACATTTATACATAATATGGAATTACAAAATAATAATAATAATACGTTCGATGGTTTCAAACGAATGGCCAATTTATGTTTGGTTATAGGTGAGAAGACAGACTTGATCTTCTATCATTTTATAAAACGTATTTAGTTTAAATATATGCGTATTGAATTCAGAAACGATGTGTGAAATAATTCGTTGAAGTAATTTTTGTTTTTTCCAGTAAATAAAAATATTGTGCCTTTTTTTAGTACAGAAATTTTCTTATATTTATTTTTTTTTCTGAAAATATACGAAATGTGACTACAATGAAATTAAAACAAAAATTATTTTCAGAAAATTTTGTGGATTTTTATTAAATTTTTTTATGAACATTTTGAAAGATGATTTTTATTATAAGATAAATTTATTTTAATCAATAAATATTTATAATTTAGAACTTTTACGTGTAAGCATTTCTTTTCTTTTGTAAAACACAGTGATAAACGTTATTTATTTAAGTTAAAATCCAAAATGAGATGATGCATTTATACAAATATAAACAGAATGTGTTGTCTAAGTTAATAAAGAATGTATATATAATATTCTGTTTGTTTAAAAATATGTACTGCCACTTTATTATTATAGATCGCTTAAAAATTAGATAAATGTTATTTAGTTAGATTCTTGCTCTAATAAAAAGGTATCAGTTAAAACTTATATTTAAAAGATGAATCATTTTATACAAAACTATCGTAACTGTACGTGTAAATATTTATTTTTAAACTGTTTATGGTATAAGAAAGTTAACACAATATATTTCCAGTTTATAAATGGTACTAAAACTTCATTATTATTTTTTTTTTAATGTATAATTTTAAAGCTAATAATTTCAAACACTTTTATTATTGTTTTAACTATTAAAAATTAATTGTAACAACTATGGGACATTTAAATTTTAACTTTATGCAAACATAGGTAAATGTCATGGGTTAAATTGTTAACATGCTTTTGAATAAAAAAGGATATAATGAACTCGAATTGTCAACAAGAAGGTGATAAGATAATGAAAATATTTCATGTGTATGAAGATTTGTGTTTTGAAGACTTTAGTGATATAGGTGGTCATTATAAGATAATTCATTTTTATAAATTTCTATCAGAATTATGAAAAACTGTTATGTACAAGAAAATTTCGCAAATTATTATTTTTCAAATATTGATGTAGTTACGTGTAAATAATACAAGATGTCGTACTTTTTTTTCCCAAAAAAGAGATAAACTATTTTTAAAACTAATTAATTTACTTAAGATTCGGTGTCTGTTTCAGTAGATTTATATTTAAGAAGTAATATGAAAATAATGGAAAGTTTTGTGAATATGATGAATTGTATTGTGGTGTGATGAAAAAATATCATAATGCGTATATAGTAATACCAAAACAATTTATTTAATAATAATAGTAATAAAGAAATCGCTTAGTACAACATATGCCGAGTGGAATTCTGTTTTAGATTGAACTACAATTATTATTTTAGTCAGTCAATGTAATTTTCTCCTAAGCAAATCTAGCAGAATGCATAAGTTAAATTGTTTTTCATTAAAATAGAACATTCAACATTTTACTTTAAAATATCTTTTAAAATATGACAGTATTAAACAGATTCCTTACTTAATCCAAATTATTTAATGAAAATAACTCTTTTGAAAATTCGCGGGTAAGAAAATAAAGTTACATTAATGAAATAAATAAATAGACTAAAAAAGTTTTTCACAAGATAAAATATATTTTTTTAAACTGAAAAAGAACATTCATTGCATAAAAAATCTCATTATATTGCTAGATAATGATAATAATAATTATAGTAATACAATAAAGTTTCATTAAATAGTAATAATGAATAATTTTTGTTATATTTTTACACTAAAACAATATAAAAAAAATTATAAACTAAAGAAAAGAAAGATAAATTTTTTTATTATTAAATATTTTTTTAAACCTAAAAATTAGTAATAAGAATAAAAATAAAAAATAACAAGTTTAAAAAATTCACAAAAAGAAAATATAGAATTGACAAACTGAAACAAAAGAAGAGAAATGTTAAAAAAAAAATATTTCATTAAATCTAAAAACAGTTACATTAATAAAAATAAAAATTAACAAGTTTAAAAAATTCAGAAAAAGAAAATATAGAATTAACAAACTGAAAAAAGGAAGTAAAAAAAAAAAAACTATTTCATTAAACCTAAAAACAGTTACATTAATAAAAATAAAAAAAGTTTAAAAATTTCAGAAAAAAGAAAATACATATTTAATAAAATGAATAAATAAATAAATAATAATAATAATAAAAAGAATTGTTAATTTTTTTAAATTATTATTATCGAACTTAAAAATTAAAAATGAATAACTGTTACAAAAATTTTTTGCATGTTTTAAAATTAAATATGATTGCATTTTTACTATTGTAAATAAAATGTAAGAAAATAAAATTTTTTTAGAAAGAAAATACTAGAACATTAGTTTTTTGAATTGTTTTTATAATTTTTCCAGAAAAAGAATTCAACTTTTTTTCTCCAAAAAATAAAAATAAATAAAAATAAAAATAAATAAATAAGTAAATAAATCAAAAATGAAAATAAAAATAAAATAAAATAAAATAAATAATAAATAATGAAGAATTAAATAAATAAATAAATAAATGAATAAATAAAAAAATAAATAATAATAATAATAATAAATAATTAATTAAATAAATAAAATAAAAGATATATATGTTTTGTAATTTATAAAAACATAAAATAAATAAGGAACTTGTGCAAAAAACTTTTTTTTTTTTTTTGCATGTTTAAAAAATAAATCTGATCGTATTATTAATAATGTAAATTAAATTTAAGAAGTGGGATTGTTTTAATATTTTTCAAGAAAGAAACAATATTTTCTAATTCTTTAAAAAATATTCACAAAAATGAACACATCACCAATATCATATAAAAATTTGGGAATATCACATCATTTATCAATCTCCTTGTTGCATAGATCCCCTTGGACGATTCCACTTGGGCGCAGGTGGGTAAACGTCTTCCCACCCTCTATCTTTTAAGAGGGGAAAACAAAAAAAAGGTAATTCAAGGTAACGGCTTCGTAGCTCAGTCAGTAGTGCGTTGGTCTCGCATGCTGTAGTTAGGGGGTTCGAATCCCGTACAGCGCAATATCGTTTTGTAAAAAAATAGATCGAGCTAAGTAAAATAATTAAGTAATAAATAGTCAATAAAATAATAAATTCACTTATTAAAATTAATTAATGAACTACTCATTTGAAAATTAATTACTGATTAAAAAATATATTACAATGTCCTCTTTTCGGTTGATGACGTCATTCTCTCTCATGTTCTGAAAAGATTCTGTGTTGTCCCATTGAGAAACTCTACCCTCCATCACATGTCTTGACAAGAAGTCCAGGATGCCAACGGATAAAAAGAAACTCTACCCCCGTCATCTTTCACGATCAAGCACCAGCCAACCATTCAACCGTTACGTCACTTCCGGTTTCCTCCCCCTCCTTCCCCCTCCTATGACGTCACTTCCGTCGGTCAAAGTGCGGGGCTTACTACTCATAAAATAGTACCTGAATAATATCCAAAAAAGAAATATTTAAATAAAAAAAAAATGTTTAATGTAATGAAAAAATTATTCACATATATTAAATGCTGTAGAATTTCGTTGTGTGAAATTCTAGGATATTGTGAAAGATATATTATAAACAAATAGCATTGCCTGTTTCCAAATGCAAATGAAATTAGAATTAGAGAATATATATAAATAAACACAAAACACAAATAAAAATTATTTTAAATTAAATTATTTTGACTTATACATTTGTGTGATTTTAAAGATGTATCTTGTTATAAACCTGAAATAGGACTTTTAACATTTTAAAGTAAATGTGTTTTTACATTAATAGCTAATAGATGGCGCCAAAACTTAACTTCCATACTGTGATTGAGATTTAGAATTTCAGATGGAAGCTAAGCCCATACACATACTCAGTTCGCTGTTTTCTCCCATACATCCGTGAAAATGCAAATCATATCATATATATATATATATATATATATATATTTGTTGTTGTTGTTGTTGTTTTTAGAGACTACTATAGAAAAACATGTAATACGCGAAATAATATAGTCCCAATTTTTAACCCGTTAGTAGTCGCTAGTTGGTCGATTTGCCGCCCATCCTTCAGTGTTGCCAGATTTTTTTATTCATTAGCCACCAAAAATTTTTAGAAGTAGTATTTGATATACATAAAACGAGAATAAAATCGAAGAAACGTCGATCACATCACTTCTTAAAATTATTGGTGACAGTTAAATAAAAAGTGTGCAATTTTTAATAGGTGGCGCTGTCAATAGCGACTACTAACGGGTTTTAACCGAAAAAACGGAAGATATTAGTCTCTCCAGCTGAAATAAATTAATATCTTATATTAATTTTTAAAAAATTCCCCGAGCTGTTTTTGAGAAAATAAGCTTACACCTGTAGACAATCCTTTTACCCCTAAAAATACGATTTCAGATCTCAAAACATCCATGTAGAAATATCAAAATTTAGAACAGAATTAGTAAGCGTATAAAAAATTTGTTTTGAAAAAAAAAAAAAAAAAGAAAAAATTAGAGAAAAACATATATTTTCTCAGATATTATATGTCGGCCTTTTAAGTTTTCTTTGATCTGAAGTTAGCCGTATATATGAGTGCCACGGCTAAGTTTCGTCTGTGCTTACATTTCGTCACTCATGGCTCAATCGAACCTCATAATGCATAAAAAATAAATAAATAAATAAGTAGTGTTAAATTAATATGATGGTTAAATGTCCTGCCCGTTAAATACTTTTGTAAATCGTAATTAATTGAAGGGATGTATCAGATGTTATTCAATGAAAGATGAAACTAAAATTTAATATTTCAGCTACAAAAAACTACATTACTTTTAGAACATCATAATTCAAAACATAAAAACAATCTCTTTTAATTGAGAAATGCATTAATACGTACCCGTCTTTTTAATTTAGATGTTAAAAAAAATTTTATTATGGCCCAAGCAGCTTTGAATGTAAAAGATGTATTGACAATGTGAATTCCTTTAAAACGACCAGGAGAACATTCCTGTAAAGAAATTTTCCAATTATAAATATGCATAACATATGTAGATACATGTTAAATAAACAATACAGACACTTTTAATTAGGAAAACTATGAAATTAAAAAGAGTGTTTTGCTAAAAAATAATCATATTAAGAAAATTTATCAATTACACTCTTAAAGAAAATCGTATTATTATTTATGTTTTATAGAATTGTACAAAAACCTGTTAAGAATAATTGTGTTAAACTGAAAATTATGTTATTATTATTTTTTTTGTTTTTTGTTTTTTGTTTTAAAGACTACAAAATATATTATTATTAATTATGCATTACAGATAAATATTACAAAAATCATTAAGGATATTCCTGTTAACATAGAAATTATGTTTAATAAAAAAACACCACAAAACTGGCGTAGTAAAAAATATTAGTTACAAACTTTGAATAAACACCATAAAATGCAATAAACTCGCAACAATTGTTTCGGGTCGAAAAAACACATGACCCTTCATCAGGCGAATAAAGTAAGCACGAGTGCTGCAGTTAAAGCGGCAACGCACAAAATCGTTTGAAATGAAAAGAACAACTTTATAAAGTAGAAAGTAAATATAACTACTGGTGTAAGTATAATTGTACAAAAAAACAAGAAAATAAATAAATGAGTGAGATTAAACATATAACAATCTAAGGACATCAAAAATTAAACGAAAATCTAATTTACGTGAGTAATTTCCAAGCATCAGAGAAGAGTGGAGTGGAAGAAATATCATTAACAAGATTTTTCGAATTTTTAAATATGTAAAATGCTTCATGAATATCCAAATGGAAGGAACAGACAGGAGATGAAATTATGTTAGTTTTGGAAAAATGAAAACGATGACCCTGAGACCAGCAGTGGGAAGCAATACAAGATTTGGTAATCTCTTCATTACGAACATTCCGACGGTGCTCATTTATTCTGTATTTCAAACGCCTCCTAGTTAGACCAATATAACCTAAGTTGTAGGACGAACACGGAATTAAATAAATTCCAGAACGGTTTTCGGTGGGAATGGGATCCTTAAGAGAAGATAATTTAATTTTATTGACGGGTTTGTAAATAACTTTGAAACCAAACGGTGAAAGAATTTTAGAGATTTTAAAAGAGAGTGAAGAATAAAAAGGTAAAACAACTGGGATGAGACTGTGATCGTTTAATTTTGGAGCAGAACGTTTAGGATTCTTAAATTTATGTAGAGCTTTATCGATGACAGATGGGTTATAGCCACGAGAGAGAGCAAGAGATTTTAAATAATTAATTTCTTTCGAAAGATTAGACAGATCAGAACAAATGTGAAAGGCACGATAAACGTAAGTGTAAAAAGCAGACATTTTTTGTTGAGGGGCGTGGTTAGAGAGAGCATGCGGCGGCAAAGAGACTGAGAATGGTTTTCTAAAAACAGTAATTGAGAAACAATCCTTTTCTTTATTCACAAGAACGTCAAGGAAAGGCAAAGAGCAATCCTGTTCAACCTCAAAAGTGAATTGAATGCATGGGTCAATCGAATTGACGAAATAAAGTAAATTGGACAAATCGACATCAGGGGAGACAAGAACGAAAGTGTCATCCACATACCTAAACCAGTCAGGAAATTTATATACACCGAAGAGTTTTTCTTCAAAATAGTGCATATAAATGTCGCAAAGTAAAGGAGAGAGAGGACTACCCATGGCCATACCATCATTTTGGGAATAATAAGTACCATTAAAAATGAAGGCAGTTTGCCTGATACACAAATGAACTAAATTTACAAGCTCCTCAATTTCAATAGAAGAATAATGAAATTCACGTAGTCTTTTCTCTAAACAAACCAGAGCACCTTGAACCGGAAGATTTGTAAAAAGTGATTTGACATCTAAAGAAATCATATTATAGTTAGACGGAGAGATGCATTTAAGTTTGTCCACAAAATCATACGAGTTTTTTACAGTATGAAGATTAGTAGTAGTTAGATGAGAAAGAGAGTTTGAAAGAAATCGAGCAAGATTATAAGAAGCCGTACCAATATTAGACACAATAGGCCGAAAGCACAGAGTGCGTTTATGAACTTTCGGAAGTGCATAAAAATCTCTAAAATTCTTTCACCGTTTGGTTTCAAAGTTATTTAGAAACCCGTCAATAAAATTAAATTATCTTCTCTTAATGATCCCATTCCCACCGAAAACCGTTCTGGAATTTATTTAATTCCGTGTTCGTCCTACTACTTAGGTTATATTGGTCAAACTAGGAGGCATTTGAAATACAGAATAAATGAGCACCGTCGGAATGTTCGTAATGAAGAGATTACCAAATCTTCTATTGCTTCTATTGCTTCTATTGCTAAAATATCTATACATATAAAAAAGTACTAACACTCACTCACTCAATCACTCACTGACTCATCAACGCACAGCAAAATATACTGGAGCCACTGACTCGAAACTGGGTCAGATTATAGAACATATAGTGTAAGCACCCCTTAAGAAGCGATTTTGCGAAATTCCCTCCCCAAGGGGGTGTAGGGGGAAAAAATGTGATTTCACAAAAACCTTCATATCTCAAAGAAAAAAACAGATATCCGTAAAAGTTTTGCTTTAAAATATAGCTAATTTAATTATCTAAAATCCAATTTCTGGAATTTTAGAAGTTCGATCCCCAAGGGGGGAGAGGGAGCAAAACGTGATTTCACATGCGCAAAACGTGGTTTTACATACTCCTATATATCTCAAACAGAAAAACAGATTAATGTGAAATTTTTGCTCTAATATATAGCTAATACAAATAACTAAAATCTAATTTCTGGAATTTTCGAAATTCAGGCCCCAAGAGGGGAGGAGAGGGGTCAAAACGTGATTTGAAATAATCCTTTATATTGCAAACAGAAAAAAAAATATATGTGTAAGATATTTTTGCTCTAAAATATAGCTCCCATAAATACATAAAAACTAATTTCTTTAAATTTAGAAATTCGTCCCAGGTGGGGCGGGAAAGGAGGGGCTGTTGGGTAAAAAAATAGAAATATAGTTAGACCGTTCAAAATTGGTACAGATAGGTTTTAGAGATCTGCAAGTCAAATGAGGATGAAAGTGTAAAAGTTATTAGAAAGGTCAGAAAGGTGTGTGTGTGTGTGGGAGGAGGGGCCGAGGGGCAAAAAAATAAAAATAGAGTTAGACCGTTCAAAATTGGTGCATAAAGGTTTTTGATACCTACAAATTGATTGCGGATATTTTCAAAATTGTAAAGTTATTAGGAGGGGTGGGAGGAGGGGACGGAGGGGCAAAAAATAAAAATAGAGTTAGGTCGTTCAAAATTGGTACATAAAGGTTTTTGATACTTACAAATCGATTGCGTATATTTTCGAATTTGTAAAATTATTAGGATAGACGGAAAGGGGATGTGAAAGGGCAAAAATATATAAATAAGAGTTAGAGCGCTGAAAATTAGTGTTGTTAGGTTTTGAGGCCCGATAAATCGATTGCGGATATTTTCAAAAGTACAGAATTATTACGAAGGGCGGGAAGGGATCGGGCGCAGGGGTAAAAATAAAGAAATCCAGATAAAATGTTGGAAATTAGTATTATTAGGTTTAAAAGCCCGAGAGAACGACTGCGAGTATTTTTTAAAGTCTAAAATAATTAGGAGGGTCGGGAACATGCGAGACTTGCAGGCCTGTATGAGCTGCCGCAAGCAGTGGTGGTCCGAACCGATTATTAAACTGATGGGATTTTTTTTTTTTATGTTTTTCCCTTACGATAATATAGTGATTCATTAAGAGTGTTGAACAGAAATGCGCGCGTGCAGCGCACAGTTGCCTGCGCTGCCAAGTGTCGTGGGGACCCGTTGCGACATTTTTTCCAATCACATTTTTTTTTTCTCTTTTTTTTTTTCGCATGATAAAAATTGATGTAATTTTGAGAATTCATTAACTATAGTGTTTCATTTAAAAATAGTGACCAACGAAACGGTCGTAGCCTGCTAGTTAAAGATAAAACTTGTGAATATACACGTAAGTATCTATCACATTTGATTTACTTTCCATTAAATTAATTTTCAGAATTTAAAGGTTCCCATTAGAGGGTGGGATTGCGGGAAGCTCGCCATATTTTGAAAAATCTCATTAAAAAATACATTATAAGGGGGATTTCCCCTTAATTTTTTCACATTGCTCTAAATATTTCATCAATTTTTTTAGTTCAGTTGGATAGTATATTAATTAGTTCGAATCCTGTAATGTTCTTTATTTACTTAACTTCTATAAAAATTCTTGATTAAAAAAAAAAAAAAAAAAGGAAATATTATGCAATTATTTCAGAATACTTTTTAATTATAAATATTTGTAAAGATGATATATGAAGTGTTTATTATATCAACAAACAACTACAAAGTGTGAAGGCTAAAAATTGCAATAATTAAATGTTAAACAATTTAGGTTATTCCAGTTATTGCACGCTTTGAGTGCTCAAAATCAAATTCAAAATAAACATTAAAACAGATTAAGTAATAACATGAGCGATTCCTTCTACATTTCTGATGAAAATTTAGATTCTGAGTACTCAAGTAGTACCTGTGCTTAGTCAAGAAAAAAAAAAAAAAAAAAAAAAAAAAAGGTGAAAAAAAAAATGGGGGGGGGGAAAGAAAATAAATAAATTTCCATTTTTAACATTTGACTTTTTTTTTTTTTTTTTTAATTGTTTGATTCGTAATTGTAATTCTCAAAAAAGAAATTTGCAAAAAGTAAATTATGTAATTTCACACTTAAATTTGAAATATCCCACTTTATTTTTTGTTAACAATAAAGTGCATATGCATTATTTTGTCTTATTTTTCGTCTTTGTGTAAAGTTCATGCCTTTGTATGAGTTCTGGAGTATTGTGTATATTTTTTAGCACTGGAAACTACTTTTTTTTTTCTGCTTTTTATACGTTTATTTAATATGTTGCCATTTACATTTTTTCTCTCTGCTACATATATATATCTTATTAAGTATATTCAAAAAATTATGTATGCTTATGTGCATTATCATTATTTCTATATGGCAACGAAAATAATCAACAGACTATATAGAATGATCGTATTTATTTACTCAGCATAGCGTTTTAAAATATGAAAAAAAAAAAAAAAAGAAAGAAAGAAATTCAGCAGTTTGTATATTGCAACCAAAACATACAACTTACAATCGAATTTCAAAAATAAACTAAATACATAATGGGAGTAACTAATAGTAACTAATAATACAAATACTTATATTTGGTGGAATACAAAAAGCTCGATGCAATTTTCATCAGGTGCAATCTCGCGAAATTGTAATAATCTAACATTTTAAATATACAATACGAACACAAAACATTAAAAAAATGGAAACAGTAATATTTCATAAATATATACAAAGTAGTAAAAAGGTTAAAATGCTAACAGTAACGTTTTAATATAAACGTATACAAATGTTAACAGAAACACTAAACAAAATATCTATCACAATACTCTAGAATTCATGAAAAATATAAACTTTAATTAAGTAAAAGAAATAATTTAATAGCTAAAAAAAAAAAAAACATAATGCATACACACCTTACTGTTTGCAAACATGGAAAATTGTTAATTTTTTATACAATATTAAAAATTACCATCAGCGTCTTCGCTGTGTTTAGCCGATCTCCTCTCCTCGAGAAGGCATGATGAACCAAATTCGTATTCTGATTGGTTCAGATTTCTGAATTCACTTGCTCTAGATATCTGAAGAGGCTCTCAGCGATTGGTCACTGGTTTCGTTTAAAGACAGGAACAGCCTTCAACGCATGCCCAGAGCGTGCGATTTTGGTCTTACAGAAAATCGCTTGAGTTTTAATATAATAGATTACACCTACAGGGATGGAACACGGGCGCAGAATTCATACCACTATCGATGTAAGAAAATTTTCTACTTCTTAAATGAACGATATTATAAGTAGAGAAATTTCTTAAACGGATTCCGGTATGAATTCTGCGCCCGTGTTCCATCCCTGCACCTACAATGTACCTCAATTGTTACTTTTTACAGGCTGATCCCAAACATTTTATTTTTTCTTTAATTTGCAATTGCTGCTTTTTTTTTTCTCCTCTTCGCAAAAAAAAAAAAAAAAAAAAAGAAAAAAAAAAATTCACTGAAGTATATAAGACTCATGTTCTTTAGATATTGGAAGTTTCATGATGATTCATCAAGTGTTTTTTTTAGATATTCGACAAATCGTTGAAAAAAATCAAACGTATTCGGATTTGGTCATTTTTGGAATGACAGCTAGTTAGTTAGTTGAGTTTTACGTCGCACTAGTGCTGCGCTATGGGCAATTGGCGACGCTCTGGAACTCACCCCTAGGGGTGGTCCGGAGACATGCCATCACAATTTTGATCCTCCATTGAGGGTTTTTTGGAATGTTAGAACAATATTATTACTTTTCCTGATATTTAACCCTTAAATGCATGAATTTTTATTTTTTATAAATAACGTTTGGGATCAACCGGGAAATGGGTGTAGTTAATGTAAAAAAAATAAATAAATAAATAAATAAATAAATAGGATACACTTTAGGCTTAGTGAACTAATGTAGAACTAATTTTGCATATTGATGTATTTTTACATCACAAAAAACTCTACATTTATCTTGCATAAATTTATCAGTATATGCAAAAATATAAATATTATTCGTTACGAACAAATTTTCTTGCATGTTTTTATTATTTTTTATGTAAATAATCGTAATTCGTAACACCCGTCGAAATGAAATTGTACTCAGGTAGCACGCCAACAATGAAAATTGTCACAGATGACGAAGTAAAATGTCAAAGATTATAGTTGTGTTCGGTAACAATAAAATAGTTTTGGTAAAATTAAATTAAAAAAAAAAAAAAAAAAAAAAAAAACACTTTGCAAAGGTTGCTACATAAAGAGATATGAGGTTTTAAACATATGATGCAGATTTACACGCACTAAGCGTTCAAGAGTTAAAAATATTTGCTGTATAAATTCTAATATACACGCAAAAAATTTGAATTTTTTCACTTGTTAAACCTGAGGTTTTTTTGTTTTTTTTTTTCAAAACCAAAATAAAATAAATCATAATTTACCAGAATACCATGATACAGTAAGTACATATTACTTGGCGTGGCATATCTTAGATGGCGAAGGGGATTACTCTCAACATCGAATATAACTTTATATCCGTTTACTTGAGTCATTGGATCTCGCAAGGACTGGAGAATAAATATTATTGCCATCTTTTTCACCTCCTCGGCGGAAAATTCTTCCGGTATCCAATTATCTAACAATAAACAAATAATTAAATAATTAAATAAAGTGAAGTTTATTGTTAGATATTGCAAAATTTATTTATTTATATCATTTAATGTTACTCAAAAATTAAAGACACTTTTAAAAAGACAATAAATTAAAACTCAAAATCAAATATTAATATTATTTTAAAAAGATAATAAATTAAAAGTAAAAATCAGAAGTAAGATATTGTTTTTAAAAGACAATAAAACACATTTACGACTTTATATTTTCTTTTTTTCAGTATTACACCTTGAATTTTATATTTCTTTTCATGTCGGGAAAAAAAATGAACGTACAAATATATATATATTTTTTAATAATTAAAATAAAATTATTATTATTTTTTTTAATCTAAAGAAATGAACAGCTTTAGTATCGAACGATATTCATTATTTATACATTATGTATTATTATTATTATTTATATTTGTTAATATATTCCTAGGTATTATTTTTTAATTTTCATCCTTTCATTAATTTTTGATATTCTGTTATGTTGTAGTGAATTCTTTTATTTTGACCTTCGTTTTTTCTGGTTTTACTATGGGTGTTTCGGGCCTGTGAACAAAGAAATTCTTAGCTTTTGCTTTCTTTGTGACAGAAAAACATCCATTTTTTAGCATATTTGCATTCTACCAGGCCCTTGAAAACGTTAGAATGCAAATAATGCTTTTTTCTCATTCCAATTTCCAATAATTCATTTCGATTTTACTTTATTTCTTTTTCGGTTTGATTTGGGTAGTCTTCGCTTATGATCCGAATAACTGTTTTAATACTGAAATTAAATCATCTTTAAATTTCAAATTTTTGCACTGATAATATTGTATTACTATATTTATATTATTTCTAAGGTAATGCTGCATATAGCACTTTATTTGGAAATGAAGCTTTTTATTTACATTTTAATTATTTTTTATTTCATGATGTGAATGCACAATGTTTGCTAGTACTTAAGCAGTTTTTTAATTTTCAAAAAATTTCGAAATACATCATTTTATAGCTGCTATCTGCGCATTTTATGTATTATTATTATTATTATTAATATTATTATTATTTATAACACTATTTCAATTCTCATTCAGTGTATTACAATTCTCATTCAGTGTTTTGCAATTTAATGATCATATTGAACTACTTTTATCACTTAATTAGCAAGTTTCTAGGTATTATTTTTTAATTTTCATCCTTTCATTAATTTTTGATATTCTGTTATGTTGTAGTGAATTGTTTTAGTTTGATCTTCGTTTTTTCTGGTTTTACTATGGGTGTTTCGGGCCTGCGAACAAAGAAATTCTTAGCTTTTGCTTTCTTTGTGACAGAAAAACATCCATTTTTTAGCATATTTGCATTCTACCAGGCCCTTGAAAACGTTAGAATGCAAATAATGCTTTTTTCTCTTTCCAATTTCCAATAATTCATTTCAATTTTACTTTGTTTCTTTTTCGGTTTAATTTGGATAGTCTTCGCTTATGATCCGAATAATTGTTTTAATACTGAAATTAAATCATCTTTAAATTTCAAATTTTTCTCAAAAATTTGTCATACATACGGATAATGCGGCTCTCACTTGGTTAAAAAGTGTCAAAAATTTAAGAGGAAGATTATTCCGCTGGTCCCTTAAACTTAGTATGTTTGACTATCAAATTAAATATCAAAAAGAATCAACAAATATTTAAGCTGATATGCTATCAAGATTGCCTGTTTTGGAAAATGTGTCACACCATGTACACCTCCTTGACTTAAATGAAATTAAAGAAAACCAGAAAAAAGAAAACATAGGTATTAATAGTAAGAAAATTCTTGAAATTGAAGATGTAATTGTAATTAAAAAGAAACGTTTGTATAAGATAATAATCCCTATGTCATTAAAATTACCCCTCCTAGAGAAAACCCACACTCAATTTGGACATCCAGGAATTTATAAAATGATAAATTTAATTACACCACAGTATTATTGGCCTAATATTAATAAAGATATTGAAAATTTTGTAAAACATTGTCATACCTGTCAAATAAATAAAAAATGTAGACAAAAACGGTTTGGTTTATTACAGCAAATACCGCCAACAGATAAACCTTTTGAATGTTTGTCTTTGGACAATGTTGGTGGGTTTAACTACTATAATTCTACAAAAAAAAAATATTTGCATTACGTCGTGGACCATGCAACCCGTTATGTGTGGGGATTTCCATCAAAAAGCGTTACCCCTGAAACTTATACAAACTTTTTAAAGCAAATATTTCAAATTCAAGTACCTAAAAAATTGTTGACAGATAGAAATGTAGCATTCACTTCATCCCGTTTCAAAAATTCCTTCGAAATTACGATGTAAAACATTTATTGACAATTAGCCATCAACCGGAGACCAACAGGAAAATCGAGAGACATAATCAGACTATTGTTATGCGTTTAAAGTGTAAAGTTAATTCTTCTTCAAACAAAATTCCCTGGACAAAATTACTTGATGAAGTTTTAAATCAATATAACTTTACACCTCATTCTGTAACTCAGTTTCCACCTAGCTATTTATTATTAGAAGAATTACCATATGATCCATTATTAGTAAACAATAGTTACTATCCTTCAATTGATGAAGCTAGAAAGATAGCAAAAGAAAAAACAATACAATATCATAATAAAAACAAAGTCCGATATGATGCTCGATTTCTCCCTGTTAAATTTAAAGTTGGTGATGAAGTTATTTATGAAGAATTCCAATATCCAAATACGCGTAAGTTAAGTTCACCTTATTCAGGCCCTTATACAATTTTAAAACAAATATCTGAAGTTAATTTTGAAGTTGACAAACCCAGTCCCCATTTTAAGAGAAATTAAGGAATTGTCCATTCATCTAATTTAAGATACTATAATAATCTTCAAAAGTTCAAATTAAGTCATGAATAATTTTGGTTAGGGATCAACTCCATGCCCCATGTATTATTTATTCTCGTGATCTCCTGATCTTCACCACTGTAAAGTGATCGGAGAGCACGGGAAAACTGATTTGTTTTTGCCCTCTGTAGACATTTGCCAGTTTCCACCTTTATCCCAACTCTCGTTTTTGGAAAGGCTTGACTTCTCACAATTTCAAAGGTCAAGTTACACACAAAACAACATTTTTGGCTTGCCGATGGCTAACCAAACTCCATGTTGATACCAATGTAGTATTTAAAACAAATAATTACTAACAGAAAGTGATTAAGTTGGTTTTGTGTAAATAGTTTGTAAAAAAATGCCTAGTGATACTGGTATTCTTAGTATTGTTGTTGTTGTTGTTGTCGTGTGCCACTCGGAAATTCCGAGCCCCGGTAGTGAAACTACCGGACTCAAGGCAAGAGGGTTGCGTCTTCCGTTATAAGGAACGCCTCATAGGGAGGAAGTACGACTTCTAGTTCCATAAGCTGGTGAAAGATGGCAGCACCAGCCAAACTCGAATTTTGATCCGGATCAGAGCGAGTTTTGACCCATGTTCCGGTACCCCCAGAGGTATAATTTTTGATGGGAACTTGGAGGACTTTGCGACCACGACGGAATTTAACGTGCACCAGTCGCCATTAGCGTACACGACGGTCTTCGGCCGGCTCGAGGACCGAACCCGCAATCTTTCGATCACGAACTCGCTGCTCTTACCAACCAGGCTACCGCGGCCTGTATTCTTAGTATTAATAGTATTATTAGAGTCGGTTAAATACTATAGTGTTTATTAAATAGTTTTATGTGTCTGTTAAATGTTATATTTATGAAAAAAATATTAGTGTTAGTATTTAAATAAAGTAAAGTTTCTAGAAATTGTTTAAAAATATACTATGATATAATTGTTTTAAATATACTTTATGTTTTATTAAGAGATCTTTGTATTATTAAAAAGATACACAATGAAAAACCTTATTATCCGTAACTTACATTTCTTTGTAACATTCAAATTTGCATTTTTTTTTTTACTAATATAGATTTTGTGAAAAAAAAAAAAAAAAAAATTGCTATTTTTTTACAATGTGCTTTTAGAGTTACAGTGTTATAATTATTATTATGTTCACAAGATAGTTTACATGTTATATATGGACTGAATAAACAAGAAAATATAGACTGTAAACAAGAAAATAACAGACTTTTAACAACAATTATTTAATATCAGAGATGTTTATTATTCAAAGACATTGTCATAATAATAATGAAAAACTTTTAATGGTCAAAAGGAACTTTATGTTTTCAGAGACTTTTTTCAGAGACTCAATACAAACTAGTTTGTAAGAAAGAAATATATCTTGTCAAATATTTTAAGCCGGCAAATATGTTATGTTATAATTTTTCTTACATTATGTTATACTTTTTCTTACATTATGTTAAACTTTTCTTATGTTTGTAAACAAGTGCTGTAAACACAATTATATGTATCAAGCTGAGCACGTTGACCAATCCAACATACAAGTAAATAGATTAAAAAAAAAAAAATGATAAATGAAGGGAAAGACTATAACTCCTACTTAAAAATGATGACATAGACAAAAGTGTTTACTGAAATATCTTCTGTCTCTGAGGGACTTCCCACATACTTGTAGGCAAGTCTGGGGGAGCGTCGGCTTGGAGGAGAGGGATATGAAAGGATTAAAAGAATTCAGATTCTAAAAGTATTATTATGAATTAATATTAAGTGATATTTTAATAGCATTATCTAAGAATAAATCTTAATTTCAAGAACAACTTTGTGAGAATTATATTTTAGAGCCTAGGTAAAGTTAGTTTTCCAACAAAACACGTCGTAGCGCGGGAATCGGATTTAAGAATAAGTTTTAGAATTAAAATTATGCAATACTCGAAAGAAGCGGCAAAACATTGCGAAATACTAAATCCCAGATGTCCGGGTCAACCAATGATAAAATGTAGGCGAGATTTTAGAACAATTAATTATCCAATAAGAATTCATCTTAGGAGTTTGGCCTCACCCCAAAATAGCCATATTTAAGCACGAACACACGAAAATCGGCGCTTTTTCCATGCAAGCTTTTGCTTAATTAATCCACCTTAATAAAAGTTAATTTAACGGCCCCAGGAGAGGAATTGGATGTCTACGGATGTACATGTCAGCGTGCTCAGACTGATTGACTGTTAATAACATGCAGAATGCTTAAGTGTCTTCAATAAAGCGACTGCATAAACTATTTTGGAATATTTATTGAGTGAACTATCTTAATATGAAGTAACACTAACTAATCATCTTCTATATAAACAATTCCTTACATAAATGTATTGCATTAATGAAACGGGGGGGGGGGCAGTAGCCCCCCTCACACAGAACTAATTATCACATAAAACTCTTTCGAAGCCTAATTTGAATTTTTTAACATAGGTTATCATAACAGTACTCGTTATCTTACCTCTTAATCTCCAGAAAAGTCATGTGAGTGACAAACCAGATTTTTTCCTTTTCTTTTTTTCCCCCGCAATTTGATCGTTTTAGGGTCTTTGGCAACTTGTTATGGCAACCCGATTGCAATTTATTATTTTTAATAAACTAATCGCTATTAACAGTATACGCTATAAACCGGATTATATGTAATTTTCCCTTTTCTTATTATTTTATCTTGATTTTTCCATTATTACTTTCTTCTATATTCAATAGAAGAAAGTATTGGATTCGTAAAAATTTTCGACCTCAGGTTTTTGATCGATTTACACGTTTTGAGAGAAGTAGAAAACGATTTGACCATTTTTAGAAAATGTCTGTCTGTTTGTCTGTCAATCTCTGTGTGTGTGTGTGACAAAATTTTGTGGCAACTGTACCTCAGGAACTACTGCACACAGAAAAATAAATTGGTCACAGTGACCAGCCAAAGTGCTCAGCTGACAATACAGAATTGACTAACCAAAATAACTGACTAGCCAAAAAGTGTACTTGCTGAACTAGTCTCCAAAACTGAAAAGTGTACTTGCTGAACTAGTCACCGAGACTGAAAAGTGTACTTGTTGAACTAGTCTTCAAAACTGAAAAGTGTACTTGCTGAACTAGTCACCAAAACTGAAAAGTGTACTTGCTGAACTAGTCTCCAAAACTAAAAAGTGTACTTGCTAAACTAGTCACCAAAATACTACTCCAGACTAGGAAGGTTAATATTATTAGACAAAGAAGGCTAGTCGATAATCATAATTATCTGACCAGGAAGGTTAGTCAACAACCGCAGTTGCCAGACAAGGCAAGTTAGTCAGAATCTGCACTTGATTAAGACGGTTAGTCAGCAGCCAACAGGTATTTTACGAAGCAAGCTAGTCAATTTTCAATGAATATCTGAAGAGGCAGGATAGTCAAGACTATTTACCTGACTAATCTGTCTGGTAATATTTGAAAAGGAAAACTAGTCTATTTGACTAAACTGCCTCATAATATTTGTAGAGGAATTTTAGCCCGAAAAAAAAAAATATTTGACTAGCCTGTCTCATAATATTTGAGAGAGATTAATCAAAAAAATTTAATAGATTAAAATCCGTCATATTTTATGAGGAAGTGGCCTCATACTTGTTTGCAGGGGCTTTTGAAAAAGCATTGTTGTTAGTCTTAACCTCTTTACTTTTGTAATTTTTTAATCCCCCCTCCCCTTTTAAATGTTCAACCTTGCAAAAATATTTAAAAACTTTTCTGAAAAATATTACTTGTCCATCAACTGGAATAAAATACTCATAGCTGCCAACTTTTTCAATTTATTCCGGAATGTTGTTAACATTCGCCCTTTTCTTCATACCATATTCTTAATAGAATAATTTTCTTTGGCATGTAATTACAATTAAATATGAAGATAATTACTCCTCAAAGAATATGGTTTGAAGATAGGGCGATATACTAACAACATTCCGGAATCAATTAAAAAAGTTAGCAGCTATGAATACTGGAAATTTAACAAACTACTGAAACAAAGAATTTGCTAGTTTAATCATACTTCCCTACCTTTATTCATCATTAACGCACGCATTAATCCAACACTTTTTTATGAAGGCATTCCAAGAGGATTGTAGCGCCACATGATTTAGTCCACCTTTTATGCACATCTTCATATATGGATTTAGAAATTTATACATATTTTTTTCTCATCGGTGCTTTCATTTTATACGCTGTGGTTACAAAAATAAATGTAAACTTTTTTTTTTTTTGGTTCCTTTTTTTAATATTTAAGCCACCTGAATATATGTATATATTTTTTTAAATAATGGATTTTTTCCATCTGATTAAAATTACAGATAAGTACGAAGATACAATATGCTTTAACAATTGATACAGGTAATATAAACAATATGCACGGTATAGACGATACAATGTACTAAACTATAAATAACATCGAACTCCAAATTTCAGGTTATTTAAAGTTTTAAAATCATAAATATTAATGATATACTTTTTTTTTTTTTTTTTTTCAAGGTAAGGGTGGACATAAAATTTGCATTAAAAAACCCTATAACATATATAATAAGAATTTTTATTTTTAATCATCTCTGTAAATTTTATGCCCAGAGAAATTTTAATATATAACAATAATTTATAAGTATTTGATCATCCAAAATAACTCTCACTTACCTGATAACATTACTTTCAACATTCTTTAAATCAAGAATTTAAGTGGCTTATTTAAATAAGATTTCTCCTTCATTAAAACTATGTAATTGAAATAATACATAAAAGACAAAAATCAAGATAAAAATAATTTTATTGAAAATTATAAATGTTTCATATACGTGAAGAAGATTGCTCCATAATTTACATAAAAATTAATAATACAAAAGCACAAAAATAATTAGGTAATAAAACGGAATTTGTTTATGCCTAAAGATGGCAAGCCGCTGAAAATAGTAGGAATAGCACCATCTTTAACAATTCGTTTATTTCTTGGGACTTGATATAACTTTCCTTCTTTTTCATCAAAATAAGTTATTGTTTGTATAATTCCATCAGGTTTTAAATAGAGCTCACAAACCTTAAAAAAAAAAGAAGAAAAAAAAAAAGACATCAGGACATTACTAAGAAATACGTTATATGAGGTGTAAATTTCACCTCATTGCATAGGTTGCATTCAATTAAGAAGTTGCATATATCATAGATGGCTTCACTGGAAATCAAATAAATCAATGAGGAGACGAATTATTCTATCAAAACCTTTCTTAATCTATGCATAAATTATTATATATATATATGTGTGTGTGTGTGCGAAAACAGGGCAGTTTGGAATCGCCTAGCAGAGGCCTTCATCCTGCAGTGGGTTGATAGAGGCTGAAATTGGTAATGATGATATATATATATATTGTCATATAACACCATACTTTATAATTCGTATGATTACTTTAGAAAAGCAAGCACGAGATTTTTTTTTAAAATCGATCTGGTTTTATTGATTTTTTTTTAATTGAATTATTATTTTTTTAAATGAATATATCCCTGTTAGAACACTATTGTTAAGCATATTTGAAAGTTGACAACCATATTATAAATGCTATCGATGCATAGCAGCGCCGCCTTTCGTGCGATTGACACCAAAAGTTGATAGGCACTAATTTAGGTCAAAGTGCATCTACATATAAATTTATATATAATTCTGAACAGTAGTTCCGTAGATACAGTTGCCACAAAATTTTTGTCACATATACATACACACACAGACGGACAGACAAGACATTTTCTAAAAATGGTCAAATCGTGGTTTAACCTCTCAAAACATGTAAATCCGTCGAAAACCGGAAGTCGAAAATTTTTACAAATCCAATACTTTCTTCCATTGAACTTAAAAGAAAGAAAAAAAAAAAAAAAATCCTAATAATAATGATTAAACACTTATGTGAGTTGTGAACTTTAGATTGCAAAAATGTGCTTCAAGGTCAGTTCATTGTTTAATGCTTATATTCTGGAAAAAAAAAAAAAAGAGTATCTTTATTTATTGCATTTGTTCGACGGGAATGTTTATTTAGTATAATAATTTGGGTTGCATGGATATATATGATTCGCAATTAAACATCTGCTTTGTTTTTATTTGTTCTAGAGAAGACGATAAAGAATATTATTATTATCTGCCTTGATGGAATCAGTTTCCTAAATGTGTTTATTTTATATTGTTTTTTTTTTTTTTTTTTTTTTTTTACTTTCTTCTGTATTCAACAGAAGAAAGTATTTCAATCGTAAAAATTTTCAACATCCGCTTTTCAATGGATTTACACGTTTTGAGGGCTCCAGAACACGATATGACCATTCTTAGAAAAATATGTGTCTGTGTCTGTGTGTGTGTGACAAAAATTTTGTGGCAACGTATCTCAGGAACTACTGCAGATAACTGCATATAAATTTATATGCAGATGTACCTTGGCCTAAGTTAGTGCCTATCAACTTTTGGTGTTATTTGCTCAACAAGTGGCGCTGCTAGACCGCGATTTTCGCAATTTCAGGAAAGGCTATATCTCAGAAACTACTAAACGAATTTGCATAAATTTATATGCAGATAAACTTTGACGTAAGTTAGTGCCCACCAATATTTTTTGTGAACTGCTCAACAGTTGGTGCAGCTATACATCGACTTTCGCGTTTTCAGGGAAGGCTGTATCTAAGGTTCTGTTGTGTATAATCAAACAAAACTTGACACGTATCAACGTAGCCATTATATGACATTAAGCAGATTCAATTTGGATGCATATCAGCCAATAATTGGCGCTGGTATACTGCAATTTTCTCTGAGAACAGGATATGGCTATATCTCAACTTCTGTGCCATATAACTGTACAAAACCTGATATATGAGGTAACCAATTTGAAGAAGCATTTTTTAAGACTTTATTTATAGAGAATTAAACTGTCTTTCTTTTCTTATTATTAGTGTTAGTTTTTTCTAAAATGAAATTATCTGCATTCATTATGGTAGATAATTTTAATAAATAATAGTTTTAAGAAAATATTTTTACTGGGCGAATGAATTTTCCTATATTAAAATATAGAAGAAAGTTTTGCGGTGGTCACAACATAATAGCTTTAAATGAAATCACGACAAGTATTTCCTCTATATTTGCTTTGAAAATTTCGTTCACATAAAAGCGAGGATTGAATTTTTATTAAAAATAAAGGTATTTAAAACAACAACAACAAAAAAAAGTATGTTGTGGCCACCACAAGACTTTTTTTTTATCTTTTCTAATACAAATTCGCTCAGTACAAATAATTTATTAAAGCTCTTATTTATTTAAATTACCTACCATACTGAATGCAGACGATTTTCATCTTAGAGAAAAATTGCATTGAAAGTACAAAGAAAGACAGCTTTATTCTCTATAAATAATATATTAAAAATGCGTTTTCATAATGGTTATCTCACATATAAAATTTTGTACAGTTATACACCATAGAAGTTGAAATATAGCTTTTCTGTTCTCGGGGAAAATTGCAGTACAGCAGCACCACCTATTGGCCGATATGCATCCAAATTGAATTAGCATAATATTTGATAATGGTCTTTTCACATATCATTTATTATTATTATTGTACGCAATAGAACTTGAGATATCTCTTTTCCTTAAATTATGGAAATCGCTATATAGCACCGTCACCTATTGAATTATTGATACCAAAAGTGGATGGACAATAATTTATCTCGAGGTAGATCCACATATAAATTTATGTGTAGTAGTTTCTGAGATATAGCCTTCCCTTGAATTGTGAAAATCACTGTATAGCAGCGCCATCTTTTGAGAAATTGACATAAAAAGCTGATAAGGACTAGGTTATGTCAAGGTGCATCTACATATAAATTTATATGCAATTCTCTGCAGTAGTTCATGAGACATAGCATTCCCTTAAATTGTTGAAATCGCTAGAGACCCTGTATAATATAGTTTCCTAATATATGGTCTCTAGAAATCGCTGTATAGCAGTACCATTTCTAGATGGATGGGCACCAAAAGTTGATAGGCACTAATTTATGTCAAGGTGCATTTACATATAAATTTATATGCAATTACGTGCAGTAGTTCCAGAGTTGCAGTCGCCACAAAATTTTTGTCTCTCTGACACACACAGAGGCATATCTAATATTTTCTAAAAATAGTCAAATCGTGCTCTGGAACTTTCAATACGTGCAAATTCATCGAAAAACGGAAGTCGAAAATTTTTATGAATCTAGTACTTTCTTCTATTGAATATAGAATAAAGTAAAAAAAAAAAAAAATGTAAATTGCGAATTTTTTTCAATTTTCAGGATGTAAATACGAGGTTATACTGTATTTATTTAATTTATATATTAATAACAGTCAAAAAAGATTTATAATACTTTTCTAATTTTCATACAATTTCTACAAAAGATACATATTAGTTTCGTTGAAGAAAAGAAAACAGATCCATACAAATACGGATCTATTTTTCTGGATACGAAAAGGGAGCTCCGATACATGTCTAGCATGTGTATAATGTTTAAATTAGTTACAGAGTTATAAATATGCCTATAAATTTAGATTTATAATTGTAAAAAATATTTTGAAAGGTGAGCAGTACGATAGCTGTGAATTGCAGTCGTAGATCGAATGTGCGCTATCGAAGATAAACAAACACAGAGAGAAAAAACACACACAGAGAGAGAGAGAGAAAAGGCTGATCGTCTGTCTGTTGTTTCAGAAAGAAAATGAAAAAAGGTTTATCAATTATTCGCACCACAGAACTGGCGTTGCAAAATAATCCTTACAAAACTTTGAATAAACACCATAAAAAAAAAAAAAAAAAAAAAAAAAAAAAAATTGCAACAATTGTTTCGGGTCGAAAGAGCACACGACCCTTCGTCAGGCGACCAAAGTAGGCAAGAGTACAGCAGTCAAAGCCGTGCATTACCACTTTGACTGCTGCACTCGTGCCTACTTTGGGTGCCTGACGAAGGGTCGTGTGCTCTTTCGACCCGAAACAATTGTTGCGAGATATTTTATTTTTATGGTGTCAATTTAAAGTTTTGTAAGTATTATAATATTCATGCCCACTTAAATAAAGTATTTTAAATTACTTGTTGTAAATTATTAAAAAAATTTTATTGTTAAATTGGAAATGTTTGCCATTTATACCATTAATGATAAAGTTTACATACCTTTACCGTGTCTTGATACTATTGTGGGGGAAAAAATGTTACGTATTAATGAATTTAAATTTTTTTCTGGGGGAACTATATTTGAAAATTTATAAGTAAATCATTCATAATAACCAGTTGCAAATTACTAACATATATTTAACCCACTATATCTAAAATTAGTATATGCTGTAGCCATTACAAAATTTTCTTCTATTATTATTTAATATAATAGCACCATATATCTGTTACAAAGCACAAAGTAATTAACACAGCTTCTCACAAATAAAGATTTTACAAACTAATTTAACAAATAGATGCTGAGATACTATAACTATCTGGAAATTTACAAAGAGTAATAGTAGCGCGGCACGTCATCTAATGTACACCCAAATTGATTCGGCATAGTTTTTAAAAAGCTAGTTTGGCATAGTTTTTGGATGTATGACATACACCTTACATATCAAATTCGGTGCACATACATATCATAGAAGCTGAGATATGGCTCTCCTATAAATAGAGAAAATTGCACCATGCCAACGTCACCTGTCGGCCGATATGCGTCCAAATTAAATCAGCATAATAGTTCATAATGGCTGTTGCACATATCAAGTTTAGTGCATTTATATATCACAGAAGCTCAGTTACAGCATTTTCTTAAATGTGAAAAATTGCAACAGACTGGCATTACCTGATGACCGATATGCACAGTTGAATAAACATAGTCTTTCACAATCGACTATTTGAACATTAAGTTATGTGAAGTTCTACACAATAGAAGCTAAGATATAGTCTTTCCTTAATTGTGGGAAATTGCAGCATAGTAGCGCCACTTCTTAGATGATATGTACCAAAAGCTATTCAGCACGAATTTATGCGAAAGTGCATCCAAATATAAACTTTTGTACAATTCTGTTCATTATTTTGTGAGATACAGCACCCAAAACATAAAATTTTGATTATACACAGACAGACATCTCCTAAAAATGGTTTAATCGAGTTTAAGGAAATCTCAAATTTGTAAATGCACCAAAAGCCAGAAAAAGAAAATTTTGAAAAATCCAGTACTTCATTCTTATATATGTAGAAGAAAATCAAAATGAATTTTAAGTTGTTGTGGAAATAGAGTATACAACTAAATGTTTGCAAGAATTACTTAATTTATAGAGCATAGTTAAAAGAAAAAAAAAATGTTGTTTAAATTGACATACCAAATAGTTTTAAAATTTAAATGTGTTAAGAATGAAACAAATAACATGAAATTAAGTACATATTTTTAACAAGATATCTTTTGTTTATCACGAATACTTAATATGCTGCGCATGAACAATTTGATTTTGAATCGAGAATACAGTATCTAATAATTTAAACTCATATTATTTTTGATTAAATTTGTTTTGGACATATATATATATATATATATATATATATGATATCAAATTTTTAATAACTAAAAATATCAACCTTTTACTACAATCATCAATCATTTGAATGAAACAAATAACATGAAGTTGAATATATATATATATATTTATTTACCAAGATATTTATTATTTATCGATAATAATTAATATTGTATACAAGAACAATTTGACTTTAAATTGAGAACAGAATATAATATGCAATATTAAATTCATATTATTTTTGCTAAAAGTTGTTTTGAAAAAAATTGGTGTAAAACATTTAATAATAAAAAAGTCATTTTTTTATTACATACTAGCCGCCTTCGGCGACCAGCTGGTTCGCGATCCCTAAAAAATCCGACTTTACGAAACTCCCGCTCGGTGGCGCCTGCGGCGCCTTTTTCCCGTTTCAGGTCTAATAACAGCTTATTGATATATCGTGAAAATAGCTTATTGAAATCGCAGTAAATTCCCGCTCGGTAGCGCCTTCGCGCCCTCTTCCCTTTTCAATATCTGAAACAGGCTGTTCGCTCACCATGTTATGATCTTTCAAATTTTTGACTTTAGCTAAGTCCCGCTCGGTGGCGCCTTATCCCCGTTTTAGGACTTACAATACCTTCCTCGCTCATTAGAATTTGAAATATTGAAAATTTAAAATATTACAGCGCCATCTGGCGGTATAAATTTCTGTAATATATTGTTCAATTTCCAAATCAACAAAGCTTTCAAATGATGTATTACTTATGAAATTATTTTAATTAGTAGCTGAGATACAAAAGAAAACCTAATCAGGACACCTTAAAACGTGTAAATCAGGTGAAATCTCGAATTCCACTTTCGATTTGATAATATAAAAGTATTTCAAAATGTCTTTCGAATGAAGTATTAAAAATAATTTAATCATAATTAGAATTTGAAATACACGTATTAGAATATTAGAATAAAATTTTATTTGCAATTAAATGTAAATTAAAATGTATTTTTTTTTCTTTTATTCTGCGAAATTTCTTTCAGTAATCCCCGAAACTTGCATAATTCCGTGCTATATAACGTTAAAATCCTTAGTACGGTATATGAGCAGAAATTCGAATTCGAAACTCTGCAAAATATTAAAGAGTAAAGGTGTTCTGGGTATTCCGTTGTTTTCTCCGAAACTCCCGTTCCTTTTCTACATCTTTGCCCCTTCGCTCCCCCCCCCCTTTCCGCCGATAATAATAATTTTACACTCGAAAATATTCGCATTTGAAATACTGCAAAGTATAAAAGAAAACTTAATCTTTTTCCAATAAATACGTCATTTTTTTATTTATTCATATATTTTCATGAAAATTGAACAGTAGCTTTATAATATGCTGTCTAGGCGAAATATTAATTCAAATGTAACGTGAATGAGAATTTGAAAAAGGTTGAAAATTGCAATTTTTATCCCCACTATGAAGCACGTGATATCTTAATTGGTTACATTCATTTCCTTTTTTATCGCAGACCGTTGTCTCCATGTGTTTTGTTTCCGATCGAGACAGCTTAGAAAATCGTCTGCTGATAGAAAGTTTCTTTTTCTCGGTCATTTTTCCATCGACATGGGTCGACATTTTAATTAATATCTCCGCAACTAATTAAAATTTTTAAATTCTGTTTTCACTATCAACTCGGGCTCGGGAAGGCTTCTGAGCACACGTATGTCAAATTTTATACTTCTGCGTTCAGTAGGGGCTGAACGTATAGATGCTCAGACAGACAGACAGACATCTTTTATTATTATAGACTATTATCAACCATTTGCCAAAATTATTTAAATTAAAAAAATTATTTATTTAGAACAGGAATTAAAAATAAATAAATAAATAAATAATAACAGATAAACGAGAAACCTTTAATTTTTTTTAATTTATCTCATTAAAAAGTTTAAATATAAAAAAAAAGTATTAATATTATTTTTTATTGTTCTAAGATAGATATAATGTTGCAAACGATAATTTAAAAAACATACCTTAAAATTCGGATTTCTTTCAAAATCCCCATGGATAGCATTTTTCTATATCTTTCTTAAATTGACGTCCTTTGGAAATCCAAATACCTTCTGAACCATCTTTAGGGGAAAATAAATCATTATTATTCTGTGTATAAAAATATTAATATGAGCTTAACGTTAAAAGTGTATGTAAACAACTATAGCTTAGACAAATATACTTACTTTTATAATACAACGATACGTAAAACTAGATTTAAAATAACGTGTTTTAAATTTTATACATTTTAAACAACTTTATAAATTAGAACAAATTCTAATTACGATTCATATTGTTAAAAGATTGCCGAAGCTTTAGAATTCTACAAATTTACAATTTACTATTCTTACAAAGCTTACAATAAAATAAAGTATTTAGCACTTACTTTTGGCTGTAAACTCGATTCGCTGATTCTGATTACTAAAAAATCTCTCGTTCTCTTTCTAAAATGAAAATCACTCCAACGGCATTTGCACTATCCCGCCAAATGCGATGAGTTTATTGTTTATTTTTTGATTTCGGTTGACTAACTCAAGTTGTCAGAAGGAGACAAAAAATAAATAAACAAATAAAAAAAATAATTAAAGAAAGAAAAAAATAATAATGCTGAGCTTTTGGACTAGCCAGACAAATTTTTCTTAGTCAATTGACAAAATAGGAATAATTTATTTTTATTCTTTCATCTGACTAACCGGTCAAATTTGAGGAAAATGAAAACTGTACCTGGGAAATTAGTCATCTGACAAGTTTTAGAGCCAAAACGGATCATCAGACGAAACACATTAAAGATACATGGTAAAATAAAACGACTTTTGTGTCTCATGACTAAATGGGATTGTCAGGTAGTGTTTTGATTGTTTAAAATTTTGCGTAATTTTGTGCAAGTTTGTCAATGTACTTGACAAACGTTTAGTGTCACAAAGATGGCACGTCTCTTGACAAGTTTCGATTTTTCATTTTTCTGTGTGTGCCCAGAATTTCATATAAATTGGTATGTAGTTGCATCTTGACATAAATTAGTGCCTATCAACTTTTGTTAAAATTGTCTTACAGGTTGCGTTGCCATCCCGCTTTTTCTAAATTTTTAACATTGACAAAATTTTGCATAAATGTGCATAAAGAGAATCATTTTTTAGTAATCATTATGAAATTTACAAGAATTATTTATAATAGAGATAGTCAACTGCGAAAATTTTTTTGTATGTGTAGGAGCCTCGTCAACCCCCCTGGGGGAAGGAAGTCCCCCCTCAAGGGGAGTAAATTTTCAAAATGAGTATCTTTCGAAAGTTCTCGTCAGTGCCTTTAAAACGAATGGATGAACTATAAATCTGTGATAATTTAAAACAAAGTTATCGATTTTTTTTACTTTTAACGACAAAAACTTAGAAAAAAAAATCTTTTTTTTTTTTCCTTTTTTTAAACGAAATTTAACCAAACTTGGTATTGAGTTGGCCCCTGACATAAACTGGGGCTGATTAGATTTAAGTATCAATCATTCAACAGGTGGCGCTGTGATCGTATTTTTTCTAAATTTTTAACATGGCAGTATTTAGGGCAAAATTTCGTATAAATGTACATAGTGAGAGTTATTCTTAACCTGTGATTGTAAAATTAATTATTGATAATAGTAGTAGTTAATTAGGGGAAAAAAAATTGTGCATGTGGGGGCAACGCTCCCCCCCCCTGGGGAGAAGTACTCCCCGGGGGGGGGGAACTTTTAACAAAAAAAAAATATATATATATATATATCTTTTTTTTTTTAATGTCACTGAGTGAATTTGTATAGGAAAATATATAAGAAAGTCTTGTGGTGGCCACAACACACTAGTTTTTTAATAATCATTATGAAATTTAAAAGAAGTGTTTGTAATAGAGATAGTCAACTGGGAAAAGAAATAATTGTGGTTGTAGGAGCCTCACCTACCCCCTGGGGGGGGGTCCCCCCTCGAGAGGAGTAAATTTTCATGATGGGTATCTTTTAAAAGAGCTCGCCAATTCCTTTATAGCGAAGGGTTGAATCTTTTTTTTTTTTAATGTAATATTGAGAACAAAATTTACCTTTTTTTTTTTTTTGATTATTTAGTGTTATACTACTTCTCTAATATGGAAATCGTCTGCATTATCATCGAAGATATTTTTTTTAAATAATAATTTTAATAAATTATTTTTACTGACATGACAGAATTTGTATAGGAAAATATAGAAGAAAGTCATGTGGTGGCCACAACGTACTAGTTTGTTACTGATTTTGTTCAAGTATGACTTCTAGCATTAAAGATTCAGCGAAAATGGTTGTTAGTGTTTGCTGAAAGAGGAAGTTTGAATAATTGTAACGAATGATAGGCCAGTTTTTTGAACAGAAGGTATTATATTCTGTGATTGCTGCAGTGCATTATTCCATGCAATTTTCTTTTAGCGAAACAGCTTAATTTTAAATGTTTGTTTTATTAATGTTAAAAACGCTTTAATTTATTTCTGTGCATCTCAAAAGAGACGTCATTTTGAAAAGCTCTTTTTCGTCTTATTTACGTTGTGACCCATGGCAACTGTTTCCAAAAACGGTATTTCGTCATAATCGCCAAAACAATATCGTTAAAAATGTGTCTTGTATCAATATTCAGCTATTCCATAAGAAGAAACAGGCCTAGGACACTAGTGCAGTCAATCGGTCTTATTCCCAAAACACCAACACCAAAGGAAGAAACACAGTACGAATTCATTCGATTGTGAATAATACACACAGATTTTGTTTATACGTACTCATAATCTTGTTTATACGTACTCATAATCATGTTATACTTACACTGCAAAATATAGGTTCTTAAAAATAAGTATATATTGTCTTAAAATAGCTCCGAAACAATATATACTTAAATTTGAAAACTCATGTACTCATTTTTGAGTACATTGACATGTCAAACATGAGGATATTGGGATTCTTATAGGTCAATTCCAATTTTGAGCATGTCAATATACTCAAAAATAAGTATATGGGTTTTCAAATTTAAGTATATATTGTTTCGGGGCTTTTTGAGACAATATATACTTATGTTTGAGAACCTATTTTTTAAAGTGTAAGTATTAAACATACGCACTTTTCTTTCAATGATTTAAAAATAAAAATATATAAAATTCGAATTAAAGCAGATTATGTGTAATTGTAGTGCAAGCTAAAGAAAATGAACTATATACAGTACAGCGAAATAAAAAAATTGAAAATGGTAGAAGTTCCACATACCTAATTTTACAAGAACAATAGCGCAGCCATCTTGGCATCTGTATGGGAGGAATGTGACAATCTTGTTTTTTGTTGTTATGGCGATGTTTTCAAAATGGAAATCTTTGAATATAGTTTTGTAATGTTTCCAAAAAATTGCAGCAGATTTCAACTGTGTGAAAGCTTTTTTAGCATTGAATTTCCTGCACCTCAGGAATTGTAGCAAATAATCTTCATCAAATGTCATGTCGCAAAAAATTTTGTCACCTATAAAAGATAATGTTTAATATCATTTTTGCAATCGTTTTAAAATAATTCAATATTTATATTTGTGATATATCGTAATGTTGCAACAGAAAAATGTATAATTTCACACTGAAAATATTGTTTTATAGAGTTGTGATACCTCACATTTGCATCTAAATAAAACAGAGTTGCCGAAAAGTCTAGATTTCTGGCAGTTAATAACGATGGTAAAAACGCCCTAGAACGCAGTGACAAGTGTTGCATTTCGGCCGAATATTGTCTCCGTAGCACCTTCGACATTAACAAATGAGAGAGACATCTATATTCTTCACCTTCCCATAAAATCATTGGAAGTGAGAGGCATACCTGCCAACATTCTAATTAATATTCCGTAACATTGTTAGCACTGTCCCTTTTACCGCACCACTTTATTTTTAGAGCAATGCAATTACGGTTGAATAAGAAGAAAATGTACTGTAAAAAATTACTAGTGTAGAGCTTAGACTCTTTTTTGTTTCACACAAACTCTCAAATTTATCCAATTTTCCTCCCCCCCCCCCCCAACAAACCGCAAACCATCTTGCTATATCCATATAGGACTTAAAGTTTAATTTAAAGATTTACATCTCAAAACATTACATTTTTGGAGTATTTACTTTCTATGGAAATTTTAAAAACCTTTAGACCCTTTTCTGTTTTCCGATGAATCTTCCGATGAATAACCACATCTGGTTATCTCTCTCTACTTTCTTTAATGTAGGTATTCTTTGGTGAAATTTACAGCACTTTATTATGTAAAACTGAGTGAAATTTTAAATGTTCTTTAAAATTTCAATCACGTGTTGATTTACGAAAGGCGTGAAATTTACAGAACCAAGATTTGACAGTTGTTCTATAGTGCAACCATGATTCGTAACACTAGCAGGGAGGACGAGTCTAAAAGCTAGAAGGGGCGCTAAATTGACAGATTGGTTGGAATTTAGTAAACATCCAGTTATTTGGTCTTTCTTATCGCACATTTCCTTTCGACCAGATGACAATCACCCCTATTTTAACACTGGACTCGTTGAGTCAGCACTTGCGCAGAGGCTTCCATGGTTTTAAGAAATGTGGTTGAAAAATACCTGTAATTGTTTTTTTCTTCCTTACATTTTATTTCAATAGAAAAAGCACATTTCTAAGAATTTCCCAAATGTAAAGCAAATGTAATGCACATTATCTTTAATATGGAAAGAAAAAATTACACATATTACTATGTATTTAAAACACATTTCATATTTCAACCCAGCTGCAAAAGCAAAAAACTCTTACTGTATCCACATACTTAAAGTTTAATTAATTAATTAATTAATTTATTATTATTATTATTATTATTTTTTTTTTTTAAACATTGAGTTTATGGAGCATTTACTTTTCATAAACATTTTAAAAAACTTTTAATCCCATTTGTCTTTTTTTCCGATGAATCCTTGCGTCTTATATCTCGCTGCTCTCTTTAACCCTTTGGGTACATTTGACGAGTGAGACTCGTCATCTGCTTACGTAGACTAAGTTACGGTGGACGAGTCTGACTCGTCATCTAAATTTAAGAAGTAGGCGATGATGTTTGCGGCACCCCCGCCAGTGGGCGTTGATCGCAAACAGTTGCATGACGTTTGTTTATGATATCTTACAACCATACTTATATCTTCAATATTCTAAATAAAATGCATTACTTTCACATATTAACACTTTCGCGACCGCTGACGTAGATTCACATCATATGAAAATCTGTAACTCCACCAGTGGGCGTTTCTTTTGCAGTTTGTATGCTATTTTTTTCTTAAAAATATAAAATCAATATTCACAATTTTACAATGAAATGTACTATGGATACAAATACTTTGATTAGAAAGAATAAAATTATAATGTGTATATCCATTTGCAATATAAATGTGAATACAGAAATGTTGTTTTGAAATATTGTAACATGGGAGAATAATGCCCACAGGCGGACCATACTGTCAAAAATTCAAAATCATGCGGTCACGAAAGTGTTAATCCATATAGCGACAAGACAAATTAATTCCGTCCCATGGGCATAAATATCTTCAAATAATTCAGTACTCAAAGTGTTAATGTGTATTTCTTTTTTTTCTTTTTTCTTTTTTTTTTTTTTTTTTTTTTTTTTTTTTTGATCGCATTTAAAGCACTTTATTCTGTACAACTGCGAGAAATTCTAAAATGCTTCTAAAAATTTCAATCGTTTTTTACTTCCTTAAACAAAGCATAAGGAAGTATTGTAATCCCGATTTACGAAATGGATTTTCTATCTCGCATAGCTCAAAAACGAATCATCTTAGAATGTTGCGAATTTATATGAGTGAATGTCATGATGTCTATAGTTGTATACTTGCAAATTTCGTCTTAAGAGCGGACAATACCTAATCTCGCCGGCAGCCTTGGCCCATGTTATTCTATGGGAAAATTTGATTACATAATTACTCATTACCTAATGTATATTTTTCAATTCTGTTTTCACATTTAGAAAATTCATAAGCGTTAAATTAGTACTTGTTTTCTAAAAATTGATTTTTTAAAATTTTAGTATTCCATTTTGCGACTAGAAAATGAGAAAAATGCTTTTTGTGAAAAATCGCATTTTTGAACTCAAAATTAAAATGTAAAAATTAAAAAAAAAAAAAAAAAAAATGAATTTTTCAAAAATGAGTACTCATTTAACGGTTATGAATTTTCTGACTGCGAAAAGAGAATAAAAAAATATACATTAGGTAATGTGTAATTGTCGCAACAAATTTTCCCTTGAATAACGTTGGCCACGGCTGTCCGCGGGATTAGGTATTGTCCCCTCTTAATACGATCTCTCGTTGTAGAGATATCAGACGTCTATATGTGTGTTGGTGTATATCTTGCATAACTCAAAAACGGTTGGACGTAGAACGTTGCAAATTGGTATATAAATTTGTTATAACATCTAGTTGTGCCCCTCCCCTTTTCGTCTCATTTAGACTTTCCGTTTTGGAGATATTTACGAAAATTATATTCATAATGGCCAAATATACAATGGTTTTGGCCATTATATACTATGACCTACTCTCATAGAGATTTCAAAATAAGTTAATTAATGAATATTCAGCTGGTAAATAATGCCTGTAATTTTATTTGTATAGAGGTTGCCGACATTTTTGCGTGCATAAAGTTATTCTAAAAGCCATAAACAGGTTTTAGTCTACGAATGCACTTTAATGAATATTCAGCACGTAGATAGAGCACTTAATGATGTTCTTTCGAAAGTTGCCGACATTTTTGAGTGTAGAAAGTAATTTTTTTATATATAAGCAGTTTCTAGTCGACGAATGCCATTTATTTTCTTTTAGTCTTGTTTGTCATTTAAAGATTTTTTGAAGAATTTAGTTCAGCGCTCGCTATAAATCAATGAATCTTTCCGGAAAATTCCAGAATACTGTTCTCATTGAAGCTAGAGCTTACAAACTTTGGCATCCCTAAACTACATTTTTTTTCGCCAAATTCGGTCGCCAAGTCTCCAAATTCGACACAAAATCACCAAACTAGATGCCAAGACAAGAATTAGCATTGTCTTCAAACGCGGCGACTTAGAGAGATTAGAGATCAAATTTGGCGGCAAATATTGTTTCTAGATAGCCAGAATTATTAAATCTTTTCTTAATTTTAACTGAATTAATTGTTTTGGAGAAAAGTATCGTTTTTCGCCCCTAATTTTCTGCAAAGAGAACAAAAGTAGGTCACCTATACTTGATGGTTTTCATTAAACTCTAAGCTATGAATTTCTCAATGAGAGATTCTGTAATAAGCCATTCCTGAAAAAAAAAAACTAGTACACTTGTTTGTTGGTATATATAATCCTATTAACATGACTTTTGTAGTTAGAGTAGCAGTTTTTTTTTTTTTTCTTTTCTTTCGAGGTTGTAACGTGCCTATTTATTTACTAATCAGTTACCTCACACAAATATGTCAGTGTTTTCATATCAATATGTATCTCCCAATGGGTGTATGAGAAAGTCATGTGGCCACATCAGATTTCTTTTTTTTTTTTACTTTCCGAACACTATAGTGAGGAAAGTATTGTAATCATGTCAAAAATCCGAAGTTGAGATTTTGATGTTTCTATACGTTTCGAGGTCCAATGAGGCCGTTTTCACTATTTTTGCGTTGATGTATGTATGTGTGTGTGTATGTATGTTAGTATGTATGTGTGTATGTGTGTGAGTGAACACGCTAGAGTCTAAACGCTTTGTTCGAATAAGCTGAAAGTTGGTACGCATATTGTAAGTCACCATAGTACGAACCCTATTGATTTTGGTGAATCTAGCACTTATAGTTTTTTTTACAGGGACACGAAGAAAAATTCTTTATCACTATGGTCTATGGGACCAAAATCTTAAAAGTGCGATAGCATCTAAACGCCTTCTTCAATTGAGCAAAAAATTTATACACATATTATAGGTCACAGTTACTCAATCTGTATAGAGTTTGGAGAATCTGGCACTTACAGTTTTTTTACAGGGGCACAAAGAAAAATTCTTTATCATTATGGCCTATGGGGCCAAATTTTTAAAAGTGCGATAGCGTCTAAACGCTTATTTAATCTGAACAAAAAATTTGTAAACATGTTATAGGTCACAGTCGCACGAACTGTATATATTTTAGTGAATTTAGCATTTACAGTTTTTTTACAGGGACACAAAGAAAAATTCTTTATCATTATGGCCTGTGGGACCAACTTTTTACTTTCTTCTATATTCAATAGAAGAAAGTATTGGATTCATAAAAATTTTCGACCTCGGATTTTTGATGGATTTATACGTTTTGAGAGCTGTAGAACACGATTTGACATTTTTTAGAAAATGTCTGATGTCAGTCTCTGCGTGTGTGTGACAAACTTTTGTGGCAACTGTATCTAAAGACCTACTTCACAGAATTTCATACAAATTGGTATGTAGTTACACCTTGACATAAATTAGTGCCTGTCAACTTTTGGTAAAAATTGTATTACAGGTTGCGTTGCCATCCCGCTTTTTCTAAATTTTTAACATGGTGGTATAGTAAAAAATTTTGTATAAATGTCCATAAAGAGAATTGTTTTTTACTAATCATTATGAAATTTACCAGAATTATTTATAATAGAAATAGTCAACTGGGAATTTTTTTTTTTTATGTGTAGGAGCCTCGCCACCCCCCCACCCCCCCCCTCTGGGGGGAAGTCCCCCCTCAAGGGGAGTAAATTTTCCTGATGGGTATCTTTCAAAAGAGCTCGCCAGTACCTTTAAAACGAATGGTTGAACCATAGATCTGCGATAATTTAAAATGAAGTTATCGATTTTTTTTTTACTTTTAACAAAAAAAAAAAAAAAAACTTAGAAAAAAAAATTGGAATTTTTTTTTATTGAGAAAAAATGGACATTTTTTGAATATTTGGTGTTATACGACTTCTCTAATATGGAAACCATCTGCATTAGCATGGAAGATAATTTTTTTAAATAGTAATTGTAATAAATTATTTTTAATTAGTGAATTTGTATAGGAAAATATAGAAGAAAGTCATGTGGTGGCCGCAACATACTAGTTAAAAGTGCGATAGCATCTAAACGCCTTATTCAATTGAGCTGAAAATTTATATGAATATTATAAATCACTGTTGCACTAACTATAAGCATTTTGGTGAATCTAGAATTTATAGGTTTTTTACAGGAACACAAGGAAAATTCTTTATCGTTATGATCTATGGGCTCAAAGTTCAGTAGCGTTAAATAAAACATCGTGTAATATATGGAGAAAAATACTCAAAGACTCGATTATGGTTTTATCTCTTTTGTTTGTTTAACAACTCCTCTTTCTTTACTTTATCTATACAAATCTGTTAATTACTCAATGTTCGGAAAGTAGAGTGGAGTCACTCCAGACTTTTTTTTTCTTTTTTTTTTTTTTAATGCTTTGATTTTACTGCACAAGGATTTGGCGATTGTGTACAGCGTATTTCAAAACAGAGAGCGCATTTCTAAAAATAAACTTAATATAAAGTAAATTTAATGCACAGAAGTATTAGTAGGGAAAACAAAAGTCACATATTTTTATATTCTACTATTTATAACACATTTCAGATTTCAACAAGCTTCATTGGCAAAATATCTTACTATATTCATATGTTTATAGTTATTTTGATTCATTTTATTTACTTTTTTTTCCAAAACGTATTGATAAGGAGGTATTTACTTTCTACAAATTCTCTTAAAACTTTTAGACCCTTTTGCCTGTTTTCCGGTGTATCCTTGAGTTCCACCTCTGCTTTTCTCTGGAAAAAATCTGGGAGATATCCCATTTCAAATGGGAGTATCTCTTTGCCCATTTCGGCAGTTTTTGGATCTCTTTGGAACATCTCACAATCACAACTAAAACTTAGAATGAATCTGAAAAATAAATAAATCAATAAATCAATAAATTAGAAACAAAAAATCGAAATTTTCATGTTACAGTTTTTAGTTATTTCTTTACACTGATTATGCATTGTCGAACAACTATGGGAAAGTGTTTTAAATTTATGAATTATGCATAATTTTATTTTACATATATATATATATATATTTACTATAATATGAATTTATCTTACACGCATGCATTAATTAAATTAAAATTATCATTTATCTTTTCTATAATTCCATCTTGAATTTTTGTTTTACCTTGTTAGGACGGAGGATCCGGAGTTTTAATCTGGAATTTTTGGAGACAAGTTTTGTGTAACACCAGAATAAATCAGAAATATCAGTTCTATTTAATGATTTTTTTTTTCCGACTACGTGAAAATAATGCCGGGACCGGGAGTCGAACCCCAGATCTTTGACTTACAAGGTCAAGGCTCTACCAATTGAGATTTCCAGGCCGACAAAGGTTGTCTTAGTGAGTAATGCTGACCGGTTGTCGCCCTAAATATCTCAATTGATAGAGCCTTGACCCTGTAAGTCAAAGATCCGGGGTTCGACTCTCGGTCCAGGCATTATTTTCACTCATTCGGAATAATAATAATAATAATAATAATAATAATAATAATAATAATAAATTCATAAAATATGATTTTCTTCCAATCAGTTGATTGTGATTTTAATAAAAATCAGTTCTATTGTTAAAAATTTGGTACCAAATGAAAGGGGAGACTTTTCTGAATCCAGAGCTGCAAACAGGCTTTTGATACGATTGTTAGATTTTTTTTAACTAACTAAAGTATGAAAATTAGGTGGCAGCACTTCATTTTAATTCATTTCAGTCATTTTAAAAAGTATGTGGCCTGGTTTTAAAGTCAAAAAATGAGATTTAAAAAAAAAAAAGTAAAAAGGAGAGAGAGATATAAAAAATAAATTAAAAATTTAAATTTAAATTTGAAAATTGAAAATAAAACTTTTATAGATTGAAATAAATATTCCTCTGTACTAAACTAAATTCTGTCTTTAACATAATTTTTAATTTCTATTTATTTATTTATTTTTCGAAAATAAAATATTTTTTAATTTTGCGTGAATATTGATAAAATGTAAAACTTAGTTACGCTAAGAAATTTTGTACTATTTTTTTCCCCACTATAATACGAATTTATTTTACACACGTACGTTAATTAAATTAAACTTTTCGTTTATATTTTCTATAATTCTATCTTGTACGTAAAATCGTATTTATAATTTATGTGGAATTGCTTTTTAGTATAATAAGAAAATTTCTTATACACCTGTAAATATACTCCACAGCTTTTCACAAGATACAAATATAACTAGTTATACTTTAATGCAGGAAAGTGTTTTTTCCTAATTTACTAAAGAGGGGACTTTTATTTTATTTATTTATTTATTTTAACAAGATTTAACTGCACGCCTTGCACACCAATGCCTGCGATATCTTACCTAGAAGGTTTTGCCCATTTGACTGGCTGCAATATTTAACCCCTTAACTCTTTCTTTCTTTCTTTCTTTTCATTTTTTTTTTTTTTTTTTTTTTTTCACTTTACATTTCAACTCACACCAATATTACTGCATGATAATATTCATGTTACTTAACCTTTGAAGAGACATGTTGTTCTGTCGAAAATTAATGCAAATAAATACTTTGGAATAATACCAGTGTCAGTTTGTACACACTGCTACTGAAGTAATGCCCGTACGCTGTACGGGCAAAACAGTTAAATGGATTTTCAAACAATGGGCTCTTCCCAGCATCGTCTGCTCAATCACGGATGTTTGAATAACGTAAAATCGAATTCCGATAGTCGAATTCAATTAAATATTGCTCTAAAGAACAAAAGTGTTAATATTTAATATAAAATAAAATAAAAGTGATATTGTGCATTTTTAAACAGTAAAATAATTGTATTTGTAAATTTAATAATTTTCAAAAAAAAAAAAAAAAAACACTTTATGTGTTTATTTAGTTTTACCTGTAAGAATCGATTTTTGTATGTTGTAGTGTAACTGTAACATTAACTGATCTAGCAATAAATAATAGCTTGTTCTTGTGGAATGTTTATGGATTATAATTTGAAATTTTAAAATGTTTTCAATTAAATTTAATTGCATAAATGTGTTAAAACAAGCTAATTAACTTAGTTACTGGTCTAAATGGTTTTACACCGTATAATGTTGCACTGTCAATGATTTAAGTACCAAAAATCAAAGTATTTAACATGTTCTCCATGAACATCAATAATAAATATAAACTAAATAATGATTGTAAATGTATACAGCAAACAATATATTATGAATAATGACATAAAATCAATTAAAAATGATGATGTATAAAAAAAATAACGCAGATTAAATATAAACCGCCAGTTTGCAATTTGTCGATTTTCTTTCTCGATCCACGTGCGATAAACTGCCGAATTATGTTCAAAACTTTTATCTAAATTAGAGGAAATCTTAAAGAATACTTAAAATAATTATTTAAAAAAATAATTTAATAATATAATAAAAGTATTATAGTGAAGATATCTTCTTCGAGTTGGCGGGAAAATTCAAACAGCGACAACGGGGTAGGTCACAGTAACCCTAAAATTCAAAACTATATGTAATCGTTCGAAATGAGATCTTGAGCTATTTCAATGGATTTTCGTTCTTTATCTTAGTTTTTCTTTATAAAGTAATGTAAAAAAATTGTGATTTAAATTTTTTTGGAAATACAGCTAAATATAGTGACCGACAAAATGCGGGCAAATCTCACGATAATTTCTTATTTATTTTAAACAATATATATGTATAAAAACAGTAATTAAAATATGATATTATTATCAACGTATTAATTATAACCAATCATCACATTAAAAGTGTGCAATGTTAAAGTAATCTTATTACACCCAAACGAACTTTCAAGATATTTTTTTGTGATTAAAAAAACAATGTCTTTTCTAATTAAAATAAATAAAAAATATTATATCTGAAATGAAATAGAAAATAACATATCAATAAAAGAAAAGAAAGGAAAGAAAAAGAAATTATTCCTACGGTAGATATTACTTCTATAATTTCAAAAATTCAAACTATATAACAAAATGCAACCAACATCGTTGCTTTCTTTATTCTATTTTATTTCTTAAAACAATTTTTATATATGCCACACGCACCACAAAAACTTTAAATTTTATATCTACTTTTTTTTTAAATAGCACGCGATCATGTTTTATACAAAAATTAAATCATTAAATTCATTTTTTTACTTATTTTTATTTCATTTTGAACGCGCACTTTTTATTTCCTAATTTAAAATTATTTAAAAAAAACTTTTTTGATAGTGTTTGTTTCGATATTGATTATTATTAATTTTCTTTTCTTTTTCTTTCAAAAAAAAAAGATTTTGATGAAATTCTGACAAAAGCAGAATTTAGTTTAAGACGGAGGACTGTTAGTTTTTTTTTTTTTTTTTTTTTTTTCAAATTATAACATCGCTTTAAAATTATTCAATTATATGTTCGATAAATTTTAGATTTCGATAAATGTCCAACTATCGAAAAATGACACCACAAAACCCCCAAATTGAGACTAATAGTCCTCAGTCCTAATAAATAAATAAATAATCATCTGTTGTGTTTTATATAAAATAAGTTTATTTCACATCTCTGGACAGTACCATTTTTGCAGTTTTTTTTTAACGTGGGAAAAATAATTTCACCGATTTTAATACAATAGAAAAAAGTTTTGCTGTCAATTGCTAGTTATTATCTCTCTCTCTCTCTCTATTTTTTTTGTAAGCAAGTTATACAATGCATTATTTTCTGCTGCATTTGGAATTTTGAATTAATAGATAATTAAGATTTTGAAACAATATTTAGCAATCGCAGATAATACTTTAATTGAATCCGCATGTTTCGGGAAGATTAAAAACCGCTTAACATCTGATTGATAGTGAAATGGATATAAACAGATGGCTACTTCAAACAATGGAGATTACAAAAACAATAGAAATTATTAAAAGAAAGTTATTTATATTCAATTGTTTTCAAAATATATAATTGTTGGTGAAAATTAAGTACTAATCTCTATATTTATAGTTGCTGGCATTTGCGCATCTCTTAATACCGCTATTTTAATAAAGCCCTTTTTTTTTCCCTTCTTCGTTTTACATCACATGAAGAAATGGAAGATTTAATAATAATAAAAAAAAAAAAAAAAAAAAAAAAAAAAAGAAGAAGAAGAAGAAGTAAAAGAAAGGATTTTTCAAAATCCAAGAAAGAAAGCATACATTACAAGGTGCCTGCCTACCTTTAAAACGCAATTTTCGGTCAAAATTCAGATTTTCTATTTTTGGATTAGTATTAAAGCCAGACATTTTAACTTTCTAAATCAGTTTGAATTTTGTTTCTATCTTGCTTAGAACTTGAGTTACAGGCATTTTAATATTAGTCACTCGCCAGTTTTTGAAACCGGAAGTCATGTTTGTTTACATAAATGTTTTACTCAATATAAGCATCAAAATTTGTTACTGAACATAAAATGAATTTAAAAAAGAAAATAAAAAGCTTTAAAATAAGTCAGGAACTTATTAAAATTATTTTTTGTTCAATAGGTAAAGTCTTCTTTTTTAATCTGTTTTCTGCTTTTTCTCAAAATGAGATTTTTAGCATTTTGCTTTATCCGAAAACATCATAACTCTAAAAGTTATAATTGAAACGTTATGAAACTTTAACAAAATACTCTAGAGGAGTTGTTTTACGGATTGAACTACAACAATGAATCTAGTACTTTTTTTTTTTTTTTTTTTTTTTGTCGATAGAAGTTATGAACTGCCATGTATATTCATGACTTTTTCAGCATGTAAAAATATTATCTTCACTAAAATATTAAATAACATGGTTATAGTTTTGAGAGTAGTTCACTCCCTTAAGAACCTTTCAATAATCTAAATAAAATTTACAGAATAAAAATATCTTTATTTAAACTTGACTTATGATGTTTTATACAAAAGCTTTTTTCGCAAATTTTATGCGTATTTTGAGCCTAAATATCAAAATATTTTAAAATTTGCATATTTTTTTCAGGTTATTCACTGTTTTCTACTATATTCTAACATATAATGCACATAAACAGGCCTCCGATGGTAGGCAGGCACCTTAAAATAGTATTTCTTCAAGAGCAGTAACGGAATAACGTATGCAAATTATCTATCTCTTTATATGCAAGCAATTATACCAAAAGGTTCATCACCAAATAGTGTCAAAAATTTAAAAAACGCCAAAGGGGTCATATACTAAATCTATAATGGAAAATAGTCTAGATATTAAGAATTTATATATATATATATATATATATATATATATATATATATATATTAGGGGGACCGGAAAATAATGTCGTTTTGAATTAAAATACTGACATAGGAAATTTATCCTGGATAAAATTTAAGATATTCTTAGGTAAGTTATAAGATGGTTATTTGTAAAGTACCATGTAAACACTGTTAAACAAAAATTTCCGGTTTCATTTTATTAATTCAAAACGACATTATTTTCCGGTCCCCCTAATATATATAAAACTGCTTTTTCGCATAATATTTGATTATTATTATTATTTTATAATATTTAATGTGGTATTAAATGTTATGAATTTCAATTTGACATTGAATATGGAGTCTTTCTTAATATTTTTTTCTGCTTTTTTTTTGTGTGTGTTATGCACTATTAATATTCCTACTCAGTGAAAAGGAAAGAAATGAAGAGGCAGGCAGTGCCCCGCATGAAATTAATAAGGGAAGCAAGTCGGAGGAGGAGAAGTGTAGTGAGCGGAGCGAGCAAGGGGCAAAGCCCCCTAGTATCTATATATATATAAAAAAAAATACATTTCTTTTAAATAAATAAATAAATAATAATACCCCCCCTTTTTTTTTTTAATAATTTTAAAATTAAAATGCGGTTTTTATTTAATATCTATTGGAGTAATAATCCTACTGAACTAAAAATTACGGTGTTAGATGGATTTTTTTCTGATTCATAAGTATACCAACTTTTGTAGCGTTATCCTGCAGCTATAATTGTCTTTGATATAGATATAACAGTTTTTTTTATTTATATATATATTTATTTGTTTAGGTTTGTGTGTGCGTGCGTGTGTGTGAGAAAGATCAAAGTTTTTCATTTATTAACTTATTTTTTACTTTGTATAACACCTTTTTTTCGCACGTGCAACATTCTGTTAATACTTCGCCAATTGGTTTTTAGTTCCCCATCATACTATAGGTATGGGGAACTTAGGTAATCGTGAACATTTTCGACCTCGGTTTTTTGACTTTTCTACACGTTTTCAGGTGTGAGGAATCCGAAAATGACAAAATTTCTATGGTGTCTTGACAGACACCATAGAAATTTTGTAGGGTGTCTGTTAGTCTGTTAGTCTGTTAGTGGGTCAGTCCGTTAGTTTGTTAGTCTGTGTACACGATATCTCAAGAACAAATTGTCGCAGAGAGGTCAGATCAGTTTTAAAATATTACTTTCGACACTGGCAAGAACCCTATTCATTTGCAACATTCGAATTTAAAAACTTCGTAAGTTATTAGAAATTTACGATTTTCTTAACATGGGAGAATAGGACAAAAATTCACTTAAACGTGCATTAAATGAAAACTTTTTACTGTAAAAATGTCAGACCAGTTTTAAAATATCAGTTTTGATGCCGGAATGAACATCAGTAACTATAAATATGCTACTTTGAAAATTTCGCATGTTACTGGAAATTTACGAATTTCTTAACATGGCAGTATAGGGCGAAATTTCACATAAACGTCAATTTTGAGAGATATTTTCATCGTAAAGATGTCAGACTACTTTTGAAATATTATTTAGGACACTGGTATGAATATTAATGACTATGAATTTTCCAATATAAAGATTTCGTAAGTTATTGGAAATTTACGAATCTCTTAACATGTCAGAATAGAGCAAAATTTCACATAAACGTCAATCTTGAGGGATATTTTCAGCGTAAAGATGTCAAACCACTTTCGAAATATTATTTAGGATACTGGCATGAATATCATAGACTATGATTTTTCCAATTAAAAAAAATTCGTAAGTTATATGGAATTTACGATTTACTTAACATGTCAGAATAAGGCAAAATTGATCATAAACTTCCATTTTGAGGATCCTAAATACATTAGACAACTTCAAAATTAAGTTTATGATATTTGTTTGAACATGATTGAATACAAATATTCTACTAGGAAATTTTCGTAAATTATTCGTAATTTACGATTTTATCAACCTAGCGAAATTGTAAATTTTTCATATAAATATGAATTTTGAGGTTTATTGCACTGGAAATAGTAGCATGAAAACTAAACAACAGAATTGACCCTGATAAAATAAATTAATAAATTAGAATAAGATAATTATATCCAAGTAAACGGTGGATAGCCTATTAGGCGGGGATTTCATTCTGTCACTGTTTCTGTCACAAATTCATTTCTTTTAACATGATTATAATATGTCTCGCACTAGAAATTTCTGAGAACATAAATATGATGGGGAACTGAGCAGAGTCCACCTATGCCAACTAGTTTCAACCTGGATTTTGCTCATTATAATTCATAACTTGTATTTAAGTTGTAGTACATAATTTTTAAAGGGTGCTACATGACGAAAAAATATTTTTTTTTTTCTTAAGTTATGTATAGGGAGCTTAATTGCAAAGTAATTAATAACAACAATAATCTAGGTGAAATTAAGTACTTTGAAAATGATTCTTGCAATTTTTTTCCCCATGATTAATTATTACAGAATTTTTAACAACAGAAAATGATTATGTGAATTTTTTAATGTATATGTAAATATATAGTCCGAGCACGGGTAGGTACATAAATATTTTGGAGCAGCAAGCAAGGGCTTGTATCAGGGCAAAAACAAAATAGCAAGTTCATAACATTCGTGGCGATATAATGTTCGTCACAATATATATCCATGTAGCCAAATTTTAATATCAGTTGAAACTCAGCAACATCTTCATTTTTCCCCCCCTAATCTTTTAAAGCAGACTCTACCTAGCCTCACCGACAGACCTGACCCATGATATTCTATGGGAATATTTGTTTCCATAATTACTTATTACTTAATGTATTTTTTAAAATTCCGTTTTCATCTTCAAAAAATTCACAATCGTTAAATTAATATTCATTTTCCCCAAAATTGATTTTTTAATGTTTTATTAATTCATTCTGCGGCTAAAAGATGAGTGTGAAAACTTGCGTTTTTTAACCCAAAATTAATATATATACAGTAAAGCACCGTTTATACGTCTTTCCAGGGACTAACGAACAGTGTTGCCAGACTTGGGGACTTTTTTATTCAACTACCACCAATAATTTTGAGAAGTAAAATTTGACATACATAATAGACGATTAATTTCGATGTGATTAGGCAACTGTTGCTATAAAAATTTAATGGTGGATGTTGAATAAAAAAGTCCCCAAATCTGGCAACACTGCTAACGTAAAAGGACGCATAAATGAAAAGACGTATAATCGAAATTTTAATAATAACACTTACTACAAATTTAACGACACTTAATAGAAATTTATATGAAAATACTAATTAATAGTTTCTTAAGTTAGTACATGTATATTATACATTTTTAAGACGATAATTGATTAAAAAAGAAAAAGAAATTATTATTAAAAGTGAGAAAAATCATACTATTAGTGCATGACTGGGTACTAATTACATATATCATATACTGAGTATTATATTATATTTCTTAAGAACTATATAAACAAATTTTGGATAGTAATTATATATATATATATATATATATATATATATATATAGTAATACAATAATATCAGTGCAAAAATTTGAAATTTAAAGATGATTTAACTTCAGTATTAGAATATATATATTGCGTATCTTTAATAATAAGCATACAACTTATGTTCATACAGATAGTTATTTAATAGCATTAAAAATCTTTAATATTCGTCTGATTTGCTTCTTGTCTATGAGTATTAAAAATTCTACTGCTGTGAATTCAATTGGTTATTTCATCGGTATTCTTCTATCTTTACTGAACTCGTCTATGGAAAACAATGACAGGTCGAGAAATTTTACGAATCAGTAAAGTGGAAAAGATGTATAATGATTGTGGAAACGAATTTCCCCATCGAATAACATGGGCATTGGCTTTTGGCGGGAATAGGTATTGTCCCCTTCTAAGAATACAGTAACCGCCGCTTAATAAATTCACTGGTTGATAATCTCAGCCGCTTAATATGATCAAATTGCCAGGTCCGGAATCAAATTAATACAGACTATTTTAAAAACGCCATTTTATAAAATCAGCATCGCCGGTTAATGAACTCAAAACTATCTCTCCAGCAGCAAAAATGTCATTTATGCATGCTAAACATTTTTTTTTATTTACATTGTTTATATATATATGTGGAAAGTAATTCCTTGCACAGTCAACAAATGGCGTTGTCTCGGATGTATCCAGAGAACGATCTGACAAGCGGAGGAGTTAGTTAGCATCCGGCTACAATGTAAAGCGGTTGAGACCATCAGCGCGAAGACTGATGTGGTCATTTTCTTCTATTTAGAGCTAGAAACGCTCTGAGTAGTTAGGTAGAGCCATGGAGGGCTCATTACTTCATTTTCACTGTTTGATATAATACGCGTAGGTGCTTTTGTGTACATAAGTACGAGTAGGTGCTTAAATGTTGCTTTGTGATAGTCATTTAATGAAGTGAACTTCTTAGTTCTATGTGTTAAGCCTCGGAACAAGTAGTTGGTTAATAATGAAGATCTGCTGTTATAATAATATTTATGTGTAATTTGTGTTTTGTGTATCTTCAAATAAATGTGACGTGATTTAATCTGCATCTCATCATTGACCCCACCTCTGGACACCCAGCCAAGATCTTACAAGTATATATATATATGTATATATAAAGAAAATAAAACAGAGCAATCCCCGTTATCTCTATTCGTCGAAAATTTTAAACTTGCAGCATAATTACAAATTAAACACGCCCCATCACTTGTCTCAGTAACAATTTCAAAGAACGTATTCTTAAAGCACAGTACTGAGTTACATATTTGAATTGATTCGCATGTAATAACTTTTTTTTTTTTTTTTTTTTTTGCAATTCCTACTGTTAGTTCATACTCTCCCTATACCTTGTACAAATCTTGCAATCGATTTTTAACTAACTTTCCGACTACCTAGAAATTTGAAACTTTCAGGATTGCTCAGAACACGATGACAACACAATACCTCGAGTCCGATTTTCGAATTTTTTTTATTAGGTTTCTTATAATTCATTAAAATATGAAAATAATAACATCTTAATAGCGTTAAAATAGGCATTAAAATATTAGCTATAATTTAATTGTTGCCAAAAAAAAAAAAAAAAAATTACGAGTTCATTTTATTTCGACATAAAAATAAATACATTTAATTAAACGTGAACATTAAAAAAATTACAAAAAGTTAAATTATGCATATCACAAAAATTGACTTCATTATCACTTTAAAAAATTTATGCAAATTGATAAGAGCTCTATGATACATCAGAAAATTAAAACATGGTATATAAAAAGTTTTTTTTTATCTTATAATAATTTTTATTTTATTTTTCACGCGCGCTTTTTACTTCCTAATTCAAAATTATATATATATAAAAAAAAAAAAAAACTTTTTTGATAGTGTTAGTAAGTAGGAATTGACTTTAAAAAAATTTCTTTTATATTACTTGTTAATTATTAAAAGACAATTTCTAATAATTATTTTGAAATAGATGCAAGAAGTTAAAACGTACGAATTTTAAATTTAAAGAATAGCATGAACCTTTTGCAAAGTAATAATGACTTTCCTGAAAGAAAAGTGTATCGGAACTTGGGATGTGTTTAATTTATTATATTGTAGGAACAATTAATCAATTACGTTTCAAAAATTAATTAATAATATTTATTTATTCCATTATTCGTTACATTTTGAAATCTCTTTCGAAATTCAGAAAAGTAATATATTTTCCTTGCGTTTGATATAAAAATCACTCGCTTAAAAAAATCACTTTGGCTCAGGACGAATGTGACTTTAATAGGCGGCGGGTACTGTATTTGTGCATTATAATTTGAAATATAGGTTAAAATTTGATCGTTACATTTTCATGAAACGGTTGCGCTTTTTGAATCGTAGTAAAAGAAGAATGGTAATTACTTTCATTGAACAACTTAAATTTGTCATTTATCATATCCGCTTCACAGACCTCAATCTTCTGAATTAGAAAAAATGGCGACTAAACTGATACCAAGATTTCGTATAGTGAGATCTTTGAACTGGTGAACCAGTTCTTTGAACTGGTGAACTTCAATTCAATGTTGCCAGATGGTCGACAGTCGATTTCTCCAAACAGCCTTTCAAATTTCCCCAAATCAGAGTTCTTTTTTTTCAAAAAAATCCCCAACTAAATTTCTACTACAAAAGTAAAGTTATTTATTTATTTATTTACCGTAATTTCGCGTATATAACCCGCGGCGGAAGGTAACCCGCAGCATAAAAAAATTATCTAAAAATAATTATAACCGAAAGATAGCCCGCACTTCTAAAACCACATGGTCGGAAATCGCCGTTTGTAATTTCAATACCAATTGCTATTATTTTAGTAATAAGTAGGAAAAGATACAAATAATAAACAAATATACAAATAAATATAAATAATAAACAAATTAATTTACTTACCTATAATGAAAGAGCAAATAATCATAACATAGTATTAATCTTTGTCTCTATATAAATTACTATAAACTGAAGTAACTTCTAATGATTAACACCTTTATTCAATTTATAAAAAACTTGTAGATTAATAATAAATTTGTTTACAAAGTTCATTCAAATCCATCGAATTCGGATATTTCTGTATCAGAATTGAAATGTTGCAATATTGTTTGGAACAGTTCATCTTCATCATCCTTATTGTCCTCCTCATCAAATTCCTTTTCACTGTCCTCAATTTCATTGTCTTTATACATTAATAATCTAGATTTTTTTAATCCAGATTTTACAATTTTGATAGTAATAGAGTCCCAAACGTTAATACACATCCAGCTATACTTTCACTAGAGATGCTTTCATTTTCTCCTTGTTCGCGATAGATACCCCGCACCGGACGATAGCCCCCGCAAGACATATAAAGTCAGATTTTTTATAGATTACCCGCGGGTTATATACGCGAAATTATGGTATTTATTTTTTTAAATATTTAACAGATTTAAGTCAAAAATTTTCCCCAAATAAAGCTTATTTTTGAAAAAGTCCCCATATACATTTTTTTTTTTTTTTTTTTTTTACGCACGAGTTATAGGAAAATTTTAAACCTGTATAAAATACTTTAGTGCTGACGATGTACGTAGGATGTATTTTCATCCTCAGGATATCCTAAGGATGTCCTGGGAAGAAAGAATACCTTCAAAAGACCCCTCATGCTAAAGAAAACTATTAAAAATTCCTATGCGTAGGGATAAACAGGCCTCGCAGCGTTCCTAAAATTTTGCACTCATTTAATTATGCTCACACCACTATAGTAAAATAATACATTTTTGCTTAGTGTTTTGACATGTTTCAGCATTAAAACATTCAAGAAATTTTTTTTAGTTACGATAGTGGTGTCAATATAATAAAATGGGAGTAAAATTTTAGAAACTCTGCGAGGCCTGGATAAATCCCCACAGTTGTCGACGCTGTAAATTCTAAAACTTATCGGTATGATAAAAAGCTGAAACATTTCTCACATTTCTCCCCAAAAAATTCAAAAATCCCCTCGAAATTCCCCACAAACATTCGGTCCCCAAAATTGTCCCCTAAAGCTAAAAAAATCCCCGAAATGGGGACAAAATCCCCAATCTGCATCATTTATCTTTGAGATATGGAGGTTTTTGTGAAATCACTTTTTGCCCCCTACTCCCCCTTGAGGGGCGAATTTCGTAAAATCACTTCTTAGGGGGTGCTTACACTATATGTTTTATAATCTGGGGCTCTAGAACGAGCTCATCGAAATGCACTCGTTATCGGAATTTCTCCGATGTGACGTCACATTCCGATAGCCTTTCTTATTTCGCTAGAACGAACTCATCGAATTGCTTTCATTATCGGAATTGTCAGGCGGAATCGTTTTCTGAAATTTCGACTGGTCTTTTCCGAGTGAAATCGTCGTGAGATAAACAAATCACGGTTCCAATGGCGTCCATCTTGGCATTAGGTGTTATTCAAGAAAATGAAATATATTTAAATCTTAAAAAATAATTAAGTTAAATGAAAATTGTAATATATATATATATTGGTAACTAAACTTCTTATTTAAAAAGTATGAAGAATAACATGTCTTAATATTTAAAGTTATTGAAAATTAATTAAATATTATAAAAAAAATATAAATACCCATATATATATATTTTTTGTAATTAAAATTCTTATTAATCATGTCTAATATTAATAGCATATCTATTAAGAATAACAAGTATTAATATTTAAAGTTATTAAAGATTAATTGAGTTTAATGAAAACTGCAATTATATATATATATATATATATATATATATATATATATAAACTAAAAATCTTATTTAAAGTATGTTTATGAATGATACAAGTCCCTGTATATAAAACATTAATAAAGCTTAAAGGAAATTATGATAAATATTTATTTTCCCTGGAACTAAAATTTTTCCTTTTACATTTTATTATAATTGAATTAAGTAAGTTTGAGACACAGCACGTCAATTCTACATTCACTTGCAAAACCTCATTTGTAGCTATATAATAGTATCTATCTCTCATATCTTAGAAAGGGAAAAGTAAGTGAATGTAATTTTTTAAATTTAATAGTTGATTTTTACAATCTAAATTAGACATATTATGTAAATTCACTTACAAAATGAAAATTAATTTTAAGACGGTTTTACTTTTTCTTACTTTGACGAAAGATAATTTTTTACTGTGCTTAAAGATTTAAAATTACACAGCATATTTTATTGTATATTGTAAATTCTAAAAGAAATTTTAGAAACAGTACATACAAACATGCAAATAATAAAAAAATAATAATAATAAAATACTATTAGGTTTGCTTTAACACATGTAAATACAATAAATCAATTATACTAATATATGTACACAAAAATTTTAATTAAGGAAATTTAAACGAAAATGTTAATATTTGTGCATATATGTAACAAAGAAACATTACCATAACTATAAAGTTAATACAGATTAGACAGAAAAAAATATATATATTACCTATATACATCCAAAGCTCTTACATCCATAGTAAATTCGTCGTTCACTAAATAACAAATGCTAGCAGCTAACACTTCAAGGCAAAAAATCATTTACATTTATTGCCTTAAAATGCTAGCAACTGGCAAAAGGTGAAGTTCGGTAGTAACACGGGTTTGATATTTAGAAAATACATACGGTATTTACAAAAAATAAATGGGGATAAATACTCTTTTCTTATTAAATAAAGCTAAAACGCACATTCACAACCACACAAGCAGAGGCAGCCATCTTTGTTTATCTAAAATATCCAAATGAAATCTCGCGGCGAGGGTGAAATTATCCTTGTCTGTGATTGGTCAACTTAATCCGATTTCGAAAATAGCCCTTTCTCTCTGGGAGAAGTTTCGACTCACCTTTACGAGGAGTTGGTGCTAGGGTATAAAACGCATATCGGGATGATTTTAGTGAAATCTGACGTTTCCGATAATGAAAACTTTCCGCGTCGAGTTCATTCCGATGGGTTCGTTCTAGCAGCCCTGACCCAGGGGATCTAGAACGAACTTATAGAAATGCTGTCGTTATCGGAATTTCTCCGATGTGACGTCACGTTCCGATAGCCTTTCTTATTTCGCTAGAACGAACTTATCAAATCGCTTTCATTATCGGAATTGCCTGGCGGAATCGTTTTCTGAAATTTCGACAGGTCTTTTCTCGGTGGAATCGTCGTGAGATAAACAATTCACGGTTCCAATGGCGTCCATCTTGGCTTTAGGTGTTATTCAAGAAAATGAAAAATCAAGTTTTAAATATATTTAAATCTTTAAAATTAATTAAGTTAAATGAAAATTGTAATATATATATATATATATTGGTAACTAAACTTCTTATTTAAATAGTATGAAGAATAACATGTCTTAAAATTTAAAGTTATTGAAAATTAATTAAATATAATAAAAATTACAATAAATACCCATATATATATATATATATTGTAATTAAAATTCTTATTAATCATGTATAATATTAATAGCATACCTATTAAGAATAACAAGTATTAATATTTAAAATTATTAAAAATTAATTAAGTTTAATGAAAACTGCAATTATATATATATATATATATATATAAACTAAAAATCTTATTTAAAGTATGTCTATGAATGATGTAAGTCCCAGTATATAAAACATTAATAAAGCTTAAAGGAAATTATGATAAATATTTATTTTCCCTTTTAAATTTTATTATAATTGAATTAAGTAAGTTTGAGACACAACACGTCAATTCTACATTCACTTGCAAAACTTCATTTGTAGCTATATAATAGAATCTAATAAGAATCTCTCATTTCTTAGAGAGGGAAAAGTAAGTGAATATATAATTTTTTTTAATTTAATAATTGATTTTTACAATCTAAATTAGACATATTATGTAAATTCACTTACAAAATGAAAATTAATTTTAAGACGGTTTTACTTTTTCTTACTTTGACGGAAGATAATTTTTTACTATGCTTAAAGATTTAAAATTACACAGCATATTTTATTGTATATTGTAAATTCTAAAAAAATTCTAGAAACAGTACATACAAACATGCAAATTAAAAAAAAATAATAATAAAATAAATACTATTAGGTTTGCTTTAACGCATGTAAATACAATAAATCAATTATAATATATGTACACAAAAATTTTAATTAAGGAAATTTAAACAAAAATGTTAATATTTGTGTGTATATGTAATAAAGAAGCATTACCGTAATTATAAAGTTAATACAGATAGGGAAAAAAAATTACCTGTATTACATCCAAAGCTCTTAAATTCATAGTAATTCGTCGTTCACTAAATAATAAATGCTAGCAGCTAACACTTCAAGGCAGAAAATCATTTACATTTACTGCCTTAAAATGCTAGCAACTGGCAAAAGGTGAAGTTCGGTAACAACATGGGTTTGATATATAGAAAATACATACGATATTTACAAAAAATAAATGGGGATAAATACTCTTTCCTTATTATATAAAACTAAAACACACATTCACAAACACATAAGCAGAGGCAGCCATCTTTGTTTATCTAAAATATCCAAATGAAATCTCGCGGCGAGGGTGAAATTATCCTTGTCTGTGATTGGTCACCTTAAACCGATTTCGAAAACAGCCCTTTCTCTCTGGGAGAAGTTTCGACTCACATTTCCGAGAAGTTGGTGCTAGGGTATAAAACGCATATCGGGATGATTTCAAGTGAAAACTGACGTTTCCGATAGTGAAAAGTTTCCGCATCGAGTTCTTTCCGACGGGTTCGTTCTAGACCCCCAATTTCGAGTCAGTGGCTCCAGTAGATTTTTCTGTGCGTTGATGAGTCAGTGAGTGAGTGAAAGTACTCTTTTATATGTATAGATTATCAGTTCAAAAAACCCTTAACGGCTTAAAAGTTTGTGACGCCGCTACTTTATGGCTATAAGAATTTGAAATATGAGTCTTAAAAATAATGATATCAAATTTTAAGTGACGCATTGCAATTAGTTAAAGTATACATAGATTTTCATATTTGATCATTTACTTTTATCTTTTATTTATATTTATAATGCAAACGTAATATTTTTAACTTCAAGATCAGACAGATATATAAAATACACTCACTAGATGCTTTTTCATTCGTATTTAAAATTCAAAATAACAGTTTTAAAAGGAATTATATAAAAATTCCAGTGGCGCCTCGGTGTTATTTTAAAAGATATGTTTTTAGATTCCATTAAAATTACTTTTGTTTTGTCTAATAAAGTATATTTACACATTTAAACAGTGCTTTTAATTTTCAAATATACTGTCAAATAATTATACTTTCACCGAGTTTGCATTATAAAGTAAAATTATTTATTTCAATAAATTGATTTATCTTTTGCATCACGCTATCCAAAACATAGTATCATAGTATCCAACTAAGTGAAAATTTGCTCAAAGAGGTAGTGTGACGTAAAGAAAACATTTACACAAATTTTACTTGAAGTTTTGGATAGCGTGACGCAAAAGATAAATCAATTTATTGAAATAAATAATTTTACTTTATAATGCAAACTCGGTGAAAGTATAATTATTTGACAGTATATTTGAAAATTAAAAGCACTGTTTAAATGTGTAAATATACTTTATTAGACAAAACAAAAGTAATTTTAATGGAATCCAAAAACATATCTTTTAAAATAACACCGAGGCGCCACTGGAATTTTTATATAATTCCTTTTAAAACTGTTATTTTGAATTTTAAATACGAATGAAAAAGCATCTAGTGAGTGTATTTTATATATCTGTCTGATCTTGAAGTTAAAAATATTACGTTTGCATTATAAATATAAATAAAAGATAAAGGTAAATGATCAAATATGAAAATCTATGTATACTTTAACTAATTGCAATGCGTCACTTAAAATTTGATATCATTATTTTTAAGACTCATATTTCAAATTCTTATAGCCATAAAGTAGCAGCGTCACAAACTTTTAAGCCGTTAAGGGTTTTTTGAACTGATATCATTACTTTTTAGTGGTTTTTGATCAAGAAATTAAAATAAGTCCTTCTGGCTCCTAGGAAGGGTAAACTAATTTATCTTTTCTTATGAAGTTGCCACCATTTTTTTCCAAAATGGCAGCTACAATTTATTAATGGACTTAGTGGATTTATAAATGAAGGCTATGTATACATGGAGTTTTAAGCAAATCGGTTCATAAAACCTTTCTAATGTAAATTTGAAATTTTCAGTGTGCTAGCACAGGGAAACAAGAGGGTAGATTAAGTTGGCAAATGAACATATCAAATACATTTCTAAGATAAATCTACACTACAAATTTAGTGTGAATTAATTCAGTATTTCAAACGTTATCATACTGATAAATTTTCAAGTAGCCTGCCACTTGGAAACAAAATGGAGAAGCTTCGCACTAGAAAAAATTATTGACTGGGATTTAAAAAAAAACTGGGAACTTAAAAAAAAATAATAATAATAAAATTAAAATTAAAAAAATAAGAAAGAAAGAAAGAAAAATAAGTGGATAATTTCAAATTTAAGTTAGAATTACGTAATTTACAGTTTACAAGTTTTTTTTTGGAGAATTACAAATTAAACAATTACAAAAAAAAAAAAAAAAGTAAATATTAAAAATGGAAATTTGTATATTTTGTTTCCCCTTTTGAGGCTAAGTATGCTCCAATATTCACAGTTTAAATTTTCATCAAAATTGCAGGTAAAAATTACTTTATATATATTTTCATATAAAACGTTTGGAGGAAAAAATAGCCAAAATATAAATTAAGCTTTACACTTCTATAATTTTAAAAATAAGATAAAATCACCTGGAGAAAAATTTTATGGAAAATATAAGTTAAGCTTAAAAAAAAAAAAAAAAAAAAATGAAATTTCTGCGTAAAAAATCTATTTCATAAATATATTTACATCTACAATACACAAAAAACCCTCCTTTAATTTTAAATAATTATTTCTACATGTTTCGAAGCAATTAAAAGTTTTTTCTTTCTTTCTTTTTTTTAAAGAAAAATAAATAAATGTAGTGGCGCCATCTAGTAGTTTAAAGTCATATACATATATATTTAACTTTATTTTATTTTATTATTATTATTTTTTCCCTTAAAAAAAAAAAAAAAAAAAAAAAAAACTTGTTTAGAAACAGGTAGAAATAGTTATTTAAAATTAAAGGAGGATTTTTTGTTTATTGTAATTGTAAATATATTTATGAAATAGAATTTTTCATGCAGAAATTAATTAATTAAAAAAATAAAAGAAAGAATAATATTTTTAAAATACATTAGGGTTTCAAAGTAAAGATGTTATTTATTTATTTTGACGGGTTTTTTAATAATTGCTATTTGACAAATTTTTCATGAATTTTAATAAAATTCATGAAATAGTGTCATTTCTAATAAACACTGTTTCATCCCCTAGTCATTATTGCTTTAAATAATAATAATGAAAAAAAATTGATTATGTTAATATTTAAAATATGTATCATTTTAAAGTCTGAAAAATAAATAAATGAATAAACTCTAATTGTATTTTCAAAAGAGATTTTTAATTTTTAAAAAGAAAATACATATATATATATGTATTTACGGAAGTGTATATTTTAAATAAAAAACGATAGTTGGCGCCAAAACTCTATTTGCTGTTTTTTTCCATTCCCGACGCGGAATGATACATGAATATGAATCGCAAATCATTGAGCTATTATAAAATCGATGTTCATAAATGATTAAAAATTTTTTCGCTCTAAAAAATTGTAAAATCATCATTATTATGATAAAATGGAATATCTAAAATTACAAAATACTTCCGTATTTAAAATATTATCTAAATATTTTTTTGACTAAATATGAAATTTTGAAATCAAAAATATTTTTTTCATAACAGAAGAGAAAATATATTTAAGTGAATTTGACTTTGTATATATACAATAAATATTTTAAACATGTAATAAAGTACTTTTGCGTTAAAAAAAATCTAAATAATTCATTGGCTGCATTGAAGTCGGACAATCAACCAGCCCACATACCTCACAAGAAAGAACCGCATAACAGTGTTTTAACCCGGAGAAACACATGTAATTGGCGGAGTAATATAGTTCCATATTTAAAGCGATTTATATAAAAAACAAGAGTTTTCCTGAAAAAAACGAAAACGTTACTAGATTCAGAAAGATCCTATTAACAAAATATATTAATTATATGAAAATCCTTCGAGCCTTTTTAGAGATATTTTTTCAGAATTTGAGTCCATTACAACCTTACACCTTACAATTTTCCTTTTTGGCTTTAAATTGAGATTCAGATCTCAAAACATATTGCATGTAGAAATGTAAAATTTTCAGGATAGATTAAGACCGAAAATAAAAGATTATTTTGAAAAGATCAGAACAAAATATGGCATATTTGCTGAGATATTAAGTGTCGGCTTTTACAAATCTCTTTGATGTCAAACTAGTCGTATATAAGAGTTCGCAGCGTCCCGTTTGTCCCTCCGCTTGCGTCACTCAAAAAACTGTCGTTTTTCATGATATGTCGAAAAATAAATCAACTCGTAAATTTTTTTGGCAACAATTAAAAATTAAATTAATATTTTAAAAACTTTATTATAGAAGAAATATCTATATTATTATATAGAAGATACAATATAGGTATCGTTTTGCTTCCTCCCCCTCCCCTTGGGGGGCTGAATTTCTAAAATTCAAAGTTGGCTTTTAGGTATATGTGTTAGCTATATTTTAATCAAAAATTTTACGGATATCTTCTTTTTTTCTTTTAGATATAAAGGATTTGTGAAACCATGTTTTGCCCCTGTCCCCTCTTAGGGGCCGAATTTCTAAAATTCCAGAAATTGATTTTTATGTATTTATATTAACTATATTTTGAAATAAAAATCTCACGTATATCTGTTTTTCTATTTGAGATATGAAGGTTTTTTAAGAAATCACTTTTTGCGCATGTGAAATACCATTTTGCCACGCGCCCCCTCTTGTGGACCGAATTTCCGAAATTCAGGAAATTGATTTTTAGGTATTTGTGTTAGCTATGTTTTAATGCAAAAACTTTACAGATATCTGGTTTTTTCTTTGAGATATGAAGGTTTCTGTGAAATCACGTCTTTCCCCCCTCACCCCCCTTGGTGGGGCGAATTTCGAAAAATCGCTTCTTAGGGGGTGCTTACACTACATGTTCTATAACCTGACCCAGTTTCAAGTCAGTGGTTCCAGTAGATTTTGCTGTGCGTTGATGAGTCAGTGAGTGAGTGAGTGAGTGGAAGTACTCTTTTATATGTAGAGATTATATGTCGAAAAATAAATCAACTCGTAAATTTTTTGGCAACAATTAAAAATTAAAATAATTGTTTTAAAAACTTTATTATAGAAGAAATATCTATATTATTATATAGAAGATACAATATAGGTATCGTTTTGCTTCCTCCCGTTCCCCTTGGGGGCTGAATTTCTAAAATTCCAGAAATTGGCTTTTAGGTATATGTGTTAGCTATATTTTAAAGCAAAAATTTTACGGGAATCTGTTTTTTTTTTTCTTTTAGATATAAAGGATTTGTGAAGCCATGTTTTGCCCCTGTCCCCTCTTAGGGGCCGAATTTCTAAAATTCCAGAAATTGACTTTTAGGTATTTATATTAGCTATATTTTGAAATAAAATTCTCACGTATATCTGTTTTTCTATTCGAGATATGAAGGTTTTTTAAGAAATCACTTTTTGCGCATGTGAAATCCCATTTTGCCACGCGCCCCCTCTTGTGGACCGAATTTCCGAAATTCAGGAAATTGATTTTTAGGCATTTGTGTTAGCTATGTTTTAATGTAAAAACTTTACAGATATCTGGTTTTTTCTTTGAGATATGAAGGTTTCTGTGAAATCACGTCTCCCCCCCCCTCACCCCCTTTGGGGGGCGAATTTCGCAAAATCGCTTCTTAGGGGGTGCTTACACTACATGTTCTATAACCTGACCCAGTTTCAAGTCAGTGGTTCCAGTAGATTTTGCTGTGCGTTGATGAGTGAGTGAGTGAGTGAGTGAGTGGAAGTACTCTTTTATATATACAGATTACATATGGCATTTGAATTAAAAATTCTGATATTGTGCTATTAATTGTAAGCCTTTTTATCTGTGTATTTCTGTTTGAATTATTTTCATTTTGAAAATGTCTTATCTCATAATGAAACTTCAACTTATACACCCGCGACAAAAATATAGGAACAAAGGGTTTTTTCTTTGATTTTTCATAAAATAACATTATCTAAATTGTGCTTATCATTTATTATTATTATAAAATAACACTATTCCTGGACTAATTTTTGTTTTAAGACAAATTTAGAAAAGTTTTAAGACTAAAATTTTTCTAATTTAAGACTACACTCCGCGACAAAAAGATAGGAACAAAGGGTTTTTATAAATTTTTCATAAAGTAACATTATCTAAATTGTGCTGATCATTTATTATCATAACAAAATATTATTATATCAAAAACATATTAAGTATTTGAATCATATTCAAAATATTCATATTCAAAATACTCATATTCAAAAATTAAAAAAAAAAAAAAAAAAACCTTTGTTCCTATCTTTTTGTCGCGCTGTGTAAGTCTTAAATTAGAAAATTGTGTCTTAAAATTTTTCTAAATTAGTCTTAAAACAAAAATTAGTCCCGGAATAGTGTTATTTTATAATAATAATAAATGATAAGCACAATTTAGATAATGTTATTTTATGAAAAATCAAAGAAAAAAACCTTTGTAACTATCTTTTTGTCGCGGGGTGTATGGTGATAAACTTATTAAGGTTCCTCTCTCCGCTCAAAGTTATTGCAATTGAAAAAATAAAATATATATAAACATATAAATAAATAAAATAAAATAAAATATATATATATATATTCTCCTAGTCTTGTAATGAATTTCAAAATATTAATGAAATGTTATGAAAATAATGTAATCAATTTGAAATAAATCTTTTTGTACATTTTTACTTTCTGCTACATACATAAGAAGAAAGTACTGGATTTGTGAAAATTTTTGAACACCAATTTTTGATGAATTCACATGTTTTGAGATGTCCTGAACACGATTAGTTGTTTTTAGAAAATGTCTGTTTGTATGTGTATGTATCACAAATTTTGTGGACGCTGTATCACACGAACCAATGAACAAAATTTAACGAAACTTCGTATTTAGTTAGACACTAACCTAAACTGATACTGATTAGATTTAGGGATTAATCGCTCAAGAGATGGTGTTGTCATAAATTTTTAACATGGCAGTATAAGACAAAATTTCGTATAAATGCACATAATGAATTCACATGTTTTGAGATGTCCTGAACACGATTAGTTGTTTTTAGAAAATGTCTGTTTGTATGTGTATGTATCACAAATTTTGTGGACGCTGTATCACACGAACCAATGAACAAAATTTAACGAAACTTCGTATTTAGTTAGACACTAACCTAAACTGATACTGATTAGATTTAGGGATTAATCGCTCAAGAGATGGTGTTGTCATAAATTTTTAACATGGCAGTATAAGACAAAATTTCGTATAAATGCACATAATGAGGGTTGTTTTCAACGTGTGATTGTAAAATTAATATGAATTATTGATAATAGTATTAGTAAACTAGGGAAAGAAGTTTGTGCACGTAGGAACAGCGCTTCCACCCTTGGGGGGAGTACTCACCCCGGAGGGATGTAAATTTTCAGTATCGGCATCTTTAGAAAGAACTCGTCAATACTTTAAAACGAATACTTGAACCATATATCTGCGATAATTAAAACAAAGTTATATATTATTTCGTGTGACCTTGTCATCTTGAAATAAAACAGACTTTTTCTGGCATTTAGGGTTCTAATTCTGTGAGATCGTCTGCATTAATTATGAAAAACAGTTTTAATAAAAAATAAATTAATAAATATTTTGAATTGCCTTAAATTGCGTAAAATTATATAGAAAAAAGTCTTGTGGTGGCCACAACATACAAATTAATTAGAAAAAAAAAGTTCTATTGATCGCATTTAGTTTACAAAAAAAAAAAAATAATAAAAAAAATAAAAAAAAATTATAGATATAGCAAAGCATTTAGATTACACACACACACACACACACACACACACAAAAAAAAAAAAAAAAAAAAAAAAAATTAAATTATTGTATTTAAAAAAAAAAAAAAAAAAAAAAAAACTTATATTATAGATATAATAAAACCATTTCACTATTTTGGAAAAAAAAAAAAAATATATATATATATATATACATATTGATTCATATATATATATATATATATATATATATATATATATATATATATTGCCTTTTTATATTGACTTTCTATATATATATTGACTTTTCTGAAATTTACTTATATATCATACACCATTCTCTACTACATTCTACCAAGCATTTTCGGATGTAAGACTTTCCCACAATAACTTTATATTTTCTTTTGTTACAAAAAGAAAAAAAAAAGTTCTTTCAGAGAGAAAAATTAGACCACAGTATAAAAACTAAAACGAGAATCTGTTTTTTATTCCTTTTTGGACCCTTTTTTAATTTCATCGATAAAGCTTGTGCTTCAAGAACTTTTTCAGTTCCTGATTATTGAGGAAAGGTAAAGAAAAACTAATGCATACGCAATTGTAAGGAAATTATTAATTTATCTAAATAATAATAATAATAATAAGCTGGTGTGTCACTCACACGACTTTCTCATACCCTGAAATTTACTACTATAAATACAGGTTGGAGATTAAGAAGTAAGATAACGAGTACTGTTATGAAAACCTATGTTAAACAATTCAAATTAGGCTTCGGAAGATATTGACATGTTTAATTAGGTCTGTGTGAGAGGGGCTACTGCCCCCTCAAACCCCGTTTCATTAATGCACCCACAATTATATAGAATTTTATTCGGTTATTAAAAAAACAATTCGGTTTTTAAAAAATAATTTATTCAAATTATTATTTAAACCAATTACCTTTTATGATAATTCAGACGATTTCCATATTAGAGAAGTAGTATAACACTAAATATTCTAAAAAAGTTGAATTTTTTCTCAATATTACATTAAAAAAAAAAAAAAAAAATTCTTTGTTTAAAATGAAAAAAATCGATAACTTTATTTTAAATTATCGCAGATCGATGGTTCAACCATTCGTTTTAAAGGTATTGGCGAGCTCTTTTCAAAGATACCCATCATGAAAATTTACTCCCCTCGAGGGGAGACTTCAGCCCAGGGGGGGGGAGGCGAGGCTCCTACATACACAAATTTTTTTCCCAGTTAACTATCTCTATAACAAAAAAAATATATATTTGTTTCATTTGGTTTAGTGCAGTCTATAGATGCTCACCTGCAATTTCCCTGATAGACGTAATGTATTTGAATACTTTTGAGTGTCCCTGTACACGAACCATTTGCTTTATCTCAACGAAAAGCTTAGTGTATCATCCCTATATGATGCAGATTTTGAATACCGAGTTTGGAATTTCTGCTACTATTTGTTCTTGAGATATGTTGATAACAGACAGACACACCCACAGACACACACACAGACCATTCGCTAAAAACCTCATTTTCGTATTCAGGGACCTCCGAACATGTAAATATAACAAAAACGCACTATCGAAAATTTGACCCTAAAACAATACTTTCTCTAGCTTTGGGTAAGAGAAAGTATAATACACTCGTTCTCATAATTATAAGGACACCCGTTTTTCTATATTAACTAAGCATTGAACACTATTATTTAAACAAATATATTTTTTATTAATTTGAATTTCATTAACAGATTATATTTAAAAAGTTTTATCGTTTTTCTATCTTAAAAAACTTTAAATACAGTCAAAAAGATGATTTTTCAGGTGTTCCCAATTGTCAGGACAGCTCGAATCTTAGTAATTTTTTTTCAGTTTTCTTTAAATTAATATTTTATGGGGTCTCTTTTTATGGTGAAACAGTCAGACATTCTCTCTGGTATATATATATATATATATATATATATATATATATTTTTTATTCAGTTCCAATACCATTTCATGCAGCATAGATGATATTCTGAAAACATTTAAACTATTTAAAATTGTTTTTCACTTGCATGCTCTTTTTTCAACTTTTAGGCCGCGGTAAAGGCAATAATACAGACGTTATTTTCTTCAAACTATTTCCTATTGCTCTAGAAGTAGAGCAAAAATGTAAGTCTTGTTGAAAAAAAATATTATTACCCTCCAAAAGCTAACACAGATCTGAGAATTCCACTTTTAAAAATTGCGGATATTCTCTTGATGTCCATAATAATGAAAAAAAAAATTACTAAATTCATTCTGCCTTCAGTAGAAACAGCTCCCCAAAGCCACCATAGAGCCACCTTTAAAATGCCCGACTCATATCTGCCTTTAAAAAATCTGCTCTGTCTTTCGCTATTTTCAGATCGTGCCAGTAACTGTTAAAACCATTTGGTTAATCAAGAATAAAATATTTTTCATCCGAAAATGCAACATTTTACCATTTAATATTGTCTTTATTCAACTTTAACACAGCCGTTCTTTCCCCCATTAAATGCTTATTGATTATTACAGGTTTTTTATTCATTTTAACATGCTATTAATTATTTTAAACATGCATAAATGTGGACCCCAACCTTTCGGTAAAAATTACGAGAAAATTCAGCAGCAGTCACAATAAGTAGAATAGTAAAAGGAATTATGAGTCTTCGATCTCTGTAAAACAACTATGGTTTTGCACCTGATCTCTCTCTCCTATCGAACCAGCAGTTTAACGTTTGATCACATTTCCTTCAGCAATCTTCGAATTTCATTAGAAATTCGGCGGATTGAAATTATCCTTCCACTTATCACATTTATCATACTTCACTACACGAACGTTCTTTTTTTTTTAGGAATTATCAGTAATGTCCGTCCAAGAAAAATTAAAGGCTTATATATAAATTAATTCAGCCCAGTAGTTAACTAATTCGCATGTCAACTGTAATTTATCCGCTAGGAACTTAAATAAAACGAAAAAATCTTGATTCTCCCTATAATTATAAAAATCTAAAAACGTGGAGAAAAAAGATATTTTGCATTATTTTTTGTTAATTTTGTTTCATATTAAAAACATTATAGCAGTTTTTGTTTTTAGAATACTAGATATATTAAGTGCACTTAGTATAATCTTGTTCCCTATTATTTTTACATTAGTTATTTCAAAACATAAAGTGACCTTATAAATATGAGAAGGAGTGTATATATATATATAAACTTTTGTAGTAACTTAAGTCACTTATAGTAATATGATCAATGAAGTCCCAACTGAAATGTTTAGGTTTTCTACGTCTAGCAAAATATTTCTTAAATAGAAAGGTTGGGTTGACTTTGTCGATTTACGGTCATATTTTGTACATTCAGGTTCATTAGACCATTAAATAGACGGAAGCAGTTGTTTTCAAGGTTGAGGGACATTTATTTCCATATTTATTTTTGTTATTACTTTATTATAAACTTGCAGGTCTACTCGGCGCAGTTCGGGATGAAGTTACGCTTATAAAATTTTAAGATTATAGAAAAAAAAAATACAGAAATTATGAGATGGAATAAAAATAAAAATAAAATAAAATAAAATTCAGCTTTTAATTGTCTCGTTTTAAATGTTCCTGGACTTCGTCTTGAATTAATGTAACCTGGGGCAGTGTAACAGTTTCTTCTGTTGTCCTGTTTGTAATTTTCTTTATGCCGCACATCTCTTTGCAGCAGAAGCCTTTATATAAGCAAGACGAATTTTCGGAGGCATTATTATTATTATTATTATTATTATTATTATTATATTATTTACGTACAAATACTAAACATACGAATAAACAGAACTTCATTATTTATGTGACCATTGAGTTTTAGTATCAAAATTATTTAAATGCTAAAATTGAGAGAAAAATTTAGTGGAAGAGAAAACAATTTAAATAAAGCAGCAAAATGAATATTACTACATGTATACTATCTCAATAAAATCCTAATAATTACAATTTGAACGCATTGTGAGAACTTGAATAAATAAAACCACAAATAAATAATTATTTAAAATAATAATAATAATAATAATAAATAATAATATTGATATTGATAATCAGGTGTGTCACTCACACGACTTTCTCTTCCCCTGAAATTTAATGCTATAAAAGCAGTTTGGAGATTAAGAGGTAAGATAACGATTACTGCTATGTAACCCTATGTTAAAACAATTCAAATTAGGATTCGGGAGAGTTTTATATGGCAATTAGTTCTGTGTGAAGGGGGGGGGGGTGCCGCCCCATGAACCCCCCGTTTCATTAATGCACCTACATTCATATAGAATTTTAAACTTCTTAAATTTAAAAGGTCACTTAAAATTATTTAGACAACTTTCACACGCAACATTACTCGAAACATATCTATCTTGATCAAATTTTGCCAGCAACAAACTTATATTAACTTCAAAATACAACATTTGGATCGCCTGAAATTATACATTTTTAAGTTATTTTAAGAGACACAGACTAAGATCAAACGTTAAAAAACTTGACTTCGGTAATCACAAAGTCTCAAAACGTGTAAATATACAAAAAAACAATCGATGAATTTTTAGCTTAAAAACATACATTATTTACCAAATGACTATGAGGAATTCATTTCATTTCCTGAGCAGCTTTCCTGGACATGGTAAAATATTATAGTAAAGCACTTCCACTAACGATAAAAAAGATTGTTATCGCTCAAATATTTGCATCCTGGTATATCTTTTGAAGATTACGTACAGACCGCATGGTTCACCAAAACATATACTTATAGTAATAATACACGGCGCAACCTGAAATACACTTCTATCAATTTTCAACTATTGCCGCACTATAATCTAGTTCTTTTGTGTAGCCCTGTAAACAAACAGTGAATGATTTCCCTACTATATTCTGCATGAGACATATTTTTACGCATATAATATATATATATTCATGTCATTTGGTTTAGTGCAGTCTATAGACGTTAAACTCTGCTTACCTGCAATTTCTCCCATAGACGTAATGTATTTGAATTATCTTGGGTGTTCCTGTACACGCACCGTCTGGTTTATCTCAACGAAAACCTTAGTGTAGCATCCCTATATGATACACATTTATAATACCAAAGTTTGGACTTTCTGATACTATTTGTTCTTAAGATATGCTGATAATAGTCAGACACACAGACCAACCGCTAGAAACATTATTTTCGGATTCAGGGGACCTCAAAACGTGAAAATATAACAAAAACTTACTTTCGAAAATTTGACCCCAAAACAGTACTTCCTCTACCTTATGGATAAGAGAAAGTAAAAACATGTTTTTAACGGTTGGTCTTTGTGTGTGTGTCTGTCTGTTATTAGCATATCATAAGTACAAATAGTAACAGAAAGTACAAACTCAAAATACTAAAAGTGCATCATATTGAGATGCAACACTAAACATTTGGTCGGGATCAAGCAAATGGTTCGCGTACAGGGACATCCAAGAAAATTCAAATACATTATGTCAAATAATACATTATGTCATTATGTCAAGAGAATTGAAATACTTTACCCAATTTTTAGCGGTTGATCTGTATATATATATATCTATTATCATAATAACTTAAAAAGAACTAAATCCAAAGAATTCAAATTTAGTATTTTGAGGTTCACATTAAGTTACCGCATAAAAATTTGATCAAGATTGTTATGTTTGAAGTCAAATTAATAACAGACCTGAATGTGGAACTGAAAAGGACGGTAGCCCCCCACACCCAGAATTATTTGTTAAATAAAACTGTTCCTATATCTATTTCAGATTATTTAAAAAATGTTTTAAAAATATTATTGATCATAGGACTGGGTATGCAATTTATCTGTATGGTATTAAAATTCGAGGTAAGAGAATGTTTTTGGAGTAACACACCATATAGATTTTTTTTTTTTTTTTAATTTTTCACGAGTAAATAAATATACATATATGTTTTTTTATTTTCGGAAAAAAAGTTGTATGTGTAATTTATTTATTTTTTTATTTTTGTCATCATTTTGTTTTTCTTTTTAATATTTTTTAAATTATAAAATGAGTTTCTGATTTAGTTCTTTAAAAACTTGTAATCAGATTGATATGAAAAATACGGCCTTACCTAATTAATTTGGCCTAATTAATAAGTATACCAACTTTCGCAGCGATCAGTTGAAGGTGTAGCTTTGTACAACGAACAGATACAATGACGAAATTTCAACTTTATATATATATATATATATATATATATATATATTTGTGTGTGTGTGTGTGTGTGTGTGTGTGTGTGTGTGTGTGTGTGTGTGTGTGTGTGTGTGTGTGTGTGTGTAGATGGTAGAAGGCAGAATTAAAACATTAAAACCCTTTGAAGCAGATTTCTCATCAAACATAATTTTTACACATTTTTGAAAGTTTTAAGTTTTTTTTAGATCTAAATAAGTGGAAAATGATATATTTAAAATTTTAATTAATTTTGGTTCTAAAATATAGTGTGGGGCACCGGTGTCCCTTTCTGCGTTAAAGGTAAATTCATCATGGGAAACGGGCGTCCCATGAATAAATATTTTTACAAATTGCACTTATTTACAATTACTTAGATATAGGAGTAGCAATAATTCATTACTGATCTTTTTTAAATAATCAAATTTAATTAGAAATAAATTTTTGAAATTGGTTGATAAAATTTTTTCAAACTACTTTTATTTAACATTTTTATTTTAGTAAAAAATTTACTCTGATAATCTAATAGATTTTTTATAGTAACTATTAGACTCTCTTTTATAATAAAAAACTATCATATAATAATAATATTTGTAATAAGAGCGTCAAAAAATAAATAAGCAAAAGGGACACCGGTGTCCCATCTGCGTCAAAGAGTTAATATATATATAGCATCAATTGTCCAGCATATGAATATTAATTAATCAAAAACTCCAGATAAAAATAATATAAACTATATCATAATAACTTACGCTCTTTCCTTATTGTAACATTATTGCGGCCGACGAATGTCCGAACAAATGACTGAATGTCCGAACTCGACGAATATCCAAACTTGAAAGTTTAGGTTTTGTGAAATTGCACAAGAAATTATTTATTCAGAGAGCAGCCTTTATTGAGAGAGAGAGCCTTCAACCTTTTCAAGGTTTGAAGGCCATTTAAAGATAGAAGATTCGAACGATTACGAAAAAAACAAAGTAGAAGAAAAAAGTTTCTTGACACTGTTCTTTTCCTTGATGGTTATTTAAATTACCATCTTGTAATGGAAGGGGATAAATTTATAGTATACTAAGCTAATCAGATTTTCTGTATTTCTGTAATTGATATTTTTTTATTGTTTCCTTGTGTTCCATCCTTAATGTTTTATTGCTTCGGAGAGCATTAAAAGAAGAATTAGTATGTAGTGGCCATCACAAAACTTTCTTCTATAATTTCTTATGCAAAACACTCATTACAAGAAAACTATTAAAATTATGAGAAATGCAGACGACTTTTATGAGAAATGCAGACGATTTTTTTTTCTCATAGAAGTATAACACTAACTGTCCAAAGGAAGTCGATTTTATGTTCTCTAACGATACCTTCTTTATTTTATTTTATTTTATTTTTATGAAAAATAATTAATAACATTATTTTAAATTATCACAGATCAGTGGTTCAACCATACATTTTAAAGATATTGATATATATGTATATATTATGTTGAATATAACCTATTTAAAAGAACTAAGGAGGGATTTTGAAATTTATTAATTAGGTTTTTTTTTCTTTTTTCTTTTTCTTTTTCTTTTCTTTTCTTTCTTTTTTTTTTGGGGGGGGGGGGGAGTGCGTGTCTATGTAAGAGTTTGGGAATAAAATCATGATTTTTGTTACTTTTTACCATGTTTTATTAACTTCTATTTTTGTTTGACCGGTACAAATCTTGCAATCGATTTTTAACTAACTTCCCTACTAGTTAGACATTTGAAACTTTCAGTTAGCTCGGAAACCGATGACAACACAATACTTTGAAGCCCGATTTTCGAATTTTTGATTAGTTTTCTTCTAATTAATTAAAAAATGAAAAAAATAACCTCTTAATAGCTTTAAAAATAGCCATTGAAATATTATCTATAATTTAATTGTTGCCAAAAACAATTTAAAAGTTTGTTTTCTTTCGCCAAAAAAATAAATACATTTAATTAAACGTGAAAGTTAAAAAATTGTAAAAAATTAAATTATGCATCTCACAAAAATTGACGTTATTATTAAAAAAAAAAAAAAAACATTGATAAAGTATTAATGTAGTTTTATAGCTAAGATTCAACAGAAAATTTAAAATCATGGTATATAAAAAGCTTTTTTTTTTTTTTTATCTTATCTATATTTATAAAATCAGACTTTTATCTGTAGATTTGTCAGAACCGAAAAATATTGCAATATCTTCACGTTTCACACACCATGAAAGCCGAAAAAGACTTCAGAAAATTTTGCCTGTGCGTGTGTGTGTGTGTGTGTGTCGCTTTTTTTGTCCGGGCATCACTTGAGAACAGCTGGACGGAATTCAACGGCGCTTGGCAGAAACTTAGATCTTTACCTAACTTAAAATTATATCTATCAAATTTTCAGATTTTCCTCCCCACGTTCCCCCCTGGGGGGCAAAAGTTAAAAACACGTTTGGCCGGGTATCACTTGAGAACGGCTGGACAGAATTCAACGGCGCTTCGCAGGAATTTAGGTCTTTACTCAACTTAAAATTATATATATTAACTTTTCAGAAAATCCCCCACGTTCTCCCGTGGGAGCAAAAGACCAAAACAAGTTTGTCCGGGTATTATTTGAGAACAGCTGGACGGAATTCAACGGCGCTTATCAGGAATTTAGGTCTTTACTCAACTTAAAATTATATCTATTAACTTTTCAGAAATTCGCCCACGTTCCTCCGTGGGGGCAAAAGACAAAAACGCGTTTGTACGGGTATTACTTGAGAACAGCTGGACGGAATTCAACGGCGCTTCGCAGAAACTTAGGTCTTTCCTCAACTTAAAATTATATATATTAACTTTTCAGAATTTCCCTCACGTTCCCCCGTTCTTGAAAAGACAAAAACACGTTTGTCCGGGTATTACTTGAGAACAGCTGGACGGAATTCAACGGCGCTTCGCAGGAATTTAGGTCTTTACTCAACTTAAAATTATATCTATTAACTTTTCAGAAATTCGCCCACGTTCCTCCGTGGGGGCAAAAGTCAAAATCACGTTTGTCCGGGTATCACTTGAGAACGGCTGGACAGAATTCAACCGCTCTTCGCAGGAATTTTGGTCTTTACTCAACTTAAAATTATATCTATTAACTTTTCAGAAATTCCCCCACGTTTCCCCGTGGGGGCAAAAGACGAAAACACGTTTGTCCGGGTATTATTTGAGAACAGCTGGACGGATTAATTCAACGGCGCTTCGCAGGAATTTAGGTCTTTACCTAACTTAAAATTATATCTATCAATTTTTTATCAATAACATAATAATAACATAAGTAATAACACACACAACCCTCCGTTTCATTACTACACCTACATTTATAAAGAATTTAAATCTGTTATTAAAATTAAAAGTTCTCTTAAAATTATTTAGACAACTTTCACACGCAACATTCCTTGAAAGTTATCAGTCTTGATCAAACTTTTCCAGCAACAAACTTATATTAATTTGAAAATACAACTTGAAATTATTCTTTTTTGAGTTACTCTAAGAGACACAGACAAAGATCAAACTTTAAAAAACTTGACTTCGGTAATCAGGAATCCTCAAAACGTGTAAATATATAAAAAAACAAGCGATGAAAATTTAGCTTAAAAACATACATTATTTATCATATGTCTATGAGGAATTCATTTCCATTCCTAAGCAGCTTTCCCGGACATGGTAAAATATTATAGTAAAGCCCTTCCACTAACAAAAAAAAGAATGTAGTCGCTTAAATATTTGCAGATCTCTATATCTTTTGAAGATAATGTACAAACCACATAGTGCACCTAAATATAATCCCATAGTAATAATACACGGCACAACCTGAAATACACTTCCATCAATTTTCAGCTATTGTCGCACAATAATCTAGTTCTTTTGTGTGGTCCTGTAACTGAACAGTTAATGATTTCCCTGCTATATTCTACATGAGACATGTTTTACGCGTATAAAAAATATATATTTATTTAATTTAGTTTAGTGCAGTGTATAGATATTAATCTCTACTTACCTGTAATTTCTCCCATAGATATAATGTATTTGAATGCTCTTGAGTTACCCTGTACACGAACCATCTCAACGAAAATCTTAGTGTTGCGTCCCTATATAATACACATTTAGAATATCAAGTTTGGACTTTCTGGTGTTATTTGTTCTTGAGATATGCTGATAACAAATACACACACAGACAGGTACACGCACACACAGACTAACCGCTAAAAACATGATTTTCGCATTCAGGGAACCTCAAAACGTGTAAATATAACAAAAACTCAATTTCGTAAATTTGACCCAAAAACAACACTTTCTCTACCTTATGCGTAAGATAAATTAAAAATTTTAAAACATCTTATCTACAATTAAACTTCCTAGACCTTTTAGGGTTTTATTTTAAATTTCTATCATAACTTATTTGGTTCTTCAAATTTTGAAAAACAAACATCAAAATTAAACGTATAAAGATAGTGCTACATTGATATTATTTTTAGCATCTACTACACACTCTTACGTGATTTAATCAAAAACTGTATCAGCAAGTGTGAACTCCAAAGTTCAGATGCTCTTCTAATATTTCTTTATTTAAAATTTCACTACACTATTTAAGATTATTTAAAAAATAAATTACCTTCATTTGAAGGACACTTTTCAGATTTTTCTGGATTTTATTCGAATTTCTGTAGTAATCTGCGTGAATTCTTGAAATTTCATAAAGTAACAATAAAATTAAAGCGTATAGAGATGATATGCTGATAATTTTAAATCGTCTGCTGATCCTACAAATAATTCTCAATAACTTAATGATCGGTAAATGATAGCACAGCTTCCCGAGCTTTCGATAATGTTCATAATGATAATAATAAGAGAAATACTCCAATTTTCCTTTTCCTTTTTTCTTTTCTAACGTCACAAGCTTTTAGAATACAACAGATACATATTAGATACATATTAGAGGAAAGAAAATGAAACAATTACAGATCATGTGCATAATGCAGCATGCGTCATAGGCGTAGCCAGCTTTCCGAGCGGAGGGGGGGGGGGGTTGCCCAAATTTTGAACTAAAAGTTACAATATGAATACATTATGAACATAGTGCGCGTATGTATGCATGTGTGTGCGTTTTAACGCATGTATAAAAGTTACACGTTTTAACATATAAATTAAGTAACTTTCTCTTAGAATAAATAACTAGACTTGACGCAGAACAGAAATATCAATATTTACACAACGTTAAAAATGCCCATGTAAAAAAATGTTAAATTCAGACTGCAGTTTTGGTAGCGTAAATCGGTGCATTTGGCTTCCTTTGAAATATCATTTGATAAATTTTGGACTTTCAGAGTAGTGCCGCTATCCGTCTAACAGAAAAGGAACAGAAGTTTGAAAATTGATTAAAAAAAGGAAAGAATGTTGCATAAAAAATATTGAATGGTGTCCAATATTTGGTTTCAGTACGAAACCAATGAACATTAAAAGCCTTAAATTATAAACGAAAACCTAAAACTAAACTACGGAAAAACTATACTATGGAACTTAAATTGCGCACACAAAGTGATAAAATAGAATTATAATGATATTTTTATTTATAATCTCATTTCATTTCTTTTATTTTACCACTTTCAAATTATGAACCTATATATATATATATATATATATATTGGGTTGGCAACTATGTTACCGCCATTTTATAAATTTTAACTTTACACCGGAATCTATGTTTTGTTTTTTGTTCGATTTAAAGACCTAAACTCCATGCTGTAGATTATTTCTTAAAATGAAACAAAAAACAAAACACAGATTCCGGTGTAAAGTTAAAATTTTAAAATTGGTAAAAAGTTAAAATTAGTAAATTTTAAAATCGGTAATGTTAAAATTTTAAAATGTTAAAATTTTAACTTAGTTGCCAACACAATTTATGTATGTATTAAATTAATACAACCTTGTAGCTACTTTTTTAAAATTATTATTTTCTTCGTTCCCATATACATGAATAACATTTATTTTCTATATTTTAAAACATTGTTGTATAGTTGTAGTTGTGATGTTAGTTTCAAACAGAATAGTACAAACGGGTATTGTGATCGCTGTAAAATTAAAGTGATACTTATTAATAAAGTTGTAATAAACTGTTGTGTGTACCATAATATAAAAATGTGATGTGCGTAAAAGTCACAAAAATAAATGTTTTGAATTGCGGAAAGTGTAGAAACACGCCACAGACCGGACCAAGAGCTGAACATTAGCCAAATAAATTTACGAATTACCACTGTACATAAGAATTCCGTGAAAAATTGCATAAAGTAAAAGGAAAACATTAAAAGGGACACATACCAATAAAATTGCACTGAAAATCCCTGCAAAGTAAATGTATCAAAATGGAGGACAGATAAAAAGCTAATGTGGTGTCTCACTATCCGACCGTGCACTGGTCATCAGCCGAAAATATTGTCTAGCAACCACCACAATTCAAAATTGCATACATAATCGAATCAAGAAACATTCATTAATAAAATAGCACGAAAAATTATCATGACATAATGTCGGAAATTTTCTACCCACACAAATAAACGACTTTGCTATTTAAAAAATTAAAAGACTAAATAATGGAGCATATTTTACGCATAGATTTCTTTGATGTTTGTATTTTTTGTGTTGTCGTGAGCTTCCTCTTCAAACTCTCTCTTTTTCTTTGGTTGGAATAATTATCAAGTCCTTCACACTTTTGTACATGATTCCAGAACAGTTTTTCTTTTCTTTTGTCATTCAATACAGCTTTAGTAGAATTATACACCGCCTTCTCCAGATCCAGGATTTTCAGGAAAGAGGAAATTATTTTATAAAATTGCACGAGAAGAAAGAATCCGAATAAATATTTACACTGTAGCCTAATTTTTAATAATTTTCTTTCTTTATTAATTACAAATACAAAATCGTCTGTTCATAAATACATAATTTATTTTCAGCTACAAATCGTTTGTCAAAGTTCCAAAGTAATGCAAACGATTATAAGATGTTTTATTATTATTAAGTTTGAGTGACAGCTTTTAAATAAGGTAAAAAAATTAAATGAATAAAATGTGGCATTTAGTCACAAAAATAAGATATTGTATACTTGACCGACCATTTCTGAGGTGCTTTAAAAAAGTTGAAAATTGTTTTAGAAACAATTTTGTTTGGCATGTATTTTTGTGAAGGGGAAGCATGTCTATTGCATCCTTCAAAATCCTCTGTTTGATTACAATTCCTGCCTTCTTAAAACAATTACTTTAGGCTTAAATTAAAAATATTTTTAAAATGATTTAACTCATAAAAAAAAAAAAAAAAAGAATTGTTTGAGCTTAAAGCTCCATTTTTTTCGACTCCCATCTAAATTATTTCCCTGAAAATTTGGGTGATGTGAGTGAAGAACAAGGAGAGCTGTTTCATCAAGACATCAAAGAAATGGAAAGCAGGTATCAGAGACGATACATTTTCAACATGTTAGCAGGATATTGTTGCATGTATTCCCCACACGCACACACACAAGACCCTCAAGCCTTGCACAAGGTAAAATGCTCTAAAGAGAGATTCGATGTGAAGAAATACATTTAAAAGATAATGTGTAAATAAAAGCCTATTTCAATGCATTTTTTATATAAATTGTTTCGAATTGGTTATAACTTCTAGACGAATTCTTCCGATTTTCATCATTACTTTGTGAAAATTTCTTACATGATAGGAAAAAAAAATAATCACTTCTGAATTCAGATTATCAAAACACATTAGAGACACCCAACGCAGTACATAAAAGATTTGAAAAGTACGATTTCGCAGACTAGTGTAATCGGAAAAAAATTACCCGCTAAGTTATTATGATACCAGAGATGCATTCAAATCAACAATTACTAAAAAAATTATTTTTGCATTCAAAGAACTTCAAAACCTGAAATTATCGCAAATATTTAGTTTCGAAAATTCGACCCCGTAAATAATACTTTCTGTAACTCATGGTAAGGGAAAGTAATTATCATTTTTAAACGTTTTTACTGGACGCAATGTAATTTGGTATGAATGCTTTTAATCGAACCTAACATTTTTTACAATCTTTTATACGAAAATTATTTTGTATCAATAGAATATGTTAGTTTCATTATGTTTAGTTCACTTTAAAAATGTTGTTGATATGTACAACTAGAAATTTTGTACTTAAACAATAATGTATTTGAACTTTTTGCATGTCATAGTATACGATCATTATGATATAAATTGAATACGATTTTAGACTGCCTGCCAATACCTGCTTAACCTGGTTATACAAATGAGCGGACCTCAAGACATACTATTGTAAAAACTATTTCATATTCAAAAACTGGACCACAAATCATTACACTCTCCAACATGTATGGGTAAGAGAAAGTTAAAAAAATGTTTATTAAAAAGAAATGACAAAAAAAAAAAAAAACTTGACTCTCTGTTAAGGCCACGAGTTTAAATAAACTAAATCATTTTATCGCCTCTTTTCCTGCTTTTCCTTGAAGGAAAAACAAACTACTAATTTCCTTTTTTTTTTTTTTTTACCAAGAAAAGTTACTTTGCAAATTTTTGTCAGAAATGTGCAAGTAAATTTGGATTTATGAACAATTTAGATTATTCTTTTAAATATATTTTACCACCATGTTTAAGAAAATGCCTTTCTATTGCATAGAATCATTGGTATTAGTAATAACAATTTTTCTTTTAACCTTAAAATCTTTTTTTTTTTCTGTTTTCAATATGTTTTTGTTAAATATAATGAATGTATGTGCGTGAGCGGGTGGGTGACCGGCCACCCAGGGCATTCCCCTGGCTACGCGCATGTACGTGATAGATGGTAGCGTTTATCTACATGCAAGTCTATCATACAAGAAATGATTCTAATTACACTTTTATCATATTAAACCATTATTTACTAGAAAAATGTATAGGAAAAAATGATGTTACCAGTTACATTATAAAATAACTATTTTTTAATTTAGAAGTTCATACTATTTAAAATATAATTAATTTTATTTATGATTGATTTTACTTTGTGTTGGTTTTATGAAAACTCCGTGCTATCATAACACTTAAATTTCAATCATTTAAATGAGACATTTACATCATATGAATGTAGACAATACTTGTTTTTTTTTTTTTTTTTTCCAGTATATTTTTTAATTTAAAACTTTAATCCGTTCAATATTTTTATATTTATTTTATTTATTTTTTCGCTTTCCACAAGGCTTACTGATCTCAGTAATTTCACTTTTTTTAAACTTTCACTCTAATTAATAATAGCAGGAGACTTGGCATTGGGATATTAAAACCCGAATACAGAGCTGCCAACTTAATCCGGCAAATTGTAAGTACCGCCCCTTTTTCTACACCACTTAATTTTTAGAGTAATTCTCTTCAAATATATTTACGATGAATTAAGAAGACAAATACTCTAAAAATATATTGGTGTAGAAAAAGGGGCGGTACAAACAATTTGCCGGATTAGGTTGGCAGCTCTGCGAATAAACTACTACGCCAGAAACACCAAAAGAAAAATGTTTGCGATGCATACAGCTGTTTCGGTAGCCCTAAGCGTACCGTCTTCAATGCAAAAAGAAGTCTTAAATTTCGTCTAAAAGAACACATGAATTACGACCGCAAACAAGAAACCAATAAATCGGCTATTTCTAAACATTGCTGGGAGGAAAATCATAATTTTAAATTTAATTCAGCTAAAATAATTTGCAGACCTAAATCCATTCATGAACTCGATTTCTTTGAAGCTTTTGATGTTTATAAAAATTTTAAAAACCTTGTAAATTGTGATTTCGCTGTTCCCTATTTGCTGATTGCTGGAAATTTTACATTCAGTCCACATTTTCTTAATTTTCCTACTGTTTACACAGCTAACATTCCTACATTCGTATTGGCCGCACGCACTCCACCTTTCCCTTAATCCTTTTGGTTGAACTAAATTCGGAACCTCCCCTATATATACCAGCACTTCTCCAGATTCAGAATTCTTTTTGCACTGAAGACGGTACGCTTAAGGCTACCGAAACAGCTGTATGCATCGCAAATATTTTTCTTTTGGCGTTTCTGACGTAGTAGTTTATTCGGGTTTCACTCTAATTCATACGACAGATGATTGTGAAATTATAACAATGAAAGAAAAGTCATGCGGTTCTCATAGTTTATAAAATACCTGTTAACTGTATTTACCAGTTATATGTAGCTATACCGAATATGAGATAGAAAGTGCACTTTGAACAATTTCCTCTAATGTTCCATAATGTATCTGAATATTTGTGCGTGGTTCCATAAATCAATAATTAAGACAAATCGGATTACATTCTATTGAAAACATTCTTTCGTGCATCTGGATAACATATGTTACTTTTGTTATGTTTTATGCACTAAAAAGATATAAAAATATTCTTTAAAGAAATATCGCTCATAGTCCATAATTTATCAAAAATATTTTGCAAGACTGTGGACACAATCTGAAGGTGATAGCTATGTAAATTTATGGAAACCATGCTTAAGTGATCTTGGATAATATAAATAAATTTAAAGGTATTCGAAAATATTTTAGGAAATGCAAGAGAAGACTGACGCATGTGAACAAAGGCAATGAGGGGATGGATAGACTAATGGATTGAATACACAAATATTTTTAGTTCTCCATCATACTTTAAGTATGGGGAAAATAAGTAATCATAAAATTTTTCGACCTCAGTTTTCTGTGTTTTCATACATTTTGAGGTGTGAGGAATCAAAAAATCTCAAAATCAATGTGATGTTCGTCTATAGGGTGTTAATTTGTTACTGTGTTATTTCGTTTGTGTGTTAGTTTGTTAATCTGTGTACACGATATCACTATTTTTTTTTTTTTAACCTCAAACATAACGCTCCATTCGAGAATAATTGTTTACTTCATTATATTGCTATTATTATTATTATTATTATTATTATTATTATTATTATTATTATTACAGTCTTACTTGTTAACGTGAACACTGTTAACGTGAATTACTTTTAACATTAACTATTTCCACAATCCCTGTCAAAATGAAGATTAGTTTAGTTATATGAAGATTACTACTGATAGCATGAACTACTGATAACATGAACATATTTTTATCCCCCTTGTGATTCACGTTAACGTGTTTGGACTGTATTATTATTATTATTTTATAATAATTTATTTGTCATATGACAACAGAAGTGAGTACATTTTCTTTCAAACTATTGCTGTGTTTTTTCGGCATTGACAATATTCTTTGCTATTGAAGGGTGTAGAAGAAGCACTTTGAAGGGTCAGGTTGAGAGGCAAAGACAATAAAAATGCTGATAATATTTCTTTTCTTTATTATTATTATTATTATTTGAGAATTCATTCAGATCAACATTAAGAACAAATTCAATTAATTTCGATAGTTTTGTTATTGAATCAATATATTTACAATTCAGGCATTTCAATGATAAACATTCTAAATCAGAAGTGAGAGTCAATGGAATTTACTTCATGTTGTTGTAAAGGGAAAATTGATTCACCAGCTTTAATAGAAAATACATTTTTTAAAGCACTTTATGAGTGTCGTTTTGGTCGAATTTCGACCATTGGATGACACCATTAAGTATTATTATTCATCTTCAATTTTGTCGGTTTTCTATGCAATAAGCATATTTATGTGCGAGGATTGAAAAATTAAAAAATGGCGATCACAATCACGAAATATTTTATAACAGCAGCTACATGAAAATTTGTAGGATTCTTAACCCCTTCCCGGAGCTTGAGCAAGCGAAATGAAGAAAGCCAACTTTGAAGATAATTTTTAGTTGTATTCATTTACTTATTTATTCATTTTTATTCATTTATTTATTTCTTAAATGGTATACGCGAATGTTGTTATTATGTTTAAAAAATGTACATCATGAAAATAAGCATATAAAAATTTGATTTCAAACTCGTAATAAATTGAACCGGGAAATGTTTAATAATAAAAGGCCAATTTTCTTGAAACTAACGGTTAAAATGGTGGTCATAGCTAAAAGAAGGTACATATATTAAAATAGTAATTTTACCCATGGTTTTCATGTGTGCATTTCAATTGAGTGGAATATTGAGAAAGGATAGTTTAACGTAAAAACTTACATTACAATCCTTACAATGTATTAAGATAATTTACTAATTAAGATTTTTTAGAATTTGTATCCATGGTTTGCATGGTTTTGGGAAATTCGTTTTTTGATTTAAATAATAAATTAAACATACAAATCTCATTGGTCATTTTACAGAGATTTATTTTAAAGATTTATTTCATTAATAAATAAATTTAGATAAAATAATAATAAATTAAATATGTAAAATTCAACTTCGCCACGAGAAGTTAATATCATATATAAATAAATGTACATGTTATTATAAAATTTGAACTAAATGATTTCGATGTCATTTTTAATTTCTTGTACTTCAAAACATGCGAATGTTATAATGTATAAAATATGAAGTCATTTGTTTTAAATATCATGTGAACCAATGTTCAGCAATTTGAACTAGTAAGGAGAAAAAAAGTGGAAATACAGGAGTACAAATCGAGCGTTGTAGGCAGGCACACACCGACTAACATACCGATAATAAGGTGCCTAGATAAAGTAATTACTAATATTATCAATATTGGTTTAATAGATAAGCGTTAAAATTAGGAAACTGAACAATAAATTTGGTCTTCACATTAGTTATAATTTTGCTTGTAACATTTGAACCAAAGTTGAGTAGTAGCTTAAATAAAACGTCAAAATCTTCAAAATTCTTAATATATATATACACTAAGCGACAAAAAAAAAAAAAAGCCGCACTTGGATATTTTCCTTTTCGCTTTCTACAACCGTCATATTTATCGTTTAAAAAGCAAATTTTCGAACAGATTTTATTATGTTGTCCACTACATACACATTAGTACTCAGTCCAGTGTTAAAAACAAAATACGATAGTCAGGAAAATTGTAATTTTAGAAATTATTTCAAAAATGATAAGAATAAGGCAGTTAACGATGCCACAAAAAGTATTAATTTTTGAATGAAAATCAAAAAATATTTTAATACGTGAGATGGTAAAATAATTAAATGCTAACGAAATATTGGTTAAATGGTTTTTAGCAAGTTATAACGTTTTTTGGTCGTTTAAACTGGAAATTTGGTTTATGGCGGCCATGTTGCTCATCCAAGCGAGATGACCGTAAGTTAAAATGCCATTTCTTATAAAATCGGTTTATATTACATTTAGAACATAACAGAGATTCAGAAAAATTGTTTAGCAGCATAATTTCTTTAACTACAGTACAGCAACTATTAAACAAAGCAGGTTTAAATGACAGAAAATGTGAAAAAATTCCATTCTTAGTGAAGAAAATTAGGAAACCATGACCTCAGATGGCTAAAAAAATAAAAAAAATGATTAGTTAATTATTGGGCTGAACTGTTTCTCTTTGATGAGTCAAGTTTAACTTATTTCGAGCTAAAGAAAACACGCGGAACTGACAACGAAAATATGACCGACTTAATGGAAATCACACTTTTAAAATAGTGACACAATCTCCGTACCTTATGGTACGGAGGTGCATAACATTTCAAAAAGTCAGACAAATTATTATGCTCAAGGGATCAATTAACTCGAAATAAAACACAATCTTCATAAAAGTGTTGCCTGACCGACTATTTTGGAGGTATCTTGGACATTTCCGTAAACAGCATTTTACGCTGAAAATGCACCTTACTACGCGGCGTCTGTGGTCAGTTTATTACTTCAAATTGTCAAAAATTCCTATCCATTCCAATGAGAACCTATAATTCTGTAAGTAATCATATCTTTTTTCACTTTAAGTTGAATCCCACAAAAGATACAGTAAAATTTCTTCTTTACCAGACATGAGAATAGTCCTAATCGCGATCCTCTCGAAAATGTTTCGTCTGTAAAAAAGCGGAGAAGAGGGGAGAGGATTCGAAATTTGCAGCCTATAACTCTGCCTGAACTAGAAAAAATTATTTGTGATATTTTGCACGTTGAAATTTCTGAGATTTATATTAAAACACTGTATAATACTATGCCATTGCGCATTAAAGCAGTAATTCCATATAAAGGTGGAATTAACCCAATGCAGAATACATATTTTTAATAAAAATTTGCTTAGATGTAACAAAAAAAAAAAAATAGTTTTATTTCATATATTAAAATATAACTTGTTTATTTCATTTAATAAATCATAACAGAGTACAAAGTGTATGGTTATTGCATTATGTTCAAAAAGAAAGTTGTATGCACATTTTTAAAAATTACTTCGTAGTGTGCAATAATGCAAATTATTAAATCAAAAATGTACATAGGTATCATTTCATCCCTTTGGTATTACGCAAATAAGAGAGTTTCATTTGTTTCAAACATTAATTTTAAAGTTATTACGAATAAAAAAGGTATAAGTCATTTTTTCTGCAGTGCGGCTTTTTTTTTGTCGCTTAGTGTATATATATATATATATATATATATATATATATATATATATATATATATATATATTAAGAATTCTGAAATATAGTTTATATAATCCTTTTTACTTCCTTATAGAAAGTATAAGGAAGTATAGTAATCCCGATTTGCGAAATGGATTTTGTATTTCACATTGCTCGAAAACGAATGATCGCTGAATGTTGTCAATTTATACGTGTGACTCTCGTTGTACACCTGAAAGTTTCGTCTTAACGCGAGCTCTCGTTTTAGAGATATAAGCGACTTTACCCGATTTTTCGTGACGTCTGTATGTATGTGTGTCTGTGTGTATGTGTGTGTGTATGTCGCATAACTAAAGAATGGTTGGACGTAGAAAGTTGCGAATTGGTACGTAGGTTTGTTATAGCATCTAGTTGTGCACCTCCGTTTTTGGACTTTGTACGATTTTCCGTTTTGGAGTTTTTTTGGAAAATTAGATTCATAATGACCAAAAATACATATTTTTTCTCACTAATGTACCAAAATACGGTAATAACTCATAAACGGTTTGGACAAAACTTGCAATTTAACTAACTTCCTGACTAACTAGACATTTGAAACTTTCAGAAAAGCTCAGAACACGTTAACAATGCATTTTTTAAATATTTTTAGTCAACTGTTTCCGATACCTGCTGCCTTCAACAGCGTTTATGTGATTCAACAGAAAATTTATTTAACTAATTTCCTGACTCGCTAGACATTTGAAACTTTCAGAATAGATCAGAACACGGTGAAAATGCATTTCTTTAATACTTTTAGCCAACTGTTTAGGGTCTCTGCTGCCCGTTGGTGGCAAAAGTTAAGGTGCCGAAGGGAATAAGTTACGCCGGTCATCATGTGGCCACATTCGACCGATCCACTGCTGGCAGCCTGCAGTACGGTCGTAATAATTTAGTGGGCCCCTGATGGGTCATTGCTGGCAGCTAGCTGTTGGTTAAAAATAGGTTGTGGGCCACTGTTGGCAACCGACATTAGGTTAGAAATTGTTAGTGGGCCAGCTGATGGCAAACATAATTTTTCCATGTTGTTGCTGGCAGCCTACAGAGGGCCAGCTGTGGCAAACGTAAAAATTTATATTATTGCAGACAGTCTTAATTGGCCCTTTATATTTTTCCATTAATGGGCTAGCAGTTATTTGGTTATAACTGGGTGATTCTACGGGAAACAGGACAATTATGTCCGGCACGTTACAGCTATAATTTCATAAAAAAAATTTAAATTAAAAAATACAATGGAAAAAAAATTGTGGTTAAAAAATCATATAAACTTATATGTTTTTTTAAGCACAATTTTTTTTCCATTGTATTTTTTAATTATAACTTTTTAATGAAATTATAGCTGTCACATGTCGGACATGAAATTATATCCGACACTTGGCGGCTATAATTTTCATTAAAAAAATTATAATTAAAAAATACAATTTGAAAAAAATGTGCTTAAAAAATCAAATAAGTTTATATGATTTTTAAGCACAAAATTTGTTTCATTGTATTTTTTTATTATAATTTTTTTAATGAAATTATAACTGTGACGTGCCGGACATAATTGTCGTGTTTTCCGTGGAATCACCCAGCTAGTATATTTGTTTTATTGGTGATACCTCTAGTTTTATTAGGGCATTTTTTTTTCTTTTCTTTCCTTTTTCTTTCTTTTTTCTTTCTTTTTTTTCTGATGAGGCAGCAGCAAGTTTTTTCTATGCATCCAATATTTAATTTCATTTTGTACATATTCATTTTTAAATACTATGTACAAGTATTTCATTCAGAAACTGTGGTTATAAATTCAGGATTTCTAGTACAGCATACAGGAAATATTCAGTTGATCCATTTTTCCTTAAATGCAACTTTATGATAAGTTTATTTTTTTTTTTTTCAGTGTAAATATTTCTTTATGTTTTTTTTTTTTTTTTTTTTTTTTTTTTTTGAATGAAGGGGATTATCTTTTCTTTTAAAGTGTTCAAATTTCAATATGTTTAACTTTGTTAAGTTATTTGATATAAATAAATGTAACTTTACAAGTGAAAATTATCAAATATTGAAACAGAAATTGTTACATTCAAGTATGTAATAAAGAGAACATTGTAAAAGGCACCATTAAAAAAAATAAAAAAATTGGAAACAATTGTTTCTGGTCGAAATAGCACAAAGACACTTCATCAGAAGAAACAAAGTGGTAAATAGACAATAAGACTTCTTCACACACCATAAATTTTAACCCAGCACAACCGGTTTCGAAAGGACGTAGCCTTCCTTCATCAGGTGCAAAAAAGCACGTGCTACTGCCTTGGAGGCAAAAACAAGACTGAAAGCAGGGCAAAATCCAGAGGGGGAGGAGCAACAAAAACAACCAACAGGAAGCATCATGCAGGACCAATCAGAGAGGAACACACATGCACACACAAAAACAAGGAGGGGGGAATTTTATTTTATTTTTTATTTATTTATTTATTTATTTTATTTTTTAATTAATATTATGCAAATAAGTAAATTTAATAAAATTTATTATTATTATTATTATTATTTTTATTATTATGTTATTTATTTATTTAATTATAACTATTATTATGTTATAAACATAATGAAGGAAATTATTTAATTGAATTAAACAAATTTTTCCAGGCTGTAGACAGCAAAGTGGAATCAGATTTTTCATTGACAATTTTATCACGATTAAGGTAAATAGCTAAATTTTCCAAAAAATCTAGCTCGAAAACGCGTTTGGCATGAAAGATAATTTTGGCACTCTTAAAATTAAAACTATGATCTAATTCCCAACTGTGCTTCGCAATAGAAGATTTAGAAATTTATTGATTAACAACATACCGAGGATATTCACGTAAACGGCATTCAAGATTTCTTTTTGTTTGACCAATATAAGATAAATCACAATTATTACAAGGAACATTATAGATACCCCACTTATGAAGCTTAGGTACAGTGGATTTAGTTGAAGGGAATTGGAATTTATTGACAGGTTTAAAAATAACGTGAAAATTGAAACGCTTCAAAACTTTGGCTAATTTAAAATATAAGGTGGAATAAAAAGGCAAGACAACAAGATTATCAGGTTTAATTTTATCATCAATGGAAAGAGTAGAATTATAGGTTGGCCTACTGAACTTTTTGATAGCTTTATCAATAATAGAAGGTCTAAAACCTCTTTTAATAGCAACGGACTTTAAATAATTGAGTTTTTCTTTAAGAGAAAAGTATCAGAACAAATTTTAAGGGCACGATACACGTAAGCACGGAGTATTATTTAAAGTATTACGGAGTATTACTTAAATAATACTCCGTGCACGTAAGTGTAAAAGGTGCCAATTTTTGTTTAGCCGGATGATTAGAGAGAGCATGGGGAGAGTTAGAAACAGAGAAAGGTTTCCTGTACACAGAGGTTTTAAAAGGGGAATCGCACCTAGTAACTAAAACATCAAGAAAGGGAAGTTGATTACAATTTTCTAACTCGAAGGTAAACTGAATATGGGGATCAATAGCATTAGCAATATTAAGAATGGCAGAAACATCAAACGGATTTTCAACAAGAATGAAAGTGTCATCTACGTATCGTAACCAGCATTTTAAATTTAACATCTTTAATAATTTTTCCTCAAAATAATGCATATAGATATCGGCAAGAATAGGAGATAAAGGATTACCCATACTTAAACCATCACACTGTTTATAAAATTTGTTATTCAATTCAAAAGTAGTTTGGGAAACACAGAGTTTAGTTAGATTAACAAATTCTTTGATTTCAATGTCAGAATAATGAAATTCGCGTGGCCTTTTTTCTAAACAATTAAGCGCACCTTCAGTGGGGACGTTAGTAAATAAAGACTTAACATCAAAAGATAACATTGAGCAATTTACAGTATTCAGATTATTTAACTTCTTAACAAAATCACAGGAATTTTTTATAGTATGACTATTAACGCTGCATAAAGGAGAAAAAATAGAAGCTAAAAATTTAGAGAGGGGATAAGTTGCAGTACCAATATTCGAAACAATAGGTCTGAGGGGAAAATTATTTTTATGAACTTTAGGTAAAGCATAAAAGCGAGCACAAATTGCTTATGAAGGGGAAACCGAGAATTTGGTATTGTCATGAAGAACAATGGAATTTTTAACAGCATTTTGAACAGAGCTTAGAAGAGATTTAGTTTGGTCTTTTTTAATTTCAGTATAAAGTCCTTCAGATAAAAGAGAATTAACTTTATCAACATAATCAGTTTTGTCCATGAGAACAATCTGGCTACCTTTATCTGCTTTAGTAATGACAAGATTTTGATTAGATTTAAGTTCCTTAAGAGCAACACTCTCAGATTTAGAAAGATTAGATTTATAATTGGAATTATTGGAAGAAATGCAATCAGCAAGAATATGGCGCAGGGATTCTTTTTGAGAGGTAGATATTTTACTATATTTTAAAGAAGCCTCAATGGGAGCAATTAATTTAGACATTGAAGGTTTACAAGATTGGGAAAAATTCAAACCGAGTTCTAACACTTTATTTTGTTGGGCAGTTAAGTTATGTGAAGACACATTAACTATGTAATTTTCTTCAGGAACTTTGTTAATTTCACGAGAGGTTTTTTTTGGTTTTTACACAAAACAGAAAACTTAGAAACTAAATTACTTTGATGAGCAGAATTAAGTGAATGTAAGGATAAATAATTATCATTTTCCGAAACAGCAAAATCATCCAAGTTTTTACCAAGGAAGAGATGAAGCTCATAAAGCTCTTCCTCAATTTTGGCGATACGTTGACGAAAACCTTGAATACAAGCATTTAAGAGAATAAATTTGGAGCGAAATAAGGCTTTAGAAACTCTACCAGTTACAGGAACAGAACACTGCAATTTAATAAAATTAGGAATAACTTTGTTATATTTACATTTTTGAAGAAATCTCAGATGGTTAAGAAATTTTACACGTTTACGTCTAAGTTTACAAAATCTGTTGAAATGGGAGTTAAACATGGTAGCTCAAAAAATAATGTTAAAATAGATACAATAGATACAAACAAAATAATAAAACTACAAATTGACAAAAAAGTAAAAGCATGCAAAAAATAAATAAATGACAAATGCACAAAAAAGTAAAAGCATGAAAAAAATAAATAAATGACAAATTCACAAAAAAGTAAAAGCATGCAAAAATGTAAATAAAATAGAATTACATGGAACACAGGATCGTGATTAAACTAGTAAGAAACCCAGAATGAGGTTAATCACCAAAACTAACTGCAAAACTGGTGTACAAACGATAAATAGACAATAAGACTTCTTCACACACCATAAATTTTAAGCCAGCACAACCGGTTTCGAAAGGACGATAAAACTATCAAAAAGTTCAGTAGGTCAACTTATAATTCTACTCTTGTTGTCTTGCTTTTTTATCCCACCTTATGTTTTAAATTAGCCAAAGTTTTGAAGCGTTTCAAATTTTCACGTTATTTTTAAACCTGTCAATAAATTCCAATTCCCTTCAACTAAATCCCCTGTACCCGAGCTTCATAAGTGGGGTATTTATAATGTCCCTTGTAATAATTGTGATTTATCTTATATTGGTCAAACAAAAAGAAATCTTGAATGCCGTTTACGTGAACATTCTCGGTATGTTGTTAATCAAGAAATTTCTAAATTTTCTATTGCGAAGCACAGTTGGGAATTTGATCATAGTTTTAATTTTAAGAGTGCCAAAATTATCTTTCATGCGAAACGCGTTTCCGAACTAGATTTTTTGGAAAATTTAGCTATTTACCTTAATCGTGATTCGTGATAAAATTGTCAATGAAAAATCTGATTCCAGTTTGCTGTCTACAGCCTGGAAAAATTTGTTTAATTCAATTAAATAATTTCCTTCATTATGTTTATAACATAATAATAGTTCTAATTAAATAATTATAATTAAATAAATAAATAAAATAATAATAATAATAATAAGTTTTATTAAATTTACTTATTAGTATAATATTAATTAGAAAATAAATAAATAAATAAATAAATAAAAAATTAAATTAAATTAATTGTTTATTCCTTCCCTCCCTCCTTGTTTTTGTATGTGCATGTGTGTTCCTCTCTGATTGGTCCTGCATGATGCTTCCTGTTGGTTGTTTTTGTTGCTCCTCCCCCTCTGGATTTTGCCCTGCTTTCAGTCTTGTTTTTGCCTCCAAGGCAGTAACACATGTTTTTTTGCACCTGATTAAGGAAGGCTACGTCCTTTCGAAACCGGTTGTGCTGGCTTAAAATTTATGGTGTGTGAAGAAGTCTTATTGTCTATTTATCGTTTGTACACCAGTTTTGCATTTAGTTTTAGTGAAACAAAATGGGCATAAGTGTAGCAAAAGTAATTTGCTGCATTCGTACTTATTGTTAAACTGACGAAGGAATGTGGTATTATTTCAGTCGCTGAAAGAATTGATGCAATTATTTTGCAATTATGTTTATTCACAAAGTTGTCTATTTATCACTATCAGGCTTTGTCAGCTTTCCTGTACCTACAATTAAATAATTAAAAAAAAAAAAAAAAAAAAAAAATGAAAAAAAAAAAAAAAAATGAAAGAAAGAAAATGAATAAATAATTATATATTTTTTATATTATTTTAAAATTAACAACTAAAGCAAAGTCTGCTGAAATTACACAGAACCAAGTTTCGATTCTCCGCTGCATCTAGTAGCGTTTCTGTCTTTCGCGCAATGTTCGAACCCAGCCCCCAATGCCTTCGACAGAGTCTTATCAGAGAGGTTCAATTTGTGTATTTATCGGTAAACAGATGGTGCCACTATTACTCAAGAACTACAGTTTTACTATATGTCAACATCTATTAAACATTTTAGTTTTGGTCAAAGAATTTAATTACACGAAACAGTTTTCCTTACCTTCACTCTGTTATATTAAATTTATGCTTCAAATAAATTTATTATATTATAAATTTATAATATGATTAATATAATTAAAATATTTAATAATATTAATATAATATAATTATTCCATATTTATGTGTTCATTTCTCAAAAATTCTGTTAACAATTCGCCGAATATAGTATTAATCCTTTACGGTGCAGTGTTCCCGCTGAAGGAACACGTAATTTTAATTCTCAAGTTCAAAAACTCATCCCGGAATTTTTTTAGCAAAGATTTAGATTTATAAAATAGCAGAAAACGCCCTTTTTTGAAACCTTAAAATTTTAAATTTCTCTTATTTTAATTTTGTTCGTGAATTCCGGTGGCAGTATAATTTAAATGATCCGATTTACCTTGCACCGCAAAAGGATTAAGATATGTCATTGCGCTACTTCAATCCTATCAGGCAATTATGTTTTTGAAGCGCTTAATATCACTCCCAATTTTTAATATTTTATTTTGATTTGGTTACTTTAAAAATAAATAGTAAGGCATATTTTCAAATGTATGAAAGAGCAATACTTCGCTATTTATAACTACTTCACTCGTGCCTACTTTATTCACCTAATTAATAATCGTGGAATCATTTCGACATTAAAAACTTTTTTATTTATTTATTTATTTTTGTAATTTTGTAAATTAAATTTTCAAAGTTCTTTATTTACCTTTTTCAACACCTGTTCTTCATTGCTATAATAATTATATGTTTTAAAATCTCTCTCCCTCCCCTCCCCCTTTTGTCTCTCTCTCTCTCCCTCTCTTGTTTGTTTTAGATAAGTTTTTTTTTTTTTTTCTTTCAATTTATTAAAATAATAAATTATGCTAGAAAGGTTTTAGATAACATTTAGTAAAATGACAGGAGAATTAGAATTGAAGGATGGAGAATGTAAGTAAACATTATATTAGGTTGTAACATATGAAATGTCCGATTTTCATGGTTTACTTAAAGAAAGAATATATTCTTACAGAACAAACTTTTTTAATCAAAATAGGAACTATTAGCTTCAATACACTTTTTCCAACTAGAAACAAGTTGTTTTATGCCGGTATCATAAAATGTAATCATCCTGGAGGCAACAAATTTATTGAATGTCGTTTCAGCATCCCTTGGATTTCTGAAGCATTTCTCCTGCAGGATGTTATCGAGATGTTTGAAAAAGTTAAAATCTGTAGGTGAGTGGTCAGGTGAATATGGTGGATGGTCTAAAACTTCATAGTTTAACGTGGTCAGCTTCTGACGAGTGATCATTGAAACATGCGGTCTAGTGTTATCATGGAGAAGAATAGGGCCCTTCCTATTGACCAATGCCGGCTGTTTACGTGTAAGTTTCTGGTGCATTTCATCGATTTCTCTACAATATTTCTCCACTGTGATGGTTTCGCCTGGTTTTAGAAAGCTATGGTGAATTAAACCAGCTGAGGACCACCAAACAGTCACCATAACATTATTTTGATGGAGTTTCGGCTTTAAGAAGTGTTGTGGAGCCTTGTCAGCATCCATCCACTGCGCTGAACGTTTACGATTGTCGTACAGAATCCACTTTTCATCACAAGTTACAATTCGATTGAAAAAAGGACCATTTTGATTGTGAAGAAGAAGGGCAGACGAGATTTCAAAACGTTTGCGTTTCTGATTCTCATTCAATTCATGAGGAACCCATTTATCCATTTTTTTAACGTTGCCAATCAATTTTAGATGACGCGAAATGGTTGTAGGAGATACACATAGTTCTTCTACTTAATCTCTAATAGTATTGCCTGGATTTTTTACAACTATTGCTCGTAAAACTTCATTGTCCACAACAGTCTCTGGTCTGCCCCGGTCTTCGTTTGTGAGACTCTCATCCCCAGTTTCGAACTTTGCATACCAACGTCGAATGGTACGTTCATTTACAGAACCGTTTCCAAATGCAGCATTAATGTTTCAGGCATCTGCTGCATCATTATGCTTACTTTTCCACTCATACAAAAATAGCACTCTAAAATCTCTAGAATTCATCCTACGATTGAAGCTATAAACTTACCACCAAATCACAATATTTTTATTTGAAACACATCAGACGAAAAGACAAGGTTTTAGCTTTAAAATGATACATAATTAATGACTGTATCAAAAAATTTTATAAGGAACCAAATCTTAAAAATTTTAATGGAGAGAATCGGACATTTTATATGTTACAACCTGATATTAGTAAAAAATACACCAGTCGTTTCTACTCAAAATAACATATCATCAGGAAAAGATACGTTGACTACAAGTTCAGCATATCATCGACGAAATGCAGTAGCCTGAAAACAGTATTTCAGCAAATTCTTGAAGACGACAACTGAGTTAAAAACTATGTTTGTCATACATCGAAGATTAGAGATAGAAGTTTGTTTGAAATGCAAGAATTTCAATTTTTAAAAAGTGTCGTTCTTTCTGTCATTTTGTTAATATCAAAATTCCTATGTTCATATATGCTTTTTAATATACAAAAAATAGAATAAATGGATGTATAAGAATATGTTAGGCTACAAAATTTCTTTTCAATAGTAGGGTTTCCCGGTTATCAGGAAAATTATTAGAAAATAAAGTTTGAATAATTTCGAAACAGTAAAATAAATTCAGACAACCGGGCTCACATTAAAATAATAATAATAATAATCTGCAAGATTTTATCAGTTATTACTACACATATTTTACTCTTTATTATTATTATTATTATTTTAAATAAAGTGGCCAGAAAATGTAAAATTGCTTTATAAATTTACACATGTAATGATTTTTCTGTTAAAGCAAACTTATACATACGTCGTCAAGATATGACAAAGAAAGTTTACATATAGCGAGTTAAGAAATAAAAAATCGTTAGATCAGTTTTTTGAAACACTCATTTCCAAGATTTGTAATTGCTTCCACCTAATAAAAACTCTTGGCAATTTTCCTGTGGTAAGCAAGTATTACATGCTAAAGTGCAAGTAAAAAGAGGTTTATGTAGCAAATTTGAAAAAAGTTAGAGCCGTGTTTGAGATATCAGCTGTCGGTCCCACAGTCAATTTTCATCAAAACTTAGTAAACTCATCTGTTTTCGTGAACTAACAATTACACACGAAATAATAATTTAAAATGAATTAATTTAGCGAATTTGAAGAAAATCTATAAAGCTATTTTTAAAAGAAAGCAGTTGTGTTACATAAAATTTACATATTTTTATTGGACATTCATCGATTTCCCTGAACTAACACATATAAAAGGACACCCTAAACAAAGTTTCTATAACTTTGAAGGAAATCGCCAGTTTTTGAGATATAGATTTGAGATATAATTCCAAATTTCCAGTTTTCAACAAAAGCTGGAAAAAATCATCTGTACACTATACCTGTCTTAATTCAGAAGTTCGTCGTTCTTTATTAGTTTTGTAGATATAATAGTGAGAAAATTTCCAAAAACATAGTATACAATATAGAGTACAGACATACAAACACACAGACCAATTACCAAAAACTACTTTTCTGACTCAAGAGATCTTAAAATATATAAATCAGGTGAAAACTCGATTTCAAAATTTTTGACCGAATACAATGCTTCCATTACCTACGGTATTCGGATTATGGAAATTAATAATAATATTAATATTAAAAATTAGTTGACACAAATCCTAGCATAATTTCAGATAGATATCATTATTCTACTGAAAAATTTGTTTAATAGCGTGCTTCAAATAATTTGAATCTATAAGCTTTTAATAAATAAATAAATATACTTCTTTATAGTCCCGTAAGAAACAGAAGTTCCACTCCATGAATCTTTATACAATTCATGCGACGATGACATATATTACACCTATAAACTTTTAGCTATATATTTACAATAATTTTTATTTAAAAATAATTGATGAATTGACTTTTTCCCCCTACTTTTTCCCCCTTTATTTTGCAATCATACTGTTCCTCGTGAACTTGGATAAACAAATCGCCTTTCTGCCCAAAACGCTGAGGCAGCAACTATCAGATACATTTTGTTGTTTTTATGAAAGAAGTACAGATGGCTTTCTGATTTAATGAGTAGTCCTCAGAGATATAAGTGTTTGTGTGTAACATTTCTTATGCATTCAAAAAATCAAGAAAAATAATTTCACTTGTTAATATAATTTATAATTTTACTTTAAAAATATATTTTAGATTGTGTTTATCTACATTTTTCAAAATAATATAAAATTGTTTAGACTTCTTTTCCTTTATCCGCCAATTTCCTTCTTTTTAAACATTTTTTAGAATTCCGTAAAACTCATATATGTTATACAAGTTTTCCATATTTTTTATAGTATGCATGTCATAAAAAGTTGTACAAGTAACAGACATGGTTTGGGTACAAAAATTCATAAAATAATTTGGATACATTACAGTCTAAAAGACATTTCTTATCAGCGCACGTAAAAATCTTTATACAACACTAAACATACAGATCAACGTAGATTGTATAGATGCAATAAAAAAGTGTTTCCAATCAAAAATAATAAAATAAATGTTTATGGTTCATTTATTAGTGATGCACAAAAGTATTTTTATCTGTTATGGGAAATTGCTGGGGAACTTTCCAGTTTCGTAAAAGTGAAATTATTTTTCGTACTTTCATTAAAATAATAATAATAATAATAATAATAATAATAATAAATAAATAAATAAAATAAAATAGTTTATTAGGGCTACCATTTTTTTTCTATAATAGTTTATAGAAATTACATATTAAAATTATTATTTATTTAAATTGTTTTCTATGATGGAGGCAGGCGATTTTCATTTCAAAGAAGTCTAATACACTAAATTTCGATAGAAATTAATTTCATACCAAGATCTTAGAAAACAATTTTATTAATTTTTTTATATTTTTAAGTGTTTAACTTTCCTATATATATGAAGAAAAATTTTGACAACCTGTTTTCGGTGTATTTCCATGGTTTGAGATTCCTGAACACGATTTGACCATTTTTAGAAAGTTTTTCTCTGAAATTGTGTATAAAAAAATTGTGGACGCTGTATCTCACAAACCAAAGGACGAAATTTAACCAAACTTGATATGGTCAGGCCTTTATTAAAATCGTTCCCGATTACATTTATGTGTCATTCACTCAACGCATGGCTCTATATTTCTACATCTTCGTAATTTTCAATATGACACAGTATAGGAGGAGAATTCATATAAATGTACTAATGATAATTATTTTTTTAATTTTTAATATGAAATAAAAAATTAATATTTAAGTAATTAACAACCAACCAAGATTTTTTTTTAAGATGAGGAATTGCTTTCCCTTCCCCATGAAGGGGTAAATTTTGAATGCTGGTATTTTTCAAAAGAAACTCGTCGTCAATACCTTTCAAGTAAATCACTGAACCTTTCTGGTAAATTAAAACAAAGTTATAAATTATTTTCAATAATAAAAAAAAAAAAAAAAAAAAAAGGAAGAAGAAGAAGAAGAAAGCATTTTTTGAGAAATTGGCACAAAATTGATTTTTTTTTTTTTTTTTTTTTTTTTTCTTTTGAGAAATTCCGTACAAAGATGAAAATCGTTTGCATGTATTCAGGAAAATAATCTTATCAAATTATTTGCACTACGCGGATTTGCATAATAAAAAGTACAGGAGAAAGTTTTGTGATACCACAAGATAATATTTTTTGTCAAAAATTAAAAAAATCAATAAATTTTCTTTAAAATATCACAGATATATAGTTCAACCGTTCATTTTAAAGATAACATACGAATTCTTTTCAAGGGTACCCATACTGGAAATTTATTCTATCTGGGTATACTTCTCCCTCAGGTTTGTACATTTACTAATAAATAAATTAATAAATAAAAAGTAGGAGAAGTAAACTTTTTGGACTATTATCACTTTCATAACTTTTTCAGCACACAAAGAAAGATAGACAGACAATTTTTCAGAACAACCCAAAACGTGTAAAATCTATCGAAAACCGGACCTCAAAAATTTTCCCGAATCTAACGCTTTCTTCTTAAATATACTGAAGGAAGAAGAAAAATACTAAAACATAAACATAAAATAAAAATTAAAACATATTTATAATTACTCTAATAACTTTCTACCGCCCATATAATATAAATATATAAATTAAGATCCATAATATTTATTTGATTAAATCAATTAAAATAATAATAACGATAGTAAAAATATAACTAGAAAGTTAACGATTATCATAATTTACTTAAAACAGATCAACTGGATATTTGCTGTACATTTCTAGAAATCCGTTTGTTACAGTAATGGCTTTAAGTCAAATACTTTAAGAAATAGTATTTAAAATGTAACACAAAATCAAATTAATAATTGAATTACTTACTCATATATTCTTTTTACTGCATGCAACACCTTTCAATCCGCAGACTGCAATAACGAACAACAAACTTCATATGAAATGGCATGGCGGACAGCGAGGAAATTTCAAATCAACAGAAAATGAATCACAACGCCCTCTAATGCATACAAATTGGTTATGGCATAATAATTTGTGGCCACAACAGGAAAAACATGATTTTGGCCGTGTGCTGATAGCCTACATAAGGCCAACTGTGTTTATGCCACTTCTGGGCCACCGACCATTTTTCATTAGGACCTCCATAACTGCTGGCAGCCATAAACGACCCACTGCTGGAGTTATATGGGGCAACCGGCAACTAGTGGCAAGTGCAGGATGCCAGCTGTAGACCACAACGAGTCCACCAGTATAAGTTTTGCTGGGGCTCTACAGATTTTTTTTGAAAATTAATACATAAATCCATTTTAGATGCCCTTCCTCAAGTATTATGTTGTTATTACAGGAAAAATAACGGTAATTCTGATTAGATAGTTCAGTTTTAGATCTCATAAATTGATCTTAAAAAAATATATATAACTATCATTTTTTTTTTTTTTTTTAACTCGCTGTGCAAACTCTGTTTTATAAGTCTTTACACATGTAACAAGTTTCTCTTACTGGAAAATTCCAAAAAATGCATATAATATCGCTAAAAAATGCATATAATATGTGTGTAATAGAGATGGGCGTTATTTCACATAATAAAATAAATAATACTGTTATTACATAAGAACCTATTAGCATTGTAATATTACAGAAATGATCATATTAAATAAGTAACAAATCCATCTTACCTCTCAGCACGCAAAAAAAAAAAAAAAAAAAAAAAAAAAAAGAAAGAAAGAAAAAAAAAATGTAATAAGAAGAATAATAACACGGATTTTTCTTTTTCTTTTCTTTTTTATTTTTTTTTTAAGTAAATGAACGTACTTCTGAAATCATATTTTTAGGAGAAAAAAAAAAAAAAAAATCGAGAATTTACTTCTTTTTCTTTGTTCTAAAACAAAATTGCAAACTCCATTTAAATCATACAAGAACAACTTATATGATACAGCATTATACAAGTAACGAGTTTAAAACTCCCTTTCCCATAAAGAATTTACAAAAAAAAACTATAAGCACTGCGACTAGCAAAATCGAAATCATACGTAAACAACTAGACCGAATCACATCATGCGAGTAACGAATAAAACACCCACCTTTCAAAATCTGGTAATTCCCGTCTACCGCATGTAACGAAAAAGTAACATCTTTCGCATATCAGACTTCCCGCACAAATGTTCGAACTTTCCTCGTCGAATTGAAAAATACCGATTCGTTACTTCGAGTCTGGAAGAATACTCGTAACATCTCAGTAACGAGCACATACTGTTACTTCGTAGATTACAAATATTCCTCGTAGATTCAAATATTCTTTCGAAATAATTAAATGCTTTATTTTACATCTTTCTAATATTTTATTCAAAGTATTAATTCGAAACTGAACATTTATGTGTATTAGTTTAGTATTAGTATAGTGTAGCTCGTGACATTTAACGTGGAACATATTTCAATACCACAGTTTAACGAAATAGTGTTGTCACGATATTAATTAAGCAGCCATCATGAGATTGTTGATCATGGGGTGTGTCACGTCCGTCAGGAAAATTCACAACGAAGAGAGTCTGCGGGATACTTTCTTAGCCAAAATTGTTGAGCATCTAAATTAGAATTGATTAGGGTCCACACTGCACCGTGGGGGAAAAAGATCATTAATCACTATAGTCATTCTCCATTGGTATGAAATAGGACTGCTTTTTCTCCTTTTGAGTAATTTTGTTAAAGATGGTCCCTCAAGGAAAGGAGCTCAGTGGTATTTTCTAGAATGGAGAAAGAAGTTTGACAAGAGAGGATTACTGTGTTTTTTTCTAGTATTCCCAGCTACACTTGTTGGGTGATAATTTGCTATTTTTTTTACTGGATACAATTAATGAATTGGCAAATAATTGCACGTAAAAAAATCTTTTAATTATTAAAATTACTTTATAAGCAAAAATAAATCCATTAAAACCAAATATTATTATTAAAATCTTGACTATTACACTGTATTGAATAAATACTTCATGAATATAAAATCTTATATAAGGATTGTAAAAATATTTCTCTTCTTTCAAATACTTCATGAATATAAAATCTTATATAAGGATTGTAAAAATATTTCTCTTCTTTCAATTTCACCCTATAGTACAAATAATTGCCCGATAACAGTTTATCTTGAATCTTGAACGAAAGAGGAACAGTCAGTAACAAAAGTCTCTGAACACTAGCAAAAATTCCTATGTAAAAAAAGGTACATTTAATACAGTTTTGTTAAATAAATCCTTGCCAAATCCTGTTCTTAGTCTAAAAGCAGGATTCGACAAGGATTTATTTAACAAAACCGTATGAAGTGTACTTTTTTTACATAGGAATTTTTGCTAGTGTTCGGAGACTTTTGTTACCGACTGAACATGCTTGAATAAAAATGAGGAGTGCAGACTGCCATAGCTAGGCTTTATCGCTCTTTTCCCTGACAGCTTCTAACAAAAGCAGTCACAACCCTTGAGAGGGGGGCGAAACACTTTGGGTGCTCTGGGGGAAGATACCGGTTACTAGACCTAGTGCAAAATCATTTTTTAGAAACTTGGCATACTACATTCGACACAACATACTGCAATAGGATTTGGCTCTTAAAAAAATAAATAAATTAGTCTGTCTGTCGGTGTATGCGAAATATTATATGGCAAACTTTATATCAAGAATTGAAGCACGAAGTTTCCTTAAAACTTGCATTTAATTGCACCTTAGCATAAATTGATGTTTATCAAATTTTGGTATGTATCGTCACATAGGTAACCCTGCTATGCTGCGAATTGTTACATTTACGAGAAGGGTATATCTCAGCTCTTTTACTGTATAATTGTATAAAATTAAAAATGTGAAAAAGTTATTATACAAGTAAAGCTAATTCAAGGGTACATAACGCGGCCAGTGCGCGTTACTATGTTGTAATTTTCTCCATGTACTGGGTGGACTTATCTCAATTTCTATAGAGTATAAATGTACCAAATTTGATATATGAGATGACAATTATGAAAAAAAAAAAAATCGTGATTTAATTTGGGTGTATACATAGATATAGACTGATCAGCGAGAGGGAAAAAGTGATACCTTTTTTCTCGGGAAAAGTCACTCTAATGGTTGTCTTTCCCCGAGTAAATTACACACAGGAGTACACACGGATAATTTAGTAAATTAAATTTATGAATAATTTATATACTAAAAGTGACGAAAAACTCCAGATACAGTTTCAAATTCATTTTTCTTTTTCTTTTTCTTTTTCTCAATACTCTCTAATGGCTGATTTTAGAACTTTTTTTCGGTATCAAAAATTTTTGCTCGATAACATGGGGATGATAGATCTATATATATATTACTATATCTATGTGTGTATATTGGTCAAATGATTTCGCTGCTATTACTCATTCTTAGCAATTTTCCATATGGCTATACCTCAGCATCTATTAGCGAAAAATGCATTAAATGGCTTATCTTTATTGTGCGAAACTATGCATTTTTTTTATTTTATTTTATTTTATTTTATTATTATTATTATTATTATTATTATTATTTTTTTTTTTTTGTGTGTGTGTGTGTAAATTAACTGGTACGTGGTGATCTTACATCTAAATGACATAAAAGAAAGTTTTGTGGTAACTGCAAATTACGAGTTCTTTCTTTCTTTCTTTTTTTTTTTTTTTTTTTTTTTTTCAGATAAAATATTTAATAAGTGTTGAAATACATACAATGTGAAATGGCAATTTTATGATATTCTGAGAAGAATAGGCAAGTCATCTTCTTAACCCTTTCATTCCCAACTTTTTATTTTTCATTCTAAAAATCTGAAATCTGTAAAATAGACTCACTTTGCATCCAGAATGAAAAGGTAGAAAGGAAATAAAAGAAATTTAATTTTTTAATTAAAATTTAAAATGATCCCAAATGGCATCATTGGGAATTAAAGTAGTGATCAAGTCAAAATGTGACTGATACCATTTGGAATCATTGGGAGTTCATGAAAATAATTTGAATACTAATTTTTTTTAATATTAATACAATTTCTAAGAAATGATATATTTAAAAAAAAAAAAAAATGAAATAGCAATATTTATATTTATTGACAATGTAGTTAGTACAAAAAAATACATTTGTTTAAAAGTTACTTCAGAATCTGAGAAAACTTCAATATTAATTATTTGGTATGGAAATGTTTGAAACAGTTTTTTTTCTGTTGTTTAGACACAAATGAACATTACATTTTTCACACATTAGTCTCGAATATAACTTAATACATAATTTGCATCTTTGTTTTCTGTCTGGGCGTTGAGGCCAATGAGCTATGTTATCATATCTGACATCAGGAATTGTTTTCATGGAATGTGGTCTTCTGATTTCTGTTGGTGAATAATCAGAATTTTTGGTGTAATTAATGGTAATTAATGGTAATTTGGTAAATTATCTAAATCAATAATGTTCAGCTCATTATCTTCCAACTCATTTTCAAATTCAATATCTTCTATCACAGTCCCTTGTTCACCTTCTATTTCGATATCAAATTTATCCCCAACAGATTGGGTTGTATGAATTGAATAATTACTATTGTTAATTCCATTTTGCATTTCATCATCCTTAGATATATTACCTGTGATATATCTTTCCTCTTCGGAGTTTTTTAATTCAGTATTCGAAAACTCTTTATTCATCAGTAAATAAACTGATTTGTAAATTGATAGAATTTCTCGTTTTTGCTTTGAAAAATTAGAACGTAAAAGCATAAATTCTATATTTAATTCAATATACATATCTGTTAGATCAGAGAATTAAACTATATAAGAACATTCTAAATACTTAAATAGTGGACTGTAATAAAAACTTGACAAACTAGAGGTGATTTAAACATCACTACTACATTTATTTAAAACTTTAGAAATGGGAGTAAAGAAAACTGCCAGCCTCCCATGAGCGGAGTTACAAACTAACTGAGCTCCGTAATGAAGGAGCGAACTTTACAGAGTGCGCAGGCGCAACATACCGCCCGGCGTTGAAATGCAAATTTCAAAGAGTTACACAAATTATACATAACCATAGAAACATATGTTGGAAATACAAACTGAATTATAGATTAATCACATTGAAAATAAAACAATAATTAACACAATTTTAACTTATACATGAAACAATCTATATATGCAAGATAAGTAAATAAAACCAGAGGAAAACTTATAGCAATATTAAGAAAATTCTGTATTATTTCTTTCTCAATTTTTAATAGTTTTTTTTTTTTTTTTTTTATGTATATACTTATTTAATATATTATAATATACCATTTTGCATATCTAAATAAAAATAAAACAAAGGTCCATAATATAAATTGTCATTTTTTTTTCAACAGAATATAAACAGTAAAATGAAGTTAATATTTTGATGATTTAGTTTAAATTAAAATTTATCCCTTATAAGAAAATAAAGCAAGAAAATAGTACAACACTATAATAATTCAACAATGCATATTTTAATTTTCAATAGGCAATACTGCTATTTTGCCAATGGATCTTTTAAAGGTTCCGTGTTTAGTTTTAACATTAAGGACACGGACTTTCGAGTCCCCTCCATAAAAAACATTAACTATTCTGCCAAGAATCCATTTTCCAACAGGAAGATTATCTTCCTTAATAACAACCATATCACCGATTTTAATATTATTTTTTGCTATCATCCATTTGTGTCTCTGCTGGAGAGTACTCAAATAATTATTTTGCCAACCCTTCCAAATACGCTGTGATAGTTTTGTAGTTTTTTGCCAAAGAGTTAATCTGTTATCGAAAATGTGGGTCATACTAGGTTCTGGAATCGCCGTGAGAGGTCGACCAACTAGAAAGTGTGCAGGAGTTAACACCTGCAAGTCATCAGTATCCTCCGATAAAGGAGTCAATGGGCGGGAATTTAAAATACTCTCAATTTGACAAATTATGGTTAACAACTGTTCGTAAGTTAATTTATAGTTGCCTGCAACACGTTTAAAGTGATATTTAAAAGACTTGACCGCAGCCTCCCACAGGCCACCAAAGTTGGGTGCTCTAGGTGGGAGAAAATTCCATTCAATGGACTCAGAAGAGAGAAAATTTGTGAGTTCACTATCAGGTTTATTGAGTAAATTATGCAAGCGGCGTAATTCCAAATTTGCACCCAAGAAATTCCTTGCATTATCACTAAACAATTTTTGTGATTTTCCTCGTCTAGCGAAAAAACGTTTGAGGGTGGCGATGAATGCTTCAGAAGTAAGATCACAAACAAGCTCTAAATGAACAGCCTTTGTGACCATACAAACAAAAATGCAAACATAGACCTTATGAAAAATTCCCTTTCGCTGACCCCGATATTTTATAAAAAATGGGCCGCAGAAATCCACCCCTGTACAATTAAACGGGAAATTAAAATTAACCCTTTCCTTGGGCAGATTGCCCATGATTTGTTCAGCAGTTACAGGTTTGGCCTTAAAACAAATTACACAATTATGCACAATTTTACGGCAATTTGATCTCCCTCTTAAGGGCCAAAACTCCCCACGAACAGTATAAAGTAAATTCTGCGGACCAATATGTAAGTACCTTTTATGAAAGTGTACAAGTATCATATCCGTAAATTTATGTTTCGCCGGCAGTACAATAGGAAATTTTCGATTGTGACTAACATTAGAATTACTCAATCGACCTCCCACTCTAATGACATTAAATTCATCTAAAAATGGATTTAAATTTCGAATTTTACCTGTTGCAGGAATTCCTTTTTTCAAATTTTGAACGTCTTCTTTAAATTCTTCTTCTTGAACAAATTTAGCTAAAATTAACTTACTTTTACTCAGTTCCTGAAGAGTGATAGGTCCGCGTGTCTTCGAAGATGGACTCTTGGCATTGTTAAAAAACCTAAAAATGAAACTCAAAATACGAATTAATTTACAAAAATCATTAGTAATGGAAAGAAGATTAACTAAAAATGTTTCTTTCACTGTCACCAACGACAGTTGCGTTGGTTTTACTTCAACTAAATATTGATCACTACAGTCAGTAATGTCATTATTCGAAAATTGTATAGGCTCATGATGAAGAAAATCTGGTCCATTGAACCAGAACTCAGAAAGTTGATGAGGAGGGCTTCCTCGTGAAACAAGATCAGCTGGATTTTCGGATGACTTAACATGCCTCCAACAAAAATTCTTCGTGAGTTCCTGGATTCGAGATATTCGATTAGACACAAAAACCTTGAGCACATGGGGTGATGAGTTGATCCATGACAAAACGATTTTTGAATCGGTGTACAGATATACCGAGCTTAATTGTATATTTAATGATGTGATTACCTTTGATATTAGTTTAGATAATAATTCAGCTGCACAAAGTTCAAGGCGTGGTATAGTCAATACTTTAAGAGGAGAAACTCGGGACTTACTACACAATAAGCTCACATGTACATCGTTTGAACTAGTTATCACACGTAAATAAACCACTGCGCCATATGCCTCTTGTGACGCGTCCGAAAAGCCGTGGAGCTGCAGTTCATGACAATTAGAGTCTGAGAACACGAAACGTGGGATCGTAATATCTTTAAGCTCGTTTAGAGCATTTCGGAATTTTATCCATTTGTTTTTCTCTTGTGTTGGAAGTTCCTGATCCCAATCAATTTTCAAAAGCCATAACCTCTGTAGGAAAATTTTAGCCTGTACTATCACTGGTCCTACTAGACCCAATGGGTCAAAGAGTCTCGCGATCTCTTTCAGAACACCACGTTTGGTGATTGTATTGCAATAATCTGATGATACCGTGAAGCTGAAATTATCATCTTTGGGATTCCATTTTAGTCCTAGTGTTTTCACCGAAGTTTTATCATTTTTTTCAAAGTGATAGTCTTGCTCACTGTAAGGGACTTGTTCTAATAATTCTCTGGCATTTGAAACCCATTTATGCAACTCTAGTCCACCAGCCGATAACAGTAACACCAACTGTTTCTGGAGTTCCAGAGCAGACGACACTTCATCAGTTCCCGTTAGAATGTCGTCAACGTAAAAATCCTTAAGTGTGGCGGCAGAAGCTAACGGATAATTAGCCCCTTCATCACTAGCGATTTGTTTTAGTACACGAGTGGCCAAGTAAGGAGCACATTTTGTGCCGTATGTTACAGTTAATAATTTATAAATTTTAGGCTTTTCCTTCGGGGTTTTATTCCAAAGAATACATTGCCAATTACATTGTTCAGGATTAACCCATATCTGTCTATACATTTTTTTAACATCCGCAGTGAAAACTATTTTGTGCGTACGAAAACGTAATAAAATGGCACACAAATCTTCTTGTACTACACCTCCATTTAATAAACAATCATTTAATGATAACCCATTAGTAGTGGGTGAACTGGCGTTGAATACAACCCTTAATTTTGTAGTACTGCTATCAGGTTTAAGTACAGCGTGATGTGGAAGAAAATATTTAACAGTGTTTATTTCATTATCATTTAATTCTCGCATGTGGCCTAACTGTTCATATTCATTCAAAAAATTTACATACAATTCAGAAATATTGGGATTTCTATTTAATTGTTTGTATAAATTGTTTAACTTTTGCTTGGACGAATGGAAAGAATCTCCCAATTCAGAATTATTTTTCATTGGTAAGTTCACTATGTACTTCCCGTTATCATCTCTGCGATATGTTTTCACGAACTGCTTTTCACACTCTATCTCTTCCTTATTTCTCAAACTAGGTGAATCTAGTATATTTTCAATCTCCCAAAATCTTTTCATAATATTTTCTAAATTGGAGTTATCTGACTGGGAAATCATAGCACAATACAATGGATGTGGAGTGCCTTTAACAGCTCCACTAAGCACATATCCAAACACAGTATCCTGTAAAATTGCACCCGTTTCAGGAATTTTGATTTTATTGGTTAACATTAATTCAAAAAATATTTCGGCCCCAATCAGTAAATCAACATTGTTGTTATTTTTGAAAAGTGTTTGATCGGCCAGTTTTATTCCCTTTGGAATATTTAATTTTAATGTATTAGAATAGTTTATTGGTAACGCATCAATAATTTTTGGAACAATCAAAAATTCCAGATTAGCTGAAAACGAATTATTCTCATTTGTTATCAGTGCTTGTGTTTTTGTTTTTATATTTATCGGAATTCCTGACAACGCCGAAAGAGGAATGTTTATTTTTTCTTTTTTCAGTCCTAACTTATTTACAAATTTTGCTGTTGCAATATTAGACTGTGAAGCGCTATCAAGAATTGCAGTAGCTGGGTGATAAAACCCGTATTCATCTAACACAAATACTGTGGCCGTCGCTAATATAACTCTTTTATTTTCAGAAACAAAACATGTAATCGGCGCCGACTCTTTGTTTTCAGTCGATGCACCTGCTCTTTCAAGCAGACGATCGCTATTATCATAGCTTGATGGGGGGGTTGCACTCTCTTTTGACAACGGAAGTAATAAATCTTTGTCTTTATGAAGTAATGAGTGGTGTCTGGAGCCACATTTACTGCATGCATACTTAGAATTGCATTTAGCTATTTTATGGAATCCGAAGCAATTTAAACAAAGACTATTCTTTCGAATAAATTCATATCGTTTTTCTGTTGTGAAATTAAGAAATATATCGCATTTATATAGCGTGTGAGAACTATTTTTGCATAATATACACAAGTTAGAATTATTTCCTTGGGTTTTTACAACTAAACTTCTGGGATAACCAGACTTATCAGTAGTATATTTTGAGGACTTAAGCGGTAAATTTCGATTTACACTGTCTAAAACTGAACACTGTTTTTCTAGGAATTCTAGAAACTGATCAAAGTCAGGAACGTCGTTGTTCTTTAATGTAAGTTCGTAATTTTTGCGAGTTTCCCTATCCAACTTTTGCAAAACAATGTTTAATAACATAATATTAGAAAGATTATCGCGTTCATATTTCAATACTTTTAACGCTCTTAAATTCTTTAAAATACAATCCAATAATTTTCGTAATTCTTTACCAGATTCATGAGTTATTTTTTCATAATTAATAATAGTTTTGATATGAGCATCTATTATAGCTCTTTTATTTTCAAACCGTTGTTCTAATGTTTTTAACAGAGAATCGTAAGTATCATCATTGGTTTCTACTGTTTTTGCTTCGCCTTTCAACGCAGAGCGTAAATAAAAGAGCTTTTGATTTGCAGTTAATAAAGGATTATCATCCATTAAATTTAGAAACTGCGTTTTAAATCCGGTCCATTCTTCAAATTTTCCTGAAAATACAGGTAACGGTATTTGGGGTAAATGCATACTATGATTTGGAACATTGTTTCTTTCAGCTCCTAACGAGCTATTATTTGAGTTTGTATTACTCACATTTTCACTACAGTTAATTAGTAAGGTATTGAATCTTACCTCTAATTCTTGAAATTGAGAATCTAGCTCACTTAACTCTTCTTCTATTGTAGGAAACTCATCATCCTTTGCCACTTGATAGTATTCCACTTTTAAATCTTCAAATCTATTTTGAAGTTTTTCTAAAATTGATATTCTCGAAGTTATTTCACCTTTTGTGGTTAATTCGTCATTAGGAATGTTGAGTAACTTTGTGAATTGGGATTTGATATTCCCTTTTTTTCTATTTAATGCGGTTAAAGCCATTTTTGTTTTCTTTATGAAAACGAAATATGCTGGTTACGCTGTGGTCGCACGGACCAAAAAATGTTAGATCAGAGAATTAAACTATATAAGAACATTCTAAATACTTAAATAGTGGACTGTAATAAAAACTTGACAAACTAGAGGTGATTTAAACATCACTACTACATTTATTTAAAACTTTAGAAATGGGAGTAAAGAAAACTGCCAGCCTCCCATGAGCGGAGTTACAAACTAACTGAGCTCCGTAATGAAGGAGCGAACTTTACAGAGTGCGCAGGCGCAACAATATCAAAAGTTTCAATATAATATGAGAAAACACTAGTAATATTAGTATTAGTATGAATCAAAACAAGATAGCCATGTGAGTGAATGGAAAGAACACAGGTATCAAGAGGTGTTGAAAGTAGGTAAAAAAGGAGAGTTCTAGCCCATGAGGGGGGTGCACTGGTGCACCGGCAAGTCGTGCGGGTGTCACGCGGAGCTCGGAGCGTGTCAATCATGTTCACGACCTTTGCAGAGCTCGGAGCAACCTCCTCTGACTTTATCGTGAAACGTGACGAGGATGTTAATGAGGAAATTTAATTAAAAAATTTAATGAGTGGTTTATTGTAAAAGGTGACGATGGTTTTAAAGCGATGTTTTCGGTAGAATGAAAAAAGCAGGATATTGTTTGTGAGTCATTAGGAAATTAATTAGGAGGTTAATTAAGAAATTAATTAGGAAATTAATTATAAAATTAATTAAGACATTTAAAAATTGGGAAATAAATAAGGAATGGATTGAATTTAAGAATGTGGATGTGTATATAGTATGCAAGAAATAGAGTGATCTCACTGGGGTTCGAACCCAGCACCTTGCAGTAAAAATATTTCCATAAGACAGTAGTTTTCGCGTGTGTGTGAGTGATTTTTATAGTATATGTCTGCACTGTTCTTTTAAAACTATAAATGCTAGTGTCCGAAAAGAATTCAATCGTTTTAATGATATTAATTAGAGAATAATAATTAAGAAAAATATTAATTAAGGATCTTCTTGTAAAAAATCATAAAATATTTTCCGAAAAAAAGGCAATGAAAGCAAAAATTAAGTATAAAGAATGAAAGAAAGTTTAGAAACATAGATTTTGACTGAGATTCGAACCTGCTACCTTGCAGCAAAAAAATATTTCAGTAGTTTTCGCTTATATGTGAGTGATTTTTCTATTATATGCCTATGCAGATCTTTTTTAACCTAAGAATGCTATTGTCTGAAAATTAATCAACCATAAAAATGATATTAATTACAGAATAATAATTAAGAAAAATAATAATTGAAGATCTTGTAAATATTCACCAGATGTTTTTCGAAAAAAGACAATGCACGTGAAAATTAAGCTAAAAGATGTTTAAAATCTCAAAAGTATAAGTGAAATTAGATTAGGATGAAGGACGAGAATTGTTTTTTGAAAGATAACTAAAAAAGAGTGATTAAAATTTCTTATTAATTACTTAATTGAAGAAAGTTTGTTAAAAAGAAAAAAGATAAAATAAAAAAACTTTTTACCATAATGATTTTTTAATTATGAATAACTAGTATCCATTTTAAACTGTATATATTTTTTCCATTATAAATATGATATCTTAATACAAAAAGATCGACTTTATTCAGCAACGGTGACGTCACAATGTTTGCGTAAAAGGAGGTAGCATACCCTTAAGCAATTTCTGAGAATTGGGTTGGGTACGGCATTGTCAAAAAAAGAGGGGAAGAAAATTCCAGATTTAGCCTCAACTTTTCACACGTTTAAATATGTTTACTGTTGGATGTACTAAAAATTATCTGCTATTTTGAATTATGTTCAGTTTGAAGAATGAAAAAAACTTCATAGAATGTAAAATTAAAAGTTTATCATTCTCGAAAAATTCACTGTTTGAAAAAAGTCTCAACAAGTTTAAGAAAATATCGTAACATATTGTATTATATTTTACCTCTATCATTTTTCAGAAGTTACTTTAGTGCAAAATAATAGCTGATGTCGAAAATTTCTCTACCTTAAACAGTTATACTTGAGATATAACTTTTTGGAATCTTCTTATCACTGTCATCGAACATACTTGTATACTTAAAGATTTTTACAAAGGAGTATTTAATTATAAATTATATTTAAATTTCCTTATACTCGTTAAAATATTGTAAGTACGTATTTTTATTTCAACTTTTGTATTATAGTACTAGAAATCTCCCAACATTCTTAAAATAATATAAGTTTTCGAACAGAGTGATAATTAGAAATTACCATTTTTTTAGTTTTTATCGTGATCTGGAATCGAACCTGACACTTCCCGAAAATTTTTTGTAATTTATACTCAACATTAGTTATTTCAAGCTATACTATCTAAGAATTATTCAATAATCTGTGTCAAAAAGAGACTTCACAACTACCTTTTTTTACTACTTTTCACTACATTCTACCACTTTAACAAAGTGAAATTCCCCACGTCATATGTTACATTCACTCAGTTTTTCTTTACAGATAGCAAGTTTGTAAATGATGAACACTAACTTTGAAAAAATTCAGAGCTGAAAAAATATTAATATAAATGTTTTATAAATACATTCATGTTCACAGATGCATACTTAAGTTTTCTAAAGTGTATTTAAACATACTAAAAAAATATTTTAACCAAGTATTGTCGATTACAAACATATGTATATAAACTGAAAATGTTTTTGTACAAAGTATTTTAGAAATTTAGATAACTTATTCTTGAATAAAAATATAAGAAACTTATTTTTACAATGATAAAATTACAAAGTTAGCAGCATAAGAGACTAAGTATTTGAAAAAATCATGATGTATGGAATTTTAGTGTTTCACACATGTTAACAACACATCTTATTTTACAAAGTGCTAAGTTTTTTAGTCATTTAGTTTGAAGTTTTTCAGACATATGCTTATAAACTGAAATTTTTTGTGAATGAAAAATTTTTTACACAAAGTATTTTAGAAAAAATATCATCTCAGAAATTAACTTACTTATTTTTAGAATAAAAATATAAGAAACTTATTTTTACTAATGATAAGAATGAAAATGTAAGGTAAAATCTCGTTCATATAAATTTAAGAGATTACAAATATTTGAAAAATCATGAAGTATGGAATTTTAATGTTTCACATATGTTACTAACGTATCTTATTTTACAAAGTACTAAGTTTTTCAAAGTCATTTAGTTTGAAGTTTTTCACACAAATGTTTATAAACGAAATTTTTTGTAAATGAAAAATTTTACACAAATTATTTTTATACAAATACTATCTCAGAAAAATTAACTTTTTCTTTTTAAATTGAAAATGTTAGCTAAAAATCGAACACTTATCAAATTTAGAAGCTGCAGATGTATGAAGAAATCATGAACTTGAAACTTTATGTATTAACAACCTTACTTCTTTGAAAATACTAAACCACGAGTTTCAACAAATCTGTAATCAACTGTTAAAAAAACATAGAATGCTTTTCACCCTAAAAAGTTTAACGTAGATGCGACATTCATAAAAATACAGAGTGAAAGTGTCCAAATTATCTGTTTAGACATGTTGGTAAACTAGAATTTTCCACAAGATTCGAGTATTATAGCAAGGTATGGGGTAATATTTGACTAAATTTCCACTAATATTGGCGATAGTTATAAAAATTTGACATGAAATAAGAAAATTTGGCGTTAATTCTTAAGTAAAACTGATGAACGAAGAAAAAATTTGAATTAGTTACAATCTTTTCTCGCTGTAGAATTGTCTAAGTTCTCATACTTAGTAGTTTTTAAACATTTTTAAAGTTTTCCTTTTAGAGTGATTTTTTTATACTTTGCTAAACTGAAGTACAAAATGGATAATACTTTACCGTCTGAGGAGACTCACGTTTCTGTTCAACAACCCCCTTCATCAACTTTTAAGGATGAGAAGTTATCTAAACTTTTTATTTGTCCAATTTGCAATAAGTCATTTTTTAAAAAATCCTATCTTACTAGACATGTGAAGGTTCACAATGACATTAAACCTAATATTTGTTATGTGTGTGAGAAAGGATTTGTTACTTTGCATCGTTTAAAAAGACATATAGAAACCCATAGAAAAATTTCCATAAGATACAAATGTGAATATTGTATTGAAAATTTCAATCGCAAGTGTGATTTATTTAAACATAAGAGATTATTTCATCAAAAAGTCTTACCTAAACATCTATGTATTATTTGTAAAGATGATTTTGAACACAAGTATGAATTAAAAAAGCATAAGAGGGTGCATTATCGTAAACCTGAGTATATATGTGAGGAATGTTCTATAACCTTTCCAACTAAACATGTTTTTTTAAACCATAAGCGAAAAAGTCATAAAAAGACTTTACATACATACTGTTGTAACGAATGTACTGTTACATTTTCAAACAAACGACATTTTTTAAAACATAAAAGAAATATGCATAAAAAATCTTCAATGCAAACTAGATGTGATGAATGCAGTGAAACTTTTCAGTGTAAGTATGAATTATTGCAACATAAGAGAAAGAATCATCTTAAATACTTCAGCATACGTAGAAATTGTAATGAACGAAGTACTAACAATGAATTACCAACAGTTAATAATGACAGTGAGAATCTGGACTTGTTAAATTTTTTGGATAATTTTCACACTGAATGTATAAATAATGTTTTTGACTTACCTTCCAACAACTTTCAGAATGAAAATATAGACTTAGACTTCAAAAATTTTTTGAACAATTCGAATGTGGAATATACAAGTGAAAATAATGTTGATGACTTATCTACCAAAGTTGAAAATAATGACTTAAATAATTTTAACCTGATACAAACTGATTTACCTCTAGTAAACTATGTTAATGAAAGTCTGAACTTGTTAAATTTTTTGAATAACTTTAATCCCAAATGCTTGAATGATTTTTCTGCTAACAACAAAAATATGAATTCGGATAATTTTAGTGTGAAGGAAAATGAGTTAGTGACAGATAACTTTAACGATGAAAATCTAGACTTGCTAAATTTTTTGAATAACTTTAATGTCGATTGTATGAACGATATTTCAACAATATAGATTTGTGCGAATTTGCTGTTTTGTATTATTGTGAATGAATTTCAAATAAAAAGATTTCAATGAAAATGGTTTGTTTTAATTTTTATTACAAAATCACCTTTTATATAATATTTTCTATTAGAATACAAACTTAAGTGTCATCTTTTTAAAATAAAAACATGTAAAAAGTTTACTTGTGTGTTAACGATATACTTTTTCATTACTGTAGAAGTATTGTTTGAGTATAATATTTAAACACTAAGTAAAAATTATACACGATAGTAGTTTTATAAACTATCAAACTTACATCGAAGAAGAAAAAACTTGTAAAATTGTTTTACCACTCAACTGTAAAGTACTTGTGAAAATCTTAAATGAATTTACCTTATTTAGAATTTTCCTGAAAAACTAACTTATAAAAATTTTAGATATAATTATGAAGTTAGTATTTTCCTAAGTATCACGTTTGAATCTTACTTTGAATATGCATCATCAAAGTGTTTTGTAATTTAACTAAAATCACAATCTCTATTCCAAAGAGTGTAAAAATAATTTTTGAGTAACAACTTTTATATATAGATACTTTCACGATTGTATTTTAACTTTTTTTATTTTTAGAATACAGAAAATATTTTATAAGAATTGTGAAAGATTAATTTTAGGAGTTTGTAAAATTTCACATTTTTTTTTTTTTTTTTTTTTTTTTTTAGCATTTTTGTCAAATGTTTTCTTCATGTCACATCACTTAGAAAAAAAATAATTGTTTTTAGCAGAATTGCTAACACAAAGCATTAAGTTAGAAAATTTGTAGATAAAACTTAAAAGGTATGAAAAACCATATGTGATGTAATAACAAAAATATATATAGCTTCAAGTTTAGACATGGTTGAACAAGCTTGAGCAGACACTAATGTTGCTGACGTCATAACGCGTGTGATGGAAGATTATAATCATTGGATACGAGTTCCCCCTAATACACTACGTCACGAACCCATGATGTGACAAAAACAACCATTTTGCTCACACTTCTCACCTTTGTTGGACTTATATTATTTTACTCTGCATATTAACGATAATCTGTAAAAAAAACTTTGTCGTTTTTACACTTTGTTGTAAAAAGTTTTCGTCTAAACATCAAATGATATATTTTAGACATCTTTTCAGTATAAGGAAAGTTGATACTTTTCTCATGTATAGTAAAATTATGATTAATCGAAATCCCGATATGACTTAAACCACTGTCCTATAGAAATATTTCAAACATATATGTTTAAAACACTACCCCAATGAGAATAATGAGTGTGATTTAGAAGTATTTCAATCATATATACAGCCTCATGTACATGAAAAACTTAAGTCTGAATTAAAAGAAAAGCATACCCTGAAGTGGTATATGGTTATGAAAGTATCCTTGGAGCGTAAAAAACCTGATGAAGACATGGAAGAGACACATACATATTTTAGAAGTTCCTGTATTATCGAACTCATTGAAGATACTATTGAACAGCATATTAGCGAAGGATATGCAAAAATTAATATGTCCTTAGAAGAATTCATCCAAAAATTCACTATTTGGAACTAAAAATGGCTAAATACCATCCTCTAGCTGCTAGTAGCTATATTAAGCTACCTTCAAAACTTGTTTAAAAAGATTTGGGGCGTCACATATTTCTACAAATGTGACGGGTGGAGGTGGGACCCCAAATAAATAAATTTAAAAAAATTCTATATATCATTCAAAAATAAAACTTAATCTTGAAAAATAGTAGTGTGAATTTGTTTAAGTTCATACGTAAAAACTTGTACACATATATATACCTTCGTGAATTAATATGCACTAGTTTTACATATCACTGAGTTATGTTTTACTAATTTCAAATTTATCCTTATCTGTCACGAATACATAATTTAACAAAAAGTACTTATGTTTACCCACAATTCTTGACTTATATTATTTTACTTTGTGTATTAAACTGACGACCTGTAAAAAACTTTATCGTTTTTATACACTTTGAAGTAAAAATTTTCACTCTAAACATCGAATTATCTTTTGCAAACATGAATTGATATGTATTTGTTTTAAATATCACTAAGTTACATTATACCAAAGTATATTTTCTAATATTTAAACAATTTTCATTTTACAAAAATTAACTTGTATGCATTTCTAGGTCTTTAATAAAAATCTTTTAATTTTTTTCTCTCAAAGACTTTAAACTATTGGAGATGTTTGTACTTTAAGTACAATCCAATACTATTTGCATAACAATGTGGATCATCATATGTTAAGAAAATCTTAAATTTTGACTAAGTTGCAAATCTCAGTGAAAGTATTTCTTGTCAAAACTTTTTTGTGGAATTCTCTTCTTTAGTGAAACACTTAGTAAATTTTACACAATTTTTCGTTTAATAACTGAAAAATATTGTAATACTTAGTAAATTTTAGCAAAGTAATCTTAAAATACTTTCACTGAGATTTTATTAAAATTTATAATATTTTACAATTCTCTATATATGTGTTATAATGATTGTTGCATGCATGAAAACAGTTCATTGAATGCCAAAATTATCCAAAACAACCCAAAATAGAGATATTCAGGAACAGTTTTATTTAATATATGAAAAAAATTAAAATGCTCATTTGAACCATAAAATCTCAAATTTCCGCTTTATGCGGAAGCGACTGAAAAATAGGTTAAAAAGTAACAAATTGACAATAAAGTAAAATAAAATTAGAAATTCTAACTTCTAAACTTTCATTAAATTATTTATTTTAATTTATAATTGTTGCAAAGAAAAATTGAACTTTAAATTTTACATCAACTTTTTTAGATAGCACGCGATCTTGTTTTACATAAAAATTAAACCATTAAATTCATTTTTTTTACTTATTTTAATTTCATATTGCTCGCGCACTTCGTATTTCCTAATCAAAAGTATAAAAAAAAAAAAAAAAAAAAAAAACTTTTTCGATATCGCTTGTAACGATACTGATTATTATTAATTTTCTTTTCTCTTCTTTCAATAATAATAATAATAATAATAATAAGATTTTGGTGAAATTCTGGCAAAAGCAGAATTTAGTTTAGGACGAAGGACTATTAGTTTTTTTTTTTTTTTTTTTTTTTTTTTTTCTTTTTTTCAAATTATAACATCGCCTTCAAATTATTCAATTATATTTTCGATAGATTTTATATTTCGACGAATGTCCAACTATCGAAAACGACAACGCAAAAATCCCAGATTGAGACTAATAGGACCTCAGTCCTAATAATAAAAACTTAATAATAATAAAAATATGCAGATGAATAATGTTGAACGTATTAGTAATATATTGATTATTACAATATCCACCCTTTGTAAAATTTTCATAGTAATCAAGATCACTACGTGAGAGAGATATTCTTTTAGTTTTCTTATGTTATAATCTGTAATAGATAAACAGATAGAACGATTGATGAAGATACAGGTGTGAAAAGAGTGAGTCATAGAAAAGTGGACGACGGATTTAAAGGTTATGTAGATGACTAATACAATAAAATTTTATCTGACTAATACAATTGCTTTGTATGTATAGTATCGAGAGATTCGTGAATCAATACAAATTTGTTTCTTACTGTGATGTAGAAATCACATATATTTTAAAATTCTCTATTTAATTTTAATTCAAATCTATTTTATCGCTTTATGTAATAATTCACTCGTGTATTCAATATTAATTTTTAGTAACTGCCAAATTCTTCCTCTATCAGTAAAATAAAAAAAAAATAAATGTAAAAGATAATCAATCTCCTTGCAAATTCTAATAATCATTTCGTATCACAAAGAATAACACATGGCCCATTTTATTTATGTTCCTCCTACATCACAGTAGCTTTTTTCCTAACATAATTTATTCAGTTAGACAAAATTATCCTTGAACACAATTAAATTATATCTATATTTTTTTGTATCTATCCGTTGCGGTTCACTTTTCTCATGATGAATGCCTGGCGAAATTTGGGATTTTCATAGGGTTATCATATTATGGCAATCCTACTCTGTATTCAAAATTGTTAGCCTAATTTGAGTGTAACGTATCTTTAAAAAGCACTTTTTATGTGTTCTTGCTGGCGATGAAATAAAATGCCAATATGTAACAATAATTTGAATTTGGCTAGAACTTGATCATTGTTCTCTGATCGCTCCTGCTTAGAACATACGGATGTAGTTCCTAAAAAATTTATACGTTAGGGGCACCTTCCCTCCTTATTTTATGCAGCAAGTCAATAAAAAAACTGTGCACAAATTTTTGTCAAATCTTTATTGATTTCTGAATTTCATCTTTTTAACACCTCTGGATTGAATCTTGGTTATTTTTAATGGAAGAATTGTAAATAATATTTCTAGCGGCAATCAACGCAAGTAGAGGAGGTCTTTTTCATCTATACGAAAATACGGCCTAGTGGAGACCATCGAAATGGAAACTTCACTATTTACATTTGTCTCCCTGCAAAAATCTTCTCTACATACCTGAATTATCCTACGAAAAATTATCTTACCTACTAACCCTTATAATCTTCATCACACTTACTATTTTGAAATATCAAGCATAAATGGTCGTTTTGCTAAGCCAAGCTAAAAAAAAAACAAAAAAAAAACAGAACAAATAAATTACCACTAACACAAAGCAGAACGCGCAAATAATAAAATCGCCAGAAATAACCCAAGACCGTTAGATGCTTATTATACAGAAACCAACTTCTCTATGTTAAATCAGCAAACTTTTTTCCCGTAAAGTTTTAAATATTGGAAGGTCCAAACATCGAAGAAAAATGAAACAAAAAGTAAAATATTCGTATCAACGAGAACTTTAATTTGAGATAAAAAAAAGAACTTTCTAAGTTAATAAGCAAAAAAATGGGGGCATTTTCAATTTAGCGTAAAATTAGATGTTTTGACAACTTTTTGAAAAAAAATTCTCGTCAAGAAATATTTTTTAAAAGCTGGAGAGTTCATAAATGTGCAGAATTCTTTGAAAAGGGATTTTTCAGACAGATAATTACTTAATCTAAGAACTTTTATAAAATTTAGCTTTTAAAAATCAAAATTTCTTATCTTAATTGCTGAAAAACTGTTAAATATCGTCATAGAGACGTAAATCACCAAATATGTAATTGCTTCATTTCAGTTTAACCGAAAAGTATTAATTTCAAACTGAGCTACTTTTTATTTTTTATAAGCTATTTTTTTAGCCAAAGAATCTTTGCTTTTATTATGGTGTACAACTTTAAATTTTACATCCCTGAAAACAGAAACGAATATATTTTTAATAACATTTGTTTCAAATCTGTTGCTTGAATTGTTGATTTGTGGTGATTTTTGAATATTTTTCAAACCATGGCATAAATTTAATTTAATTTTACCTTAGAATAAGAAAGTCAGTACACGATATAGTATCTAATTTTAATATCCTTCAATCTAGCATTGGTAATTTTGATGCATAAAGATTTTTACTCCCTTCTACATAGTATACTAGCAGGCTTTGTTCGCTTCGCTGGTCATTATATTGAAATGAATTTTCAAAATACCATATCATCTATATAAATAAAGAGAAGCGTCTGTATGTCGGCGCTCTGGTGCTCACACTACTAAACGCAGAGCTACAAAAATTGGCAGTACCTGGGACCCTGTAAGTGTGCACCTCATCGAAACTTTTTCGAATTTCGAATTTGAAATTTTAATTATTATTATTATTATTATTATTATTATTTATTTATTTATTTATTTATTTATTTATTTATTTTTAGTTTTGAATATTGGCTTTTATATTTCATTTTTCATGAATTTATTCTTCCATTGAAATCGCCTGCGTATGTTAGCAACGGCTATTACCCAATTTATATTTTACTTAATAATTGAAGGTGAAATCTTTTTTCTCTTTTTAATTTATTATATATATTGAAAATAAAATGACAATGCAGTAGAAAAAATTAAATATATTAAATTTAAAATTTAAAAACTTATTTATAACATTTAAAAAATGGCAAAAACCTTACTTTAGGCTCTATCCTTAGTTACTTTCACCGGAGGCCCCCGGCATTATCAAAGGTGCAACTTCAGCGGTAGAGCGTCTGCTAGTAAGTGAATACCGCTCAAGTTGCACCTTTGATAATACCAGGGGCCTCTTTTGAAAGTAACTAAGGAGGTTTTTGCCATTTATTAACTAACTAGTTAGTAGGCTTCATATTTTTAAAATTTAAAATTTAAAGTTATTTATAACAGTTATGTTTATGCATAATTTTTATAGTATAACAACTTTTTATTTTTCATTTTTTAATTTAATTCCTTTAAGAGAAAAATATTTTCTCTTTCTCTTTCTCTTTCTCTCTTTCTCTGTTTTTTTTTTTTTTTTTTTTTTTTTTTTTTTTTAGTATTTATCGGGAAAAAATGGTAACGTATAGTAGAAACGATTAAACTTATTAAAATTTATTTGTTTTTATGCATTTAATTCCTTTAAAAAGAAAATACACTTTTTATTTCATTTATTATATTGCTCGGAATGATATGATAATATAGTGGAAATAGCACGGGGCTATAAAATGCAGGGTTAAAAAACTAAAATATTCAATAGGTGTTGAAATGCAGTCATCTTTAAAATCGTAGTTTTTAAATAATAGCAGATCAACATGTCATCGATAAATACCCAAAATGAAGTGGCCGGGAAAGACATTTCTGCAGGCAGTGGAAAACTGGACTCGCTGTAGTGCGGGTAGAGAAAGAGATGCCGTAGGCAATGGGTATCCGAAGCGAGGTTTAGAGCTATTTCAATATGTATATATATATTAGTTTTTATTTTTGATGGGATGTAAAAAGTAAATACTAATACAATTCTTTTGAAAATTAATTTAAATATAGTGGCCAGAGAAACGGGCGTTGCCTGCTAGTAAATAATAATTAAAAAAAAAAAAAAAAAAAAAATTATACTGCATGAATTTGTATAAGATTACTAGCAGGCTTTGCCCGCTTCGCTGGTCACTATATTTAAAGGAAACTCTTTTCTATATAGCTTTATGAAAAAAAAAAGAAAAAAAAAATACTGAAATCGCTCAAAAGCTCGCTTTGAGTTCCCGCTGCCTTTGGTATCGAATTGTTCGCCTTCGCAGTCTCCGGTGCCTGTCCCTATTGCCTGCGACAATAACTTACCCGTGGGCTTCCATTTGGGTGCTTATCATATATGACAGTTTCGATACAGACAGTATCGAAAAATCTGAATTAGCTTTTCTATATTTGAATACCAATTACATAAGAACAACATTATGCGTGATGTACATAATATTTGCTTTCAAGTTATTTCCTATATTTATTTGATTTAATCGATCAACCATAAAATGACAGCAATTTCAAGCCAAATTTAATATTACAATAGGCTATGATCGGCTACGTCTATCGCATGAGACAATTATTATTATTATTATTTTGTGGTTATATATACTTCATTCTTAGTTAATAGTAGTTGGTACATAAAAAAATAAAAAAATAAATTAATATGTAAATCTCAACATGGTACAAACTTAATATAGCTCCCCTTGACGACATTTGAATTTTTGTCGCCGTTTTAGACCAAAATGTAATTTATGCGATTATTGTTCCTATTTCTTTCTATCTCTTTCTCATTTTCAATACTTTATAATTTAGTTATATTTTTGATGAGCTACTTGGCTTTAAGTGGCTGTCCTTGGCGAAATATGTCCGATCTACTTCAGCATCAAAATTTAAAAATTTGTCCAGTATTATCAGTAAGTAAATACCTTTAATATAATGCTGAATTATCTTTTATGCCTAGCGTGATTCATCCGTGCAATATATATACATATAAAGTTGAGGTATATAAAAAAATGCTATGTGATAAAATTCAGATCATATTACTATTAATATTTTATTTTAGTTATAAAGACGTTATTTTTTCATTCGCCAATTTAACTTTTAGTAATTTTTATTTTTCGCGTGAAAGTATATTTCATTTTATGTTGAAAAAAAAAAAAAAAAAAAAACCTCGTAAACTTTTTTGGCAACAACTAAAAATTTAAATGGCTTAAGGCAATTACCAGTTTATTATTTTCATATTTTAATTAATTTTAAAAAATCTAATCAAATAGTAGCATATGTCCTATTACAGATTATTATCTATCTCGATACCAAATTTTATCCAGATCCTAAATAGTAGCATAGTCCTGTTCCAGATTATTATCTATCTCGGTACCAAATTTTATCCAGATCCGTTTAACCGTTGTGACGTGATTGAGTAACAAACATCCATACATCCAACGGACAACTCACGCCATCTAATTAGAAAAGTTGCTGAAAGAGTTGGTTAAAAATTAATTAAGAAAGAACTAATTAAGTTACAACTTTCATTAATAGATAAAAACCTATTCGCAGACCTACCGAATGTACATACAAAATTTCATTAAGGGGCACACCTAATGTGAAATTTTAAAAAAATCGATTTTTTTTTTCATATTTCGATAAATTATACCTTTAAAAATAACATACTAAAATTTTAAATCGATATCTCAAATAGTTTTTGAGTTACAGCCATTTGAAGAGTAACTGCTCGGCAGTTAATAGTTGTATTAGCATACGGGACGTACCTGAGGTATTGTTCGGAGTCTACCGTCTATTCCTAATGGTTGCAACCATTATAATACGATTCCAGTTTCTCGTTTACTGCCATGTCACGTATTTTCGGAGCCAGATACATTTAGTTTTATTGTGACCGTTGTATCTAGCACTTCATAAGTTAGCACGTTTTATTTTACTGAAACTGAGTGAACAATCTCCGTATTTAAATAAAAAAGGAACTCACGATGTTCCCAGATATCGATCAATATAAAAAAAAAACGCAAGTTTATCGGAAACCGACATACATTTGAGCAATCTACTGCGAATACCAGTACAACGGTTTACTGTGGCACTTTTCACCAAAGCACCTTCACAATGGCCCTAAAACTATCGAATTATCAAATAATTTGGCAACTTCAATATTTAATGGCGGTTATTCATCAATTTTGAAGATATTTAATGTAATGGGAGTGATAGTTGGACCTGCAGCAAGAGATTATGCGGCTCTTAAGGACGAGACGAGACTACGAATCGCTAATCATCGCCAATAGGCTTCTTCAAAAGAGGGTCGATCATCTCGAAGAAGAGCTTCTTCAGCTCAACAAGCACTTTTTGAAGAAAAGGAAGGTGAGTTATATGGACCTGGAATAGCAGATTAGCTGTAAGTATGATTTTAATCCATTTATAACAGTGAAAACGATCATTTTATCTTTAAACGCGTTTTTCTCGAAACAGCATTTTTCAAATTTGCTGCAGTGATAACTCGGAGAAAAATGATCCGATCACTATCAAATTTTTTCTGCATGTTCTGTATATAGTTCTCCATACAATGACCTACCAGTTTTTTGATCTGATCAAAAATCGAATTTTGGCAGGCCAAAAACGACCAACATTTTGGATAAAATTCAACTTTTTTTTTAAAAAACGCCGTCATTTTGTCAATTTTTGATTTTTTTTTGTTTCGACCGTAGGTCATTGTACGGACAATATCTTCTAGTTTAACGAGAATTTTTTTTTTTTAGGTTTCATCCACGGAGAAGGCCGGAATCACTGCAGCAGTGGAGGACCTTTTTTTTTTTAGCGCCGTCGGAGATCGCGTGTATCTCAAAAAATATTTAATTTTTTTCTTCAAAACTTTTACTGTGTATTCTTAAAATATGTATAAATATACCCTTAAAATTTTAAAACAATTGATACAGTAGTTTTTGTTTTTTTAATTCCCAAAAATTGCCTTTTTTTTAGGCTGTCACACTAGGTGTGCCCCTTAAAATAGGTTAAGCCGTTTTGGAGGAGTATGGTAACAAACACTGTGACACGAGAATTTTATATATTAGATATAGAAGAAAGTCTTATAAGTGACCCACAGCAAACTACTTTTCTTTCTTTTGCAAAAAACCTAGATTGAAAATTTATTTGTTTTCAAAAACGAGGAAATGAGCAAAATATAGGGTGGAAACAAAATCTAAAAATATCTTTCATCGTTGTGATCCCTCCATACAAAAATATTATGCATTACTGAGAGAGATCATGCATGAATGAACTTCTGTATGCAATACAAGAAAGTACTGGATTAGTAAAAATTGTCGACTTTCGGTTTTTAATGGATTTACACGTTTTAAGAGCTCCATAAAACAATTTGACTATTTTTAGAAAATTTCTTTTTGCGTGTGTGTGTTCTATGTTTGTGACAAAAGTTTTGTTCCAACTAGTTCTCAGAAACTTCTCCTAAGAATTACTTATAAATTTATATGCAATTGCATCTTGATGTATAATACTGTTTACCAATATTTGATGTCAGTTGCACAACATGGCACTGCTATACAGTGATTTCTGCAATTTCTGAGAAGGCTATATCTGAGTAACTAATGCATAGAATTGCATATCAATTTACATATCAATTTACTTTGTTATAAATTAGTGCTTACCAACTATTGCACCAATATCTTAACAGATGGCGCTGCTTTACAGCGATTTTCGCAATTTGAGGAAAGGTTATACTCAGGTTCTCCTGCATATAATGGAACAAGACTTGATATGTGAAAAGGCCATTATGAGACATTATGCTGATTGAATCTGGATGCCTATCGGCCGACAGGTGGTGCTCATAAATTAAAAAAAAAAAATCGGAACAGAAAGGATGTCATCTGCATGGTGAAAATTTACTTCCGTTGGACATTTTGTGCAACAATACCTCTCTGAGTTGATAATATTCTGCATTCATATTGAAAATAATAATAAATAATTTGTACTGCGTTAATTTGCATAGAAAAATGTCGAAGAAAAATTTGTGAGAGACACAATATACTAGTCTGTATGGAAAACTCAAGCATAATGTCTAGCAACCAGAATTATGAAAAGCTTAATGCAAAGAATAAATTCATCTTTCATGAACATCGCACGAAAGCCAAGTTGAAATCCAGGACATATGATGTAGTTGAATTTACGACATGTTTGTATTTAGGATGTATTATATAATATCTCAAAAGTATCAGGTTAATTCAAGCAATTATAAAAACTGTTTTAAAAAAATAAATGATATCTACAAAAAAGACATTTAAAAAGAACAAAAAAGCGAAGCTCAAAGGAAGATTCAAGACCTCTCAAAACGTGTAAATCCGTCGAAAACTGGAGCTCGAAAATTTTCACGAATCCATTACTTTCTTCTTATATATATCGAAGGAAGTAAAAATATGATTCTTATGAAGCATTTTTATTTTTTATTTTCAAATTCGAACTAAATTAGTATGTTGTGGCCACCACAAGACATTCGTCTATATTTTCCGATATAAATTCACTCAGTTCAAATAACTTATGCAGGCAACATTCAGTTTAGAGAAAACTAACACTAAATATCCAAAGAAACACAGTTTAACTAACATCTTAAAAAAATGCGTTTTCATAATCGCTATCTCATGTACCAAGTTTCGTACAGTTAAATGCCATAGAAGTTGAAATATAGCATTCCCGTTCTCGGGAAACACTGCACTATAGCAGCGCTACTTATTGGTAGATATACATCCAAACTGAATCGGCATTATAATGTCTCATAATGGCTTTCTCGCAAATAAAGTGTTGTTTGATTATACGCATTAGAACCTGAAATATAGTCTTAACTTAAACTGAGGAAATCGCTGTATAGAAGCACCACCTGTTATGCAATTAGTACCAAAAGTTGATTCGCAGTAACTTATGTCAAAGTGCATCCACATATAAATTTTTATGCAATTTTGCGGAGTAGTTCCTGAGATATAATCCTTCCTTAAAATATGCAAATCGCTGCACAATAACGCCACCTGTTGAGCAGTTGATCCTAAAATTTGACAGGCACTAACATATGTCAATATGCATCTACATGTAAATTTATATGCATTTTTATGCAGTAGTCCTTGAGCTATAGCCTTTTCTGAAATTATGGAAATCACAGCATAGCAGCGCCACCTGTTGAGCGGTTGTCACCAAAAGTTGAGAGGCACTAACTTCCCAGCAAAACTTATATTGATGGGCTCATTATGGCCTACAGCCGGCATCCTGCACTTGCCATCAGTTGCCGGTTGCCCCACATAACTCCACCAGTGGGCCGTTTATGGCTGCCTGCAGTATTGGAGGCCTAAAGAAAAATGGTCGGTTGTCCAGAAGTGGCATAAACACAGTTGGCCTTATGCAGGCTATCACCACAAGGCCAACATAATATTTTTCATGTTGTGGCCACAAATTATTAGGCCATAACCAATTTGTATGCCTAGAGGGCGCTGTGATTTATTTTCTGTTGATTTGAAATTCGCTCGCCATCTGCCATTTCATACGAAGTTTGTTCGTTATTGTAGTCTGCGGATGTAGGTTCTAGACTGAAAGATGTTAAATCACGAAAAAGTAATATATTATATGAGTAAGTAATTCAATTATTAATTTGATTTTCTATTATTTTTTAAATACTATTTTTTAAAGGTGTTTGAATCTAAAGTCATTATTATAATAAAAGGATTTCTAGAAAGCGAATATTCAGTTGATCCGTTTTCGGTAAGTTATGATAGTCGTTAACGTTCTAGTTACATTTGTTATTTTTATTATTAATTTAATAAATTTCATAAAATAAAAATTATGAATCTTAATTTATATATTTATATTATATGGACGGGAGAATGTTATTAGAATATATATAAATATTTATAGTGAATGTTTTATTTTTATTTTTTCTTCCTTCAGTGTATTTAAGAAGAAAGCATTAGGTTCGGGAAATTTTCGGCATCCGGTTTTCGACAGATTTTGCACTTTTTGGGTTGTTTTGATGAACTTAATTTGAGAAATTGTCTGTCTGTCCCTCGGTGTGAGCTCAAAAATTTTTTAAAGTGATAGAAATCCAAAAAGTTTACTTCTACTTTTTACTTTCCGAACACTATAGTGAGGAAAGTATTGTAATCATGTCAAAAATCCGAATTCGAGATTTTGATGTTTCTATACATTTAGAGGTCCCCTGAGTCCGTTTTCACTATTTTTACGATGATGTATGTATGTGTGTGTGTATGTGTGTATGTGTGTATGTGTGTATGTTTGTGAACACGCTAGCGTCTAAAGGCTTTGTTCGATTAACCTGAAAGTTGGTACGTATATTGTAAGTCACCATAGTACGAACCCTATAGATTTTGGTGAATCTAGCACTTATAGTTTTTTTACAGGGACACAAAGAAAAATTCTTTATCATTATGGCCTATGGGACCAAAATCTTAAAAGTGCGATAGCATCTAAACGCCTTATTCAATTGAGCAAAAATTTTATACCCATATTATAGGTCACAGATACTCAATCTGTATAGATTTTGGAGAATCTAGCACTTATAGTTTTTTTACAGGGACACAAAGAAAAATTCTTTATCATTAAGGCCAATGGGGCCAAATTTTTAAAAGTGTGATAGCGTCTAAACGCCTTATTAATCTGAGCAAAAAAATTGTACACATGTTATAGGTCGCATTTGCACCAACTGTATAGATTTTGGTGAATCTAGCACTACAGTTTTTTTACAGGGACACAAAGAAAAATTCTTTATCATTATGGCCTATGAGACCAAATTTTTAAAAGTGCGATAGCATCTAAACGCCTTATTCAATTGAGCTGAAAATTTGTATGAATATTATAAATCACTGTTGCACTAACTATAAGCATTTTGGTGAATGTAGCATCTATAGATTTTTACAGGGACAAAACGAAAAATTCTTTATCATTATGATCTAAGGGCTCAAAGTTCAGTAGCGTTAAATAAAACCTCGTGTGATATATGGAGAAAAAAACACTCTATTATGGTTTTCTCTCTTTTGTTTGTTTAGCAATTCCTCTTTCTTTATTTTATCTACAAAACTGTTAGTTACTCAATGTTCGGAAAGTCGAGTGGAGTCACTCCAGATTTTTTTTTTTTTTGTAAATGTACAAACGTTGCTTCCCCACCCCTGAGGGAGAAATATACCAGATAAAGTACATTTCCAATATGAGTATCCTTGAAAAAATTTCGCCAGTATTTTTAAAACGAAAGGTTGAATTATATATCTGTGATATTTTAAGGAAAATTTATTGTTTTTTTTTTTTTTTTTTTTTTTTTTTAATTTTTGACAAAAACTAGTATGTTGTAGCACCACAAAACTTTCTTCTATATTTTTTATTATGCAAATTTGCGCAATGCAGATAATTTGTTAAGATTATTTTCCCGAATGCATGCAAACGATTTTCATCTTAGGAAAGTGTTTCTCAATTTAAAAAAAAAAAAAAAATCAATTTTATGCCAACATCTGAAAAAATGCTTTTTTTTTTTTTTTTTAAATAATTTATAACTTTGTTTTAATTTACCACAAATTTCATTCAGTTATTTACTTAAAAGGTACTGACGAGTTCTTTTGAAAAATAACAGCATTGAAAATTTACTCCATCACGGGGAAGGGCGAGCGATTTCTCAACTTATACAAAAAAAAAAAAAAAAAAAAGAAATCCTCCTTGGTTGTTAGTTACTTAAATATTTATTTTTTTAATTCATTTTAAAAATAAAAAAAAATAATATAATTATTACATTTATATAAAATTTCTTCCTTCACTGTGTCATACTGAAAATTACGAAGAAGTAGAAATATAGAGCTATGTGTTGAGTGAATGATCCACAAATGTAATCGGGAACGATTTTAATCATGGTCTGACCAATCAAGTTTGGTTAATTTCGTCCATTGGTTCGTGAGATACAGCGTCTACAAATTTTTTTATGCACACTCACAGAGAGAAACTTTCTAAAAATGGTCAAATCGTGTTCAGGAATCTGAAAACATGGAAATACATCAAAAACCGGAAGTCGAAATTTTTCTTCTTATATATATATATATATATATATATACACACACACATATATATACATATAAGAAAGTAAAATACTTAAAAAATTTCTCGGATATTGGTAAAAAATTGATTTTCTTTCGAAATTTAATATATTATGCTTCTTTGAAATGAAAATCAAATCGCCTGCCTTCATCGCAGAAAATAAATTTAATAAATAGTAATTTTAATATGTAATTTCTATAAACTATTATTGAAAAAAAAAAAAGTGGTAACCATAACAAACTATTTTATTTTATTTAATTTATAATAATAATAATAGTTATTATTTGAATGCAAGTAAGAAAAATAATTTCGCTTTTACGAAACTGAAATAGTTCCCCCATCAATTTCTCGTAAAGGATAAGAATGTTTTTGTGCATCGCTAATAAATGAAACGCAAATATTTATTTTGTTATTTTTGATTGGAAATTTTTTTTTATTGCATCTTTAAAACCTACGTTCATCTATATTATTAACGTTGTGCAAAAATTTTTGCGTGCGCTGATAAGAAACTTCTCTTAGACTGCAATGTATCAAAATTATTTTATGAATTTTTTTACTCAAACCATTTGTGCTACCTCTACAAATTTTTGTGACAAGCTTCCTACAATAAATCTGGAAATTCTGTAATGACATATATGAGTTTTATGGGATTCTAAAAACATTTTAAAAGAAGGAAATTAGCGGATAGATGGACAGAAGTCAAGCAATTTCCTATTTTGTTGAAAAATGTAAATAAACACACTCAAAAATATATTTGAAGTAAAATTATACATTATATTAACAAGTGAAATTCTTTTTCTTGAATTTTTGCATGCTTCACACGCTCCCACACTTATAACTCTGACTACTCATTAAATCAGAAAACCAGCTGTACTTAAAAACAACAAACTTTAACTGAGAGTTGTCGCATCAGCGTTATTTTTGTTGGTCTATTGGGCAGGAAGGAAATTTGTTTATCAAGATGACGAGCAACAGTGTTCACAAAATAAAAGAGAAGAAAACGAAAAGTCAATTCATCAATTATTTTTAAATGAAAATTATTGTAAGTATACAGTTTGTCGGTGTAATATATGTCATCATTGCATGAATAGTATAAAGATTCATGAAGTGACCTCTATTTTGGAACCTCTTGTATTTTAAATGTATAAATAGAGGGGGGGGGGATGCTAAAAATCCATAGATTTAGCATGGGATGAAAACGAAAAGTACGCGCAATGTTAAGTGTGTAAAAGAAAAAAAGTTTCACACCGGAAGTAATAAAAGGACAAAATTGACTAGAAATTACAACGAAGAGCGGGAATATGGGACCTCTATTTTTTAAGGAACTATAAAGGAGGATATTTATTTATTAACAACGTATAGATTAAATTATTTAAAGTACAAATACTTCAATAAAATAACAATTTCTATCTGAAATTATGCCAGGATTTGTGTCAACTAATCTATATAAATAAAGAGAAGTATCTATGCGTCTGTCTGTGTTCCTGTGCTCACACTACTATGCGGATGAAAAAAGAGTTGCCGTAGGTAGCGGGTACCCGAAGCGAGGTTTAGAGCAATTTCAATAAAATAATTTTAGTTTTCTCTTTTTTTTTTTTTTTCTTTTAATAATGTGATGTAAAACATAAATACTGGTCCAATTATTTTGAAAATTCATTTAAACATAGTGACCAGCCAAGTGGGCGTAGCCTACTAGTTATTATTATTATTAGTAGTAGTAGTATTAGTAACCATAATCAGAGTACTGTAGATAATGGAAGCATTGTATTCGATCAAAAATTTCGACATCGAGTTTTCACCTAATTTACACATTTTAAGGTCTCCTGAGTCAAAAAAGTGGTTTTTGGCAAGTGGTCTGTGTGTCTGTACTGCATATATGTCAGTATATTTCTGGAATTTTTCTGACTTGATCATCTGCCTGCTGTTTAAAAAAGAAGGGGAAAAAATTATCAATTGGGTACCATTTGATGTAGGGGAAAAGAAAAATATTCAAGATTTTCTGGACACTTAAGAGTTATAATAAAAAAGCACCACAGAATTGGTGTTTAAAAGTAATAAGAGTAAACACCATAAAATGTAAGAGCTCGCAACAATCGTTTCGGATGGAAAGAAAACATGATCCTTCATCAGGCAAACGAAGTAGGCACGAGTGCGGCAAACAAAGCGCAAGCGTTGCTGCCTGCGTTTTGTTTGCAAAATTTTATGGTGTTTATTCAAAGTATTGTACATGTTACTTGAGAGTATACTCCAATTTCTTAAGAAATCGCACCCTCGGGCGGCGTAAGCTAGTTATTAACTAAAAGGGCGTTCGGAATGGAAATGTCCGTTTTTTTATTGCCGTAAATCAGAAAGTGACCTAAAATCCGGAAAACTCCGAAATCCGGAAAGGCCATGGTCCGGACGATTCCGGATTTCAGATTTTGTACTGTAGTAATAAATAGAAAAATTTGTAAATAAACATAAACATTGCCCTCCCCTCCCCCCCCACCCCACCCCAAAAAAAAGAAAAAAATGCATCAGTTCTTTTAGGTTGAAATAATAACACATCCTTTCGTGAGTTTAACAAAAAGCACGATTGCAGCAAATTACTTTTGCTGCACTCGTGCCCACTTTGTTTCGCTTGATGAAGGGTCTTCGTGCTATTTCAACCGGAAACAATTGCTGCATTTTTTAATTATTTATTTATTTTTAGTTTATGGTGTTTTTTACAATGCTCTCTTTATAACAATTTTTGTTTCAATATTCTATAATTTTCACATGTAAAGTTACATTTATTTATATCAAATAGCGTAACAAAGTTAAACATATTGAAATTTGAACACTTAAAAAAAAAAAAAAAAAAAACATAATCTCCTTTATTCCAAAAAATGTTATATAGAGAAACATTTGCACTGAAAGCAACAAAATAAACTTTTATCATAAGGAAAATGGATCAACTGAATATTTCCTATGCTGCACTAGAAATCCTGAATTTACAACCATAGTGTATGAATCAAATACTTGTAAATAGTATTTAAAAATGAATATGTACAAAATCAAATTAAATATTGGATGCATAGAAAAAACTGGCTGCTACTTCATCAGAAAAAAGAGAGAGGGAAAAAAAGAAAAGAAAAAAGAAAGAAAGAAAAAGAAAAAAGCACTAATAAAATTAAAGGTATCACCAATAAAATAAATATACTAGCTATAATTAAATCACTGCTGGCCTATTAACTGCCCTCTTCACTTACCGTCTCCGGAAGTCCAAGGCAATGTTATTCTATGGGAAATTTTCTTTACAAATAACTTAATAACTAATACATATTTTTAAATTCTGTTTTCACATTCAGAAAATTCCCAACTGTTAAATTGATGGACCTTTTTTGAAAATGTATTTTTTTAATTTTTAATATTTTATTTTGAATTTGCAAAATGAAAAATTTCACATATTGAAAAATCGTATTTTGCAGCTTCAAAATAAAATATAAAAAAAATAATTTTTTAAAAAAAGTCCGTCAATTTAACAGTTGGGGATTTTCAGAATATGAAAACAGAATTTAAAAATATGCATTAGTTAATAAGTTATTTGCAAAGAAAATTTCCCATAGAATAACATTGGCTTCGGCTTCCGGCGACGGTGAGTGAAGCGGGCATTTATTGGGAAAATATAAAGGACCAATGATGACTGCCGGCAGTAATATAATTTTTTATGTTTGCCACAGCTGGCCCACTGCAGGCTGCCAGCAATAACATAGAAAAATTATGTTTGCTACCAGGTAGTCCAACACTGGCCCACTAACAATTTCCAACCTAATGTCGGTTACCGACAGTGGCCCATTACCTATTTTCATCATACTGCTAGCTGCCAGCAGCGATCCATTCACTGGCCCACTAACTTATTTTTAACTTACTGCAGGCTGCCAACAGTGGATCGATTGAATATGGCCTACTGACGGCCGGCGTAACATATTCCCTGCGGCACCGTAACTTTTGCCACCGACGGCCCAGTTGCAGCTACTGTTGGCAACCAGCACTTGGCCTCGTGTTGGCCGTCATCTGTGGTTTTGCTGGGTTATATCAAGTTGTATCTATATATGGATTTATATGTATTTTTGTGCAGTAGTTTCTTAGATGTAGCCTTAAAACAAACTGTGGAAATCGCCGCCTTTTGGGCGGTTCACACCAAAAGTTGACAGGCACTAATTTATGTCAAGGTGCATCTACATATAAAATTATATGCAATTCTGTGCAGTAGTTCCTGAGATACAGTCGTCACTAAATGTTTGTCTCTCTCACACACACACGCAGACAGGCAGACATTTTTCTAAAAATGATCAAATCATGTTCTGGCCTCTCAAAACGTATAAATCCACCGAAACCGGAAGTCTAATATTTTTACGAATCCAATACTTTATCTATTGAATATAGAATAAAATAATAACATAAGTCTCCAACCCCAAAATTTCATAAATATTATTAACTGTTCGTTGTAGGATTTTACTCATTTAACCAGGGCCCGATTAACAAAGTTTTGTGCCCAGGCCACTTTCAAATTTTAGTGCCCCCCCCCCCCCCCCCCAAAAAAAAAATATATATATATATATATATATATATATATATATATATATATATATTATCTGTTTTTGTTTTTGGCTTTAATAAAATTACTTCACTCAGCCAAATATAGGTGCTGCCGGATTATCGATTATCGGATAGTTTCCGGATTATCGATGCTTCTCCGTACGTTAATTACAATTTCATCTATTTCAAATGATCTGATGTACAATAATCGAGATTTTATTTTAAAAGTTTATTCATAAAAATAAAACACAGCTGAGTTAGAAAACGAAAAAAAAAAAAAAAAAAAAAAAAAAACTAGGGGATTTAGATCAGATATTTTTAACCATTAGTAAAATTTTGTGCCCCTCAGAAATTTCGTGCCCAGGGCACGAGCCCGGGTGCCCGTGCGATAATCAGGCCCTGCATGGAACCTGCAAAATACAATAAAGAAGTTCTATCACGTCAGTTTTTATTCATTTATTTATTTTTAATTTAATTTATTTATTTGCAGACTTGTGTAATCTTTACGCTAAAATAAATAATAGCTGCAGACTATCGATTGACAAGGAAAAAAAGAAAAACTTTTTCAAGTTTAAATTACCCAACATGTTACGTGCAAATAAATATATAAACACCTTTTATTTTTCCCGTGAGTTGGAGGTTAAAGATAATGTCAACTAAAGCCACTCACGCACGTCTTTTACCCATTGATAACAGGGATAAAATCACGATTGAACGAAGATATATTGATAACAGAGAATCATTTTCGTATTATGCGTTAAAAACTTCATTTTTGAATCGTCATCGTTTCTAAATTTAGCGACTGATTTTGGTGCTGTTTTAACACAAGGTAAGTTAATTTCTTTTTTAGTTTGTTTATTTCCGTAGTGATTAGTTATAAATAAATAAATAAATAAAAATATTAAACTAATGCCAAATGTCTCTATGAAAATATTTATCCACATACAAATTCTTGATTAAAAGAACAAAAATAAAATAAAATAAAATAAAATAAAATAAAATAAAAATATCAATTGAGGTAGTGAATCAACGAATGCTTTGCCAGCTTCGCTGGTCACTATATTTAAAGGGGACTAATGTGCAAGTTGTACCTGACGGGACTAAAGTGAAAGTTGTACCTCAAGGGACTAATGTGAAAGTTGTACCTCACGGGACTAATGTGCAAGTTGCACCGAACGAACAAATTATTTCTTTCAACGAAAATACCTACTAACCCTGGACGATAGGCCTAATATATCGTATCATATTATATACCGTATTTATCGTAATGTAACTCAATACTTATTTCTCTTCCTTCTTCGACTCGTTTTAATACGCATTTTTTATATGCATGAGCAGCCCCCGAAAAACAAAAACATTAAATCATTAAATTCGTTTTTTTACTTATTTTTATTTCATATTATCTCACGGGCACTTCTTATTTCCTAATTCAAAATTATTAAAAAAACTTTTTCGATATCGCTTGTAACGACACTGATTATTATTAATTTTCTTTTCTTTTTCTTTCAACAATAATAATAATAATAAAAAGATTTTGATGAAATTCTGGCAAAAGCAGAATTTAGTTTAGGACGGAGGACAATTAGTTTTTTTTTTTTTTTTTTTTTTTCTTTTTTCATATTATAACATCGCTTTCAAATTATTCAATTATATTTTCGATAAATTTTAGATTTCGACAAATGTCCAACTATCGAAATCGACAACGCAAAAATCCCAGATTGAGACTAATAGGCCCTCAGTCCTAATAATACACTGATGCAAAATGCATATGTTGTTTACACTGTACATTTTACGAATATAATCGATAGTAATTATGCCATTATTATGCCATACTGAATTTTTGTTATTTTATTTTTGTATGAAGATTCAAATCGCTGAAATCGTTATTGAAACTTTCATGTATTTTGTCTACAAGCATAAATATATTTCATTACTGAAAAATTGGTCTCAGTTAACAAAATTTCAAACATGTCTCTATTAAAGTGGTTATATATTTTAACATGTTTTTATTAACTTCGATTATTGTTTGCTTGTTTGTCCGGTACAAATCTTGCAATGGATTTTTAACTAACTTCTTTACTAACTAAGACATTTGAAACATTCAGAATAACAGAGAACCCGATGAACTTCGAAGCCCGATTTTCGAATTTTTGATTAGTTTTCTTTTAATTAATTAAAATATGAAATAATAACTTCCTAATAGCTTTAAAAATAGTCATTAAAATATTAGCTATAATTTAATTGTTGCCAAAAATAAATAAATAAATAAATAAATAAATAAATAAAATAAATAAATAAAAAAGAAAAAAGAAGAAGAAGAAAGAAAAGAAATTACGAGTTCGTTTTCTTTAGGCGTAAAAATAAATACATTTAATATAACGTGAATGTTAAAAACTGTAAAAAGTTAAATTATGCATCTAACAAAAACTGACGTCATTATCACTTTAAAAATTTTATACGAATTGATAAAGTGCTAATGTAGTTAGTTCTATAGCTATGATTCAACAGAAAATTTAAAAACATGGTATATAAAATTTTTTTTATCTTATAATTATTTATATCTGCACTTCCGAAATTCATTATTTTTAAATAAAAAACAGTATGTCACACTGAAAAGGAATTCTATGACTGACATCTCGAAACTAAATCGTGTGTCTAGTAAATATAATTCCATGTCATCGTAATAATTTCTAGTTCCCTTTGCTAGAGAATTCTAAAAACCCCTACTAGAATTCTACATCGTTTACCTATATTATTGTCTTCGTTGCCAAATTTATTTAAAAATCTCTGCAAATAAATGCGAACCCAAGAGGCGCGTTTTAGTAACTATAATCGTGGTTTAGGACCCAGTTTTAGGAAATCAAGCGAGAATTCCTCGCAATACAAAGGATTCATAATATTCATAATATCGTTTCACTATCTAGAAAAGTATAGACTATAAATTCTCGATCATTTCGTCTATTCAGATTATTTGTTTACCGTATACTTATAGCTCATAAATCTATATTTCTAGTTTAAGAATTTCCCAAAATGGGGTCTGGTACGATTTCCCGACAACTCACTTTCCCGACAGCTCACTTTCCGACAACTCACTTTCCCGACAACCCACTTTCCCGACAGCCCATTTTCCCGACAGCCCATTTTCCCGACATGTACGTTTTCCCGACAACTCACTTTCCCGACAACTTGGCATCTGGTAAGCTAAAATTTTAACTATGTGGTAAAATTGGTATAATATTGGTATTTCAAAAAATATAATTATATATAAATTATATATAAATTCAAAAAAAATAATTATATAAAATTGGTATTTCAAATTTTATTTTTCAAAATAAATAAAAAAAAGAAAGAAAGTGCAAAAATTTCGCACAGATTTGGTAGTTCATAATATTGTTTCACCATCTAGAAAAGTATAGGCTAGACATTCTCGATCATTTCGTCTATTTAGTTCATTTATTTACCTTATACTAATAGCTCAGAAATTTATTTTTCTAGTTTAGGAATTCAGAAGATGACTACTCATTTGTTCTAGATGGAGACAGTATATATATATATATATATATATATATGATAGATAACATAATAAAATTTAATCTTAAAATTAGCAATTAATAGATCTAAAATAATACCAACACACAACAATATAGAACTGAATTTAACTAACAGGAAAGACTGACACAAAATTTTTTGCGATTTAGATTAAGAACCAATTGTTGACAATAATAACTTAAAGTACTTACGCCGACATGAATGATAATAAAAAAGGACCATTAAACTTGGTAACAGAGAAAACAAATATTAAGCACAGAAGTAATTGGATTAAAATGCTTAAAATTAGAAGTAAACTCATCAGCGGGCGAGTACTTAATAAAGCTGTGAAAGGTGCATCGATTTCGTAAAACAATATAACTAATCATAGCAAGTTATATCATTTCAAGCCCCGATCGAAGCAGCGAAACCATATAGAATGAGAAATTAGGTGAAATATTAAATTAAATATTAAATTAAAACAAGGATTAAATAAAATCTTCATGGAAACCTGAGAGAACTAGAAAGATGCATTGTAGCCACATATATAACAGTTAACAAAAACTGGAGAATAGGATGATGCCAACGAAAATTGAAATTAAAAATAAAAGCTTTGCAAATATCGATTAATCGAATGAACGTCAGAGCATTTTCATTAACGATAAAATACACAGAGTAATTATTAAGTGAGTTAGTCAAAACTTATTTTAAAGTTAAATAAAGTTTAATCTAGTTAGAGATAATTTAAATTGGACGTAAAACAATATTCATTAGACCATATATATATATATACATTTATTTATTTATCAGAGTGTGGTCACCAGAAACATTCTTTTACATTTCCATATGCAAATTCACGCATTATTAATTATTTATTAAAATTATTGTTAATCAATATTATTTCCAACGATGAATATAGATGATTTTCATCTCAGAGAAATGTAACGCTCAATGTCAAAAGAAAAAGAAAGTCAATTTTTTACCAACATCTTAGGAAATATGTATACATATTTTACTTATTCATTTATTATTAAAAATGAAAAAAAAAAAAAAAATGTGAATAACTTTGCTTTAAATTATCACCGAACTGTAGTTCAACCTTTCGTTTTAAATATAATGACTGTGGTATTGATGAATTCTTTTAAATGATATCCATATTGAAAAATTCCACCTCTTGACGCGTGTAAGGTACTCCCCCTGATGGGGAAGCGATGACAATACATATAAGTACACAAATGTTTTCTTAGTTAACTATAACTGTAGTTCAACCTTTCGTTTTAAATATAATGACTGTGGTATTGATGAGTTCTTTTAAATGATATCCATATCGAAAAATTCCACCTCTTGACGCGTGTAAGGTACTCCCCCTGATGGGGAAGCGATGACAATACATATAAGTACACACATGTTTTCTTAGTTAACTATAACTGTAGTTCAACCTTTCGTTTTAAATATAATGACTGTGGTATTGATGAGTTCTTTTAAATGATATCCATATCGAAAAATTCCACCTCTTGACGCGTGTAAGGTACTCCCCCTGATGGGGAAGCGATGACAATACATATAAGTACACACATGTTTTCTTAGTTAACTATAACTGTAGTTCAACCTTTCGTTTTAAATATAATGACTGTGGTATTGATGAGTTCTTTTAAATGATATCCATATTGAAAAATTCCACCTCTTGACGCGTGTAAGGTACTCCCCCTGATGGGGAAGCGATGACAATACATATAAGTACACAAATGTTTTCTTAGTTAACTATAACTGTAGTTCAACCTTTCGTTTTAAATATAATGACTGTGGTATTGATGAGTTCTTTTAAATGATATCCATATCGAAAAATTCCACCTCTTGACGCGTGTAAGGTACTCCCCCTGATGGGGAAGCGATGACAATACATATAAGTACACACATGTTTTCTTAGTTAACTATAACTGTAGTTCAACCTTTCGTTTTAAATATAATGACTGTGGTATTGATGAGTTCTTTTAAATGATATCCATATTGAAAAATTCCACCTCTTGACGCGTGTAAGGTACTCCCCCTGATGGGGAAGCGATGACAATACATATAAGTACACACATGTTTTCTTAGTTAACTATAACTGTAGTTCAACCTTTCGTTTTAAATATAATGACTGTGGTATTGATGAGTTCTTTTAAATGATATCCATATTGAAAAATTCCACCTCTTGACGCGTGTAAGGTACTCCCCCTGATGGGGAAGCGATGACAATACATATAAGTACACAAATGTTTTCTTAGTTAACTATAACTGTAGTTCAACCTTTCGTTTTAAATATAATGACTGTGGTATTGATGAGTTCTTTTAAATGATATCCATATCGAAAAATTCCACCTCTTGACGCGTGTAAGGTACTCCCCCTGATGGGGAAGCGATGACAATACATATAAGTACACACATGTTTTCTTAGTTAACTATAACTGTAGTTCAACCTTTCGTTTTAAATATAATGACTGTGGTATTGATGAGTTCTTTTAAATGATATCCATATTGAAAAATTCCACCTCTTGACGCGTGTAAGGTACTCCCCCTGATGGGGAAGCGATGACAATACATATAAGTACACAAATGTTTTCTTAGTTAACTATAACTGTAGTTCAACCTTTCGTTTTAAATATAATGACTGTGGTATTGATGAGTTCTTTTAAATGATATCCATATCGAAAAATTCCACCTCTTGACGCGTGTAAGGTACTCCCCCTGATGGGGAAGCGATGACAATACATATAAGTACACAAATGTTTTCTTAGTTAACTATAACTGTAGTTCAACCTTTCGTTTTAAATATAATGACTGTGGTATTGATGAGTTCTTTTAAATGATATCCATATCGAAAAATTCCACCTCTTGACGCGTGTAAGGTACTCCCCCTGATGGGGAAGCGATGACAATACATATAAGTACACACATGTTTTCTTAGTTAACTATAACTGTAGTTTAACCTTTCGTTTTAAATATAATGACTGTGGTATTGATGAGTTCTTTTAAATGATATCCATATCGAAAAATTCCACCTCTTGACGCGTGTAAGGTACTCCCCCTGATGGGGAAGCGATGACAATACATATAAGTACACACATGTTTTCTTAGTTAACTATAACTGTAGTTCAACCTTTCGTTTTAAATATAATGACTGTGGTATTGATGAGTTCTTTTAAATGATATCCATATTTAAAAATTCCACCTCTTGACGCGTGTAAGGTACTCCCCCTGATGGGGAAGCGATGACAATACATATAAGTACACAAATGTTTTCTTAGTTAACTATAACTGTAGTTCAACCTTTCGTTTTAAATATAATGACTGTGGTATTGATGAGTTCTTTTAAATGATATCCATATCGAAAAATTCCACCTCTTGACGCGTGTAAGGTACTCCCCCTGATGGGGAAGCGATGACAATACATATAAGTACACACATGTTTTCTTAGTTAACTATAACTGTAGTTCAACCTTTCGTTTTAAATATAATGACTGTGGTATTGATGAGTTCTTTTAAATGATATCCATATTTAAAAATTCCACCTCTTGACGCGTGTAAGGTACTCCCCCTGATGGGGAAGCGATGACAACACATATAAGTACACAAATGTTTTCTTAGTTAACTATTTCTATCATTAATCTATGTGTGTTTTCCATTTTCCATTTCACATTGAGAAATTAAAAATATTTAACTTTGTGTACATTTATACGAATTTATATTAAGTCGTATACTGTCATATTAAAAATTAGGAAAAAGTGAGATGACAGCTTCATCTGTTGAACGACTGAACCCTAAATTTATAATAAGCATCAATTTAAATTAAAATCTAACTAAATGTCAAATATGGATAAATTTTGTTCTTTTGGTCTGTGAGATATTGCGTACAAAATAATATATATGGTATACACACATACATAGAGACACACAGACAGATAGACATTTTCTAAAATTGGTGAAATCGTACTCAGGGATCTAAAAACGTGTAAATCCATCGAATACCAGAAGTACAAAATTTTCATGAATCCAATATTTCCTTCTTATATATATATATATATATATATATATATATATATATAATAGATATCGTAATAAGATTAAATCATAAAATTCAGCTATTAATAGAACTAAGACAATAACAGCACACTAAAATATAGAACTGAATTTAACACAGAGGAAAGAATTACACAAAAAATATAAATTTATAATGATTCAAAATTGGTTCCTTTCTGTCAGGTTTATAATGTTATATACAAATTAAGTTGTGGTATCTGTAAAATGCAGTATATTGGTGAAACTTCCACCCCTTTACATATTAGAATTAATCAACATCGCTCAGACTCAAAAAAGTTATCATCACCTGTCCTTAACAGTAAATCAACTATTGAGTTAAGACATTTTAATTTACACAATTTCTGCTCATGTACTATTGAAATTCTTAGGATTCAAAAAAATAAAAGTGAGCGCCTTTTCTTTGAATCTAACTACATGAAATATTTTAATACAATTTATCCATATGGCTTGAATCATGAATATTTTAATAGGGTTGTTAAGGTTTATACTAACATTAATCCCCTTCATGATTACTCCCCTGTTTACTCTGTACTAAATCATAGTGTCAACCAGAAAACTTCTCGTTGAAAAAGAGGTAACAAATCCAATAAATTTACTAATGGTTTAATATCAAAAAATCTCATTATCAAAAATATTCTTGCCTTACAGTTAAAATATCTTAACCATTATGATTGGATTTACATTAGAAAGTTTATATTTGCTATCAAAAAAAAGTATTTGTCCACTTACTTAAGTGTATTTAAAAACCAATCCTATAATCAACATTTTTCTGATATTTTCTATGATTTAATATTATACAGACTTAAACTCTTCAATTTAAATATCTCTAAAAAACCTCACAAAATCCAATCAAATTCACAGCTTATTCTAAATTATTCTAATCAAATATTTAATAGCATTAATATTTTATCTATTCTTAATGATAAATCATGCATGTTTCCTATTAAAGACATTCATATTTCTCGTACCTTTAAATATCCTATTACACTTGGTCGCCTGCTTTTTAACTATAATTCAGTCTCTAAGTCTAATTTATCTTCTCATGTGACTTGTAGTTGTGCTCATCCCTCAAATGTAAAATATGTTGACAGAGATCATGCACATATTATCACTGGTGATCTTAATATTATTAATGACTCAAATTTAAAGAAATTTATGAAATATGGTACTAAATATCGACTCCCTTCAAAAACTAATATTTCAAAGATTATACAACAGTTTTCTTATGATATTGATTTGTTTATTTATAAACTCTCCATCTCTTATAATAAACCTATTGAATATTTCAATCAATGGAAATTTTTAGTAATTTCAAAACTTAAAGCTGAATTAATTCAACATAGATCAAATCTCACACATTACAATAAATCAAATCTCTTTAAATCTATCAAAGAATTGCAACAAAACTTTGTTATTACTTATGTCGATAAATCTCCTAATAATTATGCAATAATCTGTAAACATTATTATCATTCTTTACTCAGTTCATCTATATATCTAATAGTACTAACTTTCATACTACCAATAATGATCTTAAAATCAATAACCGCAAAATTCACTGCTTTTATAAATTGCTAAAGCTACTATTTAATAATTTTAAATATCCTTATTTTGTACTTATCCCTAAATTTCACAAAAATCCTATTAAATTCAGAACTGTCACTGTAGGGTGTAATACTTACAACAACAATGCTAACAAAATTCTCCTTGATATTCTCAAACAAATCTATGACTTAATTAGTAAATCAAAAAATTTCTTTTGCCTTAAAAATAGTTATCAACTTAAAGCCAATGTCTTATCTATGAATAATGTGACTGATATCATGACTTATGATTTTGCTGACCTATTTAATAATATTAATTTAACAGATCTTCATCGTATCATCTTTAACCTTTTTGAAAAATTTAAAAGTCAAATCTCTTTACCAAAATGCTTTTCGGCAACTTCATTTAAGACACTTTTAAATTTTATTATTCATAACAATTACATTCTACATAGTAATAAAATCTATATTCAAAAGGTCGGTATTCCACAAGGAGGATGTAGCTCGAGTATGTTAGCTGACTTATACCTTTACCATTATGAACAGGGATTATGTATTGAAAATGTCTATTTTTACCGATACATTGATGACATTATAATTTTTTATGTCAATAATTTTTCGCCTAATTTATTTAAATTTGAATATCCTTCTCACCTTACCTTAACTTATAATCATCTCAACAATAACTGTATTAGTTTCTTAGATTTAAAACTTAAACTTGATGGTAGTAAAATTTATACCGATATGTATGACAAAAGACAAGATTTTAGTTTCAAAGTAAATTTATTTACACAATTTACCTCTTGTCTTCATATCTCTGTCTACAGAAATATTATTTTCAATTACCTCTTTCGTATACATAATCTTTGTTCAGATAGGTTTAAAAACAAAAATATCTCTCACATAATTAATGTTGCTACAAAAATGGGTTATCCTAAAAAATTTATTTATTCACTTGTTTATCAAAAAGGGTCTCTGTCTAACACACACACACACAAAAAAAAAAAAAAAAAAAAAAAAAAAAAAACTAAGGTTTAATTAAAAATTAAAAAAAAAAAAAAAGAATCAGGTGGATGGGTGGGCAGAAGTTTGATTAAGGAGGAAGGGTGGTGTTGTTTGGCTGGTTGGCTGGGAGGGTTTGATGCTGAATAAAATTTATTTAAAAAAAAAAAAAAAAAAAAAAAAAGTGGGGGATTGCTGTAAGTTACATTCTTATTTTTTCTGGTTGATTCTATGTATTTTGAACTCTTTTATTTTTTCTGGTTGATACTATGTATTTTGAACTCTTTTATCATTAAATTTTACAATGTGCTTCTGGCTACTTGAGGCTTCCCTTGTTACGTTTGAACAATCCATCTATTTTCATAACAAAAATAAAATCTTATAAATATTAATAATAATAAAAAAAAAAAAAAAAAAAACTTTTAAATTTTAATTTTTAATTTTAATTTATGATGACCGCATTATAATGCTTATCCTTATAGTTGTGCTCTTTGGCATTATTGCTTGTAATTATGTCTTCTTAAAACTTAACACTTAATAATTTGACTTCAAAATAAAAATCTTAAAAATTATCTTAATCTTGCTGTTAATACTTCTAAATTATCTTAATCTTTCAGTCAATACATCTTAAATAAAAATCTTAAAAATTACCTTAATCTTGCTGTTAATACTTCTAAATTATCTTAATCTTTCAGTCAATTCATCTTATATAACTGACTTAATGTTATTATAGCTAACCGAAAGATGGCGCTTGTACTTAGTAGTCTTTAACCTTCATTCTTCAGTCCTTATCTTAAACGATTTAATTATTAATATGTTTGGTACGATTTAATTTAACTCTACTAGTATTAATTTTAACATTATCATTTAATATTTACTCTGTGTATTTTATCTTTAATGTAATTGTTCTGAAGTATTTTCGATTAATCGATATCTGTCGAGCTATTATTTTAACTTCAATTTAGGTTTTGGCATCAACCATTTTTCCAGTTTGTGTTAACTGTTTTCCATGTGGTTACTCTGCTTATTTCATGTTATTAATTTGGTTTCCTTTAAGATTTTAATTAATATTTATTTATCCTTTGTTTTAATTTAATTTTTCACTTTTTTCTCATTCTTTATGGTTTTTTTGCTGCATTGATCGGGGCGTGAGATGATATAAATTGCTATGATTAGCAATATCGTTTTACGAAATCATTGCAGCTTTCTCTGCTTTATGAAGTATGCGCCCCTTGATAAGTATACTTCTAATTTTAAGCATTATTATCCAATTGATTATGTGGTTTATTATCTTTTTTCTCTTTCACAAGTTTAATGGTCCTTTTTATTATCCTTCAGGTCGGCGTAAGTATTTTTAGTTAATATGGTAACTCATTGGTTCCTTATCTATATCGCAACTTTTTGTGTCATTCTTTCCTCTATGTTAAATTCAGTTCTATATTTTAGTGTGCTATTATTGTTTTAGTTCTATTAATTGCTAAATTTTAAGATTAAATTTTATTACGTTATCTATTATATATATATATATATATATATATATATATATATATATATATATATATGTTTATGTATTGAAAACGTTTTCAAAGATTGCATTATATGAGCCGAAGTATTACATGAAGAACTATAAAAAATGAATAAAGTTGACGAAAAGAAAAAAATATGCAACTTGATATCGAAACATACAAATTCATTACTTTTTCAAGGGCATTCATATATATATATACATATATACAGAGAGAGAGAGAGAGAGAGAGAGAAGAAATTAACAAAGAAGCTTAAAATTAATTTTATATACAGTACATTAGTAACAATATATATAGTTGAACAATAATATTATATAAATAATAGTAGTGCATTAGTAAATAAATTTTAAATATAGTACATTAGTTTTAAAATACAGTACACTAAAAGATATATATATTCATATAATGTATAATATATATATTTATTGTGAAGGGAAAATTGTTCCGTTAGCTTTTAAATTTGCTGGTCAAGGCACAAATCCAAGTTGTGAAATATAAATATATTCACAAAAGGTACACTAAATGTTAAAAATTTTAAAATAAATTCCTGCAACTTATTACTTAAAATTATAGAATTATAGCAAACTTCAAAATAGAATAATATTATAGTTTTAAAAAATTAAAGAACACGCTTTTATAGAAATGTGAACTAAAAAGCACAAAATATCTATCTCAGTATTAAAATGCAGGGGAAGAGAAAATCGTGTGAGTAACACACCATAATATTTACACACATTTAAATCTTTAATTAAAATAATTTAGAATTAAACAAAAACCATTTTTAAAAAATCTCCCCAGATTGGGCTCGAATGCTAGACCTTTAAATTCGTAGCGCGGAGCTTTACCTCACAGCCACAGCGTTCACGTAGGGAAAGTCTTTTTTTACAATATAGATTTTTTGTTTGCTCCCAGAGCGGTTACAAACACACATACAGGTGAAGCTAATAAAAGCGTGTTAAAATAATATTATAGTTTTAAAAAATTAAACAACACGCTTTTATAGAAACTAGTATCGCCCAGTGGTCGAAACTCGACCATTTTTTTTGCAAAGCGAGGCAAAGCAAAGTTTTCGCCTTGTTCTAAACGGAATGCAATTGCAACACAGCTGCGGCAATTGTTTGCCGATATTCACTCTAACTGAATCAACAGAGTTTTACTTAATATAACTATTTCTCTCTGTAGATGTTAGCCTTTCCTGAAATGAGAGAAAATCGCAACGTGAAAACGCCCCTTGTTGTGTGATACAGCCCAGTAGCTAATAGGTACCATGTCAAACCGAGGCCCAACCAAGTATCAAATTCTGTTAAATTAATTCGATTGGTTCATAAAGTACAGTGTTTGAACAAAAAAAAAAAAAAAAAAAAAAAAAAAAGATATTTTTCAAAAATGGTCGAATTGAGTTCGGGAAATTTCAAAACGTGTAACTTTATCGAAAACCGAAAATCTAAAACTTTTCTGAATCTTATATTTTCTAGTTATATATGCAGAGGAAAGAATAATAAATCCACTTTTTAAAAAATAAAAATAAGTAGTCAATTTCACTTAATTAAAATGCAAGGAAATCTCAAAACGTGTAAATTCATCGAAAATTCGAAAACCGGAAATCAAAAGTTTATATGTATCTTCTACTCGCTTCTTCTACCCACAAAAGGTAGCAATAAAGACACTTTTTTAAAAAATAAGTAGCCAATTTCAGTTAATTGAAACGTAAAGAAAGCTCAAAACATGTAAATTCAGCAAAAAACGGAAATCGGAATTTTTTCCGTATCGTCTACTTATACATGCAGCAGTTAGTAACAAATCCATTTTCCTTTTATTTGGTATATTAGTTGAATATTTATTGTTTAAATATCTCCCTTTGAAATGAAATGTTTATGTTTACATTCGCAACTGGAAGTTTGCAATTTTTTTTTTCTGGAGTTTTGTGATTTTAAATTAAAATTTTATCAATTTTACAGAAAAAATAACTCAATCAAACACATGTAGACAGTAACTTATATATAACTATACCCAAATATCGGAATTAAAATCGGCAGATAATTTCTGTTATTTTTTAATAATTTTTTACAAAAAATCCAATGGACAATTAACATAGAAAATCCTTTTCATAGCTCCATGGACAGACAGTGACGTCATCACTTCGCTTGCGTATAGTGATGCTACATTATATACAAATTACTGTGTCTATGGTTTTATTTGAGCTTTATGAAATTGCCAGATTTAACAACTTTCTACTTTTAGGTATTTTTTGATGTAAAGGAATACGTGTATAAAAGGGAAAAATGGGGGGAAATGCATAAAAAATAAATGTATTTTTAAATACCTTCTTGACAGCGTAAGAAAATAATATTTGTATTCGCACCTTCCGGCTAACCATACCTTTCGAATGATACCATTTTCAACCCTCTACTCCCATAATTAATATGTTAAAAAGGGACAACAAATTTTATGCTTGCCTATTAATATATAGATGTGAACTAAAAAAGCACAAAATATCTATCTTAGTATTAAAATGCAGGGTAAGAGAAAATCGAGTGAGTGACACACCGTAATATTTACATACATTTAAATCTTTAATTAAAATAACTTAGAATTAAACAAAAACCATTTTTAAAGAATCTCCCCTGACTGGGACCAAACACTGGACCTTAAGGTTCGTAGCGCGGAGCCTTACCTCAACGCCACATCGCTCACGTAGGGAAAGTATTTTTTTACAATATAAATTTTTTGTTTGCTTCCAGAGCAGTTACAAACATACATACATACATACAGGTGAAGCTAATAAAAACGTGTTAAAAATGCACGCATTTTACCATTTCTTTTTAAACATCACAAAAGTACATTTTCACAGCGTTAAAATTATCTTTGAGTATTCACTATAATTGTTTTCTTTTGAGGAAATAATCATTTTAATTTTGATATTGTACATATTTTATCAGCTTTCGAATTAATAAGATCAGTAATTTTAAATAATATGGGTTGTACAAAGATGGTCTAATGAAGAAAAAGCCATCATACATTTGAATGAAAGTCACAAAAAGAGAATTTTTGCCATTTTTAACACGCTTTTATTAGCTTCACCTGTATATATGTATGCATGTATGTTTGTATGTATGTTTGCATGTTTGTAACCGCTCTGGGAGCAAACAAAAATTCTATATTGTAAAAAAAAGATTTTCCCTACGTGAACACCGTGAGTAGTGTAAAAAGGGTGATTCACCTGCAGGGTGGAGGCGCGGAGGCGCGCTGAGGCGCGCGCGCCACCACCCTGTTGGAGCGCACCTCCGCGCCTCCACCCTGCAGGTCAACGCACCCTTTTTACACTACTTAGTCATCATCTTGGATGAGGGGGGGGTGTTGCCACCGGAAGAATAGAAACTTTTAGACCGTTGCCACCGGAAGAATAGAAACTGTGTGTTGCCACCGGAAGAATAGAAACTTTGACTATCATCTTGGATGAGGTTTGGTGGTGCCATCTATAGGGAATTTTGAGGAGTTAGATTTATTTTCCTAAATTTCGGGACTTACTATTTTTTTCACAATTTTGGGGGACTTCAAAATTTTTCGAAGTTTTGCGGGAAGTGAGATGACGTCACGATCTTTTGGGACTTAACCTGAAAAGAGATACATACAAAATTTACAATTAGTGAAATAAGTGAAAGGGAAATGTATAGAAAAAAGTTAGAAAGAGAATACAAATTTAAGAAAAAAGGTAGAAAGAAGAAAGTTAGAAAAAAGAGAAGAGAGAGAAAGAAAGAGTTCACCTTGAGCGCCTGGGAGACTGCCCTCCCGAGGCCCTGCGGTGCCCCTTTTCGCTCCGTAGAGCAAGGCGGGAGTTAGTTCCTTTAAAAAAAAAAAAAATAAATAAATAAAAATAAATAAAAAATATCAACCTGGTGATCTCATCACATAGTTTTTTTTAGTGACATCATTACAAATTTATATTACGAAATTTTTACAGAATTAAATAGAAATTATCGTATTTTGAGGATAAGTGTCATCAGTGGATTAACACACAGATTTAAAAACAAAACAATAAATAATTTAAAACACATATTTTTCAATAATGAATGTCATACAATTATATGTATAATTAATTATTTTAAAACAAAAACGATACGCATAAATTTAAAAACAATAATAAATAATTTAAAACACATATTTTTTAATAATGAATATCATGTAATTATACGTATAATTAGTTATTTTAAAACAAAAACGACATTATAAGCAATAAAGTTGTTTAAACTAAACTTTATACACATCATGACTTTATGTTAACACTAAATAAGTTTCACTTTTAAAATTTCTTTAAACTCTAACTTATAAATACTATTAATACAATCGTTAAAATTGAACGCTGAAACAAAGGTAGATGAATTTAACGAATGGTATAGACTTTGATCTTAATATCTGCGCATTACCATTCGGAGATTATAAAATTATTACAGAATAAATAGAAATTTGCCTATGTATTTCATGGAAGTTGACAAAATAAAACAAAGGGTTCGTGAGTATTATATAATTAAAAACATTGAATGTGAATGGTATAGACTTCGATATTAAAATTTGGGTGTTACCATTGGAAGAGCATAAATAATTTATATGTTATAAATTAAACTGAATACAATAAAAATTATTTAAATTAAACTAAATATAATAAAAATTATATAAATTAAACTTTATATTCTCACTAAATAAGTTTCACACTTATTTAAACTCTAACTTACATTCGTTAAAAATTGAACACATGCACTTTAAAAAATGACTATCATATAAATTTAAAAAAAATTACTATCATATAATAATATTAATTAAAAAAATGCATACAAAGATATATAGTAAAGTTATAAATTTTTAAAAAATACTATCATATAATAATATTAATTAAAAAAAATTACTATTAAATAATAATATAAATTAAAAAAAATTACTTTCATATAATAATATAAATTTAAAAAATTACTTTCATATAATAATATTAATTAAAAAAATGCATACAAAGATATACAGTAAAGTTATAAAATAAATAAATAAAATAAATAAAAATAAAAATAAAAATGACTATCCTATAATAATATTAATTTAAAAATACATACAATGTTTAAAATCAACAATTAAATTTTATATACATTATAATTAACTAAACTTTATGCTGTTACTATTAAATAAATTTATCCTAACACGAAAACTTTACATAAATTTTATAAGCAAAAAAGCTATAAGTACATGAATATGTTATTTAAATTAAACATTATATTGATACTACACAAATATTATTTAACATTTATTCGAGTTTAACGCTGTAATATAATTTAAACTATCTTGAATGAAACAGGTAAATACTTTTAAACTTGAACTAATAAAAATAAGTTCTTTTTATAAAATAATTGATATAAACTATAATAATAAAAAGGATTAGTTATATTTAAAAACTATCAGTTACTAAAAGTTATTTTATATTAAACATTTCGAAATAAATTGCATAAAAATTCAATGCATCATTTTAAATGAAAATAAACAGTTTCCTTAAAAAAACAGATAATACGGAATATTCCATGAGTCAGTTATCACCTGCAACGGAAAACCCCTACAGCTGATGAATCATATGTTATATACGCTGGCGAGCCATGCCTATTAGTAATCCACACTATCTCATATAAAGATTAAGTTAAAATCATTAAAACAATACAGCGAATAATTTGGAAAATGCAATAATTTTTTCACAAAGCATATCATACAATGAGTTTAAACGATTATCACCTATCTATCACTTAAACGGTATTGAAATAAATAAATACATATAAAAGTAAGTTATAGTTAAAAAATAAAAATTTTTGTTTGTGAAAGGAGTTTTATATATTGCAAAAATTAGTTTTACTCAAATAATTTCTAAACATACACAAGTTAAATGGAAACTTTTCTAGGTTTCATTTAAGCAATAATTTTCCATGTGTGAAAGTAGTTTTATTTATGCAAAATTTAGTTTTATATAAACAAAAAAATTTATAGTGTAACAATAAAAATAGTTTATAGTATAACAATAAAAAATTCCTTATAAGTAAATACCAATAAAAAATATTTTTTAAATTAATTTCTCTCTCTTCAATATAACAATAAAAAATTCTTATATAACTTTCGTAAAGTTTTAATAAAATTTCTATTATAAACAAATTTACTAGAGTATACATATTAAGTTAAATAAATTATCAAATAGTAATAATAAATTATAAAACATACTTAAAATTGAAGAAATTTCCCGTAGCGAAGTGCAACCTTCAATCTTCCACACAAATGCGAGAAACTGTTTTATCGCTAGACGATGACTCATACAGATAAGAATGTTGAATCATACCTATCTTAGTATAATGTTAGAGTTCTGTGTTTTTACAATAATATAAAATAGTTTATAGAGATCATTTATTTAATATCAGTTGTAAACTACATTTAAATAATGCAATAAGAGTTGAACGCTGCAATTAACCTATTAAAATATTGAAATATTTTTAATTTTACTTTTTTTTAATTATGCTAAGAAAACAAGAATTATTTTACGATAACTCGCGCTTTTTATATTTAATAAAAGGTAACTGTAATATTTAATGAAAGGTTTTAAAATCACTTAATAGGATAAAATTAAAAACAGAAATCTTATTGTTTTAGTAATTATTTTCTCTAGTTATTGAACTAAATAATAAACTATCTATAAATAATAAGATACTAAGAGAGGTTTTTGTATAATAACTATATATTATTTTAATATATACATTACATCGAAAGGTAAAATTTTCAACTTATTTATACGGATTGAACTATAAGTAATAAAAATTACTCATTTGCATATCCGCTAAATTTTATAAGTTGGATATGTGATTTAAAATACTAAACAATAATCCTTATGAGAGAATTGGGATAACACTTTCACAGAAAGAAATTATCCTTTACAATAAGATTTGCTTAGAATGTCTAAGTGAAAATAACTTACCGTGAGGTCAGTGAGTCATGCAGTTGTATTGAAATTCCCTGTTTTTAGTTAATGAAACTTCTAATGAGACAATTATTTTTTACTAGCATATAAATGTACATTTTTATATTATTCCTGTATATATAAAATTTTAAATAATTCATTAAGTGTTAAACTTTGCATTTAATCGATTAAATAAATAAAGTTTTAGTAAAATATAAGAGTAATTTTTTAATGAATCGTTTTGAAATCACTTTAACTTTATAAGAAAAAACTAAAAAGAGGTTTTTAAATTACTTAATAGGATAAAATTAAAATTCTTATTGTTTTTAGCAATTATTTTATCTAGTTGTAAACTATATATTATTATTTTAATATATGCCTTATACTTAAGTCAGTTTTAGAAAAAAAAAAAAAAATCCCAAAGGGTAGGCTGATGAGTTGGATTATTCTATTATACTTAAAGAACCCAGGTACGGAAAAACTGAAATACTTTATGCGGAAAAACAGGCGAGATTTTCGGCTAAAACTCCAAAGCAGTGGCCGGTAAACATAATACACCGTAAAACAACCTACTCCCACGACTGCCAAACTAAGAATGAAGGGAAACGTTGAGTTGTAACACCTTATCTACTAGAGATAAGGGGGAATTCCCCATGACTCACCATTCGTTCGTTCATGTACAACATCTTACGAGAAACTTCGTGAAGGATCGGTGACGAGTTTGAATAATATGCATAACCGCTAAATTGTATAAGTGTGAATCTTTTAATGTGAGTATTATAGTAATGATAAATTTATTTTATAATCGATAACTCATCAGCTTCACACCTTATATAAAACAATGGTATATTCAAAAGTTTTTACTATACAATAAACATTCACATATGGATATTCCTAAGGTTTAAGACTATGCGAGGATCCTATAAGCGAAATACCTGTGAGTCTTTCTAAGGAATCCTATTGCATATTTAAGCAGGTTTTAGAGAAAACCAAGAAATACTCCAATCGACTACGTTGATGAAATGGATTCGAACCCAACACTTCCCCTTTTACCATAGAATCGTTCACTAATCACAAGGTTAATGAGTCATGCAGCTGTATTAAAACTTATTGATTACCTGTCTAAACTTATACCATTAAATATTTAACTGTTGGTTCTATAAGTGGATTGCTCTGTGTGTGAGTCTTTGTAACTTATAGTTAAGCGAGTTTTAGTGAAAACTAAGAAAAACTACAAACGGGTAGATTGTTAAGTTGAATTCGAACCTAACATTAATCATAGAATCGTTTGTTCTTCTGAAATCCTTGTAACAACATGTTTATGGACTTTATAAGAAAATGCTTAATATGGTTTGCATGCGTTAGCTATATTAAACACTTAATTTTTAACATACATTAAGGTTAGTGGATGAGTGACAGGTAATTCATTTAAAACAAAAATATAATAACGGTCGATTGAAACAAAGGGTTTGCAGTTTTAGAGAAAACCAAGAAAAAATCCCAACGGTAGGTTGATGAGTTGGAATATTCTATTATACTTAAAGAATCCAGGTACGGAAAAACTGAAATACAATACGCGGAAAAACAGGCGAGATTTTCGGCTAAAACTTCAAAGCAGTGCACGGTAAACATAACACACCGTAAAACAACCTACTCACACGACGGCCAAACTAAGAATGAAGGGAAACGTTGAGTTGTAACACCTTATCTACTAGAGATAAGGGGGAATTCCCGGAAAAGCTGAGTCACCCCCCCGTGGATCTTACGAGAAAGTTCGTGAAGGATGACTCATCGGTGACGAGTTTGAATAATTTGCATAACCGCTAAATGGTATAAGCGAGAATCTTTTAATGTGAGTATTATAGTAATGATAAATTTATTTCATAATCGATAACTCATCAGGTTCACACCTTATATAAAACAATACTATATTTAAAAGTTTTACTGTACAATAAATATTCACATATGGATATTCATAAGGTTTAAGATCGATTAAATAAACGAGAATCCTATAATCGAAATGCACGAGAGTCTTTCTAAGAAATCCTATTGCATATTTAAGCAGGTTTTAGAGAAAACCAAGAAATACTCCAATCGACTAGGTTGATGAAATGGATTCGAACCCAACACTTCCCCTTTTACCATAGAATCGTTCACTAATCACAAGGTTAATGGCTCATGCAGTTGTATTGAAACTTATTGATTACAAGTCTAAACTTATACCATTAAATATTTAACTGTTGGTTCTATAAGTGGATTGCTCTGTGTGCGAGTCTTTGTAACTTATAGTTAAGCGAGTTTTAGTGAAAACCAAGGAAAACTACAAACGGGTTGATTGTTAAGTTGAATTCAAACCTAGCATTAAACATAGAATCGTTTGATCTTCTAAAATACTTGTAACAACATGTTTATGAACTTTATAAGAAAATGCTTAATAGGGTTTTCATGCGTTAGCTATATTAAACACTTAATTTTTAACATACATTAAGGTTAGTGGATGAGTGTCAGGTAATTCATTTAAAACAAAACTATAATAAGGGTTGATTGAAACAAAGGGTTTGTAGGTTATAATTATAGGATAAAACGTTATGTGATTCGAAAACCCTTCATCAAGATTGCAACAACCGTTTCGAATGATACTCTCCTTTCATCAGATAGACTTAAACTTTTATTTTATCAGAATGAAAGAAAACGATAGACGATTTACACTTATTGAAATCCCAACTTATAAATAATTCGACTTTCACTAAAAATGCAAGTCGCATATACACTTTGAAACAATCAATAAATTTTATATTATCACAATGCATTAAATAAGTTTCCCATTTAACATTCAAGATGAATTTATTTTTACATTAATTAAGAATTGAACACATATTAATTTTTAAAATGACTATTTTTTAAAAAGTTTTGAAACAGCTAATAAATTTTATAAGCTTTTACAATTAAATAAATTTAGCATATTATGAAAGTTTTACATCACTCGGTAAAATTTTATATAAGCAATAAAAGTGATACACATTATAATTATAAACTCATAAAATAAATTTCACACTTAACATTTAAACTCTAACCAATCAATCTTAAAGTAATTTTTTATCTTTTGTACATAATCATAAACCTTTCGTTTCTATTGTAAAGTGAAGTATGACTCATGCTTTAATTAAAATCTCTAATCAAAATTATAAGAAAGTAAAGTTTAGGAAATACCTATGTATTATAGGTAAATTAATACAGTATAAATATTCATGTTTTTCAGTTAAGTAAAAAAGTTATATAATTAATTTTACAGACTACTTAAATAATGTATAATTAAGTTTCAGAATTATTATTATTATTATTTTTTTTTCTTCTATAGTATGTATATATAAATTTTTAGTTAGAAAGTTTTTATTAAAATACAATAATCAAAGTTTTGTACGATATTAATTTACATTGCATCTAAAACTTTAAATATATAGAAACAATTGTACATTTGGTTTTGTCTGAAGCATATATATAAATAATAAAATCTTATTCAGTTTAGTTTTTAAAACACTATAAAGATTTCAGACACACATATTTTTATCTTGTTTAAATAAAATTTTTAAAATGAAACAATATTAATGTTATAAAATAATACACTCAGCATGACTCACGGAGTGTGCTATTCCATCAAATTATTCCGCATACGTGTAATAACATGTCTGACTTAACTATATACTGAATTACCATTATTTCAGAAAAAGTTGGGACTTACCTTAAAACACATCCTACACCCTTGGCAGACTTGAAGAAAATGAATGATACGAGACATTCTTATCAGAGACGCCAGGTCACGAGGTTAGTGACGTCACGAATGATGTGATTGGCTACGCTCAGTCACGTGATCATGACGTCATCCTCTTGTCAATGACGTCACCGATTGCTTATCTGCTACCACAACGCGCGGAAATGTCCAGTACGCAGTGAAAAATATTCAAAGTCTACGGGACATTACTCGAAACGATTCCATTGTCTTATACGGTAAATTGAAATATAACACGCGGAAAAAAGATCGACATATACCGGAGAAACTATGCATACTGCCCGATGAAACTAAGCCGCACAGCTAAGTAGATGCTACCAGGATGAGAGTCAAAATCCAACTGAATTCAAACAATATGACAAGGTCTATAAATCTCCCGTGTTGATTAGATGGTTTTGATGAATGGGTTTTCCCCCACACTTAAGCAGAATGGAGAAGTCATAGGTTTTTCCTCACCTATCTCTTAATTAAGTTTCTTAATTAAAATTATGCAAATTATATGTAAGTCTTTCAAATATCTCTTAATTACGTTTTCTAATTAAAATTATGTAAATTTTATGTAAATCTTTCATGTTTATCATATGCCCTCCTAGTTAAAGATTTAATAAACCTATCTTTTATACAACATAAATAAATTTAATAAGTATAATCTGTTTAATGACTCATCAAACGATGACTCATCATAAACATGTCTGAACATGAATCTAGTTGAACACTAACATTTTATTGTATATGATTTTGTATTATTGCTTTTTATATTATTCAAACCAAAAGTTATTTTTATTATTATTGTTTACTTATGAGAAACTTAATTTTTCATCAAGTAGTGTTGTTTACTTAATTTCCAACAACGTATATTTTGTGATCCATATAGTAATTATCGCTTATTCAGTAAAATATTAGTGTTCAACTAGATTCATGTTCAGACATGTTTATGATGAGTCATCGTTTGATGAGTCATTAAACAGATTATACTTATTAAATTTATTTATGTTGTATAAAAGATAGGTTTATTAAATCTTTAACTAGGAGGGCATATGATAAACATGAAAGATTTACATAAAATTTACATAATTTTAATTAGAAAACGTAATTAAGAGATATTTGAAAGACTTACATATAATTTGCATAATTTTAATTAAGAAACTTAATTAAGAGATAGGTGAGGAAAAACCTATGACTTCTCCATTCTGCTTAAGTGTGGGGGAAAACCCATTCATCAAAACCATCTAATCAACACGGGAGATTTATAGACCTTGTCATATTGTTTGAATTCAGTTGGATTTTGACTCTCATCCTGGTAGCATCTACTTAGCTGTGCGGCTTAGTTTCATCGGGCAGTATGCATAGTTTCTCCGGTATATGTCGATCTTTTTTCCGCGTGTTATATTTCAATTTACCGTATAAGACAATGGAATCGTTTCGAGTAATGTCCCGTAGACTTTGAATATTTTTCACTGCGTACTGGACATTTCCGCGCGTTGTGGTAGCAGATAAGCAATCGGTGACGTCATTGACAAGAGGATGACGTCATGATCACGTGACTGAGCGTAGCCAATCACATCATTCGTGACGTCACTAACCTCGTGACCTGGCGTCTCTGATAAGAATGTCTCGTATCATTCATTTTCTTCAAGTCTGCCAAGGGTGTAGGATGTGTTTTAAGGTAAGTCCCAACTTTTTCTGAAATAATGGTAATTCAGTATATAGTTAAGTCAGACATGTTATTACACGTATGCGGAATAATTTGATGGAATAGCACACTCCGTGAGTCATGCTGAGTGTATTATTTTATAACATTAATATTGTTTCATTTTAAAAATTTTATTTAAACAAGATAAAAATATGTGTGTCTGAAATCTTTATAGTGTTTTAAAAACTAAACTGAATAAGATTTTATTATTTATATATATGCTTCAGACAAAACCAAATGTACAATTGTTTCTATATATTTAAAGTTTTAGATGCAATGTAAATTAATATCGTACAAAACTTTGATTATTGTATTTTAATAAAAACTTTCTAACTAAAAATTTATATATACATACTATAGAAGAAAAAAAAAATAATAATAATAATAATTCTGAAACTTAATTATACATTATTTAAGTAGTCTGTAAAATTAATTATATAACTTTTTTACTTAACTGAAAAACATGAATATTTATACTGTATTAATTTACCTATAATACATAGGTATTTCCTAAACTTTACTTTCTTATAATTTTGATTAGAGATTTTAATTAAAGCATGAGTCATACTTCACTTTACAATAGAAACGAAAGGTTTATGATTATGTACAAAAGATAAAAAATTACTTTAAGATTGATTGGTTAGAGTTTAAATGTTAAGTGTGAAATTTATTTTATGAGTTTATAATTATAATGTGTATCACTTTTATTGCTTATATAAAATTTTACCGAGTGATGTAAAACTTTCATAATATGCTAAATTTATTTAATTGTAAAAGCTTATAAAATTTATTAGCTGTTTCAAAACTTTTTAAAAAATAGTCATTTTAAAAATTAATATGTGTTCAATTCTTAATTAATGTAAAAATAAATTCATCTTGAATGTTAAATGGGAAACTTATTTAATGCATTGTGATAATATAAAATTTATTGATTGTTTCAAAGTGTATATGCGACTTGCATTTTTAGTGAAAGTCGAATTATTTATAAGTTGGGATTTCAATAAGTGTAAATCGTCTATCGTTTTCTTTCATTCTGATAAAATAAAAGTTTAAGTCTATCTGATGAAAGGAGAGTATCATTCGAAACGGTTGTTGCAATCTTGATGAAGGGTTTTCGAATCACATAACGTTTTATCCTATAATTATAACCTACAAACCCTTTGTTTCAATCAACCCTTATTATAGTTTTGTTTTAAATGAATTACCTGACACTCATCCACTAACCTTAATGTATGTTAAAAATTAAGTGTTTAATATAGCTAACGCATGAAAACCCTATTAAGCATTTTCTTATAAAGTTCATAAACATGTTGTTACAAGTATTTTAGAAGATCAAACGATTCTATGTTTAATGCTAGGTTTGAATTCAACTTAACAATCAACCCGTTTGTAGTTTTCCTTGGTTTTCACTAAAACTCGCTTAACTATAAGTTACAAAGACTCGCACACAGAGCAATCCACTTATAGAACCAACAGTTAAATATTTAATGGTATAAGTTTAGACTTGTAATCAATAAGTTTCAATACAACTGCATGAGCCATTAACCTTGTGATTAGTGAACGATTCTATGGTAAAAGGGGAAGTGTTGGGTTCGAATCCATTTCATCAACCTAGTCGATTGGAGTATTTCTTGGTTTTCTCTAAAACCTGCTTAAATATGCAATAGGATTTCTTAGAAAGACTCTCGTGCATTTCGATTATAGGATTCTCGTTTATTTAATCGATCTTAAACCTTATGAATATCCATATGTGAATATTTATTGTACAGTAAAACTTTTAAATATAGTATTGTTTTATATAAGGTGTGAACCTGATGAGTTATCGATTATGAAATAAATTTATCATTACTATAATACTCACATTAAAAGATTCTCGCTTATACCATTTAGCGGTTATGCAAATTATTCAAACTCGTCACCGATGAGTCATCCTTCACGAACTTTCTCGTAAGATCCACGGGGGGGGTAACTCAGCTTTTCCGGGAATTCCCCCTTATCTCTAGTAGATAAGGTGTTACAACTCAACGTTTCCCTTCATTCTTAGTTTGGCCGTCGTGTGAGTAGGTTGTTTTACGGTGTGTTATGTTTACCGTGCACTGCTTTGAAGTTTTAGCCGAAAATCTCGCCTGTTTTTCCGCGTATTGTATTTCAGTTTTTCCGTACCTGGATTCTTTAAGTATAATAGAATATTCCAACTCATCAACCTACCGTTGGGATTTTTTCTTGGTTTTCTCTAAAACTGCAAACCCTTTGTTTCAATCGACCGTTATTATATTTTTGTTTTAAATGAATTACCTGTCACTCATCCACTAACCTTAATGTATGTTAAAAATTAAGTGTTTAATATAGCTAACGCATGCAAACCATATTAAGCATTTTCTTATAAAGTCCATAAACATGTTGTTACAAGGATTTCAGAAGAACAAACGATTCTATGATTAATGTTAGGTTCGAATTCAACTTAACAATCTACCCGTTTGTAGTTTTTCTTAGTTTTCACTAAAACTCGCTTAACTATAAGTTACAAAGACTCACACACAGAGCAATCCACTTATAGAACCAACAGTTAAATATTTAATGGTATAAGTTTAGACAGGTAATCAATAAGTTTTAATACAGCTGCATGACTCATTAACCTTGTGATTAGTGAACGATTCTATGGTAAAAGGGGAAGTGTTGGGTTCGAATCCATTTCATCAACGTAGTCGATTGGAGTATTTCTTGGTTTTCTCTAAAACCTGCTTAAATATGCAATAGGATTCCTTAGAAAGACTCACAGGTATTTCGCTTATAGGATCCTCGCATAGTCTTAAACCTTAGGAATATCCATATGTGAATGTTTATTGTATAGTAAAAACTTTTGAATATACCATTGTTTTATATAAGGTGTGAAGCTGATGAGTTATCGATTATAAAATAAATTTATCATTACTATAATACTCACATTAAAAGATTCACACTTATACAATTTAGCGGTTATGCATATTATTCAAACTCGTCACCGATCCTTCACGAAGTTTCTCGTAAGATGTTGTACATGAACGAACGAATGGTGAGTCATGGGGAATTCCCCCTTATCTCTAGTAGATAAGGTGTTACAACTCAACGTTTCCCTTCATTCTTAGTTTGGCAGTCGTGGGAGTAGGTTGTTTTACGGTGTATTATGTTTACCGGCCACTGCTTTGGAGTTTTAGCCGAAAATCTCGCCTGTTTTTCCGCATAAAGTATTTCAGTTTTTCCGTACCTGGGTTCTTTAAGTATAATAGAATAATCCAACTCATCAGCCTACCCTTTGGGATTTTTTTTTTTTTTTTTTCTAAAACTGACTTAAGTATAAGGCATATATTAAAATAATAATATATAGTTTACAACTAGATAAAATAATTGCTAAAAACAATAAGAATTTTAATTTTATCCTATTAAGTAATTTAAAAACCTCTTTTTAGTTTTTTCTTATAAAGTTAAAGTGATTTCAAAACGATTCATTAAAAAATTACTCTTATATTTTACTAAAACTTTATTTATTTAATCGATTAAATGCAAAGTTTAACACTTAATGAATTATTTAAAATTTTATATATACAGGAATAATATAAAAATGTACATTTATATGCTAGTAAAAAATAATTGTCTCATTAGAAGTTTCATTAACTAAAAACAGGGAATTTCAATACAACTGCATGACTCACTGACCTCACGGTAAGTTATTTTCACTTAGACATTCTAAGCAAATCTTATTGTAAAGGATAATTTCTTTCTGTGAAAGTGTTATCCCAATTCTCTCATAAGGATTATTGTTTAGTATTTTAAATCACATATCCAACTTATAAAATTTAGCGGATATGCAAATGAGTAATTTTTATTACTTATAGTTCAATCCGTATAAATAAGTTGAAAATTTTACCTTTCGATGTAATGTATATATTAAAATAATATATAGTTATTATACAAAAACCTCTCTTAGTATCTTATTATTTATAGATAGTTTATTATTTAGTTCAATAACTAGAGAAAATAATTACTAAAACAATAAGATTTCTGCTTTTAATTTTATCCTATTAAGTGATTTTAAAACCTTTCATTAAATATTACAGTTACCTTTTATTAAATATAAAAAGCGCGAGTTATCGTAAAATAATTCTGTTTTGATCTCATTATTTTCTTAGCATAATTAAAAAAAAGTAAAATTAAAAATATTTCAATATTTTAATAGGTTAATTGCAGCGTTCAACTCTTATTGCATTATTTAAATGTAGTTTACAACTGATATTAAATAAATGATCTCTATAAACTATTTTATATTATTGTAAAAACACAGAACTCTAACATTATACTAAGATAGGTATGATTCAACATTCTTATCTGTATGAGTCATCGTCTAGCGATAAAACAGTTTCTCGCATTTGTGTGGAAGATTGAAGGTTGCACTTCGCTACGGGAAATTTCTTCAATTTTAAGTAAGTTTTATAATTTATTATTACTATTTGATAATTTATTTAACTTAATATGTATACTCTAGTAAATTTGTTTATAATAGAAATTTTATTAAAACTTTACGAAAGTTATATAAGAATTTTTTATTGTTTTATTGAAGAGAGAGAAATTAATTTAAAAAATATTTTTTATTGGTATTTACTTATAAGGAATTTTTTATTGTTATACTATAAACTATTTTTATTGTTACACTATAAATTTTTTTGTTTATATAAAACTAAATTTTGCATAAATAAAACTACTTTCACACATGGAAAATTATTGCTTAAATGAAACCTAGAAAAGTTTCCATTTAACTTGTGTATGTTTAGAAATTATTTGAGTAAAACTAATTTTTGCAATATATAAAACTCCTTTCACAAACAAAAATTTTTATTTTTTAACTATAACTTACTTTTATATGTATTTATTTATTTCAATACCGTTTAAGTGATAGATAGGTGATAATCGTTTAAACTCATTGTATGATATGCTTTGTGAAAAAATTATTGCATTTTCCAAATTATTCGCTGTATTGTTTTAATGATTTTAACTTAATCTTTATATGAGATAGTGTGGATTACTAATAGGCATGGCTCGCCAGCGTATATAACATATGATTCATCAGCTGTAGGGGTTTTCCGTTGCAGGTGATAACTGACTCATGGAATATTCCGTATTATCTGTTTTTTTAAGGAAACTGTTTATTTTCATTTAAAATGATGCATTGAATTTTTATGCAATTTATTTCGAAATGTTTAATATAAAATAACTTTTAGTAACTGATAGTTTTTAAATATAACTAATCCTTTTTATTATTATAGTTTATATCAATTATTTTATAAAAAGAACTTATTTTTATTAGTTCAAGTTTAAAAGTATTTACCTGTTTCATTCAAGATAGTTTAAATTATATTACAGCGTTAAACTCGAATAAATGTTAAATAATATTTGTGTAGTATCAATATAATGTTTAATTTAAATAACATATTCATGTACTTATAGCTTTTTTGCTTATAAAATTTATGTAAAGTTTTCGTGTTAGGATAAATTTATTTAATAGTAACAGCATAAAGTTTAGTTAATTATAATGTATATAAAATTTAATTGTTGATTTTAAACATTGTATGTATTTTTAAATTAATATTATTATAGGATAGTCATTTTTATTTTTATTTTTTAGTAGTGTAAAAAGGGTGATTCACCTGCAGGGTGGAGGCGCGGAGGCGCGCTGAGGCGCGCGCGCCACCACCCTGTTGGAGCGCACCTCCGCGCCTCCACCCTGCAGGTCAACGCACCCTTTTTACACTACTTAGTCATGATCTTGGATGAGGGGGGGTGTTGCCACCGGAAGAATAGAAACTTTTAGACCGTTGCCACCGGAAGAATAGAAACTGTGTGTTGCCACCGGAAGAATAGAAACTTTGACTATCATCTTGGATGAGGTTTGGTGGTGCCATCTATAGGGAATTTTGAGGAGTTAGATTTATTTTCCTAAATTTCGGGACTTACTATTTTTTTCACAATTTTGGGGGACTTCAAAATTTTTCGAAGTTTTGCGGGAAGTGAGATGACGTCACGATCTTTTGGGACTTAACCTGAAAAGAGATACATACAAAATTTACAATTAGTGAAATAAGTGAAAGGGAAATGTATAGAAAAAAGTTAGAAAGAGAATACAAATTTAAGAAAAAAGGTAGAAAGAAGAAAGTTAGAAAAAAGAGAAGAGAGAGAAAGAAAGAGTTCACCTTGAGCGCCTGGGAGACTGCCCTCCCGAGGCCCTGCGGTGCCCCTTTTCGCTCCGTAGAGCAAGGCGGGAGTTAGTTCCTTTAAAAAAAAAAAAAAAAATAAATAAAAATAAATAAAAAATATCAACCTGGTGATCTCATCACATAGTTTTTTTTAGTGACATCATTACAAATTTATATTACGAAATTTTTACAGAATTAAATAGAAATTATCGTATTTTGAGGATAAGTGTCATCAGTGGATTAACACACAGATTTAAAAACAAAACAATAAATAATTTAAAACACATATTTTTCAATAATGAATGTCATACAATTATATGTATAATTAATTATTTTAAAACAAAAACGATACGCATAAATTTAAAAACAATAATAAATAATTTAAAACACATATTTTTTAATAATGAATATCATGTAATTATACGTATAATTAGTTATTTTAAAACAAAAACGACATTATAAGCAATAAAGTTGTTTAAACTAAACTTTATACACATCATGACTTTATGTTAACACTAAATAAGTTTCACTTTTAAAATTTCTTTAAACTCTAACTTATAAATACTATTAATACAATCGTTAAAATTGAACGCTGAAACAAAGGTAGATGAATTTAACGAATGGTATAGACTTTGATCTTAATATCTGCGCATTACCATTCGGAGATTATAAAATTATTACAGAATAAATAGAAATTTGCCTATGTATTTCATGGAAGTTGACAAAATAAAACAAAGGGTTCGTGAGTATTATATAATTAAAAACATTGAATGTGAATGGTATAGACTTCGATATTAAAATTTGGGTGTTACCATTGGAAGAGCATAAATAATTTATATGTTATAAATTAAACTGAATACAATAAAAATTATTTAAATTAAACTAAATATAATAAAAATTATATAAATTAAACTTTATATTCTCACTAAATAAGTTTCACACTTATTTAAACTCTAACTTACATTCGTTAAAAATTGAACACATGCACTTTAAAAAATGACTATCATATAAATTTAAAAAAAATTACTATCATATAATAATATTAATTAAAAAAATGCATACAAAGATATATAGTAAAGTTATAAATTTTTAAAAAATACTATCATATAATAATATTAATTAAAAAAAATTACTATTAAATAATAATATAAATTAAAAAAAATTACTTTCATATAATAATATAAATTTAAAAAATTACTTTCATATAATAATATTAATTAAAAAAATGCATACAAAGATATACAGTAAAGTTATAAAATAAATAAATAAAATAAATAAAAATAAAAATAAAAATGACTATCCTATAATAATATTAATTTAAAAATACATACAATGTTTAAAATCAACAATTAAATTTTATATACATTATAATTAACTAAACTTTATGCTGTTACTATTAAATAAATTTATCCTAACACGAAAACTTTACATAAATTTTATAAGCAAAAAAGCTATAAGTACATGAATATGTTATTTAAATTAAACATTATATTGATACTACACAAATATTATTTAACATTTATTCGAGTTTAACGCTGTAATATAATTTAAACTATCTTGAATGAAACAGGTAAATACTTTTAAACTTGAACTAATAAAAATAAGTTCTTTTTATAAAATAATTGATATAAACTATAATAATAAAAAGGATTAGTTATATTTAAAAACTATCAGTTACTAAAAGTTATTTTATATTAAACATTTCGAAATAAATTGCATAAAAATTCAATGCATCATTTTAAATGAAAATAAACAGTTTCCTTAAAAAAACAGATAATACGGAATATTCCATGAGTCAGTTATCACCTGCAACGGAAAACCCCTACAGCTGATGAATCATATGTTATATACGCTGGCGAGCCATGCCTATTAGTAATCCACACTATCTCATATAAAGATTAAGTTAAAATCATTAAAACAATACAGCGAATAATTTGGAAAATGCAATAATTTTTTCACAAAGCATATCATACAATGAGTTTAAACGATTATCACCTATCTATCACTTAAACGGTATTGAAATAAATAAATACATATAAAAGTAAGTTATAGTTAAAAAATAAAAATTTTTGTTTGTGAAAGGAGTTTTATATATTGCAAAAATTAGTTTTACTCAAATAATTTCTAAACATACACAAGTTAAATGGAAACTTTTCTAGGTTTCATTTAAGCAATAATTTTCCATGTGTGAAAGTAGTTTTATTTATGCAAAATTTAGTTTTATATAAACAAAAAAATTTATAGTGTAACAATAAAAATAGTTTATAGTATAACAATAAAAAATTCCTTATAAGTAAATACCAATAAAAAATATTTTTTAAATTAATTTCTCTCTCTTCAATATAACAATAAAAAATTCTTATATAACTTTCGTAAAGTTTTAATAAAATTTCTATTATAAACAAATTTACTAGAGTATACATATTAAGTTAAATAAATTATCAAATAGTAATAATAAATTATAAAACTTACTTAAAATTGAAGAAATTTCCCGTAGCGAAGTGCAACCTTCAATCTTCCACACAAATGCGAGAAACTGTTTTATCGCTAGACGATGACTCATACAGATAAGAATGTTGAATCATACCTATCTTAGTATAATATTAGAGTTCTGTGTTTTTACAATAATATAAAATAGTTTATAGAGATCATTTATTTAATATCAGTTGTAAACTACATTTAAATAATGCAATAAGAGTTGAACGCTGCAATTAACCTATTAAAATATTGAAATATTTTTAATTTTACTTTTTTTTAATTATGCTAAGAAAATAATGAGATCAAAACAGAATTATTTTACGATAACTCGCGCTTTTTATATTTAATAAAAGGTAACTGTAATATTTAATGAAAGGTTTTAAAATCACTTAATAGGATAAAATTAAAAACAGAAATCTTATTGTTTTAGTAATTATTTTCTCTAGTTATTGAACTAAATAATAAACTATCTATAAATAATAAGATACTAAGAGAGGTTTTTGTATAATAACTATATATTATTTTAATATATACATTACATCGAAAGGTAAAATTTTCAACTTATTTATACGGATTGAACTATAAGTAATAAAAATTACTCATTTGCATATCCGCTAAATTTTATAAGTTGGATATGTGATTTAAAATACTAAACAATAATCCTTATGAGAGAATTGGGATAACACTTTCACAGAAAGAAATTATCCTTTACAATAAGATTTGCTTAGAATGTCTAAGTGAAAATAACTTACCGTGAGGTCAGTGAGTCATGCAGTTGTATTGAAATTCCCTGTTTTTAGTTAATGAAACTTCTAATGAGACAATTATTTTTTACTAGCATATAAATGTACATTTTTATATTATTCCTGTATATATAAAATTTTAAATAATTCATTAAGTGTTAAACTTTGCATTTAATCGATTAAATAAATAAAGTTTTAGTAAAATATAAGAGTAATTTTTTAATGAATCGTTTTGAAATCACTTTAACTTTATAAGAAAAAACTAAAAAGAGGTTTTTAAATTACTTAATAGGATAAAATTAAAATTCTTATTGTTTTTAGCAATTATTTTATCTAGTTGTAAACTATATATTATTATTTTAATATATGCCTTATACTTAAGTCAGTTTTAGAAAAAAAAAAAAAAAAAAAAATCCCAAAGGGTAGGCTGATGAGTTGGATTATTCTATTATACTTAAAGAACCCAGGTACGGAAAAACTGAAATACTTTATGCGGAAAAACAGGCGAGATTTTCGGCTAAAACTCCAAAGCAGTGGCCGGTAAACATAATACACCGTAAAACAACCTACTCCCACGACTGCCAAACTAAGAATGAAGGGAAACGTTGAGTTGTAACACCTTATCTACTAGAGATAAGGGGGAATTCCCCATGACTCACCATTCGTTCGTTCATGTACAACATCTTACGAGAAACTTCGTGAAGGATCGGTGACGAGTTTGAATAATATGCATAACCGCTAAATTGTATAAGTGTGAATCTTTTAATGTGAGTATTATAGTAATGATAAATTTATTTTATAATCGATAACTCATCAGCTTCACACCTTATATAAAACAATGGTATATTCAAAAGTTTTTACTATACAATAAACATTCACATATGGATATTCCTAAGGTTTAAGACTATGCGAGGATCCTATAAGCGAAATACCTGTGAGTCTTTCTAAGGAATCCTATTGCATATTTAAGCAGGTTTTAGAGAAAACCAAGAAATACTCCAATCGACTACGTTGATGAAATGGATTCGAACCCAACACTTCCCCTTTTACCATAGAATCGTTCACTAATCACAAGGTTAATGAGTCATGCAGCTGTATTAAAACTTATTGATTACCTGTCTAAACTTATACCATTAAATATTTAACTGTTGGTTCTATAAGTGGATTGCTCTGTGTGTGAGTCTTTGTAACTTATAGTTAAGCGAGTTTTAGTGAAAACTAAGAAAAACTACAAACGGGTAGATTGTTAAGTTGAATTCGAACCTAACATTAATCATAGAATCGTTTGTTCTTCTGAAATCCTTGTAACAACATGTTTATGGACTTTATAAGAAAATGCTTAATATGGTTTGCATGCGTTAGCTATATTAAACACTTAATTTTTAACATACATTAAGGTTAGTGGATGAGTGACAGGTAATTCATTTAAAACAAAAATATAATAACGGTCGATTGAAACAAAGGGTTTGCAGTTTTAGAGAAAACCAAGAAAAAATCCCAACGGTAGGTTGATGAGTTGGAATATTCTATTATACTTAAAGAATCCAGGTACGGAAAAACTGAAATACAATACGCGGAAAAACAGGCGAGATTTTCGGCTAAAACTTCAAAGCAGTGCACGGTAAACATAACACACCGTAAAACAACCTACTCACACGACGGCCAAACTAAGAATGAAGGGAAACGTTGAGTTGTAACACCTTATCTACTAGAGATAAGGGGGAATTCCCGGAAAAGCTGAGTCACCCCCCCGTGGATCTTACGAGAAAGTTCGTGAAGGATGACTCATCGGTGACGAGTTTGAATAATTTGCATAACCGCTAAATGGTATAAGCGAGAATCTTTTAATGTGAGTATTATAGTAATGATAAATTTATTTCATAATCGATAACTCATCAGGTTCACACCTTATATAAAACAATACTATATTTAAAAGTTTTACTGTACAATAAATATTCACATATGGATATTCATAAGGTTTAAGATCGATTAAATAAACGAGAATCCTATAATCGAAATGCACGAGAGTCTTTCTAAGAAATCCTATTGCATATTTAAGCAGGTTTTAGAGAAAACCAAGAAATACTCCAATCGACTAGGTTGATGAAATGGATTCGAACCCAACACTTCCCCTTTTACCATAGAATCGTTCACTAATCACAAGGTTAATGGCTCATGCAGTTGTATTGAAACTTATTGATTACAAGTCTAAACTTATACCATTAAATATTTAACTGTTGGTTCTATAAGTGGATTGCTCTGTGTGCGAGTCTTTGTAACTTATAGTTAAGCGAGTTTTAGTGAAAACCAAGGAAAACTACAAACGGGTTGATTGTTAAGTTGAATTCAAACCTAGCATTAAACATAGAATCGTTTGATCTTCTAAAATACTTGTAACAACATGTTTATGAACTTTATAAGAAAATGCTTAATAGGGTTTTCATGCGTTAGCTATATTAAACACTTAATTTTTAACATACATTAAGGTTAGTGGATGAGTGTCAGGTAATTCATTTAAAACAAAACTATAATAAGGGTTGATTGAAACAAAGGGTTTGTAGGTTATAATTATAGGATAAAACGTTATGTGATTCGAAAACCCTTCATCAAGATTGCAACAACCGTTTCGAATGATACTCTCCTTTCATCAGATAGACTTAAACTTTTATTTTATCAGAATGAAAGAAAACGATAGACGATTTACACTTATTGAAATCCCAACTTATAAATAATTCGACTTTCACTAAAAATGCAAGTCGCATATACACTTTGAAACAATCAATAAATTTTATATTATCACAATGCATTAAATAAGTTTCCCATTTAACATTCAAGATGAATTTATTTTTACATTAATTAAGAATTGAACACATATTAATTTTTAAAATGACTATTTTTTAAAAAGTTTTGAAACAGCTAATAAATTTTATAAGCTTTTACAATTAAATAAATTTAGCATATTATGAAAGTTTTACATCACTCGGTAAAATTTTATATAAGCAATAAAAGTGATACACATTATAATTATAAACTCATAAAATAAATTTCACACTTAACATTTAAACTCTAACCAATCAATCTTAAAGTAATTTTTTATCTTTTGTACATAATCATAAACCTTTCGTTTCTATTGTAAAGTGAAGTATGACTCATGCTTTAATTAAAATCTCTAATCAAAATTATAAGAAAGTAAAGTTTAGGAAATACCTATGTATTATAGGTAAATTAATACAGTATAAATATTCATGTTTTTCAGTTAAGTAAAAAAGTTATATAATTAATTTTACAGACTACTTAAATAATGTATAATTAAGTTTCAGAATTATTATTATTATTATTATTATTTTTCTTCTATAGTATGTATATATAAATTTTTAGTTAGAAAGTTTTTATTAAAATACAATAATCAAAGTTTTGTACGATATTAATTTACATTGCATCTAAAACTTTAAATATATAGAAACAATTGTACATTTGGTTTTGTCTGAAGCATATATATAAATAATAAAATCTTATTCAGTTTAGTTTTTAAAACACTATAAAGATTTCAGACACACATATTTTTATCTTGTTTAAATAAAATTTTTAAAATGAAACAATATTAATGTTATAAAATAATACACTCAGCATGACTCACGGAGTGTGCTATTCCATCAAATTATTCCGCATACGTGTAATAACATGTCTGACTTAACTATATACTGAATTACCATTATTTCAGAAAAAGTTGGGACTTACCTTAAAACACATCCTACACCCTTGGCAGACTTGAAGAAAATGAATGATACGAGACATTCTTATCAGAGACGCCAGGTCACGAGGTTAGTGACGTCACGAATGATGTGATTGGCTACGCTCAGTCACGTGATCATGACGTCATCCTCTTGTCAATGACGTCACCGATTGCTTATCTGCTACCACAACGCGCGGAAATGTCCAGTACGCAGTGAAAAATATTCAAAGTCTACGGGACATTACTCGAAACGATTCCATTGTCTTATACGGTAAATTGAAATATAACACGCGGAAAAAAGATCGACATATACCGGAGAAACTATGCATACTGCCCGATGAAACTAAGCCGCACAGCTAAGTAGATGCTACCAGGATGAGAGTCAAAATCCAACTGAATTCAAACAATATGACAAGGTCTATAAATCTCCCGTGTTGATTAGATGGTTTTGATGAATGGGTTTTCCCCCACACTTAAGCAGAATGGAGAAGTCATAGGTTTTTCCTCACCTATCTCTTAATTAAGTTTCTTAATTAAAATTATGCAAATTATATGTAAGTCTTTCAAATATCTCTTAATTACGTTTTCTAATTAAAATTATGTAAATTTTATGTAAATCTTTCATGTTTATCATATGCCCTCCTAGTTAAAGATTTAATAAACCTATCTTTTATACAACATAAATAAATTTAATAAGTATAATCTGTTTAATGACTCATCAAACGATGACTCATCATAAACATGTCTGAACATGAATCTAGTTGAACACTAACATTTTATTGTATATGATTTTGTATTATTGCTTTTTATATTATTCAAACCAAAAGTTATTTTTATTATTATTGTTTACTTATGAGAAACTTAATTTTTCATCAAGTAGTGTTGTTTACTTAATTTCCAACAACGTATATTTTGTGATCCATATAGTAATTATCGCTTATTCAGTAAAATATTAGTGTTCAACTAGATTCATGTTCAGACATGTTTATGATGAGTCATCGTTTGATGAGTCATTAAACAGATTATACTTATTAAATTTATTTATGTTGTATAAAAGATAGGTTTATTAAATCTTTAACTAGGAGGGCATATGATAAACATGAAAGATTTACATAAAATTTACATAATTTTAATTAGAAAACGTAATTAAGAGATATTTGAAAGACTTACATATAATTTGCATAATTTTAATTAAGAAACTTAATTAAGAGATAGGTGAGGAAAAACCTATGACTTCTCCATTCTGCTTAAGTGTGGGGGAAAACCCATTCATCAAAACCATCTAATCAACACGGGAGATTTATAGACCTTGTCATATTGTTTGAATTCAGTTGGATTTTGACTCTCATCCTGGTAGCATCTACTTAGCTGTGCGGCTTAGTTTCATCGGGCAGTATGCATAGTTTCTCCGGTATATGTCGATCCTTTTTCCGCGTGTTATATTTCAATTTACCGTATAAGACAATGGAATCCTTTCGAGTAATGTCCCGTAGACTTTGAATATTTTTCACTGCGTACTGGACATTTCCGCGCGTTGTGGTAGCAGATAAGCAATCGGTGACGTCATTGACAAGAGGATGACGTCATGATCACGTGACTGAGCGTAGCCAATCACATCATTCGTGACGTCACTAACCTCGTGACCTGGCGTCTCTGATAAGAATGTCTCGTATCATTCATTTTCTTCAAGTCTGCCAAGGGTGTAGGATGTGTTTTAAGGTAAGTCCCAACTTTTTCTGAAATAATGGTAATTCAGTATATAGTTAAGTCAGACATGTTATTACACGTATGCGGAATAATTTGATGGAATAGCACACTCCGTGAGTCATGCTGAGTGTATTATTTTATAACATTAATATTGTTTCATTTTAAAAATTTTATTTAAACAAGATAAAAATATGTGTGTCTGAAATCTTTATAGTGTTTTAAAAACTAAACTGAATAAGATTTTATTATTTATATATATGCTTCAGACAAAACTAAATGTACAATTGTTTCTATATATTTAAAGTTTTAGATGCAATGTAAATTAATATCGTACAAAACTTTGATTATTGTATTTTAATAAAAACTTTCTAACTAAAAATTTATATATACATACTATAGAAGAAAAAAAAAATAATAATAATAATAATTCTGAAACTTAATTATACATTATTTAAGTAGTCTGTAAAATTAATTATATAACTTTTTTACTTAACTGAAAAACATGAATATTTATACTGTATTAATTTACCTATAATACATAGGTATTTCCTAAACTTTACTTTCTTATAATTTTGATTAGAGATTTTAATTAAAGCATGAGTCATACTTCACTTTACAATAGAAACGAAAGGTTTATGATTATGTACAAAAGATAAAAAATTACTTTAAGATTGATTGGTTAGAGTTTAAATGTTAAGTGTGAAATTTATTTTATGAGTTTATAATTATAATGTGTATCACTTTTATTGCTTATATAAAATTTTACCGAGTGATGTAAAACTTTCATAATATGCTAAATTTATTTAATTGTAAAAGCTTATAAAATTTATTAGCTGTTTCAAAACTTTTTAAAAAATAGTCATTTTAAAAATTAATATGTGTTCAATTCTTAATTAATGTAAAAATAAATTCATCTTGAATGTTAAATGGGAAACTTATTTAATGCATTGTGATAATATAAAATTTATTGATTGTTTCAAAGTGTATATGCGACTTGCATTTTTAGTGAAAGTCGAATTATTTATAAGTTGGGATTTCAATAAGTGTAAATCGTCTATCGTTTTCTTTCATTCTGATAAAATAAAAGTTTAAGTCTATCTGATGAAAGGAGAGTATCATTCGAAACGGTTGTTGCAATCTTGATGAAGGGTTTTCGAATCACATAACGTTTTATCCTATAATTATAACCTACAAACCCTTTGTTTCAATCAACCCTTATTATAGTTTTGTTTTAAATGAATTACCTGACACTCATCCACTAACCTTAATGTATGTTAAAAATTAAGTGTTTAATATAGCTAACGCATGAAAACCCTATTAAGCATTTTCTTATAAAGTTCATAAACATGTTGTTACAAGTATTTTAGAAGATCAAACGATTCTATGTTTAATGCTAGGTTTGAATTCAACTTAACAATCAACCCGTTTGTAGTTTTCCTTGGTTTTCACTAAAACTCGCTTAACTATAAGTTACAAAGACTCGCACACAGAGCAATCCACTTATAGAACCAACAGTTAAATATTTAATGGTATAAGTTTAGACTTGTAATCAATAAGTTTCAATACAACTGCATGAGCCATTAACCTTGTGATTAGTGAACGATTCTATGGTAAAAGGGGAAGTGTTGGGTTCGAATCCATTTCATCAACCTAGTCGATTGGAGTATTTCTTGGTTTTCTCTAAAACCTGCTTAAATATGCAATAGGATTTCTTAGAAAGACTCTCGTGCATTTCGATTATAGGATTCTCGTTTATTTAATCGATCTTAAACCTTATGAATATCCATATGTGAATATTTATTGTACAGTAAAACTTTTAAATATAGTATTGTTTTATATAAGGTGTGAACCTGATGAGTTATCGATTATGAAATAAATTTATCATTACTATAATACTCACATTAAAAGATTCTCGCTTATACCATTTAGCGGTTATGCAAATTATTCAAACTCGTCACCGATGAGTCATCCTTCACGAACTTTCTCGTAAGATCCACGGGGGGGTGACTCAGCTTTTCCGGGAATTCCCCTTTATCTCTAGTAGATAAGGTGTTACAACTCAACGTTTCCCTTCATTCTTAGTTTGGCCGTCGTGTGAGTAGGTTGTTTTACGGTGTGTTATGTTTACCGTGCACTGCTTTGAAGTTTTAGCCGAAAATCTCGCCTGTTTTTCCGCGTATTGTATTTCAGTTTTTCCGTACCTGGATTCTTTAAGTATAATAGAATATTCCAACTCATCAACCTACCGTTGGGATTTTTTCTTGGTTTTCTCTAAAACTGCAAACCCTTTGTTTCAATCGACCGTTATTATATTTTTGTTTTAAATGAATTACCTGTCACTCATCCACTAACCTTAATGTATGTTAAAAATTAAGTGTTTAATATAGCTAACGCATGCAAACCATATTAAGCATTTTCTTATAAAGTCCATAAACATGTTGTTACAAGGATTTCAGAAGAACAAACGATTCTATGATTAATGTTAGGTTCGAATTCAACTTAACAATCTACCCGTTTGTAGTTTTTCTTAGTTTTCACTAAAACTCGCTTAACTATAAGTTACAAAGACTCACACACAGAGCAATCCACTTATAGAACCAACAGTTAAATATTTAATGGTATAAGTTTAGACAGGTAATCAATAAGTTTTAATACAGCTGCATGACTCATTAACCTTGTGATTAGTGAACGATTCTATGGTAAAAGGGGAAGTGTTGGGTTCGAATCCATTTCATCAACGTAGTCGATTGGAGTATTTCTTGGTTTTCTCTAAAACCTGCTTAAATATGCAATAGGATTCCTTAGAAAGACTCACAGGTATTTCGCTTATAGGATCCTCGCATAGTCTTAAACCTTAGGAATATCCATATGTGAATGTTTATTGTATAGTAAAAACTTTTGAATATACCATTGTTTTATATAAGGTGTGAAGCTGATGAGTTATCGATTATAAAATAAATTTATCATTACTATAATACTCACATTAAAAGATTCACACTTATACAATTTAGCGGTTATGCATATTATTCAAACTCGTCACCGATCCTTCACGAAGTTTCTCGTAAGATGTTGTACATGAACGAACGAATGGTGAGTCATGGGGAATTCCCCCTTATCTCTAGTAGATAAGGTGTTACAACTCAACGTTTCCCTTCATTCTTAGTTTGGCAGTCGTGGGAGTAGGTTGTTTTACGGTGTATTATGTTTACCGGCCACTGCTTTGGAGTTTTAGCCGAAAATCTCGCCTGTTTTTCCGCATAAAGTATTTCAGTTTTTCCGTACCTGGGTTCTTTAAGTATAATAGAATAATCCAACTCATCAGCCTACCCTTTGGGATTTTTTTTTTTTTTTTCTAAAACTGACTTAAGTATAAGGCATATATTAAAATAATAATATATAGTTTACAACTAGATAAAATAATTGCTAAAAACAATAAGAATTTTAATTTTATCCTATTAAGTAATTTAAAAACCTCTTTTTAGTTTTTTCTTATAAAGTTAAAGTGATTTCAAAACGATTCATTAAAAAATTACTCTTATATTTTACTAAAACTTTATTTATTTAATCGATTAAATGCAAAGTTTAACACTTAATGAATTATTTAAAATTTTATATATACAGGAATAATATAAAAATGTACATTTATATGCTAGTAAAAAATAATTGTCTCATTAGAAGTTTCATTAACTAAAAACAGGGAATTTCAATACAACTGCATGACTCACTGACCTCACGGTAAGTTATTTTCACTTAGACATTCTAAGCAAATCTTATTGTAAAGGATAATTTCTTTCTGTGAAAGTGTTATCCCAATTCTCTCATAAGGATTATTGTTTAGTATTTTAAATCACATATCCAACTTATAAAATTTAGCGGATATGCAAATGAGTAATTTTTATTACTTATAGTTCAATCCGTATAAATAAGTTGAAAATTTTACCTTTCGATGTAATGTATATATTAAAATAATATATAGTTATTATACAAAAACCTCTCTTAGTATCTTATTATTTATAGATAGTTTATTATTTAGTTCAATAACTAGAGAAAATAATTACTAAAACAATAAGATTTCTGTTTTTAATTTTATCCTATTAAGTGATTTTAAAACCTTTCATTAAATATTACAGTTACCTTTTATTAAATATAAAAAGCGCGAGTTATCGTAAAATAATTCTGTTTTGATCTCATTATTTTCTTAGCATAATTAAAAAAAAGTAAAATTAAAAATATTTCAATATTTTAATAGGTTAATTGCAGCGTTCAACTCTTATTGCATTATTTAAATGTAGTTTACAACTGATATTAAATAAATGATCTCTATAAACTATTTTATATTATTGTAAAAACACAGAACTCTAACATTATACTAAGATAGGTATGATTCAACATTCTTATCTGTATGAGTCATCGTCTAGCGATAAAACAGTTTCTCGCATTTGTGTGGAAGATTGAAGGTTGCACTTCGCTACGGGAAATTTCTTCAATTTTAAGTAAGTTTTATAATTTATTATTACTATTTGATAATTTATTTAACTTAATATGTATACTCTAGTAAATTTGTTTATAATAGAAATTTTATTAAAACTTTACGAAAGTTATATAAGAATTTTTTATTGTTTTATTGAAGAGAGAGAAATTAATTTAAAAAATATTTTTTATTGGTATTTACTTATAAGGAATTTTTTATTGTTATACTATAAACTATTTTTATTGTTACACTATAAATTTTTTTGTTTATATAAAACTAAATTTTGCATAAATAAAACTACTTTCACACATGGAAAATTATTGCTTAAATGAAACCTAGAAAAGTTTCCATTTAACTTGTGTATGTTTAGAAATTATTTGAGTAAAACTAATTTTTGCAATATATAAAACTCCTTTCACAAACAAAAATTTTTATTTTTTAACTATAACTTACTTTTATATGTATTTATTTATTTCAATACCGTTTAAGTGATAGATAGGTGATAATCGTTTAAACTCATTGTATGATATGCTTTGTGAAAAAATTATTGCATTTTCCAAATTATTCGCTGTATTGTTTTAATGATTTTAACTTAATCTTTATATGAGATAGTGTGGATTACTAATAGGCATGGCTCGCCAGCGTATATAACATATGATTCATCAGCTGTAGGTGTTTTCCGTTGCAGGTGATAACTGACTCATGGAATATTCCGTATTATCTGTTTTTTTAAGGAAACTGTTTATTTTCATTTAAAATGATGCATTGAATTTTTATGCAATTTATTTCGAAATGTTTAATATAAAATAACTTTTAGTAACTGATAGTTTTTAAATATAACTAATCCTTTTTATTATTATAGTTTATATCAATTATTTTATAAAAAGAACTTATTTTTATTAGTTCAAGTTTAAAAGTATTTACCTGTTTCATTCAAGATAGTTTAAATTATATTACAGCGTTAAACTCGAATAAATGTTAAATAATATTTGTGTAGTATCAATATAATGTTTAATTTAAATAACATATTCATGTACTTATAGCTTTTTTGCTTATAAAATTTATGTAAAGTTTTCGTGTTAGGATAAATTTATTTAATAGTAACAGCATAAAGTTTAGTTAATTATAATGTATATAAAATTTAATTGTTGATTTTAAACATTGTATGTATTTTTAAATTAATATTATTATAGGATAGTCATTTTTATTTTTATTTTTTAGTAGTGTAAAAAGGGTGATTCACCTGCAGGGTGGAGGCGCGGAGGCGCGCTGAGGCGCGCGCGCCACCACCCTGTTGGAGCGCACCTCCGCGCCTCCACCCTGCAGGTCAACGCACCCTTTTTACACTACTTAGTCATCATCTTGGATGAGGGGGGGTGTTGCCACCGGAAGAATAGAAACTTTTAGACCGTTGCCACCGGAAGAATAGAAACTGTGTGTTGCCACCGGAAGAATAGAAACTTTGACTATCATCTTGGATGAGGTTTGGTGGTGCCATCTATAGGGAATTTTGAGGAGTTAGATTTATTTTCCTAAATTTCGGGACTTACTATTTTTTTCACAATTTTGGGGGACTTCAAAATTTTTCGAAGTTTTGCGGGAAGTGAGATGACGTCACGATCTTTTGGGACTTAACCTGAAAAGAGATACATACAAAATTTACAATTAGTGAAATAAGTGAAAGGGAAATGTATAGAAAAAAGTTAGAAAGAGAATACAAATTTAAGAAAAAAGGTAGAAAGAAGAAAGTTAGAAAAAAGAGAAGAGAGAGAAAGAAAGAGTTCACCTTGAGCGCCTGGGAGACTGCCCTCCCGAGGCCCTGCGGTGCCCCTTTTCGCTCCGTAGAGCAAGGCGGGAGTTAGTTCCTTTAAAAAAAAAAAAATAAATAAATAAAAATAAATAAAAAATATCAACCTGGTGATCTCATCACATAGTTTTTTTAGTGACATCATTACAAATTTATATTACGAAATTTTTACAGAATTAAATAGAAATTATCGTATTTTGAGGATAAGTGTCATCAGTGGATTAACACACAGATTTAAAAACAAAACAATAAATAATTTAAAACACATATTTTTCAATAATGAATGTCATACAATTATATGTATAATTAATTATTTTAAAACAAAAACGATACGCATAAATTTAAAAACAATAATAAATAATTTAAAACACATATTTTTTAATAATGAATATCATGTAATTATACGTATAATTAGTTATTTTAAAACAAAAACGACATTATAAGCAATAAAGTTGTTTAAACTAAACTTTATACACATCATGACTTTATGTTAACACTAAATAAGTTTCACTTTTAAAATTTCTTTAAACTCTAACTTATAAATACTATTAATACAATCGTTAAAATTGAACGCTGAAACAAAGGTAGATGAATTTAACGAATGGTATAGACTTTGATCTTAATATCTGCGCATTACCATTCGGAGATTATAAAATTATTACAGAATAAATAGAAATTTGCCTATGTATTTCATGGAAGTTGACAAAATAAAACAAAGGGTTCGTGAGTATTATATAATTAAAAACATTGAATGTGAATGGTATAGACTTCGATATTAAAATTTGGGTGTTACCATTGGAAGAGCATAAATAATTTATATGTTATAAATTAAACTGAATACAATAAAAATTATTTAAATTAAACTAAATATAATAAAAATTATATAAATTAAACTTTATATTCTCACTAAATAAGTTTCACACTTATTTAAACTCTAACTTACATTCGTTAAAAATTGAACACATGCACTTTAAAAAATGACTATCATATAAATTTAAAAAAAATTACTATCATATAATAATATTAATTAAAAAAATGCATACAAAGATATATAGTAAAGTTATAAATTTTTAAAAAATACTATCATATAATACCCAGATAGCAATTTCAATTTGCAGCGAAATTGCAGCAATCTTGCTTTGTAAGCCAACAAACTTGCAGCAAGTTCAGTGTGACAAGCTGTAAGTTCATAACAAGATTGAAGCAAGTTAACGCAAACTCCGAAGTCACCATACGCCAAATTTGCAGCAAACTTGTCGTCCAAGTTGCACTCTTACTGTATCAAATTTGCTGCAAATTCATTGCAAACTAGTGGAAAAGTTAGGTTTGTTGTAAGAGTACTGCATATTCATTTCAATTGGCAAGCTTGTCATGTGACACCAACTGTTAATGCATTGCAAACTCAGATTCTTATTACGTTACATTATCTGCAAATACACATAGAAACATGAAAATATAGCTTGTATTTCGCATAAAACTTGTCGACACGAGACTTCGAGCCCCGCGGATAACGTCACGCTTCTTACACCAGTAAACAACACGAGCAATAAAACGTTGCAAAACTTCTTCAATATCAGTCTTTGGTTGAGTTTCAAATACTTACATAGCAATTTTTAATTTGGTGTGAAAGGGAAAAAAAAAAAAATTAATTAAAACGAAAGATATATTTATGTTGTGTCTACTTTGCGGCAAGTTCATGGCAAATTTATCGCATCAAATTTGTCATGGCAAGATTACATCAAGAAAAAATCTAATTTGCTGCAAATGTGCTTGTTATCTGGGTAATATTAATTAAAAAAAATTACTATTAAATAATAATATAAATTAAAAAAAATTACTTTCATATAATAATATAAATTTAAAAAATTACTTTCATATAATAATATTAATTAAAAAAATGCATACAAAGATATACAGTAAAGTTATAAAATAAATAAATAAAATAAATAAAAATAAAAATAAAAATGACTATCCTATAATAATATTAATTTAAAAATACATACAATGTTTAAAATCAACAATTAAATTTTATATACATTATAATTAACTAAACTTTATGCTGTTACTATTAAATAAATTTATCCTAACACGAAAACTTTACATAAATTTTATAAGCAAAAAAGCTATAAGTACATGAATATGTTATTTAAATTAAACATTATATTGATACTACACAAATATTATTTAACATTTATTCGAGTTTAACGCTGTAATATAATTTAAACTATCTTGAATGAAACAGGTAAATACTTTTAAACTTGAACTAATAAAAATAAGTTCTTTTTATAAAATAATTGATATAAACTATAATAATAAAAAGGATTAGTTATATTTAAAAACTATCAGTTACTAAAAGTTATTTTATATTAAACATTTCGAAATAAATTGCATAAAAATTCAATGCATCATTTTAAATGAAAATAAACAGTTTCCTTAAAAAAACAGATAATACGGAATATTCCATGAGTCAGTTATCACCTGCAACGGAAAACCCCTACAGCTGATGAATCATATGTTATATACGCTGGCGAGCCATGCCTATTAGTAATCCACACTATCTCATATAAAGATTAAGTTAAAATCATTAAAACAATACAGCGAATAATTTGGAAAATGCAATAATTTTTTCACAAAGCATATCATACAATGAGTTTAAACGATTATCACCTATCTATCACTTAAACGGTATTGAAATAAATAAATACATATAAAAGTAAGTTATAGTTAAAAAATAAAAATTTTTGTTTGTGAAAGGAGTTTTATATATTGCAAAAATTAGTTTTACTCAAATAATTTCTAAACATACACAAGTTAAATGGAAACTTTTCTAGGTTTCATTTAAGCAATAATTTTCCATGTGTGAAAGTAGTTTTATTTATGCAAAATTTAGTTTTATATAAACAAAAAAATTTATAGTGTAACAATAAAAATAGTTTATAGTATAACAATAAAAAATTCCTTATAAGTAAATACCAATAAAAAATATTTTTTAAATTAATTTCTCTCTCTTCAATAAAACAATAAAAAATTCTTATATAACTTTCGTAAAGTTTTAATAAAATTTCTATTATAAACAAATTTACTAGAGTATACATATTAAGTTAAATAAATTATCAAATAGTAATAATAAATTATAAAACTTACTTAAAATTGAAGAAATTTCCCGTAGCGAAGTGCAACCTTCAATCTTCCACACAAATGCGAGAAACTGTTTTATCGCTAGACGATGACTCATACAGATAAGAATGTTGAATCATACCTATCTTAGTATAATGTTAGAGTTCTGTGTTTTTACAATAATATAAAATAGTTTATAGAGATCATTTATTTAATATCAGTTGTAAACTACATTTAAATAATGCAATAAGAGTTGAACGCTGCAATTAACCTATTAAAATATTGAAATATTTTTAATTTTACTTTTTTTTAATTATGCTAAGAAAATAATGAGATCAAAACAGAATTATTTTACGATAACTCGCGCTTTTTATATTTAATAAAAGGTAACTGTAATATTTAATGAAAGGTTTTAAAATCACTTAATAGGATAAAATTAAAAACAGAAATCTTATTGTTTTAGTAATTATTTTCTCTAGTTATTGAACTAAATAATAAACTATCTATAAATAATAAGATACTAAGAGAGGTTTTTGTATAACAACTATATATTATTTTAATATATACATTACATCGAAAGGTAAAATTTTCAACTTATTTATACGGATTGAACTATAAGTAATAAAAATTACTCATTTGCATATCCGCTAAATTTTATAAGTTGGATATGTGATTTAAAATACTAAACAATAATCCTTATGAGAGAATTGGGATAACACTTTCACAGAAAGAAATTATCCTTTACAATAAGATTTGCTTAGAATGTCTAAGTGAAAATAACTTACCGTGAGGTCAGTGAGTCATGCAGTTGTATTGAAATTCCCTGTTTTTAGTTAATGAAACTTCTAATGAGACAATTATTTTTTACTAGCATATAAATGTACATTTTTATATTATTCCTGTATATATAAAATTTTAAATAATTCATTAAGTGTTAAACTTTGCATTTAATCGATTAAATAAATAAAGTTTTAGTAAAATATAAGAGTAATTTTTTAATGAATCGTTTTGAAATCACTTTAACTTTATAAGAAAAAACTAAAAAGAGGTTTTTAAATTACTTAATAGGATAAAATTAAAATTCTTATTGTTTTTAGCAATTATTTTATCTAGTTGTAAACTATATATTATTATTTTAATATATGCCTTATACTTAAGTCAGTTTTAGAAAAAAAAAAAAAAAATCCCAAAGGGTAGGCTGATGAGTTGGATTATTCTATTATACTTAAAGAACCCAGGTACGGAAAAACTGAAATACTTTATGCGGAAAAACAGGCGAGATTTTCGGCTAAAACTCCAAAGCAGTGGCCGGTAAACATAATACACCGTAAAACAACCTACTCCCACGACTGCCAAACTAAGAATGAAGGGAAACGTTGAGTTGTAACACCTTATCTACTAGAGATAAGGGGGAATTCCCCATGACTCACCATTCGTTCGTTCATGTACAACATCTTACGAGAAACTTCGTGAAGGATCGGTGACGAGTTTGAATAATATGCATAACCGCTAAATTGTATAAGTGTGAATCTTTTAATGTGAGTATTATAGTAATGATAAATTTATTTTATAATCGATAACTCATCAGCTTCACACCTTATATAAAACAATGGTATATTCAAAAGTTTTTACTATACAATAAACATTCACATATGGATATTCCTAAGGTTTAAGACTATGCGAGGATCCTATAAGCGAAATACCTGTGAGTCTTTCTAAGGAATCCTATTGCATATTTAAGCAGGTTTTAGAGAAAACCAAGAAATACTCCAATCGACTACGTTGATGAAATGGATTCGAACCCAACACTTCCCCTTTTACCATAGAATCGTTCACTAATCACAAGGTTAATGAGTCATGCAGCTGTATTAAAACTTATTGATTACCTGTCTAAACTTATACCATTAAATATTTAACTGTTGGTTCTATAAGTGGATTGCTCTGTGTGTGAGTCTTTGTAACTTATAGTTAAGCGAGTTTTAGTGAAAACTAAGAAAAACTACAAACGGGTAGATTGTTAAGTTGAATTCGAACCTAACATTAATCATAGAATCGTTTGTTCTTCTGAAATCCTTGTAACAACATGTTTATGGACTTTATAAGAAAATGCTTAATATGGTTTGCATGCGTTAGCTATATTAAACACTTAATTTTTAACATACATTAAGGTTAGTGGATGAGTGACAGGTAATTCATTTAAAACAAAAATATAATAACGGTCGATTGAAACAAAGGGTTTGCAGTTTTAGAGAAAACCAAGAAAAAATCCCAACGGTAGGTTGATGAGTTGGAATATTCTATTATACTTAAAGAATCCAGGTACGGAAAAACTGAAATACAATACGCGGAAAAACAGGCGAGATTTTCGGCTAAAACTTCAAAGCAGTGCACGGTAAACATAACACACCGTAAAACAACCTACTCACACGACGGCCAAACTAAGAATGAAGGGAAACGTTGAGTTGTAACACCTTATCTACTAGAGATAAGGGGGAATTCCCGGAAAAGCTGAGTCACCCCCCCGTGGATCTTACGAGAAAGTTCGTGAAGGATGACTCATCGGTGACGAGTTTGAATAATTTGCATAACCGCTAAATGGTATAAGCGAGAATCTTTTAATGTGAGTATTATAGTAATGATAAATTTATTTCATAATCGATAACTCATCAGGTTCACACCTTATATAAAACAATACTATATTTAAAAGTTTTACTGTACAATAAATATTCACATATGGATATTCATAAGGTTTAAGATCGATTAAATAAACGAGAATCCTATAATCGAAATGCACGAGAGTCTTTCTAAGAAATCCTATTGCATATTTAAGCAGGTTTTAGAGAAAACCAAGAAATACTCCAATCGACTAGGTTGATGAAATGGATTCGAACCCAACACTTCCCCTTTTACCATAGAATCGTTCACTAATCACAAGGTTAATGGCTCATGCAGTTGTATTGAAACTTATTGATTACAAGTCTAAACTTATACCATTAAATATTTAACTGTTGGTTCTATAAGTGGATTGCTCTGTGTGCGAGTCTTTGTAACTTATAGTTAAGCGAGTTTTAGTGAAAACCAAGGAAAACTACAAACGGGTTGATTGTTAAGTTGAATTCAAACCTAGCATTAAACATAGAATCGTTTGATCTTCTAAAATACTTGTAACAACATGTTTATGAACTTTATAAGAAAATGCTTAATAGGGTTTTCATGCGTTAGCTATATTAAACACTTAATTTTTAACATACATTAAGGTTAGTGGATGAGTGTCAGGTAATTCATTTAAAACAAAACTATAATAAGGGTTGATTGAAACAAAGGGTTTGTAGGTTATAATTATAGGATAAAACGTTATGTGATTCGAAAACCCTTCATCAAGATTGCAACAACCGTTTCGAATGATACTCTCCTTTCATCAGATAGACTTAAACTTTTATTTTATCAGAATGAAAGAAAACGATAGACGATTTACACTTATTGAAATCCCAACTTATAAATAATTCGACTTTCACTAAAAATGCAAGTCGCATATACACTTTGAAACAATCAATAAATTTTATATTATCACAATGCATTAAATAAGTTTCCCATTTAACATTCAAGATGAATTTATTTTTACATTAATTAAGAATTGAACACATATTAATTTTTAAAATGACTATTTTTTAAAAAGTTTTGAAACAGCTAATAAATTTTATAAGCTTTTACAATTAAATAAATTTAGCATATTATGAAAGTTTTACATCACTCGGTAAAATTTTATATAAGCAATAAAAGTGATACACATTATAATTATAAACTCATAAAATAAATTTCACACTTAACATTTAAACTCTAACCAATCAATCTTAAAGTAATTTTTTATCTTTTGTACATAATCATAAACCTTTCGTTTCTATTGTAAAGTGAAGTATGACTCATGCTTTAATTAAAATCTCTAATCAAAATTATAAGAAAGTAAAGTTTAGGAAATACCTATGTATTATAGGTAAATTAATACAGTATAAATATTCATGTTTTTCAGTTAAGTAAAAAAGTTATATAATTAATTTTACAGACTACTTAAATAATGTATAATTAAGTTTCAGAATTATTATTATTATTATTTTTTTTTTCTTCTATAGTATGTATATATAAATTTTTAGTTAGAAAGTTTTTATTAAAATACAATAATCAAAGTTTTGTACGATATTAATTTACATTGCATCTAAAACTTTAAATATATAGAAACAATTGTACATTTGGTTTTGTCTGAAGCATATATATAAATAATAAAATCTTATTCAGTTTAGTTTTTAAAACACTATAAAGATTTCAGACACACATATTTTTATCTTGTTTAAATAAAATTTTTAAAATGAAACAATATTAATGTTATAAAATAATACACTCAGCATGACTCACGGAGTGTGCTATTCCATCAAATTATTCCGCATACGTGTAATAACATGTCTGACTTAACTATATACTGAATTACCATTATTTCAGAAAAAGTTGGGACTTACCTTAAAACACATCCTACACCCTTGGCAGACTTGAAGAAAATGAATGATACGAGACATTCTTATCAGAGACGCCAGGTCACGAGGTTAGTGACGTCACGAATGATGTGATTGGCTACGCTCAGTCACGTGATCATGACGTCATCCTCTTGTCAATGACGTCACCGATTGCTTATCTGCTACCACAACGCGCGGAAATGTCCAGTACGCAGTGAAAAATATTCAAAGTCTACGGGACATTACTCGAAACGATTCCATTGTCTTATACGGTAAATTGAAATATAACACGCGGAAAAAAGATCGACATATACCGGAGAAACTATGCATACTGCCCGATGAAACTAAGCCGCACAGCTAAGTAGATGCTACCAGGATGAGAGTCAAAATCCAACTGAATTCAAACAATATGACAAGGTCTATAAATCTCCCGTGTTGATTAGATGGTTTTGATGAATGGGTTTTCCCCCACACTTAAGCAGAATGGAGAAGTCATAGGTTTTTCCTCACCTATCTCTTAATTAAGTTTCTTAATTAAAATTATGCAAATTATATGTAAGTCTTTCAAATATCTCTTAATTACGTTTTCTAATTAAAATTATGTAAATTTTATGTAAATCTTTCATGTTTATCATATGCCCTCCTAGTTAAAGATTTAATAAACCTATCTTTTATACAACATAAATAAATTTAATAAGTATAATCTGTTTAATGACTCATCAAACGATGACTCATCATAAACATGTCTGAACATGAATCTAGTTGAACACTAACATTTTATTGTATATGATTTTGTATTATTGCTTTTTATATTATTCAAACCAAAAGTTATTTTTATTATTATTGTTTACTTATGAGAAACTTAATTTTTCATCAAGTAGTGTTGTTTACTTAATTTCCAACAACGTATATTTTGTGATCCATATAGTAATTATCGCTTATTCAGTAAAATATTAGTGTTCAACTAGATTCATGTTCAGACATGTTTATGATGAGTCATCGTTTGATGAGTCATTAAACAGATTATACTTATTAAATTTATTTATGTTGTATAAAAGATAGGTTTATTAAATCTTTAACTAGGAGGGCATATGATAAACATGAAAGATTTACATAAAATTTACATAATTTTAATTAGAAAACGTAATTAAGAGATATTTGAAAGACTTACATATAATTTGCATAATTTTAATTAAGAAACTTAATTAAGAGATAGGTGAGGAAAAACCTATGACTTCTCCATTCTGCTTAAGTGTGGGGGAAAACCCATTCATCAAAACCATCTAATCAACACGGGAGATTTATAGACCTTGTCATATTGTTTGAATTCAGTTGGATTTTGACTCTCATCCTGGTAGCATCTACTTAGCTGTGCGGCTTAGTTTCATCGGGCAGTATGCATAGTTTCTCCGGTATATGTCGATCCTTTTTCCGCGTGTTATATTTCAATTTACCGTATAAGACAATGGAATCGTTTCGAGTAATGTCCCGTAGACTTTGAATATTTTTCACTGCGTACTGGACATTTCCGCGCGTTGTGGTAGCAGATAAGCAATCGGTGACGTCATTGACAAGAGGATGACGTCATGATCACGTGACTGAGCGTAGCCAATCACATCATTCGTGACGTCACTAACCTCGTGACCTGGCGTCTCTGATAAGAATGTCTCGTATCATTCATTTTCTTCAAGTCTGCCAAGGGTGTAGGATGTGTTTTAAGGTAAGTCCCAACTTTTTCTGAAATAATGGTAATTCAGTATATAGTTAAGTCAGACATGTTATTACACGTATGCGGAATAATTTGATGGAATAGCACACTCCGTGAGTCATGCTGAGTGTATTATTTTATAACATTAATATTGTTTCATTTTAAAAATTTTATTTAAACAAGATAAAAATATGTGTGTCTGAAATCTTTATAGTGTTTTAAAAACTAAACTGAATAAGATTTTATTATTTATATATATGCTTCAGACAAAACCAAATGTACAATTGTTTCTATATATTTAAAGTTTTAGATGCAATGTAAATTAATATCGTACAAAACTTTGATTATTGTATTTTAATAAAAACTTTCTAACTAAAAATTTATATATACATACTATAGAAGAAAAAAAAAAATAATAATAATAATAATTCTGAAACTTAATTATACATTATTTAAGTAGTCTGTAAAATTAATTATATAACTTTTTTACTTAACTGAAAAACATGAATATTTATACTGTATTAATTTACCTATAATACATAGGTATTTCCTAAACTTTACTTTCTTATAATTTTGATTAGAGATTTTAATTAAAGCATGAGTCATACTTCACTTTACAATAGAAACGAAAGGTTTATGATTATGTACAAAAGATAAAAAATTACTTTAAGATTGATTGGTTAGAGTTTAAATGTTAAGTGTGAAATTTATTTTATGAGTTTATAATTATAATGTGTATCACTTTTATTGCTTATATAAAATTTTACCGAGTGATGTAAAACTTTCATAATATGCTAAATTTATTTAATTGTAAAAGCTTATAAAATTTATTAGCTGTTTCAAAACTTTTTAAAAAATAGTCATTTTAAAAATTAATATGTGTTCAATTCTTAATTAATGTAAAAATAAATTCATCTTGAATGTTAAATGGGAAACTTATTTAATGCATTGTGATAATATAAAATTTATTGATTGTTTCAAAGTGTATATGCGACTTGCATTTTTAGTGAAAGTCGAATTATTTATAAGTTGGGATTTCAATAAGTGTAAATCGTCTATCGTTTTCTTTCATTCTGATAAAATAAAAGTTTAAGTCTATCTGATGAAAGGAGAGTATCATTCGAAACGGTTGTTGCAATCTTGATGAAGGGTTTTCGAATCACATAACGTTTTATCCTATAATTATAACCTACAAACCCTTTGTTTCAATCAACCCTTATTATAGTTTTGTTTTAAATGAATTACCTGACACTCATCCACTAACCTTAATGTATGTTAAAAATTAAGTGTTTAATATAGCTAACGCATGAAAACCCTATTAAGCATTTTCTTATAAAGTTCATAAACATGTTGTTACAAGTATTTTAGAAGATCAAACGATTCTATGTTTAATGCTAGGTTTGAATTCAACTTAACAATCAACCCGTTTGTAGTTTTCCTTGGTTTTCACTAAAACTCGCTTAACTATAAGTTACAAAGACTCGCACACAGAGCAATCCACTTATAGAACCAACAGTTAAATATTTAATGGTATAAGTTTAGACTTGTAATCAATAAGTTTCAATACAACTGCATGAGCCATTAACCTTGTGATTAGTGAACGATTCTATGGTAAAAGGGGAAGTGTTGGGTTCGAATCCATTTCATCAACCTAGTCGATTGGAGTATTTCTTGGTTTTCTCTAAAACCTGCTTAAATATGCAATAGGATTTCTTAGAAAGACTCTCGTGCATTTCGATTATAGGATTCTCGTTTATTTAATCGATCTTAAACCTTATGAATATCCATATGTGAATATTTATTGTACAGTAAAACTTTTAAATATAGTATTGTTTTATATAAGGTGTGAACCTGATGAGTTATCGATTATGAAATAAATTTATCATTACTATAATACTCACATTAAAAGATTCTCGCTTATACCATTTAGCGGTTATGCAAATTATTCAAACTCGTCACCGATGAGTCATCCTTCACGAACTTTCTCGTAAGATCCACGGGGGGGTGACTCAGCTTTTCCGGGAATTCCCCCTTATCTCTAGTAGATAAGGTGTTACAACTCAACGTTTCCCTTCATTCTTAGTTTGGCCGTCGTGTGAGTAGGTTGTTTTACGGTGTGTTATGTTTACCGTGCACTGCTTTGAAGTTTTAGCCGAAAATCTCGCCTGTTTTTCCGCGTATTGTATTTCAGTTTTTCCGTACCTGGATTCTTTAAGTATAATAGAATATTCCAACTCATCAACCTACCGTTGGGATTTTTTCTTGGTTTTCTCTAAAACTGCAAACCCTTTGTTTCAATCGACCGTTATTATATTTTTGTTTTAAATGAATTACCTGTCACTCATCCACTAACCTTAATGTATGTTAAAAATTAAGTGTTTAATATAGCTAACGCATGCAAACCATATTAAGCATTTTCTTATAAAGTCCATAAACATGTTGTTACAAGGATTTCAGAAGAACAAACGATTCTATGATTAATGTTAGGTTCGAATTCAACTTAACAATCTACCCGTTTGTAGTTTTTCTTAGTTTTCACTAAAACTCGCTTAACTATAAGTTACAAAGACTCACACACAGAGCAATCCACTTATAGAACCAACAGTTAAATATTTAATGGTATAAGTTTAGACAGGTAATCAATAAGTTTTAATACAGCTGCATGACTCATTAACCTTGTGATTAGTGAACGATTCTATGGTAAAAGGGGAAGTGTTGGGTTCGAATCCATTTCATCAACGTAGTCGATTGGAGTATTTCTTGGTTTTCTCTAAAACCTGCTTAAATATGCAATAGGATTCCTTAGAAAGACTCACAGGTATTTCGCTTATAGGATCCTCGCATAGTCTTAAACCTTAGGAATATCCATATGTGAATGTTTATTGTATAGTAAAAACTTTTGAATATACCATTGTTTTATATAAGGTGTGAAGCTGATGAGTTATCGATTATAAAATAAATTTATCATTACTATAATACTCACATTAAAAGATTCACACTTATACAATTTAGCGGTTATGCATATTATTCAAACTCGTCACCGATCCTTCACGAAGTTTCTCGTAAGATGTTGTACATGAACGAACGAATGGTGAGTCATGGGGAATTCCCCCTTATCTCTAGTAGATAAGGTGTTACAACTCAACGTTTCCCTTCATTCTTAGTTTGGCAGTCGTGGGAGTAGGTTGTTTTACGGTGTATTATGTTTACCGGCCACTGCTTTGGAGTTTTAGCCGAAAATCTCGCCTGTTTTTCCGCATAAAGTATTTCAGTTTTTCCGTACCTGGGTTCTTTAAGTATAATAGAATAATCCAACTCATCAGCCTACCCTTTGGGATTTTTTTTTTTTTTTTCTAAAACTGACTTAAGTATAAGGCATATATTAAAATAATAATATATAGTTTACAACTAGATAAAATAATTGCTAAAAACAATAAGAATTTTAATTTTATCCTATTAAGTAATTTAAAAACCTCTTTTTAGTTTTTTCTTATAAAGTTAAAGTGATTTCAAAACGATTCATTAAAAAATTACTCTTATATTTTACTAAAACTTTATTTATTTAATCGATTAAATGCAAAGTTTAACACTTAATGAATTATTTAAAATTTTATATATACAGGAATAATATAAAAATGTACATTTATATGCTAGTAAAAAATAATTGTCTCATTAGAAGTTTCATTAACTAAAAACAGGGAATTTCAATACAACTGCATGACTCACTGACCTCACGGTAAGTTATTTTCACTTAGACATTCTAAGCAAATCTTATTGTAAAGGATAATTTCTTTCTGTGAAAGTGTTATCCCAATTCTCTCATAAGGATTATTGTTTAGTATTTTAAATCACATATCCAACTTATAAAATTTAGCGGATATGCAAATGAGTAATTTTTATTACTTATATTTCAATCCGTATAAATAAGTTGAAAATTTTACCTTTCGATGTAATGTATATATTAAAATAATATATAGTTATTATACAAAAACCTCTCTTAGTATCTTATTATTTATAGATAGTTTATTATTTAGTTCAATAACTAGAGAAAATAATTACTAAAACAATAAGATTTCTGTTTTTAATTTTATCCTATTAAGTGATTTTAAAACCTTTCATTAAATATTACAGTTACCTTTTATTAAATATAAAAAGCGCGAGTTATCGTAAAATAATTCTGTTTTGATCTCATTATTTTCTTAGCATAATTAAAAAAAAGTAAAATTAAAAATATTTCAATATTTTAATAGGTTAATTGCAGCGTTCAACTCTTATTGCATTATTTAAATGTAGTTTACAACTGATATTAAATAAATGATCTCTATAAACTATTTTATATTATTGTAAAAACACAGAACTCTAACATTATACTAAGATAGGTATGATTCAACATTCTTATCTGTATGAGTCATCGTCTAGCGATAAAACAGTTTCTCGCATTTGTGTGGAAGATTGAAGGTTGCACTTCGCTACGGGAAATTTCTTCAATTTTAAGTAAGTTTTATAATTTATTATTACTATTTGATAATTTATTTAACTTAATATGTATACTCTAGTAAATTTGTTTATAATAGAAATTTTATTAAAACTTTACGAAAGTTATATAAGAATTTTTTATTGTTTTATTGAAGAGAGAGAAATTAATTTAAAAAATATTTTTTATTGGTATTTACTTATAAGGAATTTTTTATTGTTATACTATAAACTATTTTTATTGTTACACTATAAATTTTTTTGTTTATATAAAACTAAATTTTGCATAAATAAAACTACTTTCACACATGGAAAATTATTGCTTAAATGAAACCTAGAAAAGTTTCCATTTAACTTGTGTATGTTTAGAAATTATTTGAGTAAAACTAATTTTTGCAATATATAAAACTCCTTTCACAAACAAAAATTTTTATTTTTTAACTATAACTTACTTTTATATGTATTTATTTATTTCAATACCGTTTAAGTGATAGATAGGTGATAATCGTTTAAACTCATTGTATGATATGCTTTGTGAAAAAATTATTGCATTTTCCAAATTATTCGCTGTATTGTTTTAATGATTTTAACTTAATCTTTATATGAGATAGTGTGGATTACTAATAGGCATGGCTCGCCAGCGTATATAACATATGATTCATCAGCTGTAGGGGTTTTCCGTTGCAGGTGATAACTGACTCATGGAATATTCCGTATTATCTGTTTTTTTAAGGAAACTGTTTATTTTCATTTAAAATGATGCATTGAATTTTTATGCAATTTATTTCGAAATGTTTAATATAAAATAACTTTTAGTAACTGATAGTTTTTAAATATAACTAATCCTTTTTATTATTATAGTTTATATCAATTATTTTATAAAAAGAACTTATTTTTATTAGTTCAAGTTTAAAAGTATTTACCTGTTTCATTCAAGATAGTTTAAATTATATTACAGCGTTAAACTCGAATAAATGTTAAATAATATTTGTGTAGTATCAATATAATGTTTAATTTAAATAACATATTCATGTACTTATAGCTTTTTGCTTATAAAATTTATGTAAAGGTTTCGTGTTAGGATAAATTTATTTAATAGTAACAGCATAAAGTTTAGTTAATTATAATGTATATAAAATTTAATTGTTGATTTTAAACATTGTATGTATTTTTAAATTAATATTATTATAGGATAGTCATTTTTATTTTTATTTTTTAGTAGTGTAAAAAGGGTGATTCACCTGCAGGGTGGAGGCGCGGAGGCGCGCTGAGGCGCGCGCGCCACCACCCTGTTGGAGCGCACCTCCGCGCCTCCACCCTGCAGGTCAACGCACCCTTTTTACACTACTTAGTCATCATCTTGGATGAGGGGGGGTGTTGCCACCGGAAGAATAGAAACTTTTAGACCGTTGCCACCGGAAGAATAGAAACTGTGTGTTGCCACCGGAAGAATAGAAACTTTGACTATCATCTTGGATGAGGTTTGGTGGTGCCATCTATAGGGAATTTTGAGGAGTTAGATTTATTTTCCTAAATTTCGGGACTTACTATTTTTTTCACAATTTTGGGGGACTTCAAAATTTTTCGAAGTTTTGCGGGAAGTGAGATGACGTCACGATCTTTTGGGACTTAACCTGAAAAGAGATACATACAAAATTTACAATTAGTGAAATAAGTGAAAGGGAAATGTATAGAAAAAAGTTAGAAAGAGAATACAAATTTAAGAAAAAAGGTAGAAAGAAGAAAGTTAGAAAAAAGAGAAGAGAGAGAAAGAAAGAGTTCACCTTGAGCGCCTGGGAGACTGCCCTCCCGAGGCCCTGCGGTGCCCCTTTTCGCTCCGTAGAGCAAGGCGGGAGTTAGTTCCTTTAAAAAAAAAAAATAAATAAATAAATAAAAATAAATAAAAAATATCAACCTGGTGATCTCATCACATAGTTTTTTTTAGTGACATCATTACAAATTTATATTACGAAATTTTTACGGAATTAAATAGAAATTATCGTATTTTGAGGATAAGTGTCATCAGTGGATTAACACACAGATTTAAAAACAAAACAATAAATAATTTAAAACACATATTTTTCAATAATGAATGTCATACAATTATATGTATAATTAATTATTTTAAAACAAAAACGATACGCATAAATTTAAAAACAATAATAAATAATTTAAAACACATATTTTTTAATAATGAATATCATGTAATTATACGTATAATTAGTTATTTTAAAACAAAAACGACATTATAAGCAATAAAGTTGTTTAAACTAAACTTTATACACATCATGACTTTATGTTAACACTAAATAAGTTTCACTTTTAAAATTTCTTTAAACTCTAACTTATAAATACTATTAATACAATCGTTAAAATTGAACGCTGAAACAAAGGTAGATGAATTTAACGAATGGTATAGACTTTGATCTTAATATCTGCGCATTACCATTCGGAGATTATAAAATTATTACAGAATAAATAGAAATTTGCCTATGTATTTCATGGAAGTTGACAAAATAAAACAAAGGGTTCGTGAGTATTATATAATTAAAAACATTGAATGTGAATGGTATAGACTTCGATATTAAAATTTGGGTGTTACCATTGGAAGAGCATAAATAATTTATATGTTATAAATTAAACTGAATACAATAAAAATTATTTAAATTAAACTAAATATAATAAAAATTATATAAATTAAACTTTATATTCTCACTAAATAAGTTTCACACTTATTTAAACTCTAACTTACATTCGTTAAAAATTGAACACATGCACTTTAAAAAATGACTATCATATAAATTTAAAAAAAATTACTATCATATAATAATATTAATTAAAAAAATGCATACAAAGATATATAGTAAAGTTATAAATTTTTAAAAAATACTATCATATAATAATATTAATTAAAAAAAATTACTATTAAATAATAATATAAATTAAAAAAAATTACTTTCATATAATAATATAAATTTAAAAAATTACTTTCATATAATAATATTAATTAAAAAAATGCATACAAAGATATACAGTAAAGTTATAAAATAAATAAATAAAATAAATAAAAATAAAAATAAAAATGACTATCCTATAATAATATTAATTTAAAAATACATACAATGTTTAAAATCAACAATTAAATTTTATATACATTATAATTAACTAAACTTTATGCTGTTACTATTAAATAAATTTATCCTAACACGAAAACTTTACATAAATTTTATAAGCAAAAAAGCTATAAGTACATGAATATGTTATTTAAATTAAACATTATATTGATACTACACAAATATTATTTAACATTTATTCGAGTTTAACGCTGTAATATAATTTAAACTATCTTGAATGAAACAGGTAAATACTTTTAAACTTGAACTAATAAAAATAAGTTCTTTTTATAAAATAATTGATATAAACTATAATAATAAAAAGGATTAGTTATATTTAAAAACTATCAGTTACTAAAAGTTATTTTATATTAAACATTTCGAAATAAATTGCATAAAAATTCAATGCATCATTTTAAATGAAAATAAACAGTTTCCTTAAAAAAACAGATAATACGGAATATTCCATGAGTCAGTTATCACCTGCAACGGAAAACCCCTACAGCTGATGAATCATATGTTATATACGCTGGCGAGCCATGCCTATTAGTAATCCACACTATCTCATATAAAGATTAAGTTAAAATCATTAAAACAATACAGCGAATAATTTGGAAAATGCAATAATTTTTTCACAAAGCATATCATACAATGAGTTTAAACGATTATCACCTATCTATCACTTAAACGGTATTGAAATAAATAAATACATATAAAAGTAAGTTATAGTTAAAAAATAAAAATTTTTGTTTGTGAAAGGAGTTTTATATATTGCAAAAATTAGTTTTACTCAAATAATTTCTAAACATACACAAGTTAAATGGAAACTTTTCTAGGTTTCATTTAAGCAATAATTTTCCATGTGTGAAAGTAGTTTTATTTATGCAAAATTTAGTTTTATATAAACAAAAAAATTTATAGTGTAACAATAAAAATAGTTTATAGTATAACAATAAAAAATTCCTTATAAGTAAATACCAATAAAAAATATTTTTTAAATTAATTTCTCTCTCTTCAATAAAACAATAAAAAATTCTTATATAACTTTCGTAAAGTTTTAATAAAATTTCTATTATAAACAAATTTACTAGAGTATACATATTAAGTTAAATAAATTATCAAATAGTAATAATAAATTATAAAACTTACTTAAAATTGAAGAAATTTCCCGTAGCGAAGTGCAACCTTCAATCTTCCACACAAATGCGAGAAACTGTTTTATCGCTAGACGATGACTCATACAGATAAGAATGTTGAATCATACCTATCTTAGTATAATGTTAGAGTTCTGTGTTTTTACAATAATATAAAATAGTTTATAGAGATCATTTATTTAATATCAGTTGTAAACTACATTTAAATAATGCAATAAGAGTTGAACGCTGCAATTAACCTATTAAAATATTGAAATATTTTTAATTTTACTTTTTTTTAATTATGCTAAGAAAATAATGAGATCAAAACAGAATTATTTTACGATAACTCGCGCTTTTTATATTTAATAAAAGGTAACTGTAATATTTAATGAAAGGTTTTAAAATCACTTAATAGGATAAAATTAAAAACAGAAATCTTATTGTTTTAGTAATTATTTTCTCTAGATATTGAACTAAATAATAAACTATCTATAAATAATAAGATACTAAGAGAGGTTTTTGTATAATAACTGTATATTATTTTAATATATACATTACATCGAAAGGTAAAATTTTCAACTTATTTATACGGATTGAACTATAAGTAATAAAAATTACTCATTTGCATATCCGCTAAATTTTATAAGTTGGATATGTGATTTAAAATACTAAACAATAATCCTTATGAGAGAATTGGGATAACACTTTCACAGAAAGAAATTATCCTTTACAATAAGATTTGCTTAGAATGTCTAAGTGAAAATAACTTACCGTGAGGTCAGTGAGTCATGCAGTTGTATTGAAATTCCCTGTTTTTAGTTAATGAAACTTCTAATGAGACAATTATTTTTTACTAGCATATAAATGTACATTTTTATATTATTCCTGTATATATAAAATTTTAAATAATTCATTAAGTGTTAAACTTTGCATTTAATCGATTAAATAAATAAAGTTTTAGTAAAATATAAGAGTAATTTTTTAATGAATCGTTTTGAAATCACTTTAACTTTATAAGAAAAAACTAAAAAGAGGTTTTTAAATTACTTAATAGGATAAAATTAAAATTCTTATTGTTTTTAGCAATTATTTTATCTAGTTGTAAACTATATATTATTATTTTAATATATGCCTTATACTTAAGTCAGTTTTAGAAAAAAAAAAAAAAAATCCCAAAGGGTAGGCTGATGAGTTGGATTATTCTATTATACTTAAAGAACCCAGGTACGGAAAAACTGAAATACTTTATGCGGAAAAACAGGCGAGATTTTCGGCTAAAACTCCAAAGCAGTGGCCGGTAAACATAATACACCGTAAAACAACCTACTCCCACGACTGCCAAACTAAGAATGAAGGGAAACGTTGAGTTGTAACACCTTATCTACTAGAGATAAGGGGGAATTCCCCATGACTCACCATTCGTTCGTTCATGTACAACATCTTACGAGAAACTTCGTGAAGGATCGGTGACGAGTTTGAATAATATGCATAACCGCTAAATTGTATAAGTGTGAATCTTTTAATGTGAGTATTATAGTAATGATAAATTTATTTTATAATCGATAACTCATCAGCTTCACACCTTATATAAAACAATGGTATATTCAAAAGTTTTTACTATACAATAAACATTCACATATGGATATTCCTAAGGTTTAAGACTATGCGAGGATCCTATAAGCGAAATACCTGTGAGTCTTTCTAAGGAATCCTATTGCATATTTAAGCAGGTTTTAGAGAAAACCAAGAAATACTCCAATCGACTACGTTGATGAAATGGATTCGAACCCAACACTTCCCCTTTTACCATAGAATCGTTCACTAATCACAAGGTTAATGAGTCATGCAGCTGTATTAAAACTTATTGATTACCTGTCTAAACTTATACCATTAAATATTTAACTGTTGGTTCTATAAGTGGATTGCTCTGTGTGTGAGTCTTTGTAACTTATAGTTAAGCGAGTTTTAGTGAAAACTAAGAAAAACTACAAACGGGTAGATTGTTAAGTTGAATTCGAACCTAACATTAATCATAGAATCGTTTGTTCTTCTGAAATCCTTGTAACAACATGTTTATGGACTTTATAAGAAAATGCTTAATATGGTTTGCATGCGTTAGCTATATTAAACACTTAATTTTTAACATACATTAAGGTTAGTGGATGAGTGACAGGTAATTCATTTAAAACAAAAATATAATAACGGTCGATTGAAACAAAGGGTTTGCAGTTTTAGAGAAAACCAAGAAAAAATCCCAACGGTAGGTTGATGAGTTGGAATATTCTATTATACTTAAAGAATCCAGGTACGGAAAAACTGAAATACAATACGCGGAAAAACAGGCGAGATTTTCGGCTAAAACTTCAAAGCAGTGCACGGTAAACATAACACACCGTAAAACAACCTACTCACACGACGGCCAAACTAAGAATGAAGGGAAACGTTGAGTTGTAACACCTTATCTACTAGAGATAAGGGGGAATTCCCGGAAAAGCTGAGTCACCCCCCCGTGGATCTTACGAGAAAGTTCGTGAAGGATGACTCATCGGTGACGAGTTTGAATAATTTGCATAACCGCTAAATGGTATAAGCGAGAATCTTTTAATGTGAGTATTATAGTAATGATAAATTTATTTCATAATCGATAACTCATCAGGTTCACACCTTATATAAAACAATACTATATTTAAAAGTTTTACTGTACAATAAATATTCACATATGGATATTCATAAGGTTTAAGATCGATTAAATAAACGAGAATCCTATAATCGAAATGCACGAGAGTCTTTCTAAGAAATCCTATTGCATATTTAAGCAGGTTTTAGAGAAAACCAAGAAATACTCCAATCGACTAGGTTGATGAAATGGATTCGAACCCAACACTTCCCCTTTTACCATAGAATCGTTCACTAATCACAAGGTTAATGGCTCATGCAGTTGTATTGAAACTTATTGATTACAAGTCTAAACTTATACCATTAAATATTTAACTGTTGGTTCTATAAGTGGATTGCTCTGTGTGCGAGTCTTTGTAACTTATAGTTAAGCGAGTTTTAGTGAAAACCAAGGAAAACTACAAACGGGTTGATTGTTAAGTTGAATTCAAACCTAGCATTAAACATAGAATCGTTTGATCTTCTAAAATACTTGTAACAACATGTTTATGAACTTTATAAGAAAATGCTTAATAGGGTTTTCATGCGTTAGCTATATTAAACACTTAATTTTTAACATACATTAAGGTTAGTGGATGAGTGTCAGGTAATTCATTTAAAACAAAACTATAATAAGGGTTGATTGAAACAAAGGGTTTGTAGGTTATAATTATAGGATAAAACGTTATGTGATTCGAAAACCCTTCATCAAGATTGCAACAACCGTTTCGAATGATACTCTCCTTTCATCAGATAGACTTAAACTTTTATTTTATCAGAATGAAAGAAAACGATAGACGATTTACACTTATTGAAATCCCAACTTATAAATAATTCGACTTTCACTAAAAATGCAAGTCGCATATACACTTTGAAACAATCAATAAATTTTATATTATCACAATGCATTAAATAAGTTTCCCATTTAACATTCAAGATGAATTTATTTTTACATTAATTAAGAATTGAACACATATTAATTTTTAAAATGACTATTTTTTAAAAAGTTTTGAAACAGCTAATAAATTTTATAAGCTTTTACAATTAAATAAATTTAGCATATTATGAAAGTTTTACATCACTCGGTAAAATTTTATATAAGCAATAAAAGTGATACACATTATAATTATAAACTCATAAAATAAATTTCACACTTAACATTTAAACTCTAACCAATCAATCTTAAAGTAATTTTTTATCTTTTGTACATAATCATAAACCTTTCGTTTCTATTGTAAAGTGAAGTATGACTCATGCTTTAATTAAAATCTCTAATCAAAATTATAAGAAAGTAAAGTTTAGGAAATACCTATGTATTATAGGTAAATTAATACAGTATAAATATTCATGTTTTTCAGTTAAGTAAAAAAGTTATATAATTAATTTTACAGACTACTTAAATAATGTATAATTAAGTTTCAGAATTATTATTATTATTTTTTTTTTTTTCTTCTATAGTATGTATATATAAATTTTTAGTTAGAAAGTTTTTATTAAAATACAATAATCAAAGTTTTGTACGATATTAATTTACGTTGCATCTAAAACTTTAAATATATAGAAACAATTGTACATTTGGTTTTGTCTGAAGCATATATATAAATAATAAAATCTTATTCAGTTTAGTTTTTAAAACACTATAAAGATTTCAGACACACATATTTTTATCTTGTTTAAATAAAATTTTTAAAATGAAACAATATTAATGTTATAAAATAATACACTCAGCATGACTCACGGAGTGTGCTATTCCATCAAATTATTCCGCATACGTGTAATAACATGTCTGACTTAACTATATACTGAATTACCATTATTTCAGAAAAAGTTGGGACTTACCTTAAAACACATCCTACACCCTTGGCAGACTTGAAGAAAATGAATGATACGAGACATTCTTATCAGAGACGCCAGGTCACGAGGTTAGTGACGTCACGAATGATGTGATTGGCTACGCTCAGTCACGTGATCATGACGTCATCCTCTTGTCAATGACGTCACCGATTGCTTATCTGCTACCACAACGCGCGGAAATGTCCAGTACGCAGTGAAAAATATTCAAAGTCTACGGGACATTACTCGAAACGATTCCATTGTCTTATACGGTAAATTGAAATATAACACGCGGAAAAAAGATCGACATATACCGGAGAAACTATGCATACTGCCCGATGAAACTAAGCCGCACAGCTAAGTAGATGCTACCAGGATGAGAGTCAAAATCCAACTGAATTCAAACAATATGACAAGGTCTATAAATCTCCCGTGTTGATTAGATGGTTTTGATGAATGGGTTTTCCCCCACACTTAAGTAGAATGGAGAAGTCATAGGTTTTTCCTCACCTATCTCTTAATTAAGTTTCTTAATTAAAATTATGCAAATTATATGTAAGTCTTTCAAATATCTCTTAATTACGTTTTCTAATTAAAATTATGTAAATTTTATGTAAATCTTTCATGTTTATCATATGCCCTCCTAGTTAAAGATTTAATAAACCTATCTTTTATACAACATAAATAAATTTAATAAGTATAATCTGTTTAATGACTCATCAAACGATGACTCATCATAAACATGTCTGAACATGAATCTAGTTGAACACTAACATTTTATTGTATATGATTTTGTATTATTGCTTTTTATATTATTCAAACCAAAAGTTATTTTTATTATTATTGTTTACTTATGAGAAACTTAATTTTTCATCAAGTAGTGTTGTTTACTTAATTTCCAACAACGTATATTTTGTGATCCATATAGTAATTATCGCTTATTCAGTAAAATATTAGTGATCAACTAGATTCATGTTCAGACATGTTTATGATGAGTCATCGTTTGATGAGTCATTAAACAGATTATACTTATTAAATTTATTTATGTTGTATAAAAGATAGGTTTATTAAATCTTTAACTAGGAGGGCATATGATAAACATGAAAGATTTACATAAAATTTACATAATTTTAATTAGAAAACGTAATTAAGAGATATTTGAAAGACTTACATATAATTTGCATAATTTTAATTAAGAAACTTAATTAAGAGATAGGTGAGGAAAAACCTATGACTTCTCCATTCTGCTTAAGTGTGGGGGAAAACCCATTCATCAAAACCATCTAATCAACACGGGAGATTTATAGACCTTGTCATATTGTTTGAATTCAGTTGGATTTTGACTCTCATCCTGGTAGCATCTACTTAGCTGTGCGGCTTAGTTTCATCGGGCAGTATGCATAGTTTCTCCGGTATATGTCGATCCTTTTTCCGCGTGTTATATTTCAATTTACCGTATAAGACAATGGAATCGTTTCGAGTAATGTCCCGTAGACTTTGAATATTTTTCACTGCGTACTGGACATTTCCGCGCGTTGTGGTAGCAGATAAGCAATCGGTGACGTCATTGACAAGAGGATGACGTCATGATCACGTGACTGAGCGTAGCCAATCACATCATTCGTGACGTCACTAACCTCGTGACCTGGCGTCTCTGATAAGAATGTCTCGTATCATTCATTTTCTTCAAGTCTGCCAAGGGTGTAGGATGTGTTTTAAGGTAAGTCCCAACTTTTTCTGAAATAATGGTAATTCAGTATATAGTTAAGTCAGACATGTTATTACACGTATGCGGAATAATTTGATGGAATAGCACACTCCGTGAGTCATGCTGAGTGTATTATTTTATAACATTAATATTGTTTCATTTTAAAAATTTTATTTAAACAAGATAAAAATATGTGTGTCTGAAATCTTTATAGTGTTTTAAAAACTAAACTGAATAAGATTTTATTATTTATATATATGCTTCAGACAAAACCAAATGTACAATTGTTTCTATATATTTAAAGTTTTAGATGCAATGTAAATTAATATCGTACAAAACTTTGATTATTGTATTTTAATAAAAACTTTCTAACTAAAAATTTATATATACATACTATAGAAGAAAAAAAAAAAAAATAATAATAATAATTCTGAAACTTAATTATACATTATTTAAGTAGTCTGTAAAATTAATTATATAACTTTTTTACTTAACTGAAAAACATGAATATTTATACTGTATTAATTTACCTATAATACATAGGTATTTCCTAAACTTTACTTTCTTATAATTTTGATTAGAGATTTTAATTAAAGCATGAGTCATACTTCACTTTACAATAGAAACGAAAGGTTTATGATTATGTACAAAAGATAAAAAATTACTTTAAGATTGATTGGTTAGAGTTTAAATGTTAAGTGTGAAATTTATTTTATGAGTTTATAATTATAATGTGTATCACTTTTATTGCTTATATAAAATTTTACCGAGTGATGTAAAACTTTCATAATATGCTAAATTTATTTAATTGTAAAAGCTTATAAAATTTATTAGCTGTTTCAAAACTTTTTAAAAAATAGTCATTTTAAAAATTAATATGTGTTCAATTCTTAATTAATGTAAAAATAAATTCATCTTGAATGTTAAATGGGAAACTTATTTAATGCATTGTGATAATATAAAATTTATTGATTGTTTCAAAGTGTATATGCGACTTGCATTTTTAGTGAAAGTCGAATTATTTATAAGTTGGGATTTCAATAAGTGTAAATCGTCTATCGTTTTCTTTCATTCTGATAAAATAAAAGTTTAAGTCTATCTGATGAAAGGAGAGTATCATTCGAAACGGTTGTTGCAATCTTGATGAAGGGTTTTCGAATCACATAACGTTTTATCCTATAATTATAACCTACAAACCCTTTGTTTCAATCAACCCTTATTATAGTTTTGTTTTAAATGAATTACCTGACACTCATCCACTAACCTTAATGTATGTTAAAAATTAAGTGTTTAATATAGCTAACGCATGAAAACCCTATTAAGCATTTTCTTATAAAGTTCATAAACATGTTGTTACAAGTATTTTAGAAGATCAAACGATTCTATGTTTAATGCTAGGTTTGAATTCAACTTAACAATCAACCCGTTTGTAGTTTTCCTTGGTTTTCACTAAAACTCGCTTAACTATAAGTTACAAAGACTCGCACACAGAGCAATCCACTTATAGAACCAACAGTTAAATATTTAATGGTATAAGTTTAGACTTGTAATCAATAAGTTTCAATACAACTGCATGAGCCATTAACCTTGTGATTAGTGAACGATTCTATGGTAAAAGGGGAAGTGTTGGGTTCGAATCCATTTCATCAACCTAGTCGATTGGAGTATTTCTTGGTTTTCTCTAAAACCTGCTTAAATATGCAATAGGATTTCTTAGAAAGACTCTCGTGCATTTCGATTATAGGATTCTCGTTTATTTAATCGATCTTAAACCTTATGAATATCCATATGTGAATATTTATTGTACAGTAAAACTTTTAAATATAGTATTGTTTTATATAAGGTGTGAACCTGATGAGTTATCGATTATGAAATAAATTTATCATTACTATAATACTCACATTAAAAGATTCTCGCTTATACCATTTAGCGGTTATGCAAATTATTCAAACTCGTCACCGATGAGTCATCCTTCACGAACTTTCTCGTAAGATCCACGGGGGGGTGACTCAGCTTTTCCGGGAATTCCCCCTTATCTCTAGTAGATAAGGTGTTACAACTCAACGTTTCCCTTCATTCTTAGTTTGGCCGTCGTGTGAGTAGGTTGTTTTACGGTGTGTTATGTTTACCGTGCACTGCTTTGAAGTTTTAGCCGAAAATCTCGCCTGTTTTTCCGCGTATTGTATTTCAGTTTTTCCGTACCTGGATTCTTTAAGTATAATAGAATATTCCAACTCATCAACCTACCGTTGGGATTTTTTCTTGGTTTTCTCTAAAACTGCAAACCCTTTGTTTCAATCGACCGTTATTATATTTTTGTTTTAAATGAATTACCTGTCACTCATCCACTAACCTTAATGTATGTTAAAAATTAAGTGTTTAATATAGCTAACGCATGCAAACCATATTAAGCATTTTCTTATAAAGTCCATAAACATGTTGTTACAAGGATTTCAGAAGAACAAACGATTCTATGATTAATGTTAGGTTCGAATTCAACTTAACAATCTACCCGTTTGTAGTTTTTCTTAGTTTTCACTAAAACTCGCTTAACTATAAGTTACAAAGACTCACACACAGAGCAATCCACTTATAGAACCAACAGTTAAATATTTAATGGTATAAGTTTAGACAGGTAATCAATAAGTTTTAATACAGCTGCATGACTCATTAACCTTGTGATTAGTGAACGATTCTATGGTAAAAGGGGAAGTGTTGGGTTCGAATCCATTTCATCAACGTAGTCGATTGGAGTATTTCTTGGTTTTCTCTAAAACCTGCTTAAATATGCAATAGGATTCCTTAGAAAGACTCACAGGTATTTCGCTTATAGGATCCTCGCATAGTCTTAAACCTTAGGAATATCCATATGTGAATGTTTATTGTATAGTAAAAACTTTTGAATATACCATTGTTTTATATAAGGTGTGAAGCTGATGAGTTATCGATTATAAAATAAATTTATCATTACTATAATACTCACATTAAAAGATTCACACTTATACAATTTAGCGGTTATGCATATTATTCAAACTCGTCACCGATCCTTCACGAAGTTTCTCGTAAGATGTTGTACATGAACGAACGAATGGTGAGTCATGGGGAATTCCCCCTTATCTCTAGTAGATAAGGTGTTACAACTCAACGTTTCCCTTCATTCTTAGTTTGGCAGTCGTGGGAGTAGGTTGTTTTACGGTGTATTATGTTTACCGGCCACTGCTTTGGAGTTTTAGCCGAAAATCTCGCCTGTTTTTCCGCATAAAGTATTTCAGTTTTTCCGTACCTGGGTTCTTTAAGTATAATAGAATAATCCAACTCATCAGCCTACCCTTTGGGATTTTTTTTTTTTTTCTAAAACTGACTTAAGTATAAGGCATATATTAAAATAATAATATATAGTTTACAACTAGATAAAATAATTGCTAAAAACAATAAGAATTTTAATTTTATCCTATTAAGTAATTTAAAAACCTCTTTTTAGTTTTTTCTTATAAAGTTAAAGTGATTTCAAAACGATTCATTAAAAAATTACTCTTATATTTTACTAAAACTTTATTTATTTAATCGATTAAATGCAAAGTTTAACACTTAATGAATTATTTAAAATTTTATATATACAGGAATAATATAAAAATGTACATTTATATGCTAGTAAAAAATAATTGTCTCATTAGAAGTTTCATTAACTAAAAACAGGGAATTTCAATACAACTGCATGACTCACTGACCTCACGGTAAGTTATTTTCACTTAGACATTCTAAGCAAATCTTATTGTAAAGGATAATTTCTTTCTGTGAAAGTGTTATCCCAATTCTCTCATAAGGATTATTGTTTAGTATTTTAAATCACATATCCAACTTATAAAATTTAGCGGATATGCAAATGAGTAATTTTTATTACTTATAGTTCAATCCGTATAAATAAGTTGAAAATTTTACCTTTCGATGTAATGTATATATTAAAATAATATATAGTTATTATACAAAAACCTCTCTTAGTATCTTATTATTTATAGATAGTTTATTATTTAGTTCAATAACTAGAGAAAATAATTACTAAAACAATAAGATTTCTGTTTTTAATTTTATCCTATTAAGTGATTTTAAAACCTTTCATTAAATATTACAGTTACCTTTTATTAAATATAAAAAGCGCGAGTTATCGTAAAATAATTCTGTTTTGATCTCATTATTTTCTTAGCATAATTAAAAAAAAGTAAAATTAAAAATATTTCAATATTTTAATAGGTTAATTGCAGCGTTCAACTCTTATTGCATTATTTAAATGTAGTTTACAACTGATATTAAATAAATGATCTCTATAAACTATTTTATATTATTGTAAAAACACAGAACTCTAACATTATACTAAGATAGGTATGATTCAACATTCTTATCTGTATGAGTCATCGTCTAGCGATAAAACAGTTTCTCGCATTTGTGTGGAAGATTGAAGGTTGCACTTCGCTACGGGAAATTTCTTCAATTTTAAGTAAGTTTTATAATTTATTATTACTATTTGATAATTTATTTAACTTAATATGTATACTCTAGTAAATTTGTTTATAATAGAAATTTTATTAAAACTTTACGAAAGTTATATAAGAATTTTTTATTGTTTTATTGAAGAGAGAGAAATTAATTTAAAAAATATTTTTTATTGGTATTTACTTATAAGGAATTTTTTATTGTTATACTATAAACTATTTTTATTGTTACACTATAAATTTTTTTGTTTATATAAAACTAAATTTTGCATAAATAAAACTACTTTCACACATGGAAAATTATTGCTTAAATGAAACCTAGAAAAGTTTCCATTTAACTTGTGTATGTTTAGAAATTATTTGAGTAAAACTAATTTTTGCAATATATAAAACTCCTTTCACAAACAAAAATTTTTATTTTTTAACTATAACTTACTTTTATATGTATTTATTTATTTCAATACCGTTTAAGTGATAGATAGGTGATAATCGTTTAAACTCATTGTATGATATGCTTTGTGAAAAAATTATTGCATTTTCCAAATTATTCGCTGTATTGTTTTAATGATTTTAACTTAATCTTTATATGAGATAGTGTGGATTACTAATAGGCATGGCTCGCCAGCGTATATAACATATGATTCATCAGCTGTAGGGGTTTTCCGTTGCAGGTGATAACTGACTCATGGAATATTCCGTATTATCTGTTTTTTTAAGGAAACTGTTTATTTTCATTTAAAATGATGCATTGAATTTTTATGCAATTTATTTCGAAATGTTTAATATAAAATAACTTTTAGTAACTGATAGTTTTTAAATATAACTAATCCTTTTTATTATTATAGTTTATATCAATTATTTTATAAAAAGAACTTATTTTTATTAGTTCAAGTTTAAAAGTATTTACCTGTTTCATTCAAGATAGTTTAAATTATATTACAGCGTTAAACTCGAATAAATGTTAAATAATATTTGTGTAGTATCAATATAATGTTTAATTTAAATAACATATTCATGTACTTATAGCTTTTTTGCTTATAAAATTTATGTAAAGTTTTCGTGTTAGGATAAATTTATTTAATAGTAACAGCATAAAGTTTAGTTAATTATAATGTATATAAAATTTAATTGTTGATTTTAAACATTGTATGTATTTTTAAATTAATATTATTATAGGATAGTCATTTTTATTTTTATTTTTTAGTAGTGTAAAAAGGGTGATTCACCTGCAGGGTGGAGGCGCGGAGGCGCGCTGAGGCGCGCGCGCCACCACCCTGTTGGAGCGCACCTCCGCGCCTCCACCCTGCAGGTCAACGCACCCTTTTTACACTACTTAGTCATCATCTTGGATGAGGGGGGGTGTTGCCACCGGAAGAATAGAAACTTTTAGACCGTTGCCACCGGAAGAATAGAAACTGTGTGTTGCCACCGGAAGAATAGAAACTTTGACTATCATCTTGGATGAGGTTTGGTGGTGCCATCTATAGGGAATTTTGAGGAGTTAGATTTATTTTCCTAAATTTCGGGACTTACTATTTTTTTCACAATTTTGGGGGACTTCAAAATTTTTCGAAGTTTTGCGGGAAGTGAGATGACGTCACGATCTTTTGGGACTTAACCTGAAAAGAGATACATACAAAATTTACAATTAGTGAAATAAGTGAAAGGGAAATGTATAGAAAAAAGTTAGAAAGAGAATACAAATTTAAGAAAAAAGGTAGAAGAAAGAAAGTTAGAAAAAAGAGAAGAGAGAGAAAGAAAGAGTTCACCTTGAGCGCCTGGGAGACTGCCCTCCCGAGGCCCTGCGGTGCCCCTTTTCGCTCCGTAGAGCAAGGCGGGAGTTAGTTCCTTTAAAAAAAAAAAAAAATAAATAAATAAAAATAAATAAAAAATATCAACCTGGTGATCTCATCACATAGTTTTTTTTAGTGACATCATTACAAATTTATATTACGAAATTTTTACAGAATTAAATAGAAATTATCGTATTTTGAGGATAAGTGTCATCAGTGGATTAACACACAGATTTAAAAACAAAACAATAAATAATTTAAAACACATATTTTTCAATAATGAATGTCATACAATTATATGTATAATTAATTATTTTAAAACAAAAACGATACGCATAAATTTAAAAACAATAATAAATAATTTAAAACACATATTTTTTAATAATGAATATCATGTAATTATACGTATAATTAGTTATTTTAAAACAAAAACGACATTATAAGCAATAAAGTTGTTTAAACTAAACTTTATACACATCATGACTTTATGTTAACACTAAATAAGTTTCACTTTTAAAATTTCTTTAAACTCTAACTTATAAATACTATTAATACAATCGTTAAAATTGAACGCTGAAACAAAGGTAGATGAATTTAACGAATGGTATAGACTTTGATCTTAATATCTGCGCATTACCATTCGGAGATTATAAAATTATTACAGAATAAATAGAAATTTGCCTATGTATTTCATGGAAGTTGACAAAATAAAACAAAGGGTTCGTGAGTATTATATAATTAAAAACATTGAATGTGAATGGTATAGACTTCGATATTAAAATTTGGGTGTTACCATTGGAAGAGCATAAATAATTTATATGTTATAAATTAAACTGAATACAATAAAAATTATTTAAATTAAACTAAATATAATAAAAATTATATAAATTAAACTTTATATTCTCACTAAATAAGTTTCACACTTATTTAAACTCTAACTTACATTCGTTAAAAATTGAACACATGCACTTTAAAAAATGACTATCATATAAATTTAAAAAAAATTACTATCATATAATAATATTAATTAAAAAAATGCATACAAAGATATATAGTAAAGTTATAAATTTTTAAAAAATACTATCATATAATAATATTAATTAAAAAAAATTACTATTAAATAATAATATAAATTAAAAAAAATTACTTTCATATAATAATATAAATTTAAAAAATTACTTTCATATAATAATATTAATTAAAAAAATGCATACAAAGATATACAGTAAAGTTATAAAATAAATAAATAAAATAAATAAAAATAAAAATAAAAATGACTATCCTATAATAATATTAATTTAAAAATACATACAATGTTTAAAATCAACAATTAAATTTTATATACATTATAATTAACTAAACTTTATGCTGTTACTATTAAATAAATTTATCCTAACACGAAAACTTTACATAAATTTTATAAGCAAAAAAGCTATAAGTACATGAATATGTTATTTAAATTAAACATTATATTGATACTACACAAATATTATTTAACATTTATTCGAGTTTAACGCTGTAATATAATTTAAACTATCTTGAATGAAACAGGTAAATACTTTTAAACTTGAACTAATAAAAATAAGTTCTTTTTATAAAATAATTGATATAAACTATAATAATAAAAAGGATTAGTTATATTTAAAAACTATCAGTTACTAAAAGTTATTTTATATTAAACATTTCGAAATAAATTGCATAAAAATTCAATGCATCATTTTAAATGAAAATAAACAGTTTCCTTAAAAAAACAGATAATACGGAATATTCCATGAGTCAGTTATCACCTGCAACGGAAAACCCCTACAGCTGATGAATCATATGTTATATACGCTGGCGAGCCATGCCTATTAGTAATCCACACTATCTCATATAAAGATTAAGTTAAAATCATTAAAACAATACAGCGAATAATTTGGAAAATGCAATAATTTTTTCACAAAGCATATCATACAATGAGTTTAAACGATTATCACCTATCTATCACTTAAACGGTATTGAAATAAATAAATACATATAAAAGTAAGTTATAGTTAAAAAATAAAAATTTTTGTTTGTGAAAGGAGTTTTATATATTGCAAAAATTAGTTTTACTCAAATAATTTCTAAACATACACAAGTTAAATGGAAACTTTTCTAGGTTTCATTTAAGCAATAATTTTCCATGTGTGAAAGTAGTTTTATTTATGCAAAATTTAGTTTTATATAAACAAAAAAATTTATAGTGTAACAATAAAAATAGTTTATAGTATAACAATAAAAAATTCCTTATAAGTAAATACCAATAAAAAATATTTTTTAAATTAATTTCTCTCTCTTCAATAAAACAATAAAAAATTCTTATATAACTTTCGTAAAGTTTTAATAAAATTTCTATTATAAACAAATTTACTAGAGTATACATATTAAGTTAAATAAATTATCAAATAGTAATAATAAATTATAAAACTTACTTAAAATTGAAGAAATTTCCCGTAGCGAAGTGCAACCTTCAATCTTCCACACAAATGCGAGAAACTGTTTTATCGCTAGACGATGACTCATACAGATAAGAATGTTGAATCATACCTATCTTAGTATAATGTTAGAGTTCTGTGTTTTTACAATAATATAAAATAGTTTATAGAGATCATTTATTTAATATCAGTTGTGAACTACATTTAAATAATGCAATGAGAGTTGAACGCTGCAATTAACCTATTAAAATATTGAAATATTTTTAATTTTACTTTTTTTTAATTATGCTAAGAAAATAATGAGATCAAAACAGAATTATTTTACGATAACTCGCGCTTTTTATATTTAATAAAAGGTAACTGTAATATTTAATGAAAGGTTTTAAAATCACTTAATAGGATAAAATTAAAAACAGAAATCTTATTGTTTTAGTAATTATTTTCTCTAGTTATTGAACTAAATAATAAACTATCTATAAATAATAAGATACTAAGAGAGGTTTTTGTATAATAACTATATATTATTTTAATATATACATTACATCGAAAGGTAAAATTTTCAACTTATTTATACGGATTGAACTATAAGTAATAAAAATTACTCATTTGCATATCCGCTAAATTTTATAAGTTGGATATGTGATTTAAAATACTAAACAATAATCCTTATGAGAGAATTGGGATAACACTTTCACAGAAAGAAATTATCCTTTACAATAAGATTTGCTTAGAATGTCTAAGTGAAAATAACTTACCGTGAGGTCAGTGAGTCATGCAGTTGTATTGAAATTCCCTGTTTTTAGTTAATGAAACTTCTAATGAGACAATTATTTTTTACTAGCATATAAATGTACATTTTTATATTATTCCTGTATATATAAAATTTTAAATAATTCATTAAGTGTTAAACTTTGCATTTAATCGATTAAATAAATAAAGTTTTAGTAAAATATAAGAGTAATTTTTTAATGAATCGTTTTGAAATCACTTTAACTTTATAAGAAAAAACTAAAAAGAGGTTTTTAAATTACTTAATAGGATAAAATTAAAATTCTTATTGTTTTTAGCAATTATTTTATCTAGTTGTAAACTATATATTATTATTTTAATATATGCCTTATACTTAAGTCAGTTTTAGAAAAAAAAAAAAAAATCCCAAAGGGTAGGCTGATGAGTTGGATTATTCTATTATACTTAAAGAACCCAGGTACGGAAAAACTGAAATACTTTATGCGGAAAAACAGGCGAGATTTTCGGCTAAAACTCCAAAGCAGTGGCCGGTAAACATAATACACCGTAAAACAACCTACTCCCACGACTGCCAAACTAAGAATGAAGGGAAACGTTGAGTTGTAACACCTTATCTACTAGAGATAAGGGGGAATTCCCCATGACTCACCATTCGTTCGTTCATGTACAACATCTTACGAGAAACTTCGTGAAGGATCGGTGACGAGTTTGAATAATATGCATAACCGCTAAATTGTATAAGTGTGAATCTTTTAATGTGAGTATTATAGTAATGATAAATTTATTTTATAATCGATAACTCATCAGCTTCACACCTTATATAAAACAATGGTATATTCAAAAGTTTTTACTATACAATAAACATTCACATATGGATATTCCTAAGGTTTAAGACTATGCGAGGATCCTATAAGCGAAATACCTGTGAGTCTTTCTAAGGAATCCTATTGCATATTTAAGCAGGTTTTAGAGAAAACCAAGAAATACTCCAATCGACTACGTTGATGAAATGGATTCGAACCCAACACTTCCCCTTTTACCATAGAATCGTTCACTAATCACAAGGTTAATGAGTCATGCAGCTGTATTAAAACTTATTGATTACCTGTCTAAACTTATACCATTAAATATTTAACTGTTGGTTCTATAAGTGGATTGCTCTGTGTGTGAGTCTTTGTAACTTATAGTTAAGCGAGTTTTAGTGAAAACTAAGAAAAACTACAAACGGGTAGATTGTTAAGTTGAATTCGAACCTAACATTAATCATAGAATCGTTTGTTCTTCTGAAATCCTTGTAACAACATGTTTATGGACTTTATAAGAAAATGCTTAATATGGTTTGCATGCGTTAGCTATATTAAACACTTAATTTTTAACATACATTAAGGTTAGTGGATGAGTGACAGGTAATTCATTTAAAACAAAAATATAATAACGGTCGATTGAAACAAAGGGTTTGCAGTTTTAGAGAAAACCAAGAAAAAATCCCAACGGTAGGTTGATGAGTTGGAATATTCTATTATACTTAAAGAATCCAGGTACGGAAAAACTGAAATACAATACGCGGAAAAACAGGCGAGATTTTCGGCTAAAACTTCAAAGCAGTGCACGGTAAACATAACACACAGTAAAACAACCTACTCACACGACGGCCAAACTAAGAATGAAGGGAAACGTTGAGTTGTAATACCTTATCTACTAGAGATAAGGGGGAATTCCCGGAAAAGCTGAGTCAACCCCCCGTGGATCTTACGAGAAAGTTCGTGAAGGATGACTCATCGGTGACGAGTTTGAATAATTTGCATAACCGCTAAATGGTATAAGCGAGAATCTTTTAATGTGAGTATTATAGTAATGATAAATTTATTTCATAATCGATAACTCATCAGGTTCACACCTTATATAAAACAATACTATATTTAAAAGTTTTACTGTACAATAAATATTCACATATGGATATTCATAAGGTTTAAGATCGATTAAATAAACGAGAATCCTATAATCGAAATGCACGAGAGTCTTTCTAAGAAATCCTATTGCATATTTAAGCAGGTTTTAGAGAAAACCAAGAAATACTCCAATCGACTAGGTTGATGAAATGGATTCGAACCCAACACTTCCCCTTTTACCATAGAATCGTTCACTAATCACAAGGTTAATGGCTCATGCAGTTGTATTGAAACTTATTGATTACAAGTCTAAACTTATACCATTAAATATTTAACTGTTGGTTCTATAAGTGGATTGCTCTGTGTGCGAGTCTTTGTAACTTATAGTTAAGCGAGTTTTAGTGAAAACCAAGGAAAACTACAAACGGGTTGATTGTTAAGTTGAATTCAAACCTAGCATTAAACATAGAATCGTTTGATCTTCTAAAATACTTGTAACAACATGTTTATGAACTTTATAAGAAAATGCTTAATAGGGTTTTCATGCGTTAGCTATATTAAACACTTAATTTTTAACATACATTAAGGTTAGTGGATGAGTGTCAGGTAATTCATTTAAAACAAAACTATAATAAGGGTTGATTGAAACAAAGGGTTTGTAGGTTATAATTATAGGATAAAACGTTATGTGATTCGAAAACCCTTCATCAAGATTGCAACAACCGTTTCGAATGATACTCTCCTTTCATCAGATAGACTTAAACTTTTATCTTATCAGAATGAAAGAAAACGATAGACGATTTACACTTATTGAAATCCCAACTTATAAATAATTCGACTTTCACTAAAAATGCAAGTCGCATATACACTTTGAAACAATCAATAAATTTTATATTATCACAATGCATTAAATAAGTTTCCCATTTAACATTCAAGATGAATTTATTTTTACATTAATTAAGAATTGAACACATATTAATTTTTAAAATGACTATTTTTTAAAAAGTTTTGAAACAGCTAATAAATTTTATAAGCTTTTACAATTAAATAAATTTAGCATATTATGAAAGTTTTACATCACTCGGTAAAATTTTATATAAGCAATAAAAGTGATACACATTATAATTATAAACTCATAAAATAAATTTCACACTTAACATTTAAACTCTAACCAATCAATCTTAAAGTAATTTTTTATCTTTTGTACATAATCATAAACCTTTCGTTTCTATTGTAAAGTGAAGTATGACTCATGCTTTAATTAAAATCTCTAATCAAAATTATAAGAAAGTAAAGTTTAGGAAATACCTATGTATTATAGGTAAATTAATACAGTATAAATATTCATGTTTTTCAGTTAAGTAAAAAAGTTATATAATTAATTTTACAGACTACTTAAATAATGTATAATTAAGTTTCAGAATTATTATTATTATTATTTTTTTTTTCTTCTATAGTATGTATATATAAATTTTTAGTTAGAAAGTTTTTATTAAAATACAATAATCAAAGTTTTGTACGATATTAATTTACATTGCATCTAAAACTTTAAATATATAGAAACAATTGTACATTTGGTTTTGTCTGAAGCATATATATAAATAATAAAATCTTATTCAGTTTAGTTTTTAAAACACTATAAAGATTTCAGACACACATATTTTTATCTTGTTTAAATAAAATTTTTAAAATGAAACAATATTAATGTTATAAAATAATACACTCAGCATGACTCACGGAGTGTGCTATTCCATCAAATTATTCCGCATACGTGTAATAACATGTCTGACTTAACTATATACTGAATTACCATTATTTCAGAAAAAGTTGGGACTTACCTTAAAACACATCCTACACCCTTGGCAGACTTGAAGAAAATGAATGATACGAGACATTCTTATCAGAGACGCCAGGTCACGAGGTTAGTGACGTCACGAATGATGTGATTGGCTACGCTCAGTCACGTGATCATGACGTCATCCTCTTGTCAATGACGTCACCGATTGCTTATCTGCTACCACAACGCGCGGAAATGTCCAGTACGCAGTGAAAAATATTCAAAGTCTACGGGACATTACTCGAAACGATTCCATTGTCTTATACGGTAAATTGAAATATAACACGCGGAAAAAAGATCGACATATACCGGAGAAACTATGCATACTGCCCGATGAAACTAAGCCGCACAGCTAAGTAGATGCTACCAGGATGAGAGTCAAAATCCAACTGAATCCAAACAATATGACAAGGTCTATAAATCTCCCGTGTTGATTAGATGGTTTTGATGAATGGGTTTTCCCCCACACTTAAGCAGAATAGAGAAGTCATAGGTTTTTCCTCACCTATCTCTTAATTAAGTTTCTTAATTAAAATTATGCAAATTATATGTAAGTCTTTCAAATATCTCTTAATTACGTTTTCTAATTAAAATTATGTAAATTTTATGTAAATCTTTCATGTTTATCATATGCCCTCCTAGTTAAAGATTTAATAAACCTATCTTTTATACAACATAAATAAATTTAATAAGTATAATCTGTTTAATGACTCATCAAACGATGACTCATCATAAACATGTCTGAAATATGAATCTAGTTGAACACTAACATTTTATTGTATATGATTTTGTATTATTGCTTTTTATATTATTCAAACCAAAAGTTATTTTTATTATTATTGTTTACTTATGAGAAACTTAATTTTTCATCAAGTAGTGTTGTTTACTTAATTTCCAACAACGTATATTTTGTGATCCATATAGTAATTATCGCTTATTCAGTAAAATATTAGTGTTCAACTAGATTGCTAGATAATGCTAGGTAATTCAACTTAACAATCAACCCGTTTGTAGTTTTCCTTGGTTTTCACTAAAACTCGCTTAACTATAAGTTACAAAGACTCGCACACAGAGCAATCCACTTATAGAACCAACAGTTAAATATTTAATGGTATAAGTTTAGACTTGTAATCAATAAGTTTCAATACAACTGCATGAGCCATTAACCTTGTGATTAGTGAACGATTCTATGGTAAAAGGGGAAGTGTTGGGTTCGAATCCATTTCATCAACCTAGTCGATTGGAGTATTTCTTGGTTTTCTCTAAAACCTGCTTAAATATGCAATAGGATTTCTTAGAAAGACTCTCGTGCATTTCGATTATAGGATTCTCGTTTATTTAATCGATCTTAAACCTTATGAATATCCATATGTGAATATTTATTGTACAGTAAAACTTTTAAATATAGTATTGTTTTATATAAGGTGTGAACCTGATGAGTTATCGATTATGAAATAAATTTATCATTACTATAATACTCACATTAAAAGATTCTCGCTTATACCATTTAGCGGTTATGCAAATTATTCAAACTCGTCACCGATGAGTCATCCTTCACGAACTTTCTCGTAAGATCCACGGGGGGGTGACTCAGCTTTTCCGGGAATTCCCCCTTATCTCTAGTAGATAAGGTGTTACAACTCAACGTTACTCTTCATTCTTAGTTTGGCCGTCGTGTGAGTAGGTTGTTTTACGGTGTGTTATGTTTACCGTGCACTGCTTTGAAGTTTTAGCCGAAAATCTCGCCTGTTTTTCCGCGTATTGTATTTCAGTTTTTCCGTACCTGGATTCTTTAAGTATAATAGAATATTCCAACTCATCAACCTACCGTTGGGATTTTTTCTTGGTTTTCTCTAAAACTGCAAACCCTTTGTTTCAATCGACCGTTATTATATTTTTGTTTTAAATGAATTACCTGTCACTCATCCACTAACCTTAATGTATGTTAAAAATTAAGTGTTTAATATAGCTAACGCATGCAAACCATATTAAGCATTTTCTTATAAAGTCCATAAACATGTTGTTACAAGGATTTCAGAAGAACAAACGATTCTATGATTAATGTTAGGTTCGAATTCAACTTAACAATCTACCCGTTTGTAGTTTTTCTTAGTTTTCACTAAAACTCGCTTAACTATAAGTTACAAAGACTCACACACAGAGCAATCCACTTATAGAACCAACAGTTAAATATTTAATGGTATAAGTTTAGACAGGTAATCAATAAGTTTTAATACAGCTGCATGACTCATTAACCTTGTGATTAGTGAACGATTCTATGGTAAAAGGGGAAGTGTTGGGTTCGAATTCATTTCATCAACGTAGTCGATTGGAGTATTTCTTGGTTTTCTCTAAAACCTGCTTAAATATGCAATAGGATTCCTTAGAAAGACTCACAGGTATTTCGCTTATAGGATCCTCGCATAGTCTTAAACCTTAGGAATATCCATATGTGAATGTTTATTGTATAGTAAAAACTTTTGAATATACCATTGTTTTATATAAGGTGTGAAGCTGATGAGTTATCGATTATAAAATAAATTTATCATTACTATAATACTCACATTAAAAGATTCACACTTATACAATTTAGCGGTTATGCATATTATTCAAACTCGTCACCGATCCTTCACGAAGTTTCTCGTAAGATGTTGTACATGAACGAACGAATGGTGAGTCATGGGGAATTCCCCCTTATCTCTAGTAGATAAGGTGTTACAACTCAACGTTTCCCTTCATTCTTAGTTTGGCAGTCGTGGGAGTAGGTTGTTTTACGGTGTATTATGTTTTCCGGCCACTGCTTTGGAGTTTTAGCCGAAAATCTCGCCTGTTTTTCCGCATAAAGTATTTCAGTTTTTCCGTACCTGGGTTCTTTAAGTATAATAGAATAATCCAACTCAATAGCCTACCCTTTGGGATTTTTTTTTTTTTTTTTCTAAAACTGACTTAAGTATAAGGCATATATTAAAATAATAATATATAGTTTACAACTAGATAAAATAATTGCTAAAAACAATAAGAATTTTAATTTTATCCTATTAAGTAATTTAAAAACCTCTTTTTAGTTTTTTCTTATAAAGTTAAAGTGATTTCAAAACGATTCATTAAAAAATTACTCTTATATTTTACTAAAACTTTATTTATTTAATCGATTAAATGCAAAGTTTAACACTTAATGAATTATTTAAAATTTTATATATACAGGAATAATATAAAAATGTACATTTATATGCTAGTAAAAAATAATTGTCTCATTAGAAGTTTCATTAACTAAAAACAGGGAATTTCAATACAACTGCATGACTCACTGACCTCACGGTAAGTTATTTTCACTTAGACATTCTAAGCAAATCTTATTGTAAAGGATAATTTCTTTCTGTGAAAGTGTTATCCCAATTCTCTCATAAGGATTATTGTTTAGTATTTTAAATCACATATCCAACTTATAAAATTTAGCGGATATGCAAATGAGTAATTTTTATTACTTATAGTTCAATCCGTATAAATAAGTTGAAAATTTTACCTTTCGATGTAATGTATATATTAAAATAATATATAGTTATTATACAAAAACCTCTCTTAGTATCTTATTATTTATAGATAGTTTATTATTTAGTTCAATAACTAGAGAAAATAATTACTAAAACAATAAGATTTCTGTTTTTAATTTTATCCTATTAAGTGATTTTAAAACCTTTCATTAAATATTACAGTTACCTTTTATTAAATATAAAAAGCGCGAGTTATCGTAAAATAATTCTGTTTTGATCTCATTATTTTCTTAGCATAATTAAAAAAAAGTAAAATTAAAAATATTTCAATATTTTAATAGGTTAATTGCAGCGTTCAACTCTTATTGCATTATTTAAATGTAGTTTACAACTGATATTAAATAAATGATCTCTATAAACTATTTTATATTATTGTAAAAACACAGAACTCTAACATTATACTAAGATAGGTATGATTCAACATTCTTATCTGTATGAGTCATCGTCTAGCGATAAAACAGTTTCTCGCATTTGTGTGGAAGATTGAAGGTTGCACTTCGCTACGGGAAATTTCTTCAATTTTAAGTAAGTTTTATAATTTATTATTACTATTTGATAATTTATTTAACTTAATATGTATACTCTAGTAAATTTGTTTATAATAGAAATTTTATTAAAACTTTACGAAAGTTATATAAGAATTTTTTATTGTTTTATTGAAGAGAGAGAAATTAATTTAAAAAATATTTTTTATTGGTATTTACTTATAAGGAATTTTTTATTGTTATACTATAAACTATTTTTATTGTTACACTATAAATTTTTTTGTTTATATAAAACTAAATTTTGCATAAATAAAACTACTTTCACACATGGAAAATTATTGCTTAAATGAAACCTAGAAAAGTTTCCATTTAACTTGTGTATGTTTAGAAATTATTTGAGTAAAACTAATTTTTGCAATATATAAAACTCCTTTCACAAACAAAAATTTTTATTTTTTAACTATAACTTACTTTTATATGTATTTATTTATTTCAATACCGTTTAAGTGATAGATAGGTGATAATCGTTTAAACTCATTGTATGATATGCTTTGTGAAAAAATTATTGCATTTTCCAAATTATTCGCTGTATTGTTTTAATGATTTTAACTTAATCTTTATATGAGATAGTGTGGATTACTAATAGGCATGGCTCGCCAGCGTATATAACATATGATTCATCAGCTGTAGGGGTTTTCCGTTGCAGGTGATAACTGACTCATGGAATATTCCGTATTATCTGTTTTTTTAAGGAAACTGTTTATTTTCATTTAAAATGATGCATTGAATTTTTATGCAATTTATTTCGAAATGTTTAATATAAAATAACTTTTAGTAACTGATAGTTTTTAAATATAACTAATCCTTTTTATTATTATAGTTTATATCAATTATTTTATAAAAAGAACTTATTTTTATTAGTTCAAGTTTAAAAGTATTTACCTGTTTCATTCAAGATAGTTTAAATTATATTACAGCGTTAAACTCGAATAAATGTTAAATAATATTTGTGTAGTATCAATATAATGTTTAATTTAAATAACATATTCATGTACTTATAGCTTTTTTGCTTATAAAATTTATGTAAAGTTTTCGTGTTAGGATAAATTTATTTAATAGTAACAGCATAAAGTTTAGTTAATTATAATGTATATAAAATTTAATTGTTGATTTTAAACATTGTATGTATTTTTAAATTAATATTATTATAGGATAGTCATTTTTATTTTTATTTTTTAGTAGTGTAAAAAGGGTGATTCACCTGCAGGGTGGAGGCGCGGAGGCGCGCTGAGGCGCGCGCGCCACCACCCTGTTGGAGCGCACCTCCGCGCCTCCACCCTGCAGGTCAACGCACCCTTTTTACACTACTTAGTCATCATCTTGGATGAGGGGGGGTGTTGCCACCGGAAGAATAGAAACTTTTAGACCGTTGCCACCGGAAGAATAGAAACTGTGTGTTGCCACCGGAAGAATAGAAACTTTGACTATCATCTTGGATGAGGTTTGGTGGTGCCATCTATAGGGAATTTTGAGGAGTTAGATTTATTTTCCTAAATTTCGGGACTTACTATTTTTTTCACAATTTTGGGGGACTTCAAAATTTTTCGAAGTTTTGCGGGAAGTGAGATGACGTCACGATCTTTTGGGACTTAACCTGAAAAGAGATACATACAAAATTTACAATTAGTGAAATAAGTGAAAGGGAAATGTATAGAAAAAAGTTAGAAAGAGAATACAAATTTAAGAAAAAAGGTAGAAAGAAGAAAGTTAGAAAAAAGAGAAGAGAGAGAAAGAAAGAGTTCACCTTGAGCGCCTGGGAGACTGCCCTCCCGAGGCCCTGCGGTGCCCCTTTTCGCTCCGTAGAGCAAGGCGGGAGTTAGTTCCTTTAAAAAAAAAAAAAAATAAATAAATAAAAATAAATAAAAAATATCAACCTGGTGATCTCATCACATAGTTTTTTTTAGTGACATCATTACAAATTTATATTACGAAATTTTTACAGAATTAAATAGAAATTATCGTATTTTGAGGATAAGTGTCATCAGTGGATTAACACACAGATTTAAAAACAAAACAATAAATAATTTAAAACACATATTTTTCAATAATGAATGTCATACAATTATATGTATAATTAATTATTTTAAAACAAAAACGATACGCATAAATTTAAAAACAATAATAAATAATTTAAAACACATATTTTTTAATAATGAATATCATGTAATTATACGTATAATTAGTTATTTTAAAACAAAAACGACATTATAAGCAATAAAGTTGTTTAAACTAAACTTTATACACATCATGACTTTATGTTAACACTAAATAAGTTTCACTTTTAAAATTTCTTTAAACTCTAACTTATAAATACTATTAATACAATCGTTAAAATTGAACGCTGAAACAAAGGTAGATGAATTTAACGAATGGTATAGACTTTGATCTTAATATCTGCGCATTACCATTCGGAGATTATAAAATTATTACAGAATAAATAGAAATTTGCCTATGTATTTCATGGAAGTTGACAAAATAAAACAAAGGGTTCGTGAGTATTATATAATTAAAAACATTGAATGTGAATGGTATAGACTTCGATATTAAAATTTGGGTGTTACCATTGGAAGAGCATAAATAATTTATATGTTATAAATTAAACTGAATACAATAAAAATTATTTAAATTAAACTAAATATAATAAAAATTATATAAATTAAACTTTATATTCTCACTAAATAAGTTTCACACTTATTTAAACTCTAACTTACATTCGTTAAAAATTGAACACATGCACTTTAAAAAATGACTATCATATAAATTTAAAAAAAATTACTATCATATAATAATATTAATTAAAAAAATGCATACAAAGATATATAGTAAAGTTATAAATTTTTAAAAAATACTATCATATAATAATATTAATTAAAAAAAATTACTATTAAATAATAATATAAATTAAAAAAAATTACTTTCATATAATAATATAAATTTAAAAAATTACTTTCATATAATAATATTAATTAAAAAAATGCATACAAAGATATACAGTAAAGTTATAAAATAAATAAATAAAATAAATAAAAATAAAAATAAAAATGACTATCCTATAATAATATTAATTTAAAAATACATACAATGTTTAAAATCAACAATTAAATTTTATATACATTATAATTAACTAAACTTTATGCTGTTACTATTAAATAAATTTATCCTAACACGAAAACTTTACATAAATTTTATAAGCAAAAAAGCTATAAGTACATGAATATGTTATTTAAATTAAACATTATATTGATACTACACAAATATTATTTAACATTTATTCGAGTTTAACGCTGTAATATAATTTAAACTATCTTGAATGAAACAGGTAAATACTTTTAAACTTGAACTAATAAAAATAAGTTCTTTTTATAAAATAATTGATATAAACTATAATAATAAAAAGGATTAGTTATATTTAAAAACTATCAGTTACTAAAAGTTATTTTATATTAAACATTTCGAAATAAATTGCATAAAAATTCAATGCATCATTTTAAATGAAAATAAACAGTTTCCTTAAAAAAACAGATAATACGGAATATTCCATGAGTCAGTTATCACCTGCAACGGAAAACACCTACAGCTGATGAATCATATGTTATATACGCTGGCGAGCCATGCCTATTAGTAATCCACACTATCTCATATAAAGATTAAGTTAAAATCATTAAAACAATACAGCGAATAATTTGGAAAATGCAATAATTTTTTCACAAAGCATATCATACAATGAGTTTAAACGATTATCACCTATCTATCACTTAAACGGTATTGAAATAAATAAATACATATAAAAGTAAGTTATAGTTAAAAAATAAAAATTTTTGTTTGTGAAAGGAGTTTTATATATTGCAAAAATTAGTTTTACTCAAATAATTTCTAAACATACACAAGTTAAATGGAAACTTTTCTAGGTTTCATTTAAGCAATAATTTTCCATGTGTGAAAGTAGTTTTATTTATGCAAAATTTAGTTTTATATAAACAAAAAAATTTATAGTGTAACAATAAAAATAGTTTATAGTATAACAATAAAAAATTCCTTATAAGTAAATACCAATAAAAAATATTTTTTAAATTAATTTCTCTCTCTTCAATAAAACAATAAAAAATTCTTATATAACTTTCGTAAAGTTTTAATAAAATTTCTATTATAAACAAATTTACTAGAGTATACATATTAAGTTAAATAAATTATCAAATAGTAATAATAAATTATAAAACTTACTTAAAATTGAAGAAATTTCCCGTAGCGAAGTGCAACCTTCAATCTTCCACACAAATGCGAGAAACTGTTTTATCGCTAGACGATGACTCATACAGATAAGAATGTTGAATCATACCTATCTTAGTATAATGTTAGAGTTCTGTGTTTTTACAATAATATAAAATAGTTTATAGAGATCATTTATTTAATATCAGTTGTAAACTACATTTAAATAATGCAATAAGAGTTGAACGCTGCAATTAACCTATTAAAATATTGAAATATTTTTAATTTTACTTTTTTTTAATTATGCTAAGAAAATAATGAGATCAAAACAGAATTATTTTACGATAACTCGCGCTTTTTATATTTAATAAAAGGTAACTGTAATATTTAATGAAAGGTTTTAAAATCACTTAATAGGATAAAATTAAAAACAGAAATCTTATTGTTTTAGTAATTATTTTCTCTAGTTATTGAACTAAATAATAAACTATCTATAAATAATAAGATACTAAGAGAGGTTTTTGTATAATAACTATATATTATTTTAATATATACATTACATCGAAAGGTAAAATTTTCAACTTATTTATACGGATTGAACTATAAGTAATAAAAATTACTCATTTGCATATCCGCTAAATTTTATAAGTTGGATATGTGATTTAAAATACTAAACAATAATCCTTATGAGAGAATTGGGATAACACTTTCACAGAAAGAAATTATCCTTTACAATAAGATTTGCTTAGAATGTCTAAGTGAAAATAACTTACCGTGAGGTCAGTGAGTCATGCAGTTGTATTGAAATTCCCTGTTTTTAGTTAATGAAACTTCTAATGAGACAATTATTTTTTACTAGCATATAAATGTACATTTTTATATTATTCCTGTATATATAAAATTTTAAATAATTCATTAAGTGTTAAACTTTGCATTTAATCGATTAAATAAATAAAGTTTTAGTAAAATATAAGAGTAATTTTTTAATGAATCGTTTTGAAATCACTTTAACTTTATAAGAAAAAACTAAAAAGAGGTTTTTAAATTACTTAATAGGATAAAATTAAAATTCTTATTGTTTTTAGCAATTATTTTATCTAGTTGTAAACTATATATTATTATTTTAATATATGCCTTATACTTAAGTCAGTTTTAGAAAAAAAAAAAAAAAATCCCAAAGGGTAGGCTGATGAGTTGGATTATTCTATTATACTTAAAGAACCCAGGTACGGAAAAACTGAAATACTTTATGCGGAAAAACAGGCGAGATTTTCGGCTAAAACTCCAAAGCAGTGGCCGGTAAACATAATACACCGTAAAACAACCTACTCCCACGACTGCCAAACTAAGAATGAAGGGAAACGTTGAGTTGTAACACCTTATCTACTAGAGATAAGGGGGAATTCCCCATGACTCACCATTCGTTCGTTCATGTACAACATCTTACGAGAAACTTCGTGAAGGATCGGTGACGAGTTTGAATAATATGCATAACCGCTAAATTGTATAAGTGTGAATCTTTTAATGTGAGTATTATAGTAATGATAAATTTATTTTATAATCGATAACTCATCAGCTTCACACCTTATATAAAACAATGGTATATTCAAAAGTTTTTACTATACAATAAACATTCACATATGGATATTCCTAAGGTTTAAGACTATGCGAGGATCCTATAAGCGAAATACCTGTGAGTCTTTCTAAGGAATCCTATTGCATATTTAAGCAGGTTTTAGAGAAAACCAAGAAATACTCCAATCGACTACGTTGATGAAATGGATTCGAACCCAACACTTCCCCTTTTACCATAGAATCGTTCACTAATCACAAGGTTAATGAGTCATGCAGCTGTATTAAAACTTATTGATTACCTGTCTAAACTTATACCATTAAATATTTAACTGTTGGTTCTATAAGTGGATTGCTCTGTGTGTGAGTCTTTGTAACTTATAGTTAAGCGAGTTTTAGTGAAAACTAAGAAAAACTACAAACGGGTAGATTGTTAAGTTGAATTCGAACCTAACATTAATCATAGAATCGTTTGTTCTTCTGAAATCCTTGTAACAACATGTTTATGGACTTTATAAGAAAATGCTTAATATGGTTTGCATGCGTTAGCTATATTAAACACTTAATTTTTAACATACATTAAGGTTAGTGGATGAGTGACAGGTAATTCATTTAAAACAAAAATATAATAACGGTCGATTGAAACAAAGGGTTTGCAGTTTTAGAGAAAACCAAGAAAAAATCCCAACGGTAGGTTGATGAGTTGGAATATTCTATTATACTTAAAGAATCCAGGTACGGAAAAACTGAAATACAATACGCGGAAAAACAGGCGAGATTTTCGGCTAAAACTTCAAAGCAGTGCACGGTAAACATAACACACCGTAAAACAACCTACTCACACGACGGCCAAACTAAGAATGAAGGGAAACGTTGAGTTGTAACACCTTATCTACTAGAGATAAGGGGGAATTCCCGGAAAAGCTGAGTCACCCCCCCGTGGATCTTACGAGAAAGTTCGTGAAGGATGACTCATCGGTGACGAGTTTGAATAATTTGCATAACCGCTAAATGGTATAAGCGAGAATCTTTTAATGTGAGTATTATAGTAATGATAAATTTATTTCATAATCGATAACTCATCAGGTTCACACCTTATATAAAACAATACTATATTTAAAAGTTTTACTGTACAATAAATATTCACATATGGATATTCATAAGGTTTAAGATCGATTAAATAAACGAGAATCCTATAATCGAAATGCACGAGAGTCTTTCTAAGAAATCCTATTGCATATTTAAGCAGGTTTTAGAGAAAACCAAGAAATACTCCAATCGACTAGGTTGATGAAATGGATTCGAACCCAACACTTCCCCTTTTACCATAGAATCGTTCACTAATCACAAGGTTAATGGCTCATGCAGTTGTATTGAAACTTATTGATTACAAGTCTAAACTTATACCATTAAATATTTAACTGTTGGTTCTATAAGTGGATTGCTCTGTGTGCGAGTCTTTGTAACTTATAGTTAAGCGAGTTTTAGTGAAAACCAAGGAAAACTACAAACGGGTTGATTGTTAAGTTGAATTCAAACCTAGCATTAAACATAGAATCGTTTGATCTTCTAAAATACTTGTAACAACATGTTTATGAACTTTATAAGAAAATGCTTAATAGGGTTTTCATGCGTTAGCTATATTAAACACTTAATTTTTAACATACATTAAGGTTAGTGGATGAGTGTCAGGTAATTCATTTAAAACAAAACTATAATAAGGGTTGATTGAAACAAAGGGTTTGTAGGTTATAATTATAGGATAAAACGTTATGTGATTCGAAAACCCTTCATCAAGATTGCAACAACCGTTTCGAATGATACTCTCCTTTCATCAGAGAGACTTAAACTTTTATTTTATCAGAATGAAAGAAAACGATAGACGATTTACACTTATTGAAATCCCAACTTATAAATAATTCGACTTTCACTAAAAATGCAAGTCGCATATACACTTTGAAACAATCAATAAATTTTATATTATCACAATGCATTAAATAAGTTTCCCATTTAACATTCAAGATGAATTTATTTTTACATTAATTAAGAATTGAACACATATTAATTTTTAAAATGACTATTTTTTAAAAAGTTTTGAAACAGCTAATAAATTTTATAAGCTTTTACAATTAAATAAATTTAGCATATTATGAAAGTTTTACATCACTCGGTAAAATTTTATATAAGCAATAAAAGTGATACACATTATAATTATAAACTCATAAAATAAATTTCACACTTAACATTTAAACTCTAACCAATCAATCTTAAAGTAATTTTTTATCTTTTGTACATAATCATAAACCTTTCGTTTCTATTGTAAAGTGAAGTATGACTCATGCTTTAATTAAAATCTCTAATCAAAATTATAAGAAAGTAAAGTTTAGGAAATACCTATGTATTATAGGTAAATTAATACAATATAAATATTCATGTTTTTCAGTTAAGTAAAAAAGTTATATAATTAATTTTACAGACTACTTAAATAATGTATAATTAAGTTTCAGAATTATTATTATTATTATTTTTTTTTTCTTCTATAGTATGTATATATAAATTTTTAGTTAGAAAGTTTTTATTAAAATACAATAATCAAAGTTTTGTACGATATTAATTTACATTGCATCTAAAACTTTAAATATATAGAAACAATTGTACATTTGGTTTTGTCTGAAGCATATATATAAATAATAAAATCTTATTCAGTTTAGTTTTTAAAACACTATAAAGATTTCAGACACACATATTTTTATCTTGTTTAAATAAAATTTTTAAAATGAAACAATATTAATGTTATAAAATAATACACTCAGCATGACTCACGGAGTGTGCTATTCCATCAAATTATTCCGCATACGTGTAATAACATGTCTGACTTAACTATATACTGAATTACCATTATTTCAGAAAAAGTTGGGACTTACCTTAAAACACATCCTACACCCTTGGCAGACTTGAAGAAAATGAATGATACGAGACATTCTTATCAGAGACGCCAGGTCACGAGGTTAGTGACGTCACGAATGATGTGATTGGCTACGCTCAGTCACGTGATCATGACGTCATCCTCTTGTCAATGACGTCACCGATTGCTTATCTGCTACCACAACGCGCGGAAATGTCCAGTACCCAGTGAAAAATATTCAAAGTCTACGGGACATTACTCGAAACGATTCCATTGTCTTATACGGTAAATTGAAATATAACACGCGGAAAAAAGATCGACATATACCGGAGAAACTATGCATACTGCCCGATGAAACTAAGCCGCACAGCTAAGTAGATGCTACCAGGATGAGAGTCAAAATCCAACTGAATTCAAACAATATGACAAGGTCTATAAATCTCCCGTGTTGATTAGATGGTTTTGATGAATGGGTTTTCCCCCACACTTAAGCAGAATGGAGAAGTCATAGGTTTTTCCTCACCTATCTCTTAATTAAGTTTCTTAATTAAAATTATGCAAATTATATGTAAGTCTTTCAAATATCTCTTAATTACGTTTTCTAATTAAAATTATGTAAATTTTATGTAAATCTTTCATGTTTATCATATGCCCTCCTAGTTAAAGATTTAATAAACCTATCTTTTATACAACATAAATAAATTTAATAAGTATAATCTGTTTAATGACTCATCAAACGATGACTCATCATAAACATGTCTGAACATGAATCTAGTTGAACACTAACATTTTATTGTATATGATTTTGTATTATTGCTTTTTATATTATTCAAACCAAAAGTTATTTTTATTATTATTGTTTACTTATGAGAAACTTAATTTTTCATCAAGTAGTGTTGTTTACTTAATTTCCAACAACGTATATTTTGTGATCCATATAGTAATTATCGCTTATTCAGTAAAATATTAGTGTTCAACTAGATTCATGTTCAGACATGTTTATGATGAGTCATCGTTTGATGAGTCATTAAACAGATTATACTTATTAAATTTATTTATGTTGTATAAAAGATAGGTTTATTAAATCTTTAACTAGGAGGGCATATGATAAACATGAAAGATTTACATAAAATTTACATAATTTTAATTAGAAAACGTAATTAAGAGATATTTGAAAGACTTACATATAATTTGCATAATTTTAATTAAGAAACTTAATTAAGAGATAGGTGAGGAAAAACCTATGACTTCTCCATTCTGCTTAAGTGTGGGGGAAAACCCATTCATCAAAACCATCTAATCAACACGGGAGATTTATAGACCTTGTCATATTGTTTGAATTCAGTTGGATTTTGACTCTCATCCTGGTAGCATCTACTTAGCTGTGCGGCTTAGTTTCATCGGGCAGTATGCATAGTTTCTCCGGTATATGTCGATCCTTTTTCCGCGTGTTATATTTCAATTTACCGTATAAGACAATGGAATCGTTTCGAGTAATGTCCCGTAGACTTTGAATATTTTTCACTGCGTACTGGACATTTCCGCGCGTTGTGGTAGCAGATAAGCAATCGGTGACGTCATTGACAAGAGGATGACGTCATGATCACGTGACTGAGCGTAGCCAATCACATCATTCGTGACGTCACTAACCTCGTGACCTGGCGTCTCTGATAAGAATGTCTCGTATCATTCATTTTCTTCAAGTCTGCCAAGGGTGTAGGATGTGTTTTAAGGTAAGTCCCAACTTTTTCTGAAATAATGGTAATTCAGTATATAGTTAAGTCAGACATGTTATTACACGTATGCGGAATAATTTGATGGAATAGCACACTCCGTGAGTCATGCTGAGTGTATTATTTTATAACATTAATATTGTTTCATTTTAAAAATTTTATTTAAACAAGATAAAAATATGTGTGTCTGAAATCTTTATAGTGTTTTAAAAACTAAACTGAATAAGATTTTATTATTTATATATATGCTTCAGACAAAACCAAATGTACAATTGTTTCTATATATTTAAAGTTTTAGATGCAATGTAAATTAATATCGTACAAAACTTTGATTATTGTATTTTAATAAAAACTTTCTAACTAAAAATTTATATATACATACTATAGAAGAAAAAAAAAAATAATAATAATAATAATTCTGAAACTTAATTATACATTATTTAAGTAGTCTGTAAAATTAATTATATAACTTTTTTACTTAACTGAAAAACATGAATATTTATACTGTATTAATTTACCTATAATACATAGGTATTTCCTAAACTTTACTTTCTTATAATTTTGATTAGAGATTTTAATTAAAGCATGAGTCATACTTCACTTTACAATAGAAACGAAAGGTTTATGATTATGTACAAAAGATAAAAAATTACTTTAAGATTGATTGGTTAGAGTTTAAATGTTAAGTGTGAAATTTATTTTATGAGTTTATAATTATAATGTGTATCACTTTTATTGCTTATATAAAATTTTACCGAGTGATGTAAAACTTTCATAATATGCTAAATTTATTTAATTGTAAAAGCTTATAAAATTTATTAGCTGTTTCAAAACTTTTTAAAAAATAGTCATTTTAAAAATTAATATGTGTTCAATTCTTAATTAATGTAAAAATAAATTCATCTTGAATGTTAAATGGGAAACTTATTTAATGCATTGTGATAATATAAAATTTATTGATTGTTTCAAAGTGTATATGCGACTTGCATTTTTAGTGAAAGTCGAATTATTTATAAGTTGGGATTTCAATAAGTGTAAATCGTCTATCGTTTTCTTTCATTCTGATAAAATAAAAGTTTAAGTCTATCTGATGAAAGGAGAGTATCATTCGAAACGGTTGTTGCAATCTTGATGAAGGGTTTTCGAATCACATAACGTTTTATCCTATAATTATAACCTACAAACCCTTTGTTTCAATCAACCCTTATTATAGTTTTGTTTTAAATGAATTACCTGACACTCATCCACTAACCTTAATGTATGTTAAAAATTAAGTGTTTAATATAGCTAACGCATGAAAACCCTATTAAGCATTTTCTTATAAAGTTCATAAACATGTTGTTACAAGTATTTTAGAAGATCAAACGATTCTATGTTTAATGCTAGGTTTGAATTCAACTTAACAATCAACCCGTTTGTAGTTTTCCTTGGTTTTCACTAAAACTCGCTTAACTATAAGTTACAAAGACTCGCACACAGAGCAATCCACTTATAGAACCAACAGTTAAATATTTAATGGTATAAGTTTAGACTTGTAATCAATAAGTTTCAATACAACTGCATGAGCCATTAACCTTGTGATTAGTGAACGATTCTATGGTAAAAGGGGAAGTGTTGGGTTCGAATCCATTTCATCAACCTAGTCGATTGGAGTATTTCTTGGTTTTCTCTAAAACCTGCTTAAATATGCAATAGGATTTCTTAGAAAGACTCTCGTGCATTTCGATTATAGGATTCTCGTTTATTTAATCGATCTTAAACCTTATGAATATCCATATGTGAATATTTATTGTACAGTAAAACTTTTAAATATAGTATTGTTTTATATAAGGTGTGAACCTGATGAGTTATCGATTATGAAATAAATTTATCATTACTATAATACTCACATTAAAAGATTCTCGCTTATACCATTTAGCGGTTATGCAAATTATTCAAACTCGTCACCGATGAGTCATCCTTCACGAACTTTCTCGTAAGATCCACGGGGGGGTGACTCAGCTTTTCCGGGAATTCCCCCTTATCTCTAGTAGATAAGGTGTTACAACTCAACGTTTCCCTTCATTCTTAGTTTGGCCGTCGTGTGAGTAGGTTGTTTTACGGTGTGTTATGTTTACCGTGCACTGCTTTGAAGTTTTAGCCGAAAATCTCGCCTGTTTTTCCGCGTATTGTATTTCAGTTTTTCCGTACCTGGATTCTTTAAGTATAATAGAATATTCCAACTCATCAACCTACCGTTGGGATTTTTTCTTGGTTTTCTCTAAAACTGCAAACCCTTTGTTTCAATCGACCGTTATTATATTTTTGTTTTAAATGAATTACCTGTCACTCATCCACTAACCTTAATGTATGTTAAAAATTAAGTGTTTAATATAGCTAACGCATGCAAACCATATTAAGCATTTTCTTATAAAGTCCATAAACATGTTGTTACAAGGATTTCAGAAGAACAAACGATTCTATGATTAATGTTAGGTTCGAATTCAACTTAACAATCTACCCGTTTGTAGTTTTTCTTAGTTTTCACTAAAACTCGCTTAACTATAAGTTACAAAGACTCACACACAGAGCAATCCACTTATAGAACCAACAGTTAAATATTTAATGGTATAAGTTTAGACAGGTAATCAATAAGTTTTAATACAGCTGCATGACTCATTAACCTTGTGATTAGTGAACGATTCTATGGTAAAAGGGGAAGTGTTGGGTTCGAATCCATTTCATCAACGTAGTCGATTGGAGTATTTCTTGGTTTTCTCTAAAACCTGCTTAAATATGCAATAGGATTCCTTAGAAAGACTCACAGGTATTTCGCTTATAGGATCCTCGCATAGTCTTAAACCTTAGGAATATCCATATGTGAATGTTTATTGTATAGTAAAAACTTTTGAATATACCATTGTTTTATATAAGGTGTGAAGCTGATGAGTTATCGATTATAAAATAAATTTATCATTACTATAATACTCACATTAAAAGATTCACACTTATACAATTTAGCGGTTATGCATATTATTCAAACTCGTCACCGATCCTTCACGAAGTTTCTCGTAAGATGTTGTACATGAACGAACGAATGGTGAGTCATGGGGAATTCCCCCTTATCTCTAGTAGATAAGGTGTTACAACTCAACGTTTCCCTTCATTCTTAGTTTGGCAGTCGTGGGAGTAGGTTGTTTTACGGTGTATTATGTTTACCGGCCACTGCTTTGGAGTTTTAGCCGAAAATCTCGCCTGTTTTTCCGCATAAAGTATTTCAGTTTTTCCGTACCTGGGTTCTTTAAGTATAATAGAATAATCCAACTCATCAGCCTACCCTTTGGGATTTTTTTTTTTTTTTTCTAAAACTGACTTAAGTATAAGGCATATATTAAAATAATAATATATAGTTTACAACTAGATAAAATAATTGCTAAAAACAATAAGAATTTTAATTTTATCCTATTAAGTAATTTAAAAACCTCTTTTTAGTTTTTTCTTATAAAGTTAAAGTGATTTCAAAACGATTCATTAAAAAATTACTCTTATATTTTACTAAAACTTTATTTATTTAATCGATTAAATGCAAAGTTTAACACTTAATGAATTATTTAAAATTTTATATATACAGGAATAATATAAAAATGTACATTTATATGCTAGTAAAAAATAATTGTCTCATTAGAAGTTTCATTAACTAAAAACAGGGAATTTCAATACAACTGCATGACTCACTGACCTCACGGTAAGTTATTTTCACTTAGACATTCTAAGCAAATCTTATTGTAAAGGATAATTTCTTTCTGTGAAAGTGTTATCCCAATTCTCTCATAAGGATTATTGTTTAGTATTTTAAATCACATATCCAACTTATAAAATTTAGCGGATATGCAAATGAGTAATTTTTATTACTTATAGTTCAATCCGTATAAATAAGTTGAAAATTTTACCTTTCGATGTAATGTATATATTAAAATAATATATAGTTATTATACAAAAACCTCTCTTAGTATCTTATTATTTATAGATAGTTTATTATTTAGTTCAATAACTAGAGAAAATAATTACTAAAACAATAAGATTTCTGTTTTTAATTTTATCCTATTAAGTGATTTTAAAACCTTTCATTAAATATTACAGTTACCTTTTATTAAATATAAAAAGCGCGAGTTATCGTAAAATAATTCTGTTTTGATCTCATTATTTTCTTAGCATAATTAAAAAAAAGTAAAATTAAAAATATTTCAATATTTTAATAGGTTAATTGCAGCGTTCAACTCTTATTGCATTATTTAAATGTAGTTTACAACTGATATTAAATAAATGATCTCTATAAACTATTTTATATTATTGTAAAAACACAGAACTCTAACATTATACTAAGATAGGTATGATTCAACATTCTTATCTGTATGAGTCATCGTCTAGCGATAAAACAGTTTCTCGCATTTGTGTGGAAGATTGAAGGTTGCACTTCGCTACGGGAAATTTCTTCAATTTTAAGTAAGTTTTATAATTTATTATTACTATTTGATAATTTATTTAACTTAATATGTATACTCTAGTAAATTTGTTTATAATAGAAATTTTATTAAAACTTTACGAAAGTTATATAAGAATTTTTTATTGTTTTATTGAAGAGAGAGAAATTAATTTAAAAAATATTTTTTATTGGTATTTACTTATAAGGAATTTTTTATTGTTATACTATAAACTATTTTTATTGTTACACTATAAATTTTTTTGTTTATATAAAACTAAATTTTGCATAAATAAAACTACTTTCACACATGGAAAATTATTGCTTAAATGAAACCCAGAAAAGTTTCCATTTAACTTGTGTATGTTTAGAAATTATTTGAGTAAAACTAATTTTTGCAATATATAAAACTCCTTTCACAAACAAAAATTTTTATTTTTTAACTATAACTTACTTTTATATGTATTTATTTATTTCAATACCGTTTAAGTGATAGATAGGTGATAATCGTTTAAACTCATTGTATGATATGCTTTGTGAAAAAATTATTGCATTTTCCAAATTATTCGCTGTATTGTTTTAATGATTTTAACTTAATCTTTATATGAGATAGTGTGGATTACTAATAGGCATGGCTCGCCAGCGTATATAACATATGATTCATCAGCTGTAGGGGTTTTCCGTTGCAGGTGATAACTGACTCATGGAATATTCCGTATTATCTGTTTTTTTAAGGAAACTGTTTATTTTCATTTAAAATGATGCATTGAATTTTTATGCAATTTATTTCGAAATGTTTAATATAAAATAACTTTTAGTAACTGATAGTTTTTAAATATAACTAATCCTTTTTATTATTATAGTTTATATCAATTATTTTATAAAAAGAACTTATTTTTATTAGTTCAAGTTTAAAAGTATTTACCTGTTTCATTCAAGATAGTTTAAATTATATTACAGCGTTAAACTCGAATAAATGTTAAATAATATTTGTGTAGTATCAATATAATGTTTAATTTAAATAACATATTCATGTACTTATAGCTTTTTTGCTTATAAAATTTATGTAAAGTTTTCGTGTTAGGATAAATTTATTTAATAGTAACAGCATAAAGTTTAGTTAATTATAATGTATATAAAATTTAATTGTTGATTTTAAACATTGTATGTATTTTTAAATTAATATTATTATAGGATAGTCATTTTTATTTTTATTTTTATTTATTTTATTTATTTATTTTATAACTTTACTGTATATCTTTGTATGCATTTTTTTAATTAATATTATTATATGAAAGTAATTTTTTAAATTTATATTATTATATGAAAGTAATTTTTTTTTAATTTATATTATTATTTAATAGTAATTTTTTTAATTAATATTATTATATGATAGTATTTTTTAAAAATTTATAACTTTACTATATATCTTTGTATGCATTTTTTTAATTAATATTATTATATGATAGTAATTTTTTTTAAATTTATATGATAGTCATTTTTTAAAGTGCATGTGTTCAATTTTTAACGAATGTAAGTTAGAGTTTAAATAAGTGTGAAACTTATTTAGTGAGAATATAAAGTTTAATTTATATAATTTTTATTATATTTAGTTTAATTTAAATAATTTTTATTGTATTCAGTTTAATTTATAACATATAAATTATTTATGCTCTTCCAATGGTAACACCCAAATTTTAATATCGAAGTCTATACCATTCACATTCAATGTTTTTAATTATATAATACTCACGAACCCTTTGTTTTATTTTGTCAACTTCCATGAAATACATAGGCAAATTTCTATTTATTCTGTAATAATTTTATAATCTCCGAATGGTAATGCGCAGATATTAAGATCAAAGTCTATACCATTCGTTAAATTCATCTACCTTTGTTTCAGCGTTCAATTTTAACGATTGTATTAATAGTATTTATAAGTTAGAGTTTAAAGAAATTTTAAAAGTGAAACTTATTTAGTGTTAACATAAAGTCATGATGTGTATAAAGTTTAGTTTAAACAACTTTATTGCTTATAATGTCGTTTTTGTTTTAAAATAACTAATTATACGTATAATTACATGATATTCATTATTAAAAAATATGTGTTTTAAATTATTTATTATTGTTTTTAAATTTATGCGTATCGTTTTTGTTTTAAAATAATTAATTATACATATAATTGTATGACATTCATTATTGAAAAATATGTGTTTTAAATTATTTATTGTTTTGTTTTTAAATCTGTGTGTTAATCCACTGATGACACTTATCCTCAAAATACGATAATTTCTATTTAATTCTGTAAAAATTTCGTAATATAAATTTGTAATGATGTCACTAAAAAAAACTATGTGATGAGATCACCAGGTTGATATTTTTTATTTATTTTTATTTATTTATTTTTTTTTTTTTTTAAAGGAACTAACTCCCGCCTTGCTCTACGGAGCGAAAAGGGGCACCGCAGGGCCTCGGGAGGGCAGTCTCCCAGGCGCTCAAGGTGAACTCTTTCTTTCTCTCTCTTCTCTTTTTTCTAACTTTCTTCTTTCTACCTTTTTTCTTAAATTTGTATTCTCTTTCTAACTTTTTTCTATACATTTCCCTTTCACTTATTTCACTAATTGTAAATTTTGTATGTATCTCTTTTCAGGTTAAGTCCCAAAAGATCGTGACGTCATCTCACTTCCCGCAAAACTTCGAAAAATTTTGAAGTCCTCCAAAATTGTGAAAAAAATAGTAAGTCCCGAAATTTAGGAAAATAAATCTAACTCCTCAAAATTCCCTATAGATGGCACCACCAAACCTCATCCAAGATGATAGTCAAAGTTTCTATTCTTCCGGTGGCAACGGTCTAAAAGTTTCTATTCTTCCGGTGGCAACACCCCCCCTCATCCAAGATGATGACTAAGTAGTGTAAAAAGGGTGCGTTGACCTGCAGGGTGGAGGCGCGGAGGTGCGCTCCAACAGGGTGGTGGCGCGCGCGCCTCAGCGCGCCTCCGCGCCTCCACCCTGCAGGTGAATCACCCTTTTTACACTACTACCGTGGCGTTGAGGTATAGCTCCGCGCTACGAACCTAAAGGTCTAGCGTTCGATCCCAGTCAGGGGGGACATTTTAAAAATGGTTTTTGTTTAATTCTAAATTATTTTGATTAAAGATTTAAGTGTATGTAAATATTATGGTGTGTCACTCACACGATTTTCTCTTACCCGGCATTTTAATACTAAGATAGATATTTTGTGCTTTTTAGTTCACATTTCTAAAAAAGCGTGTTCATTATTTTTTTTAAACTATAATATTATTTATTAACTTCACCTGTATGTATGTATGTTTGTACGTATGTTTGTTTGTATGTTTGTAACCACTCTGGGAGCAAACAAAAAATCTATATTGTAAAAAAAAAAAAAAAAATTCCTCACGTGAACACCGTGGCGTCGAGGTATAGCTCCGCGCTACGAACCTAAAGGTCTAGCGTTCGATCCCAGTCAGGGGAGTTTTTTATTTAAATGGTTTTTGTTTAATTCTAAATTATTTTAATTAAAGTTTTAAATGTATGTAAATATTATGGTGTGTCATTCACACGATTTTCTCTTACCCTGCATTTTAATACTAAGATAGATATTTTGTGCTTTTTAGTTCACATTTGTATAAAAGCGTGTTCTTTAATTTTTTAAAACTATAATATTATTAAAGATCTAGTGTGAAACAACCACCACTTCTATTACCCACTATTACCCACATATTATATGCATTTTTTAACGATATTATATGCATTTTTTTGGAATTTTCCAGAAAGAGAAACTTGATACATGTGTAAAGACATATAAAGCAGAGTTTACACAGCGAGGTTAAAAAATAAGAAAAAAAAAATATGATAGTTATTTTTTTAAACACCAATTTATGAGATCAAAAACTGAACTGTCTGATCAGAATGACCGTTATTTTTCCTGTAATAACAACATAATACATGAGGAAGGGTATCTAAAATGGATTTATGTATTAATTTAAAAAAAAAAAATCCGTAGAGACGTTTTTGAGATACCAACTTTTACCAAAACTTGACATACTCGATTATTGACTGGAAAACAATAATTACACACAAAAGGATATTTAAAAAGGTGTTAATATGGCGAGTTTGGAAATAATCCATACAGCCTTTTTTAAAGGAACGCACTTGCAAGACCTGAAATTGAACTATTTATACAGGGCGCCTGTCAATTTCCCTGAATTAGAAAACTATATCATTCGAAATTACATCTGATAGAGTGTTTATAGAGCAAATTTAAAGAAAATCGTTAGAGCTGTTTTTGAGATACGGATTTACGGTCCGGTTTTCCAATCCTCACCAAAACTTACAAACTTCATTTGTACACCAGACCTGTATCAATTCTGAAGTTTCGTAGTTTTATCTCTATTAGTTTAGGAGATATGATAGCCAGAAGATTCCACACATACATACATGCATACATACATACACACATACATACACATACACACTGACCAATTGCTAAAATCTACTTTTTTGGACTCGGGATGCCTTAAAACGTGTAAATCGGGGGAAAACTCTATATCAAATTTTTGGACCGAATACAATACTTCCATTACCTACGGTAGTAAGGTAATGAAAGTAAAAATTATTTCTGGTTGTACATAACGTCTAACGATAAGATAATATTTTGTTCTTTCTGATACGTAAAAATTGCTTCATTTTTTGAATATTTAAAATTTACATTTCTTAATGATGTCATTTATAACTTTGGTATTAAGAATTAAGTTACTGTCATTTTAAAAATTAATTTTGGGTACTAAAGCAGGCGTTTCACCTTGAAAAAAAAAAAAAAAAATCTGATGTGGGCACCACATGACTTCCTTTTACACTTTTAGAAATATACATAATGTTAAAAAACATTGACATTGAACCCGAAACAGTTGGCTAAAAACTTTTTAAAAAATGAATTATCTCCGTGTTCTGAGCTTTTCTGAAAGTTAGTTAAAAACCGATTGCAAGATTTGTACTGGTAACGCTGACGAATGCAGCAGAGACCCGAAAAAATTGGCTAAAAGTATTTAAAAAATGCATTTTCACCGTGTTCTGAACTATTCTGATAGTTTCAAATGTCTAGCTAATCAGGAAGTTAGTAAAATAAATTTTCTGTTGAACAATACAAACGCTGCCAAAGGCAGCAGGAACTTGAAACAGTTGGCTAAAAGAATTTAAAAAAATGCATTTTCATCGTGTTCTGAACTATTCTGAAAGTTTCAAATGTCTAGCTAGTCGGGTAGTTAGTTAAATAATTTTTCTGTTGAACCATACAAACGCTGCCGAAGGAATAAGCTTATTAAAATAAGCTTATTAAGAAATAGGCTTATTTCGATAAATGTCTGTCGAGCTATCTAAATGATAGACCAGATGTTTCTGCCTAAAGGTTGTCTGAGTGAGTAATGCTGACCGGTTGTCAGCCTGGATAGCTCAATTGGTAGAGCCTTGACCTTGTAAGTCAATGATCCGGGGTTCGACTCCCGGTCCAGGCATTATTTTCACTCAGTCGGAAAAATAAAATTTTATTAAATATCATTTTCTTCCAATCAGTTGATTGTGATTTTAATAAAAATTGTATTTCTTTCTCCCATTGTTTAATGGTGTTTTCCTTTACCTGCGGCTTATTTCTGTCGAGCTATCTAAATGATAGACGAGATGTTTCTGCTTAATGGTTGTCTGAGTGAGTAATGCTGACCGGTTGTCAACCTGGATAGCTCAATTGGTAGAGCCTTGACCTTGTAAGTCAATGATCCGGGGTTCGACTCCCGGTCCAAGCATTATTTTCACTCATTCGGAAAAATAAAATTTCATTAAATATAACCAATAGTTATTTTATAATGTTATTCGTATCATCATTTTTTCCTATACATTTTTCGAGTAAATAATGGTTTATTATGATAAAAGTGTAGATAGAATCATTTCTTGTATGATAGAGACTTGTATGTAAATAAACGATACCTTATTTTATCACGCATGCTGTATTATGCACATAATCTGTAATTATTTAATTTTTTCCTCTTTAATATTACAGTTTCTATTGTATTCTAAAAACATGCGACGTAAAAAAAAAAAAAAAAAAAAAAAAAAGGAAAATTGTAGTATTTTCCTTTTTATTATCATCATTAGTATTATTATTAACATTATCGAAAGCTCGGGAAGCTGTGTTATCATTTACCGATTATAAAGTTATTGAGAATTATTTGCAGGATCAGCAGACGATTAAAAATTATCAGCGTATCATCTCTATATACTGTAATTTTTTTGTTTACTTTATGGAATTTGAAGAATTGACGCAGATTACGACAGAAATTCGAATAAAATCTAGAAAAATCTGAAAAGTGTCCTTCAAATGAAGGTAAATTATTTTAAAAATAATCTCAAATAGTGTAGTGAGATTTTAAATAAAGAAGAATTAGAAGTGCATCTGAACTCTGGAGTTCTCACTTGTTGATTTGATAAAGTTTTTGATTAAATCACGTAAGAGTGTGCAGTAGATGCTAAAAATAATATCAATGTAATCTTTATACGTTTGAACCTGTTGTTTATTTTATGAAATTTGAAGAATCAAATAAGTTATGATAGAAATTTAAAATGAAACCCTAAAAGATCTAAGAAGTTTAATTTTAGGTAAGAAGTTTTAAAATTTTTATTTTCTCTTACGCATAAAATAGAGAAAGCATTGTTTTACGAAAGTGAGTTTTTGTTACATTTGCACGTTTTGAGGTCCCCTGAATGCGAAAATCATTTTTTTAACGGATGGTCTGTGTGTGTGTGTCTGTCTGTTATCAGCATATCGCAAGAAAAAGTAGCACCAGAAAGTCCAAACTTGGTATTCTAAATGTGTATTATATAAGGACGCTACACTAAGATTTTCGTTGAGACGGTTCGTGTACAGGGTAACTCAAGAGTATTCAAATACATTACATCTATGGAGGAAATTGCAGGTAAGTAGAGTTCAACATCTATAGACTGCTGTAAACTAAATGAAGCGACTGTATATTTTTGTAATAGAAATAGTCAACCGGGAAAAAGAAATTGTGTATGTAGGAGCCTCGCCTCCCCCCTGGAGGGGGGGGAGTCCCCCTCGTGGGGAGTAAATTTCCATGATGGGTATCTTTCAAGTAAGCTCGCCAATACCTTTAAAGCGAATGGTTGAACCATCGATATGCGATAATTTAAAATAAAGTTATCGATTTTTTTTAATGTAATGTTAAGAAGAAATTCAACTTTTTTTTATATTTAGTGTTATACTGCTTCTCTAATATGGAAATCGTCTGCATTATCATGGAAGATAACTTTTTAATAATAATTTTAATTATTTTTACTGAGTGAATTTCTATAGGAAAATATAGAAGAAAATCATGTGGTGACCACAACACACTAGTTATTTGTTGTTAGTGGATGTGCTTTACTAATAATATTTTACCATTTCCAGGAAACCTGTTCGGGAATTGAAATAAATTCCTCATAGAGATATGGTGAATAATGTTTGTTTTAAGCTAAATATTCATCGCTTGTTTTTTGTATGTTTACACCTTTTGAGGCTTCCTGATTACCGTAGTCAAGTTTTTTAACGTTTGATCTTTGTCTGTGTCTCTTAGAGTGACTTAAAAAAGAATAATTTTAGAAGATCCAAATGTTGTATTTTGAAGTTAATATAAATTTCTTGCTGGAAAAGTTTGATGAAGATTGATAAGTTTCGAGGAATGTTGCGTGGAAAAATTGTCTGTATAATTTTAAGTAAACTTTTAATTTTAATAACAGAATTAAATTCTATATAAATGTAGGTGTATTAACGAAACGGGGACCGCCCCCTCCCACTATCATATAAAACACTTCCGAAGCCTAATTTGAATTGTTTAACATAGGTTTACATGACAGTACTCGTTATCTTACCTCTTAATCTCCAACCTGTATTTATAGTATTAAATTTCAGGGTAAGAGAAAGCCGTGTGAGTGACATACCAGATTATTTCAATTTCTATTATTTTTCCTTTTGCTTTTTCTGCGGAACAGCTTCAGTATGAGATTCCCAAGCAAAATTTGAAATTTGGCATCAAAGTACCTAGAACATTTCTCACCATCTTCTTTATATCCGACTCTGCTACAGGCATTATAATTACCATTTTATATTTTTGCCATTGCCAAAATGGCAAAAATAAAATAGAATAAAAAGTTCCCGAGAGGGTAATATACTAAAACTGTATCTTTTCTCCAATATTCAGCTGCATCGACAATCTATTAGAGTTTTCTGCAATGAAATTTTTTCAAATGATAAATATATGGTGATATTTGAATTCCGTATCGGTTTCAGGAAGTATATATATGTAAAGAGAGAGAAATGTAAAGTATTCTTATAAAAATTAGCATACGAATTTAAAAAAAAAAAAAAAAATACACACATATATATATATCTTTGATAACTACGAAATATTAAGGTAGGTAACGGAAATTATTCTTAGAAATTTTACTTGTTTATTTATTTATTTTTAAACAAAAAAAAATGTTCAATTACACACTGCATACTAATTTTTCTTTTAATTTTCGCCGAAGCAATAAAACTTAAGGATGGGAAAGAAGGAAGCGATAACAAATATAAATTACCTAAACACAGAAAATCTGATTAGCTGAGTATTATACTATAAATTTTATCCCCTTCCGTTACAAGATGGGAATTTAAATAACCATCTAGGAAGAAAATAATGCGAAGTAACATTTTTTTTTTTTTCTACTTTGTTTTTTCGGAAACTTTCGAATCTTCTATCTTTAAATAGCCTTCAACCTTGAAAAGGACTTCTCTCTTAATAAATAATTTCTCGTGCAATTTCACATAACCTAAACATTCAAGTTTGGACATTCGACGAGTTTGGCCGCAACGATGTTACAATACGGAAATAGCGTAAGTTATTACGATATAGTTTATATTATTTTTATCTGGAGTTTTTGATAAATTAATGTTCATGTGCTGGACAATTGATGTTATATATATATTAATATTTTAATTCTGTCTTCTGCCATCTCTCTCTCTATATATATTTATATATATATACATGTATATATAAAGTTGAAATTTGTCATTGTATCTGTTCGTTGTACAAACCTACACTTTCAACCGATCGCTGCGAAAGTTGGTACGGATATTAATCAGGCCAAATTTCAGGTAAGGCCGTATTTTTCATATCAATCTGATAACAAGTTAAAAATGTACTAAAACAGAAACTCAAATTATTATTTTAAAAAGTATTAAAAAAAAATTTATGCCAAAAATAAATAAATAAATAAATTACACATACATCATTTTTCAGGATATAAAAAAATATACGTATATTTATTTACTCGTTAAAAAAAAAAAAAAAAAAAAAAAAAAAGAAAGAAAGAAAGAAAATAAAAATCTGGTGTGTCACTCAAACGACATTTTCTTACCCTGAATTTCAATACCACATAGATAAATTACATACCCAGTCTAATGATCAATAATATTTTTAAAATAATCTGAAATAGATATCAGAACAGTTTTATTTAACATGTAATTCTGGGTGAGGGGGGGCTACCGTCCTTTTCAGTTCCACGTTCAGTTATAGTGCCTACAATTATTAAAAAAAAAGAAAAAAGAAAAAAGAAAAAAAAAAGAAAAAAAAGAAAGAAAAAAGAAAAAGAAAATCAAGTCTGTTATTAATTTGACTTCAGACTTACCAGTCTTGATCAATTCTTCATGTGGCAACCTAATATGAACCTCAAAATACTAAAATTTTTGCATTTAGTTCTTTTTAAGTTATTATGATTACAGATATGTTGTATATACAGATCAACCGCTAAAAATTGGGTAATGCATTTGAAACCTCTTGGCATAATGTCATAATGTAGTAATTGACGTAATTTATTTGAATTTTCTTGGATGTCACTGTGCATGAACCATTTGCTTGATCTCGACCAAATGTTTAGTGCAGCATCCCAATATGATACACATTTAGTATTCCGAGTTTGTACTTTCTGTTACTATTTGTTCTTGAGATATGCTGATAACAGACAGACACACACACACATACACAGACACACACAGAGACCAACCGTAAAAAACATGTTTTTACTTTATCTTACCCATAAGGTAGAGAAAGTCTTGTTTGGGGAGGGGGTCAAATTTTCGATAGTAAGTTTTTGTTATATTTTCACGTTTTGAGTTCCCCATGTTTTTAGCGGTTGGTCTGTGTATATCTGTCTGTTATCAGCATATCTCAAGAAAATTAGTAGCAGAAATTCCAAACTTGGTATTCTAAAAGTGTATCACATGGGGATTTTAAACCAAGCTTTTCATTTAGATAAAGAAAATGGTTCGTGTACAGGGACACCCAAGATAATTCAAATATATTTCGTCTATGGGGGAAATTCCAGGTAAGTTAGAGTTTAACATCTATAGTCTGCTCTAAACCAAATGAAATTAATATATATCTTTTTTACATGCGTAAAAACATGTCTCATGTAGAATATGGTAGGGAAATCATTCACTGCTCATTTACAGGGCTACACAAAAGAACTAGATTATAGTGCGGCAATAGTTGAAAATTGATAGAAGTGTATTTCAGGTTGGGCCGTGTATTATTACTAATAGGATTATATTTAAGTGCACCATATGGTCCGCACATAATCTTCAAAAGATATACAGGGCTGCAAATTTTTAAACGATAAAAATCTTTTTTTATCGGTGGTGGAAGTGCTTCACTATGACATTTTACCATGTCTAGGAAAGCTGCTCAGAAATTGAAATGAATTCTCTTCATAATCATACGGTAAATAATGTATGTTTTTAAGCTAAATATTCGTCGATCGTTTTTTGTATATTTACACTATTTGGGGCATCTATAATCTGTTTTCTATAATCTGAAAATTTTATAAGCGTAACTTCATCCCGAACTACGCCGAGTAGACCTGCAAGTTTACAATTAAGTAATAATAAAAACTGGTATGTTTTGCCCACCACATAACTTTCTTCTGTATCTTCCTATACAAATTCACTCAGTAAAAATTGTTTATTAAAATTATTATTTAAAAAAAATTTCTTCCATTATAATGCAGACGATTTCCATACTTGAGAAGTAGTATAACACTAAATATCCAAAAAAATCAATTCTATTGTCAATACTACATTACGTTGGTTCACATTCGTTTTAAAGGTATCGGCGAGCTCTTTTGAAAGGTACCCACCATGAAAACTTACTCAATTCGAGTGGTCTTCCCCGCCAGGAGGTGGAGTCGAGGGTCCTACACATACAAAAATTTTTTCCCAGTTGACTATCTCTATTATAAATAATTCTTGTAAATTTCATAATGATTATTAAAAAAATTATTCTCTTTATGCACATTTATACAAAATTTTGTCCTATACCACCAAGTTAAAAATTTAGAAAAAGCGGGATGGCAACGCAACCTGTAAGACAATTTTTACCAAAAGTTGATGGGCACTAATTTATGTCAAGATGCAACTACATACCAATTTGTATCAAATTATGTGCAGTAGTTCCTGAGATACAGTTGCCACAAAATTTTGTCATACACAGACAGACAGACAGACATTTTCTAAAAATGGTCAAATCGTGTTCTACAGCTCTCAAAACGTGTAAATCCATCAAAAACCCGAGGTCGAAAATTTTTACGAATCCAATACTTTCTTCTATTGAAAATAGAAGAAAGTAATAAATATAGTAATAAATGTGCCTCAACCTTGAAAACAACTGCTTCCGTCTATTTAAGGGTCTAATGAACCTGAATGTACAAAATTTGACCGTAAATCGACAACGTCAACCCAACCCTTCTATATTTTGCTAAACGTAGAAAACCTAAACATTTCAGTTGGGACTTTATTGATCATATTACTATAAGTGACTTAAGTTACTACAAAAGTTTATATATGCATATATATATATATATATATATATATATATATATATATATATTAGATAAATTAATAATTTATTTATAATTGTGTATGTATTAGTTTTCCTTTACCTTCCCTCAATAATCAGGACCTGAGAAAAGTTCTTGAAGCACAAGCTTAATCGGTGAAATTTAAAAAGGACCCAAAAAGGACTAAAAAATAGATTCTCGTTTTAGTTTTTTATATTGTGGTCTAATTTTTCTCTCTGAGAGAACTTTTTTTTTTCTCTCTTTTTGTATCAAAAGGAAATATAAACTTATTTGGGGAAAGTCATACATTAAAAAATTCTTGGTAGACTGTAGTAGATAATTAAATAATAAGTAATTAAATACATAAGTAAACTTCAGAAAAGTGACTGAGCCAATAATTTTTTTGTTTCAAAATACTCAATAATTCTAAATAATTTTGTTATCTCTATAATTTAAGGTTTTTTTTTTTTTTTTTTTTTTTTTTCAAACAAAATGCAATTAATAGAACATTTTTTTTTTTTTTTTTTTTTTTTTTTTTAATTAATTTGTATGTTGTGGTCACCACAAGACTTTCTTCTGTATAATTTTACACAATTTCAGGCAATACAAATTATTTATTAATTTATTTTTTATGAAATATTTTTTGCATAATGAATGCAGACGATTATTATCTCACAGAATTATACCCCTAAATTCCGAAAGAAAGTCAGTTTTATTTCAAGATGTCAAGAGTTTTCTTTTTTTCTTTTTTCTCGTTAAAATTGAAAAAATCGATAACGTTGTTTTAATTATCACAGATATATAGTTCAACCATAGTTCAAGGTATTGACGAGTTCTTTCTAAAGATGCTGATATTGAAAATTTACATCCCCTGGGGGAGTACTCGCCCCCCCAAACAACACAAACTTCTTTCCCATTCTTTTTGCACTGAAGACGGTTTCTAACAAACTGATCGCTGCGGTTTCCTAATATAAAAACATTATAGAACATTTGTATTCCTTTTTCCAGATGTTCACTCTGGCAATATACTTTTTTAACACTTTTAGTCAACTTTTTCAGGTCCCTACTGCTTTCGGCAGTGTTTATATGGTTCGACAGAAAAATTATTTAACTAACTTCCCGACTAGCTAGGTGTTTAAAACTTTCAGAAAAAAAAAAATAAACAAACAAATAAATATATATATAAATAAAAAACGGTTATATCTATATCAAAGATAATTATAGCTGCAGGATAACGCTACAAAAGTTGGTATACTTATGAATCAGAAAAAAATCCATCTAACACCGTAATTTTTAGTTCAGTTGGATAATTACTTCAAACGTTAATAAATAAAAACCGCATTTTAATTTTAAAATTTTTAAAAAGAAGAAACAATGTTGATTTTTTTTTTCTGTTTATACTAGGGGGCTTTGCCCCTTGCTCGCTCTGCTCACTACACTTCGCCTCGTCCGACTTGCTTCCCTTATTAATTTCCTGCAGGGAACTGCCCGCCTATTCGTTACTTTTCCTTTCACTGAGTAGGAATATTAATAGAGTATAACACAAGACAAAAGCAGAAAAATATTATAAAAATCTCCATATTCAATGTCAAATTGAAATTCATAATATTTAATACCACATTCAATATAAAATAATAATAATAATAATGAAATATTATACTAAATATCAGTAATTTTTTTTAGAATAGAAAGAAATCCTTAATATCTAGACTAGACCATTTTACGTTACAGATTTAATATATGACCCCTTTGGCGTTTTTTAAATTTTTGACACTATTTCGTGATGAACTTTTTGGTATAATTGCTTGCATATAAAGAGATAGATAATTTGCATACGTTATTCCGTTACTGCTCTTGAAGAAATACTATTTTAATGTCTGCTTTCATTCTTGGATTTTGTAAAATCCTTTTTTTTTTTTTTTTATTATTATTAAATCTTCCATTTCTTCATGTGATGTAAAACGAAGAAGGGAAAAAAAAAGGGCTTTATTAAAATAGCGGTATTAAGAGATGCGCAAATGCCAGCAACTATAAATATAGAGATTAGTACTTAATTTTCACCAACAATTATATATTTTGAAAACAATTGAATATAAATAACTTTCTTTTAATAATTTCTATTGTTTTTGTAATCTCCATTGTTTGAAGTAGCCATCTGTTTATATCCATTTCACTATCAATCAGATGTTAAGCGGTTTTTAATCTTCCCGAAACATGCGGATTCAATTAAAGTATTATCTGCGATTGCTAAATATTGTTTCAAAATCTTAATTATCTATTAATTCAAAATTCCAAATGCAGCAGAAAATAATGCATTGTATAACTTGCTTACAAAAAAAATAGAGAGAGAGAGAGAGATAATAACTAGCAATTGACAGCAAAACTTTTTTCTATTGTATTAAAATCGGTGAAATTATTTTTCCCACGTTAAAAAAAAACTGCAAAAATGGTACTGTCCAGAGATGTGAAATAAACTTATTTTATATAAAACACAACAGATGATTATTTATTTATTTATTAGGACTGAGGACTATTAGTCTCAATTTGGGGGTTTTGTGGTGTCATTTTTCGATAGTTGGACATTTATCGAAATCTAAAATTTATCGAACATATAATTGAATAATTTTAAAGCGATGTTATAATTTGAAAAAAAAAAAAAAAAAAAAGTACTAGATTCATTGTTGTAGTTCAATCCGTAAAACAACTCCTCTAGAGTATTTTGTTAAAGTTTCATAACGTTTCAATTATAACTTTTAGAGTTATGATGTTTTCGGATAAAGCAAAATGCTAAAAATCTCATTTTGAGAAAAAGCAGAAAACAGATTAAAAAAGAAGACTTTACCTATTGAACAAAAAATAATTTTAATAAGTTCCTGACTTATTTTAAAGCTTTTTATTTTCTTTTTTAAATTCATTTTATGTTCAGTAACAAATTTTGATGCTTATATTGAGTAAAACATTTATGTAAACAAACATGACTTCCGGTTTCAAAAACTGGCGAGTGACTAATATTAAAATGCCTGTAACTCAAGTTCTAAGCAAGATAGAAACAAAATTCAAACTGATTTAGAAAGTTAAAATGTCTGGCTTTAATACTAATCCAAAAATAGAAAATCTGAATTTTGACCGAAAATTGCGTTTTAAAGGTAGGCAGGCACCTTGTAATGTATGCTTTCTTTCTTGGATTTTGAAAAATCCTTTCTTTTACTTCTTCTTCTTCTTCTTTTTTTTTTTTTTTTTTTTTTTTTTTTTATTATTATTAAATCTTCCATTTCTTCATGTGATGTAAAACGAAGAAGGGAAAAAAAAAGGGCTTTATTAAAATAGCGGTATTAAGAGATGCGCAAATGCCAGCAACTATAAATATAGAGATTAGTACTTAATTTTCACCAACAATTATATATTTTGAAAACAATTGAATATAAATAACTTTCTTTTAATAATTTCTATTGTTTTTGTAATCTCCATTGTTTGAAGTAGCCATCTGTTTATATCCATTTCACTATCAATCAGATGTTAAGCGGTTTTTAATCTTCCCGAAACATGCGGATTCAATTAAAGTATTATCTGCGATTGCTAAATATTGTTTCAAAATCTTAATTATCTATTAATTCAAAATTCCAAATGCAGCAGAAAATAATGCATTGTATAACTTGCTTACAAAAAAAATAGAGAGAGAGAGAGAGATAATAACTAGCAATTGACAGCAAAAACTGCCGATCTATACAAGATTATAACTGATAGAGGACAACTTTTTTCTATTGTTTTAAAATCGGTGAAATTGTTTTTCGCACGTTAAAAAACTGCAAATTGCTACTGTCTAGAGATGTGAAATAAACTTATATAATATAAAATTCAACAAACTGTTATTTTTTTATTTATTAGCAGACCCGGCCACACATTCTGTGGCTAAGTTATACGTTGAATTATATTGTAGTAAACTATTCAATACAGTCAAATTATTATTTACGAATAAAGACGAAAACGTTGTAGCCGATGTAAAAACCCACGGGATTGAGATTTGAACCTTAGGCAAAAGTTTGGAAGCGCGATTGATTAAAATTTTCATACAGTTGATATTAAGCACAAATAAACATAAAATTTTAAATTTTATGTTTTATTCATCTCATATATTCAAATATAGTTTGTAATAAATATGATTTACAAAGGTCTTAGTTGATAACACATAGCAATTAATTTTATAAATGAGGTAGGTAGCGTAGATTATTCATTATTTTTAATAATTATATTCATCATTTTGAATTATAAAAATTTTCAGTTTTAATTTAATTCAGTGCTAATCGGTGCACAATATTCTTGGTTAATCTGTCTCTGGCTAACACAAATAGATTCGATGGTTTTCCCACACGTGAGCATACAACACATAACTGTCCCTGGGAAAAACATGAATTTTCCAAGTCTAATCCGCAAATGGACATCGTTTGGCCTTGAGACAAATTTATTGTAATAAGCTATTTTGGATTAAAATGCTAAAATGACTAATATGCAATTTAATTTTTATTAAAATTCTATTAAAATAAAAGTATAAAAGAAGGAGACGATTTTAAAATCAATTTTTATGGAGGAGTGAAATATAATGCTATTATAGATAATGTCTCTAATGTTATTATGAATAATTTTACTGTAAAATGATCTCGTCATTTTAAATATTTTAAATATGGCAACAGCTGTAGCTATAAAAAGGAAAACAATATGGCTAAGCGAGAAAAAAAAGTAAATTTGATAAATATTTTAAAATTTAATATAGAGTATCTTATGAAATATTGGGCACTTAACCCCTTGGGTACATTTGACGTCTGAGACACGTCATTCACTTTTTTTGTTTTTTATTTTTGTTGTGCAATTCTAATTACTTGAAGACATCTTAATACTACATATGTCATCAATATTTTAGAAATAAATAAATTCTTACGTAAAATGTACTGCTTTTACATACTACTCCAAGCAACCAAAAATTATATCCATTCCACATGCAAATATTTTCTCAAATAAATCCGTACCCAAGGGGTTAAAGTAAATAAAGATATAATTTTAAATAGAAAAAGATTTTGGAAAAGATTAATGTATTTTATTGAAGTGATGAGAAGGTTTTGAGTATGTGAAAATTTTAATAGTAAATTCAAGTTAATCAAAATGGGAAACATTGAGGATTAAGATAAGAAAATAGCAAGATTTTAAGATCATTTTTTAGCAAGAAATATGAGTCAAATTTTGAAGTTAAATACATGTGTAAATCACAAATAAACTTTCGAACATCATTCATTTTAATAGTAGTTCAATGCTGATTAATGGACTGACATTAATTTTAAATTTAGCTTTTAATTAATAAGAAAAAATTGTATCAAAAAGGTAATTAATGTAAAATTTACTAACGAAACGATACAGATAAAAATTGAAATTAAATGAAATAATTATAAGATATAAAAAGAACATTTTATATACCATATTTTTTAAATTTTCTGTTGAATCATGTATATTATTTTGTTATTATGTTATCAATTGTATAAATTTTTTTAATGATAATGACGTAATTTTTGTAAGATGCATAATTTAATTTTTTACAATTTTTTATTGTTCATGTTTTAGTAAATGCATTTATTTTACTGTCAAAAAAAAATAATAATAATAACTCGTAAATTTTTTTGGCAACAATTAAATTATAAAATTAATAAAAATAATAACATTTCAGCATAAACATTCCACAAGAACAAGCTATTATTTACTGCTAGATCAATTAATGTAACAGTTACACTACAACATACAAAAATCGATTCTTACAGGTAAAAATAAATAAACACATAAAGTGTTCATTTAAAAATTATCAAATTTACAAATACAAATTATTATACTGTTTACAAATGGAGAATATCACCTTTATTTTATTTTATATTAAATATTAACACTTTTGTTCTTAAGAACAATATTTAATTGAATTCAATTTTACGTTATTCAAACATCACGTGATTGAGCAGACGACGCTGGGAAGAGCCCATTGTTTGAAAATTCATTTAACCTTTTAACTGTTTTGCCCGAACAGCGTACAGGCATTACTTCAGTAGCAGTTTTTTTCAAACTGACACTGGCATTTTTTCAAAGTATTTCTTTGAATTAATTTTCGACAAAACATGTCTATTCAAAGGTTAAGTAACATGAATATTAACAAGCAGTAATATTGGTGTGAGTTAAAGAGAAAAAAAAAAAAAAAAAAAAAGAAAGAAAGAAAGAAAAGAAAAGAAAAGAAAAAGAAAGAAAGAAACAGTTAAGGGGTTAAATATTAAAGCCAATGAAATGGGCAAAACCTGTTAGGCAAGATATTGCAAGTGTTGGTGTGCAAGGCGAGCAGTTATATGTTGTTAAAATAAATAAATAAATAAAATAAAAGTCCCCTCTTTAGTAAATTAGGAAAAAAAAAAAAACACTTTCCTGTATTAAAGTTATATTTGTATCTTGTGAAAAGTTGTTGTGTATATTTACAGATGTATAAGAAATTTTCTTATTATACTAAAAAGCAATCCCTCATAAATTAGAAATACGAATTTACATACAAGATAGAATTATAGATAATCGAAAAGTTTAATTTAATTAATGCACGTAATTTAATTAATGCACGTGTGTAAAGTAACTTCGGATTATCATTAAAACAAGTAATAAAAAAGAAATTTTTTTAAAGTCAATTCCTACTCACAAACACTATCGAAAAAGATTTTTTTTTTATAATTTTGAATTAGGAAATAAAAAGCGCGCGTGCAAAATGAAATAAAAATAATTATAAGTTTAAAAAAAAAAAAAAAAAAAAAAAACTTTTTATATACCATGTTTTAAATTTTCTGATAGATAATAAAGCTCTTATCAATGTGCATAATTTTTTTTTTTAATGATAATGACGTCAATTTTTGTGAGATGCATAATTTAACTTTTTACATTTTTTTAACTTTCACGTTGAGTTAAATGTATTTATTTTTATGTCGAAAGAAAATGAACTCGTAACTTTTTTTTGGAAACAATAAAATTATAGCTAATATTTTAATGGCTATTTTAACGCTATTAGGATGTTATTATTTTCATATTTTAATTAATTATAAGAAAACTAATAAAAAATTTGAAAATCGGACTTCGAAGTATTGTGTTGTCACCGTGTTCTGAGCAATCCTGAAAGTTTCAAATTTCTAGCTATACGGGAAAAGTTAGTTAAAAATCGATTGCAAGATTTGTGCAAGATATATATATAGGGAGAGTGTTAACTAATAGTATAAACAGAAAAAAAAAAAAAAAGTACTAATTTTCTTAGCCTAACTAAGTTTTAAATTTTATCAATATTATCGTAAAATTAAAAATATTTTATTTTCGAAAAATAAATAAATAAATAAAAATTAAAACTGAGGAATATTTATCTCAATCTGTAAAATTAATTTTTATTTTTTATTTTTGTTTTTAATTTATTTCTAATTTTTTTTTAACTCATTTTTCGACCGCAAAACTGGACCTTTTAAAAATGACTGAAATGAATTAAAATGAAGTATTGCCACCTAATTTTCATACTTTAGTTAATTTTTAAAAATCTAGTTGTCGTGTCGAAAACCTGATTGCACCTCTGGATTTAGAAAACTCTCCCCTTTCATTTAGTACCAAATTTGTAACAATAGGACTGATATTTCTAATTTATTCAGGTGTTACACAAAACTGGTCTACAAAAACTCCAGATTGAAACTAATAGTCCTCCATCCTAACAAAGTAAAATAAAAATTCAAGATAGAATTACAGAAAAGATAAATGAAAATTTTAATTTAATTAATGCACGTGTGTAAGATAAATTCGTATTATAGTAAAAAAATATGTACTAAAATTATGCATAATTCATAAATTTAAAACACTTTCCCATAGCAGTTCGGCAATGCATAGTCAGTGTGAAGGAAATAACTAAAATCTGTAACATGAAAATTTCGATTTTTTGTTTCTAATTTATTTATTTATTCATTTATTTGTTTTTCAGATTCATTCTAAGTTTTAGTTGTGACTGTGAGATGTTCCAAAGAGATCCAAAAACAGCCGAAATGGGCAAAGAGATACTCCCATTTGAAATGGGATATCTCCCAGATTTTTTCCAGAGAAAAGCAGAGGTGGAATTGAAGGATACACCGGAAAACAGACAAAAGGGTCTAAAAGTTTTAAGAGAATTTATAGAAAGTAAATACCTCCTTATCAATATGTTTTGAAGAAAAAAAGTAAATAAAATGAAACAAAATAACTATAAACATATGAATATAGTAAGATATTTTGCCTATGGAGCTGGTTGAAATATGAAATGTGTTATAAATAGTAGTAGAATATAGTAATATGTGACTTTTGTTTTCCCTACTAATAGTTCTGTGCATTGAATTTACTTTATATTTGGTTTATTTTTAGTAATGCCCTCTCGTTTTATAATACACTGTACACAATCGCCAAATCCTTGTGCAGTAAACTTAAAGCATTAAAAAAAAAAAAAAAAAAAAAAAAAAACGGATGTAGCCACATGACTTTCTCATACACCCATTGAAAAATACATATTGATATGAAAACACTGACATATTTGTGTGAGGTAACTGGTTCGTAAATAAACAGGCACGTTACAACCTCGAAAGAAAAGAAAAAAAAAAAAAAACGAAAAATGAAAAACTACAAGTCGAACTACAGAAGTCATGTTAATAGGATTATATAAACCGACAAACAAGTGTACTAGTTTTTTTTCAGGAATGGCTTATTACAGAATCTCTCATTGGGAAATTCATAGCTTAGAGTTTAATGAAAACCATTCAAGTATAGATGACCTACTTTTGTTCTCATTGCAGAAAATTAGGGGTGAAAAACGATACATTTCTCCAAAACAATTAATTCAGTTAAAATTAAGAAAAGATTTAATAATTCTGGTTATCTTGAAACAATATTTGCCGCCAAATTTGATCTCTAATCTCGCCAAGTCGCCGCGTTTGAAGACAACGCTAATTTTTATCTTGGCAATAAACATTTTTAGTTTGGCAATTTTGTGTCGAATTTGGCGACTTGGCGACCGAATTTGGCTGAAAAAATGTAGTTTAGGGATGCCAAAGTTTATAAGCTCTAGCTTCAATAAGAACAGTATTCTGTAATTTTCCGGAAAGATCCTGAAAAGGTATTTTGTCATTTTCCTTTTCGTTGATTAAAGAGGAATCTAGAAACTGATTCGGGACGTCACGGCCCGGAAAAAATTTCCTCCAGGCCCGGCCCGGCCTGAGTACACACAAAAATATTGAGCCCGCGCCTACAAAAAAATGTTAAGCACGAGCCCGGCCCGGCCTGAGAGCAAATTGAAAAATTCGGCCCAAACCCGGCCCGAGGGCCTGGCCGGGCTCGGGCTCGAGCCGAAAGCCCAGCCCGTGCAGACCTCTACCTCTCACTTCCAATGATTTTATGGGAAGGTGAAGAATATAGATGTCTCTATCATTTATTAATGTTGAAAGTGCTACGGAGACGATTTTCGCCCCTTAAACATTTCGGCCGAAATGCAACACTTGTCTCTGCGTTCTAGGGCGTTTTTACCATTCTTATTAACTGCCAAAAATCTAGACCTTTCCGGCAACTCTGTTTTGTTTAGATGCAAATGTGAGGTATCACAACTCAATAAATTAATATTTTCAGTGTGAAATTATACGATTTTCTATTGCAACATTACGATATATCGCAAATGTAAATATTGAATTATTTTAAAACGATTGCAAATGTGATAATTAACATTATTTTTTATAGGTGACAAAAATTTGTGTGGCATGACATTTGATGAAGATTTTTTGCTACAATACCTGAGGTGCAGGAAATTCAATGCTAAAAAAGCTTTCACACAGTTGAAATCTTTTGTAAATTTACGGAAACATTACAAGACTATATTTAAAGATTTCCATTTTGAAAACATCGCCATAACAACAAAAAACAAGATCGTCACTTTCCTCCCATATAGATGTCAAGATGGCTGCGCTATTATTCTTGTAAAATTAGGTATGTGGAATTTCTACCATTTTAATTTTTTTATTTCGCTGTACTGTATATAGTTCATTTTCCGCACTTCAATTGCACAAAATCTGCTTTTATTCGAATTTTAGATATTTTCCTTTTTAAATCATTGAAAGAAATGTGTATGTTTAATACTTACACTGTAAAAAATAGGTTCTTAAAACTTAGTACATATTGTCTCAAAATAGCCCTGAAACAATATATACTTAAATTTGAAAACCCGTGTACTCATTTTTGAGTATATTGACATGCTCAAAAATGGGATTGACCAATAAGAATCCCAATATCCCCATGTTTGACATGTCAATGTACTCAAAAATGAGTACATGGGTTTTCAAATTTAAGTATATATTGTTTCGGGGTTATTTTGAGACAATATATACTTATTTTTAAGAACCTGTATTTTACAGTGTAAGTATAACATGATTATGAGTACGTATGAACAAGAACTGTGTGTATTATTCACAATCGAATTAATTCGTATTGTGTTTCTTCCTTTGGTGTTGGTGTTTTGGGAATAAGACCGATTGACTGCACTAGTGTTCTAGGCCTGTCTCTTCCTATGGAATATCTGAATATTGACACAAGACACATTTTTGGCTATTTTGTTTTAGAGACTGTCACGAAATACCGTTTATGGAAATAGTTGCCATGGGTCACAAACGTAAATAAGACGAAAATAAGCTTTTCAAAATGACGTCTCTTTTGAGATGCACAGAAATAAATTAAAGCATTTTTAAGATTAATAAAACAAACATTTAAACTTAAGCTGTTTCTCTAAAAGAAAATTGCATGAAATACTGTACTGCAACAATCACAGAATATACCTTCTGTTCAAAAAATAGGCCTATCATCATGCGTTATAACCATTCAAAGTTCCTCTTTCAGCAAACACTTATATTGTTCAAGAATCATTTTCGCTGAATCTTCAATGCTAGAAGTCATACTTGAACAAAATCAATAATAAACATTGGAAAAATCAAGGTAAAATAATAATAAAAGGTAAAATTTTATGTAATCCGTTTTATAACGTATACTGTTAATGGCGATCAGGCTGTTAAAAATAATAAATGGCAATCGGGTTGCCATAACATGTTACCAAAGACTCTAAAACGCTCAAAATGCGGGAAAAAAATTTTTGAATCAATATCCTAGTTGTATTCTTCCTTTTCTTTTCAATTCCACTTAATAGTCCTGTAAATAGAGTGAAAAAAATGGCCAATGTCGGAACAAATTTGGATAAAGCTAAATTTTCCCCAATTGAAAGATCATGGTGAAAGGTACATTTTCTCAAAAGTCCCCACTTCCCCCCCCCCCCAGCCTTATAAACGTCAAAAAATGATGGCTATCAGAAAATTGCTTATAAATCAAAATGTAATTGGCTTAGTAATTTGATTTTTCCTTTATATTATTGCTGAATGTATTTTCTATAACTTTCATAATTGCAACTTTGCTTTAAAATTAATATTTATGCCAGTAGTAAAAGTGCAAAATTCTCAAAAATCTCATTTTTTTTTTTTTTTTTTTTTCACTATGTAGCTCTTGAAATTTCATTCTTCCCGTTAAAAATATGAACTAGTGTTTTACATTAAATATTTGCTTATTTTATACACTTTAAAATAACGTATAACTTATTAGGGTTATGTGAAAGGGAAAAGGCTGTAGAAGTATTTACATTGCGAGAAGCGGAAAAATCACGCAGTTCCTTTCCGCCATTTTAGTCCAGTAAGCAAACGATTATTTGTGAATCAAATTCATGAAAATTAAGTTTAGTATCTTTGCAGTTGATAAGTATACTTTGCAGTATTGTAGAGTGATATATTCTTCGAAATTTCCTCATAATCAACCTTTGAATTCAGAACGTAATGATATTTTAAATTTAGATAATACCGTAAATTTAATTACTTTAAAATCATCTAAAATTTCTAGAAAGTCCCTTTTTTCATACTTTTCTTTTAACTATTTCTATGAAATATATTATACAAGATTTTTCTGCTTCAGTATTCTTTTCTCATTATAATTTTAAGTTAAAATTATTTTATTAATATTTAATAATATAATTTATATTATAATTTAATTCAATATAATTTATATATATATATATATAATTAATATTTTGAGAGTTAAACTCTCAAAAAATAGAAATATGAACATTTTAACTGTTTTCATGCTGGGGAATAAAAGTCTTGCCACCTTATTGATTGAACAATACATTGAAACTCCATCGACAAACAGTCTGTAATTTGTAACAAATAACAATTAATTCTGTAATAAGTAAAGTTTTTTGTATTAAAATTTGTAGCTTATTTGTATTTTTATGTATGTCCCCTCAGAGTGGAAATTTTTCAAATTTTATTTTTCAATTTTATTTTATTTTATATATATATTTCAGAAACTTTGAGCGCATCGTTTTAAATGTCTATGCACAAATTTTCTGACTCAATCCTCATTTTAGTTACAGCTTCAGAGTGCTCTGAATAGGCCAAGTTTAATTATGGTCATTCATTCATACCAATACTTACATACATTCATCAACTTAAAAACAGCAAACATGAATTCAGGAAACCTCAAAACTCACAACAACCCTAAAATATTGTAGCGACGCCATTCAAGGGTAGATAATCCTACCTTACCGACGAGCAAGGGTTAACCCTTTGTCCAGAGGTACGTCTCTGGATTACTACCAAAACGACCTCGGTTCGAATACAACCTATCGCAACACGCAACATTTTCCTTCACCCTCAACGCCATTCAAGGGTAGATAATCCTAACTTACCGATGAACAATGGGTTAACCTTTCGTCCAGAGGTACGGCGTTGGATTACTGCCCAAACGTCACTGGTTCGAATAGAACATACCGCAACACGTAACGCATTTTCCTTCAATATCATAGTGGACATTTATCAGGACAACAATTCTTCCCTTAAGTCCTATATTAGGTTCAGAATCTAATCATATATTTTCTTCCATCATCTGTAATTTGAGAAGTTTGAGAAATAGCTCTTTTATTTAACCCTGAACAATATTTTTGTTAAAAGCCTATTATGCGCTTTGTTTAAGCGTTTATTTGTGACGAAAATTGGTGATAAAATTAAACTTAAGAAAATTTAATGTAATTTTTATATTATTTTTCTCTTTAATAAACATTCAAAAATTTCAACATAAAACTTCTATAATTAAAGAAATTTAGTTCATGTTTGCATTATATATATATCTTTATTACACTCTCAATATGCTTAATGTCTCTAAATTTGAAATTCCTCTCAATGGATGATTAAAATTGTGATGGTATGTCTCCGGATCACCCTTAACTCATTAATACACGGTGTCCTTTTTTGAATACAGTTAATAAAATGACACGTACAGTCGGTAACAAAAGTGTCCGAACACTAGCAAAAATTCCTATATAAAATAAGTAGAATTAATACTGTTTTCTTAAATAAATCGTTGTCGAATCATGTTCTTAGTCAGCATAAGAACATGATTCGACAAGGATTTATTTAACAAAATCAGTATTAACTCTACTTTTTTTACATAGGAATTTTTGCTAGTGTTCGGACACTTTTGTTACCGACTGTATACTTTTTGTGGTTTCTTGGAATGGTTTCTGTTTTTTAGTGACAATTTATAGCATCACTCTTAATGATCCTTGAAAGTTTTATTGCCTACTATTAGTTATTATTTCATAATTTGGATAGTTATTTTATGATTTTTCAATCGTCGCACATATATTTGCTTTTAGCGCTGGTATGCATACTTAAATAAAGTTGAATAATAATATATATTATAATACTTTATTTTCCAGGTCCTCGTCAGCATATAACAGTAAATCAATCTGTTATCTTAAAGTTTTTCTATCTGGAAATATTTTCGCTAGAACAGTAAACATCCTCAAGTGAGGATTGGCTTTAAATTTAAAACTTAAAACTATTAGAAGAGTTTTTTAAATTTAATATGTCTCACTCTCACTTTTTCCATATTAGTTTAGAATTGAAATATTCATCAAAATGTATTTTGAAAAATTAATTAGGGCGTTAACGGATTAAGAGGAGTTCCAGACCATCGCCAATTACCTATAGTGTAGCACCAGTGCGACGTAAAATCTACTCAAAAAACTTAAATTTGAAATTCATTTTAAACGAGCGTCATCTTGAAGATTTCATTAAATGTTTGTATTCAACATCACTAAAGGGCCCTCCGTGGCCGAGTGGTTATGTCACCATACCGCTAATCGCCTTCGAGCGTAGGAAAGCGGATTCGATTCCCGCGCTGGCCCTGGGTATTTTTTCCATTTCTTCGTATTGTAAATCTGCCATGTGCTATCTGTAATTATTTGACGAAGATTTACAAGCGGACTACGTCTCAAGCATACAAATCTGATGTATATGTTATCAATAAATAAACATCACTAAATTTAAAATAACCACCCTGTAGGTTAGCAAAAAACTTTTTTGGTCGACAAAGGCTGTTATTCACCAATAACCTCAACTCCCGGTTGAAGATGAAAATTTGAAAAGCGTATAAGGCAGGGTGAAAATTTTCAGCAAATTTTGCCGTGTTGTTTCTGCCATCTAGCGGTACAGTTATTTTCAGATTTTTTAGGTGAAAATAACCAGTCAAAGATTATATGAAATCCTCGACGCTAGATGGCAGAAACAGCGTGTCAAATTTTGCTGGAAAGCTGTACCCTGAGACGCTTTTCAAGTTTTTGCGTTGAACCGAAAGTTGAAGTTAATGGTGAATACGGCCATTAAGCACTAATGCATTTTAGAAGGAATGTTTATGCAAACTTCCAGCTAAATAGATGCAGAACTCTAGGTTTTACACTTGTCAAACTGAACAACAAGAAGAAGAAGAAAACAACCGGCAAAATTCGGATTTTCAAAGTTACATTACTCGGACCCCTTAAATCATATCGACTTGTAAATTGGCATGCTATGTCTTGAGAGTATGCTCAAGAGCTGTCTAAAATATAGTGATCATATTAGAGTACCTTCATAATACATTGGCATTAATAACTGCTACAATTACCTAATTACAGAGGCATAGTTTATGCTAAATAAATGAGGACGCAAACGGTAATAATTATGATAAATAATTCCATTCTACAATTTAGAAAAACTATTTCAAAATAAGGACAGTCCTCGAAATTCGAGGACATATGGTCACTATAGTCTAAAACATCATAGTACAGTCGGTAACAAAAGTCTCCGAACACTAGCAAAAATTCCTATATAAAAAAAGTACGCTTAATACAGTTTTGTTAAATAAATCCTTGTTGAATCCTGAGTTTAGACTGACTAAGAACAGGATTCGATAAGGATTTATTTAACAAAACTGTATTAAGTGCACTTTTTTTATATAGGAATTTTTGCTAGTGTTCGGAGACTTTTGTTACCGACTGTACTTGAAAGCCGTGGGGATGAGATGCAGTAAATAGTCGAAAACACCAAAAGAAGCTCTGACCACACAATAAACGTTAGTTGCATTTCGCCATTTTACTTTCCTGCTTTGCAAGTTTCATTTGTTTTTCTGGATGACTGTTTTAGTGTTGTGAGGCGGAACGCTTTTGCGTTCCTATATACAGTCGGTAACAAAAGTATCCGAACACTAGCAAAAATTCCTATGAAAAAAAAGTAGAGTTAATATTGTTTTGCTAAATAAATCCTTGTCGAATCATGTTCTTAGTCAGTCTAAGAACATTATTCGGCAAGGATTTATTTAACAAAGCAGTATTAACTGTACTTTTTTTATATAGGAATTTTTGCTAGTGTTCGGATACTTTTGTTACCGACTGTACACACATATATATATATAGTGACCATATGTCCTCGAATTTCGGAGACAGTCCATATTTTGAAATAGTTTTTCTAAATTTTTCCAAATTGTAGAATGGAATTATTTATCATAATTATTACCGTTTGCGTCCTCATTTATTTAGCATAAACTATACCTCTGTAATTTGGTAATTGTACAGTCGGTAACAAAAGCATCCGAACTCTAGCAAAATTTCCTATAGAAAAAAAGTACACTTCATACGGTTCTGTTAAATAAATCCTTATCGAATCCTGTTCTTAGTCAGTGTAAGAACAGGATTCGACAAGGATTTATATAACAAAACCGCAGGAAATGTACTTTTTTTACATAGCAGTTTTTGCTAGTGATCGGACACTTTTGTTACCGACTGTAGCAGTTATTAATGCTAATGTACTATGAAGGTACTCTAATATGGTCACTATATATATATATATATATATTAAATGATAATAATTATCAGTAATTCGAACAGCATCGGAAAGTATATTCGAGATTGATCTGAAGTATTTTTCAAAATTTTATCAGAATGGCATTTAAATGCTTCGTTTATCAGTGATGCAGCTTATGTTTCCGAAAGTTGCTTGTAAACACTACAATAAACTCTTGTTCAAGGTTGATTTCAATACACAAAAATCTCTTTTAATCGAAAGTTATCTCGTCTTACGAATATCTGTGACATATATCAACAAAACACTTTATTTTTGAAAGAAATTCAATTTTTGTCATTTTTTCTCAATTTTCAATTTTTATCTTCTACTTTATATTATGTTCATAGAATAAACTACTGAATTTATAAAATAAATTCCACTACTGGTTTTCGATATATGTATATGTTTGGAGATAGCCTGAATGCAATCTGGCCATTCTTTAGGTGTAGGTGTAGGGACTGAGGCCAAATGTATGAACTAGGGATCTGTCCTTGTGAGGAGTATCCGATTTGGGGGGAAGGGGGCTGGGTTATTCTTAAGGGTTACAACCCTATTTCCGCGTGTGTCGGAGAAAACCACGGAAAAATCACGGTCGAGGAGCGCGAGCTGGCATCAAGTTAGGCACACATCGTCTATCAGCTTTGAGAGCAGTACCTTTCGACATCTGGTGAGGTTTGACCATTTTTATCAAATGCCTGTATGTCTGTGCGCTGTCAAAACTTTGTAGCTGCTTCAGATCATGAAATATTGCACAGAATTTTATAGATATTCTGTGCAATCATTCGTTACAGTTTAGTTGCACGCTTACATAGATTGATGTATATGAAAATTTGGCGCATATTGCCTTTCAAATAGCATTGTTACACTGCGATTTCCTACACTGACTGGAAAGCCATATCTCAGTTTCGTTAGTGCATAATCGCGTAAAACTTTATATGTAATAAGTTTTTTTATGAAAATATGTACGCTAATTCAATGTTAATACATATCGGCCAACAAGTAGCGCTGCTATGCTGCAGTTTCCCCCATGCGCAGAAAGGCTAGCTTCTGTAGTAAATAAATAAACCAAACTCAGTATGTGAGATGGCCATCATAATAGGAATAAAAATTGAGGTTATTTGAGCATGGTTATCGGTTGACATATGAAACTGCTATTATTTACCTTCTCAATTTTCCGTATGGTTAGGAATGCCATACCTACATCGATTGGTTAAAATTGCCCTCAAACTCTATATGTAGGTTCATTATTGTGAGGATCTATTTTGATTAAATTTTTGTGCGTATCACCTGTTAGGTGGCGTTGTTATATAGACATTCGCAAGATGATAGAAGTAAGTCATGTGATGGTCCCAATACATTAGTTTAAAAAGTCGAATTTTCCTTTTGATGGAAAAAATCAAAAGATTTTTATATTAGAAAAATAAATTTCACTTAAAAAAAAAAAAACGTTTAAAAGTAAATAATATAGTATGTGTGATGTAAACTATCACATTTTCAGGGATGGAACACTGGTACAGACCTCATACCAATATTTGTTTGAAACATTTCTCTACTTATAAAATTGTTGATTTAACAAGAAAAAAAAAATTTGTTTCATTAATAATGGTGTGAGTTCTACGCCAGTGTTTCATTCCTGCATATTATAAATATTTCTTTCACACTAAAATATATGCAAATATTCTAAATAAAAAAATTTATAAATTTAACTATTTACAGTCTTAAAAATAATTTTAAATGCAACGAAATGACTATTGCAACCAATAAATAGCAACTTAAGTTCGTACATAATCGATGTACTTTTTCTAAATTTTTATATCTTTACTTTTCTTTATTTTTGATGTAACGGAAGCGAAACCTTCGTTCACTTCATATACATTCTCCAACATAATGTAATTTTTAATTGTTCGGAAAAATACGTTCTAACTTTGTTCGTTCCTTTTATTTTAAGAATACCGATGATCTCAATTCAGTTTTCTATCATTTTACATTAAAATGCAACTTTGAGGATTAGTCAAAAATCTGCTCATCTTGCTAATTCACACGAACTAAACTTGGCGAAAGTATGCCAGTTCCCTAATAACAGTTACCACTGAATTCCAGGTGGCCTTTTCAAACATTACACATGCATATTCGTATACACATGTATATATAATACAACAATCGTGTATTCGTTATAAACTAAAGCCTAGGTGAATGTAACAAGTGAACACCAAGCATACTTATTACTTTCTTCTATATTCAATAGAAGGAAGTATTGCATTCGTAAAAATTTTCGACCTCGGGTTTTTGATGGATTTACGCGTTTTGAGATCTGTAGAACACGATTTAACCATTTTTAGAAAATGACTGTCTGTCTGTCTGTGTGTGTGACAAAATTTTGTGGCGACTGTATCTCAGGTACTACTGACCAGAATTTCATACAAATTAGTATTGCCATCATTATTTTAAAAACATTATTTTCAGTAATTTTTTAAATGTTAATTATAAATATTTTCAAATTTATTAGTTAACTAATGACGTTATGTCCTTCTAAAATCATAATAAATACATGCAATTTAACTTTACTTGTATTTATTTTATTTTTTTTTTTTTTTTTTTAAATAAATATAAATAATAATACATAATAAATATCGTTCCATACTGGAGCTGTTCCATTTCTTTAGCAAGATTTTTCGAAATTTTATTTTAATTATTTAAAAAAAAATGTTTGTACGTTCATTTTTTTTTTTTTTCTGACATAAAAAGAAATAGAAAATTTAAGGTGCAATACTACAAAGGGCAACGACGCAAAATCCCAGACGGAAAAAAAATTATAAGACCTGTCGTACTAAAAAAAAAAAAAAAGAAAGAAAGAAAGAGAGAAAACGAAAAAGAAAGAAAGAAAAAGTAAAGATAAGAGATAAAGTTGTAAATGTGTTTTATTGTCTTTTAAACACAATATTAACTTTTGATTTTTAGTGTTAATTTATTACGTTTTAAAAAAAATATTTAATTTTTGATTTTTAGTTTTAATTTATTATGATTTTTAAAGTGTATTTAAAATCTGAGTAACATTAAATGACTTAAATTAATAAATTTTGCAATATTTTATAGTAAACTTCACTTTATTTAATTATTTAATTGTTTGTTTATTGTTAGATAATTGGATAACGGAAGAATTTCCCCCCGAGGAGGTGAAAAGAATGGTAATAATATTTATTCTCCAGTCCTTGCGAGATCCAATGACTCAAGTAAACGGATATAAAGTCATATTCGATGTTGAGAGTAATCCCCTTCGCCACCTAAGATATGCTACTCCCAGTAATATGTACTTACTGTATCATGGTACTCAGGTAAATTATGATTTATTTTATTTTGGTTTTGAAAAAAATTCTCAAGTGAAAAAAATTAAGATTTTTTTCGTGTATTAGAATTTATACAGCAAACATTTTTAACCTTTGACACGTTGAGCGCCGTGTCAGCCATTCTAGATTCTAGACATTTTGTCATATATCTCTAAGTACTGAAGGAATCATCTTGAAACTTTAGGAGTGTGCAGAGCATGTTATACTTCAAACATTTCAGTGAAAATTTAACCCCGAAAGCAAAAGCAGTACCAATAAAAAATTAAAACGTTGTGCGCCCTGTCAGCCATCGGTGGCTGACAGTGTAATAAAATATGATATAAAGCTGCGTCAACCATCGGTGGCGGATATAAAATAGGACATAAAATTAAAAATATGATTGAAAAGTTAATGATTGAAAATTTATTAAAAATTTGCTTAATTTTTATTTACTACAGGAGGAATCATTACGGAATTTTAATGGATTTTAAGAATTTGCGTGGCGCTCAACGCGTTAAACGCATAACGATGTAGATCTGCATCGTATGTTTAAAACCTCATATCTCTTTATTTGGAAACCTTTGCATTTTTTTTCTAAATTTTACCAAAATATTTTATCGTTTCCGAACGCAACTAAAATCTTTGACAGTTTACTTCTTCATCTGAGACAACTTTCATTGTTGGCGTGCTACCTGAGTACAAATTCATTTCGGCGAGTGTTACGAATTACGATTATTTACATAAAAAGTAATAAAAACATGCAACAAAATTTTTTAGTAACGAATGGTATTTATATTTTTGCATATACTGATAAATTTATGAAAAAAAAAAAAAAAAAAAAAAAAAAAAAAAAAAAATTAGCTTTTCTTGTGATATAAAAATACATCAATAGGCAAAATCGGTTCTACATTAGTTCACTAATCCTAAAGTAAATCCTATGTTTTTTTTTCCCCTTTAACAACACCGAGTAATAATATTATTCTATCATTCTAAAAATGACCGAATACTTTTGATTTTTTTCAACGATTTGTCAAATATCTAGAAAAATACTTGACGAATCGTCATGAAACTTCGGGTCTCTAAAGAACATGAACCTTGTATATTTCAGTGAAAGTTTTTTCTCGAAGAGAGAAAAAAAGAGAAAAAAAAAAGCAGCAATAACAAATTACAGGAAACATAAAATGTTTGGGATCAGCCTGTAAAGAAGAACGCTTGAGATACATTGTAGGTGTAATATTTGATTATGACGCTTCTTTTCATTACTTATATTCATTTGACTCTGAATAACACGTATAATCATAAAGAAAGAGAAGATATAAAGGTTTTTTAAATAATAATAAAAAATGGTTCTTTTAATTATAACATGCTATTCAATCGAATGCGATGCTAATTTTACAAAACTTTGCATATTAAATTTGACACAACATATTGCAATCAAAAATAAATAAATAAATAAATAAATAGCTGATAAAATGTGATTTTTTTTTTTTTTTTGTAAATAATATTTTTCCGCGCATGCGCAAAAGTTAACAAAATTTCTTTTGTAGGATTAGTCAAATGTATAGTTGACAAATTTTTGGTTATTTGTTAAAGGATATAACCACCAATATTTTGTAACAGTACTTTCTAGTAAAATTCATCGTTGATAACTAGTCGAAAATTTTTATTAAAAATGTCTGTTAAAATTAGTGGTATTGCATTTTTTTCTAAGAAAATCTCAACAGTTGTTTATTATTTAAATTTGTTGACCTACCTATGAGAAAACATCAAACAAATATCGTGAAAATTCAAAAAGTATTGTAGACAGAATGAACTGAAGAAAAGTTCCTTTCAAGGGAGATGTGATGTAAACATTTTCTATTTAATTTTAATTCACATGTATTTAAATATTTTATATAATAATTTATTTTGTGCTCAATATTAATCTTTAATTATCCGTTGAATTCTTTCTCCATCTCCAAAAAAAAAAAAAAAGTAATTGGAAAAGAAAATCACTCTGCAACCAATATCTCTTGATATCATTTCGGTGTCTAACGAATACCCCATGGTTTATTTCATTCTTATGTTCTTCCTAAGTCAAAGTCTAATTGCTAACGTAATTTTAATCAATTAGTCAAAATTATCTTTGTAAAGATTTAAAATTATTTCTCTTTTCTAAGCATCTGTCATCTGCGGTTTCTCAGTTCTTATAACTAAAGTTTGACGAAATTCAACAGTTAATAGATATGGCAATCCTGCTCCGTGTATTTAAAATTATTAGCTTCATTAGAGTGCAAAGTATCTTAAAAGTTGTTCCGTTTTATACGTTCTTGGGACGTAAAAATTAGGGAGGCATACTATTGTAACAATCGCAGCTATCGTAGCTCACAAGTCGGATCTTACACTCCGCAGCAAAAGTATCCGAGCATTAGCAATAATCCCTGTCTAAAAAAAGTACACTTAATACTGCTTTGTTAAATAAATCCTTGTCGAATCATGTTCTTAGTCTGTCTAAGAACGAGATTCGACAAGGATTTATAATGTAATTGATGAATTTTCCTAATATGATTATTTTTTAGCAAACCGTACTTTTGTTTAATTTTATAGTTTTCCTAATTACAGTCGGTAGAAAAATTATTGAAGCAGTAGCAATAATTCCTACTTAAAAGATGGGCCTACTGTTTTTTTTTTTTTTAAGTAAATATACAGGGTGAGTTTGACATAATCTATCAAACGAAAAGAGGTGATAGAACAGCCCATGGGGAGCATAAAACACCATAGAAACCCTGTCCTATCTCTAACCGTTTTCGAGTTATGGTAGATAGAAGAAAAATCTGTTCTTTCCTCTCCCGTCTAAAAAAACAAAAAATTATGAGCTTCCTGAAAAACTTACACGCAAAATAAGCACATATTTGGAAAGAGCAGAAAAAATCCTATCGGGTGACACCATTTACATCAGGATACCTTAATCTGACGGCGAGCTACAAGCGCTAAAACATTGGCGAAGTTTAAAATCGAGTTGCCGCCAAATTCTTTAACCGGCAATTCTGCAAACACCGTTCAAGCTACAATCGGTCAAATTTACCAAAAACTTCTCCATTCCACAAGCTTTAGAATGAGCTCACAATAAACCATATCGGTGTTCTAGTTCAGGAGAAATTTAACCTCTTGTTTGAAAAACATTCATCACTGAACTCGACATTCGTCTAGAAGGAGACTCACGGAATGCCATGGTCGTTCTTGATTTCATGTCCGCCTTCAGCCCGCTGCTTTGTCAGATGCAAAAAAGAAAGTTTTAATGTCAAACAAGAAAAGTAGCATTTATATTAAGTTTACAAACACAGTGGAATGGAAACAAAATAAGTATGACGTTTCTCACGTCTTTCACAAAGGAAGATGCAAAAAGAAAAAAAAAAAAAAAAGACGTATCTCACGTTTATGATTAAAGCACATATGCATTCGAAAGGATGTGTAAAATTTAGTGCCGCTGCTGAAATTGGTCACCCCCACACCTGATACATGCCCGTGCACTCTTAAGAACAGAAACCACAGTAGCGCTTAGCGAATGCTCATCCCTCAGTTTTATTATTGCATCATCGAGCCGGCTTCTTAAATCTTGCAAACTGGCAACTTCTGTGCGGTAAACTTCTTGCTTCAGAAAATTCCAACCATAGAAGTCCAATGGAGTGAGGTCTGGCGATCTAGGTGGCCAAGAAACTGGTTCATTACGGTCTATCCATCGCGGATACTGCTGAGTCAAGAAGTCCCGAACGGCATTGAAAGAATGTCAGGGGCCTCATCGTGTTGGAAAATGATTTCCGCTCGTTGGGGTACAGGAATGACATCAAGTAATCCTGGAAGATGATGTTCCAGAATCTCCAAATATGTATTGCTTGTCAGATGACCTTAGAACACATGTGGACCTATCAAGCGATCGCCAACCACTCCAAGCGAAACATTGAAGCTGAATCGCGTCTGGAACGATGTGTTTCGTGTTACAAATGGATTTTGTTGAGCGTAATGATGCCAGTTATGTAAATTTAACATGCCATCCCAAGCGAAAAGTGACTTATCTGTCCACAGTATCGTTCTAAGGAAATGGTGTTCCTCAATATCTCGCTCCAAAAGCCAGCGACAGAATGTTACCCGCTTTTGGAAATCTGAGCGGCGTAATTCTTGTACCGGTGTGAAGTGGTATGGATGATACCGGTTTTTGCGCAAAACATTCATCACTTTACTTTGGGAGATTCCACCTTCTCTCTCAAGTATGCGTGAACACATATTTGGATTTTCCTCCACTCGGCCGAGTACGGACTCCTCAGCGGTGGCGGAGCGGCGACCATGGCCCCTTTCGTACACCCTACCGAAAGACCCACTTTCCCTAATCCGTCGATGAATTGCGGCAAATACAGAACGGTTGGGCACACGGCGATGTGGATAACGTAGACAGTACTCTTCCTCGGCTCTCCGAGAGTAACCATCGCAAAATCCATACACAAAATGCATATCCGCGTACTCCTCATTTGTAAAACTAGGCATATCTGTTTACAGGTTGGAAAATAAGACAATTTGATCCCTGTGATGAATTCAATTGAAAATAAAAGTCCGAAGGGTAAACAAAAAGGGATAAAATTTTAATATTAATTTACAAAAGCAGAAGAAAAAAAGTGCAACGGTATAAGAACCAACTTGGTTAATTCGTACCAATGTACGAAAACATACTAAGTATGAACTAAGAGAGAGCAAGTAGATGTGACAGCAGCGTGAAAAGAATCGGCCGGGCTCAGGCAAAGTCTAGAAAATGCTAAAGCAAGAAGCAGCATAAAACATAAAAGAAGCTGACGAGCTAATGAGCTGTTACAGATTGGCTCGCCTTTTTCACCCGCGAGTGGGATGCGCGCGCAGGAAGGTTGGAATACATCTGTGTATCACTAAGAGTCCATATGCAGATAGTCACGAATTTGCATACGTTCCATTTACTCACCATCGTTTCGTTTGCCGAATTTTAACGAGCGCCGTTTTCAGTGACGTATTGCAAACAAAAGGCTAAATTTCTTTTGAACCGGAACACCGATATGGTTTATTGTGGGTTCATTCTAAAGCTTGTAGAATGGATAAGTTTTTGGTAAATTTGACCGATTGTAGCTTGAACGGTGTTTGCAGAATTACCAGTTAAATAATTTGGCGACAACTCGATTTTAAACTTCGCCAATGTTTTAGCGCTTGTAGCTCGCCGTCAAATTAAGTTATCCTGATGTAAATGATGTCACCCGATAGGACTTTTTCTGCTCTATTCAAATATGGGCTTGTTTTGCATGTAAGTCTCTCAGAAAGCTCACAAATTTGGTTTTTTTCAGATGGGATGGAAAAATCGGATTTTTCTTCTATCTACCATAACTCGGAAACGGTTAGAGATAGGACAGGGTTTCTATGGTGTTTTAGGCTCCCCATGGGCTGTTCTATCACCTCCTTTCGTTTGGCAGATTATGTAAAACTCACCCTGTATATAGTGTCATGATCTTAGTGTTACACTGTTTCTGAAAAAGTAAGATGATGATAAAAATTAGCGATCAAACTAAAAAATATCTATATGAAAAGTGTGGATGTGCATTTCAATAATTTTGCTACCGACTGTAGAAATGAGTATAATGTTTATCTAACATGTATATACACATGTTATACATTTATAATGCGGACATTTCTTTACAGGAATGTTCTCCTGGTCGTTTTAAAGGATTTCATGTTGTCAATACATCCCTTACATTCAAAGCTGCTTGGGCCATACTCAAATTTTTTTTAACACCTAAATTAAAAAGACGGGTACGTATTAATGCATTTCTCAATTAAAAGCGATTGTTTTTATGTTTTGAATTATGATGTTCTAAAAGTCATGGAGTTTTTTGCAGCTGAAATATTAAATTTTAGTTTCATCTTTAATTGAATAACATCTGATATATCCCTTCAATTAATTACGATTTACATAAGTATTTAACGGGCAGGACATTTAATCATTACATTAATTTAAACACTACTTATTTATTTATTTATTTTTTTATGCATCATGAGGTTCGATTGAGTCTTGAGCGACGAAGCGTAAGCAGAGACGAAACTTATCCATGGCACTCATATATACGGCTAACTTCAGATCAAAGAAAACTTAAAAGGCCGACATATAATATCTGAGAAAATATATGTTTTTCTCTAATTTTTTCTTTTTTTTTTTTTTTTTTCAAAACAAATTTTTTATACGCTTACTAATTCTGTTCTAAATTTTGATATTTCTACATGGATGTTTTGAGATCTGAAATCGTATTTTTAGGGGTAAAAGGATTGTCTACAGGTGTAAGCTTATTTTCTCAAAAACAGCTCGGGGAATTTTTTAAAAATTAATATAAGATATTAATTTATTTCAGCTGAAGAGACTAATATCTCCCGTTTTTTAGGTTAAAAATTAGGACTATATTACCTCGCGTATTAAATGTTTTTCTATAGTAGTCTCTAAAAAGAACAACAACAATATATATATATATATATATATAATATGGTTTGCATTTTCGCAAATGTTTGGGAGAAAACAGCGAACTGAGCATGTGTATGGGCTTAGCTTCCATCTGAAATATTAAATCTCAATCGCAGTATGGAAGTTTTGGCGTCATCTATTAGCTATTAATGTAAAAATACATTCACTTCCAAAAGTTAAAAATTCTTTTCCTATCTTTTATTTATTTATTTTTAAATCACAGCGTTCATTCATTTATTGTTTCAGGTTTATAAAAAGATACATCTTTAAAATCACACAAATGCATAAATCAAAATAATTTAATTTAAAATAAATATTATTAGTGTTTTGTGTTTATTTTTGTATTCTCTAATTCTAATTTCATTTGTATTTTTAAATAGACAATGCTATTTTTTTTATAATATATCTTTCATAATATCCTAGAATTTCACACAATGAAATTCTACAGCATTAAATAAAAATTAATTATTTTTTTCTTACATAAAATATTTTTTTTTTTTTTTTTTTTTTTATTTAAATATTTCTTTCTCGGACACTACACTGGTTCTCATAATTATAAGGACATCCGTTTTTCTACATTAACGAAACCCTGAACACTATTATTTAAACAAATATATTTTTTATTAATTTGAATTTCATTAATAGACTATATTTAAAAAGTTTTATCGTTTTTCTAACTTAAACTTTAAATACGGTCAAAAAGATGATTTTTCAGGTGCTCACAATTATAAGGACAGCTCGAATCTTAGTATTTTTTTTTTTTTTTTCAGTTATTCTTTAAATTAATATTTTATAGGGTCTCTTTTTAGGGTGAAACAGTCAGACATTGTCAAAAATGTATATATCTGGTACATATATATACATTTTTTTTTTTTTTTTTTTTTTTTTTTTTAAATTCAGTTTCAATACCATTTCATACATCATAGATGATATTCTGAATACATTTAAACTATTTAAAATTGCTTTCCACTTGCATGCACTTTTCTAATATGATAAGTTAAGGTTTTCTCAACTTTAAGGCCACGGGAAAGGCAATAATACAGAAGTTTCTTTCTTCAAACTATTTCCTATTGCTCTAGAAGTAGAGCAAAAATGTAAGTCTTGTTCAAAAAAATATTATTACCCCCAAAATCTAACAAAAATCTGAGAATTCCACACTTAAAATTTGCGGATATTCTCTTGATGTTCATAATAATAGAAACAATTACTAAATTCATTCTGCCTTCAGTAGAAACAGTTCCCCAGAGCCCCATAGATTCACCTTTAAAATGCCCGGTTCATATCTGCCTTTAAAAAATCTACTCTGTCTTTCGCTATCTTTAGATCGTGCCAGTAACTGTTAAAACCATTTGGTTAATCAAGAATAAAATGTTTTTTATCCGAAAATGCATTATTTTGCCATTTAATATTGTCTTTATTCAACTTTAACACAGACGTTCTTTCCCCCATTAAATGCTTATTGATTATTACAGGTTTTCTATTCATTTTAAGATATTATTAATTATTTTAAACATGCATAAATGTGGATCCCAACTTTTCGTTAAAAATTACGAGCAAATTCAGCAGCAGTCATTATGAGTAGAACAGTAAGAGCAATTATGAGTCTTCGATGTCTGTAAAAACACTCTGATTTTTGCATCAGAATTCTCTCCTATTGAACAAGCAGTTCAACGTTTGATCACATTCCCTTCAGCAATTTTAGATCTTCGATTTTCATTAGAAATTCGGCGAATTGAAATTATCCTTCCACTTAAAAAACACATTTATCATACTTCACTAAACGAATGTTCTTTTATTCGATGAATTATCAGTAATGTCCGTCCAAGAAAAATTGAAGGCTTATATATGAATTAATCTACCCCAGTAATTAACAAATTTGCATGTCAACTGTAATTTATCTGCAAGTAAGTTAAATAAAACGAAAAAAAATTGATTTTCCTTATAATTAAGAACATCTAAAAATGTGGAGTAAAAATATTTTGCATTATTTTTTGTAAATTTTGTTTCATATTAAAAAAAAATTATAGCAGTTTTGGTTTTTAGAATACTAGATATACTAAGTGCACTTAGTATAATCTTGTTCATAATTATTTTTACATTATTTATTTCAGAACATAAAGTGTCCTTATAAATATGAAATGAGTGTATATAGGAACTTTAGGCTATACGTGTTCATCGAGAATTTGCATTGATTCCCAATGTATCAAAGTTAATGTATTGTTAAGTTTCAAATAATCAGTTTTATTTTAAAAAGTGACTGCAACAAAAAATTTTCTTTATTTTTATAAAAATAACAATTAATATTATAACAAGATGACAAATATAGAAATAAATGTCTCTATGAGATCAGAGATAAATATGTTTTTGTTGCATAACAAGACTGCGATATTTGAATGGGGAGGGCTTAAGCGCACTTGGTTCCAGGAATTTCAGACTCATATGGACTTCCTTCGGACTTCTTTGAATGTTATGCAATGAACAATACGCTGTTTGTGTGGGAGGGTCTGAACGCCCACAGTATTTCAGAAAGTTATTGTGTGATAATTTTTTTTATTAAAATCCACAATCAACTGATTGGAAGAAAACCATATTTATTGAAATTTTATCTTTCCGACTGAGTGAAAATAATGCCTGGACCGGGAGTCGAACCACTGATCTTTGACTTACAAGGTCAAGGCTCTACCAATTGAGCTATCCAGGACGACAACCGGTCAGCATTACTAACTCAGACAACCTTTTTGGCAGAAATATTTGTCAAAGATCCGGGGTTCGACTCCCGGTCCAGGCATTATTTTCACTCAGTCGGAAAAATAAAATTTCAATAAATATGGTTTTCTTCCAGTTGATGTGCATTTTAATTAAAAAAAATTGTATTTCTTTCCCATTGTTTAATGGTGTTTTCCAGTACCTGCGGCTTATTTCTCTTGAGCTATCTATATGATAGACCAGATATTTCTGCCAAAAAGGTGGTCTGAGTGAGTAATGCTGACCGGTTGTCGTCCTGGACAGCTCAATTGGTAGAGCCTTGACCTTGTAAGTCAAAGATCCGGGATTCGACTCCCGGTCCAGTCATTATTTTCACTCAGTCGGAAAAATAAAATTTCAATAAATATTGTGGGGTCGTTAGGATATTTGAAATTCTGACTTTGTTTAGTGTTATTTAACGAAGATTGCTCCATTAGAGGGGAGAGGATCTGACCTTATGGAGATTAGAATCTTGCAAAGTAATGATCAGATTGTGGTGAAATTTTAAATTTTAATTTGATTGACGTATACCACCATCCTTGGATAGTTATACCCCTTCCCTCTTGGATATATTGAAATATCCAAGGAGATCTTGGATAGCTACGGTTAGAACGTTACAAAATTTTAAATTTGGACTCGGCTGGGTATCTCAACTCACAAAAGTTCTTTCAAGCCCTTGGATACCTTGAAATATGCAAGGAGATTTTGGATAGTTATGGTTAGAGCGTTAAAATGTTTTTTAATTTGGACTCGGTTGGGTGTCTGTCAACTCACAAAAGTTCTTTCAAGCCAAAGTTAGAGCCCCTGACAAATGAAAAAAAAAAAAAAAAAAAAAACTAGACACGAATACATTATTAAAGGAGCAATGTGCACTCGCGCTCAAAAGAAGAAGAAAAATACAAGTGACTTTTGCATTCTGGATTCCTCTGAAACATTATTTGTTAATTGTTTTAGTAGTGCTGCTACCTACCGAACAAGAAAGGAAGAAAGGTTTAAAAGTCCATTAAAAAAGAAAAGTTATTAAACAAACTGCTGAATAAAAAAAGGTTAAGTGATGTGAAATGTTTGGTTCCGCTGCGAAACCAATGAAGTTAAAGGGTTAAATATTCTGTCTGCCTTTTTTTTTTGCCTTGGGGTCGAGAGTATTATGGTTCGTACTTTATTTCTTATCACATTTACATTTTCCTTAATATTTTCCTTAGTTGCAGTATACCTTTTTTGTGTTCAGTGTTAAAATAATTAATTCTGTAAGAATTTTGAATTGTGTCTTAGCGTTCCAAAAGTCTGTAGATATTTTTAAAAAATCAAAAAAATTGAAGGAATTGGTAGAATTGAACCCGGTTTGCAAAGAAAGTTATTCTTCTAAAAGGGATTAGTTATTTATTTTATTTTATTTTTTTTTTTTTAAGTAAAGAAAAAAATAATAGTTAAAATTTCTGTTGATAAAACCCATATTTCCATGAAAAACTATATTTTTTTCCATACAAATGTTTACAGGCATATAAAAACTATTCTACATGTCCGCCATCATCACAAATTACAGTTTACAAACGAGTTACAACACCGCGAACAGCAGCTTCAGTCGGTAGTTCTTACCTGTGGAAAAGCATCTTCACCAACGCTTTTCCACACCAACTCAGCATCGCAATCATAACAGGTAGGAGTCAAAAGAAGAAATAAGCTCTGTCAATCGTAAAACCCGAATTTATAGAACTCTGATTTGCATATTTCTCATTACGCCTCAGTGCAGCGCCATCTGTGGAAGAAAACTTTAACTTTTTTTTTCTTTACCCCCCCCCCCCCCCCTAAAAAAAAATGAAAGAAATATATATATATATATATATATACACATTCCCCTTCACGAGAATAACTTTTCCACAAACTACGTTTACTTCTAGCAATTTCTTCAATTTTCATGAATTTTTAAAATGTCTACAGGTATATTTTTGTGAATTCCGATACCTAGAACAGATTCTAGAAAGGCATGTCTAGTGTCAGTTTAAAATTATAGTTATCATGTATATGCTTCAAATAGTTATTTATTATAACTCAACAAAGCGATTAATTCTAAATTATCTAATTTTTATCGTTGGCAGATTTGTTTCCACGCCACACCCGAAGGTTTACTGGATTACTTCCCGGCAGCAGTGTTGCCCGTCGAATATGGTGGTGAACTGAAAGATTACGATATGACTGACTGGTTGAAAAATGTGATGTCAGAAGAAAAATTGGCGACTTTAGGTGGAGGAAATCACTCTACCTAAGAATATGTACATACTTATATTTATTAGTGCCAACAGAGCTTGCATGAAAAATAGAACTATATGATCTATATTTTTGTAAGATCTGTACAATTCCAGACTTTAAAGAAGTATGTATATGTCTTAGCTTTATGGCTGCATATCACTTTTGTAAAAGTGGTTGAATATTGGAAACAGAATACCGAGTTAAAGAAATGGAAAGTTAGCCCTTTAAGAGAATATTTAAGAGATTCTTTCTTTCCAGGATGTGGCAAGTTCGAATATTTTAAGATGAGTTTTGAAACCAACCTTTTTATAAAGATTGTCTAATCGACTTTGAACCTGGTTTATTGAATATTTAATATTTGATATCTCTAGAGTATTTAATTGACGTGTTTAATGGATTGCCAAGTTATTGAAGATTATTTTTGCAATTCTAAGCTTTAAGGAGGAGTATGTACCGCAAATATTCTGCTTAATGAACATTACAACGTATCTAACCTTTTGGAAATTTAAACATAAAATTTTATACTACGTCATTTTTTTTCTCCTAAGAATTCATTTTTTATTATCAAACAAATCACTATATAATTTTTATACATTTCCAGGGTTGCTGCAGACCCTCCCCCCCCCCCCTTTTTATTTTCCACTGATTTCTGATGTGTATTCATATAGAAATTTTTATCATAATTGATCGTGGAAACTTAAAAGGAAAAAAAAAAAAAAAAGAATTCTGGTGGAAGCACAGATATAGTAATAAGGCATAAATTGATCATCGCGGGGAAAATACGATTCTTTAACAATTGGGGAAAGACAACCATTACAGTGAAATTCTAACGTAGAATTAGAGAAATATAACTTGCTGATGAAAACTTATCTTATTTCCTTTCACATACTTATTTGTACCATTAAAAGCCACGCATAATTTCAGCATTTTCAAAATTCACCAACCATCTGCTATATTTAGTTTTCTGTAATTGCTAATGCCAAAACTTTTTTTGACATCAAAAATCTTTGGTCGATAACATGGGGATGATAAATGTATATAAACTAATGAGTAGAAAAGTCATGTAGTAATCTATGAGTAGAAAAGTCAGTGTGAAAATATGGACTGTAGCAACCCTAACTGCATTTTTTTATGACATGAAAAAGTCACATTAGAAAGAGTTTCCGGTACATTTGTATTAAGCACATGCTTTGAGTTTAGGTTAATAAGAATCGCCTCTAAGATTAACACAGGTTGTGACAGGATAAACATAGGTTGTTATAAATATTTTATTGTTCTAAAAAACATGTTCAAAGGAATTCATTGTTCACTTCATTTCAGTTCACTCTAGCGATTAATTATTGGCATGAGGTTAACACGAAAGTACGGAGTTTTCCTGGTTTACAAGTTGAACGAAATTTTCAGACTTTCATAGGTTTTTATTATTTATTTAGTTATTTTATTAAATAAATATATTTTTCAAAATGTTACGGGTAACACTTGAATCACTTTTTATTTTGTATATTTTTGTGTATTACACCACGTATATGATTTCTGTATATAAAAATATTGTAATAAAAGCTGAATTTGAAATACCTTAAAGCTGTTGAATCAATATTCTAGACTCCACGTGAAAAAAAGAAAACAAAAAAAAGGCTGGATTTTTCTTGGAAAATTTTGGTCAATCAGTTGGTCAATCATTGTTTCAGCGGTAATGTTCCTGAAATACATCAGTAATCAACAATTACGTCAATAAAATTTAATAAAATTTCATTAAATTTCTGAAATTAGGAACGTTTATATGGAAAAACCTGTTATTGACTGGAACCTGTTTCAAACTCATAAAAATCAAAAACATTATATAGTAACTTTATCGATTTTTTTTGCAATGTGATTGAAAGTGATTTCGTAAATTTTGTGAAATTCTCAATAAATATTTTAATCAGAGAGCCAATTTTTAGTTATGTAACTTGAAACTGAATTATCTTCATTTTCTGAATTATAACCAGAAGAATTAGAATCGTTGCGAAAAAGAAATAAGTAACTCACTATATTATCGTTTTCCTGTATGATTTTCCAAATATTCTCTTTCATTTATAATTTGGGACTTCAGTAGCCGGGTCGCTAGAGCACCGAGCCCGTGACTGGAAGATTGTGGGTTCGATACTCCAGCCGGCGGCAAACCTGCGTGTACAATAACGATGCCGATTGCAAGTAAAATGCGTCATGAAAAACAAAAACGAAAGAAAATGCATATGTTATCCCATTAGGACCCAAGACCATTCAATCGGACATAAACACCAAACACTCTAATTAGATACCCTTAGGTATCTAATTAGAGTGCAGAGCTGCCAACCAAATCCGGCAAATTGTTAGTACCGCCCCTTTTTCTACACCACTTAATTTTTAGAGTAATTCTCTTCAAATATATTTATGATGAATGAAGAAAACAAATACTCTAAAAATTAAGTGGTGTAGAAAAAGGGGCGTTTTTCAATAGGCGTTAACAATTTGCCGGATTAGGTTGGCAGCTCTGAGAGTGGTTATCTAATTAACAGGAAAATGTGTATATCTTTATGACTATTTTATCTCTTTTAGTAAATTTGAAAAAAAAAACTGTGTACTGCAGGGTGCTTTTTTCACAATAAAGTATATCTAAAATGTATCTTTACGTATTTAAAAAATAATTGGAAAAAAAAAGAAAAGTATATGTACACAATTTTTTTTGTTCCACAAAGTATATATCTAAGTTTATTTTGCAATCTCTTAAATGTAGCTGTACACTTTACAAAAATGATAAAATTAAAACAAACAAAAATATGCATTTATGGCATGTTCCACAACAATATTAATATATTTTCCGATTGAACAGGCAGCTGTAATTCGATATTTTAGTTCATCAGTGTCACAAAACACTCACTTAGCATTGCCTAGTTCGCACTTAAAAAAAAAAAAAAAAAAAAAAAAAAAATCATTACAGGACGAAAACTAGTATGTTGTGGCCACCACAAGACTTTCTTCTATATTATCAAAAACAAAAAATATGTACACTTTCTCACATCTATATACGCTTTAGTGTTGTTGTTTATTTTGTGAAATTTCAAGAATCGACGTAGCTTGCAACAGATATTCGAATAAAATCAAAAAAGATCTCAGTAGGTGTTAGATATGTATGTAACCATATCTATATGTAACTGTCATTATAACTGTGTCAAGTATGCTTAACTGTAAGTTAACTTTAAGATAATAAGATGTAACCGCCACTGTGTGGCAACAGAGAGACTGCAGCTGCTCTTCAATAAAGAGGTAATATATAACATGGCGCAGCCGAGCGTCGAACCGGAACTGTTCCGTAATTAATTTTCGAATAAACCCTGAATGGATTCTTTAACCCCTTAACGCGCGCTGTCCTCGCTGCGAGAACGCAAAATTGAAGATCCAGCTGCAAAATTTCATCCCGGAAATTTTTTTGCAAAAATTCACGTTTGTAAGATATCAGAAAAGGCCGGTTTTTTAAAACTTAAAATTTAAAATTTCTTTTAGTTTAATTTAGTTCATGAATTCCTGTGGCAGTATAATTTAAATGTTTTAAATTGTCTTGCGCCGCAAAGGGTTAAAAGTTCCAAGAGGTTTGGACCTCTCCGGTAATATCGCCGAAGCATGGCGAAAGTTTCGACTGAAATTTATTTAAAGGCAGGAGACCATACGGAGAAAGATGACAACGTCAAAGTAGCAATATTATTAAATTGCATTAGTGAAGACGCTGTCGAACTCTATAATACATTTGAGCTAACTAATGAGCAGGGAAATACCTTAGCGGATGTCCTGAATGCCTTTCAGAACTATGCAAATTCACGCAGAAATATTGTGATCGTACGCTATGTATTTAATAGCAGAAATCAAGAACAGTTCGAAAACTTTGATGAGTTTCTAACAGATTCAAATAAACTAATAAAATTCTGTGAATATGGAAATTTATCTGACAGTATAATTCGGCACCGCATTGTCATTGGAACGAAAGAAAAACAACTACAAGAATGTCTATTACGAGAATCAGATCTAACACTACAAAAGACGATTGACATTTGCCGAGCAGCAGAATTAATTAAAAAGAAGTGGAAATCTGAAGTAAATATTCTAAACGAAACGAGTACCGTCGCTGACGCTGTGTCTTTAATGGGGAAAAATAAACAAGCAAAAAATAAGACTTCGAACAATTCGACGTCGCAGACGCAGACAGCTCCTGGAAGTGAAAATGAAAAAGAAAAGATTTATTTGTGTAAAAAGTGTAATTATAATCATTCTAGAGGAAAGTGCCTAGCGTTTGGAAAAAGATGCAAAATTTGTAAATAGTTAAATCACTTTGCTAGTGGGTGCAAAAATAGGTTTAACTCCAAGAGAGATAATAATAAGGAAAAATTTATTTTTGTAGATTCAGTGCTGTATGCTAAGGAATCAAGGATACAACCGTAACAGGTAGGAAAAAAAATCTTATCAGTTAAATGAGATACTGGTTTGTGTGTAAATATAATACATAATGATGTACTTAAATCGTTAAAATTTAATTATTCTATAAGTCCTACTGAGATTATTTTAGAAGCATATGGAGGTAATTTAATTAAACCCCTGGGTATAGTTAACTTAGAGTGTAAAGTAAATAGTTGTAATACATATCTAGATTTATTGTTGTAAACTATAATAATTATTCTAAAAACACTGTTAGGATTACCTAGTTGTATTGAATTGGGTTTGTATAAAAGAAAAAAAGTAGATTCTACTGAAATAAAAAATAAGGATGAATTTATTGAGAAAAATAAAGATGTTTTTCAGGAGTTAGGAACATTTAATTTAATGTGTTCTATTAAAATTGATAGTAATGCTAAGCCAGTATTTAACCCCCCCCCCCCCCCCCAGAAGGATACCAGAATCCTTAAAACCAAAATTAAAAGAGAAATTAATTGCTCTTGAAAAAGATAAAGTTATAAGTAGGGTAGAGAATCCAGATGGTTGGATTAATAATTTAGTTATAGTAGAGAAACCTGATAAGTCAATTCGAATATGTTTAGATCCACAGCATCTTAATAAAGTTATTAAAAAAGAATGCCATTTGATACCAGCGATTGAGGAATTAATGCCTAAGTTATGTAATAAATCTATGTATAGTGTGTTTGATTTAAAGGATGGATTTTACCAAATTAAATTAGATGAACCTTCTAGTAAATTATGTCACTTTAGTACTCCCTTTGGTTGTTTTAAATTTAACTGCCTCCCGTTTGGTTTAAATATTGCACCTGAATTGTTTCAAAAGCTAATGAGAAAAATTTTGGTGATATACCTGGTGTGATTATTTATTTTGAAGATACGTTAATTTATGCAAATTCTGAAAAAGAGCATGATGAAATTGTTCAAAAAGTATTAGAAAGAGCAAGAAAATTAAATGTAAAATTTAATCCTAAAAAGTTACAATATCGCGTTAATGAAGTTAAGTATTTGGGTCATGTATTTAATAAAAATGGAATTAAACCAGACCCTGAACAGGTAAAAGTTGTAATGAATTTACAGGCACCTAGTAATAAAAAAGAGTTGCAAAAAACTTTAGGATTAATGAATTATCTAAGGAAATTTATTCCTAACGTGTCAGAGATAACTGCCCTTTGAGGGAATTGCTCAAAACATTCGTAGTATTTGATTGGTTACCAGTGCATACAAAAGCTATTAATGAACTAAAAGTAAAAATAAGCACAGCCCCTGTACTTGGTGTTTTTGATTCGAATAAACAAATTGTATTGCAATGTGCCAGTTCTAAAAGTGGACTAGGGTGTTGTTTGTTACAAGAGGGGACAACCGATTTCTATGCATCACGTGCTTTTTCTGAGGCTGAGCAAAACTATGCATAAATCGAAAAAGAGTACTTAAGCATAGTATTTGCTACTAAAAACTTTCATAATTATATTTATGGTAGAAAAATAATTGTTCATACTGATCATAAACCCTTAGTATCAATTCATAATAAAAGTGTTGTATTTTTTTTATCTAATAGGTTACAAAGAATTAAATTAAAGTTACTTAAATACGATCTTGATGTCTCTTATGTACCAGGTAAGCAAATGTATGTAGCCGATTTATTATCTAGATCTTACATTAATGAATATGATACTGATGAGTTTTTAAAAGAAATTGCTCATTGTGTAAAAGCTACAAGGCATATGCATGTAACTAATAAAAAATTAAATGAATTTAAGAAATGTACCTTAAAAGATCCAGTATTAAATAAATTAGTAACTTTTTGTAAAAATGGTTGGCCTAACGGTAAAAATGATGTTCCAGACAATGTAAGTTTTTCTCTATATATTAACAAAAAAGTTACTGTCACTGGCGTCAATTTTTTTGTCTGCGGCAGCATCTTCTAACGGAGGGCAGGGTCCTTCGCGTCATGAGGGGTATCAATGTGTTCCGAGTACTCCATGGAAGACATTTCAGCCGCTTAGAAATTTTTATCATTTTAATTAAAGAAGTTATCAACTAAAAATGACACGTTTATGAAGGTACTCTATTTGCCCTTTTGAAAAAAGTTTCTCCCAGTGACGTTGTTCTTCTGTCATGAAGTCATTTTACACGAGAAAATTAAAATATGATCCATGGTTGTACGTAGGTAGGTAGGTCGGTTGGATTTAACGTCGCACCAGTACTGCGCTATGGGTAATTGACGACGGTCTGGGACGCGCCCCTAAGAGATGTTCTGGAGACATATCATCACAATTTTGAACCTTCACGGAGGGGATACCCCTACGCTTTGGTGATCCCCAGAGGTATAGTTGGGATGGGAACATGGAGGACTTTGCGACCACGACACATTTTATGTGCACCAGCCCCCTTTAGTGTTCACGACGGTCTATAGCCGGCTCAAGTGTCGAATCGGCAATCTTCCAGTAAAAAACAAAGAAAATAAATATCAACTTTTTTTCTCTACTTTTAGAAAATTAATCTTCTTATACGAGAAAATTAAAATATGATCCATGGTTGTAGGTAGGTTGTGATTGACGTCGCACCATTACTGCGCTATGGATAATTAACGACGGTCTGGAACGCACCCCAACGGATGTTCCGGAGACATGCCACTACAGTTTTGGTCCTACACGAAGAGGATAGCTCCCCAGCTTCAGTGGCCCCCAGAGGTATAATTTTGATGGGAACACGTAGGATATGGTGGCCACGGCATATTTTACATGCATCAGCCACCATTAGTGTACACGACGGTCTTTGGTCGGCTCGAGAACCAAACATATACGCTTCCAATTACGAGCTCGGTGTTCTACCGACTGGGGTACCGTGGTCTGAATTTAAGGTTGTAAAAAAAATAAAATAAAAGGGTCATATACTAAAGCTGTAATGCAAAATGATCTAGATATTATGATTTTCTTTCTATTAAAAAAAATATATACATATATATATATAAATATTCTATATTTCAATTTGACATTGAATATGAGGATTTCCATAATAATTTTCTGCTGTTGTCTTGTAATATGCATTATTAATATTCCTTTTCAGTGAAAGAGAGCAGCGAATAGGCGGGCAGAGTTCTGCATGTGTTAATAAGTAAAGTGAGTAGGGGAGGAGGAGAAGCCTCCTTCGGGGGTTGGTGAGCGGAGCGAGCAGGGGCAGAGCCCCCTAGTATTATAAATTAAGACAAGATATTTTTGAAGATGGAATAGTCATTTACTCTCTAAAATTTCTGGAGTGAGAATCTCTCTCCTTAAAAAAGTGACCCCTATTTTGATACTAATTAAGGTGAGAAAACGCTATTATCACTCTTGCAAATGTGACGCTTCTCACTTTTCGCCTTAAACTCTGTAATATTTCATGTTTTTATTATATTCATTGACAGCTAGCAAAAGTGAAATATTAAAAAATTTCGCTATAATATTTTACTATTATTTAAAATCAACAGCAAATTTTATACTCCTGAATGGACGAGTTTTTCAGGAAACTCTGTAGATTTGTATGCAAACATTTATTTATTTATTTTATTTTACTTTATTTATTTTATTTTTTAACATGTACACTTCAGTAACTTCTTTTCCCCATAAGCTACTTTAAATGACTGCTTGTCTTAAAAAAAAAATTTGTTTTCAAGTATACATTTTGCTTTTAAAATGATTCTAATTTTAACAATTTCAAAATAATTTAAATTATAAAATATCCTTTAGAATTCTGTAATTTTATATTGTTGATAAATTATATTGTTGATAAAAGTAAAAATTTTAAAATATGATTGATCTTGTATGAGAATGATTTAATAATGTAAATTAAGCAGCTATGGTATGTGCTCAGTGGTTCAGTGGTAAGGCTACTGGGACAGCCTGGGTTCGAATCCAGATAGTTCCAAACTGCATTCTTCCGATCATTGAACTGGAGTCGATTCGCAAGAGGAAATGAAACGGTATCGTGTACTGTACATGATTTTTTAAAGGAAAAATGAGGAATCATATTTATTAAATTGTTCTGAATAATCTCACTCTTAATAAAGAGTGAGAAATCTCACTCTTTCGAAAAGAGACTTCTCACTCTTTAGAGGTTGGCTCCATTTTCGCATGTTCAAAGAGTGATATGCCACTCTTTTGGAGTCAGATCTCACTCTTCGTATTTTAGAGAATATAATGGTACAATAGTTGTTTCTGTTAATCTTAGAAAAGAAATGCTTAGTAAAATTCATGATGGACATTTCGGAATAGAAGAAAGTAAATCTAGAGCTAGAGTAATTTTTTACTGGCCTAATATGGGAAATGATATTGAAAATTTAATTTCTAAATGCTCTGTTTGTGAAAAGTACAGACCAAAATATTGTAAAGAACCACTCATTTCACATGATATTTTGTCATTACCGTTTGAAAAAATAGGATGTGACATTTGTGAATTTAGGAAAAATAATTACTTAGTCTCAATAGATTATTTAACTAAGTGGTTTGAAATTGTTCCCTTAAATAATAAACAATCAGATGAAATAATTGGGAAATTAAAAGTGATATTTAGTACGCGAAATCAAACGGTCAAACGGAAAGCGGTGTAAAAATTGCTAAAAATATGTTGAAAAAATGTTATGAGTCTAATCAGGATATTAACAGTGCGCTCCTAGAATACAGAAATAAGCACATAAAACGGTTAAATTTTTCTCCCGCTCAAGCCTTAATGAGTAGACGAACACGAACTAAATTACCAATAAATAGAGAATTATTAAAGCCAGAACTCCAAACGAACATAAGAAATAAAATTGTAAATAAACAAAACTTAAGTAAATTCTATTATGATAGAACGGCTACCCTTATCGGAAATTTCAAATAATCAAAATGTTTTGATTCGTTCTGGAAATCAGTGGAAAGAGGCATAGTTATTAAAAGAGATAAAAACTCTAGAAGCTATTGGGTAAGAAATGAGAAAAATAACATTTTAAGAAGAAATAGAATTGATTTAAAACCTTCTTATAATGAGACAATTTTTGAACAGGATTTTGAAGTGACTGGTTCTACTTCTACTAACAAAGACTATGTAAATATTAATTTGAATGGTAATGGTTCTAATAATGATAATTCAAAAAAGAAGTCCGACTCTAAGCAATACATTGCCAAATATGGTCGTATTATTAAGCCCCCTAACAGGTATGGGTAGTAAATAAGTAATTGTTTTTTGTGCTAGTTTTTTGTGACAAAGTAATTGTTCTTGTGTGTTAGTTTGTTTATATTTGTACCTTCGTTGTTTCATGCATATTGTAAATATTTTAATAACATTCTTTTGTGTGTCATTCTTTGTAAGGGGGGAAATGTTAGATATGTAACCATAATTGTATATCTATATGTAACTGTCATTATAACTGTGTCAAGTATGCTAACTGTAACTTAACTTTAAGATAATAAGATGTAACCACCACTGTGTGGCAACAGTCAGACTGCAGCTGCTCTTCAATAAAGAAGTAATATATAACGGAAGGCAACATTTTGCCTTTCATGTAAAGGTAATTTATATAAAAAGAAAAAAAAAAATGTTAAATAGTCTTACGAAACAAAAAAAAAATAAATAAATAAAAATAAAAAGAAGAAGTGCACCTGAACTTTGCAGTTCATAAGTTGATACAATTTTTGATTAAATAACTTAAGAGTGATAAGTAAATGTTAAAAAAAAATATCAGTGAAGTACTATCTTTATACGCTTTAACATGGTTGTTTACTTTGTGAAATTTCACGAAGGAAATAAGTTACGTAAGAAATTTAAAGTAAGACCCAAAAAGATATAAGAAGTTTAACTGAAAGTAAAATATTTTAAAATTTGTTTAATAATATAATGAAAGAAAACATTGAAGAGGAATCTTGCCTTTGGAATATTACTATACTTCGTAAGTTGGTGAAGTTTTTTATTTAGTAACTAAACAATGTCAGTAAATATTTTTCTATCTATCTCTCTATGTATAATTTGTATATGCATTAGTGTTGTTATTTGTCTTGTGAAGTTTCAAGGACTGATGCAATTAAAATACAAACTTAAATAAAGTAAAATCGTTACCGATCTGAGAAGTCAACTGCATATTTTTAAAATGAAGGGAAAGTATAAAATCTATTATCGTAAAATACCGTTCAAGCGTCCCCCTAATCTTCAAGGAAAATCAAGATATATTTGGGATGTGGGCGGATAAACGGTAAAAATATGCAAAAATTTAAAAAAATTGACATGCATTTTCATGCTAAAATTAAGTAACGTAAAAAATATTTTAAAACAAAATATATGTATATATATATATGTACTGGGTGGCCCATATGTCTATAGACATTTTAAAAATTCATAAAAAATGAAGGAAATGGTAGATTTGAACACGATTTGCAAAAAAATTATTTTCGTGAAAATGGATTTTATTTCTTTATTTATTTTTGTGAAGAAAAAGTGATAGTTAAAATTTTCGCCGATGGATGGTGCTGTACGTGAGCAAATCACACATTTACGGGAAAAACTATTTTTATTTGCATGCGTATGTTTACAGGCATATAAGTACTATTCTATGTGCCCGCCCTCACCCCAAATTACAGTTTGCAAGCGGGTTACAACACCGCTAACTGCAACTTCAGTCAGTTTTTCTTACCTAATGGAAAACATCCTTAACGAAAATATTTGATTCATCAAATCAGCATCTCAATTAAAACTTCATGTATGAGCAAGTGGAAACAAAATAAGAAATAAGATGTGTTTATTCTAAAATTATGCAATTTCTAGGACTCTGATTTGCATATTTCTCGTTATGCGTCTGAAAAGCGCCCTCTATCGACGAAAAATTTATTTTTTTCCCCTTTACCGAAAAAAAAAAAAGATAATAATAATTTCCCCTTTATATGAATAACTTTGGCGCAAACCACGTTCAATTCTACCTATTCCTTCAGTTTTTATGAATTTTTAAAATGTCTACAGACTTATGGGACACTCGGTGTATATATGTGTATATATATATATATATGTGTGTGTATACCAGTTGTCCCATATAAATTATATATATATATATATATATATATATATATATATATATATAAGTTGCACTGATAAAATAATAATAATAATAACAATTAAATACTGAAAACTCTTGGTTAACCGGTGTTCAATGAACTGGAAAAATTTAGAAAATTTTTACCCCCCCCCCCCCCTTTTGAATAAATTGTTCTGAAATATTTGCCGCTATTTTAAGAATCTTACGGTTTCCCTTTTCAAATTATAATCAGAGTCTGATTTAATATAATATAAATCAATTATTATATTTACAAAGGCAAATGTTATAAAAGATGTAAATGACGTAAAAAACTGTCGTCTATCCCGATAGAATCGACTGTTGAGCGTAAAAGGTCTTTTTTTTTTTTTTTCGGTATTTTAGGAACAAACGAAATTCATGTGAAAAGCAGAGGAAGCGCTTAATCGAGAGAGGGCGCTTTTGTGGCATTTTACGGCAAATAATATAAACAACAGTGATGCCAGATTGGGGATTTTGTCCCCATTTTGGGGATTTTTTAGGCTTTTGGGGACAATTTTAGGGACCAAATGTTTGTGGGGACTTTTTTGGGGAATTCTAAAATGTTTGGGGACAAATCTGGGGAGATGTTCAACTTTCTGTCAATGTTGGCAACGTAATGATTTATCCTTACGACTAGAGACTTTCAATAGCTTTATTGTTATTTGGGGATTTTTTTCAAAAATTGCCTTCATTTGGGGAAAAATTTGAGCTTAAATCATAGAAAAATCGGCTTGATATACATATATATATATATATATATATATATATATTTTTTTTTTTTTTTTTTTTTTGAAAAAATTTTTATTTTCCCTTTTTAGTAGAACACAAGTTGGGGACTTTTTCGAAAAAAACCCTGATTTGGCGAAATTTGAAGACCTGTTTGGGGAAATAATTTTCGACCATCTGGCATCACTGATAAACAGATAAATATTTAGAAGCACATTTTGATTTTGGAATATTATGCAGTTCATTTGCTCGTACAGTTTATGAATCAATAATTTAACTAGTTAAATTGGTGTTTCAAAGAAAGAAAAAAAATCTGTATTATTTCAATAAGCTTTAGTGTTACTGTTTATATTGTGAAGTTCAAGAATCGACGCATATTTTACCACAGAAATTCAAATAATGCAAAACAAAATTTTATTGATTTAGTGTCCGAAATCCATATTTTTTCTTAAATTTTAATACGTTTTTCACATTAAAAGTTTTTTACTAATGGATTCTATTCTAATTACTAATGGTTTCTATTTTAATGTACACTGTAAAAAAAATTCCGGCACTTTCCTGGGAAATTTTGGGCAGCTAACGCGCCGAATATTTACCTGTAATGTTCCTTGAAATTATCAGTAACGATAATATATATACAGTAGAACTTGGATAATTCGAAGTAGAAGGGACCAGAAAATAATTCGAAATATCCAAAAATTCGAATTGCATATACTATTTTGTCAAAATAAGAGATAAATTAAAAAATTAAAACTCTACGAGCAAAGATTTAACACATAAACTTTATATCTAAGAATACTGCTACACCCCCCCCCTTCCCCTATTAAATCAATATTATTTACGAGCTTAATTATTCAACACTTTTAAAAAAAATAGTCAGATATTTTTTATTTCTTCTTTAAGTACAGTCTTTATGTCATAGCATATGATTTGATGCAAAAATAGAATCTTCTTCATTAGACATGACTTTCAATTTAAAAAACACCTCGAAGTTCATGTACATGCAATGCACTATACCTTCTGATGCACTAGCTAGGGGCTTCTCTTGTATTTCCTTATCCTTCTTTTGAAAGACTGTTAAAATATATTAGCTGAGAAAAATCTCGGGAATAAAATTTACAGAAATATTTTAAAGGTAATCGTATGAAAAATTCGAATTATCCAAAATAGAATTCGAATTATCCACGATTTTTTAACATTTTTTTAATACAAAATTCAAGGGACCGAGTAAAAAATTCGAATTATTCAGAATTTCGAATTAAACAAGCTCGAATTATTCAAGTTTCACTGTGTATATTCAAAATAGTACTACATTCTTGAAATCAGGAACGTCTCGTGGACGAAAACCAGTTATTCTCAGGAACATGCCCCAAACTTATTAAAACCAGGAACGTATCCGATGTATAAGAGTAACGTTGCTGAATTTTCTTACAGTGTAGTAATTCTGAAATATTATCTAAAATATGCATTATAATATCTTTATTTACACATTCTGATGTTCAGTTACTCATCATATATTTATTACCATAGATTTCTACTTTAGACTCACTATTAAAACAAAATACGTAAATCTATGTGTGTTCGCCCGTTTAATTTTTACGGTGCAAGTTTAAGTGAAATATTACCTACTCTGTTATGTCGAGAAAAATCCTGAATTTCGACTCACAAAGGTTTTAAAACAGAATGTTCCAAGTTAATGAAGTACATGCCAATATCATAAGAAACATTTTAAAACTAGTCTGGTATCTTAACGATAACTTGGCAACTACTGAAGGTTTCACATAAAAGCTTATATTTAAATTTAATATTTATAAATTGAACTACATTATGTTTCTTAATATATACAGTATTTATATATATATATTATATAAATATATATATATATAATATATATATATAAATACTTATTAAATTATTCAAATTATATATATATATATATATATATATATATATATATATATATAATTTGAATAATTTAATTCCTTTACAACTGTATATATATTCAGATTGTGTTTTCTCAGTTTGCATTTTTGTATGAATTTATGATTTTCAAAATGCTAAAACTTCTACAGATACTTAAGAAGATACTTAATATTTTTTGGAATGTTTAATAAAACCTATTTAAAAAATCTGGTGGGAAACAATCACACGACTTCCATTACCCATTATTACATACCCAATATGCACTTTTTGGAGATAATGTTATCAGAAGACATAGAATTGACCTAACGAAATAGACACCTAAAATTTTTTCCTGTAAGAGAAAGCTCATACACCTGTAAAAACATAAAACAGAGTTTACACAGCTACTTTATTTATTTATTTATTTATTTATTTTAACACCAATTTCCAAGATCTAAAACTGATCTATCTGATCAGGATGACTATTAATTTTCCTGTAATAACCAAGTAAAGCATGAGAAAGGATATCTAAAATGGGTTTATGTAACACTTTTCAAGAAAATCGTTCGAGCCGTTTTTTGAGATACCGTCTTTTACCAAAGCTTGGCATAATTCATTGTTGACCAGAAAACAACAATTACATGCAAAAAAAAAAAAATACTTAAAAGAGGGTTAATATGGCAAGTTTGAAAAATAAAATAATTCATACAGCCGTTTTGAAAGGAACGCACTTGTAGTACCTGAAATTCAGCTATTTACACAGGACGCCTATCAATTTTCCTAAACTAACCAACTATATCATTCGAAAAGATGTCTAATAGAGTGTTTATACAGCAATTTTGAAGAAAAGCGTTAGAGCCGTTTTTGAGCTATTTACTTACGTCCTCATTTACGCTATCGGATGTCCCCCTTCTGGTTTTCCAATTTTCACCAAAATTTAGAAAACTCATCTGCACGCCAGACTTGTTTCAATTCTAAAGTTTCGTTGTTCAATCTTTATTAGTTTCCGAGCTATAATAGTCATAAAATCCCCCCCCCTCTACACACACATACACACTGACCATTTGCCAAAAACAACTTTTTTTGGATTCACGAGACCTTAAAAAATGTAAATCAGATGAAATCTCGAAATTGAATTTTTAGACCGAATACAATACTTCCATTACATACGGTAGTCGGGTAATGGAAGTATGCAATATCTTTAAAAGAAAAGATATTAAAAATAAATAATTATAAGATTAAAAAAAAAAAAAAAAAAAAAAACTTTTTATATACCATGTTTTTAAATTTTCTGATGAATCATAGCTATAGAACTACATTAGCACTTTATCAATGTGTATAAAATTTTTAAAGTTATAATGACGTCAATTTTTGTGAGGTGCATAATATAACTTTTTTTTACAATTTTTTAACCTTCACATTTATTAAACGTATTTATTTTTATAACAAAAGAAAATGAACTCGTAAATTCATTTTGGCAACAATTAAAATATAACTAATATTTTAATGGCTATTGTTAAAGCTTTTATTAGGATATTATTTTCATATTTTAATTAATTAAAAGAAAACTAATCAAAAATTCGAAAATCGGGCTTCGAAGTAATGTGTTGTCATCGGGTTCCGAGCTATTCTGAAAGTTTCAAATGTCTAGCTGGTAGGGAAGTTAGTTAAAAATCGATTGAAAGATTTGTACCAGACAAACACGCAAACAAACAAGAATCGAAGTTAATAAAAAAACATGGTAAAATACAACAAAAATCATGATTTTATTTCCAAACTCTTACATAGATATGAACTTATTTTTGCCCTCAAAAACTAATTAATATATTTAAAATCCATCCCTAGTTCTTTTAAATAGGTTATAATAAACATAATTTATATATATATATATATATCAGTATCTTTAAAATGTATGGTTGAACCCCTGATCTGCGATAATTTAAATTAAGATTATTGATTATTTTTTTTTATAAAAAATAAAATAAAATAAATAAGGTATCGTTAGAGAACACAAATTCGTCTTCCTTTGGACAGTTAGTGTTATACTTCTATGAGATATTATACTTCTATGTTATACTTCTAATCGTCTGCATTCCTCATGGAAAATTATTTTAATAAAAAATAATTTTAATAATTTTCTTGTAATGAGTGTTTTTGCATAAGAAATTATAGAAGAAAGTTTTGTGATGGCCAGTACATACTAATTTTTCTTTTAATTCTCGCCGAAGCAATAAAACTTAAGGATGGAAAACAAGGAAGCAATAAAAAATATAAATTACATAAATACAGAAAATCTGATTAGCTTAGTATATTATAAATTTATCCCCTTCCTTTACAAGATGGCAATTTAAATAACCATCTAGGAAAAAAATAATGCGAAGTAACTTTTTTTTTCTACTTTGTTTTTTCTGGATCTTTCGAATCTTCTATCTTTAAATAACCTTCAACCTTGAAAAGGACTGCTCTCTTAATAAATAATTTTTTGTGCAATTTCACGATACCTAAACATTCAAGTTTGGGCATTCGTCGAGTTTGGCCGCAACAATGTTACAATACGGAAATACAGTAAGTTATTACGATATAGTTTATATTATTTTTATCTGGAGTTTTTGATAAATTAATATTCATGTGCTGGACAATTGATGTTATATACATATTAATGTTTTAATTCTGTCTTCTACCATCTATACATCTATCTATCTATCTATCTATATATATATATATATATATATATATATATAAGAAACTTTTAAAACAAGTATTTATATATATGAAATAAAAATTTTGATGATTAGAAAAATCAATAGGAGATTTACAAACCAATGCGCAAAATTGCTGCAAAAGGAAATGTAAAACTTGAATATAGAAATAATTTAACAAATGAAATGAAATAAAACCCCAAAACACACAGAAGTCTTCATCAGGGAGGCCCTTCCTTGTAGGAGTTAAAGAGAAGTTTCTGAAAGGATAGTAGCAATTAGCCAATAACCATCCTTGCCCCCAACTTCTCACCAAACAGAAAACCACCTTAAACAGAATAGAAATCTAACAGATCTGAAATAGATCGAAAGACGAAAACACGGAAACATTCGGTTATAAGTTAAGACGTGACAGTTAATCTTAACTGTCTAACATCTTAACTGTCTTTAGGCTTCCAGCAGTGATGGAAGCCTAAAGCAAAATGGTCGGTGGCCCAGAGGTGGCATAAACGGTGGTGTTGCACTTCCGACCGGGACATATCCGACCGGGGTTAAAATCGTTGCAGTTCCGACCGTTTTGGTTTGAGGGTAGCACTTCCGACCGGATCTATCCCAAAGCAGGTGCAACACAGGTGTGTTTATGCGTAAGTAGGGGGCGGGAAAGGGGGGAGCTCACTGATTAAATTCGTTAAAGAGTTAACAAAACTGAATTTATTTATTAAATAAAAAACCCAAACGCGTACAAAGGTCAATACATTTAAATAAGAGTTCTTTTTTTGTTGTTGTTGTTTTTTTTAACAATATACAAAATGTAATTCAGGTGCGTAGCTTGAGGTGGGAGGGAGTGCTAGTATGCGCTAATATTTTAGTTATTTTCCCTACCTTAATAATCTGGTGTGGCACTCACACGGCTTTCTCTTATCTTGTAATTCAATTTTATAAAAACAGACTACAGAACAAGGGATGAGATAACAAGTATTAATTGTATATAAACCTACGTTAAAAAGAATTCAAACTAGGTTAAGAAACAGTTTTATTTGACAAATAACTCCTTATAAGTGTGTGTGTGTGTGTGTGTGTTGGGGGAAAGGGGGGTGTACCTCCCGCTCAAGTTGTGTTTGAATATTGCATCTACATTTCTATAGCAGGCGCACGTGACGTCACTGCTTTGAACATTGACAGATGATTTCACACGTGCTTTAGAATGTAGGCAAAAATTGGTATAAAGCATCATTGCTTAACGTTACAGGCTTAGCTATATGTACTTCCATTTCTCCAATATTTTAACGTGCTTTACATATCTGCTAAGATTTAACCATTGTTATTGCTTATTATATAAATGAATCAATGTATATGGATGCTTTTAATTGAAGAAAAAAAATCCATGGGAGATTATACAAAAAATTAATTAAAGAATTATTTAATATAAAAATATAATTAAAAATGATTGCACTTATTAAAAATCAAAATGTTTCATATTTGTTAAAAAAAAAAAAAAAAAACTATTTGAGCTTTTAATTGAAAAATCTATTTCTAAATACTTTTAATATAAAAATATTTTTTTTCTATGGGAGATTATAGAAAAGAAAAATATCTAAAGAATCATGTAATATAAAAATATAATTAAAAAGGATTGCATTTATTAAAAATCAAAATGTTTAATAATAAAATTAATTTGTTTAATAGAATTATTTCAGCTTTTAATTGAAAAATTTATTTCTAAATACTACAAATATTATATAATATTCTAAATACACTATAATATTGTAAAAATATTTTTTTCCTCTAAATAATTACAGATTAAAAAATAAATAAAAATAAAATAAAATAAAAAATCTAGAAAATTAATTTAACCAATATATATATATATATTAATAATTAAATTAAATTAGTTGAGATTGTGTAGTATTATTGTAACAGCTTTTAATAGAAAAATCTTTATTAAAATACTTTTGATATTAAGAGATATTTTCTATGAACAATAATAATAATAATAACATTAAAAGCTAGTTTAAAAAAATAATTCAATAAAATATTCTAATTAAAAAATAAAAATTTATTTATTAAAAATATAATTTTTTATAATTAAGTAATTTCAAATTACTTTATACTATTTTTTGGACTTTTAATTAAAAGGCCTATTTCAGTAGTCGAGCTGTTCTGCTCTCCAAGTTGATAGATTGGTGTTAGTGTTTGGGAATAAGGTCGATTGACTACTCAAGTGTCCTAGGTCTGAGGGCTAGGTCAAGTGTCCTAGGTTCCGTGGAGGCCTTTCTATGGGTTCCTATCCCGTATTTACGCAAGTTTCTGAGAAAACCACGGAAAATTTCGTTCGGCTAGGGCGAGAGCGTGACCTGGGATCAAACTTGGCACCTCACGTCTACCACCTGCTTTGACCGCTGAACCGCTCAGCCACTGATGGGCTCTGATTGACTTCTTTTGCCGTGTTCGATCCAAGGTCCCCCTTTTCAAACGAGGCATTTGCAATTTTCCATGGTTTTCTCTGAAACTCGCGTATAAACAGACCAAAGCTCTGTGAAAGCTCAGAAAGAACTCTCATGAAAGTCATTTTCTCCAGGCTTAGGACCTGTATGTCGTCAATAGGTTTTAACGATTAAACTACAACCATCAAAATACTTTTAATTTAAAAACATTTTTTAAATAAATGATTATATAAAAAATATTAATTAAAAAATCATTTTATAATACATTCAAATTAAAAATAATTCAACTATTAAAAATGTAAATTTTTAATAATTAAATTCGCTGAAATTGCTTAATACATAGCTGCCAAGTTTTTTAATTTATTCCAGAATGTTCTTAGCCCCGCCCTTTTTCACACTGTAATCTTTGTAGAAAAAATTTCTTCGATATATAATTACGATTAAATATTAAGAAAATCAATCTAAAAATATTATGGTATGAAAAAGCAGCAGAACTAACAACATTCCGGAATAATTTTAAAAACTTGGCAGCTATGTAATACTATTGTTTGAGCTTTAAAATGAAAAATCTCATTCAAAATGCTCTTAAACATAAAAATATGTTTTCCTATAACTGATTATAGAAATAAAGATCTAATTAAAATTATTTTATTTAAAAAAAATTTCAAAGAAAGAGTAAATTAGTTATCTAAGGACTAAATAAATTACCAAAAATATAAATTTTAATAATTAAATTAGCTGTGATTCCTTAATACAATTGTTTCTGCTTTCATTAGAAATAAAATATTTTAAAATACCTTTAGTATGAATAGATTTTATTTTCTATGAATAATTATGAAAAAAGGCTAGTTAAGGATGTAATTAAAATTATTTTATTTAAAAAATTCTAATAGAAAGACTAAATTAATTATCTAAAAACTAAATTAATTATCAAAAATATAAATTTCAATAATTAATTTAGCTGAGATTGCTTAATACAACTGTATCTGCTTTTAATAGAAAAATTTATTTAAAAAAAAATTTTAATATTAAAAAAATTTATTTTCTATGAATAATTATTAAAAAAAAAAAAAAAAAAAAAAAAGGCTAGTTAAAAAATTACTTAATGAAATATTCAATTAAAAAACTAATTTATTTATTAAAAATGTAATTTATTATAATTAAGTTAATGCAATTATTTGGACTTTTTATTAATAAGCCCAGCAGTTCTGCTGTCCACGTTCGTAGACAGGAAGTGTCGGGCTCGATGCCAGGTCATGGTTGTCGACATTCATGTTCTCAGTCCTGTTTAACACCTAAACTACCACCACCAAATTATTTTTAATATAAAAAGTTATTTTAATCAGCAATTGTATAAAAAATTATTAATAATATATAATATTCAAAACTTATTTAATTATCGAAAATATTTTTTAAATAATGAATTTAGATCAGATTACTTAATATTACTGTTCGAACTTTTAACAGAAAAACTATTTCAAAATACTTTGTAATATAAAAAAATATATTTTGTAAGGATTATAGAACAAATAACTTATTATAATTATACTATTTAAATAATCTAATTCATAAAATTTTACATTAAAATACATACAATATATGCTAATAAAATTAGCCGAGCTTTCTCAATACTATCCTTTAGGCTATTATTCGAAAAATGTATTTCAAAAGACATTTACTAAAAAAACTAATTTTATTAATTATTATAGAAAATATAAAAAAAAAATATTTTATCAAAAGTTAAATCAAAAATTAATTTAATTTTAAAATATCGAGTTTTTTAATAATTAAGTTAGTTGAGTTTTCTTTTTCGCTATTCTTTTAGCTGAAATTTCTTTTTTAAAATATTTTAAAAATATATACATATTTATTTTTTCTTTAAGTTATTATAAATATTTTTTTTTCCAACAACTTGACAGTAAAAATATAAAAAAAAAAATTCTTTTAAAAATGAAAAATCAATTTAGAACAACGTACTTTGGCATTATAAACTATATTAGCCCTTTATCAATATGTATAAATTTTTTAAAGTGATAATGACGTCAGTTCTTGGGAGATTCATAATTTTTTATTGTTCACGTTTAATTAAATGCATTTACTTTTATACAAGGAAAAAAAAAAAAAAAAAAAAAAAAACTTGCAATTCTTCTTTTGGCAACAATTAAATTATAGTTAGAATTTAAATGGCTAATATAATGCTAATATATGAAGTTATTATTTACATATTTTAACTAATTAAAAGAAAACTAATCAAACATTCGAAAATCGGGTTTCGAGGTGCACAAGAACCCCTCGGAGGGCACCTTCGTGTCGAAACACGTGACTATTCAAACTACCGTCTTTGCGCTATGCTGTACCTGTACACACATAGACACACACACAAACATTGCCTTATATATATATATATATATATATATATAAAGATTATTATTGTTGTTGTTGTTCATAATGTTTTATAATGTATTTATACTTTTTAAATATAATAATTATAAGATTAAAAAAAAAAAAAAAAAAATGTAGGGGAGACCCGTGTACCTAGGGCCATCATGTACCTAGGGCCACCCCACTTTATTTGAATAATATTTAATTTTAAGTTTTAATACTCAGTTGGTCGAGTAACAACACCAATTGCTACTTTTACAACTACTTTGGAACTTTTGAGGAGAGAGTTTTGACAAGTTACATGTAGAAAACGAATTTAACTGGTTTGAAGTAAAATTTTGCAGCTCATCTCTTTCGCTATTTTACAAAGTCAAGTCAAATATTTTCCTTTCATTTCTATTGTATAATTTTGCTTGTTGTATTGAGTAATAAATGAGATATTTAATTAGTCCTCTCTGCTTGTGGATTTTTTAGTGGAAGGCATTTTGAATGAAGTTACCAAACTTGTACCTAGGGCCACATCGCTGCCTTGTACCTTGGGCCAGTGTGTTTGGATCTTTTAACACTTTCGCGACCGCATGTTTTTGTCTTTTTGACAGTAAAGTCCGCCTGTGGGCGTTTTTATCGTAAGTTACAGTTTTCCAAAACAAAATTTTCCGTATTCACATTTATATTACAAATGGATATACATTATAATGATACTCTCTCTCTAATCAAAGTATTTGCATCCATGGTGTACTGATTGTACAAATATGAATATTGTGTATATTTTTTAGAAACAAATAACATACAAATTGCAAAAGAAACACCCACTGGTGGAGTTTCATATTTTCAAATGACGTGAATCTACGTCAGCGGTCGAGAAAATGTTAAGAAATACAGTACAGCCTATAGTAATTGGATACAGGCAAATCCTGGTAAACCAATCACTATGTATGACGTTGCTGAAAGTGTTGGCAAGTCCTCTCCGTCGGCCTTTACTCCTGGAAACATTCCATCAGGCTTTCGTGTATCCGTCATGTAGCCAATAAATCAGAACACATTCACTGAAGACGAATATTTAAGTTCAAATGTGACTGAAAGACAAGATCCCCTCCATAAAAATATAATTAAATAATTAAAAATAAAAATAAATAAAAAAAGGTTTTCCAGGAAGACAGTGAAACAGTAATAATAGAATTGGATGTCTCTGTTTCGTGTCCTGTTGAAATTTCGATACCTTCAACATCTAACATCTTTTCGTGTGTTATGCTTTAACAGGTACGAACCTAAGCAAAACCTCCCACATCAAAGAAAAGATGTGACCGAAAACCAGAGCGATCTAGAAATACAAGAGACACTCCAGAAAAAAAAATGAAGAAAAAAAAAAGAACATTCTGTTAGAATATCCCAAAAGAAAAAAAAAAAAAAAGTGAAAAATTTCGAGTTTTAAATTAAGGCAACAACATGATAATTATTATATGATAAATAAATATATTACATGATATTCTTTTGTAAAATACACGTTTATAGGCTTATTTTCTATTCATTGCAAAGTGAAATCTTAATTTGAGAGAATGGCCCTAGGTACAATGAGGTCTGGCCCCAGGTACAATGAGGGTGTTTGTTGTACCTAGGGCCACGAGTGAAGTTTTTTTAAAAACCTTCTATTTGTCGGAATTTATTATTTTAGGTATTTATATTAATCCCAATTGGAAGTAATTAGTCCTAAAGATATGTTCATATGAGTTTGATAATTTTAAACAGGTCAAGGGCTCTGCTTTTGGGCATTGAAAAAAAGCGGCCCTAGGTACACGGGTCTCCCCTACATCATGTTTTTAAATTTTCTGATGAATCATTAATATAATACGCGAGGATAAAAAGCAATATTCAAGCAATATTTAAGCACGCGGATTCAGTTCAGTGAAATAATAATAATAATGAAAAAAAAAATGGTTTTAAAAAGGAAATATTACTCCTTTTAGAACAATGTATATAAGCATCGTGCACTTCATTAGCACTTGTCAATGTGTATAAAATTTTTAAAGTGATAATGACGTCAATTAATTTAACTTTTTAAATTTTTAACTTTCACGCGGAATTAGATGTATTTATTTTTATGTCGAAAGAAAATGAACTCGTATTTTTACTTTCTTATATATTTAATAGATGAAAGCATTGGATTCGTAAAAATTTTCGACCTCGGGTTTCTGATGGATTTACACGTTTTGAGAGCTGTAGAACACGATTTGACCATTTTTAGAAAATGTCTCTCTGTCTTTCTGTGTGTGTGTGACAAAATTTTGTGGCAACTGTATCTAAAGAACTACTGCACAGAATTTCATACAAATTGGTATGTAGTTGCACCATGACATAAATTAGTGCCTATCAACTTTTGGTAAAAATTGTTTTACAGGTTGCGTTGCCATCCCGCTTTTTCTAAATTTTTAACATGGTGATATAGGACAAAATTTTGTATAAATGTGCATAAAGAGAATTATTTTTTAGTAATCATTATGAAATTTACAAGAATTATTTATAATAGAGATAGTCAACTGGGAAAATTTTTTTGTATGTGTAGGAGCCTCGCCACCCCCTCTGGGGAGAAGTCCCCTCTCGAGGGGAGTAAATTTTCAAGATGGGAATCTTTCGAAAGGTCTAATCAATACATTTAAAACGAATGATTGAACTATAAATCTGTGATAATTTAAAACCAAGTTAAAGATTTTTTTTTTTTTTAAATCGTATTTTTATTTATTTATTTATATATTTAATTTAACCAAACTTGGTATTTAGTTGGCCCCTGACACAAACTGGTGCTGATTAGATTTGGGGATCAATCGCTCAACAGGTGGCGCTGTGATCGTATTTTTTCTAAATTTTTAACATGGCAGTATAGGACAAAATTTCGTATAAATGTACATAATGAGACTTATTCTTAACCTGTGATTGTAAAATTAATATGAATTATTGATAATAGTAGTAGTTAACTAGGAAAAAAAAAATTTGCATGTGGGGGCATCGGTCCCCCCCCCCCCTTGGTAAATTTTCAAGATGGGTATCTTTCGAAAGGTCTTGTCAATACCTTTAAATCGAGTGGTTGAACTATAAATATGTGATAATTTAAAACAAAGTTATCGATTTTTTTTTTTTTTTACTTTTAAGAAAAAAAACTTTAAAAAAAATCGTATTTTTTTTATTATTATTATTACTGAGTGAATTTGTATAGGAAAATATAGAAGAAAGTTTTGTGGTGGCCACAACATGCTAGTTTTTTTTTTTTTTTTTTTTTGGCAACACTTAAATTATAGCAAATATTTAAATGGCTATTTTATTGCTATTAAGAGTTTATTAGTTTCATATTTTAATTAGTTAAAAGAAAACTATTCGAAAATCTAACTTCGAAGTATTGCGTTGTCACCCGGGTATAAGCTACTGTGAAAATTTCAAATGTCTAACTAGTAGGGAAGTTAGTTAAAAATAGATTGATTACATGATTTGTACCGGACAAACAAACAAACAAACAAGAATTGTAGCTAATAAAAACATGGTAATAATAATAATAATAAAGAGAGAGAAAGAGAGAGATTTTACCTTTTAGTGAATAAATTAAATAAATTAAAAGGTAGTATGATGTGGCCACACCACAAGATTTTCTTCTATATAATTTTACTGAAAATTCATGCAATGAAAATTGTTTATTAAATTATAAAATTATTTTGCATTGTAAATGCAGATGATCTATATATGACGAGTTATGATTCAATGTCGACAAAAAGTCAATTTTTTGCCAGTATCAAAAGAAATGCGATTTTTTTTTCGTTAAAAAAAGAAAAAAAAAATCGATAACTTTGTTTTAAATTATCACAGACCTATTGTTCAACTATTTGTTTTAAAGGTATTGACGAGATTTTCAGAAAGATATCCATTATGAAATCCCCCCCCCCCCCAAGGGAAAGAAACAATGCGCCCACATGCACAAACCTTTTTTCCTAGTTTACTACTACTATTATCAATAATTCATATTAATTTTACAGTCACACGTTAAAAATAACTCATTATGTACATTTATACGAAATTTTGCCCTATACTGCCATGTTAAAAATTTTGAGAAAATGGGTACAAGGAACGCTTGTTGAGCGATTGATCCTTAAGGGGTTACATCCAATTGTGAATTTTTTGTGAAGAGGCCTTTTATTAAAGAAATATATACAATACATATACATGTAGCAAATTTAATGTATGTTAAGAATCCGTGATGAGTTTACAAAAATATTGGGTTCCGCTGTTCCTGTAGTAGATCTCCTAGAGGACTTCCACAAAAAGGTGTCTGGCGGTGAGCAAGATATCTCTGATCCAAATTATCTGAAATGAAAAAAACCAAAAGATTTATTTTTAGGATAGATGAATACAGGTAATGATCGTAGGAATAGTCAAAATTTTGATTTTTGACAAAATGGCGGCTTCCCAAAAAAAAAAATCGTTTTTTTCATGAAAATTTACACTTGAAAGTGGCTGAAAAAATCGAAATTATTATCAGAAACCTTATTCCTACGATCATTACCTGACAAAAATATCTAAGAAAATTGTGTCAAAATTTCAAGTCAATCGGTCCAGCCGTTTCGGAGAAATTTTGCTCACCGACTTTGAAAACACCGTTTCGAGATAAACGCATTTAAAGTTTTGGGAACCATCTAAACAGAATACTGGCACGACTTCACAACGTGGCAGTTCACTTTAAACTGACGATATTTACTTACTGTATACCTAAAATTTCTAAATATAGCTCTCAGATATAAGATAAACCTTTTATATTCTTATTCTAAAAAGCAAAACATTATGAAAAGCATGGACAAGGGCATAGGGATAATGAAAAACAGCTGCTACTCTGGTTTACGCTCCGCCTACTTTAAAACGCTCGGAGACGTCTTTACAAATATGAAAATTTCTCCGAAACTAATTGCCGGATCGATATGAAATTTTCAGACAATATTATCAAATATATGTACATTCAAAATATGTAAAAAAAAAAAAATCGATTTTTTGAAAATTACAACTGGATGTAACCCCTTAAATCTAATAAGCACCAAATTGTGTCAGGGTCTAACTAAATACCAGGTTTCGTTAAATTTCTTTCATTAGTACTTCGTAGATACTTCTTTTTGATTATTTATTTATTTTTTGAAGATTAATGAAAATTTTCATAAACTCAAACATATGTTCTTTTGTAAAAGTTATAATTTTATTAATAAGAATATCTAATAAATAAATCTGAATATGCTCCGAATTCGGTAATTTTAATAGTTTATAATAATGATTGCAAAAATGATTGTGCACTATCATTGTATTTATGTAATTATTAATAGATTTTTGGTCATGTTATTATACTATAACATATTTTAAATGATTTTTGCATTGTAAAATATTTAATCTTTTTGGCGAGAAAAATTCAACAACAAATAGGTAGTTCTGAAATAATGTTCATTAAATTTAATGTGCATTGCTAAGGGAATCAGGCTGATCTCTTGCTTCTCGTAAATGTGATATATCCATTAACTCAGCAATTGTCATGCCTTTAATTACAGCGGTCGGAAATGCTACCTTGCGATGAACAGGTGTGTATGGATTTAAGAATTCGGTCGGAACTGCTACGATTTTAACCCCGGTCGGCCTTAACACAGTTGGCCTTATGCAGGTTATCACCACATGGCCAGCATCATGTTTTTCATGTTGTGGCCACAAATTATTAGGCCATAACCAATTTGTATGCATAGAGGACGCTTTGATTCTTTTTCTTTTGATTTGAAATTCCCTCTTTGTCCGCCATTTCATACGAAGTTCTTGTTCGTTATTGTAGTCTGCGGGTGTGTCTTCGAGATTGAAAATCTCGTAAAAAGAATATATGAGTAAGTAATTCAATTATTAATTTGTTTTTGTATTATTTTTTAAATACTATTTTTTTTAAATGTTTGACTCTAAAGCCATTGTTATAACAAAAGGATTTCTAGAAATGTATAACAATTATCCAGTTGATCCGTTTTAGTAAATTATGATATGATAGTCGCTAACTTTCTAGTATTTTATCATTGTTATTATTATTTTAATTGATTTAATAAAATAAAAATTATGGATCTTAATTTATATATTTATGTTATATGGACGGGAAAAAGTTATTAGAACGATTATAACTATCTATAATTTATGTTTTATTTATTTTTTCTTCCTTCAGTGTAGTTAAGAAGAAAGCATTAGATTCGGGAAAATTTTCGCATCCGGTTTTCGATAGATTTTGCACGTTTTGGGTTGTTTTGATGAACGTAATTTGAAAAATTGTCTGTCTGTCTCTCTGTGTGTGCTCAAAAATTTATTAAAGTGATAGTAGTCTAAAAAGTTTACTTCTTCCGCTTTTTTTTTTTTTTTTTTTTAATGTACAAAAATCACTTCCACCCCCCCACCCCCTGAGGGAGAAGTATACCAGATAGAGTAAATTTCCAATATGGGTATTCTTGAAGAGAATTCGTCAATATCTTTAAATGAACGATTATATTATATATCTGTGATATTTTAAAGCAAATTTATTGATTTTATTATTTTTGACAAAAACTAGTATGTTGTGGCACCACAAAACTTTCTTCTATATTTTTTATTATGGAAATTCGCGTAGTGCAAATAATTTTTTAAAATCATTTTCCTGAATGCATGGAAACGATTTCCATTTTAGAACAGTGTTTGTGAATTACAAAAAAAAAAAAAAAAAAAAAAATCAATTTTGTGCCACCTTCTGAAAAAATGCTTTCTTCTTCTTCTTCTTCTTGTTTTTTTTTTTTTTTTTTTTTTTTTTAATAATTTATAACTTTGTTAATTTACCACAAATTTAATTCAGTCATTTACTTGAAAGTTATTGATGAGTTTCTTTTGAAAAATACTACCTCAACTTATACAAAAAAAATTTCCTGTTTAGTTGTTAGTTATTTAAATATTTATTTTTTTAATTCACAATAAAAAAATTTTTAAAAAAATGATCATTTATTTGAAATCATTTATATGAAATTTCCTCCTATACTGTGTCATATTGAAAATAACGAAGAAGTAGAAATATAGAGCCATGTGTTGAGTGAATGATCCACGAATGTAATTGAGAACGATTTTAATCAAGTTTGGTTAAATATCAAATTTAGGTAAATTTCTTACATTGGTTCGTGAGATACAACGTCCACGCATTTTTTATACACATTTACAGAGGGAAACTTTCTAAAAATGTTCAAATCGTGTTCAGGAATCTCAAAACATGCAAATACTTCGAAACACGAATGTCAAAAATTTTATTCATATATACATACATACATACATACATACATATATATATATATACATACATACATATATATATATATATATATATATATATATATATATATATATATATATATATATTACTATAAAATTGATTTTCTTTCAAAATTTAGTGTATCGTACTTCTTTTAAATGAAAATCGCCTACCTCAATCATAGAAAATAATTTTCATAAATAATAATTTTTATATTTAATTTCTATAAACTATTATAGGGAAAAAAAGTGGTAGCCCTAACAGTTTTATTTTATTTATTTAATAATTATTTTTTTTTAAATGCAAGTAAGAAAAATAATTTCACTTTTACGAAACTGAAATATTCCCCCCTTCCTCCCCAATTACCCTTAACGTATAAGAATATTTTTGTGCATCACTATTAAATGAACCACAAATATTTATTTTGTCCTTTTTGATTGGAAACATTTTTTATTGCATCTATAAAATTTATGTTGATCTGTATTTTTAGCGTTGTATGAAGATTTTACGTGCGCTGATAAGAAGTTTCTCTTAAACTGTAATGTATTCAAATTATTTTAAGAATTTTTATACTGAAACCATTTGTGTTACCTGTACAACTTTTTATCACAAGCATCGTACAATAAGTCGGCAAAACCTGTTTTACATATATGAGTTTTATGGAATTCTAAAAATATTTTTAAAAAAGGTAATTGGCGGATAGATTAACAGAAGTCGAACAAATTTATGTTTTGTTGAAAAATGTCAATAAACACACTCCAAAATATATTTAAAGTAAAATTATAAATTATATTAACAAGTGAATTTATGGTGTTATTTAATGGTGTGTGAAGAAGTCTTATTGTCTATTCACCACTTTGTTTCGCCCAATGAAGGGTCTTCGGGCTATTTCGACTGAAAACAATTGCTACATTTTTCTTTTCTTTTTTTTTTCTTTTTCGTTCTTTTTTTTTTCTTTTTTTTTTTTTTCTTTTTCGTTCTTTTTTTTTTTTTCTTTTTTTTTTCTTTTTTTCTTTTCTTTTTTTTTTTTTTTTTGAGTTTATGGTGCTTAGTTTTTTACAATGCTCTCTTTATAACTATTTTTTTTTCAATATTTTGTAATTTTCACATGTAAAGTTACATCTATTTATATCAAATAACTTAACAAAGTTAAACATATTGAAATTTGAACACTTTAAAAAAAAAAAAAGCATAATCTCCTTTATTCCAAGAAATGTAATGGATCAACTGAATATTTCCTATATGCTGTACTAGAAATCCTGAATTTATAACCATAGTGTATGAATCAAATACTTGTAAATAATATTTAAAAATGAAATATGTACAAAATCAAATTAAATATTGGATGCATACGAAAAACTGGCTGCTACCTCATCAGAAAAAAAGAGAGAAAAAAAAGAAAAAAAGAAAAAGAAAAATAGCACTAATAAAATTAAAGGTATTACCAATAAAATAAATATACTAGCTATAACCAAATCACTGGTCCGGAAGTCCGAGCCAATGTTATTCTATGAGAAACTTTCTTTACAAATAAGTTATTAAACTACTACATATTTTAAATTTTGTTTTCACATTCAGAAAATTGTCGGACCTTTTTTAAAAATGTATTTTTTTTAATTTTTAATATTTTATTTTGAAATTGCAAAATGAAAAATTTCACATATTGAAAATTCGTACTTTCAGCTTCAAAATAAAATATAAAAAACTCAAAAATAATTTTTTTAAAAGGTCCGTCAATTTAACAGTTGGGAATTTTCAGAATGTGAAAACAGAATTTAAAAATATGTATTAGTTAATAAGTTATTTGTAAAGAAAATTTCCAATAGAATAACATTGGCTTCGGTTTCCGGCGACGGTGAGTGAAACGGGCTCTTAATGGGAAAATATAAATGACCAATGAAGACTGCCGGCAGTAATATAATTTTTTATGTTTATCACAGCTGGCCCACTGTAGGCTGCCAGCAACAACATGGAAAAACTATATTTGCCACAAGTTGGCCCAACACTGGCCCACTAACAATTTCCAACCTAATGTTCTTTGCCATCAGTGGCCCATTACCTATTTTCATTATACTGCTAGCTGCCAGCAACGATCCATTCACCGGCCCACTAACTTATTTTTAACTTACTGCTGGTTGCCAACAGTGGATCGGTTGAATTTGGCCAACTGATGGCCGGCGTAACATATTCCCTACGGCAACGTTAACTTTTGCCACCGGCGGGTCAACTGCAGGTACATCTGATAACCAGCACTTGGCCTCATGCTGGCCGTCATCTGATATTTTGCTGGGATACGTTTCATTCGATTTGATTGTGATTTAAATTTTATCATTAATCTAAGAGGAATTTATTTCAAAATCTGTGTTATATTAATAATAATAATAAAATTCATGTTTGTTTGTCTGTAATATTTAATTATGTTAACCGTGTATATATGTATATAAATTACTTTTCTTTCAATAACAATGATTTTGTTTTAAAAAGGAAAAAAAAAATGTAAGTAGTCCAATATTTAATCAACTGAATTGCCCGCATCAAGGTTAAAAAAATGTTGATGTACAATTTTTTAATCTTATGTTAAAAATAATAATAATAATAATAAATATATCTGTCTGATATGTCTCTATAACTAAAAACGGGGCCTGATCGTTTCCCCTTGTTTAAAGGGTGTGAGAGAAATTTGGTTTTTCCCTTACAGGTCGATTGCACTGGTAAGTTCCACCGCATTATCTCTCCCCATCTTTTCCCCTCTACTTCTTTTCCAAGATAACTAGAAATATCCATACACTTCTCAAAGGGTTTAGAGCTATTTACCTATAAGAAACACGAGCGCTAAAATTGGCATTTATGACTCCTTCAATTACATTTTCCCTTTTCACAAACTGTGTTTTTTTTTTTTTTTTTTTTTTTTTTTTAATAATAATAAAAGCTTAACCTTTTTATTTAAAATTGGTGTATGAAAATAAACTTAAAAAGCCAGAACAAGGCAAAAATTACGTTTCGAATAAAAAAATAAATTACTTGTACATTTAACAGTCGTAACCAAGCACGCATTTTAAATCAGAGATATAAAAATTTCTTGTTTGTCTAGAAACTTCTTTTACAGTTATAATATTACTAGTTATATAAATTTAGGAACAACCATACTGCCTTATTATTGCCGTTTAAACTAGTATTGCACAGGGAAAAAAATTAGAAAAAAAATACAATGAAAGTACAGATTTTGGTACATTTTGAATTTGTGCACATGAAATATTTTCTTTATTTTCAAAGATGTAAAAGGTATGCCAAGCACATAATATAAAATAATTGCAGAGTCACAAATTAAAACAGAAAACTCTTTGAATGCGCCATAAAAGATTAACATAGGCAACGTATTTCGAAAGAACAAAACATTCCTTCGTTACGAAAGAAATGCATTTTACCTTTATGAGATAAAATACGGAGTATGATTTCTTGTGCTTCTTTATAGAATAAATAGTACGCATTTCTTGCCTGGTGGAAAAGAATTTTCTTCTCAAAACGCGTGCATTTATTATTCATATATAATGCAGAAATTTTTCATTACAGTTTAGTTTTGTAAAGTTAATGTCAGATATGTCAAACGCAATTAGAAGTTGTAAGACTTTAGTATTTATGAACACAAAATAAATATATTTTTAAAGTTTTCATTTGATATTTAGCAAAAATAGGGAATACTTTTCTGTTTATTAAACAATTAACATTAATGAATAACAGTGTATAAATTAACCAACGTTAAAAAACTAGAAGGCTTGTGAAAATTCAATAAGTAATACATAGATAATCTTTCTATTGTGAATACAAAAATAATAAATTTATGCTTTAATCTCATGACCTGATAAACCAATACCTGAATTTTTGGTAAAATAAAAGTACAGCACATACATATATAAATAATTATGCTATACATGAGGACCAGTTATGCAATAAGCATATGCAAATAAAACTATTTTCTTCCAAGAGATTATTTATAAATGCTATAAATGTGTCACAGAATATTTTTTTCTTCGTGTGTGTGTTTACTATTTAAGTCACCTGTAAGGAAATTAAAGACACATCCTCTCCCCCTGTTCATCAGTACATGTCAGTCATAAACATGGACACAGAAAGGGGGGATCAGGGCAAACGACCAGTGCCTTCGAAAAAAGGGTGAGGGGAAACGACCCATTTTTTCTGTCACAATAACATACATCAGGGGAATCGACCTCCACCCCTAAAAACAATGCTCGCATTGAAATCTCTGTAGCACCTTTGGATCCGTTTCACGCCTGTTTCTCCCACAGACAATAAAAAGGAATTTCACTGTTTTGTTTCAGCGCATTTGAAGGGGGGGGGGGAGTTGAGAGGTATTTAATGGAAAATTTCTTAAACAATATTGTGAGGGATTATAATGGAATAAAAAATGCTTTTCCAGTTCTGTGTTATATGTAACTATTTTCTGTGTTTGAGAAATATAACCGGATTGATAGAGAAAAAAATGACTCAAGTTTTGTAGATCACATACAAATTAATCCTGAGATCATTATTTAGGTTCCTCGTATCTTCTTTTATTATTAAACTCTAGCCTTTAGGGGATGCTTGGATAAAGCATAGATTTCCTACAAATTTTGTATTCGAACACTCTAAATTTGAATGCGATAATTAAGAGCCGCGTTACAGTGTTTTATATTAGAAACTTTGTATTTTATTTAAAGTGAAATTTTGCAGACTGAGTAACGATGCTAGCGTCTAAACGCTTTGCTCAAATAAGCTGAAAGTTGGTATGCATGTTGTAAGTCACCGTAGCACGAACCCTATTGATTTTGGTGAATCTAGCACTTATAGTTTTTTTTTTTTTTACAGGGACATCAAGAAAAATTATTTATCATTATGGCCTATGAGGCCAAATTTTTAAAAGTGTGATAGCGTCTAAACGCCTTATTCAGTTAAGCTGAAAATTTATATGAATATTATGAGCCACCGTTGCAATAACTATAAGCATTTTGGTGAATCTAGCATTTATAGGTTTTTACAGGGACACAACGAAAAATTCTTTATCATTAAGATTTATGGGTTGAAAGTTCAATAGCGTTAAATTAAACATCGTGTACTATATAGAGAAAAATAATTAAACACCCTATTATAATTTTATCTCTTTTGTTTATTTAACAACTCCTCTCACTTTACTTTATCTACAAAATCGTTAATTACTCAATGTTCGGAAAGTCGAGTGAAGTTACTTCAGATTTTTTCTATTATTTTAAAATCGGTGAAATTATTTTTCGCATGTTAAAAAACTGCAAAAATGCTACTGTCTAGAGATGGGAAATAAACTTATTTAATATAAAATACAACTAATGCTTATTTATTTATTTATTTTAATTAGAAAAAAACATTTTTTATTTATTCACAAAAAATATGTGCAAAGTTCGTTTGGGTGTAATCAGATTACTTTAACATTGCACACTTTTAATGTGATGATTGATTATAATTAATTCGTTGATAATAATACCTTGTTTTAATTACTGTGTTTACGCAAATATATTGTTTAAAATAAATAAGAAATAGTAAGCTTTGTCCTCCTTTGTCGGTCTCTATATTTAGCTGTATTTAAAAAAAAAAAAAAAAAAAAAAAAATTAAATCACTACTTTATTTTAATATTACTTTATAAAGGAAAACTAAAATAAAGAACGAAAATGAATTGAAATAGCTCAATATCTAATTTCGAGTGATTACATATAGTTTTTAATTTTAGGGTTACTGTGACCTACCCCGTTGCCGCAGTTTGTATTTTGCCCTCAACTCGAAGAAGATATCTTCACTATAATACTTTTATTATATTATTAAATTATTATTTTTTAATAATTATTTTAATTATTCTTTAAGTTTTCGTCTAATTTAGATAAAAGTTTTGAGCATAATTCGGCAGTTTATCGTACGTGGTTCGAGAAAGAAAATCGACAAATCGGCAATTTTTGCGTAATATTACATCTTTTTATTATTATTATTATTATTATTATTATTATTATTATTATTATTATTTGACTTATTCAAATTAGAGATAAATGTATTTTTTCGTAATACATTGTCGCAATTCTGACGTCTTTTTAGTTCCCCATCATACTATAGGTATGGGGAACTTAGGTAATCGTGAAAAATTTCGACCTCGGTTTTTTGACTTTTTTATACGTTTTCAGGTGTGAGGCATCCGAAAATGACGTATGTTGTCTCTCTGTAGGGTGTCTGTTAGTGTGTCAGTCCGTTAGTGTGTTGGTCCGTTAGTGTGTTAGACCGTTTACACGATATCTCACGAACAAAGGTCAGATCAGTTTTAAAATATTACTTTCGATTCAGGCATGAACCCTATTCATTTGCAACATTCGAATTAAAAAACTTCGTAAGTTATTATTAATTTCCGATTTTCTTAACATGGGAGAATAGGACAAAAATTCAATTAAACGTGCATTAAATGGAAACTTTTTACTGTAAAAAATGTCAGACCAGTTTTAAAACATCAGTTTTGATGCCGGAATGAACATCGGTAGCTATAAATATGCTACTTTGAAAATTTCGCAAGTTACTGGAAATTTACGAATTTCTTAACATGGCAGTATGGGGCGAAATTTCACATAAACGTCAATTTTGAGAGATATTTTCATCGTAAAGATATCAGACTATTTTTGAAATATTATTTAGGACACTGGCAGGAATATTTATGACTATGAATTTTCCAATATAAAAATTTCGTAAGTTATTGGAAATTTACGAGTTTCTTAACATGGCAGAATAGAGCAAAATTTCACATAAACGTCAATCTTGAGGGATGTTTTCATCGTAAAGATGTCAAACCACTTTCGAAATATTATTTAAGATATTGGCATGAATATCATAGACTATGATTTTTCTTCAATTTAAAAAATTCGTAAGTTATTTGGAATTTACGATTTACTTAACATGTCAGAATAAGGCAAAATTGAGCATAAACTTCCATTTTGAGGATCATAAATACATTAGACAACTTCAAAATATACATTTATGATATTTCTTTGAACATGATTGAATACAAATATTCTAATAGGAAAATTTCGTAAATTTTTCGTAATTTACGATTTTATCAACATAGCGAAATTGTAAATTTTTCTCTATAAATATGAATTTTGAGGATTATTGCATTGGAAATAGTAGCATGAAAACTAAACAACGGAATTGACCCTGATAAAATAAATTAATAGGTTAGAATAAGATAAATATATCGAAGTGAACGGTGGATAGCCTATTAGGCGGGGATTTCACTCTGTCACTGTATCAAGCTTTGGTCAAATTTATTTCTTTTAACGTGGTTATAATACATGACTCGCACTAGAAATTTATGAGAACATAAATATGATGGGGAACTGAGCAGAGTCCACCTATGCCAACTAGTTTTTTTCTGCATCCTTTTTCTCTATTGCTTTGTTCATTCCTCCAAACTAGGGATAAAAATTTATTTTCCTTATATCGATACATTTTTGTAACTATGGTGTTAGTTATAAGTTAAGATGTTAGCGTTAACCCACGGGAAAATTGAGTTTTTATTATTAAAAAGATAAAATATTTTTTAAATATTCAAATTATATCCAGAATTTTCTACCAATTTCCTAAATTTTCTCAAGAGATTATACTTACAGACCACTTGTTGGCGACCTTACTATATTTTATTCTAGGACATTTATCTGATCTTCTTCATAATAATTTTTGCAGCATATGGTATATCTCTATTAAAAAAAATAATTATAGTTATAAACAAAGTAAAAATACTACCTCTACAGTTTTTTAATTTATCGTGTGTTTTTTGCTCTCTTAGCTTATACAGTACGAACTATTTTACACAAAAGCATAAAATCTAGCAGTTTTGTACAGAAATGTGTGATAAACATGATGAAATGAACCGTTTATATGTAAAAGCATTAGTTTAGAAGATATTTAATGTTGAAGTAAAGTAAAACATTTCAGTTGCAAAAGTTTTCTAGACACAAAAAATATTCACGAAAAATATATCAAGATAAAAGTTTGCTAAGATATACATCAGCTAATTGTGGTGTTCAGTATCAAAGAAATTTTGTATTTTGAGAATTTTTCATATTTATTTGGTTTTTTTTTTTATGTTTTATATTTTATGAGATTGTTTACATTCATTCCCGACGTTTTTGTTTGAGTTTTAATTTCAAGAAGAGGCACTAAAAATAAAATGAGTGCAACTTTTAATTTAATTTACTTTTTTAATTAAAAAAAAAAAATCTGTCAAGGACAGAATTTAGTTTAGTATGGAGGACTATTAATTTCAATCTGTAAAAATTTCATTTTTAATTTTTAGTTATTTATTTTTTATCTATTTTTTTGACCGTAAAACTTTTAAAATGACTGAAATGAATTAAAATGATGTGTTTACACCTAAATTTCATACTTTAGTTAAATTCAAAAAATAAAATTGTCGTGTCGAAAAACTATTTGCACCCTTGGATTCAGAAAATGTACCCCTTTCATTTGGTACCGAATTTGTAACGATAGGACTGATATTTCTAATTTATTTTTCCCTTTTTTGGTGTTACACAAAACTGGTTTACAAAAAATTGCGACAACGTTTTTATCCAGATTTAAACTAATAGTCCTCCGAGTCCTAAAATAAATAAATAAATAAATAAAAATTCTTTCTCGAGAATTAAAAAAAAAAAAAAAAAAAAAAAAAAAAAATCAAAAGTTAAACTTGTATCAATAAAATATTCTGATAAAACTGACGTCACAATGACTTTAAAATTTTAATTTTGATTTATTTATTATTTAAAGACTAATTTCAATTAATGGAATGATTTTATAAATTTTATTTTTCTTGATTTTATCGTCCATAAACAAATGTAAATGTATATTTATTTGAAATTAATCGTGTTTCTAATCAATATAATCAAACACGGATAATTAAGTGTCATTTGAATTTTATTTGACAATGTTTCTGAATTCCTGAAAATAGTTGTCAATCAAAATATATTTGTTTAGGGTGCCTGCCTACCGTCGGGGGTGATTTCTTTTATTAATTGAAAAATTGCCTATTTATGTGTATTATATGATAGAATATAGTAAAAAACAGTGAATAACCGGAAAAAAATATGCAAATTTTAAAATACTTTTATATTTAGGCTCAAAATATGCATAAAATTTGCTGAAAAAAAAGCACTTTTACAAAACATCATAAGTAAATTTTAAATAAAGATATTTTTATTCTGTAAATTTTATTTAGATTATTGAAAGGTTCTTAAGGGAGTGAACTACTCTCAAAACTATAACCATGTTATTTAATATTTTAGAGAAGATAACATTTTTACATCCTGAAAAAATCATGAATATGCATAACAGTTCATAACTTCTATCGACAAAAAAACAAAAAATAATTTAGCTAGATTCGTTGTCGTAGTTCAATCCGTAAAACAACTCATCTAGAGTATTTTTTCAAAGTTTCATAACGTTTCAATTATAACTTTTGGAGTTACGATGTTTTGGGATAAAGCAAAATTATTTTCTTTTTAAAATTCATTTTATATTCAGTAACAAATTTTGATGCTTATATCAAGTAAAACATTTATGTAAACAAACATTTACGGGTCATTTCCGGTCACTTCCGGTTTCAAAAACTAGCGAGTGACTAATATTAAAATGCCTGTAACTCAAGTTCTAAGCAAGATAGAAACAAAATTCGAACTGATTTAGAAAGCTAAAATGTCAGGCTTTAATACTAACCCAAAAATAGAAAATCGGAGTTTTGACCGAAAATTGCATTTTAAAGGTAGGCAGGCACCTCAAACGTTTGGATTATTGTATTGTTTGAAAATTCATTTAACCTTTTAACTGTTTTGTCCGTACAGCGTACCATTACTTCAGTAGCCGTTTGTACAAACTGACACTGGTATTTTTTCAAATGGGCAAAACATGCTAGGTAAGATATCGCAGGTGTTGGTGTGCAAGGCGAGCAGTTAAATCTTGTTAAAATAAATCAATAAAATATAAGTTCCCTCTTTAGTAAATTGAGAAAAAACACTTTCCTACATTGAAGTATATAGTTATATTTGTATCTATTGAAAAGTTGGTTAGTTACAGGTGTATAAGGAATTTTCTTATTACACTAAAAAGCAATCTCTCATAAATTATAAATACGCTTTTACATACCAGATAGAACTATAGAAAAGATAAACGAAAAGTTTAATTTAATTAATGTACGTAATTTTAATGCACGTGCTTAAAAAATACATTTGTATTATAGTTAAAACAAGTAATGTAAAAGAAATTTTTTTTTAAGTCAATAAGTCAATTCCTACTCACAAACACTATCCCAAAAGTTTTTTTTTTTTTTAATAATTTTGAATTAGGAAATAAAAAGCGAGCGTACAAAATGAAATAAAAATAATTATAAGATTAAAAAAAAAAAAAAAAAAAAAAACTTTTCATACACCATGTTTTAAATTTTCTGATAGATCATAGAGCTCTTATCAATGTGCATAAAATTATTAAAATGATAAATTTTTATGAGATGCATAATTTAATTTTTTATAATTTTGTAATGTTCACGTTTAATTAAATGTATTTATTTTTATGTCGAAAAAAATGAACTCCTATTTTTTATTATTATTATTATTATTATTATTTATTTATTTATTTTATTTATTTATTTATTTATTTATTTATTTATTTTATTTTTTTTTTTTTTGGCAACAATTAAATAATAGCTAATATTTTAATGGCTATTTTAACGCCGATAGGATGTTATTATTTTCATGTTTTAATAATTATAAGAAATCTAATAAAAAATTCGAAAATCGGTTTTCGAACAAATGCGTTGTCACCGTGTTCTGAGCAATCCTGAAAGTTTCAAATTTCTCGCTAGTCGGGAAATTAGTTAAAAATCGATTGCAAGAATTGTACAAGATATATATAGGGAGAGTGTGAACTAATTGTAGGAATTGAAAAAAAAAAAAAAAATAGTACTAATTTTCTTAGCGTAACTAAATTTTAAATTTTATCAATATTCACGCAAAATTAAAAATACCTTATTTTCAAAAAAAAAAAAAAATAAATAAATAAAAATTAAAAATGATGTCAAAGACGGAATTTAGTTTAGTACAGAGGAATATTTATTTCAGTCTGTAAAATTTTTATTTTTTATTTATTTTTTATCTAATTTATTTATTTATTTATTTTTTATTTTATTATTTATTTATTTATTTTATATCTAATTTTTTGACCGCAAAACATGGCCACGTACTTTTTAAAATGACTGGGAATGAATTAAAATGAAGTGTTGCCACCTAATTTTCATACTTTAGTTAATTTTAAAAAATCTAATTGTCGTGTCGAAAACCTGTTTGCACCTCTGGATTCAGAAAATTCCCCCCTTTCATTTAGTACCGAATTTGTAACAATAGATCTGATATTTCTAGTTAATTCTGGTGTTACACAAAACTGGTCTACAAAAACTGTAGCTTGAAACTAATAGCCCTCCGTCCTTACAAAGTAAAATAAAAATTCAAGATAGAATTATAGAAAAGTTAAATGAAAATTTTTATTTAATGAATGCATATGTGTGTAAGATAAATTCGTATTATAGTAAAAAACAATGTAAAATAAAATTATGCATCATTCCTAAATTTAAAACACTTTCCCATAGTTGTTCAACAATGCATAGTTAATTTGAAGGAAACAACTAAAATCTGTATCACGAAAATTTCGATTTTTTGTTTCTAATTTATTTATTTATTTATTTATTTGTTTTTCAGATTCATTCTAAATTTTAGTTGTAACTGTGAGATGTTCCAAAGGGATCCAAAGACTGCCGAAATGGGCAAAGAGATACTCCCATTTGAAATGGGATATCTCCCAGATTTTTTTCAGAGAAAAGCAGAGGTGGAACTAAATGATACACCGGAAAACAGACAAAAGGGTCTAAAAGTTGTAAGAGAATTTATAGAAAGTAAATACTTCTTTATCAATATGTTTTGAAAAAAAAAAATAAATAAATAAATACATAAAATGAAGTAAAATAACTATAAACATATGAATATAGTAAGATATATTGCCTATGGAGCTGGTTGAAATCTGAAATGTGTTATAGTAGAATATAATAATATTTGACTTTTGTTTTCCCAACTAATACTTCTGTGTATTAAATTTACTTTATATTTGGATTAGTTTTAGAAATGCGCTCTCTCTTTCGAAATACACTGTACACAGTCGCAAAATCCTTGTGCAGTAAACATAACGCATTAAAAAAAATAAATAAATAAATAAAAGTAAAAAAAGCCACCACATGACTCTCTTATACACCCATTGGAAAATGCATAGTGATAGAAAAACACTGACATTTTTGTGTGAGGTAACTGATTCGTAAATAAACAGGCACGTTACAACCTCAAAAAAAAAAAAAGAAAAACTGGAAAACTGGAAAAACTGCTACTCTAACTACAAAAGTTATGTTAATAGGATTATATATACCGACAAACAAGTGTACTACTTTTTTTCAGGAATGGCTTATTACAGAATCTCTCAATGGTAAATTCATAGTTTAGAGTTCAATGAAAACTATTCGAGTATAGATGGCCTACTTTTGTTCTCTTTGTCGAAAATTAGAGGTGAAGAACGATACATTTCTCCAAAACAATTAATTCAGTTAAAATTAAGAAAAGATTGAATAATTCTGGCTATCTAGAAACAATATTTGCCGCCAAATTTGAATTCTAATCTCTCCAAGTCGCCACGTTTGAAGACAACGCTAATTCCTGTCTTGGCATCTAGTTTGGCGATTTTGTGTCGAATTTGGAGACTTGGCGGCCAAATTTGGAGAAAAATTGTATTTTAGGGACGCCAAAGTTTGTAAGCTCTAGCTTCAATAAGAACAGAATTCTGGAATTTTCCGGAAAAATTCATTGGTTTATAGTGAGCCCTAAACTAAATTCTTCAAAAAATCTTTAAATGACAAGCAAGACTAAAAGAAAATAAATGGCATTCGTCGACTAGAAACTGCTTATATATTAAAAAATACTTTCTACACTAAAAAATGTCGGCAACTTTCATAAAAACGTCATTAAGTGCTCTGTCTATGTGCTGAATATTCATTAAAGTACATTCGTAGACTAGAACCTGTTCATGTCTTTTAGAATTACTTTATGCACTTAAAAATGTCGGCAACTTCTATACAAATACCATTACGGGCTTTATTTACGGGCTGAATAATCATTAATTAACTTATTTTGAAAATATCTATGATAGTAACTTATCTATATATTAATAGGCAAGCAAAAAATTTATAGTCCCTTTTTAACATATTAATTATAGGAGTAGAGGGTTGGAAATGGTATCATTCGAAAGGTATGATTAGCCGGAAGGTGCGAATACAAATATTATTTTCTTACGATGTCAAAAAGGTATTTAAAAATACTTTTATTTTTTATGCATTTTCCTCCATTTTTCCCTTTCATACACGTATTCCTTTACATTAAAAAATACCTAAAAATAGAAAGTGGTTAAATCTGGCAATTTCATAATTTCTGCCAGTAATTTGTATAATGTAGCATCACTATACGCAAGCGAAGTGATGACGTCACTGTCCATGGAGCCATGAAAAAGATTTTCTATGTTAATCGTCCATTGGATTTTTTGTAAAAAATTATTAAAAAATAACGAAAATTATTCCGAATTTTAATCCCGATATTTGGGTATAGTTATATATAAGTTACTGTCTACATGTGTTTGATTGAGTTATTTTTTCTGTAAAATTGATAAAATTTAATTTAAAATTACAAAACTCCAGAAAAAAAAATGGCAAACTTCCAGTTTCGAATGTAAACATAAACATTTCATTAAACATTATTTAAACAATAAATATTCAACTAATATACTAAATAAAAGGAAAATGGATTTGTTACTAACTGCTGCATGTATAAGTAGACGATACGGAAAAAATTCCGATTTCCGTTTTTTGCTGAATTTACATGTTTTGAGCTTTCTTTACATTTCAATAACTGAAATTGGCTACTTATTTTTTAAAAAAGTGTCTTTATTGCTAGCTTTTGTGGGTAGAAGAAGCAAGTAGAAGATACATAAAAACTTTTGACATCCGGTTTTCGATGAATTTACACGTTTTGAGATTTCCTTGCATTTTAATTAAGTAAAATTGACAACTAATTTTTACTTTTAAAAAGTGGATTTATTATTCTTTCCTCTGCATATATAAGAAGAAAAGATAAGATTCAGAAAAGTTTTAGATTTTCGGTTTTCGATAAAGTTACACGTTTTTAAATTTCCCGAACTCAATTCGACCATTTTTGAAAAATATCTTTTTTTTTTTTTTTTTTTCGTTCAAACACTGTACTTTATGAACCAATCGAATTAATTTAACAGAATTTGATACTTGGTTGGGCCTTGGTTTAACATGGTACCTATTAGCTTCTGGGCTGTATCGCACAACAAGGGGCGTTTTCACGTTGCGATTTTCTCTCATTTCAGGAAAGGCTAACATCTACAGAGAGAAATAGTTATATTAAGTAAAACTCTGCTGATTCAGTTAGAGTGAATATCGGCAAACAATTGCTGCAGCTGTGTTGCAATTGCATTCCGTTTAGGACAAGGCAATAACTTTTCCTTGCCTCGCTTTGCAAAAAAAATGGTCGAGTTTCGACCACTGGGCGATACTAGTAGTATATAATGGTCAAAACCATTATGAATAAAATTTTCGTAAATATCTCCAAAACGAAAAGTGTAAAAAAGACCAAAAAGGGAGATGCACAACTAGATGTTATAACAAATTTATATACCAATTTTCAATGCTGTATACATGCAAGATACATACACACATACAGACGTCACAAAAAATCGTGTAACGTCGCTGATATCCCTAAAACGTGAGCGAGCTCGCATTCAGACGAAACTTGCAAGTGTACAACTAGACATCATGACATTCACACATATAAATTTACAAGATTCTAGGATGGCTCATTTTTGAGCTATGCGAGATAGAAAATCCATTTCATAAATCGGGATTGCAATACTTCCTTAGAAACCTTTGGACGGCCTCTACCTGCCTGGGCTCGGCCAAGCTTAACGAATTGGATGCCGTCCGCCGGAGCGAATAAATCGCCAGATCACTGCATGGAAGCTGCCTACACCAGACAGTAATCTAGTAGCTAAACAGAACGAGCTGTGTCCGATGATTCTTCGTTCAGACTTTATCCATCATCTTCAGGAACTAAAAGGAACTGCTACGTCACTTTTGGGCAGCAATGCGACTAGAACACCAGAGCTCAGGAATTGCAGGGTAGCGACTTCTGCTTCTTGGACACATAGCTCGACTTGCACACCACACCCTCCAAGATAGCCACGGTGGAAACGCACAGACACGCTCCTGGATGTTATAGAATTTGGAATAAGTGCACTTACTAGCTGAGAGTCGAAATAACCGGAATTCAACAAAAATTAACACAATTTTGAATTTAGGCAGGGAGGGGGAAAACCACTGGGGGAGCCGCTAAAGGTAGTAGTGCACACAATAATTAAAACCAAACGTGGAGGCCATTTGAAAAGGGGAAGGTGACAACACTTAAGATGTAAGAAAGAGAAGCTGGACGTAGGAACAATGAGATTATTATTAAAAAAAAAAATGAATACGTGAAACCACTGGGGGATGAAAGATAGTTTTTGGACGCACATCGAAAATTTAGAAGATTTTGAAGTGGCAAGGCCTAATTACACCTAATTGATAGGGAAATTACTATGCGCAGGGAGGCCGAATGGAGAAGAGAAAGAGGGACCATCGCAATTTTGATGCACCACGGGCGATGGTACCCCGCGTTGGTAGCCCGCTGACTGCTAAACGACCCCATCGAGCACTTGACGGTTCAGCACAGATTAACGAGGACCAGACACCGCCACAGCCTCGTAAAAAATAATTAAATAAAATTAAATAGTAATAAAATTAAAAAATTAATTAATAAATTAATTAATAAATTCATTAAAGTAAGTAAGTAAATAAATAAATTACTTATTTAATATTTGAAGATTGTACGTAGATTATTGTTAGAAAATAAGAATTGAGGCTTACTAAGTACTATAGTCTAAGTAAGAGGAAGCTGAGTGGATAGTAGCTTTTTGAATTAGTGGGTTCTTGTTGTACTGTCGGAATTGCTATCGCAACGACAAGAGAGCACTTTTTTGTTGTTTACTGAATTTTTTAGAGTAAGAAATTAACTTTCTGTGAATTAACAGTAGTAATACTGGAAAGTTAAGTGGAGCGGATTTTAGCTTGAATTTGCTGGAGGTACTAGTTGTACTGACTTTATAACTAGGACGACGACAGAAGGCTAACTAATTTTGATATACTTTATCGGTTTTTTATCTTAAGAGTTTTTCAAGGTTATTAGAAATTAATTTGTGAGAGTTAGTTGCTTTTGTTAGCTGAGATAATTTGTGGTAATTGGTTAAACTAAGCTGAATCCTGTGTACTTAATTCTCTGGTAAGTTTTTTAACTGAATTCGTTAAGATTAAGTAAAGGAAAGTTAGCAATTAATTAATTAATTAGAATTAAGCAAGTAAATAACAAGTAAATTAAAATTGGTGCGGGTCAAAACTTGATGAGTACCAAAAAGAAAAGTGACAGGAAATAGTTCAAGGCTTAACAAGGAAAGTATTACCCCTACAAGTGAGAATAGAAGTGCGTGTCAAAACTAGATGAGTACCAAAAAGACATAGTTGCCGGAAATTGTATGCTGTGCAACCTGTTATGTCCTGCACTCTGGATAATATTGCACAAATCCGGTAAAGGTAATTAACATTATGGTTGCTTTTTGACACGCATTCAAACCTGTAACATTGAAAGAAGGTATTGATTGTGATCAGAACTAGATGAGTACCAAAATGAATAGGTTAGCTAGGAATTATTCTTTGTGATGACTCACTAAGTATGGATAAACAATAGTTAGATCCATCGAACATGAAAGTTTTAAGAATAAACCTGCTAAAGAAATTGTCATTATGGTTGCTTACTGATCACCGACTGCGTCAAGAAACTTGATAGCAATCCTACATTTTATAAAAGAACTATTCTGCAAAGGTAAAAGTCAACATGGTTGCTTTTTGACCACGCCATTCATACACTAATGGAAATAATAATAATAATAATAAAAAAATACATTCATGCACAGTCATGAGCGTTGCACGGACTTAAGGACTTATAAGCCAAGAACCGTTTACATTTTTTTTTAAATATATATATATATATTTTTTTTTTACATTTTTTTTTTACATTTTTTTTTATAATAGTTTTTTTTTCTTTATTTTTACATTTTTATAGTTTTTTTTAAACTTTTTATTTCAAGATTTTCTGTTTTTACATTTTTATTTTTACAGGAGGTCAGACTGTATAGGTACTAGAGATGAGCCGGGCTCAAATCTTACGCAAGTCTTCGGGCTCCGGGCGGGCTCGGATTCAAGCTAAAAGTTCCGTTTATTTTATTCTTTACTAATTGGGAAATGTAAAAAAAAAAAAATAATAATAAAATATATATATTTATTTTGAGAGCACTTTTAGTAATACCATAATAGTCATGATAGGTTATAAATCCCAAAATAATCTTGCAAACCTTAGTCGCTTTGACTTTCCTTTTTCTAAATAGAACTTTTTTTTTTTCAACGGGATGCATATTATGTCATAGTGTTATACAGTAATCCTTCCTCCTTCGTTATATTGGGCCTCATTATATCACTCATTCGGATAAATATTTTGTCCCCCAATAGGCGCGTTATAAACAATGGGTTGCACTATAAATATAAATATAAATTATATAAATATATACATGTATACAGAGACACAGACATTATAAATTGTTATAATAACATTTATAGTTATTTAAATTGAGGATTGATAATAAGAAAATTAATTTGAAAATGAAAACGGTATTTAATTTTACTATTGTGTATGCGTTGCATAGTGTACCACTTTCAATATCGGGCTCGGGCGGGCTCGGGCTCTGATCACACAAAATTTTTCGGGCTCGGGCGAGCTCAGTTCAAAAATGTTTCGGGCCCGGGCGGGCTCGGATTGCCAAAATAGAGCCCGAACTCACCTCTAATAGATACCCGTCGCTTTAACTTCATGAACCACGATCATGATCTGAAATAAACAAAAAGTTCCTTCATCTAGTAAATAAAAGTCTGCCAGGTCCTCTTCTTCGGGTTTTAGCAGAACTTGGCTGGTTCCTGCTGCTCAAGGATTGTTGGCTTTTGATCACTGTGAAATGTCGTCTATGTTGTTTGTGATCCATCTGACTATGTGTTTTGCCTTGTTCTGTACGTGTTTGTTGTTGGCTAGTTGTTTATACCAGAGTTGTTCATTGGCCTGTGTGATTTGGACCAGATGTAGGCTTTCCGTTAGCGGACAGGCTAGTAAGTAATGTGAGGATGTTCCTAGCTCGCCACAGGCGCAATCCGGGCTCTTCTTCCTCTTAAACCGATGAAGGTAGGCCGGAAATGCCCCATGGCCTGTGTATATTTGTAATAGAAGCTTGCAGCTAACATCTTTGCGTCTACTGTTGGGTAGTATCTGTGAGTTAGCTTGCCCGTGTTCCCGTAGTCCCACTCGAACTGCCAGAGTAAGCTTTTTGAGATTTTTCTTTAAGTATGAGATTGTTTTTTCTAAGTAGTATTGTTCTTTATTGTTTGCATTATCGGCTGCCAGTTTTGCTAATTTATCAGCCTCTTCATTCCCTAGTATGCCTACGCGGGCTTTAACCCATTCAATTTTAAAGCTGTTATCAGATCGAACTATTTCATTGTGAATTTTATGAATCAATTTATCCGTGGAAAGTGGTTTGGATATTGCTTGGATGGCCGACATGCAGTCCGAGTGCATACTGTATGTGATATCCATTGTGTTGCCCCATTCTGCTTGCCTTGAGGATTGACAGTAGTTCGGTCTGAAAGACAGTGTTACACTTTCTTAGAGGCACTGACCATTCGTGAAATTTTAGGAAGTTTTTGAGAGCTACAAAGGCCAATCGATCCTGTAGCACCTGATTCCAGCTTCGACCCGTCCGTGTAGATATGTGTGTCGTCAGCAGAAGACCCAATAAATGGCTCTGGGGTGTCAGCAGTGTGTTTCTACCAAAGGTTCTGCTTTTTTGTAAAGTCTGTGTGGTTGAATACGTGTTCTTGAAGCTGGTAGTTCCTTTGTAGTCTTGTAATTGTACCATACGCACCTTCATATTTTAGTTGCAGGTGTACTGGAATCAGGCCAGAGAGTACCAGAAGTGCCGAGGTCGGGGCTGTTCAATAAGCCCTCACGATGGCCAGTGCGAAGTGTCTCTGGCAGCTAAGTAATTTGTCTTTACTTTGCTGTGTTTTTTTATTGCCGTAGATTGGGGCTGCATAGGTCAGTGCCTTTTCCATCACTGTCGTGTACCATGTTTTAATCAGGTTAGGTTTTATCCCCCATCCCCTTGAGATCATGCGCCCGAACAAGCTGAAGGATTTATAGATTTTTTTCACCTGATGTTCTACATGGGACTGCCATTTAAGACTTTTGTGAAGGACCACTTCCAGATACTTCATGGTTTCTTTAGTCTTTAATTCTATGTCGTTGTAGCGTATTCGTTCAAGTTTATATGAATTTGCAGTTGGGAGGTTTCCTGTGTGAGGTCTGTTAAGGTACAGCAGTTCTGTTTTGCTCCAATTAATAGTTAGGTTGTTCCTGTTTGCCCAATTGCCAAATTCAACTAATGCTGTGTTTGCTGTGTTAATTAAAGTATTTGTGTCTTTCGCGTTTATAGTTAATATAAAATCGTCTGCAAAAGCTTGGATCCTAACGTTGTTCCCCCAGATACGTTTAAGTGCTGTCTTCGCTATTAGTAGCTTAGGAAGCTCCCCTGGTGACAGCCACCAAAGGTTTGTTTGATCTTGTTTATTCCATTTTCCGCCAGCTTTACATACCTGTCCTCCAGAAAGCTAACTATCCAGTTGACTAGGTATGTCGAACAGCTGGAGAGTTGGAGGTTTCCTAAGAGTGTTGGCCAACTGATATTGTCAAAGGCACCCTTTATGTCTATTGATATTAAAAGTGTCTGATTTTTGTCGAGTTTGTCTTGCTGAATATTGTCTAATAATTTTTTTAGCGCGTTTTCTGTTGAGGTGTCTTGCTTGAATCCGAATTGATTAGGGTTCCAATATTTAGAGATTGCGAAGTAGTGATTCATCCTGCCGTGTATTATTCTTTCCAAAATTTTGCTGATACCTGGAAGGAGGCATATTGACCTATAGTTTTTTTGGTCTTTTGGATCCTTGCCTTCCTTATGGAACAGAACCACTGTACCCTTTTTGAATGGCTTCGGAAAGTGTTTTAGCTGTAGACGTTTATTAAATAGGGCCAGGAGTAGGTTTCGGCTAGTATGGTTTATTCTTTTTATTAGATTGTAATCGATGTAGTCATGGCCAGGAGCTTTATTCTGTTTGATATTTTTAATTATCCTGTTTAGTTCTTGTGAAGTTACTTTTTTAGGGCTATTTTCTACAAAGCAGTGAGGTGACGGTTTTAGTTTGTGTGGTATGTTATCGTCGGTTAGATAAAGCGAGTGTAGGAATCTATTTAAGGTGCTGTCTATAGTTACAAGGTCGTTATCATCCAGAACATTACAGAGCTTCGCAGGGGTTGACATTTTGCCTGAGACAATCTTATATTGGGGGCCATAGGTATCTTTGGCGCTTTCACAAAAAGCTATCCATGCCTTAGATCTTTCCTTATTTATCAATTTCTTATATAAGGCTCGTTCTCTTTTGTACAGTATATGTTGTTGTTGTTTCAAGTCAAGGTCTAGCAGGGATTGATACCTACGGCTCTTACTTTATTCCTGGCAATTTTGATTTTGTCGGTCCATCAAGTGGGTTCTTTTTTATCCGGGGTTTTTCGTGATTTGTAACAGGCGAAGGCCAGTGTTTTAAGTTCAATGAGAAGTTCTGCAGTAATTATGTCTAGTGTATTCCTATTCTGTGCTGATGTTATTGGACCGACAAAGCGTTTGCTGAGTTTTCTAACATTTTTCTCAAATTTCAAATGTTTGCCATGTTTTATCTCTAGTCTATGTCTGTGATAATTGTGATTGCTGTAGTCAAGCGTATACTTAATGGAATACTTCCTTATACTTCGTTTAAGGAATTAAAAAATGATTGAAATTTTAAGAAGCATTTTAAAATTTCACGAAGTTTTACAGAATAAAGTGCTTTAAATTTGATAATATATATATATATATATATATATATATATATATACATTAAAGAGAGCAGAGAGTTATAAAACGCAGGGGTTCATCGAAAAAAGGGCAAAAGGTAATAAAAGTTTTTTAAAACGTTTATAAAAAGTAAATGCTCCATAAACACAACGCTTAAAAAAAAAAGGAAAAAGAAAAAAAAAAAACTGAATTAAACTTTAAGTATGTGGATATAGTAAGAGTTTTTTGCTTTTGCAGCTGGATTGAAATATGAAATGTGTTATAAATAGAAAAATGTGTAATTTTTGCTTTCCATGTTAGAAATTATTGCATTACCTTTGCTTTATATTTGGGAAATTCTTAGAAATGCGCTTTTTCTACTGAAATACAATGTAAGGGAGAAACAAAAGTACAGGTATTCTTCAACCACATTTCTTGAAACCATGGAAGCCTCTGCGCAAGTGCTGACTCAACGAGTCCAGTGTTAAAATAGGGGTGATTGTCATCTGGTTGAAAGAAAATGTGCGATAAGAAAGACCAAATAACTGGATGTTTACTAAATTCCAACCAGTCTGTCAATTTAGCGCCCCTTCAAGCTTTTAGACTCGTCCAGGAAAAATGGTTACACTATAGAACAACTGTCAAATCTTGGTTCTCTAAATTTCACGCCTTTCATAAATAAACACGTGACTGAAATTTAAAAGAGCATTTAAAATTTCACTCAGTTTTACATAATAAAGTGCTGTAAATTTCACCAAAGAATATATACATTAAAGAAAGCAGAGAGACATAACCAGATGTGGTACTCAAGGATTCATCGCAAAACAGAAAAGGGTCTAAATGTTTTTAAAAATTTTACAGAAAGTAAATACTCCATAAATATAATGTTTTGAGATATAAATCTTTAAATTAAACTTTAAGTCGTATGGGGATATTGCAAGACGTTTTGAGGTTTGTTGGGGGAGGGGGGGGAGGAAATTTGGATAAGTTTGAGAGTTTGGGGGGGGGGGGAGAGCCTAAGCTCTACACTAGTAATTTTTTAGAGTACTTTTTCTTCCTATTCAACCGTAATTGCATTGCTCTAAAAATAAAGTGGTACGGTAATACGGACAGTACTAACATTGCTACGGAATATTAATTAGAATGTTGGCAGGTATGCCTCTCACTTCCAATGGTTTTATGGAAAAGTGAAGAATATAGATGTCTCTCTCACATGTTAAATTTGAAGGTGCTACGGAGACGATTTTCATCCCTTAAACATTTCGGCCGAAATGCGACACTTGTCAGGGCGTTCTAGGGCGTTTTTACCATCGTTATTAACTGCCAGAAATCTAGACTTTTCCTAAACTCTGTTTTGTTTAGATGCAAATGTGAGGTATCACAACTGTATAAAACAATATTTTCAGTGTGAAATTATCCATTTTTCTATTGCAACATTACGATATATCGCAAATATAAATATTGAATTATTTTAAAACGATTGCAAAAGTGATATTAAACATTATCTTTTATAGGTGACGAATATTTGTGCGGCATGACATTTGATGAAGATTATTTGCTACAATTCCTGAGGTGCAGGAAATTCAATGCTAAAAAAGCTTTCACACATTTGAAATCTTCTGTAATTTTTTGGAAACGTTACGAGACTATGTTTAAAGATTTCCATTTTGAAAAGATCGCCATAACAACAAAAAACAAGATCGTCACATTCCTCCCATACAGATGTCAAGATGGCTGCGCTATTATTCTTGTAAAATTAGGTATGTGGTATTTCTACCATTTTGATTTTTTTTATTTCGCTGTACTGTATAGGACCCATGCCCCAGGCCGCCCGTTCCCGCTGTTCAATGTCTTTTTCTAGTGAATTTTGTCCGTTTAATACTTCCGGTGTGAGCGTGCTTTTTTTTTTTTTTTTTTTTTTTTTTTAACACACTTGACATTGTGAGTTTTTTTTTTGCTTTACTTCCCATGCTATTCCTATGGAGTTTTTAGCCTTTGTTCCCCCTCTTTATCTACATTCTAAAGTAGCAGCGGCTATTCCTTAGCTTGCTCTTCAATTGCACAAAATCTGCTTTAATTCGAATTTTAGATATTTTTCTTTTTAAATCATTGAAAGAAATGTGTATGTTTAATACTTCCACTGTAAAAAATAGGTTCTTAAAAATAAGTATATATTGTCTCAAAATAGCCCCCAAACAATATATGCTTAAATTTGAAAACCCATGTACTCATTTTTGAGTATATTTAGATGCTCAAAAATGGGATTGACCAATAAGAATCCCAATATCCCTATGTTTGACATGTCAATGTACTCAAACATGAGTACATGGGTTTTCAAATTTAAGTATATATTGTTTCGGAGCTATATTCTGAGACAATATACACTTATTTTTAAGAACCTATATTTTACAGTGTAAGTATAACATGATTATGAGTAGGTATAAAGAAGATCTGTGTGTATTATCCACAATCGAATGAATTCGTATTGTGTGTCTTCCTTTGGTGTTGATGTTTTGGGAATAAGACCGATTGACTGCACTAGGTTCCTAGGCCTGTTTCTTCCTATGGAATAGCTCATACAAGACACATTTTTGGCGAATTTGTTTTAGCGATTATGACGAAATACCGTTTTTGGAAACAGTTGCCATGGGTCACAAATGTAAATAAGACGAAACAGAGCTTTTCAAAATGACGTCTCTTTTCAGATGCGCAGAAATAAATTAAAGCATTTTTAAGATTAATAAAACAAACATTTAAAATTAATCTGTTTCGCTAAAAGAAAATTGCATGAAATACTGCACTGCAGCAGTCACAGAATATACCTTATGTTCAAAAAACTGGCCTATGATTCGGTACAACCAATCAAATATCCTCTTTCAGCAAACACTAACAACCATTTTCGCTGAATCTTTAATGCTAGAAGCCATACTTGAACAAAATCAATAATAAATAATGGAAAAATCAAAATAAAATAATAAGAAAAGGGAAAATTACATATAATCCGGTTTATAGCGTATACTGTTAATAGCGATTACGTTATTAAAAATAATAAATGGCAGTCGGGTTGCCATAACACGTTGCCAAAGACCCTAAAACGCTTAAAATGCGGGGAAAAAGAAAAAATCTGGTTTGTCACTCATACGACTTTTCTGGAAATTAAGAGGTAAGATAACGAGTACTGTTATGTAAACCTATGTTAAACAATTCAAATTAGGCTTTGGAAGAGTTTTATGTGATAATTAGTTCTGTGTGAGGAAGGGGGGGACTAATGCACACACATTTATGTAAGGAATTGTTTATATAGAAGATGATTAGTTAGTGTTACTTCATATTAAGATAGTTCACTCAATAAATATTCCAAAATAGTTTATGCAGTCGCTTTATTGAAGACACTTAGGCATTCTACAGTTTATTAACAGTTAATCAGTCTGAGCACGCTGACATGTAGATCCGTAGACGAGTCGGGCAGAAACCGTCCCGTTAACAGCGGAACCACAACCAGTTCCTCTCCTGGGGCTGTTAAATTAACTTTTATTGACGTGGATTAATTAAGCAAGAGCTTGCATGAAAAGGTGCCGATTTTCGTGTGCTCTCGCTTAAATATGGCTATTTTGGGGCGAGGCCAAACTCCTAAGATGAATTCTTATTGGATAATTAATTGAGCTAAAATCTCGCCTACATTTTATCATTGGTTGACCCGGACATCTGGGATTTAGTATTTCGCAATGTTTTGCCGCTTATTTCGACTATTGCATAAGTTTGATTCTAAAACTTATTCTTAAATCCGATTCCCGCTCTACGACGTGTTTTGTTGGAAAACTAACTTTACCTGGGCTCTAAAATAGAATTCTCAAAAATTTGTTCTTAAATTTAAGATTTATTCTAAGATAATACTATTAAAATATCACTTAATATTAATGTATAATAATACTTTTAGAATCTGAATTCTTTTAATCCTTTCATATCCCTCCCCTCCAAGCCGACGCTCTCCCAGACTTGCCTGCAAGTATGCAGGAAGTCCCTGAGAGGCAGAAAATATTTCATTAAACACTTTTGTCTATGTCATCATTTTTAAGTAGGAGTTATGGTCTTTCCCTTTATTTATCTTTTTTTTTTTTTTTAAATCTATTTACTTGTATGTTGGATTAGTCAACGTGCTCAGCTTGATGCATATAATTGTGTTTATAGCACTTGTTTACAAACATAAGAAAAGTTTAACATAATGAAAGAAAAAGTATAACATAATGTAAGAAAGATTATAACATAACATATTTGCCGGCTTAAAATATTTAACAAAATATATTTCTTTCTTACAAACTAGTTTGTATTGAGGAAAGTCTCTGAAAATATAAAGTTCCTTTTGGACATTAGAAGTTTTTCATTATTATTATGACAATGTCTTTGAATAATAAACATCCCTGACAATAAATAATTGTTGTTAAAAGTCTGTTATTTTCTTGTTTACAGTCTATTTTTTCTTGTTTATTCAGTCCATATGTAACATATAAACTACCTTGTGAACATAATAATAATTATAACACTGAAACTCTAACATAACACTGAAACTCTAAAAAAAAATGCAAATTTGAATGCTACAAAGAAAAGTTACGGATAATAACGTTTTTCCTTGTGTATCTTTTTAATAATGCAAAGATCTCTTAATAAAACATAAAGTATATTTAAAACAATTATATCAAAGTATATTTTTTAACAATTTCTAGAAACTTTATTTAAATGCTAACACTAATATTTTTTTTCATAAATATAACATTTAACAGACACATAAAACTATTTAATAAACACTATAGTATTTAACCGACTCTAATAATACTATTAATACTAAGAATACCAGTATCACTAGGCATTTTTTTACAAACTATTTACACAAAACCAACTTAATCACTTTCTGTTAGTAATTATTTGTTTTAAAATACTACATTGGTATCAACATGGAGTTTGGTTAGCCATTTGGCAAGCTAAAAAATGTTGTTTTGTGGGTAACTTGACCTTTGAAATTGTGAGGTCAAGCCTTTCCAAAACGGTGAGTTGGGCTAAAGGTGGAAACTGGCGAATTTCTGCAGAGGGCAAAAACAAATCAGTTTTCCCGTGCTCTCCGATCACTTTACAGTGGTGAAAATCAGGAGATCACGAGAAAAAAAAAATACATGGGGCATGGAGTTGATCCCTAACCAAAATTATTCATGACTTAATTTGAACTTTTGAGAATTATTATAGTATCTTAACTTAGATGAATGGACAATTTCTTAATTTCTCTTAAAAAGGGGACTGGGTTTGTCAATTTCAAAATTAAATTCCGATATTTGTTTTAAGATTGTATAAGGGCCTGAATAAGATGAACTTAATTTACGCGTATTTGGATATTGAAATTCTTCATAAATAACTTCATCACCAACTTTAAATTTAACAGGGAGAAATCGAGCATCATATCGGAGTTTGTTTTTATTATGATATCGTATTGTTTTTTCTTTTGCTATCTTTCTAGTTTCATCAATTGAAAGATAGTAACTATTGTTTACTAATAATGGATTATATGGTAATTTTCCTAATAATAAATAGCTAGGTGGAAACTGTGTTACAGAATGAGGTGTTAAATTATATTCATTTAAAACTTAATCAAGTAATTTAGCCCAGGGAATTTTCTTTGAAGAAGACTTAACTTTACTTTTTAAACGCGTAACAATAGTCTGATTAAGTCTCTCGATTTTCCCGTTGGTCTACGGGTGATAGCTACTTGTTAATAAATGTTTTACATCATAATTTCGAAGGAATTTTTTGAAACTGGTTGAAGTGAATGCTGCATTTCTATCTATCAACAATTTTTTAGATACTTGAATTTGAAATATTTGCTTAAAAATGTTTGTATAAGTTTCAGTGTTAACGCTTTTTGATGGAAATCCTCACACATAACGGGTTGCATGGTCCACGACCAAATGCAAATATTTTTTTGTAGAATTATAGTAGTTAAACCCACCAACAGTGTCCAAAGACAAACATTCAAAAGGTTTATCTGCTGGCGGTACTTGCTGTAATAAACCAAACCGTTTTTGTCTACATTTTTTATTTAATTGACAGGTAGAAAATTTTCAATATCTTTATTAATATTAGGCCAATAATACTGTGGTATAATTAAATTTATCATTTTATAAATTCCTGGATGTCCAAATTGAGTGTGGGTTTTCTCTAGGAGTGGTAATCTTAATGACATAGGGACTATTATCTTATACAAACGTTTCTTTTTAATTACAATTACATCTTCAATTTCAAGAATTTTCTTACTATAAATACCTATGTTTTCTTTTTTCTGGTTTTCTTTAATTTCATTTAAGTCAAGGAAGCGTACATGGTGTGACACATTTTCCAAAACGGGCAATCTAGATAGCATATCAGCTTCAATATTTGTTGATCATTTTTTATATTTAATTTGATAGTCAAACATACTAAGTTTAAGGGACCAGCGGAATAATCTTCCTGTTAAATTTTTAACAATTTTTAACCAAGTGAAAGCCGCATGAACCATATGTATGACAAAGTTTTGTCCGTGCAAATAATGATAAAATTTATCTAAGTCATCAATAATTGCCAAACATTCTATTTCCGTAATTGCACATTTTTTTTCATAATCTCGTAAATTTCTTGAACGATATGCTACTGGGTGTAAAATACCATTCTCATGTGCCTGTTTAACAACACATCCCAGACCATGACTCGAGGCGTCAACAAATAAATGACAGGGAGTTCTGGGATCATAAAGTTTTAAAATAGGTTTACTTATAAGAGCATTTTTAGTTTTTGGAATGACTTTTCATATTTCTGGTCCCAAACATAGGGGACACTTTTCTTTAATAAATCGTTTTGGCATATTCTGGAATGAATCTAGCATAAACGTTAACTGATTCCAAAACTTTCTGTAATTCCTTGATATTTTTTGCTGTTTCAAATTTTTTATTACTTCAATGTTTGGATTATCAGGAGTAATTAGTCTATTAGTTATTTCGTATCCTAAGAAATTAATTTTTGTTTTGACAAAATTGCATTTTGATAATTTTAATTTTAAGTTTTCTTTATCACATATATCAAAAAGTTGTTGTAGATGATGCAAGTGTTCATCTTCTGACTGTGAAAATACAATTATATCATCAAAATAATTACAGGCAAAGTCTATTTTGTATTTATTTAGAATCCTTCTTATGGTTCGATTAAAGATCTCGGGACCATTTTTAAGCCCAAAGGGAATGTATTTCCACTCATATAATCCGAAAGTTGTAGCGAATGCCAATTTTTCAGTATCTCTTGGGTGAATAGGAATGTGCCAATATCCACTTGCCAAGTCGAGGGTGGAAAAAAGTCTTTCTTTAGCTAGTTTATCTAACAAAGTATCTATTCAGGGAAGTGCTTCAGCATCTGTTTTAGTGATTGAATATTGAGTTTACGGAAATCGATACATAATCGAGTCTTTTTTCCTTCTTTCCGCTTATACGCCAAAGTTACAGGTGGGGAATAAGATGAGCAACTTTCTTTTATGATACCGGCCTGTAATAAATTTTGAACTTGGGTTTTAATTTCCTCTTCTTCCTTAGGGGAAGTTCTATATGCTCTAAGAGAAATAGGTAAATCAGAAGTTAAATAAATTCTTTGTGGTTCCATATGAATTCTTCCAACATCATATTTAGATTTTGCAAAAATTTGGACATATTTCGATAATAAAGTAGGAAGTTTTCCTTCTCTAGCAGACTGAGGATTTACGTGATTCTCCTCAGTGGCTTCAGTGTACTTGAACTCCCTTATCCTATTATTTGTTGAAGTATTAAAATTTTCACTTTGATTATTCGTGTTTTCACTTTCAGGAGTTAAATGTAAGGTTTGTGTACATTTGGATATATTTTTTAACAATGGGAGAATGGTATTATTTTGTTTTACCAGCTTTTTAGCACAATCAATATTCAATTGAAACAGACAACTATGCGATAAGCTAAGGAGAGCATAAGGTAAGTTATTATCTAATATAAAGATCTCGATATTTTTTGTAATGTTACCGATTTGTAATTTAAGATAACGTTTTTCTCTAATTGTCAACATCCCCTGTGTTTGTATGACATGTACTGGTGAGAACTTTTTCGTTCGAAGTTTAAATTTATGGACAAAATGTTAAGGAAGAATGCTTAAGCTGCTGACCGTACTGAAGTTAAAAGGAATGGTAGAGTACAATTCTAGATTTTTAACACCTTGATTAGTTTGCTTGTTTTTTCTGTGGATATCCTTGCTTTGTATGATGCAACCGGTCGCTGCAAACTGTCAATAGGTCTTATTTGTAACATCTGTTTTACTATCTACAACTGTTGACTCTTCTGTGACATGAGTTGGATTTTCTTGTTTGAAAGGGCATTCTTTATGCCAGTGAAAGGCATAGGGATGTTGAGCTTTACAATATTTACACGGGACAGGGGGCAAAGTGCCTTGAAAGTGAATGTATGTATTTGGGTTTGAAAAATGGGGTCTAGGCCCTCTTAAATAGGGTCGAGTATCGTTTGTCCGGTTTGGTCTATTTTGATTAGAGTATCCCATATGTGGTTTCTGGATATTAGGAAACCGGTAATTCCAGGGTTGTGGTCGAGGAGCATACTGAACTGTGTTTCTATTCACCCTGCCTTGTGAATAGTTGAACCTTTGAAACTGACCTGGCAACTTGTTTGGAAGGGGATCAGCAGATTTTTCAGATATTTGTAGTTTATTTAGCTTGTGGGCAAGATCCGTCCATTTATTTAATGTTTTGGGTGCATTAGCCATAACAAGTTGTCTTAAAGTCAGTGGCAATCCGTCGGTTAATCCTTTCATGAGAAATTTGGGCTCTAGGCCTAGTGCTGGCTCTGTTCAGAGTTTTTTGTGATAGTAATCGATGACATTTTCACTTGCTTTGAAGCAAATGCTCGAGAAATCTGTTAAAGATGTTTCACCAGGTGTCGTGAGTTCCTCCGTAAAAATTTCAACTAATTCCTCCCAGTGAAGCATGTTTAAGCTCTTGTTTATGTGCACTGTGAGGGCTTTACCCTTCAAAAATCTTTGTATATTACGGACTCGCCAAATCTCACCTTTTCTATTCTCATTACACCAGGCTTCAAAATACGCAAGCCAGGCCGTCCACATCATGCCTTTTCAGGGGGAAATGCAATGAGGACATTGTCCTCCCTTACAGTGGGAGATTTATTTACACTTAGACATTTCTTTACACCACCTGACGCATCTGCAGTACTTATTGCTTTTACAAGTGTGTTTGGGGAGGGGGCATTTCACTGACATCAAGTAGGTCATTTTCCGAGTTTGTGTCCACAAGTAGATTTTCATCTATACCCCTAGGGGTGTCAATAAATCTATTGGTGTTTTACTTTTGGGCAGGGTAATTTTATTCACAATTCAAGATTTTGAAAAAAGAAACTTTATTTATTTATTTATTTATTTTTAATATACTGATATTTTTAAGCAGGTAAATGATTTTATTTCGCCAATTAAATCCAGTATTTATTAATTATCACAGCTTTAGAATAAGCATTCAGCAAATTAAATATCACCAAAAATAGTCTATCTAAACATATCAAATTACTCATAAAAAAATTTTTAAATATCAATTAACATGAAAACTTATACCATTAAATATCCTGCATTTTTAAATATCACAGTTATGAATATTACGCATAATAAATCCTAAAAATAATAAATAACACATAATAAATCCTAAAAGTAATAAATAACACATAATATAGCCTTTCATTTCTTAAAAATCAAATTTTTTTTAACTTTCAATATAAATAATTATGAAAATTTATTTATTTATTTATTTTATTATTATCTTTTTAATTTAACATCAAAATTCTTGACGTTCAATATAAATAATTATGAAAATTTAATTTCAAATTTCTTAACATGAAATATAATAACCAATTATGAAAATTTATTTATTATTTTATTTTTTTTTATTTTTTAAATCAATTTTAAAATTTTTAACTTTCAATATAAATAATTATGAAAATTAATTTTCTCTAAGTTTAACATATGAAGTATAATAAATAATTTTGCAAATTTAATAAAATCTGTATATTATTATTATTTTAAATCCCACAAAATTTCAATGAAAATAATAAAAAAAAATATCGCGAAAATAAAATAAACGATGTCAAATATTATTTTTAATATTGAGCAACGTAATTAATTTTTATTAATAAACTACGCAGCTAGATAAGCTTAAAATTCAGTAAAAATAATTGTTTCATTTATTTATAAAGTTAAGATAACTTTAGAATGTTTCATAATTTCGCTTGTTTACATCGTTCTTGACTAGAAATATAATTATTAAATCCCTTACCCGATTTTTTTGCAATTATGAAAATATTTTTTTTTTTTCGTGTAGAAAAGGAGGAACTGTCTATCAAAGCATCGGCGCAAAAAGCATGGGAGGGGGAAGGCAGATGAAACTGCCAGCGCCAAAAGTTCTACAGTCATCACAGCGGCGTAGAACTACTACAACTGAAGCATCACCGAAGCAACTTGTAGAGGAGCTGAAACAGCATTTCCAACACATTCGACCTGTTCCCACATCATCACATAGCAGTACGCGGACATTCGTGCATCCTCATCTAAAGGACAGTTCATATGTGTTTGTGCGCAACGATGCAGTCCGGAAACCACTACAACCACCATACAATGGACCTTTTAAAGTGTTGACTCGCCACTCAAAAACTTCTGATGTGGAAATAAAAAATAAAAAGTGTACCATTTCAATTGTTCGGTTAAAACCCACATTCCTCCCCACTACTCCAGATAGTCCTTCTTCAACTGTAATCCAGACACCTCCAAAAACTGTCACTACACGAACAGGTAGGAAAGTCCGCTTTCCTAAACGTTACACCACATAGGATATAACTGCGGGGGGAGTGTGCGGTGAATCATGCCAAGCGTGCACTGTACAGCCAACACTGGCACTCTGAACTATGAACAATCGCCGATTTGGCGACCAAGTTATGACATGGCAACCCAGAAGAGAGACCATCTCTTCTTCTCTCAGCTAGGCGTCAGTTGCATTCTGGAACTTGCCATAGCTAGCAACCTGCATCGGACATGTGTCTGTTTAGTTCGCACACCACGTGCGCTAATAATATTTTTCTCCAAACAATAATTATTTGTTAATATGTTGTAAATAAAATTTGTTAGTTTTAATGTTAAGAAGACAGGTATTATTAAGTTGTCTCAGGACTAACGGATTAACAAACTAACAGACACCCTACAGACAGGCACCATACAAATTTTGTCATTTTCGGATTCTTCCCGCCTGAAAACGTGTAAAAAAGTAAAAAAACCGAGGTCGAAAATTTTCACGATTACCTAAGTTCCCCATACTTATTGTATGATGGGGTTTAAATTTAATGTATTTCACTCTCACTTTTTCCATATTAGTTTAGAATTGAATTATTCATCAAAATATATTTTGAAAACTTAATTCGGGCGTTAACGGGTTAAGAGGAGTTCCATTACCCACAATCTACTCAACAAACAGCAATTTGAAATTCATTTTAAACGAGCGCCATCTTGAAGATTTCATTAAATGTTTGTGTTCAACATCACTAAATTTAAAATAACCACCCTGTAGATCAGCCAAAAAATATTTTGATTGGAAAGGGTACTAATACATGTTAGAAAGAAGGTCTATGCAAACTTTCAGCTAAATAGATGCAGAACTCTAAGTTCTACACTTGTCAAACTGGACAAGAAGAAGAAAACAACCTGCAAAATTCGGGTTTTCAAAGTTACATTACTCGGACCCCTTAATCATATTGACTTGTAAATTGGCATGATATGGCTTCAAAGTATGCTCAAGAGCTGTCTAAAACATCATAGTACTTGAAAGCCATGGAGATGAGATGCAGCAAGTAGTCGAAAACTCCAAGAAGCTCTGTCTGCATACCGGCAGAAAAAAAAAAAAAAAAAAACACTACTTGCATTTTGCCATTTTAATTTCCTGCTTTACAAATTTCATTTGTTTTTCTTGATGGTTGTTTTAGTTTGGTGAGGCAGAACGTTTCCATGTTCCTATATATATATATATACAGGGTGAGTTTGACATAATCTGCCAAACGAAAGGAGGTGATAGTACAGCCCATGGAGAGCATAAAACACAATAGAAACCCTGTATTATCTCTAACCGTTGACCGAGTTATGGTAGATAGAAGAAAAATCTGTTTTTTTCCATCCCGTCTGAAAAAACCCAAATTTGTGAGCTTTCTGAAAAACTTACACGCGAAATAAGCCCATATTTGGAAAGAGCAGAAAACATCCTATCATGTTACACCATTTACACCAGGATACCTTAATTTGACGGCGAGCTACAAGCGCTAAAACATTGGCGAAGTTTAAAATCGAGTTGTCGCCAAATTCTTTAACCGGCAATTCTGCAAACACCGTTCAAGCTACAATCGGTCAAATTTACCAAAAACTTCTCCATTCCACAAGCTTTAGAATGAGTTCACAATAAACCATATCGGTGATCTAGTTCAGGAGAAATTTAGCCTTTTGTTTGAAAAACATTCATCACTGAACACGACGTTTTTCGAGAAGGAGACTCACGGGTTGCCATTGTCGTTCCTGATTTCATGTCCGCCTTCAGCCCGCTGTTTTTTAGATGCAAAAAAGGAAGTTTTAGAAGACATACAAGAAAAGTAGCAGTTGTATTAATTTTACAAACACAGTGGAATGGAAACAAAAGAAGCATGACGTTTCTTCCGTTTTTCACAAAGGAATATGCAAAAAAAAAAAAAACTCGTATCTCACGTTTATGATTAAAGCACATATGCATTCGAAAGGATGTGTGAAATTTAGTGCCGCTGCTGAAAAATGTCACCCCCACACCTGATACATGCCCTTGCCCGCTTACGAACGGAAACCACAGTAGCGCTTAGCGAAAGCTCATCCCTGAGTTTCATTATTGCATCATCTAGCTGGCTGCTTAAATATTGCAAACAGGCAACTTCTGTGCTGTCAACTTCTTGCTTCAGGAAACCCCATACATAGAAGTCCAATGGGGTGAGATCTGGCGATGTAGGTGGCCAAGGAATTGGTCCATTACGACCAATCCATCTCGGATACTGATGAGTCAAGAAGTCCAGAACGGCATTGGAAGAATGTGCAGGGGCCCCATCGTGTTGGAAAATGATTTCCGCTCTTTGGGGTACAGGAATGACATCAAGTAATCCTGGAAGATGATGTTCCAGAAACTTCAAATATGTATTGCTTGTCAGATGACCTTGGAATACAAGTGGACCTATCAAGCGATCGCCAACCACTCCAAGCCAAACATTTAAGCTGAATCGCATCAGAAACGATGAGTTTCGTGTTACATTGGATTTTGTTGAGCGTAATGATGCCAGTTATGTAAATTTAACATGCCATCCCGAGTGAAAAGTGACTCATCTGTCCACAGTATTGTTCTAAGGAAATGGTGCTCCTCAATATCTCGCTCCAAAAGCCAGCGGCAGAATGTTCTCCGCTTTTGGAAATCTGAGCGGCGTAATTCTTGTACCGGTGTGAAGTGGTATGGATGATACTGTTTTTTGCGCAAAACATTTATCACTTTACTTCGGGAGATTCCACCTTCTCTCGCAAGTATGCGTGAACTCATATTTGGATTTTCCTCCACTCGGTCGTGTACGGACTCCTCAGCGGTGGCGGATCGGCGACCATGGCCAATTTCGTACACCCTAACGAACGACCCACTCTCCCTAAGCCTTCGATGAATTGCGGCAAATACAGCACGGTTGGGCGCACGACGATGTGGATAACGTAGACGGTACTCTTCTTCGGCTCTCCGAGAGTTACCATCGCAAGAACCATACACAAAATGCATATCTGCGTATTCTTCATTTGTAAAACTAGGCATATATGTTTACAGGTTCGAAAGTATGATAATTTGATCCCTGTGATGACTTCAATTGAAAATAAAAGTCAGAAGGGTAAACAAAAAGGGATAAAATTTCAATATTAATTTAGAAAGGTAGAAGAATAAAAGTGCAACGGAATAAGAACCAACTTGGTTAATTCGTGCCAATGTAGGAAAACATACTAAGTATAAACTAAGAGAGACCAAGCAGATGTGACAGCAGCGTGAAAAGAATCGGCCGAGCTCAGGAAAAGTCCAGAAAATGCTAAAGCAAGGAGCAGCATAAAACGTAAAAGAAGCTGACAAGCTAATGAGCTGTTACAGATTGACTCGCCTTTTGTACCCGCGAGTAGGATGCGCGCGCAAGAAGGTTGGAATACATCTGCATATCACTAAGAGTCCATATGCAGATAGTCACGAATTTCCATACGCTCCATTTACTCACAATCGTTTCGTTTTCCGAATTTCGACGAACGCCGTTTTCAGTGATGTATTGCAAACAAAAGTCTAAATTTCTCCTGAACTGGAACACCGATATGATTTATTGTGGATTCATTCTAAACCTTGTGGAATGGAGAAGTTTTCGGTAGATTTGACCGATTGTAGCTTGAACGGTGTTTGCAGAATTGCCGGTTAAAGAATTTGGCGACAATTGAATTTTAAACTTTGCCAATGTTTTAGCGCTTGTAGCTCGTGGTCAAATTAAGGTATCCTGATGTAAATGGTGTCACCGGATAGGATTTTTTCTGCCCTTTCCAAATATGGGCTTATTTTGCGTGTAAGTTTTTCGGAAAGCTCACAAATTTGGGTTTTTTCAGACGGGATGGAAAAAAACAGATTTTTCTTCCATCTACCATAACTCGGAAACGGTTAGAGATAGGACAGGGCTTCTGTTGTATTTTACGCTCCCCATGGGCTGTTCTATCACCTCCTTTCGTTTGGCAGATTATGTCAAACTCACCCTGTATATATAAAATGATAATAATTATCAGTAGTTCGAACGCATCGGAAAATATATTCGAGATTGCTGTGAAGTATTTTCCAAAATTTTATCAGAATGGCATTTAAATGCTTCGTTTATCAGTGATGCAGCTTATGTTTCCGAAAGTTGCTTATAAACACTACAATAAACTTTTGTTCAAGGTTGATTTCAATACACAAAAATCTCTTTTAATCGAAAGTTATCTCGTCTTACGGATATCTGTGACATATATCTACAAAACACTTTATTTTTGAAAGAAATTCGATTTTTGCCATTTTATTTTGAATTTTGAATTTTTATCTTTTACTTTCTATTATGTACAGTCACCCAAAAAAAAAACGCCACCCCCCACCTAATTTCGCCGTAAATTATCGTAGAAACATGCGACTGGTACCGATCAGTTTGTAATAACGTCTAGTTTATAATGTTATAGTTAGATTTTACTTAGGGGGTCGTCTACATATTAAAACTGACATCAACTTCATTTTTTTCAATGGTAACCCCCCTTTTTTATAATATTTTTGAATTCTTTGGATCAAATCATCACGGAAAATGGTATAGTTTATATATTTCGCTCAATTTTTCATAGAGTTATAAGCTGTCAAAATTTGGGCATGCTAATGTTAAATGAATGTGACAAACATTAAATCATATCTTCCGAAATAATTATGATATTTAAATTCTGTTTTTTTTATTCGTTAGAATGAAGTGACCCAAACATATTCCATGCAAATTTTTGCTAAAAAAAACATTTTTTGAATTATGAAAATTTTTAATAAATTCATATTTGAAAAAATTATGAATTATGACCTATGTTAATTTTTACACGAATAGAACGGGCATCATCAAAAACATGGGTTTCCAAATTTACAGCTCGTTCCTAACATTATTTTTTGAGTTACAGTGATACTTCATTTTTTACTGCTGTTAGGGGGGCGTCACTTGTTATAATTTGTATCATCTGTGAGTCAATATTTCTATACATTTTGACGAAAAACTATTTTAATTTACCTTTATGTTATTATAATTGTTTTCTAAGGAACATTTCGATGTTTATTATACAAATTGGCTTATTTTTTATAAAATTATCGCAATGCAGGCAAGAGATTGGGAAAGAATTCCAAAAGAAATGTAGCCCCGCCTCTATATTGCGGAAACAGTATTAAAAAACCTAGTTTGCATACTCGTATATGACACTATATGTGACGCTGGTATGCATAAATGTCAATGGCATTTACTACATTGAATGCTGAAGACAAAATTTAAATGATTTAATTGGAAGTTTGTAAAATAATTTTGTTTTATAATGTAAAGTTTTAGAAAAATTCTGTAAAGGCGTGGCTTTCGTTGCAGAAGGGAGTTTACTCGATTCTGAAATGTTAAGTCTTTGTTCTTAAATATTACATAACTTTTTCTAGCTTCTCACTGCTAAAATTCTATTTTATCCCTTTTGTCTTTTGTTTTTAACTTGAATATTCTAGGATTCGTGCACCTCAATTAAGTATCATGACAGTAAAAAAAACGCGGTAAGACGAGGAATATTATTTGAAAGAGCAATACGCAGTGAACAATACTTTTGTTTTTTCCTTTTTCAAAATTAATATAATTGATTTTTATTAATTTTTACCAGAATTTTTAAAACAAATTTTCTGTTTTTATCGTGTGAAATTTTCGCATTTGCTTACTTTACCGTTTATGCTATTTAAATTTTATCGCATGACGTAACATAATAAAATATAAAACTTGTATTAAATGTTTTTTTTAATACTGAATAATAAAGTGGTATTTTTTTTTCTAGTTTTAAATCCTATTATTGAAACAAAGTGCAATATTATTTATTTTCTATTATTCTAATCACGGCGTAAAACTATCGTCACATTTATTACGGAAAAAGAATTTAAAACAAAGTAATATGTCTTATTACTTTTAAAGATATAGATTTTACACATTTATAATTAAGAATTCAAGTACAGTAGACGATTGCAGAGCGGGGAATATTCGTTCTAGGCAATAGGAAACCGTTTTTTCCATATCCATGTTTATTTTCATATGAATATACACAATAATATGAATATACACTCTTTCTAGTGAAAAAATTTGTTTCATACTATTTTGTTTATATAAGTATGAATATAAGGAATATTCTTAAGAAATATCGTAACACACAAATTGTGAAAGAAACGCCCACTGGAGGAGTTACAGATTTCCAAATGACGTGAAACTACATCAGCAGTCGCGAAAATATTAAATATCCTTTCTCAGATTTTAGTTTAAATCTTGTTATGTATATTTTTGTATATTATCTATTGTTGGTTTGTACGCCTAAAATTAAATGTAAAACTTTATAGTAACACTTTCATGCGAGGCTTACTGTATAAAATAAAAATATACCCAACAAGAAGTAGATAATAATTGTTAGTTAGTAGATTTTAATTGTTTTTATATATTTTTTTTTGTTTTTTAAATGTATTTTAACTTAAATTTTTGTCTCTTAAATAAAGCAGTTTTTGCTTTTAAGAAGTAGATAATTCTTTTTCTTAAATATTAAACACCTTTTTTTAAACTGCTATTAATATTATTATCATTATTACTACTGTTCTTTTACCTTGGTATTTAGATTTTTGTAATTCAATATTGTAGGGTTCATATCATTCAAGCTATTATTTTTCTTCGTACGAAGTGATGTATTTAACTTTCAATAATAATGTTTAATAAATTGAAACCAATAAAAATCTTTTAATTCATAAGCTAATAAAGAAAGTTCTGCGAATTTGAATCGTTTTTTACTTTATAATAAACATTCCTGAACTTTTTTTCCGGTGTGAAATTTTATAAATAATGAATATTGGGTAGTTGATCACGATTTATTTTTTCTTAATGTATAGACGGTCCCCTAACACATTTTCACGTGTAACTCTGTTTAAAATTGATTTAAAGTCTATAAATAGGTATGTTTTCCGAACTGCCTTGATCTCAGAAATCTGAATATGAGGTCAAAAATAGGGGTCGTCATTGAAAAAAATGAAGTTTATACGTGTTTTAATATGTAGATGACCCCTTAAGCAAAATATATTTACACCATTAAAAACTAGACGTTATTACAGATCGATAGGTACCAGCAGCATGTTTCTACGATAATTTACGGCGAAATTGGGTGGGGGGGTGGCGTTTTTTTTTTTGGGTGACTGTACATAGAAGAAACTGCTGAATTCATAACCCGTTAGCAGTCGCTAGTTGGTCGATTTGCCGCCCATCTTTAAGTGTTGTCAGATTTTTTTATTCGACAGCCACCAAAAATTTTTAGAAGTGGCATTTGATATACATAAAACGTGAATAAACTCGAAGAAACGTCGATCACATCACTTTTTAAAATTATTGGTGTGAGTTAAATAAAAAGTGCGCAATCTGTAATAGGTGCCGCTGTCTATAGATACTACTAACGGGTTAAAAATAATTCCACTACTGGTTTTCCATATATTTATATGTTTGGAGATAGCCTGAATGCAATCTGGCCATTTTTTAGTTGTAGGTGTAGGGATTGAGGCTAATTGTATGAACTAGGGATCTATCCTTGTGTGGAGTATCCGCTGTGTGTGTGGTTGGGTGGGGGTGGGAGTGGGGGGGGGGTCATTCCTAAGGGTTAAAACTATATTTCTGCGTGTTTCGGAGAAAACCACGGAAAAATCCCTGTCGAAGAGCACGAGCTGGCATCAAGTTTGACACACATCGTATCGTCTACCAGCTTTGAGAGCAGTACCTTTTGACATCTGGTGAGGTTTGACCATTTTTAGCAAAATGCCTGTATGTCTGTGCGCTGTCAGAACTTTGTAGCTTCTCCAGATCATGAAATATTGCATATAATTTTATAGATCTTCTGTGCAATCACCCGTTATAGTTTAGTTGCACGTTTACATAGGTTGATGTATATGAAATTTTGGCTCATATTGCCTTTCAAATAGCATTGTTACACTGCGATTTCCTACACTGACTGGAAAGCCATATCTCAGTTTCGTTAGTGCATAATCGCGTAAAACTTTATATGTAATAAGTTTTTTATGAAAATCTGCACGCTAATTCAAAGTTAATTCGTATCAGCCGACAAGTAGCGCTGCCATGCTGCAGAAAGGCTAGCTTCTATAGTAAATAAATAAACCAAACTTAGTATGTGAGATGGCCATTATGAAAAAATAAATAAAAAAATAAATAAAATAAAATTGAGATTATTTGAGTATGGATATCGGTTAATGTATGAAACTGCTATTATTTATCTGCTCAATTTTCCGTATGGTTAGGAATGCCATACCTACATCGATTGGCTAAATTGCTCTCAAACTCTATATGTAGGTTCATTATTGTGAGGATCTATATTGATTAAATTTTTGTGCTTATCACCTGTTAGGTGGCGTTGTTATATAGACATTAACAAGATGATAGAAGTATGTCATGTGATGGTCCCAATACATTAGTTTAAAAAAGGCGAATTTTCCTTTTGGTGGGAAAAAATCAAAATATTTTTATATTAGAAAAATAAATTTCACTTTTAAAAAATCGTTTAAAAGTAAATAATATAGTAAGTGTGATGTAAACTATCACATTTTCAGGGGTGGAACACTGGTACTGGCCTCATACCAATATTTGTTTGAAACTTTTCTCTACTTATAAAATCGTTGGTTTAACAAGGAAAAAAAATGTTTCATAAATAATGGTGTGAGTTCTCTACGCCAGTGTTCCATTCCTGCATATTATTAAAAAAAAAAAAAAAAAAAAAAAAAAAAAAAAAATCACACTAAAATATGTATTGTAGCCGAAAAAAATTGAATGTTAAACGATGGAACGAATTCGCACAGAAATGTTTTGGGAAACAAAAACTTAACACAAGTCGAAAATTATTTTTTTTTTTTTTTTTTTTTTTCCCAAGGCGATGTGTTTTTTTTTTTTTTTTTTTTTTTTTTTTGTATTTTTGGATGCTGATTAAGGAAAAACTATTCAAAGATTTCCACCACGTACACTTTTGATAAAAAATTGTTTGAGGTTAAACTTCCAGTTTTTCAACTCCCATCTAAGTTATTTCCCGTAAAATCTGGATGATGTGATTGTAGAACAAGGGGAGCTATTTCGCCAAGACATCAAATAAATAGAAAGCAACTATCAGAGACGATGGAGTGTAAACAACATGTTAGCAGATTATTTTTGTGAAGAAACTGCTTTAAAAGGACCTTCGATGTAAAGAAACACATTTAAAAGATAATGTGTAAAAAATAGCCTATTTCAATGTATTTTGCACGCAAATTGTTTCGAATTTGTTATAGCCTCTGTATGAATTCTTCCGATCTTTATCCCTACTTTATTAAAATTCCTTAGGAAGGATATAAGAAAGATATATTGATAGGAAGATAAGAAAATCATTTTATTACCATGTTTTTATTAACCCCTATTCTTGTTTGTTTGTTTGTATGTTTGTTTGTTTGTTTGTCCGGTACAAATCTTGCAATCGAATTTTAACTAACTTCCCTACTAGCTAGACATTTGAAACTTTCACAATAGCTCAGAACCCAGTGACAACGCAATACTTCGAAGTCCGATTTTAGAATTTTTGATTAGTTTTCTTATAATTAATTAAAATATGAAAATAATAACATCCTAATAGCGTTTTAATAGCCATTAAAATATTAACTATAATTTAATTGTTGCCAAAAAAATGTACGAGTTCATTTTCTTTCGACATAAAAATAAATACATTTAATTAAACGGGAACATTAAAAAATTATAAAAAGTTAAATTATGCATCTCACAAAAATTGACGTCATTATCAGTTTAAAAATTTTATGCACATTGATAAGATCTCTATGATTCACCAGAAATTTTAAAACAAGATATATAAAAAGTTTTTTTTTTTTTTTTATCTTATAATTATTTACCATGTTCTTATTAACTTCGATTCTTGTTTGTTTGTTTGTCCGGTACAAATCTTGCAATCTATTTTTAACTAACTTCCCTATATTCGAAACTTTCACAGTAGCTCAGAACCCGGTGACAACACAATACTTCGAAGTCAGATTTTCGAATTTTCGAATAGTTTTCATTTAATTAATTAAAATATGAAAATAATAAGCTCTTAATAGCAATAAAATAACCAAATATTAGCTATAATTTAATTGTTGCCAAAAAAAAAAAGTTACGTGTTAATTTTCTTTCGACATAAAAATAAATACATTTAATTCAACGTGAACGTTGAAAAATTATAAAAAGTTAAATTATGCATCTCACAAAAACTGACTTCATTATCACTTTAAAAAAATTTTTTAAACGTTGATAAATGCTAATGTCGCTTTTGTCATAATGCTGATATACGTTGTTCTAAAAGGAGTAATATTTTATTTTCAAAACCAACTTTTTTTTTTCATTATTATTAGTAATTTACTGAAATGAGTCCGCATGCTTAAATATTATTTTTTATCCTCGCGTATTTTATTAATGATTCATCAGAAAATTTAAAAACATGGTATATAAAAAGTTTTTTTAATCTTATAATTATTTTAATTCAACTTATCAAAACACACGAAAGACACCCAACGCAGTGGAAAAAAGAAAAAAAAAAAATTAAATGTACGATTTTGTAGACCTGTATAATTAACAGTTGTGAACATTCTAAATGCGAAAATGAAATTTAAATTGTGTATTACGTAAAGAATAGTAATAAGAATTTTTTGTATTGTGTTTTTCCCTGTTTAACATGGAGTTAAATTTACCTTGGCGCAGTATGATTTAGGAAATCTTTAACTCCACCTATGGGCGTCATTTTTACAATTTGTGTGCTACATTAATTTTTAAAAATATTCCCAGTATTCGTAGTTGTATGTGCATTTGTAATATATGAGTATTAATTCAGAAAACCTTATTCGAAAATAATGTAACTAACAAGAATAACGTTCTCAAACGAAACTCATTTTCGGGGGGGGGGGGGATATTTCTTTTTTTTTTAGGTTTTTAAGCAATAGATATAAAATTCTGCACAAACAGAATTTAATTTAATACGACAGGTCTTATTTTTATCTGTTCTTCCATATAAAGGCATTCAGTAACTAGGTTTCATTCCCCAGCATCTGTTACTATTTTCTTTAATTAAAATTGCTTTCGTATAACTTTAACATAGAAAACCCTTGGCAACTGTTAAATTTTTGTTATCATTTTGGCGATAAATTAAAATGCCTATCGCAATCACGTAAGCAGAAATCTTGGCGAGAAAATTCCGATCTACTTCGATGCCAAATTTCAAATTTCTCCAAGAAGCTGTTTTGTTTCCATTTTTTTTTTTTTTTTTTTTTTTTTTTTCAGTTTTATTTTAATTAATTTAAGAAATTTTTTGCATGTTCTTGTTTTTTTTTTTTTTTTTTTCCGATATAAAAAGAAAGATATTTACTTGTTTATTTAACTTTTTATTTTTGCCTCATAAATAATGGAATCATTTGTTGTATAGTTTCATAATTTTTATCAATTTTTAATAGTCAAATTTATGTCACAAAGTTTGTTTACTTCCCGAAAGTTTCATTTCTTTTATTAAGTTTTAGCCTTTCCCTGCCATTTTCATTTATTTTAATTCATTAAAAATTGCCATCATTATTTTAGAAACTTTATTTCCAGTAATTTTTAAAATGTTAATTATAAGAATATACCAATTTACTAGTTAACTAATGACGTCATATCCTTCTAAAATTATAATAAACACATGCAATTTAACTTTTCTTATATATATATATTAACGAATATAAATAATAATAATAATACATAATATATAAATAATAAATATCGTTCTACACTGAAGCTGTTCCATTTCTTTAGATTAAAAAAAATTTTAAATTTTATTTTAATTATTTAAAAAAAATGTTTGTACGTTCATTTTTTTTTCCCGACATCAAAAGAAATATAAAATTCAAGGTGTCATACTACAAACGGCAACGACGCAAAATCCCACACGGAAAGAAATTGTTAGACCTGTCTATAGAATAATAATAAAGGAAGAAGGAGCGTATATGTTTTGGTTTCAGTTTGTAAAATCCAGGAATGCCGGGTATATGGTTGTAAAAGTGCTTCAATCTGATTGGTTGGCGACTTGTTGGCGAGATTTTTGAATCGTCTCATCTCACTGTCAATCAGTCACCGAGGCAGCACCCGCAACAAACAGCGATAAATGTGCTGAACATGGGTGCCCTACTTTAAGGCTTTGAGTAGCAAAAATAGCTTTCGCTGGCAATTCACTAGAAGTGGTTTGTAAGCATTAGAGTATTGACGTGCTCCTTCTTCCTTTATTATTATTCTATGGACCTGTCGAACTAAAAAAAAAAAGAAAAGAAAAGAAAATATAAAGTCGTAAATGAGTTTTATTGTCTTTTAAAAACAATATTTAACTTATAGTTAACTTCTGATTTTTACTTTCAATTTATTATCTTTTAAAAATAAAATTTAATTTTTGATTTTGAGTTTTAATTTGTCTTTTTAAAAGTGTATTTAATTCTTGAGTAACATTAAATGACTTAAATAAATAAATTTTGCAATATCTAATAGTAAACTTCACTTTATTTAATTACTTAATTGTTTGTTTATTGTTAGATAATTGGATATCTGAAGAATTTCCCATCGAGGAGGTGAAAAAGATGGTAATAATATTTATTCTCCAGTCCTTGCGAGATCCAATGACTCAAGTAAACGGATACAAAGTTATATTCGATGTTGAGAGTTCTCCCCTTCGCCACCTAAGATATGCAACGCCCAGTAATTTGTACCTAATGTATCATGGTGTTCTGGTAAATTATGATTTATTTTATTTTTGTTTTGAAAAAATAAACTCAGGTACAGGGCCTGATTATCCAAAAGGCTCAGGAAGCACAAGCTTCTCTTCTAAAATTTAAGAGGGGGCCCGATAAGGATTAAAAACATGGTCTTGAATTTTTTGTTTCATATTTTCACACTGAAATTAAATTTTTTCTAAGAAAGGTTACATAAAAAAAATAAAAAAAAAACACTCACTATTTCGGGAAAAATCTATTATTTAACCTAAAAATCTGAATGTTCTTAATTAAAAAGTTGCATGATTTTAATGTTCTGTGCAGAAACCACCCAGATGTATGAAAAAATAAATAAAAATAATAAAAGCACACTATTTTTTGGTCTATAGCATTTTTATATTACAATATGTAACAGGAAAACAAGATTTTCCGAAATAAAAGGGGGCCCTGAAATGATGCTGAACTTCCCCTAGCTTCAGAGCTTAATCCGGCCCTGCTCAGGTATAACAAAGTGAAAAAATTCAATTTTTTTGCGTGTATATTAGAATTTATACAGAAAACATTTTTAACTCTTAAACGCATAGCGATGTAGAACTGCATTGTATGTTTAAAATCCCATATCTCTTTATGTAGCAACCTTTGCATGCATATATATATATATATATATATATATATATATATATATATATATATATATATATTAAATTTAATTTTACCAAAACTATTTTATTGTTACCGAACACAACTATAATCTTTGACATTTTACTTCGTCATCTGTGGCAATTTTCATTGTTGGCGTGCTACCTGAGTACAATTTCATTTCGGCGGGTGTTACGAATTGCGATTATTTACATAAAAAATAATAAAATATTGTAAAAAGTTTCCATTGGCAACAAATCATGCTCCTTCCATATTGTGGGCTGCACTCGCCAACAACTCAAAAGTCAGAATCAGTTTGTGAGTTAGTAGGGCTCTTTGAAAGTAAGCTAACTTGTACAGTATTAATATCAATTGCAAAGTTTTATTGCACTACAGTAGTAGTTCTCAAAGTCTCTCTCTCCCTGTACCACACATGTGCGCTCTGGAAAATTTTTAGGTGTGCTTTTAGTATTCTACAGAAATATGTGTCCAAATATAAAAAACAAATAGAGTGTAATATATATATATATATATTATTTAAAATAATGTAATTGATAATAAATTCAAACCGAAAAAATTATGTTACATTTTTTTTTTCTTTTTTATTGGGATCGGATTCAGATAAAATACTACTAATAATAATTATTAAAAAAAAAAAAAAAAAAAAACTTAAAAAAAATTAGAAATTTTAACTTCTAAACTTTTATTAAATTATTTATTTTAATTTATAATTGTTGCCAAGAAAATTAAACTTTAAATTTTACATCCACTTTTTAAGATAGCACGCGATCGTGTTTTATATAAAAATCAAATCATTAAATTCATATTTTTATTTATTTATATTTCATATTATTGCACGCGCACTATTTATTTCCTAATTCAAAATTATTAAAAAAAAAACGTTTTCGATATCGCTTGTAACGATACTGATTATTATTAATTTTCTTTTCTTTTTCTTTAAAAAAAAAAAAAAAAAAGATTTTGATGAAATTCTGGCAAAAGCAGAATTTAGTTTAGGACGGAGGACTATTAGTTTTTTTTTCTTCTTAATTATAACATCGCTTTCAAATTATTCAATTATATTTTCGATAAATTTTAGATTTCGATAAATGTCCAACTATTGAAAAATTATTTCGACAAATGTCCAACTATCGAAAAATTATTTCGACAAATGTCCAACTATCGAAAACGACAACGCAAAAATCGCTGTCTAAGACTAATAGGCCCTCAGTCCTAAAAAAACATAAAAGAAAATTTATTTGTAACGAATAATATTTATATTTTTGCATATACTGATAAATTTATGAAAGAAAAATGTAGCGATGTAAAATGTTTTTTGTGATGTAAAAATACATCAATATACAAAACCGGTTCTATATTAGTTCACTAATTCTAATCCTATGTTTATTCATTTATTTATTCATTTATTTATTTACTTTTTTAAATCACATTAACTACTTCTTTGGTGTAGCATTTGATTATGACACTTCTTTTTATTAGTTATATTCATTTGAATCTGAAAAACACATGTAATCATGAATAATATATGAAGTTTTTTTTTAAATAATTAAAAAAAAAAAATTTTTTAAGTTTTTTTTTTTTTTTTAATTATAACATGCTCTGTATTCAATCGAATGCGATGCTAATTTTAGAAAACTTGGCATATTAAATTTTACACCATATATTGTATTTAGATTTAAAAAAAAATACATTAAATATCTCAAAAAATATGAGTATTTTTGGTAAATAATATTTTACTGTGCATTCGCAAGAATTAATAAAATTTCTTTTGCAGGATTCATTAGTGAAATGCATACTTGCCAAATTTTAGGTTATTTGTTAAATGATATAGTGATATTACATCTTCTTCCGGGACAACTAGAACAGTTATTTAGTATTCAAATGTGTTCACCTACCTACGCGAAAACATCAAACAAATATCGTGAAAATTCAAAAAGTATTAAAGGCACAATGAACTGAAGAAAAGTTTCTCTCAAGGGAGATGTGATGTAGAAATCACAGATATTTTAAAAATTTTCTATTTAATTTTAATTCACATATATTTTAACATTTTATATAAGAATTTACTTGTGTGCTCAATATTAATCTTTAATTATCCGCTCAATTCTTTCTCCACCAATAAAATAAAAAATGTAAGTGGAAAAGAAAATCACTCTGCAACCAATATCTCTTGGTATCATTTCGCTATTTAACGAATACCCCATGGTTTTTTTCATTCTTATGTTCTTCCTAAATAGAAGTCTAATTGCTAATGTAATTTTAATCAATTAGTCAAAATTATCCTTGTAAAGATTTAAAATTATTTCTCTTTTCTAAGCATCTGTTATCTGAGGTTTCTCAGTTCTCATAACTAAAGTTTGACGAAATTCAACAGTTAATAGATATGGCAATCCTGCTCCATGTATTTAAAATTATTAGCTTCATTAGAGTGCAAAGTATCTTAAAAGTTGTTCCGTTTTATATGTTCTGGTGACGTAAAAAATAAATGCCAAAATGTTACCCTTCGCTAAAAATTGACAAAAAAAAAAAAAAAAAGTTGTTCATTCTCTTCCGTTTACTTGACCTATCAACCTGTAACCGATTCACATTTTTCAGTATAAAGGCACCGTCCCCTTCTCCACGATTCACGTCCAGCATCGGCAGACCAATAAAGTGATGAAAATTCAGATCTGTTTTTAATTTGTGCTATTAACGTTTTTCTTTTCAGTCCTCTAGATGTCAATGAATCTGTTTGTGGCAACTTTTCTTAAATTTATTCAACGCATTGTTTATGGCCCTTCAGTGTTAAAAATAGTGACTCGTTTATTTTTCCGAATAAACTTTTTCAGAAGAGAATTCCTGCAAACACAGAAACGAGAGATTGACACCAAAATTGGTACCTTTCGCCAGATGCGCCAGTTACCGTTCCGATTCCAGTGATTCGTAACCTTTATGTGTGTAAACTCTCCTCAAAATCGTTGTCCGTTGCGATACAAGAATAGGGTGGCGGTTCGAGAACGAATATTTGATACAAATACGAACGCCACGAATAGCTCCGAAATGGAAATGTTTAAAAAAAATGGTGATTTATCAATACGTTTATGTTTTTATTTCGATCATTATTGTTCAAGCATGTATGGTACAGTCGAAGGAAAAAAAAACGCAACACCCGCTGTTATTTCGTTACTAATTGACGCAGGAACATCCAATAGACATCATTCAACAGGAAATTAAAAGCACTTTCTGAATATGTCGTCAAATTTTGAATTAGGGGTCATCTACATATTGAAATGAGTGCCAACTTTGATTTTTTCAATAGCAACGCCCAAGTTTGACTTCATTTTCGAATTTCTGAGAGTCTGGCAGTGCGGAAAAGTATACTGTTTGTGTACATTATGTTTAGTATTTATAGAGTTATAATCAAAAATGTGTTAGGGGGTTATTTATAAATGTAGAAAAATAAAATTAAGATCCTATAAGATTTTGAGAAAATTTTAATTTTTCACACCGGAAATCTTTCAGGAAAAAAATAATTACAGAAATTAATAAAACGTTGCTTCTTTTCCAGTTCCTTAATTATCCTGAATTCAATTTTCTTAGATTTGTATATACTTTTTTGCTTGTATACTTTTTTAGATAATTTTAGGTCTATTTAAATACACTACACTTGCGATTAGTCCATACAGTACTCTTTGAAAAAAGTGCAATATTTTTCAAGTAAAAGTGTCTATTATGGCTGTACTGATCACCAATAAAGTTTAAATTTTCTTTCGTAGGTTTAACATAATATACGAAATGAAAGAATATAGATATTTATACAACAACGAATAAACTAAATCTTTTCGGATAAATTATTATAAGGGTTCATGAAGTAAATATTAAACAATTTTAATCGCACTTACCAGTTTTGGGTCAGTTGAACTCTTTGGAACTGTACGATTCGTTTTATAATTTCTATGAAAATATAATTTCTTAATTAACCCTTTCGCGACTGCTTACATAGATTCACGCCATTTGAAAATCTGTAACTCTGTCAGTGGGCGTTTCTTTCTTAATTTGTGTGTTTTATATTTCTTAAGTGTGTACCCAGTGTTCATATTTTTGCAATAAAATATACTATGGATAGAAATAGTATATTGATTAGAAAGAATATAATTACAATGTATATCCATTTGTAATACAATTGTGAATACAGAAAATTTGTTCCGAAATATTTTATTTTGAGAGTATAATGCCCGTAGGCGGGTCTTACTGTCAAAAAGACAAAATCCTGCAGTCGCAAAAAGTGTTAAAATATATTTATAAAAGTTAAAGTATGTTTTTAAAAATGTATAGATTTAAAATATATTAATAAAATTTTAAAGACTAAAGTGTCCTTAAAATAATAATCTTCCCCCTACAAAATAAATAAATAAGTAAATAAATAAAATAAAATAAAGCAATATATGAAGCAAATGATTAAGCCTTTTTAAACTATGACGGTAATTAAGAAACGATTTTACAAGTCTGTCTTGCATTCTAATTCCATTCGTTTTTTATATTTGACATTTTCACATTAAACCTATTTTTTTCTATTTAAAACAGTAAACCCCGCCTATTTAGTTAATTTTTTTTCTTGTAGTGTTTGTTTAAAAGATTCAAAATTTATCACCAATTAATCAATGAAGTGCATATTTTTGTCAACATAAAAGAAGGGGTTTAACACGAATACTTAATATCACTAACTTTTCTTTTGTATATTTGTCTTCTTTAGAAAACAGGAATTATTGATGCTAACCTTAATGTCTAAAAATCATCATTTTTGTTTAATTTCTTTGCGTTTGACGTTGGTGTTATATAATTTGAGCCGTAAATAAAAAATAAAAATATTTTGTTTAATTTTCTTTGTTATTTTTTAAGATTTGATTCGTTATCTCATGCAAAACTTTATAAGAGACGGCCCCCTAAACCACTTCAAAAGAAAGATTTATTTATATCTCGAAAACTAATAACTGGAATGAGCTGCAAATTTGCACACCCATATTTTTCAGCATTAGGATTCATTTTATGTAAAAATTAATATAGGTCATAATTCATAATTTTTATGAATATGAATTTATTAATATTTTTCAGAATTAAAAATATTTTTCAGAATCAAAAGTAATGATGGATTATGTTTGGGATCCTTCACTGTATCTCCTAAAAAAAAATTATATCGATCAAGTTATTTTTTGTGAAGATATTAATAAAAGTTTGAAATATGAATTTAACATTAGCACCTTCAAACTTTGAACGCTTATAACTCTGTGAAAAAATAAGTAAAATATACAACCAATATACTTTTTCGAGTTGTCGTGATCCCAGAAATCTAAATATAAAATAAAAATAGGGTGTTACCATTGAAAAAAATCAAAGTTGGTGTGCGTTTTAATATGTAGACAACCCCCAATTCAAAATTTCAGTTCATTTTCTGAAACTACTCACAATTCCCTGTCGAATGATACCTTTTACATTTTTCTACATCGATTAGCAACGAAGTTACGTTGAGTGTTGCTTTTTTTTTTCCCCGACTGTACATATCAGACTTGTGCTAAGAACTGAAAAAAAAAAAAAAAAAAAAAAATTGACAACAGTGTTTTTATGGTCACTTTCCGAAATGCTAACCACGACCGATGCTGCTTCACTTCGGTGAGCGGACGAAAACCAGTATTTTGAGCATGGTGGATTTTGTTTGTGTCAAGGAGATTCTTCTTAAAATGCCATTTCACTGTTTAATAAGTATTTTTTCTGTATGTTTCTGTAACTGTTATTTTTTCAAATTTTTAAGTTATTTTCATTTCACTACTTCAAATTAAACTTATTTTATTCATTTACTTCACTGAGAAAAATTCTGTAACAGACATCTGGAATCTAAATTGTGGCTCTAGTTAAACTAGTTCCATGTCATCCTTATAAATTCTAGTCCCCTTTGAAAGCGAGCTCTAGAAACCCTTATTAGAATTCTAGAGCGTTTGTCTATATTCTCGTGCGCAAAATCATTTAAAAATCTCTGCAAAAAAATGCAAATACTAGAGGTGGGTTTCAGCAATTATAATTTTGGTTTATTACCCAATTCTAAAAAAATCAAGCTATAATTTCTCGCAATACAAAGGATTCAGAATATTCAGAATATTATTTCATCATCTAGAAATGTGTAGAATAGAAATTCTCGATCATTTCGTCTATTCAGTTTATTGGCGTTCCTTATGTGCATAGCACGGAAATCTATATTTCTAGTTAAGGGATTCAGAAAATGACCATTTTTTCATTCTAGATGAAGGCGGTATATATTTTTTTTTTCAGTGTTATAAGTATTACTTTTATTTTCTTTCCCTGTCGCATATTCATTATTATATGGACAGAATGATGCAATGTAATTTAAGAAAGAACTCCTAAGATGTATCAGACAAGTACGGTAGACGTCAGGTTCTCCTCCCTAAACTGGTGAACGGGGGCTGCCGGTTCAAATACAAATCTTTCGACATTTCCCATGGATTTTTAGAAAATTCGTGTGAATAAAGGCTAGGGACCCTTAGAAAGACTCCCATGGAGGGCACCCTAGCAACGCCCTGTGTGTGTCGAATATGCATTTCATATTCTCTAAGAAAAATTAAAAGTCTGAAATGAATAAATTTTTTTCTAAGCATTTCACAAATTATACAAGTAGTCGTGGTGATTTGTAAGGGAGCAAAGCTTATCAAGAAATAATATTTAATTTATATTTAAAAAATACATTGTTACACACATTCACGTTATTATACATTAAATATGAGAATAATGAAGTGCGCATTCTCGGCAAAGTGATACCATATCGCTACCATTTCAATTTTTTGGTGTCAGACACAAAAGCTCACTGTCGATAGAATAATAATATAACGTAAATTTGTTGTTATTTATACATCAGGCTAATATCAAATAGTTACAGTTAATCACATGGTGTGAAGTTTGAATGCTTTCGATACAATATGTGTATCATGTAAGGGATATAACTGTGGCGGTTCGTCATTGAGGGCACCTGTGCCTGGCTCCACTTGAATTTTTCTCTCTATTAAAAATCAAGTAATATATCTTTCTTTCTTTTTATTTTTTTAATTCTAACGCTTATAAAAATGTATCTATCAAGTTAGAAATGCGCATCCAATTTCCTTTTATTCCTCTTGTCCCTTTGCACGCTTTTCTTTCACCAAATTACAGCTAGTTCCTACTCGGAGTTCAGCCGTTTGGGCACTTTGATTTGTGCCCGATCTCGCGCATTAATTAGTATAGTATTTATTGCTCTGCGCACGGAATACCGGGTTAACACATTTGGCGAAGTAGAGCTTTATCAATGTTAATATTTCCATACTTTTAAAGTGTTAGGGGCACTTGGCGAATTGGCCCATGTAACGTAGTTTAAGGCTGAACTAAAAAATAACTGTCTCCTTTAAGATGCATTAACCATACGGATCGTGGAAAAAATTTGGCGACTTTCACAGTACTTTTTATTTATTTATTTTTCTACTGATAGTGAAAAAGAAGAGACTTTTGCGATGTTATTATTTTTTTTTTATTTTTCCAAATAAATCTATGATTGTTTAAAAATTAACAGTGATAGAAAGGAATTCTGTTGAAAATTTATTGACAAAAGGATTAAAACATTTTTGAGAAATTCTATGGGACAGGAAAGTTTAAATGCACTTGCGGTTCTCGCAATCCACAAAGACTTTATTTTCACAATTCCAGAATTTAATGAGAAAGTAATTGGAAGGTTTGCTCGACAAAAAACTCGGTGAGCAAAATATTTATTTTTGTATAAATAATAATCAGATTTAAATACTTGAACAGTTTTGGCTGCCTAAATTTGTAAATCTTTTTATTATATATTTAAAAAAAAAATTTTTTTTCATGCCATTTAGTGTAATATTTTTTATAATTATTGTTTTTTCAGTCAAATATTATTTGATTAAAGTATTTTTAATAATAACAATCGCATTTACATGAATTAATATTGGTTATTTAAAAAATATATTTCTAAATTATTATTAAGGGATAAATCAATCCTTATATATATACCCTTATATATATAATCCTTATATATACAATCCTTATATAGATATATTATATAGATATATACACACACACTTTTTTTTTTTAATATTGCGATGGATTTTTAAAGTGTCCTTATTTGCGTATTTTTAACTCAACATTATGCAAAAAACTGCAAAGAAATAAAATGTCAGGCATTAATTTTTTATTGGGACAGTTATAAAATTCTGTATTGTTGAAGGAATATAAAATTTTAAACTAAATTTTCTGCACAGGCTTAATTTTTAATTTTGATATACATTACAAAATCACCTAAAGGTTTTAAATTTTATATACATCTGGCCTACATCATTGTTTTTAAATAAGCTAGAATATAAAAAAGTTAAATCACAAACATTTTAATTTAAACATTCGACATTTTAAAAATGTGTATACATTTTTAAAGTACCGTTTATGAAATTTCTAATTTTAATTTAATTTTTTATATTTTGCCTGTGCTTTTAAAAACAAACGTACAAGAAACATATATATTAAATATATAATGTTTCCGTTTATACTTAAGAGATTTAGAGTTGTTATGCACAAAAGTAAAAAAAAAAAAAATGCATGCAGAAGAATTTCAGTTTAAAAATGTTGACACTGTAACATTGTAAAATTTTATAATATTGGAATTATAATAATAATAATAATATACATAGAACACCCCGAATATATATATATATAAGATAATTTCCCCCATTAAATAACTTATTCTTTTTGCGTTTGAATTATGAATATATTTCACATGTCGTGCAATGGACCGGGCCCCACCTGGGAAAGTTGGCACAAGCCGCCACTGGGATATAACATTATTTTGCTATGAAAAAGATACATCAATATTACAAGAAAATCGACATATTAGGCAATTCTAGCATATATGGGATCATATCATCCCCTTTATGACAGGGATATTTTATTGGGGAACTGAAAACATCTAAAAAAAAAGGCATTAAATATTTAGAAAAAAGAAAATTGCCTTTAGATTAAAGCCTACAAAACACACACACATACGCGCGCACACACAAAAAGTGCAAACACAAACATTAAAACAATGTACATAAAAATTAAAAATGTATTTATTAAATAATTAAAGAAGCACTGTAAATAACAAAAAATAAAACAATAAACAATTAAAATTTCATATTGAAAAAACCCGGGTTGGTCAGAATTATCATATGATTTTAAATAAGTATAATATAAGTGCAAGATAATATAAGTATAATATAGGTATAATATAAGTATAATATATGTATAATATTATTTTAAATAAGTAAGTACTTGCAGATTATTAGAAATGAAATTTATAAATTTGAAAATTAGTAAGGTTTTGATTTAAATATGTAAATAATAATTTTCAAATAAATAAATTATAATAATAATATAATTTATTGTAAATAATTTTATAAATAACAAGAGGAAATACACTGATGGAAAAAAATCCCAACACCAAGAAAAAATTATTGTACAGTAATGAAATTTCAGCAATACATTTGTCTAGGTAACATATTTAATTGATTAAAATTTCAGGATCACAGGTAGAGCCATTGACGAGAAGAGCCATTTCAAATGTGAAATGTTGGTACATTAGTAACCGGTGTAACCGCCAGAATTTTGAATGCAAGCATGCAAACGTGAATGCATTGTGTCGTACAGGTGTTGGATATCAGTTTGTGGGATGGAGTTCCATGCCTGTTGCACTTGGGCGGTCAATGCAGGGACGGTTAATCCTGGTTGTGGATGACGCTGGCGTTGTCGTCCAATGATGTCCCATACGTGCTCGATTGGAGAAAGATCTAGTGATCTAGCAGGCCAAGGCAACATGTCGACACTCTGTAGAGCATGTTGGGTTACAACAGCGGTATGAGGGCGAGCGTTATCCTGTTGGAAAACACCCCCTTGAATGCTGTTCATGAATGGCAGCACAACAGGTTGTATCACTAGACTGACGTACAAATTTGCAGTCAGGGTGCGTGGGATAACCACGACAGTGCTCCTGCTGTCATACGAAATTGCTCCCCAAACCATAACTCCAGGAGTAGGCCCTGTGTGTCTAGGCCGCAGACAGGTCGCTAGCAGGCGTTCACCTGGCCTCCTTCTAACCAACACACGGCTATCACTGCGACCAAGGCAGAACCGGCTTTCATCAGAAAACACAACAGATCTCCACTCCGTCCTCCAATGAGCTCTAGCTTGACACCACTCACGTCGCAAACGGCAGTGGTTTGGAGTCAGTGGAATGCACGCTACAGGGCGTCTGGCTCGGAGCTGTCCTTGAAGTAACCGATTTGTAACAGTTCGTTGTGTCACTGTGGTGCCAACTGCAGCTCGAATTTCAGCTGCAGGCGCAGTACGATTAGCCACAGCCATACGCCGAACACGGCGGTCTTCCCTCTCAGTAGTGCCACGTGGCCGCCCGGAACCAGGCCTTCTTGAAGCAGTACCTTCCCTTGACCACTGCTGCCAACACTCATGACAGTGGATACATTCCTGCCAAGTCTTTCTGCAATATCGCGGAAAGAAAACCCACCTTCTCGTAGCTCTACTACACGACCTCCTTCAAATTCAGTGAGCTGTTGATAATGGCTTCTTCGTCTTCTTAGTGGCATCCTTGCCTAACATTAACCCACTACGTCAAATCTCAACTGTAAATAACGATCACGAACCTTACAGCGCTTATTTAAAGCAAACCTCATTTGCATGTTCATAGTGTCGCTACTAGCGCCACACTTATGCGCGTAGCTCGAAATTTGAATCGACGTCATCTTTCAGATGTATAAACACGCCTACCAAACTTCGTTTATCTAGCACAGCTCCTTCCTGGTGTTGGGATTTTTTTTTTTTTTTCCATCAGTGTATATCAATGAGTGTGTGCATTTGCATTGCAACTGTAGTGTAGTCCGAAAATCATTGCAGAAAAATCACGCGTACAAAGATAAACTATGAAATAATTTCTAACTTTAAACCGGCATAAACCAGTATATACAGTTCAAATATTAAATTGTACGTCAAGATTCAGTTTTACATAAATTTTAATTTTTAACAATTATTCTTAACACATTTTTGCGGTATTCTGTAAAAAGTAAATAATAAGAATATTATTTACACGCAAGTATCCTCAAAAACGATAATCCTCAACAATAATTATAACACAAGCATCATCAACAGGTTTTTTGTGGTATTCTGTAAATCAAAAACTATAACAACATAATTTTCATTTCAAACTATTATTCTTAATAGAATTTTATGTTTTTCTGTGCAACGTAAATAAATTATAACAATATAATTTCTACGTTACCGCGAAAATCCTTAACTGATTTTTTGTAAGATTCAATCATATTTTTTATGTTATAATATAACAACATATGTGGTTGTTATAACATTAAAAACAACAACGCGTTTTGCACAATTACGTTTACATAATGTTATAATAACAACATATGTTTTCAGTCCTTAAAACAAAAAATAATAATAACACAATTTTCAGTTTAACACAAGTATTCTTAATAGGTTTTGTAAGGTTTTGTATAGCGTACATAATAAAAATACAATTTTTACCATAAAACAAGTATACTTCACAGGTTTTTTGTGAGATTCTGTATCTCTTATATTATTAAAATCTGTACGCGTGTGTCTGTGTGTCTGTGTGTCTGTCTGTGAGAAACGGCTTGAAAGAGCTAAGGTTCCGCCGCTAATGGTCGCACGGACTTCGGACAAGTACCGTCGGACGGAGAATTTATCGCAGATATACGTTATCTAATTTGCTAAACGATGCGACCCTAATTAGCGGAGATAATTAGGATATTAATTAAAATGTCGACCCATGTCTAACGAAAAAACGATGCAAAATGGCAGGCGATCATCATTTTCGGCCGGAACCGCGTACCTGAAAAGAAGAAGGAGAAAGAGAAAATTTCGTGGATTTTTGTAAAGCGATCCTGCTCAAACGGTTCGAGATATCGAAATACACCTGTACCAAAAGAAAGAGCATTTTTTACCGATTCTTACGGTAGAATTTTTTTTTTTTTAAATACGGATTTTTTATGTTTTTAAAAAAAGTTTTAAAAAGGGTCGAAAATTTCTCTTTTTCTCGATTGTCTTTTTCAAACGCCCTGTACGACCGAGTAACTGTTCCATTTCTTAACAACTGGTATATTTGGAAAGGTCATTTAATCTTCTTTCGGACCATATAAGCATTTTTACAAAATACGGATTAGCGATCCATATTTTTAGATTTTACGAAACATCGATTTTTTCACAAAACATTTTATAACTAAAAATAGTTTAGAGATAAATCTTTTTTTTTTTTTTTTTTTTGTATATAGATCTCGCTTCCATAATTAAATTCCCAAAAGATTGAGAGAAATTTTCGAAAACTGAATGAGTTATAATTTTTTTAATTTTAGGCATTAAACTATTGAAAACGGCGATCGTCATTCCGTAAAGAACTGAATACTGCTTGCTATCTTGATCCATGGGATGGGTTACCATGGCAACTGACCTTGACAGAGAAGAGAGAATTCGATATCCGCCCAAACGAAGGAAATATTTTACCACTTGAGATCACCTGCTTTTTCTACTATGAATAAAAATTGCACATTTCAAAATGCTTCAATTTTCTTCTAAATTTTTTGAAACTTTGTGTGCGCAAATTACAGCACAGGGGATAGTTGCACTTCAAATTTCATCGATGTTAAAATTACATTTTAATTGCAAATTAAATTTTATTCTAATACGCGTATTTCAATTTCTAATTATGATTTTATTTTGAATACATCATTCGAAAGATATTTTAAAGTTATTTTATATTATCGAAAGTTTTCACCAGATTTACACGTTTTGAGGTGTCCTGAATCAGTTTTCTTTTGTATCTCAGCTACGAATTAAAATAATTTCATAAGTAATACATCATTAGAAAGCTTTTTTGATTTGGAATCGAACAGTGGAATACAGAAATTTCTACCGCCAGATGGCTCTCTAATATTTTAAAATTTCAATATTTGAATCTCTAATTATGATTAAATTATTTTTAATACATCATTCGAAAGATATTTTCAAGTTCTTTTAAATTATCCAAAGTTTTCCCCAGATTTACACGTTTTCAGGTGTCCTGAATCAGTTTTCTTTTGTATCTCAGCTACTAATTAAAATAATTTCATAAGTAATACATCATTAGAAAGCTTTTTTGATTTGGAATCGAACAGTGGAATACAAAAATTTCTACCGCTAGATGGCGCTGTAATATTTTCAAATTTCAGTATTTCAATTTCTAATTATGATTAAATTATTTTTAATACATCATTCGAAATATATTTTAAAGTAATTTTATACTATTGAAAATTTTCACCAGATTTACACGTTTTGAGGTGTCTTGATTACGTTTTCTTTTGCATCTCAGCCAATTGAGTTAGATCGTTAAAATTGGTATACGTAGGTTAATTAAGAGAAGCTGAAAGGGTGGGGAAGGAATAGGCGTGCACCGCGCGTGTATCCCCTAACTTGTGCGCGCACAGCGCGCTCGGGACTGCACTGCCTATGGCAGTGGGGACCCGTCCCGACTTTTTAACCAATGGGAATTGATTTTTTTGATTTTCTTCTCTTAAGAATAAAAAATTGAATTAAAGAGGAATATGTGCGCGCAGCGCACGTATACCTCCTTACGCGCGCGCGCAGCGCGCACGGGTCTGCGCTGCCGAAGGCAGTGGGGACCCGGTGTGAGTTTTTACCCGATCAGAAATGATTTTTTTTTAGGGGGCACGAAGGGTCAGGGAGGATTACGCGCGCGCAGCGCGTGTATCCCCTAACTTGTGCGCGCGTAGCGCGCATGGGACTGCGCTGCCGAAGGCAGTGGGGACCCGGACCGACTTTTTACCCAATCAGAAATGATTTTTTTAAAAATTTCTTTTCTTAACACTAAAAGTTACTGTTAGTGATTCATTAATTTTAGTGATTCCTTTGAAAATAGTGACCCGCTAGCGGGCGAAGCTCGCTCGTTAATAACAATATATTTTGTAGTCCTTAAAAAAAAAAAAAAAAAAAAAAAAAAAACATAAATTTCAGTTTAACACAAGTTTTTTTAACATGTTTTAGTGGGATTCTATAAAATATAAATAATAACAACACGATTTTCTTTAAGAGTGTAATTGAAAAATTTTCTTAATATGATTATTTCTTAGCAAAACATTCCTTTGTTTAATTTTATAGTTTTCCTAATTACAAATGTGTGTACTGTTTACTTAACATGTATCTACACATGTTATGCATATTTATAATTGGAAAATTTCTTTACAGGAATGTTCTCCTGGTCGTTTTAAAGGAATTCATGTTGTCAATACATCCCTTACATTCCAGGTTGCTTGGGCCATACTAAAATTTTTTTTAACATCTAAATTAAAAAGACGGGTACGTATTAATGCATTTCTCAATTAAAAGCGATTGTTTTTATGTTTTGAATTATGATGTTCTAAAAGTCATGTAGTTTTTTCTAGCTGAAATATTAAATTTTAGTTTCATCTTTAATTGAATAACATCTGATATATCCCTTCAATTAATTACGATTTACATAAGTATTTAATGGGCAGGACATTTATCCATCATATTAATTTAACACTACATTTTTTTTTTTTTTTTTTTTTTTTTTATGCATCATGAGGTTCGATTGAGTCTTGAGTGACGAAGTGTAAGCACAGACGAAACTTAGCCGTGGCACTCGTATATACGGCTAATTTCAGATCAAAGAAAATTCAATAGGCCGACATATACAATCTGAGAAAATGCATATTTTGCTCTATTTTATTTATTTATTTATTTATTTTTTTCAAAACAATTGTTTTATATGTAAATATCTAAAATATTAAATCTCAATCGCAGTATGAAAGTTTTGGCGCCATCTATTTGCTATTAATGTAAAAATACATTCAATTTCAAATGTTAAATGTTCTTTTCCTTCCTTTTAAAAATCTAAAAAAAAAATCACAGAATTAGTCTACAAGTGTAAACTTTTTTTTCTCAAAAACAGCTCGGGGAATTTTTTAAAAATTAATATAAGATATTAATTTATTTCAGCTGGAGAGACTAATATCTCCCGTTTTTTCGGTTAAAAATTGGGACTATATTACTTCGCGTATTACATGTTTTTCTATAGTAGTCTCTAACAACAACAACAATAACGAATATATATATATAATATGGTGTGCACTTTCGCGCATGTATGGGAGAAAAAAGCGAACTGAGTATGTGTATGGGCTTAGCTTCCATCTAAAATATTAAATCTCAATCGCAGTATGAAAGTTTTGGCGCCATCTATTTGCTATTAATGTAAAAATACATTCAATTTCAAATGTTAAATGTTCTTTTCCTTCCTTTTAAAAATCTAAAAAAAAAAATCACAGAATTCATTTATTTTTTTTAGGTTTATAAAAAGATGCACCTTCAAATTCACACAAATGTATAAGGCAAAAAAGTTTAATTTAAAATAAATTTTATTAGTGTTTTGTGTTTATTTTTGTATTCTCTAATTTTAATTTCATTTGTATTTGCAAATAGACAACGCTATTTTTTTATAATATATCTTTCATAATATCCTAGAATTTCACACAATGAAATTCTACAGCATTTAATAAAAAAGAATTATTTTTTCCTTACATTAAATATTTTTTTTTAAATTTAAATATTTCTTTCTTGGATACTATTTAGGTATTTTATGCTATACGTGTTCATCGAGAATTTGCATTGATTCACAATGTATCAATGTTAATGTATTGTTAAGTTTTTAAATAATCAGTTTTATTTTAAACAAGTCCTTCCGGCTTCTTCGGAAGGGTAGGTTGATTTCTTTTTCCTTGTCAAGTAGCCGTCAATTTGTTTCAAAATGGCGGCTACAAACAATTAATGCACTTGGTAGAAATATTGATGTAGGTTATGCACAGATGGAGTTTTAAGCAAATCGGTTCAAAAATACCTTTTTATGTGAATTTAATATTTTCAAGTGACCGGCGCTTGGAAACAAAATGGTGAGTAAGTTGACAAATATATGTATATTTTGCTCTATTTTTTTTTTCTTTTTTTTTTTCAAAACAATTTGTTATATACTTACTGATTCTGTTCTAAATTTTGATATTTCTATATGGATGTTTTTTGAGATCTGAAATCGTATTTTTAGAGGTAAATGGACGGTCTGCAGGTGTAAATTTTTTTTTTTTTTTCAAAAACAGTTCGGGGAATTTTTTTTAAAGTAATAAAAGATATTAATTTATTTCAGCTGAAGAGACTAATATCTCCCGTTTTTTTGGTTAAAAATTAGAACTATATTACTTCGCGTAATACATGTTTTTTTATAGTAGCCTCTAAAAACAACAACAACAGCAAATATGTATATAATATGGTATGCATTTTCGCGGATGTATGGGAGAAACAACGAACTGAGCATGTGTATGGGCTTAGCTTAGCTTCCATTTGAAATATTAAATCTCAATCACAGTATGGAAGTTTTGGTGACATCTATTAGCTATTAATGTAAAAATACATTAACTTCCAAAAGTTAAAAGTCTTTTCTTTTCTTTTCTCTCTCTCTCTCTTTTTTTTTTTTTTTTTTTTTTAATCGCAACGTTCATTCATTTTTTGTTTCAGGTTTATAAAAAGATACATCTTTAAAATCACACAAATGTATAAGTCAAAATAATTTAATTTAAAATAAATTTTATTAGTGTTTTGTGTTTATTTTTATATTCTCTAATTCTAATTTCATTTGTAATTGTAAATAGACAATGCTATTTGTTTATAATATATCTTTCATAATATCCTAGAATTTCACACAATGAAATTCTACAACATTTAATAAAAATGAATTATTTTTTCATTACATTAAATAATTTTTTATTTAAATATTTCTTTCTTGAATACTATTGAGGTATTTTATGCTATACGTGTTCATCGAAAATTTGCATTGATTCACAATGTATCAAAGTTAATGTATTGTTCAGTTTTAAATAATCAGTTTTACTTTGAAAAGTGACTGCAACAAAAAATTTTCTTTGCTTTTATAAAAAATAATAATTAATATTATAACCAGATGACAAATATAGAAATAAATATCTCTATGAGATCGGAGATAAATTTGTTTTTGTTGCATAACAAGACTGCGATATTTGAATGGGGAGGACTTGAGCGCACTTGGTTCCAGGAATTTCAGACTCATATGGACTTCCTTCGGACTTCTTTGAATGTTATGTAATGAAGAATACGCTGTTTGTGGGGGAGGGTCTGAACCCCCACAATGAACAGTATTTCAGAAAGTTATGGTGAGATCGTTACGAAATTTGAAATTCGAACTTTGTTTAGTGGTATTTAACGAAGATTGCTCCGTTAGAGGGAGAAGGATCTGACCCTATGGAGATTATAATCTTGCAAAGTTATGATCAGATTGTGGTGAAATTTTAAATTTGAATGTGATTGACGTATAACACAATCCTTGGATAGTTATACCCCTTCCCTCTTGGGTATATTGAAATATCCAAGGAGATCTTGAATAGCTACGGTTAGAACGTTACAAATTTTTTTAATTTGGATTCGGCTGGGTGTCTCAACTCACAAAAGTTCTTGCAAGTCAAAATTCTTTCAAGCCCTTGGATACCTTGAAATATGCAAGGAGATTTTGGATAGTTATGGTTAGAGCGTTAAACAATTTTTAATTTGGACTCGGTTGGGTGTCTCTCAACTCACAAAAGTTCTTACAAGTCAAAGTTAGAGCCCCTGACAAAAAAAAAAAAAACTAGACACGAATACATTATTAAAGCAGCAAGGTGCACTCGCGTCCAAAAGAAAAAAATGCAAGTGACTTCTGCATCTAGATTCCTCTGAAACATTATTTGTTAATCGGTTTAGTAGTGCTGCTACTACCGAACAAAAAAGGAAGAAAGGTTTAAAAGTCCATTAAAAAGGGAAAAGTTATTAAACAAATTGCTGAATAGAAAAAGGTTAAGTGATGTGAAATGTTTGGTTTCGTTGCGAAACCAATGAACGTTAAAGGGTTAAATATTCTGTCTGATTTTTTTTTTTTTTTTTGCCTTGGGGGGGTCGAGAGTATTATGGTTCGTACTATATTTCTTATCACATTTACATTTTCCTTATTATTTCCCTTTGTCGCAGTATACCTTTTTTGTGTTCAGTGTAAAAATAATTAATTCTGTAAGAATTTTGAATTGTGTCTTATACCGGGGGTTCCAAAAGTCTGTAGACATTTTTTTTAAATTATAAAAATTGAAGGAATTGGTAGAATTGCAAAAAAAGTTATTTTTCTAAAAGGGATATTATTTATTTGTTTATTCTTTTATTTTTATTTATTTTTTTATTTTTTTTAAGTAAAGAAAAAAATAGTAGTTAAAATTTTGGTTGATAAATCCAATATTTCCATGAAAAACTATATTTGTTTGCATACAAATGTTTACAGGCATATAAAAACTATTCTGCATGTCCGCCATCATCACAAATTACAGTTTACAAACGAGTTACAACACCGCGAACAGCAGCTTCAGTCGGTAATTCTTACCTGAGGAAAAGCATCTTCACCAACGCTTTTCCCACCAAGTCAGCATCGCAATCAAAACAGGTAGGAACCAAAATAATAAGAAATAAGCTCTATCAATCGTAAAACCATATAATTTATAAAACTCTGATTTGCATATTTCTCGTTACGCATCCGTGCAGCGCCATCTGTGGAAGAAAACTTTAACTATTCCTTTTTCTTTGTCAAAAAAAAAAAAAAAAAAAAAAAAAAAAAAAAACAGAAATATATATATATATTCCCTCCATGAGAATAACTTTTCCGCAAACTACGTTCACTTCTAGCAATTTCTTCAATTTTTATGAATTTTTAAAATGTCTACAGACTTATGGAATACCCGGAATATTTTTGTGAATTCCGATACCTAGAACAGATCCTAGAGAGGCATGTCTAGTGTCAGTTTAAAATTATAGTTATCATGTATATGCTTCAAATACTAATTTATTATACATAACATAACAAAGCGATTACTTCTAAATTATCTAATTTTTATCGTTGACAGATTCATTTCCACTCCACACAGGAAGGTTTACTGGATTACTTCCCGGCAGAAGTGTTGCCCGTCGAATATGGAGGTGAACTGAAAGATTACGATATGACTGACTGGTTGAAAAATGTGATGTCAGAAGAAAAAATGGCGACTTTAGGTGGAGGAAATATTTGTACCTAAGAATATGTACATACTTATTATTTATTTATTAGTGCCAACAGAGCTTGCATGATAAATAGGACTATATGATCTATATTTTTGTAAGATCTGTACAATTCCAGACTTTAAAGAAGTATGTACATGTCTTAGTTTTATGGCTGCATATCACTTTTGTAAAAGTGGTTGAATATTAGAAACAGAATTTCGAGTTAAAGAAATGGAAAGTTAGCCCTTTAAGAGAATATTTAGGAGATTCTTTCTTTCCAGGATGTGGCAAGTTCGAATATTTTAAGATGAGTTTTGAAAAACACCTTTTTATAAAGATTGTTTAATCGACTTTGAAGCTGGTTTATTGTACTGTAGGATATTTAATTGACGTGTTTAATGGATTGCCAAGTTATTGAAGATTATTTTTGCAATTCTAAGCTTTAAGGAGGATTATGTACTGCAAATATTCTGCTTAATGAACATTACAATGTGTCTGAACTTTTGGAAATTTAAACATAAAATTTTATACTACCACATTCCCCCCCTCAGAATTAATTTTTTATTATCAAGCAAATCACTATATAATTCTTATACATTGCCAGGGTTGCTACAGACCCCCCCCCCCCCTCCTTTTTTTTTTTTTCCACTGATTTGTGCTGTATATTCATATAGAAAATTTTATCATAATTGTTCGCGGAAACTTAAAAAAAAAAAAAAAAGAATTCTGTTTGAAGCATAGCTTAGATATAGTAATAGGGCAGAGATTGATCATCGCGGTGGGAAATATGATTCTTTTACAATCGGGGAAAGACAGTCATTACAGAGAAATTGTAACATAGAATTAGTGAAATATAACTTACTGATGAAAACTGATCTCATTTCCTTGCATATATTTATTAGTACCATTAAAAGCCACGCCTGATTTTTGGCATTTTCAAAATTCATCAAAATTCAATTCTATTCAGTGCCTTGTAATGGCTGATGCCAAAACTTTTTTTGACATCAAATATCTTTGGTCGATAACATGGGGGTGATAAATCTATATAAACTACTATATCTATCAGTAGAGAAAAGTCAGGGGGAAAATATAGACCGTAGCAACCCTAACTGCATTTTTTTATGACATGAAAAAGTCACATTAGGAAGAGTTTTCGGTACATTCGTATTAAGCGCATGTCTTGAGTTTAGGTTAAGAAAAATCGCCTTTAAGATTAACACAGGTTGTGATAGGACAAAGATAGGTTACTATAAATATTTTATAGTTCTAAAAAACATGTTCAAAGGAATTCATTGTTCACTTCATTACAGTTCATACTAGCGATTAATTATTGGCATGAGGTTAACACGAAAGTACGGAGTTTTCCTGGTTTACAAGTTGAACGAAATGTTCTGATTTTCATGTGTTTTTATTATTTATTTAGTTATTTTATTAAATAAATATATTTTTCAAAATGTACGGGTAACACTTGAATCACTTTTTATTTTGTATATTTTTGTGTATTATACCGCGTATATGACTTCTGTATGTAAAAATATTGTAATAAAAGCTGAATTTGAAATATTTTAAAGCTGTGGAATCAATATTCTAGACTCCATGTGAAAAAAAAAAAAAAAAAAAAAAAAAAACTGGATTTTTCTTGGAAAATTTTGGTCAATCAGTTGCGCATGTTTTAGCAGTAATGTTCCCGCAATACATCAGTAATCAACAATTATGTCGATAAAATTTATTCAAATGTCATTAAATTTCTGAAATTAGAAACGTTTATATGGAAAAACCTGTTATTGTCTGGAACCTGTTTCAAAGTCATACACTGTAAAAAAAATAACTATTACCAGCTGCAAGAAACTCTCTGTGATTGGAGAAAATAATTATTCTCTCCAATCACAGAGAGTTTCTTGCAGCTGATAATAGTTATTACTTTCCGAACACTATAGTGAGGAAAGTATTGTAATCATGTCAAAAATCCGAATTCGAGATTTTGATGTTTCTATACGTTTTGAGGTCCCCTGAGTCCGTTTTCACTATTTTTACGATGATGTATGTATGTGTGTGTGTGTATGTGTGTATGTGTGTATGTCTGTGGGTGAACACGCTAGCGTCTAAACGCTTCGTTCGATTAACCTGAAAGTTGGTACGCATATTGTAAGTCACCATAGTACGAACCCTATAGATTTTGGTGAATCTAGCACTTATAGTTTTTTTACAGGGACACAAAGAAAAATTCTTTATCATTATGGCCTATGGGAGCAAAATCTTAAAAGTGCGATAGCATCTAAACGCCTTATTCAACTGAGCAAAAATTTTATACACATATTATAGATCACAAATACTCAATCTGTATAGATTTTGGAGAATCTAGCACTTATAGTTTTTTTACAGGGACACAAAGAAAAATTCTTTATCATTATGCCTATGGGGCGAAATTTTTAAAAATGTGATAGTGTCTAAACGCCTTATTAATCCGAGAAAAAAATTGTACACATGTTATAGATCACAGTTGAACTAAGTGTATAGATTTTGGTGAATCTAGCACTTACAGTTTTTTTACAGGGACACAAAGAAAAATTCTTTATCATTATGGCCTATGGGACTAAATTTTTAAAAGTACGATAGCATCTAAACGTCTTATTGAATTCAGCTGAAAATTTATATGAGTATTATAAATCACTGTTGCACTAACTATAAGCATTTTGGTGAATCTAACATTTATAGGTTTTTACAGGGACACAACGAAAATTTCTTTGTCATTATGATCTATGGGCTCAAAGTTCAGTAGCGTTAAATAAAACAACGTGTAATAGATGGAGAAAAATACTCAAACACTCTATTATGGTTTTCTCTCTTTTGTTTGTTTAACAACTACTCTTTCTTTACTTTATCTACAAAACTGTTAATTACTCAATGTTCGGAAAGTCGAGTGGAGTCACTCCAGATTTTTTTTTTACAGTGTAAAAATCAAAAACATTAAATAGTAACGTTATCATTTTTTTTTTTTTTTTTTTTTTTACAGTGTGATAGAAAGTGATTTCGTAAAACTTGTGAAATTCTCAATAAATAGTTTAATCAGGAGAGCCAACTTTTAGTTATGTAACCTGAATCCAAATTATCTTCATTTTCTGAATTTTAACCAGAAGAATTAGAATCGTTGAGAAAACGAAATAAGAAACTCACTATATTATTGTTTTCCTGTGTGATTTTTCAAATATTCTCTTTCATTTATAATTTGGGACCGCAGTAGACGGGGTCGCTAGAGCATCGAGCCCGTGACTGGAAGATTGTGAGTTCGATACTCCTGTCGGCGGCAAACCTGCGTGTACAATAACGGTGCCTAGTGCAAGTAAAATGAGTCAAGAAAAAGAAAAACGAAAGAAAATGCGGATGCTATCCCATTAGGACCCAAGAACTTTCAATTGGACTTAAACACTAAAGACTCTAATTAGATACTCTTAAGTAGGTTAACAGGAAAATGTGTATATCATTATGACTATTTTATCTGTTTTAGTAAATTTGAAAAAAAAAAAAAAAAAAAAAAAAAAAATCTGTGTACTGCAGGATGCTTCTTTCACAATAAAGGATATCTAAAATGTATCTTTACACATTTAAAAAATAATTTAAAAAAAGAAAGAAAAGTACTTATATACACATTATTTTGTTCCACAAAGTATATATCAAAGTTTATTTTACAATCCTTTAAATGTAGCTGTACATTTTTCGAAAATGGTAAAAGAAAAACAAAGAAAAATATGCATTTATTGCATGTTCCACAATAAATATATTCCATAAAGAACATGTTGCAATGTGAAATTGTACGATTTCAATATTCGTACCATTAATCGTACATAGCATACAGTCTATACAAAATTTTTAACCGCGATTTGTAAAGCATATTGCAGAAAGAAAACAAATAGGAATTAATTCCCCGCTTTTGCTTTATAGTAGATTTTCCCTCATCATTATTTTATTTTATTTTTGCTTTCAATACAAATTTATATTAGAGGAAATGAGCCATTTTTTCTGCTCCAGGAACTCTGCTGTGTTCCTGTCAAAATTAATATATTTTCCGATTGAACAGGCTGCTGTAATTCAGCATTTTAGTTCATCAGTGTCACAAAGTACTCACTTAGCATGATCTAGTTTTCACTTTATTTTTAAAAAAAAATCATCATGGGAAAAAATAACATGGATTCGTATATCATAGTTTGCTTATTTTTTTTTAATTATTCTTTTAAAAGATGTATTTCAGACACATTGTGCATTAATTAATGATTTTGTTGAAGATGATAATGCTCACTATGCACATAATATATAGTAAATTTGAAAATGAAACATGTTGATGATTATTATGCCTTACATGTTAAGATTGACTATTTATTAATTGCTGACACCTTTCAAAATTTTAGAACTTTGTGTCAACAATACTTTGAAACTGAACATATTTATTTTTCTACTGCGTCTGGACTTGCATGGCGCAGGTGTTTCAAGAGAGATGAGACACCATTAAAACTCTTAAAATATATAGATATGTTGCTACTTATAGAAAAAGGATACTATGTGGTATTAGTATAATTAGTAAAAGACTCACTCATACTGACTCTCTCTCTCTCTCTCTCTGAAGTAAGTTAACAGTCCTAATATGAGAAATTATAACCTAAGGTGTTTACACGTTTTATTACGTATTGGGACGCGAACAACATTTATGGTTGGGTTATGCGTATGTTGTGGCCGTCACAAGACTTTCTTCTATATTTTACAAATTCACTAAATGCAAATAATTTATTGAAACTGTTATTTATTAAAATTATCTAACAGGATGAATGCAAATGATTTTCGTCTTAGAGAAAACTAACACTAAATATCCATACAAAGACAGTTTTATTGTCTACAAATAACATCTTAAAAAATGCGTTTTCATAATGTTTATCTCACATATCATGTTTCGTACAGTTATATGCCATACAAGTTGAGATATAGCCTTCCCGTTATCGAGGAAATTTCCAGTATAACAGCACCATCTGTTGGCCTATAAGCATCGAATTTGAATCAGCATAATGCCTCATAATGGCCTTATCACATATCAAGTTTTGTTTGATTATACCCAATAAAACTTGAGATATAACCTTTCGTTAACTGCAGAAATCGTTGTGTAGCAGCGCCATCTGTTGAGCGCTTGACACCAAAAGTTGATGGGCACTAATTTAGGTAAGGGTGAATCTACATATAAATTCTTATACAATTCTGAGCAGTAGTTCGGGAGATACAGTTGCTACAAAATCTTTGTCTCTCTCTCTCTCACACACACAGACAGACAGACATTTTCTAAAAATGATAAAATCGTGTTCTAGGCCTCTCAAAACGTGTAACTCCGTCGAAAACCGGAAGTCGAAAATTTTTAAGGATCCAATACTTTCTTCTATTGAATATAGGAGAAAGTAAAAATATACGCTGTTTTTGAAGCGATTTTGTTGCAAATTTGAGGATTAAGTGGTAATTGTATGATTATTGTTGAACCATTTTTATTTTTATTTTCTTCTATATTTAATAGAAGAAAGTATTGGATTCGTAAAAAGTTTCAACCTCGGTTTTCGATGGATTTACACATTTTGAGAGATGTAGAACATGATTTGACAATTTTTAGAAAATATCAGTCTGTGTGCGGGACAAAATTTTGTGGCAACCGTATCTCAGTAACTACTGCACAGAATTTCTTATAAATTGGCATGTAGTTGCACCTTAACATAAATTAGTATCTGTTGGTGAAAATTTTGCAACTGGGGGCATTGTCATCCCGCTTTTTCTAAACTTTAATATGGCGATATAGGACAAATTTCGTATAAATGTTCGTAAAGAGAATTATTTTTTAATGACTACTAAGGGGCTCCGTTCACCAACCCCCGAGGAAGGTTTCGCCTTCCTTCGACTCGTTTTACTTATTAACCCCTGGAGCGCTCTTCCAGACTATTCGCTCTTTGCCTTTCACTAAATAGAAAAATTAATACTGCATAAAACATGACAAAGAAAAAAAAAAAAAATTACAGTAATACCCATATTCAATGTCAAATTGAAATACATAATATTTAACACCATTTTTTTAATGAAATAATATACTGAAAATCAGTAATTTTTTTTTTTTCAGAATACAAAGAATTCGTAATATCTAGACCTTTTTGTGTTACAGATTTAGTATGTGAACCCCTTGGCTACATTTAAGTTTTTGTCACTATTTAGCGATGAATTTTTTCATATAATTGCTTGTTCAAAAAATAAACAAATAAATGAATAAATAAAATTAGTACTTATTACTTTCAGAACATACACTTAGCGACAAAAAGAATGCCGCGCTTGGATATTTTCCTTTTCACTTTCTACAACCGCCAATTTTATTGTTTAAAAAGCAAATTTTCGAACAGATTTTATTATGTTGTCCTCTTCACATACACTTTAGCATTGAGTCCAGTGTTAAAAACAAAATGCAGTTTTCAGAACAATTGTAATTTTAGAAATTATTTTTAAAATTGTAAGAATAAAGCAGTGAACAATGCCACAAAAAGTATTAATTTTTGAATAAAAATAAAAAAAATATTTTAATACATGAGATGGCAAAATAATGAAATGTTAACGAAATATTGGTAAAAGAGTTTTTAGCAAGGTTATACTGGAAATTTGATTTTAGGCGGCCATGTTGCTCATCCAAGCGAGATAACCGTAAGTTAAAAAGCCATTGCATGTAAAATCGGTTTGTATTTCATTTAGAACATAAAAGAGATTCAGAAAAAGTGTTTAGCAGCGTAATTTCTTTAACTACAGTGAAGCAACTATCAAACAAATCAGGTTTAAATGGCAGAAATTTTGAAAAAACTCCATTCTTAGTGAAGAGAATTAGGAATGCAAGACATCAGATGGCTAAAAAAATTAAAAAATGATTAATTAATTATTGGGCTGAACTGGTTCTCTCTGATGAGTCAAGTTAATTTATTTCGAGCTGAAGAAAACAAGCAGATTTGACAACGAAAATATCACCGACTTAATGAAAATTGCACGTTTAAAACAGTGACATATTCTCCGTACATTATGGAACGGAGGTGCATAACTTTTCAAACAGTCGGGCAAATTTTTATGCTCAAGGGATCAATTAACTCGAAATAAAACACAGTCTTTATAAAAGTGGTGCCTGACTGACTATTTTGGAGGTATCTTTGACGTTTCCGCAAACAGCATTTCAAGATGATAATACACCTTACTACACGGCGTCTGTGGTAAGTTTATTCACTTCAAATTGTAAAAATTCCTATCCACTTCCATGAAAACCTATAATTTCGTAAGTAATTATATGTTTTTTCCACTTTAAGTTAAATCCCACAAAAGATACAGTAGAATTTCTTCTTTACCGGACATGGAAATAGTCCTAATCGCGATCTGCTCGAAAATGTTTCGCCTATAAAAAGGCAGGGGAGATGGGAGAGGATTCGAAATTTGCAGCCTACAACTCTGCCAGAACTAGAAAAAATTATTTGTGATAGTTGGCACGTTGAAATGTCTGAGATTTATATTAAAACACTGTATAATACTATGCCATTGTTCATTAAAGCAGTGATTCCATATAAAGGTGGAATTAACCCAATACAGAATACATATTTTTAATAAAAAATTGCTTAGATCTAACAAATAAATAGTTTTATTTCATATATTAAAATATAACTTGTTTATTTCATACAATAAATCCTAATAGAGTAGTGTATGGTTATTGCATTACGTTTAAAACGAAAGTTTTATGCAGATTCCTATAAAGTATTTCGTAGAGTGTAATAAAGCGAATTATTATATCGAAAATGTACATAGTTATCATTTGATACCTTTGGTATTATGCAAACAAGACAGCTTTATTTCTTTCAACCCTTAATTTTAAAATTATTACAAATAAAAAAGTTATAAGTCTTTTTTTTTGAAGTGCGGTTTCTTTTTTTTTTTTTTTTTTTTTTTTTTTCGCTTAGTGTACGTATGTAAGGAAAGTATTGTAATCATGTCAAAAATCCGAATTCGAGATTTTGGTGTTTTTATATGTTTTCAGATCCACTGAGTTCGTTAACATTATTTTTACGATGAGGTATGTATGTGTGTGTGTATATATATATGTGTATGTATGTGTGTATGTACATGTGTGTGTATGTGTCTGAGTGAACACGCTAGTGTCTAAACGCTTTACTCGAATGAACTGTAAGTTGGTACGCATGTTGGAAGTCTCCGTAGCACAAACCCTATTGATTTTGATGAATCTAGTTTTTTTACAGGGACACAAAGAAAAATTCTTTATCATTATGGCCTATGGGACCAAAATCTTAAAAGTGCGATAGCATCTAAATGCTTTATACAATTGAGTAAAACATTTATTCACATATTATAGGTCACAGTCACTCAATCTGTATAGATTTTGGAGAATCTGGCTCTTATAGTTTTTTTTTTTTTTTTTTTTACAGGGATCCAAAGAAAAATTCTTTATCATTATGGCCAATGGGACCAAATTTTAAAAAGTGCGATAGCGTCTAAACGCCTTATTCAACTAAACAAAAAAATTATACACATATTATAGGTCACAGTTTCACGATCTGAATAGGTTCTATTGAATCTAACACTTATATTTTATTTGCAGGGACACAACAAATAATTCTGTATCATTATGATCTATAGGGTGAAATTATTTAAATTGCGATAGCATCTTTACATGCAGCTTTATCCGTTTGAGTGGAAAATTTATATACGAGTTATAGGTCACCATCACACAAACTGTATTGGTGATTCTAGCACTTAACGTGTTTTACAGGGACACAAATAACTAGTTGGCATAGGTGGACTCTGCTCAGTTCCCCATCATATTTATGTTCTCATAAATTTCTAGTGCGAGACATATTATAATCATGTTAAAAGAAATGAATTTGACCAAAGCTTGATACAGTAACAGAATGAAATCCCCGCCTTCCAATCCACCGTTCACTTCGATATATTTATCTTATTCTAATCTATTAATTTATTTTATCAAGGTCAATTCCGTTGTTTAGTTTTCATGCTATACTATTTCCAATACAATAATCCTCAAAATTCATATTTATATGAAATATTTACAATTTCGCTATGTTGATAAAATCGTAAATTATTCGTAATTTACGAAATTTTCCTATTAGAATATTTGTATTCAATCATGTTCAAACAAATATAATAATGTAATTTATTTTAAAGTTGTCTAATGTATTTATGATCCTCAAAATGGAAGTTTATGCTCAATTTTACCTTATTCTGACATGTTAAGTAAATCGTAAATTCCAAATAATTTACGAATTTTTTGAATTGGAAAAATCATAGTCTATGTGTCTATGATATTCATGCCAGTATCCTAAATAATATTTCGAAAGTGGTTTGACATCTTTACGATGAAAATATCCCTCAAGATTGACGTTTATGTGAAATTTTGCTCTATTCTGCCATGTTAAGAAATTCGTAAATTTCCGATAACTTACGAAATTTTTATATTGGAAAATTCATAGTCATTAATATTCATGCCAGTGTCCTAAATAATATTTCAAAAGTAGTCTGACATCTTTACGATGAAAATATCTCTAAAAATTGACGTTTATGTGAAATTTTGCCCTATACTGCCATATTAAGAAATTTGTAAATTTCTAATAACTTGCGAAATTTTCAAAGTAGCATATTTACAGTTACTGATGTTCATTCCGGCATCAAAACTGATATTTTAAAACTGGCCTGACATTATTACAGTAAAAAGTTTCCATTTAATGCACGTTTAAGGGAATTTTTGTCCTATTCTCCCATGTTAAGAAAATCGTAAAATTCTAATAACTTACGAAGTTTTTTAATTCGAATGTTGCAAATGAATAGGGTTCTTGCCAGGGTCGAAAGTAATATTTTAAAACTGATTTGAGCTCTCTGAGACAATTTGTTCTTGAGATATCGTGTACACAGGCTAACAAACTAACGGACCAGCGGGCTAACACACTAACAGACACCCTACAGACAGACACCATACAAATTTTGTCATTTTCGGATTCCTCACACCTGAAAACGTGAAAAAAAGTCAAAAAACCGAGGTCGAAAATTTTCACGATTACCTAAGTTCCCCATACCTATAGTATGATGGGGAACTAAAAATTGTTCATCATTAAGACCTATAGGCTCAAATTATTTAAAGTGCGACAGCGACTAAATGCCTTAATCAAATAAACTGAAAATTTATATACATGTTGTACGTTACCGTCACACGAACTTTATGAACTTTAGAGAATCTAGAACTTATGGTTCTTTTTCAGGGACAAAATGCACATTTCTTTATCATTGTGGCATATGGGCTCAAACTTCAAAATACGATAGCATCTAAATGCCTTATCCGATGGAGCTGAAAATTTATATAAATATTATAAGTCACTCTTGCACTAACTATAAATATTTTGATGAATCTAGCATTTCTAGGTTTTTGTAGGGACACAACAAAATATTCTTTATTATTTATGATTTAAGTGTTCGGTAAAATAGCGTTAAATTAAGCATCATGTATTATATGAAGAAAAATACTCAAACTCCCTATTATAATTTTTTCTCTTTTGTTTATTTAACGACTCTTACTATGCTTTATTAATAGAACCATTAATTACTCAATGTTCAGGTAGTCGAATGGGGTCACTCCAGATTTTTTTTTTAGTGCTAGAGGCCTATTTCAGTCGGTACAGTTGTCGAATTTTTATAATACACTCTTAATAGTGTTAAGGGCCTATTTCAGTCGGTTTATTGAATGGGGATTTATTGAATGAAGTCCTCCCAAGGCACAACTTTGACATGAGTCCCCCCCCCCAGGCCCAACTTTGTTATGAGTCCCCCCCAAGGAACCCCTATTTCAGTCGGTACAGCGTTGTCGAATTTTTATACGTCACTCTTAATAGTGCTAAGGGCCTATTTCAGTCGGTTTATTGAATGGGGATTTATTGAATGAAGTCCCCCCAAGGCACAACTTTAACATGAATCCCCCCCAGGCCCAACTTTGACATGAGTCCCCCCCAAGGTACCCCTATTTCAGTCGGTACAGCGTTGTCGAATTTTTATACGTCACTCTTAATAGTGCTAAGGGCCTATTTCAGTCGGTTTATTGAATGGGGATTTATTGAATGAAGTCCCCCCCAGGCACAACTTTGACATGAGTCCCCCCCCAAGGCACAACTTTGACATGAGTCCCCCCAAGGCCCAACTTTGACATGAGTCCTCCCAGGCCCAACTTTGACATGAGTCCCCCCCCCCAAGGTACAACTTTGACATGAATCCCCCCCCAAGGCACACCTTTGACATGAGTCCCCCCCAAGGCACACCTCCCCCTCATTGGGAAAAAGAGAAAAAACGTTGTTTTGCGGCTATAAGACAGTTTGGACTTCCAACGTTATTTGTTACAGTATCTGCAGCTGAAACACATTGGTTTGATTTAATGAAAACTTTATCATGGAATTTAGATCGTCACGAATTAACTGAAGAAGAATTTGTCGATATTAACAAGTTTAGCAGTAGGCCTCTGGCACTAAATTAAAATCTGTCAATGTCAGATTTTCCTGTTTTAAATAATGAAATAATGTCATGTCTGTATAATTTTATTTTATTATTTTTTTTTTTTAATGCCCGTACATTTTACTATTGAATTTTTTTAGTTTATTTATGGCAGTGTAATACTCTCTGTATAATTTTAATGCACTGCTAGATAATAATTTTGCACATCCGAAACTATCGAAAAAGAGAAAAGATTTATTAGTTCCCCATCATACTATAGGTATAGGGAATTTAGGTTATCGTGAAATTTTTCGACCTCAGTTTTTTTGCTTTTTTACACGTTTTCAAGTGTGAGGATTCCGAAAATGACAAAATTTGCATGGTGTCCGTCTGTAGGGTGCCTGTTAGTTTGTTAATCCCTTAGTGTGTTAGTTCGTTCGTCCGTTAGTATATTAGTGTGTTAGTATGTTTGTCTGTGTACACGATATCTCAAGAACAAATTGTCGCAAAAATGTCAGATTAGTTTTAAAATATTACTTTCGACACACGCAAGAACCCTATTCATTTGTAACATTCGAATTACAAAACTTCGTAAGTTATTAGAAATTTACGATTTTCTTAACATTGGTGTATAGGGCAAAATTTCACTTAAACGTGCATTAAATGGGATATTTTTACTGTAAATATGTCAGACAATTTTTAAAATATCAGTTTTGATGCCGGAATGAACACCAGTAGCTATAAACATGCTAATTTTGAAATTTCGAAAGTTATTAGAAATTTACGAATTTCTTAACATGACAGCATAGAGCAAAATTTCACATAAATGTCAATCTTGAGGGATATTTTCATCGTAAAGATGTCAGACCACTTTTGAAATATTATTTAGTATACTGGCATGAATATAATAGACTACGAATTTCGCAATTAAAAAAATTCGTAAGTTGTTTGGAATTTACGATTTACTTAAAATGGCAGAATAGGGCGAAATTGAGCATAAACGTCCATTTTGAGGATCATAAATATATCAGACAGCTTCAAAATAACATTTATGATACTTGTTTGAACATGATTGGCTACAAATATTCTAATAGAAAAATTTCGTAAGTTATTCGTAATTTAAGATTTTATCAACATAGCAAAATTAGGCGATATTCCATATAAATATGCATTTTGGGATTGTTGCATGAAAACTAACCTACGAAATTGACCCCAATAAAATAAATTAATAGATTAGAATAAGATAAATATATGGAACTGAATGGTGGGTAGCCTATTGGGCGAAGATTTCATTCTATCACTGTGTCGTGTTTGATCAAATTCATTTCTCTTAACATGTCCTGCACTGGAAATTTTGAGAGTATACACATGATGGGGAACTGAGCAGAGTCCACCTATGCCAACTACTTATTATAATTATTTTAATTTGAAAAAACTTGCTGCAGCTTCAATTATTAATTCTATTCGGTGCTTTCCATTTTGCTGGCGAGACGATCAAGTTGTCAAGAATGATACAACCGACGTTAGTCATTAAGCACCTAAGAAGGGTAATTGTTTCAAAATACTTCCAATAATAAAAAAAAAAATTAAAGAGACACAACCGTTTACTTATTTTATTTAATTTATTTTATATTTTTAAGAATTAAATTTTCTGAAATTTTGCTTAAAGCTAGCTTTTAAAATTGTTGTCCCATAGAAAATATAACCTTTAAATTGTCAAATCCATAATAACGTATATAAATAAACTTTTAATTTGAAAAAAAAAAAAAAAAAAATATATATATATATATATATATATAAATTACAAATTTACAATCCATAAATGTATTGTTGTCACCAATAAAGTTTGCTAGGCGAGATTTGCGCCAGCGAAATCAAAAGTTCCTTCTCTCCTATCTACTTCTTATATTGACGAAAAATAAAATCTACTCGATTCATTATAAGAATTTTAGGTGATGATTTTTTTTTTCCTTGCCATAATTAGAAACATGAAATATATCATGGAAATGTGTTATTCTATAATGTTAAAAAAATATCAATGCTAAATAAGAAGATTCTTTCGTTTATAATTGAGTTTGAATTTAAATATTTCTGTATGCTAAATTATATCCGAAGTATGTGTGTTTTTATATAAAAAAGGTAAATACACTTTAATGACAAAAAGAAACGCAGTCAGTTTACAGGTATAATATTATTTCCTTACCTTATTCACAAAAAAAGAACACATAAAAAAATAAAATAAAATAAACATAATATATTGCCAGTAATAAAATTAATTTTCTAAAAGTAGAAAATATATATATGTGTTTGCAGACGACAATAGAGTATTTTCAGACACGTGACCAAACCCTTGGCAACGGCCTTAGTAACGCTATCAAAGGGCAAACATTAGTATTTTAATACGGCGAAATATATCGAAACTCTTAATGATAAAACAAAAACAGATATAATTCAGAAATTTTAATACATCAACCTCGAAATTAATTTCTTATAGAATGGAGTAGAAGGCTGATTTTTACCAACTATGTGAAAAATACCAGAGCCGGGAATCGAACCCGGGCCTTCCGCTTAACGCGCGGATGCTCTAACCACTGAGCTACCCTGGCTGATAACCAGCTCGGCACTTCTCACATAATTTACGTTGGCAAGGTCACCGAGTCTGCATTAAAGCAGCTATATCAAGTGACAAATTTGAACATGGCATAACTCCAAACGGCCACGAATTTTAATTCAGAAATTCGTGGCCTGAATTAAAATTCGTGGATAAAAAGATACATCTTTAAAATCACACAAATGTATAAGTCAAAATAATTTAATTTAAAATAAATTTTATTAGTGTTTTGTGTTTATTTTTATATTCTCTAATTCTAATTTCATTTGTAATTGTAAATAGACAATGCTATTTGTTTATAATATATCTTTCATAATATCCTAGAATTTCACACAATGAAATTCTACAACATTTAATAAAAATGAATTATTTTTTCATTACATTAAATAATTTTTTATTTAAATATTTCTTTCTTGAATACTATTGAGGTATTTTATGCTATACGTGTTCATCGAAAATTTGCATTGATTCACAATGTATCAAAGTTAATGTATTGTTCAGTTTTAAATAATCAGTTTTACTTTGAAAAGTGACTGCAACAAAAAATTTTCTTTGCTTTTATAAAAAATAATAATTAATATTATAACCAGATGACAAATATAGAAATAAATATCTCTATGAGATCGGAGATAAATTTGTTTTTGTTGCATAACAAGACTGCGATATTTGAATGGGGAGGACTTGAGCGCACTTGGTTCCAGGAATTTCAGACTCATATGGACTTCCTTCGGACTTCTTTGAATGTTATGTAATGAAGAATACGCTGTTTGTGGGGGAGGGTCTGAACCCCCACAATGAACAGTATTTCAGAAAGTTATGGTGAGATCGTTACGAAATTTGAAATTCGAACTTTGTTTAGTGGTATTTAACGAAGATTGCTCCGTTAGAGGGAGAAGGATCTGACCCTATGGAGATTATAATCTTGCAAAGTTATGATCAGATTGTGGTGAAATTTTAAATTTGAATGTGATTGACGTATAACACAATCCTTGGATAGTTATACCCCTTCCCTCTTGGGTATATTGAAATATCCAAGGAGATCTTGAATAGCTACGGTTAGAACGTTACAAATTTTTTTAATTTGGACTCGGCTGGGTGTCTCAACTCACAAAAGTTCTTGCAAGTCAAAATTCTTTCAAGCCCTTGGATACCTTGAAATATGCAAGGAGATTTTGGATAGTTATGGTTAGAGCGTTAAACAATTTTTAATTTGGACTCGGTTGGGTGTCTCTCAACTCACAAAAGTTCTTACAAGTCAAAGTTAGAGCCCCTGACAAAAAAAAAAAAAAAAAAAAAAAAACTAGACACGAATACATTATTAAAGCAGCAAGGTGCACTCGCGTCCAAAAGAAAAAAATGCAAGTGACTTCTGCATCTAGATTCCTCTGAAACATTATTTGTTAATCGGTTTAGTAGTGCTGCTACTACCGAACAAAAAAGGAAGAAAGGTTTAAAAGTCCATTAAAAAGGGAAAAGTTATTAAACAAATTGCTGAATAGAAAAAGGTTAAGTGATGTGAAATGTTTGGTTTCGTTGCGAAACCAATGAACGTTAAAGGGTTAAATATTCTGTCTGATTTTTTTTTTTTTTTTTTGCCTTGGGGGGGTCGAGAGTATTATGGTTCGTACTATATTTCTTATCACATTTACATTTTCCTTATTATTTCCCTTTGTCGCAGTATACCTTTTTTGTGTTCAGTGTAAAAATAATTAATTCTGTAAGAATTTTGAATTGTGTCTTATACCGGGGGTTCCAAAAGTCTGTAGACATTTTTTTTTAATTATAAAAATTGAAGGAATTGGTAGAATTGCAAAAAAAGTTATTTTTCTAAAAGGGATATTATTTATTTGTTTATTCTTTTATTTTTATTTATTTTTTTATTTTTTTTAAGTAAAGAAAAAAATAGTAGTTAAAATTTTGGTTGATAAATCCAATATTTCCATGAAAAACTATATTTGTTTGCATACAAATGTTTACAGGCATATAAAAACTATTCTGCATGTCCGCCATCATCACAAATTACAGTTTACAAACGAGTTACAACACCGCGAACAGCAGCTTCAGTCGGTAATTCTTACCTGAGGAAAAGCATCTTCACCAACGCTTTTCCCACCAAGTCAGCATCGCAATCAAAACAGGTAGGAACCAAAATAATAAGAAATAAGCTCTATCAATCGTAAAACCATATAATTTATAAAACTCTGATTTGCATATTTCTCGTTACGCATCCGTGCAGCGCCATCTGTGGAAGAAAACTTTAACTATTCCTTTTTCTTTGTCAAAAAAAAAAAAAAAAAACAGAAATATATATATATATTCCCTCCATGAGAATAACTTTTCCGCAAACTACGTTCACTTCTAGCAATTTCTTCAATTTTTATGAATTTTTAAAATGTCTACAGACTTATGGAATACCCGGAATATTTTTGTGAATTCCGATACCTAGAACAGATCCTAGAGAGGCATGTCTAGTGTCAGTTTAAAATTATAGTTATCATGTATATGCTTCAAATACTAATTTATTATAACATAACAAAGCGATTACTTCTAAATTATCTAATTTTTATCGTTGACAGATTCATTTCCACTCCACACAGGAAGGTTTACTGGATTACTTCCCGGCAGAAGTGTTGCCCGTCGAATATGGAGGTGAACTGAAAGATTACGATATGACTGACTGGTTGAAAAATGTGATGTCAGAAGAAAAAATGGCGACTTTAGGTGGAGGAAATATTTGTACCTAAGAATATGTACATACTTATTATTTATTTATTAGTGCCAACAGAGCTTGCATGATAAATAGGACTATATGATCTATATTTTTGTAAGATCTGTACAATTCCAGACTTTAAAGAAGTATGTACATGTCTTAGTTTTATGGCTGCATATCACTTTTGTAAAAGTGGTTGAATATTAGAAACAGAATTTCGAGTTAAAGAAATGGAAAGTTAGCCCTTTAAGAGAATATTTAGGAGATTCTTTCTTTCCAGGATGTGGCAAGTTCGAATATTTTAAGATGAGTTTTGAAAAACACCTTTTTATAAAGATTGTTTAATCGACTTTGAAGCTGGTTTATTGTACTGTAGGATATTTAATTGACGTGTTTAATGGATTGCCAAGTTATTGAAGATTATTTTTGCAATTCTAAGCTTTAAGGAGGATTATGTACTGCAAATATTCTGCTTAATGAACATTACAATGTGTCTGAACTTTTGGAAATTTAAACATAAAATTTTATACTACCACATTCCCCCCCCTCAGAATTAATTTTTTATTATCAAGCAAATCACTATATAATTCTTATACATTGCCAGGGTTGCTACAGACCCCCCCCCCCCTCCTTTTTTTTTTTTTTTTTCCACTGATTTGTGCTGTATATTCATATAGAAAATTTTATCATAATTGTTCGCGGAAACTTAAAAAAAAAAAAAAAGAATTCTGTTTGAAGCATAGCTTAGATATAGTAATAGGGCAGAGATTGATCATCGCGGTGGGAAATATGATTCTTTTACAATCGGGGAAAGACAGTCATTACAGAGAAATTGTAACATAGAATTAGTGAAATATAACTTACTGATGAAAACTGATCTCATTTCCTTGCATATATTTATTAGTACCATTAAAAGCCACGCCTGATTTTTGGCATTTTCAAAATTCATCAAAATTCAATTCTATTCAGTGCCTTGTAATGGCTGATGCCAAAACTTTTTTTGACATCAAATATCTTTGGTCGATAACATGGGGGTGATAAATCTATATAAACTACTATATCTATCAGTAGAGAAAAGTCAGGGGGAAAATATAGACCGTAGCAACCCTAACTGCATTTTTTTATGACATGAAAAAGTCACATTAGGAAGAGTTTTCGGTACATTCGTATTAAGCGCATGTCTTGAGTTTAGGTTAAGAAAAATCGCCTTTAAGATTAACACAGGTTGTGATAGGACAAAGATAGGTTACTATAAATATTTTATAGTTCTAAAAAACATGTTCAAAGGAATTCATTGTTCACTTCATTACAGTTCATACTAGCGATTAATTATTGGCATGAGGTTAACACGAAAGTACGGAGTTTTCCTGGTTTACAAGTTGAACGAAATGTTCTGATTTTCATGTGTTTTTATTATTTATTTAGTTATTTTATTAAATAAATATATTTTTCAAAATGTACGGGTAACACTTGAATCACTTTTTATTTTGTATATTTTTGTGTATTATACCGCGTATATGACTTCTGTATGTAAAAATATTGTAATAAAAGCTGAATTTGAAATATTTTAAAGCTGTGGAATCAATATTCTAGACTCCATGTGAAAAAAAAAAAAAAAAAAAAAAAAAATCTGGATTTTTCTTGGAAAATTTTGGTCAATCAGTTGCGCATGTTTTAGCAGTAATGTTCCCGCAATACATCAGTAATCAACAATTATGTCGATAAAATTTATTCAAATGTCATTAAATTTCTGAAATTAGGAACGTTTATATGGAAAAACCTGTTATTGTCTGGAACCTGTTTCAAAGTCATACACTGTAAAAAAAATAACTATTACCAGCTGCAAGAAACTCTCTGTGATTGCAGAAAATAATTATTCTCTCCAATCACAGAGAGTTTCTTGCAGCTGATAATAGTTATTACTTTCCGAACACTATAGTGAGGAAAGTATTGTAATCATGTCAAAAATCCGAATTCGAGATTTTGATGTTTCTATACGTTTTGAGGTCCCCTGAGTCCGTTTTCACTATTTTTACGATGATGTATGTATGTGTGTGTGTGTATGTGTGTATGTGTGTATGTCTGTGGGTGAACACGCTAGCGTCTAAACGCTTCGTTCGATTAACCTGAAAGTTGGTACGCATATTGTAAGTCACCATAGTACGAACCCTATAGATTTTGGTGAATCTAGCACTTATAGTTTTTTTACAGGGACACAAAGAAAAATTCTTTATCATTATGGCCTATGGGAGCAAAATCTTAAAAGTGCGATAGCATCTAAACGCCTTATTCAACTGAGCAAAAATTTTATACACATATTATAGATCACAAATACTCAATCTGTATAGATTTTGGAGAATCTAGCACTTATAGTTTTTTTACAGGGACACAAAGAAAAATTCTTTATCATTATGCCTATGGGGCGAAATTTTTAAAAATGTGATAGTGTCTAAACGCCTTATTAATCCGAGAAAAAAATTGTACACATGTTATAGATCACAGTTGAACTAAGTGTATAGATTTTGGTGAATCTAGCACTTACAGTTTTTTTACAGGGACACAAAGAAAAATTCTTTATCATTATGGCCTATGGGACTAAATTTTTAAAAGTACGATAGCATCTAAACGTCTTATTGAATTCAGCTGAAAATTTATATGAGTATTATAAATCACTGTTGCACTAACTATAAGCATTTTGGTGAATCTAACATTTATAGGTTTTTACAGGGACACAACGAAAATTTCTTTGTCATTATGATCTATGGGCTCAAAGTTCAGTAGCGTTAAATAAAACAACGTGTAATAGATGGAGAAAAATACTCAAACACTCTATTATGGTTTTCTCTCTTTTGTTTGTTTAACAACTACTCTTTCTTTACTTTATCTACAAAACTGTTAATTACTCAATGTTCGGAAAGTCGAGTGGAGTCACTCCAGATTTTTTTTTTACAGTGTAAAAATCAAAAACATTAAATAGTAACGTTATCATTTTTTTTTTTTTTTTTTTTTTTTTTTTTTACAGTGTGATAGAAAGTGATTTCGTAAAACTTGTGAAATTCTCAATAAATAGTTTAATCAGGAGAGCCAACTTTTAGTTATGTAACCTGAATCCAAATTATCTTCATTTTCTGAATTTTAACCAGAAGAATTAGAATCGTTGAGAAAACGAAATAAGAAACTCACTATATTATTGTTTTCCTGTGTGATTTTTCAAATATTCTCTTTCATTTATAATTTGGGACCGCAGTAGACGGGGTCGCTAGAGCATCGAGCCCGTGACTGGAAGATTGTGAGTTCGATACTCCTGTCGGCGGCAAACCTGCGTGTACAATAACGGTGCCTAGTGCAAGTAAAATGAGTCAAGAAAAAGAAAAACGAAAGAAAATGCGGATGCTATCCCATTAGGACCCAAGAACTTTCAATTGGACTTAAACACTAAAGACTCTAATTAGATACTCTTAAGTAGGTTAACAGGAAAATGTGTATATCATTATGACTATTTTATCTGTTTTAGTAAATTTGAAAAAAAAAAAAAAAAAAAAAAAAAAATCTGTGTACTGCAGGATGCTTCTTTCACAATAAAGGATATCTAAAATGTATCTTTACACATTTAAAAAATAATTTAAAAAAAGAAAGAAAAGTACTTATATACACATTTTTTTGTTCCACAAAGTATATATCAAAGTTTATTTTACAATCCTTTAAATGTAGCTGTACATTTTTCGAAAATGGTAAAAGAAAAACAAAGAAAAATATGCATTTATTGCATGTTCCACAATAAATATATTCCATAAAGAACATGTTGCAATGTGAAATTGTACGATTTCAATATTCGTACCATTAATCGTACATAGCATACAGTCTATACAAAATTTTTAACCGCGATTTGTAAAGCATATTGCAGAAAGAAAACAAATAGGAATTAATTCCCCGCTTTTGCTTTATAGTAGATTTTCCCTCATCATTATTTTATTTTATTTTTGCTTTCAATACAAATTTATATTAGAGGAAATGAGCCATTTTTTCTGCTCCAGGAACTCTGCTGTGTTCCTGTCAAAATTAATATATTTTCCGATTGAACAGGCTGCTGTAATTCAGCATTTTAGTTCATCAGTGTCACAAAGTACTCACTTAGCATGATCTAGTTTTCACTTTATTTTAAAAAAAAAATCATCATGGGAAAAAATAACATGGATTCGTATATCATAGTTTGCTTATTTTTTTTAATTATTCTTTTAAAAGATGTATTTCAGACACATTGTGCATTAATTAATGATTTTGTTGAAGATGATAATGCTCACTATGCACATAATATATAGTAAATTTGAAAATGAAACATGTTGATGATTATTATGCCTTACATGTTAAGATTGACTATTTATTAATTGCTGACACCTTTCAAAATTTTTGAACTTTGTGTCAACAATACTTTGAAACTGAACATATTTATTTTTCTACTGCGTCTGGACTTGCATGGCGCAGGTGTTTCAAGAGAGATGAGACACCATTAAAACTCTTAAAATATATAGATATGTTGCTACTTATAGAAAAAGGATACTATGTGGTATTAGTATAATTAGTAAAAGACTCACTCATACTGACTCTCTCTCTCTCTCTCTCTGAAGTAAGTTAACAGTCCTAATATGAGAAATTATAACCTAAGGTGTTTACACGTTTTATTACGTATTGGGACGCGAACAACATTTATGGTTGGGTTATGCGTATGTTGTGGCCGTCACAAGACTTTCTTCTATATTTTACAAATTCACTAAATGCAAATAATTTATTGAAACTGTTATTTATTAAAATTATCTAACAGGATGAATGCAAATGATTTTCGTCTTAGAGAAAACTAACACTAAATATCCATACAAAGACAGTTTTATTGTCTACAAATAACATCTTAAAAAATGCGTTTTCATAATGTTTATCTCACATATCATGTTTCGTACAGTTATATGCCATACAAGTTGAGATATAGCCTTCCCGTTATCGAGGAAATTTCCAGTATAACAGCACCATCTGTTGGCCTATAAGCATCGAATTTGAATCAGCATAATGCCTCATAATGGCCTTATCACATATCAAGTTTTGTTTGATTATACCCAATAAAACTTGAGATATAACCTTTCGTTAACTGCAGAAATCGTTGTGTAGCAGCGCCATCTGTTGAGCGCTTGACACCAAAAGTTGATGGGCACTAATTTAGGTAAGGGTGAATCTACATATAAATTCTTATACAATTCTGAGCAGTAGTTCGGGAGATACAGTTGCTACAAAATCTTTGTCTCTCTCTCTCTCACACACACAGACAGACAGACATTTTCTAAAAATGATAAAATCGTGTTCTAGGCCTCTCAAAACGTGTAACTCCGTCGAAAACCGGAAGTCGAAAATTTTTAAGGATCCAATACTTTCTTCTATTGAATATAGGAGAAAGTAAAAATATACGCTGTTTTTGAAGCGATTTTGTTGCAAATTTGAGGATTAAGTGGTAATTGTATGATTATTGTTGAACCATTTTTATTTTTATTTTCTTCTATATTTAATAGAAGAAAGTATTGGATTCGTAAAAAGTTTCAACCTCGGTTTTCGATGGATTTACACATTTTGAGAGATGTAGAACATGATTTGACAATTTTTAGAAAATATCAGTCTGTGTGCGGGACAAAATTTTGTGGCAACCGTATCTCAGTAACTACTGCACAGAATTTCTTATAAATTGGCATGTAGTTGCACCTTAACATAAATTAGTATCTGTTGGTGAAAATTTTGCAACTGGGGGCATTGTCATCCCGCTTTTTCTAAACTTTAATATGGCGATATAGGACAAATTTCGTATAAATGTTCGTAAAGAGAATTATTTTTTAATGACTACTAAGGGGCTCCGTTCACCAACCCCCGAGGAAGGTTTCGCCTTCCTTCGACTCGTTTTACTTATTAACCCCTGGAGCGCTCTTCCAGACTATTCGCTCTTTGCCTTTCACTAAATAGAAAAATTAATACTGCATAAAACATGACAAAGAAAAAAAAAAAAAAATTACAGTAATACCCATATTCAATGTCAAATTGAAATACATAATATTTAACACCATTTTTTTAATGAAATAATATACTGAAAATCAGTAATTTTTTTTTTTCAGAATACAAAGAATTCGTAATATCTAGACCTTTTTGTGTTACAGATTTAGTATGTGAACCCCTTGGCTACATTTAAGTTTTTGTCACTATTTAGCGATGAATTTTTTCATATAATTGCTTGTTCAAAAAATAAACAAATAAATGAATAAATAAAATTAGTACTTATTACTTTCAGAACATACACTTAGCGACAAAAAGAATGCCGCGCTTGGATATTTTCCTTTTCACTTTCTACAACCGCCAATTTTATTGTTTAAAAAGCAAATTTTCGAACAGATTTTATTATGTTGTCCTCTTCACATACACTTTAGCATTGAGTCCAGTGTTAAAAACAAAATGCAGTTTTCAGAACAATTGTAATTTTAGAAATTATTTTTAAAATTGTAAGAATAAAGCAGTGAACAATGCCACAAAAAGTATTAATTTTTGAATAAAAATAAAAAAAATATTTTAATACATGAGATGGCAAAATAATGAAATGTTAACGAAATATTGGTAAAAGAGTTTTTAGCAAGGTTATACTGGAAATTTGATTTTAGGCGGCCATGTTGCTCATCCAAGCGAGATAACCGTAAGTTAAAAAGCCATTGCATGTAAAATCGGTTTGTATTTCATTTAGAACATAAAAGAGATTCAGAAAAAGTGTTTAGCAGCGTAATTTCTTTAACTACAGTGAAGCAACTATCAAACAAAGCAGGTTTAAATGGCAGAAATTTTGAAAAAACTCCATTCTTAGTGAAGAGAATTAGGAATGCAAGACATCAGATGGCTAAAAAAATTAAAAAATGATTAATTAATTATTGGGCTGAACTGGTTCTCTCTGATGAGTCAAGTTAATTTATTTCGAGCTGAAGAAAACAAGCAGATTTGACAACGAAAATATCACCGACTTAATGAAAATTGCACGTTTAAAACAGTGACATATTCTCCGTACATTATGGAACGGAGGTGCATAACTTTTCAAACAGTCGGGCAAATTTTTATGCTCAAGGGATCAATTAACTCGAAATAAAACACAGTCTTTATAAAAGTGGTGCCTGACTGACTATTTTGGAGGTATCTTTGACGTTTCCGCAAACAGCATTTCAAGATGATAATACACCTTACTACACGGCGTCTGTGGTAAGTTTATTCACTTCAAATTGTAAAAATTCCTATCCACTTCCATGAAAACCTATAATTTCGTAAGTAATTATATGTTTTTTCCACTTTAAGTTAAATCCCACAAAAGATACAGTAGAATTTCTTCTTTACCGGACATGGAAATAGTCCTAATCGCGATCTGCTCGAAAATGTTTCGCCTATAAAAAGGCAGGGGAGATGGGAGAGGATTCGAAATTTGCAGCCTACAACTCTGCCAGAACTAGAAAAAATTATTTGTGATAGTTGGCACGTTGAAATGTCTGAGATTTATATTAAAACACTGTATAATACTATGCCATTGTTCATTAAAGCAGTGATTCCATATAAAGGTGGAATTAACCCAATACAGAATACATATTTTTAATAAAAAATTGCTTAGATCTAACAAATAAATAGTTTTATTTCATATATTAAAATATAACTTGTTTATTTCATACAATAAATCCTAATAGAGTAGTGTATGGTTATTGCATTACGTTTAAAACGAAAGTTTTATGCAGATTCCTATAAAGTATTTCGTAGAGTGTAATAAAGCGAATTATTATACCGAAAATGTACATAGTTATCATTTGATACCTTTGGTATTATGCAAACAAGACAGCTTTATTTCTTTCAACCCTTAATTTTAAAATTATTACAAATAAAAAAGTTATAAGTCTTTTTTTTTGAAGTGCGGTTTCTTTTTTTTTTTTTTTTTTTTTTTTTTTTTTTTTTCGCTTAGTGTACGTATGTAAGGAAAGTATTGTAATCATGTCAAAAATCCGAATTCGAGATTTTGGTGTTTTTATATGTTTTGAGATCCACTGAGTTCGTTAACATTATTTTTACGATGAGGTATGTATGTGTGTGTGTATATATATATGTGTATGTATGTGTGTATGTACATGTGTGTGTATGTGTCTGAGTGAACACGCTAGTGTCTAAACGCTTTACTCGAATGAACTGTAAGTTGGTACGCATGATGGAAGTCTCCGTAGCACAAACCCTATTGATTTTGATGAATCTAGTTTTTTTACAGGGACACAAAGAAAAATTCTTTATCATTATGGCCTATGGGACCAAAATCTTAAAAGTGCGATAGCATCTAAATGCTTTATACAATTGAGTAAAACATTTATTCACATATTATAGGTCACAGTCACTCAATCTGTATAGATTTTGGAGAATCTGGCTCTTATAGTTTTTTTTTTTTTTTACAGGGATCCAAAGAAAAATTCTTTATCATTATGGCCAATGGGACCAAATTTTAAAAAGTGCGATAGCGTCTAAACGCCTTATTCAACTAAACAAAAAAATTATACACATATTATAGGTCACAGTTTCACGATCTGAATAGGTTCTATTGAATCTAACACTTATATTTTATTTGCAGGGACACAACAAATAATTCTGTATCATTATGATCTATAGGGTGAAATTATTTAAATTGCGATAGCATCTTTACATGCAGCTTTATCCGTTTGAGTGGAAAATTTATATACGAGTTATAGGTCACCATCACACAAACTGTATTGGTGATTCTAGCACTTAACGTGTTTTACAGGGACACAAATAACTAGTTGGCATAGGTGGACTCTGCTCAGTTCCCCATCATATTTATGTTCTCATAAATTTCTAGTGCGAGACATATTATAATCATGTTAAAAGAAATGAATTTGACCAAAGCTTGATACAGTAACAGAATGAAATCCCCGCCTTCCAATCCACCGTTCACTTCGATATATTTATCTTATTCTAATCTATTAATTTATTTTATCATGGTCAATTCCGTTGTTTAGTTTTCATGCTATACTATTTCCAATACAATAATCCTCAAAATTCATATTTATATGAAATATTTACAATTTCGCTATGTTGATAAAATCGTAAATTATTCGTAATTTACGAAATTTTCCTATTAGAATATTTGTATTCAATCATGTTCAAACAAATATAATAATGTAATTTATTTTAAAGTTGTCTAATGTATTTATGATCCTCAAAATGGAAGTTTATGCTCAATTTTACCTTATTCTGACATGTTAAGTAAATCGTAAATTCCAAATAATTTACGAATTTTTTGAATTGGAAAAATCATAGTCTATGTGTCTATGATATTCATGCCAGTATCCTAAATAATATTTCGAAAGTGGTTTGACATCTTTACGATGAAAATATCCCTCAAGATTGACGTTTATGTGAAATTTTGCTCTATTCTGCCATGTTAAGAAATTCGTAAATTTCCGATAACTTACGAAATTTTTATATTGGAAAATTCATAGTCATTAATATTCATGCCAGTGTCCTAAATAATATTTCAAAAGTAGTCTGACATCTTTACGATGAAAATATCTCTAAAAATTGACGTTTATGTGAAATTTTGCCCTATACTGCCATATTAAGAAATTTGTAAATTTCTAATAACTTGCGAAATTTTCAAAGTAGCATATTTACAGTTACTGATGTTCATTCCGGCATCAAAACTGATATTTTAAAACTGGCCTGACATTATTACAGTAAAAAGTTTCCATTTAATGCACGTTTAAGGGAATTTTTGTCCTATTCTCCCATGTTAAGAAAATCGTAAAATTCTAATAACTTACGAAGTTTTTTAATTCGAATGTTGCAAATGAATAGGGTTCTTGCCAGGGTCGAAAGTAATATTTTAAAACTGATTTGAGCTCTCTGAGACAATTTGTTCTTGAGATATCGTGTACACAGGCTAACAAACTAACGGACCAGCGGGCTAACACACTAACAGACACCCTACAGACAGACACCATACAAATTTTGTCATTTTCGGATTCCTCACACCTGAAAACGTGAAAAAAAGTAAAAAAACCGAGGTCGAAAATTTTCACGATTACCTAAGTTCCCCATACCTATAGTATGATGGGGAACTAAAAATTGTTCATCATTAAGACCTATAGGCTCAAATTATTTAAAGTGCGACAGCGACTAAATGCCTTAATCAAATAAACTGAAAATTTATATACATGTTGTACGTTACCGTCACACGAACTTTATGAACTTTAGAGAATCTAGAACTTATGGTTCTTTTTCAGGGACAAAATGCACATTTCTTTATCATTGTGGCATATGGGCTCAAACTTCAAAATACGATAGCATCTAAATGCCTTATCCGATGGAGCTGAAAATTTATATAAATATTATAAGTCACTCTTGCACTAACTATAAATATTTTGATGAATCTAGCATTTCTAGGTTTTTGTAGGGACACAACAAAATATTCTTTATTATTTATGATTTAAGTGTTCGGTAAAATAGCGTTAAATTAAGCATCATGTATTATATGAAGAAAAATACTCAAACTCCCTATTATAATTTTTTCTCTTTTGTTTATTTAACGACTCTTACTATGCTTTATTAATAGAACCATTAATTACTCAATGTTCAGGTAGTCGAATGGGGTCACTCCAGATTTTTTTTTAGTGCTAGAGGCCTATTTCAGTCGGTACAGTTGTCGAATTTTTATAATACACTCTTAATAGTGTTAAGGGCCTATTTCAGTCGGTTTATTGAATGGGGATTTATTGAATGAAGTCCTCCCAAGGCACAACTTTGACATGAGTCCCCCCCCCAGGCCCAACTTTGTTATGAGTCCCACCCAAGGAACCCCTATTTCAGTCGGTACAGCGTTGTCGAATTTTTATACGTCACTCTTAATAGTGCTAAGGGCCTATTTCAGTCGGTTTATTGAATGGGGATTTATTGAATGAAGTCCCCCCAAGGCACAACTTTAACATGAATCCCCCCCAGGCCCAACTTTGACATGAGTCCCCCCCAAGGTACCCCTATTTCAGTCGGTACAGCGTTGTCGAATTTTTATACGTCAATCTTAATAGTGCTAAGGGCCTATTTCAGTCGGTTTATTGAATGGGGATTTATTGAATGAAGTCCCCCCCCAGGCACAACTTTGACATGAGTCCCCCCCCAAGGCACAACTTTGACATGAGTCCCCCCAAGGCCCAACTTTGACATGAGTCCTCCCAGGCCCAACTTTGACATGAGTCCCCCCCCCCAAGGTACAACTTTGACATGAATCCCCCCCAAGGCACACCTTTGACATGAGTCCCCCCCAAGGCACACCTCCCCCTCATTGGGAAAAAGAGAAAAAACGTTGTTTTGCGGCTATAAGACAGTTTGGACTTCCAACGTTATTTGTTACAGTATCTGCAGCTGAAACACATTGGTTTGATTTAATGAAAACTTTATCATGGAATTTAGATCGTCACGAATTAACTGAAGAAGAATTTGTCGATATTAACAAGTTTAGCAGTAGGCCTCTGGCACTAAATTAAAATCTGTCAATGTCAGATTTTCCTGTTTTAAATAATGAAATAATGTCATGTCTGTATAATTTTATTTTATTATTTTTTTTTTTTAATGCCCGTACATTTTACTATTGAATTTTTTTAGTTTATTTATGGCAGTGTAATACTCTCTGTATAATTTTAATGCACTGCTAGATAATAATTTTGCACATCCGAAACTATCGAAAAAGAGAAAAGATTTATTAGTTCCCCATCATACTATAGGTATAGGGAATTTAGGTTATCGTGAAATTTTTCGACCTCAGTTTTTTTGCTTTTTTACACGTTTTCAAGTGTGAGGATTCCGAAAATGACAAAATTTCCATGGTGTCCGTCTGTAGGGTGCCTGTTAGTTTGTTAATCCCTTAGTGTGTTAGTTCGTTCGTCCGTTAGTATATTAGTGTGTTAGTATGTTTGTCTGTGTTAACGATATCTCAAGAACAAATTGTCGCAAAAATGTCAGATTAGTTTTAAAATATTACTTTCGACACACGCAAGAACCCTATTCATTTGTAACATTCGAATTACAAAACTTCGTAAGTTATTAGAAATTTACGATTTTCTTAACATTGGTGTATAGGGCAAAATTTCACTTAAACGTGCATTAAATGGGATATTTTTACTGTAAATATGTCAGACAATTTTTAAAATATCAGTTTTGATGCCGGAATGAACACCAGTAGCTATAAACATGCTAATTTTGAAATTTCGAAAGTTATTAGAAATTTACGAATTTCTTAACATGACAGCATAGAGCAAAATTTCACATAAATGTCAATCTTGAGGGATATTTTCATCGTAAAGATGTCAGACCACTTTTGAAATATTATTTAGTATACTGGCATGAATATAATAGACTACGAATTTCGCAATTAAAAAAATTCGTAAGTTGTTTGGAATTTACGATTTACTTAAAATGGCAGAATAGGGCGAAATTGAGCATAAACGTCCATTTTGAGGATCATAAATATATCAGACAGCTTCAAAATAACATTTATGATACTTGTTTGAACATGATTGGCTACAAATATTCTAATAGAAAAATTTCGTAAGTTATTCGTAATTTAAGATTTTATCAACATAGCAAAATTAGGCGATATTCCATATAAATATGCATTTTGGGATTGTTGCATGAAAACTAACCTACGAAATTGACCCCAATAAAATAAATTAATAGATTAGAATAAGATAAATATATGGAACTGAATGGTGGGTAGCCTATTGGGCGAAGATTTCATTCTATCACTGTGTCGTGTTTGATCAAATTCATTTCTCTTAACATGTCCTGCACTGGAAATTTTGAGAGTATACACATGATGGGGAACTGAGCAGAGTCCACCTATGCCAACTACTTATTATAATTATTTTAATTTGAAAAAACTTGCTGCAGCTTCAATTATTAATTCTATTCGGTGCTTTCCATTTTGCTGGCGAGACGATCAAGTTGTCAAGAATGATACAACCGACGTTAGTCATTAAGCACCTAAGAAGGGTAATTGTTTCAAAATACTTCCAATAATAAAAAAAAAATTAAAGAGACACAACCGTTTACTTATTTTATTTAATTTATTTTATATTTTTAAGAATTAAATTTTCTGAAATTTTGCTTAAAGCTAGCTTTTAAAATTGTTGTCCCATAGAAAATATAACCTTTAAATTGTCAAATCCATAATAACGTATATAAATAAACTTTTAATTTGAAAAAATATATATATATATATATAAATTACAAATTTACAATCCATAAATGTATTGTTGTCACCAATAAAGTTTGCTAGGCGAGATTTGCGCCAGCGAAATCAAAAGTTCCTTCTCTCCTATCTACTTCTTATATTGACGAAAAATAAAATCTACTCGATTCATTATAAGAATTTTAGGTGATGATTTTTTTTTTCCTTGCCATAATTAGAAACATGAAATATATCATGGAAATGTGTTATTCTATAATGTTAAAAAAATATCAATGCTAAATAAGAAGATTCTTTCGTTTATAATTGAGTTTGAATTTAAATATTTCTGTATGCTAAATTATATCCGAAGTATGTGTGTTTTTATATAAAAAAGGTAAATACACTTTAATGACAAAAAGAAACGCAGTCAGTTTACAGGTATAATATTATTTCCTTACCTTATTCACAAAAAAAGAACACATAAAAAAATAAAATAAAATAAACATAATATATTGCCAGTAATAAAATTAATTTTCTAAAAGTAGAAAATATATATATGTGTTTGCAGACGACAATAGAGTATTTTCAGACACGTGACCAAACCCTTGGCAACGGCCTTAGTAACGCTATCAAAGGGCAAACATTAGTATTTTAATACGGCGAAATATATCGAAACTCTTAATGATAAAACAAAAACAGATATAATTCAGAAATTTTAATTCATCAACCTCGAAATTAATTTCTTATAGAATGGAGTAGAAGGCTGATTTTTACCAACTATGTGAAAAATACCAGAGCCGGGAATCGAACCCGGGCCTTCCGCTTAACGCGCGGATGCTCTAACCACTGAGCTACCCTGGCTGATAACCAGCTCGGCACTTCTCACATAATTTACGTTGGCAAGGTCACCGAGTCTGCATTAAAGCAGCTATATCAAGTGACAAATTTGAACATGGCATAACTCCAAACGGCCACGAATTTTAATTCAGAAATTCGTGGCCTGAATTAAAATTCGTGGATAAAAAGATACATCTTTAAAATCACACAAATGTATAAGTCAAAATAATTTAATTTAAAATAAATTTTATTAGTGTTTTGTGTTTATTTTTATATTCTCTAATTCTAATTTCATTTGTAATTGTAAATAGACAATGCTATTTGTTTATAATATATCTTTCATAATATCCTAGAATTTCACACAATGAAATTCTACAACATTTAATAAAAATGAATTATTTTTTCATTACATTAAATAATTTTTTATTTAAATATTTCTTTCTTGAATACTATTGAGGTATTTTATGCTATACGTGTTCATCGAAAATTTGCATTGATTCACAATGTATCAAAGTTAATGTATTGTTCAGTTTTAAATAATCAGTTTTACTTTGAAAAGTGACTGCAACAAAAAATTTTCTTTGCTTTTATAAAAAATAATAATTAATATTATAACCAGATGACAAATATAGAAATAAATATCTCTATGAGATCGGAGATAAATTTGTTTTTGTTGCATAACAAGACTGCGATATTTGAATGGGGAGGACTTGAGCGCACTTGGTTCCAGGAATTTCAGACTCATATGGACTTCCTTCGGACTTCTTTGAATGTTATGTAATGAAGAATACGCTGTTTGTGGGGGAGGGTCTGAACCCCCACAATGAACAGTATTTCAGAAAGTTATGGTGAGATCGTTACGAAATTTGAAATTCGAACTTTGTTTAGTGGTATTTAACGAAGATTGCTCCGTTAGAGGGAGAAGGATCTGACCCTATGGAGATTATAATCTTGCAAAGTTATGATCAGATTGTGGTAAAATTTTAAATTTGAATGTGATTGACGTATAACACAATCCTTGGATAGTTATACCCCTTCCCTCTTGGGTATATTGAAATATCCAAGGAGATCTTGAATAGCTACGGTTAGAACGTTACAAATTTTTTTAATTTGGACTCGGCTGGGTGTCTCAACTCACAAAAGTTCTTGCAAGTCAAAATTCTTTCAAGCCCTTGGATACCTTGAAATATGCAAGGAGATTTTGGATAGTTATGGTTAGAGCGTTAAACAATTTTTAATTTGGACTCGGTTGGGTGTCTCTCAACTCACAAAAGTTCTTACAAGTCAAAGTTAGAGCCCCTGACAAAAAAAAAAAAAAAAAAAAAAAAAAAACTAGACACGAATACATTATTAAAGCAGCAAGGTGCACTCGCGTCCAAAAGAAAAAAATGCAAGTGACTTCTGCATACAGATTCCTCTGAAACATTATTTGTTAATCGGTTTAGTAGTGCTGCTACTACCGAACAAAAAAGGAAGAAAGGTTTAAAAGTCCATTAAAAAGGGAAAAGTTATTAAACAAATTGCTGAATAGAAAAAGGTTAAGTGATGTGAAATGTTTGGTTTCGTTGCGAAACCAATGAACGTTAAAGGGTTAAATATTCTGTCTGATTTTTTTTTTTTTTTTTTTTGCCTTGGGGGGGTCGAGAGTATTATGGTTCGTACTATATTTCTTATCACATTTACATTTTCCTTATTATTTCCCTTTGTCGCAGTATACCTTTTTTGTGTTCAGTGTAAAAATAATTAATTCTGTAAGAATTTTGAATTGTGTCTTATACCGGGGGTTCCAAAAGTCTGTAGACATTTTTTTTAAATTATAAAAATTGAAGGAATTGGTAGAATTGCAAAAAAAGTTATTTTTCTAAAAGGGATATTATTTATTTGTTTATTCTTTTATTTTTATTTATTTATTTTTTTTTTAAGTAAAGAAAAAAATAGTAGTTAAAATTTTGGTTGATAAATCCAATATTTCCATGAAAAACTATATTTGTTTGCATACAAATGTTTACAGGCATATAAAAACTATTCTGCATGTCCGCCATCATCACAAATTACAGTTTACAAACGAGTTACAACACCGCGAACAGCAGCTTCAGTCGGTAATTCTTACCTGAGGAAAAGCATCTTCACCAACGCTTTTCCCACCAAGTCAGCATCGCAATCAAAACAGGTAGGAACCAAAATAATAAGAAATAAGCTCTATCAATCGTAAAACCATATAATTTATAAAACTCTGATTTGCATATTTCTCGTTACGCATCCGTGCAGCGCCATCTGTGGAAGAAAACTTTAACTATTCCTTTTTCTTTGTCAAAAAAAAAAAAAAAAAAAAACAGAAATATATATATATATTCCCTCCATGAGAATAACTTTTCCGCAAACTACGTTCACTTCTAGCAATTTCTTCAATTTTTATGAATTTTTAAAATGTCTACAGACTTATGGGATACCCGGAATATTTTTGTGAATTCCGATACCTAGAACAGATCCTAGAGAGGCATGTCTAGTGTCAGTTTAAAATTATAGTTATCATGTATATGCTTCAAATACTAATTTATTATAACATAACAAAGCGATTACTTCTAAATTATCTAATTTTTATCGTTGACAGATTCATTTCCACTCCACACAGGAAGGTTTACTGGATTACTTCCCGGCAGAAGTGTTGCCCGTCGAATATGGAGGTGAACTGAAAGATTACGATATGACTGACTGGTTGAAAAATGTGATGTCAGAAGAAAAAATGGCGACTTTAGGTGGAGGAAATATTTGTACCTAAGAATATGTACATACTTATTATTTATTTATTAGTGCCAACAGAGCTTGCATGATAAATAGGACTATATGATCTATATTTTTGTAAGATCTGTACAATTCCAGACTTTAAAGAAGTATGTACATGTCTTAGTTTTATGGCTGCATATCACTTTTGTAAAAGTGGTTGAATATTAGAAACAGAATTTCGAGTTAAAGAAATGGAAAGTTAGCCCTTTAAGAGAATATTTAGGAGATTCTTTCTTTCCAGGATGTGGCAAGTTCGAATATTTTAAGATGAGTTTTGAAAAACACCTTTTTATAAAGATTGTTTAATCGACTTTGAAGCTGGTTTATTGTACTGTAGGATATTTAATTGACGTGTTTAATGGATTGCCAAGTTATTGAAGATTATTTTTGCAATTCTAAGCTTTAAGGAGGATTATGTACTGCAAATATTCTGCTTAATGAACATTACAATGTGTCTGAACTTTTGGAAATTTAAACATAAAATTTTATACTACCACATTCCCCCCCTCAGAATTAATTTTTTATTATCAAGCAAATCACTATATAATTCTTATACATTGCCAGGGTTGCTACAGACCCCCCCCCTCCTTTTTTTTTTTTTTTTTCCACTGATTTGTGCTGTATATTCATATAGAAAATTTTATCATAATTGTTCGCGGAAACTTAAAAAAAAAAAAAAAAAAAAAAAAAAAAGAATTCTGTTTGAAGCATAGCTTAGATATAGTAATAGGGCAGAGATTGATCATCGCGGTGGGAAATATGATTCTTTTACAATCGGGGAAAGACAGTCATTACAGAGAAATTGTAACATAGAATTAGTGAAATATAACTTACTGATGAAAACTGATCTCATTTCCTTGCATATATTTATTAGTACCATTAAAAGCCACGCCTGATTTTTGGCATTTTCAAAATTCATCAAAATTCAATTCTATTCAGTGCCTTGTAATGGCTGATGCCAAAACTTTTTTTGACATAAAATATCTTTGGTCGATAACATGGGGGTGATAAATCTATATAAACTACTATATCTATCAGTAGAGAAAAGTCAGGGGGAAAATATAGACCGTAGCAACCCTAACTGCATTTTTTTATGACATGAAAAAGTCACATTAGGAAGAGTTTTCGGTACATTCGTATTAAGCGCATGTCTTGAGTTTAGGTTAAGAAAAATCGCCTTTAAGATTAACACAGGTTGTGATAGGACAAAGATAGGTTACTATAAATATTTTATAGTTCTAAAAAACATGTTCAAAGGAATTCATTGTTCACTTCATTACAGTTCATACTAGCGATTAATTATTGGCATGAGGTTAACACGAAAGTACGGAGTTTTCCTGGTTTACAAGTTGAACGAAATGTTCTGATTTTCATGTGTTTTTATTATTTATTTAGTTATTTTATTAAATAAATATATTTTTCAAAATGTACGGGTAACACTTGAATCACTTTTTATTTTGTATATTTTTGTGTATTATACCGCGTATATGACTTCTGTATGTAAAAATATTGTAATAAAAGCTGAATTTGAAATATTTTAAAGCTGTGGAATCAATATTCTAGACTCCATGTGAAAAAAAAAAAAAAAAAAAAAATCTGGATTTTTCTTGGAAAATTTTGGTCAATCAGTTGCGCATGTTTTAGCAGTAATGTTCCCGCAATACATCAGTAATCAACAATTATGTCGATAAAATTTATTCAAATGTCATTAAATTTCTGAAATTAGGAACGTTTATATGGAAAAACCTGTTATTGTCTGGAACCTGTTTCAAAGTCATACACTGTAAAAAAAATAACTATTACCAGCTGCAAGAAACTCTCTGTGATTGGAGAAAATAATTATTCTCTCCAATCACAGAGAGTTTCTTGCAGCTGATAATAGTTATTACTTTCCGAACACTATAGTGAGGAAAGTATTGTAATCATGTCAAAAATCCGAATTCGAGATTTTGATGTTTCTATACGTTTTGAGGTCCCCTGAGTCCGTTTTCACTATTTTTACGATGATGTATGTATGTGTGTGTGTATGTGTGTGTGTGTGTGTATGTGTGTATGTCTGTGGGTGAACACGCTAGCGTCTAAACGCTTCGTTCGATTAACCTGAAAGTTGGTACGCATATTGTAAGTCACCATAGTACGAACCCTATAGATTTTGGTGAATCTAGCACTTATAGTTTTTTTACAGGGACACAAAGAAAAATTCTTTATCATTATGGCCTATGGGAGCAAAATCTTAAAAGTGCGATAGCATCTAAACGCCTTATTCAATTGAGCAAAAATTTTATACACATATTATAGATCACAAATACTCAATCTGTATAGATTTTGGAGAATCTAGCACTTATAGTTTTTTTACAGGGACACAAAGAAAAATTCTTTATCATTATGCCTATGGGGCCAAATTTTTAAAAATGTGATAGTGTCTAAACGCCTTATTAATCCGAGAAAAAAATTGTACACATGTTATAGATCACAGTTGAACTAAGTGTATAGATTTTGGTGAATACACATATTATAGATCGATAGCATCTAAACGTCTTATTGAATTCAGCTGAAAATTTATATGAGTATTATAAATCACTGTTGCACTAACTATAAGCATTTTGGTGAATCTAACATTTATAGGTTTTTACAGGGACACAACGAAAATTTCTTTGTCATTATGATCTATGGGCTCAAAGTTCAGTAGCGTTAAATAAAACAACGTGTAATAGATGGAGAAAAATACTCAAACACTCTATTATGGTTTTCTCTCTTTTGTTTGTTTAACAACTACTCTTGCTTTACTTTATCTACAAAACTGTTAATTACTCAATGTTCGGAAAGTCGAGTGGAGTCACTCCAGATTTTTTTTTTACAGTGTAAAAATCAAAAACATTAAATAGTAACGTTATCATTTTTTTTTTTTTTTTTTTTTTTTTTTTTTTACAGTGTGATAGAAAGTGATTTCGTAAAACTTGTGAAATTCTCAATAAATAGTTTAATCAGGAGAGCCAACTTTTAGTTATGTAACCTGAATCCAAATTATCTTCATTTTCTGAATTTTAACCAGAAGAATTAGAATCGTTGAGAAAACGAAATAAGAAACTCACTATATTATTGTTTTCCTGTGTGATTTTTCAAATATTCTCTTTCATTTATAATTTGGGACCGCAGTAGACGGGGTCGCTAGAGCATCGAGCCCGTGACTGGAAGATTGTGAGTTCAATACTCCTGTCGGCGGCAAACCTGCGTGTACAATAACGGTGTCTAGTGCAAGTAAAATGAGTCAAGAAAAAGAAAAACGAAAGAAAATGCGGATGCTATCCCATTAGGACCCAAGAACTTTCAATTGGACTTAAACACTAAAGACTCTAATTAGATACTCTTAAGTAGGTTAACAGGAAAATGTGTATATCATTATGACTATTTTATCTGTTTTAGTAAATTTGAAAAAAAAAAAAAAAAAATCTGTGTACTGCAGGATGCTTCTTTCACAATAAAGGATATCTAAAATGTATCTTTACACATTTAAAAAATAATTTAAAAAAAGAAAGAAAAGTACTTATATACACATTTTTTTGTTCCACAAAGTATATATCAAAGTTTATTTTACAATCCTTTAAATGTAGCTGTACATTTTTCGAAAATGGTAAAAGAAAAACAAAGAAAAATATGCATTTATTGCATGTTCCACAATAAATATATTCCATAAAGAACATGTTGCAATGTGAAATTGTACGATTTCAATATTCGTACCATTAATCGTACATAGCATACAGTCTATACAAAATTTTTAACCGCGATTTGTAAAGCATATTGCAGAAAGAAAACAAATAGGAATTAATTCCCCGCTTTTGCTTTATAGTAGATTTTCCCTCATCATTATTTTATTTTATTTTTGCTTTCAATACAAATTTATATTAGAGGAAATGAGCCATTTTTTCTGCTCCAGGAACTCTGCTGTGTTCCTGTCAAAATTAATATATTTTCCGATTGAACAGGCTGCTGTAATTCAGCATTTTAGTTCATCAGTGTCACAAAGTACTCACTTAGCATGATCTAGTTTTCACTTTATTTTTAAAAAAAAATCATCATGGGAAAAAATAACATGGATTCGTATATCATAGTTTGCTTATTTTTTTTTAATTATTCTTTTAAAAGATGTATTTCAGACACATTGTGCATTAATTAATGATTTTGTTGAAGATGATAATGCTCACTATGCACATAATATATAGTAAATTTGAAAATGAAACATGTTGATGATTATTATGCCTTACATGTTAAGATTGACTATTTATTAATTGCTGACACCTTTCAAAATTTTAGAACTTTGTGTCAACAATACTTTGAAACTGAACATATTTATTTTTCTACTGCGTCTGGACTTGCATGGCGCAGGTGTTTCAAGAGAGATGAGACACCATTAAAACTCTTAAAATATATAGATATGTTGCTACTTATAGAAAAAGGATACTATGTGGTATTAGTATAATTAGTAAAAGACTCACTCACACTGACTCTCTCTCTCTCTCTCTCTCTCTGAAGTAAGTTAACAGTCCTAATATGAGAAATTATAACCTAAGGTGTTTACACGTTTTATTACGTATTGGGACGCGAACAACATTTATGGTTGGGTTATGCGTATGTTGTGGCCGTCACAAGACTTTCTTCTATATTTTGCAATACAAATTCACTAAATGCAAATAATTTATTGAAACTGTTATTTATTAAAATTATCTAACAGGATGAATGCAAATGATTTTCGTCTTAGAGAAAACTAACACTAAATATCCATACAAAGACAGTTTTATTGTCTACAAATAACATCTTAAAAAATGCGTTTTCATAATGTTTATCTCACATATCATGTTTCGTACAGTTATATGCCATACAAGTTGAGATATAGCCTTCCCGTTATCGAGGAAATTTCCAGTATAACAGCACCATCTGTTGGCCTATAAGCATCGAATTTGAATCAGCATAATGCCTCATAATGGCCTTATCACATATCAAGTTTTGTTTGATTATACCCAATAAAACTTGAGATATAACCTTTCGTTAACTGCAGAAATCGTTGTGTAGCAGCGCCATCTGTTGAGCGCTTGACACCAAAAGTTGATGGGCACTAATTTAGGTAAGGGTGAATCTACATATAAATTCTTATACAATTCTGAGCAGTAGTTCGGGAGATACAGTTGCTACAAAATCTTTGTCTCTCTCTCTCTCACACACACAGACAGACAGACATTTTCTAAAAATGATAAAATCGTGTTCTAGGCCTCTCAAAACGTGTAACTCCGTCGAAAACCGGAAGTCGAAAATTTTTAAGGATCCAATACTTTCTTCTATTGAATATAGGAGAAAGTAAAAATATACGCTGTTTTTGAAGCGATTTTGTTGCAAATTTGAGGATTAAGTGGTAATTGTATGATTATTGTTGAACCATTTTTATTTTTATTTTCTTCTATATTTAATAGAAGAAAGTATTGGATTCGTAAAAAGTTTCAACCTCGGTTTTCGATGGATTTACACATTTTGAGAGATGTAGAACATGATTTGACAATTTTTAGAAAATATCAGTCTGTGTGCGGGACAAAATTTTGTGGCAACCGTATCTCAGTAACTACTGCACAGAATTTCTTATAAATTGGCATGTAGTTGCACCTTAACATAAATTAGTATCTGTTGGTGAAAATTTTGCAACTGGGGGCATTGTCATCCCGCTTTTTCTAAACTTTAATATGGCGATATAGGACAAATTTCGTATAAATGTTCGTAAAGAGAATTATTTTTTAATGACTACTAAGGGGCTCCGTTCACCAACCCCCGAGGAAGGTTTCGCCTTCCTTCGACTCGTTTTACTTATTAACCCCTGGAGCGCTCTTCCAGACTATTCGCTCTTTGCCTTTCACTAAATAGAAAAATTAATACTGCATAAAACATGACAAAGAAAAAAAAAAAAAAAAATTACAGTAATACCCATATTCAATGTCAAATTGAAATACATAATATTTAACACCATTTTTTTAATGAAATAATATACTGAAAATCAGTAATTTTTTTTTTTCAGAATACAAAGAATTCGTAATATCTAGACCTTTTTGTGTTACAGATTTAGTATGTGAACCCCTTGGCTACATTTAAGTTTTTGTCACTATTTAGCGATGAATTTTTTCATATAATTGCTTGTTCAAAAAATAAACAAATAAATGAATAAATAAAATTAGTACTTATTACTTTCAGAACATACACTTAGCGACAAAAAGAATGCCGCGCTTGGATATTTTCCTTTTCACTTTCTACAACCGCCAATTTTATTGTTTAAAAAGCAAATTTTCGAACAGATTTTATTATGTTGTCCTCTTCACATACACTTTAGCATTGAGTCCAGTGTTAAAAACAAAATGCAGTTTTCAGAACAATTGTAATTTTAGAAATTATTTTTAAAATTGTAAGAATAAAGCAGTGAACAATGCCACAAAAAGTATTAATTTTTGAATAAAAATAAAAAAAATATTTTAATACATGAGATGGCAAAATAATGAAATGTTAACGAAATATTGGTAAAAGAGTTTTTAGCAAGGTTATACTGGAAATTTGATTTTAGGCGGCCATGTTGCTCATCCAAGCGAGATAACCGTAAGTTAAAATGCCATTGCATGTAAAATCGGTTTGTATTTCATTTAGAACATAAAAGAGATTCAGAAAAAGTGTTTAGCAGCGTAATTTCTTTAACTACAGTGAAGCAACTATCAAACAAAGCAGGTTTAAATGGCAGAAATTTTGAAAAAACTCCATTCTTAGTGAAGAGAATTAGGAATGCAAGACATCAGATGGCTAAAAAAATTAAAAAATGATTAATTAATTATTGGGCTGAACTGGTTCTCTCTGATGAGTCAAGTTAATTTATTTCGAGCTGAAGAAAACAAGCAGATTTGACAACGAAAATATCACCGACTTAATGAAAATTGCACGTTTAAAACAGTGACATATTCTCCGTACATTATGGAACGGAGGTGCATAACTTTTCAAACAGTCGGGCAAATTTTTATGCTCAAGGGATCAATTAACTCGAAATAAAACACAGTCTTTATAAAAGTGGTGCCTGACTGACTATTTTGGAGGTATCTTTGACGTTTCCGCAAACAGCATTTCAAGATGATAATACACCTTACTACACGGCGTCTGTGGTAAGTTTATTCACTTCAAATTGTAAAAATTCCTATCCACTTCCATGAAAACCTATAATTTCGTAAGTAATTATATGTTTTTTCCACTTTAAGTTAAATCCCACAAAAGATACAGTAGAATTTCTTCTTTACCGGACATGGAAATAGTCCTAATCGCGATCTGCTCGAAAATGTTTCGCCTATAAAAAGGCAGGGGAGATGGGAGAGGATTCGAAATTTGCAGCCTACAACTCTGCCAGAACTAGAAAAAATTATTTGTGATAGTTGGCACGTTGAAATGTCTGAGATTTATATTAAAACACTGTATAATACTATGCCATTGTTCATTAAAGCAGTGATTCCATATAAAGGTGGAATTAACCCAATACAGAATACATATTTTTAATAAAAAATTGCTTAGATCTAACAAATAAATAGTTTTATTTCATATATTAAAATATAACTTGTTTATTTCATACAATAAATCCTAATAGAGTAGTGTATGGTTATTGCATTACGTTTAAAACGAAAGTTTTATGCAGATTCCTATAAAGTATTTCGTAGAGTGTAATAAAGCGAATTATTATATCGAAAATGTACATAGTTATCATTTGATACCTTTGGTATTATGCAAACAAGACAGCTTTATTTCTTTCAACCCTTAATTTTAAAATTATTACAAATAAAAAAGTTATAAGTCTTTTTTTTTTGAAGTGCGGTTTCTTTTTTTTTTTTTTTTTTTTTTTTTCGCTTAGTGTACGTATGTAAGGAAAGTATTGTAATCATGTCAAAAATCCGAATTCGAGATTTTGGTGTTTTTATATGTTTTGAGATCCACTGAGTTCGTTAACATTATTTTTACGATGAGGTATGTATGTGTGTGTGTATATATATATGTGTATGTATGTGTGTATGTACATGTGTGTGTATGTGTCTGAGTGAACACGCTAGTGTCTAAACGCTTTACTCGAATGAACTGTAAGTTGGTACGCATGTTGGAAGTCTCCGTAGCACAAACCCTATTGATTTTGATGAATCTAGTTTTTTTACAGGGACACAAAGAAAAATTCTTTATCATTATGGCCTATGGGACCAAAATCTTAAAAGTGCGATAGCATCTAAATGCTTTATACAATTGAGTAAAACATTTATTCACATATTATAGGTCACAGTCACTCAATCTGTATAGATTTTGGAGAATCTGGCTCTTATAGTTTTTTTTTTTTTTTTTTACAGGGATCCAAAGAAAAATTCTTTATCATTATGGCCAATGGGACCAAATTTTAAAAAGTGCGATAGCGTCTAAACGCCTTATTCAACTAAACAAAAAAATTATACACATATTATAGGTCACAGTTTCACGATCTGAATAGGTTCTATTGAATCTAACACTTATATTTTATTTGCAGGGACACAACAAATAATTCTGTATCATTATGATCTATAGGGTGAAATTATTTAAATTGCGATAGCATCTTTACATGCAGCTTTATCCGTTTGAGTGGAAAATTTATATACGAGTTATAGGTCACCATCACACAAACTGTATTGGTGATTCTAGCACTTAACGTGTTTTACAGGGACACAAATAACTAGTTGGCATAGGTGGACTCTGCTCAGTTCCCCATCATATTTATGTTCTCATAAATTTCTAGTGCGAGACATATTATAATCATGTTAAAAGAAATGAATTTGACCAAAGCTTGATACAGTAACAGAATGAAATCCCCGCCTTCCAATCCACCGTTCACTTCGATATATTTATCTTATTCTAATCTATTAATTTATTTTATCAGGGTCAATTCCGTTGTTTAGTTTTCATGCTATACTATTTCCAATACAATAATAATCAAAATTCATATTTATATGAAATATTTACAATTTCGCTATGTTGATAAAATCGTAAATTATTCGTAATTTACGAAATTTTCCTATTAGAATATTTGTATTCAATCATGTTCAAACAAATATAATAATGTAATTTATTTTAAAGTTGTCTAATGTATTTATGATCCTCAAAATGGAAGTTTATGCTCAATTTTACCTTATTCTGACATGTTAAGTAAATCGTAAATTCCAAATAATTTACGAATTTTTTGAATTGGAAAAATCATAGTCTATGTGTCTATGATATTCATGCCAGTATCCTAAATAATATTTCGAAAGTGGTTTGACATCTTTACGATGAAAATATCCCTCAAGATTGACGTTTATGTGAAATTTTGCTCTATTCTGCCATGTTAAGAAATTCGTAAATTTCCGATAACTTACGAAATTTTTATATTGGAAAATTCATAGTCATTAATATTCATGCCAGTGTCCTAAATAATATTTCAAAAGTAGTCTGACATCTTTACGATGAAAATATCTCTAAAAATTGACGTTTATGTGAAATTTTGCCCTATACTGCCATATTAAGAAATTTGTAAATTTCTAATAACTTGCGAAATTTTCAAAGTAGCATATTTACAGTTACTGATGTTCATTCCGGCATCAAAACTGATATTTTAAAACTGGCCTGACATTATTACAGTAAAAAGTTTCCATTTAATGCACGTTTAAGGGAATTTTTGTCCTATTCTCCCATGTTAAGAAAATCGTAAAATTCTAATAACTTACGAAGTTTTTTAATTCGAATGTTGCAAATGAATAGGGTTCTTGCCAGGGTCGAAAGTAATATTTTAAAACTGATTTGAGCTCTCTGAGACAATTTGTTCTTGAGATATCGTGTACACAGGCTAACAAACTAACGGACCAGCGGGCTAACACACTAACAGACACCCTACAGACAGACACCATACAAATTTTGTCATTTTCGGATTCCTCACACCTGAAAACGTGAAAAAAAGTCAAAAAACCGAGGTCGAAAATTTTCACGATTACCTAAGTTCCCCATACCTATAGTATGATGGGGAACTAAAAATTGTTCATCATTAAGACCTATAGGCTCAAATTATTTAAAGTGCGACAGCGACTAAATGCCTTAATCAAATAAACTGAAAATTTATATACATGTTGTACGTTACCGTCACACGAACTTTATGAACTTTAGAGAATCTAGCACTTATGGTTCTTTTTCAGGGACAAAATGCACATTTCTTTATCATTGTGGCATATGGGCTCAAACTTCAAAGTACTATAGCATCTAAATGCCTTATCCGATGGAGCTGAAAATTTATATAAATATTATAAGTCACTCTTGCACTAACTATAAATATTTTGATGAATCTAGCATTTCTAGGTTTTTGTAGGGACACAACAAAATATTCTTTATTATTTATGATTTAAGTGTTCGGTAAAATAGCGTTAAATTAAGCATCATGTATTATATGAAGAAAAATACTCAAACTCCCTATTATAATTTTTTCTCTTTTGTTTATTTAACGACTCTTACTATGCTTTATTAATAGAACCATTAATTACTCAATGTTCAGGTAGTCGAATGGGGTCACTCCAGATTTTTTTTTAGTGCTAGAGGCCTATTTCAGTCGGTACAGTTGTCGAATTTTTATAATACACTCTTAATAGTGTTAAGGGCCTATTTCAGTCGGTTTATTGAATGGGGATTTATTGAATGAAGTCCTCCCAAGGCACAACTTTGACATGAGTCCCCCCCCCAGGCCCAACTTTGTTATGAGTCCCCCCAAGGAACCCCTATTTCAGTCGGTACAGCGTTGTCGAATTTTTATACGTCACTCTTAATAGTGCTAAGGGCCTATTTCAGTCGGTTTATTGAATGGGGATTTATTGAATGAAGTCCCCCCAAGGCACAACTTTAACATGAATCCCCCCCAGGCCCAACTTTGACATGAGTCCCCCCCAAGGTACCCCTATTTCAGTCGGTACAGCGTTGTCGAATTTTTATACGTCACTCTTAATAGTGCTAAGGGCCTATTTCAGTCGGTTTATTGAATGGGGATTTATTGAATGAAGTCCCCCCCAGGCACAACTTTGACATGAGTCCCCCCCCAAGGCACAACTTTGACATGAGTCCCCCCAAGGCCCAACTTTGACATGAGTCCTCCCAGGCCCAACTTTGACATGAGTCCCCCCCCCCCAAGGTACAACTTTGACATGAATCCCCCCCCAAGGCACACCTTTGACATGAGTCCCCCCCAAGGCACACCTCCCCCTCATTGGGAAAAAGAGAAAAAACGTTGTTTTGCGGCTATAAGACAGTTTGGACTTCCAACGTTATTTGTTACAGTATCTGCAGCTGAAACACATTGGTTTGATTTAATGAAAACTTTATCATGGAATTTAGATCGTCACGAATTAACTGAAGAAGAATTTGTCGATATTAACAAGTTTAGCAGTAGGCCTCTGGCACTAAATTAAAATCTGTCAATGTCAGATTTTCCTGTTTTAAATAATGAAATAATGTCATGTCTGTATAATTTTAATTTATTATTTTTTTTTTTTAATGCCCGTACATTTTACTATTGAATTTTTTTAGTTTATTTATGGCAGTGTAATACTCTCTGTATAAGTTTAATGCACTGCTAGATAATAATTTTGCACATCCGAAACTATCGAAAAAGAGAAAAGATTTATTAGTTCCCCATCATACTATAGGTATAGGGAATTTAGGTTATCGTGAAATTTTTCGACCTCAGTTTTTTTGCTTTTTTACACGTTTTCAAGTGTGAGGATTCCGAAAATGACAAAATTTGCATGGTGTCCGTCTGTAGGGTGCCTGTTAGTTTGTTAATCCCTTAGTGTGTTAGTTCGTTCGTCCGTTAGTATATTAGTGTGTTAGTATGTTTGTCTGTGTACACGATATCTCAAGAACAAATTGTCGCAAAAATGTCAGATTAGTTTTAAAATATTACTTTCGACACACGCAAGAACCCTATTCATTTGTAACATTCGAATTACAAAACTTCGTAAGTTATTAGAAATTTACGATTTTCTTAACATTGGTGTATAGGGCAAAATTTCACTTAAACGTGCATTAAATGGGATATTTTTACTGTAAATATGTCAGACAATTTTTAAAATATCAGTTTTGATGCCGGAATGAACACCAGTAGCTATAAACATGCTAATTTTGAAATTTCGAAAGTTATTAGAAATTTACGAATTTCTTAACATGACAGCATAGAGCAAAATTTCACATAAATGTCAATCTTGAGGGATATTTTCATCGTAAAGATGTCAGACCACTTTTGAAATATTATTTAGTATACTGGCATGAATATAATAGACTACGAATTTCGCAATTAAAAAAATTCGTAAGTTGTTTGGAATTTACGATTTACTTAAAATGGCAGAATAGGGCGAAATTGAGCATAAACGTCCATTTTGAGGATCATAAATATATCAGACAGCTTCAAAATAACATTTATGATACTTGTTTGAACATGATTGGCTACAAATATTCTAATAGAAAAATTTCGTAAGTTATTCGTAATTTAAGATTTTATCAACATAGCAAAATTAGGCGATATTCCATATAAATATGCATTTTGGGATTGTTGCATGAAAACTAACCTACGAAATTGACCCCAATAAAATAAATTAATAGATTAGAATAAGATAAATATATGGAACTGAATGGTGGGTAGCCTATTGGGCGAAGATTTCATTCTATCACTGTGTCGTGTTTGATCAAATTCATTTCTCTTAACATGTCCTGCACTGGAAATTTTGAGAGTATACACATGATGGGGAACTGAGCAGAGTCCACCTATGCCAACTACTTATTATAATTATTTTAATTTGAAAAAACTTGCTGCAGCTTCAATTATTAATTCTATTCGGTGCTTTCCATTTTGCTGGCGAGACGATCAAGTTGTCAAGAATGATACAACCGACGTTAGTCATTAAGCACCTAAGAAGGGTAATTGTTTCAAAATACTTCCAATAATAAAAAAAAAAATTAAAGAGACACAACCGTTTACTTATTTTATTTAATTTATTTTATATTTTTAAGAATTAAATTTTCTGAAATTTTGCTTAAAGCTAGCTTTTAAAATTGTTGTCCCATAGAAAATATAACCTTTAAATTGTCAAATCCATAATAACGTATATAAATAAACTTTTAATTTGAAAAAAAAAAAAAAAAAATATATATATATATATATATATATATAAATTACAAATTTACAATCCATAAATGTATTGTTGTCACCAATAAAGTTTGCTAGGCGAGATTTGCGCCAGCGAAATCAAAAGTTCCTTCTCTCCTATCTACTTCTTATATTGACGAAAAATAAAATCTACTCGATTCATTATAAGAATTTTAGGTGATGATTTTTTTTTTCCTTGCCATAATTAGAAACATGAAATATATCATGGAAATGTGTTATTCTATAATGTTAAAAAAATATCAATGCTAAATAAGAAGATTCTTTCATTTATAATTGAGTTTGAATTTAAATATTTCTGTATGCTAAATTATATCCGAAGTATGTGTGTTTTTATATAAAAAAGGTAAATACACTTTAATGACAAAAAGAAACGCAGTCAGTTTACAGGTATAATATTATTTCCTTACCTTATTCACAAAAAAAGAACACATAAAAAAATAAAATAAAATAAACATAATATATTGCCAGTAATAAAATTAATTTTCTAAAAGTAGAAAATATATATATGTGTTTGCAGACGACAATAGAGTATTTTCAGACACGTGACCAAACCCTTGGCAACGGCCTTAGTAACGCTATCAAAGGGCAAACATTAGTATTTTAATACGGCGAAATATATCGAAACTCTTAATGATAAAACAAAAACAGATATAATTCAGAAATTTTAATACATCAACCTCGAAATTAATTTCTTATAGAATGGAGTAGAAGGCTGATTTTTACCAACTATGTGAAAAATACCAGAGCCGGGAATCGAACCCGGGCCTTCCGCTTAACGCGCGGATGCTCTAACCACTGAGCTACCCTGGCTGATAACCAGCTCGGCACTTCTCACATAATTTACGTTGGCAAGGTCACCGAGTCTGCATTAAAGCAGCTATATCAAGTGACAAATTTGAACATGGCATAACTCCAAACGGCCACGAATTTTAATTCAGAAATTCGTGGCCTGAATTAAAATTCGTGGATAAAAAGATACATCTTTAAAATCACACAAATGTATAAGTCAAAATAATTTAATTTAAAATAAATTTTATTAGTGTTTTGTGTTTATTTTTATATTCTCTAATTCTAATTTCATTTGTAATTGTAAATAGACAATGCTATTTGTTTATAATATATCTTTCATAATATCCTAGAATTTCACACAATGAAATTCTACAACATTTAATAAAAATGAATTATTTTTTCATTACATTAAATAATTTTTTATTTAAATATTTCTTTCTTGAATACTATTGAGGTATTTTATGCTATACGTGTTCATCGAAAATTTGCATTGATTCACAATGTATCAAAGTTAATGTATTGTTCAGTTTTAAATAATCAGTTTTACTTTGAAAAGTGACTGCAACAAAAAATTTTCTTTGCTTTTATAAAAAATAATAATTAATATTATAACCAGATGACAAATATAGAAATAAATATCTCTATGAGATCGGAGATAAATTTGTTTTTGTTGCATAACAAGACTGCGATATTTGAATGGGGAGGACTTGAGCGCACTTGGTTCCAGGAATTTCAGACTCATATGGACTTCCTTCGGACTTCTTTGAATGTTATGTAATGAAGAATACGCTGTTTGTGGGGGAGGGTCTGAACCCCCACAATGAACAGTATTTCAGAAAGTTATGGTGAGATCGTTACGAAATTTGAAATTCGAACTTTGTTTAGTGGTATTTAACGAAGATTGCTCCGTTAGAGGGAGAAGGATCTGACCCTATGGAGATTATAATCTTGCAAAGTTATGATCAGATTGTGGTGAAATTTTAAATTTGAATGTGATTGACGTATAACACAATCCTTGGATAGTTATACCCCTTCCCTCTTGGGTATATTGAAATATCCAAGGAGATCTTGAATAGCTACGGTTAGAACGTTACAAATTTTTTTAATTTGGACTCGGCTGGGTGTCTCAACTCACAAAAGTTCTTGCAAGTCAAAATTCTTTCAAGCCCTTGGATACCTTGAAATATGCAAGGAGATTTTGGATAGTTATGGTTAGAGCGTTAAACAATTTTTAATTTGGACTCGGTTGGGTGTCTCTCAACTCACAAAAGTTCTTACAAGTCAAAGTTAGAGCCCCTGACAAAAAAAAAAAAAAAAAAAAAAAAAAAAAACTAGACACGAATACATTATTAAAGCAGCAAGGTGCACTCGCGTCCAAAAGAAAAAAATGCAAGTGACTTCTGCATCTAGATTCCTCTGAAACATTATTTGTTAATCGGTTTAGTAGTGCTGCTACTACCGAACAAAAAAGGAAGAAAGGTTTAAAAGTCCATTAAAAAGGGAAAAGTTATTAAACAAATTGCTGAATAGAAAAAGGTTAAGTGATGTGAAATGTTTGGTTTCGTTGCGAAACCAATGAACGTTAAAGGGTTAAATATTCTGTCTGATTTTTTTTTTTTTTTTTGCCTTGGGGGGGTCGAGAGTATTATGGTTCGTACTATATTTCTTATCACATTTACATTTTCCTTATTATTTCCCTTTGTCGCAGTATACCTTTTTTGTGTTCAGTGTAAAAATAATTAATTCTGTAAGAATTTTGAATTGTGTCTTATACCGGGGGTTCCAAAAGTCTGTAGACATTTTTTTTAAATTATAAAAATTGAAGGAATTGGTAGAATTGCAAAAAAAGTTATTTTTCTAAAAGGGATATTATTTATTTGTTTATTCTTTTATTTTTATTTATTTATTTTTTTTTTTAAGTAAAGAAAAAAATAGTAGTTAAAATTTTGGTTGATAAATCCAATATTTCCATGAAAAACTATATTTGTTTGCATACAAATGTTTACAGGCATATAAAAACTATTCTGCATGTCCGCCATCATCACAAATTACAGTTTACAAACGAGTTACAACACCGCGAACAGCAGCTTCAGTCGGTAATTCTTACCTGAGGAAAAGCATCTTCACCAACGCTTTTCCCACCAAGTCAGCATCGCAATCAAAACAGGTAGGAACCAAAATAATAAGAAATAAGCTCTATCAATCGTAAAACCATATAATTTATAAAACTCTGATTTGCATATTTCTCGTTACGCATCCGTGCAGCGCCATCTGTGGAAGAAAACTTTAACTATTCCTTTTTCTTTGTCAAAAAAAAAAAAAAAAAACAGAAATATATATATATATTCCCTCCATGAGAATAACTTTTCCGCAAACTACGTTCACTTCTAGCAATTTCTTCAATTTTTATGAATTTTTAAAATGTCTACAGACTTATGGGATACCCGGAATATTTTTGTGAATTCCGATACCTAGAACAGATCCTAGAGAGGCATGTCTAGTGTCAGTTTAAAATTATAGTTATCATGTATATGCTTCAAATACTAATTTATTATAACATAACAAAGCGATTACTTCTAAATTATCTAATTTTTATCGTTGACAGATTCATTTCCACTCCACACAGGAAGGTTTACTGGATTACTTCCCGGCAGAAGTGTTGCCCGTCGAATATGGAGGTGAACTGAAAGATTACGATATGACTGACTGGTTGAAAAATGTGATGTCAGAAGAAAAAATGGCGACTTTAGGTGGAGGAAATATTTGTACCTAAGAATATGTACATACTTATTATTTATTTATTAGTGCCAACAGAGCTTGCATGATAAATAGGACTATATGATCTATATTTTTGTAAGATCTGTACAATTCCAGACATTAAAGAAGTATGTACATGTCTTAGTTTTATGGCTGCATATCACTTTTGTAAAAGTGGTTGAATATTAGAAACAGAATTTCGAGTTAAAGAAATGGAAAGTTAGCCCTTTAAGAGAATATTTAGGAGATTCTTTCTTTCCAGGATGTGGCAAGTTCGAATATTTTAAGATGAGTTTTGAAAAACACCTTTTTATAAAGATTGTTTAATCGACTTTGAAGCTGGTTTATTGTACTGTAGAATATTTAATTGACGTGTTTAATGGATTGCCAAGTTATTGAAGATTATTTTTGCAATTCTAAGCTTTAAGGAGGATTATGTACTGCAAATATTCTGCTTAATGAACATTACAATGTGTCTGAACTTTTGGAAATTTAAACATAAAATTTTATACTACCACATTCCCCCCCTCAGAATTAATTTTTTATTATCAAGCAAATCACTATATAATTCTTATACATTGCCAGGGTTGCTACAGACCCCCCCCCCTCCTTTTTTTTTTTTTTTCCACTGATTTGTGCTGTATATTCATATAGAAAATTTTATCATAATTGTTCGCGGAAACTTAAAAAAAAAAAAAAAAAAAAAAAAAAAAAGAATTCTGTTTGAAGCATAGCTTAGATATAGTAATAGGGCAGAGATTGATCATCGCGGTGGGAAATATGATTCTTTTACAATCGGGGAAAGACAGTCATTACAGAGAAATTGTAACATAGAATTAGTGAAATATAACTTACTGATGAAAACTGATCTCATTTCCTTGCATATATTTATTAGTACCATTAAAAGCCACGCCTGATTTTTGGCATTTTCAAAATTCATCAAAATTCAATTCTATTCAGTGCCTTGTAATGGCTGATGCCAAAACTTTTTTTGACATCAAATATCTTTGGTCGATAACATGGGGGTGATAAATCTATATAAACTACTATATCTATCAGTAGAGAAAAGTCAGGGGGAAAATATAGACCGTAGCAACCCTAACTGCATTTTTTTATGACATGAAAAAGTCACATTAGGAAGAGTTTTCGGTACATTCGTATTAAGCGCATGTCTTGAGTTTAGGTTAAGAAAAATCGCCTTTAAGATTAACACAGGTTGTGATAGGACAAAGATAGGTTACTATAAATATTTTATAGTTCTAAAAAACATGTTCAAAGGAATTCATTGTTCACTTCATTACAGTTCATACTAGCGATTAATTATTGGCATGAGGTTAACACGAAAGTACGGAGTTTTCCTGGTTTACAAGTTGAACGAAATGTTCTGATTTTCATGTGTTTTTATTATTTATTTAGTTATTTTATTAAATAAATATATTTTTCAAAATGTACGGGTAACACTTGAATCACTTTTTATTTTGTATATTTTTGTGTATTATACCGCGTATATGACTTCTGTATGTAAAAATATTGTAATAAAAGCTGAATTTGAAATATTTTAAAGCTGTGGAATCAATATTCTAGACTCCATGTGAAAAAAAAAAAAAAAAAAAAATCTGGATTTTTCTTGGAAAATTTTGGTCAATCAGTTGCGCATGTTTTAGCAGTAATGTTCCCGCAATACATCAGTAATCAACAATTATGTCGATAAAATTTATTCAAATGTCATTAAATTTCTGAAATTAGGAACGTTTATATGGAAAAACCTGTTATTGTCTGGAACCTGTTTCAAAGTCATACACTGTAAAAAAAATAACTATTACCAGCTGCAAGAAACTCTCTGTGATTGGAGAAAATAATTATTCTCTCCAATCACAGAGAGTTTCTTGCAGCTGATAATAGTTATTACTTTCCGAACACTATAGTGAGGAAAGTATTGTAATCATGTCAAAAATCCGAATTCGAGATTTTGATGTTTCTATACGTTTTGAGGTCCCCTGAGTCCGTTTTCACTATTTTTACGATGATGTATGTATGTGTGTGTGTATGTGTGTATGTGTGTATGTGTGTATGTCTGTGGGTGAACACGCTAGCGTCTAAACGCTTCGTTCGATTAACCTGAAAGTTGGTACGCATATTGTAAGTCACCATAGTACGAACCCTATAGATTTTGGTGAATCTAGCACTTATAGTTTTTTTACAGGGACACAAAGAAAAATTCTTTATCATTATGGCCTATGGGAGCAAAATCTTAAAAGTGCGATAGCATCTAAACGCCTTATTCAATTGAGCAAAAATTTTATACACATATTATAGATCACAAATACTCAATCTGTATAGATTTTGGAGAATCTAGCACTTATAGTTTTTTTACAGGGACACAAAGAAAAATTCTTTATCATTATGCCTATGGGGCCAAATTTTTAAAAATGTGATAGTGTCTAAACGCCTTATTAATCCGAGAAAAAAATTGTACACATGTTATAGATCACAGTTGAACTAAGTGTATAGATTTTGGTGAATCTAGCACTTACAGTTTTTTTACAGGGACACAAAGAAAAATTCTTTATCATTATGGCTTATGGGACTAAATTTTTAAAAGTACGATAGCATCTAAACGTTTTATTGAATTCAGCTGAAAATTTATATGAGTATTATAAATCACTGTTGCACTAACTATAAGCATTTTGGTGAATCTAACATTTATAGGTTTTTACAGGGACACAACGAAAATTTCTTTGTCATTATGATCTATGGGCTCAAAGTTCAGTAGCGTTAAATAAAACAACGTGTAATAGATGGAGAAAAATACTCAAACACTCTATTATGGTTTTCTCTCTTTTGTTTGTTTAACAACTACTCTTGCTTTACTTTATCTACAAAACTGTTAATTACTCAATGTTCGGAAAGTCGAGTGGAGTCACTCCAGATTTTTTTTTTACAGTGTAAAAATCAAAAACATTAAATAGTAACGTTATCATTTTTTTTTTTTTTTTTTTTTTTAACAGTGTGATAGAAAGTGATTTCGTAAAACTTGTGAAATTCTCAATAAATAGTTTAATCAGGAGAGCCAACTTTTAGTTATGTAACCTGAATCCAAATTATCTTCATTTTCTGAATTTTAACCAGAAGAATTAGAATCGTTGAGAAAACGAAATAAGAAACTCACTATATTATTGTTTTCCTGTGTGATTTTTCAAATATTCTCTTTCATTTATAATTTGGGACCGCAGTAGACGGGGTCGCTAGAGCATCGAGCCCGTGACTGGAAGATTGTGAGTTCAATACTCCTGTCGGCGGCAAACCTGCGTGTACAATAACGGTGTCTAGTGCAAGTAAAATGAGTCAAGAAAAAGAAAAACGAAAGAAAATGCGGATGCTATCCCATTAGGACCCAAGAACTTTCAATTGGACTTAAACACTAAAGACTCTAATTAGATACTCTTAAGTAGGTTAACAGGAAAATGTGTATATCATTATGACTATTTTATCTGTTTTAGTAAATTTGAAAAAAAAAAAAAAAAAAAAAAAAAATCTGTGTACTGCAGGATGCTTCTTTCACAATAAAGGATATCTAAAATGTATCTTTACACATTTAAAAAATAATTTAAAAAAAGAAAGAAAAGTACTTATATACACATTTTTTTGTTCCACAAAGTATATATCAAAGTTTATTTTACAATCCTTTAAATGTAGCTGTACATTTTTCGAAAATGGTAAAAGAAAAACAAAGAAAAATATGCATTTATTGCATGTTCCACAATAAATATATTCCATAAAGAACATGTTGCAATGTGAAATTGTACGATTTCAATATTCGTACCATTAATCGTACATAGCATACAGTCTATACAAAATTTTTAACCGCGATTTGTAAAGCATATTGCAGAAAGAAAACAAATAGGAATTAATTCCCCGCTTTTGCTTTATAGTAGATTTTCCCTCATCATTATTTTATTTTATTTTTGCTTTCAATACAAATTTATATTAGAGGAAATGAGCCATTTTTTCTGCTCCAGGAACTCTGCTGTGTTCCTGTCAAAATTAATATATTTTCCGATTGAACAGGCTGCTGTAATTCAGCATTTTAGTTCATCAGTGTCACAAAGTACTCACTTAGCATGATCTAGTTTTCACTTTATTTTTAAAAAAAAATCATCATGGGAAAAAATAACATGGATTCGTATATCATAGTTTGCTTATTTTTTTTTAATTATTCTTTTAAAAGATGTATTTCAGACACATTGTGCATTAATTAATGATTTTGTTGAAGATGATAATGCTCACTATGCACATAATATATAGTAAATTTGAAAATGAAACATGTTGATGATTATTATGCCTTACATGTTAAGATTGACTATTTATTAATTGCTGACACCTTTCAAAATTTTAGAACTTTGTGTCAACAATACTTTGAAACTGAACATATTTATTTTTCTACTGCGTCTGGACTTGCATGGCGCAGGTGTTTCAAGAGAGATGAGACACCATTAAAACTCTTAAAATATATAGATATGTTGCTACTTATAGAAAAAGGATACTATGTGGTATTAGTATAATTAGTAAAAGACTCACTCACACTGACTCTCTCTCTCTCTCTCTCTCTCTGAAGTAAGTTAACAGTCCTAATATGAGAAATTATAACCTAAGGTGTTTACACGTTTTATTACGTATTGGGACGCGAACAACATTTATGGTTGGGTTATGCGTATGTTGTGGCCGTCACAAGACTTTCTTCTATATTTTGCAATACAAATTCACTAAATGCAAATAATTTATTGAAACTGTTATTTATTAAAATTATCTAACAGGATGAATGCAAATGATTTTCGTCTTAGAGAAAACTAACACTAAATATCCATACAAAGACAGTTTTATTGTCTACAAATAACATCTTAAAAAATGCGTTTTCATAATGTTTATCTCACATATCATGTTTCGTACAGTTATATGCCATACAAGTTGAGATATAGCCTTCCCGTTATCGAGGAAATTTCCAGTATAACAGCACCATCTGTTGGCCTATAAGCATCGAATTTGAATCAGCATAATGCCTCATAATGGCCTTATCACATATCAAGTTTTGTTTGATTATACCCAATAAAACTTGAGATATAACCTTTCGTTAACTGCAGAAATCGTTGTGTAGCAGCGCCATCTGTTGAGCGCTTGACACCAAAAGTTGATGGGCACTAATTTAGGTAAGGGTGAATCTACATATAAATTCTTATACAATTCTGAGCAGTAGTTCGGGAGATACAGTTGCTACAAAATCTTTGTCTCTCTCTCTCTCACACACACAGACAGACAGACATTTTCTAAAAATGATAAAATCGTGTTCTAGGCCTCTCAAAACGTGTAACTCCGTCGAAAACCGGAAGTCGAAAATTTTTAAGGATCCAATACTTTCTTCTATTGAATATAGGAGAAAGTAAAAATATACGCTGTTTTTGAAGCGATTTTGTTGCAAATTTGAGGATTAAGTGGTAATTGTATGATTATTGTTGAACCATTTTTATTTTTATTTTCTTCTATATTTAATAGAAGAAAGTATTGGATTCGTAAAAAGTTTCAACCTCGGTTTTCGATGGATTTACACATTTTGAGAGATGTAGAACATGATTTGACAATTTTTAGAAAATATCAGTCTGTGTGCGGGACAAAATTTTGTGGCAACCGTATCTCAGTAACTACTGCACAGAATTTCTTATAAATTGGCATGTAGTTGCACCTTAACATAAATTAGTATCTGTTGGTGAAAATTTTGCAACTGGGGGCATTGTCATCCCGCTTTTTCTAAACTTTAATATGGCGATATAGGACAAATTTCGTATAAATGTTCGTAAAGAGAATTATTTTTTAATGACTACTAAGGGGCTCCGTTCACCAACCCCCGAGGAAGGTTTCGCCTTCCTTCGACTCGTTTTACTTATTAACCCCTGGAGCGCTCTTCCAGACTATTCGCTCTTTGCCTTTCACTAAATAGAAAAATTAATACTGCATAAAACATGACAAAGAAAAAAAAAAAAAAAATTACAGTAATACCCATATTCAATGTCAAATTGAAATACATAATATTTAACACCATTTTTTTAATGAAATAATATACTGAAAATCAGTAATTTTTTTTTTTCAGAATACAAAGAATTCGTAATATCTAGACCTTTTTGTGTTACAGATTTAGTATGTGAACCCCTTGGCTACATTTAAGTTTTTGTCACTATTTAGCGATGAATTTTTTCATATAATTGCTTGTTCAAAAAATAAACAAATAAATGAATAAATAAAATTAGTACTTATTACTTTCAGAACATACACTTAGCGACAAAAAGAATGCCGCGCTTGGATATTTTCCTTTTCACTTTCTACAACCGCCAATTTTATTGTTTAAAAAGCAAATTTTCGAACAGATTTTATTATGTTGTCCTCTTCACATACACTTTAGCATTGAGTCCAGTGTTAAAAACAAAATGCAGTTTTCAGAACAATTGTAATTTTAGAAATTATTTTTAAAATTGTAAGAATAAAGCAGTGAACAATGCCACAAAAAGTATTAATTTTTGAATAAAAATAAAAAAAATATTTTAATACATGAGATGGCAAAATAATGAAATGTTAACGAAATATTGGTAAAAGAGTTTTTAGCAAGGTTATACTGGAAATTTGATTTTAGGCGGCCATGTTGCTCATCCAAGCGAGATAACCGTAAGTTAAAAAGCCATTGCATGTAAAATCGGTTTGTATTTCATTTAGAACATAAAAGAGATTCAGAAAAAATGTTTAGCAGCGTAATTTCTTTAACTACAGTGAAGCAACTATCAAACAAAGCAGGTTTAAATGGCAGAAATTTTGAAAAAACTCCATTCTTAGTGAAGAGAATTAGGAATGCAAGACATCAGATGGCTAAAAAAATTAAAAAATGATTAATTAATTATTGGGCTGAACTGGTTCTCTCTGATGAGTCAAGTTAATTTATTTCGAGCTGAAGAAAACAAGCAGATTTGACAACGAAAATATCACCGACTTAATGAAAATTGCACGTTTAAAACAGTGACATATTCTCCGTACATTATGGAACGGAGGTGCATAACTTTTCAAACAGTCGGGCAAATTTTTATGCTCAAGGGATCAATTAACTCGAAATAAAACACAGTCTTTATAAAAGTGGTGCCTGACTGACTATTTTGGAGGTATCTTTGACGTTTCCGCAAACAGCATTTCAAGATGATAATACACCTTACTACACGGCGTCTGTGGTAAGTTTATTCACTTCAAATTGTAAAAATTCCTATCCACTTCCATGAAAACCTATAATTTCGTAAGTAATTATATGTTTTTTCCACTTTAAGTTAAATCCCACAAAAGATACAGTAGAATTTCTTCTTTACCGGACATGGAAATAGTCCTAATCGCGATCTGCTCGAAAATGTTTCGCCTATAAAAAGGCAGGGGAGATGGGAGAGGATTCGAAATTTGCAGCCTACAACTCTGCCAGAACTAGAAAAAATTATTTGTGATAGTTGGCACGTTGAAATGTCTGAGATTTATATTAAAACACTGTATAATACTATGCCATTGTTCATTAAAGCAGTGATTCCATATAAAGGTGGAATTAACCCAATACAGAATACATATTTTTAATAAAAAATTGCTTAGATCTAACAAATAAATAGTTTTATTTCATATATTAAAATATAACTTGTTTATTTCATACAATAAATCCTAATAGAGTAGTGTATGGTTATTGCATTACGTTTAAAACGAAAGTTTTATGCAGATTCCTATAAAGTATTTCGTAGAGTGTAATAAAGCGAATTATTATATCGAAAATGTACATAGTTATCATTTGATACCTTTGGTATTATGCAAACAAGACAGCTTTATTTCTTTCAACCCTTAATTTTAAAATTATTACAAATAAAAAAGTTATAAGTCTTTTTTTTTGAAGTGCGGTTTCTTTTTTTTTTTTTTTTTTTTTTTTTTTTTTCGCTTAGTGTACGTATGTAAGGAAAGTATTGTAATCATGTCAAAAATCCGAATTCGAGATTTTGGTGTTTTTATATGTTTTGAGATCCACTGAGTTCGTTAACATTATTTTTACGATGAGGTATGTATGTGTGTGTGTATATATATATGTGTATGTATGTGTGTATGTACATGTGTGTGTATGTGTCTGAGTGAACACGCTAGTGTCTAAACGCTTTACTCGAATGAACTGTAAGTTGGTACGCATGTTGGAAGTCTCCGTAGCACAAACCCTATTGATTTTGATGAATCTAGTTTTTTTACAGGGACACAAAGAAAAATTCTTTATCATTATGGCCTATGGGACCAAAATCTTAAAAGTGCGATAGCATCTAAATGCTTTATACAATTGAGTAAAACATTTATTCACATATTATAGGTCACAGTCACTCAATCTGTATAGATTTTGGAGAATCTGGCTCTTATAGTTTTTTTTTTTTTTTTTACAGGGATCCAAAGAAAAATTCTTTATCATTATGGCCAATGGGACCAAATTTTAAAAAGTGCGATAGCGTCTAAACGCCTTATTCAACTAAACAAAAAAATTATACACATATTATAGGTCACAGTTTCACGATCTGAATAGGTTCTATTGAATCTAACACTTATATTTTATTTGCAGGGACACAACAAATAATTCTGTATCATTATGATCTATAGGGTGAAATTATTTAAATTGCGATAGCATCTTTACATGCAGCTTTATCCGTTTGAGTGGAAAATTTATATACGAGTTATAGGTCACCATCACACAAACTGTATTGGTGATTCTAGCACTTAACGTGTTTTACAGGGACACAAATAACTAGTTGGCATAGGTGGACTCTGCTCAGTTCCCCATCATATTTATGTTCTCATAAATTTCTAGTGCGAGACATATTATAATCATGTTAAAAGAAATGAATTTGACCAAAGCTTGATACAGTAACAGAATGAAATCCCCGCCTTCCAATCCACCGTTCACTTCGATATATTTATCTTATTCTAATCTATTAATTTATTTTATCAGGGTCAATTCCGTTGTTTAGTTTTCATGCTATACTATTTCCAATACAATAATCCTCAAAATTCATATTTATATGAAATATTTACAATTTCGCTATGTTGATAAAATCGTAAATTATTCGTAATTTACGAAATTTTCCTATTAGAATATTTGTATTCAATCATGTTCAAACAAATATAATAATGTAATTTATTTTAAAGTTGTCTAATGTATTTATGATCCTCAAAATGGAAGTTTATGCTCAATTTTACCTTATTCTGACATGTTAAGTAAATCGTAAATTCCAAATAATTTACGAATTTTTTGAATTGGAAAAATCATAGTCTATGTGTCTATGATATTCATGCCAGTATCCTAAATAATATTTCGAAAGTGGTTTGACATCTTTACGATGAAAATATCCCTCAAGATTGACGTTTATGTGAAATTTTGCTCTATTCTGCCATGTTAAGAAATTCGTAAATTTCCGATAACTTACGAAATTTTTATATTGGAAAATTCATAGTCATTAATATTCATGCCAGTGTCCTAAATAATATTTCAAAAGTAGTCTGACATCTTTACGATGAAAATATCTCTAAAAATTGACGTTTATGTGAAATTTTGCCCTATACTGCCATATTAAGAAATTTGTAAATTTCTAATAACTTGCGAAATTTTCAAAGTAGCATATTTACAGTTACTGATGTTCATTCCGGCATCAAAACTGATATTTTAAAACTGGCCTGACATTATTACAGTAAAAAGTTTCCATTTAATGCACGTTTAAGGGAATTTTTGTCCTATTCTCCCATGTTAAGAAAATCGTAAAATTCTAATAACTTACGAAGTTTTTTAATTCGAATGTTGCAAATGAATAGGGTTCTTGCCAGGGTCGAAAGTAATATTTTAAAACTGATTTGAGCTCTCTGAGACAATTTGTTCTTGAGATATCGTGTACACAGGCTAACAAACTAACGGACCAGCGGGCTAACACACTAACAGACACCCTACAGACAGACACCATACAAATTTTGTCATTTTCGGATTCCTCACACCTGAAAACGTGAAAAAAAGTCAAAAAACCGAGGTCGAAAATTTTCACGATTACCTAAGTTCCCCATACCTATAGTATGATGGGGAACTAAAAATTGTTCATCATTAAGACCTATAGGCTCAAATTATTTAAAGTGCGACAGCGACTAAATGCCTTAATCAAATAAACTGAAAATTTATATACATGTTGTACGTTACCGTCACACGAACTTTATGAACTTTAGAGAATCTAGCACTTATGGTTCTTTTTCAGGGACAAAATGCACATTTCTTTATCATTGTGGCATATGGGCTCAAACTTCAAAGTACGATAGCATCTAAATGCCTTATCCGATGGAGCTGAAAATTTATATAAATATTATAAGTCACTCTTGCACTAACTATAAATATTTTGATGAATCTAGCATTTCTAGGTTTTTGTAGGGACACAACAAAATATTCTTTATTATTTATGATTTAAGTGTTCGGTAAAATAGCGTTAAATTAAGCATCATGTATTATATGAAGAAAAATACTCAAACTCCCTATTATAATTTTTTCTCTTTTGTTTATTTAACGACTCTTACTATGCTTTATTAATAGAACCATTAATTACTCAATGTTCAGGTAGTCGAATGGGGTCACTCCAGATTTTTTTTTAGTGCTAGAGGCCTATTTCAGTCGGTACAGTTGTCGAATTTTTATAATACACTCTTAATAGTGTTAAGGGCCTATTTCAGTCGGTTTATTGAATGGGGATTTATTGAATGAAGTCCTCCCAAGGCACAACTTTGACATGAGTCCCCCCCCAGGCCCAACTTTGTTATGAGTCCCCCCCAAGGAACCCCTATTTCAGTCGGTACAGCGTTGTCGAATTTTTATACGTCACTCTTAATAGTGCTAAGGGCCTATTTCAGTCGGTTTATTGAATGGGGATTTATTGAATGAAGTCCCCCCAAGGCACAACTTTAACATGAATCCCCCCCAGGCCCAACTTTGACATGAGTCCCCCCCAAGGTACCCCTATTTCAGTCGGTACAGCGTTGTCGAATTTTTATACGTCACTCTTAATAGTGCTAAGGGCCTATTTCAGTCGGTTTATTGAATGGGGATTTATTGAATGAAGTCCCCCCCCAGGCACAACTTTGACATGAGTCCCCCCCCAAGGCACAACTTTGACATGAGTCCCCCCAAGGCCCAACTTTGACATGAGTCCTCCCAGGCCCAACTTTGACATGAGTCCCCCCCCCAAGGTACAACTTTGACATGAATCCCCCCCCAAGGCACACCTTTGACATGAGTCCCCCCCAAGGCACACCTCCCCCTCATTGGGAAAAAGAGAAAAAACGTTGTTTTGCGGCTATAAGACAGTTTGGACTTCCAACGTTATTTGTTACAGTATCTGCAGCTGAAACACATTGGTTTGATTTAATGAAAACTTTATCATGGAATTTAGATCGTCACGAATTAACTGAAGAAGAATTTGTCGATATTAACAAGTTTAGCAGTAGGCCTCTGGCACTAAATTAAAATCTGTCAATGTCAGATTTTCCTGTTTTAAATAATGAAATAATGTCATGTCTGTATAATTTTATTTTATTATTTTTTTTTTTTAATGCCCGTACATTTCACTATTGAATTTCTTTAGTTTATTTATGGCAGTGTAATACTCTCTGTATAATTTTAATGCACTGCTAGATAATAATTTTGCACATCCGAAACTATCGAAAAAGAGAAAAGATTTATTAGTTCCCCATCATACTATAGGTATAGGGAATTTAGGTTATCGTGAAATTTTTCGACCTCAGTTTTTTTGCTTTTTTACACGTTTTCAAGTGTGAGGATTCCGAAAATGACAAAATTTGCATGGTGTCCGTCTGTAGGGTGCCTGTTAGTTTGTTAATCCCTTAGTGTGTTAGTTCGTTCGTCCGTTAGTATATTAGTGTGTTAGTATGTTTGTCTGTGTACACGATATCTCAAGAACAAATTGTCGCAAAAATGTCAGATTAGTTTTAAAATATTACTTTCGACACACGCAAGAACCCTATTCATTTGTAACATTCGAATTACAAAACTTCGTAAGTTATTAGAAATTTACGATTTTCTTAACATTGGTGTATAGGGCAAAATTTCACTTAAACGTGCATTAAATGGGATATTTTTACTGTAAATATGTCAGACAATTTTTAAAATATCAGTTTTGATGCCGGAATGAACACCAGTAGCTATAAACATGCTAATTTTGAAATTTCGAAAGTTATTAGAAATTTACGAATTTCTTAACATGACAGCATAGAGCAAAATTTCACATAAATGTCAATCTTGAGGGATATTTTCATCGTAAAGATGTCAGACCACTTTTGAAATATTATTTAGTATACTGGCATGAATATAATAGACTACGAATTTCGCAATTAAAAAAATTCGTAAGTTGTTTGGAATTTACGATTTACTTAAAATGGCAGAATAGGGCGAAATTGAGCATAAACGTCCATTTTGAGGATCATAAATATATCAGACAGCTTCAAAATAACATTTATGATACTTGTTTGAACATGATTGGCTACAAATATTCTAATAGAAAAATTTCGTAAGTTATTCGTAATTTAAGATTTTATCAACATAGCAAAATTAGGCGATATTCCATATAAATATGCATTTTGGGATTGTTGCATGAAAACTAACCTACGAAATTGACCCCAATAAAATAAATTAATAGATTAGAATAAGATAAATATATGGAACTGAATGGTGGGTAGCCTATTGGGCGAAGATTTCATTCTATCACTGTGTCGTGTTTGATCAAATTCATTTCTCTTAACATGTCCTGCACTGGAAATTTTGAGAGTATACACATGATGGGGAACTGAGCAGAGTCCACCTATGCCAACTACTTATTATAATTATTTTAATTTGAAAAAACTTGCTGCAGCTTCAATTATTAATTCTATTCGGTGCTTTCCATTTTGCTGGCGAGACGATCAAGTTGTCAAGAATGATACAACCGACGTTAGTCATTAAGCACCTAAGAAGGGTAATTGTTTCAAAATACTTCCAATAATAAAAAAAAAAATTAAAGAGACACAACCGTTTACTTATTTTATTTAATTTATTTTATATTTTTAAGAATTAAATTTTCTGAAATTTTGCTTAAAGCTAGCTTTTAAAATTGTTGTCCCATAGAAAATATAACCTTTAAATTGTCAAATCCATAATAACGTATATAAATAAACTTTTAATTTGAAAAAAAAAAAATATATATATATATATATATATATATATATAAATTACAAATTTACAATCCATAAATGTATTGTTGTCACCAATAAAGTTTGCTAGGCGAGATTTGCGCCAGCGAAATCAAAAGTTCCTTCTCTCCTATCTACTTCTTATATTGACGAAAAATAAAATCTACTCGATTCATTATAAGAATTTTAGGTGATGATTTTTTTTTTCCTTGCCATAATTAGAAACATGAAATATATCATGGAAATGTGTTATTCTATAATGTTAAAAAAATATCAATGCTAAATAAGAAGATTCTTTCGTTTATAATTGAGTTTGAATTTAAATATTTCTGTATGCTAAATTATATCCGAAGTATGTGTGTTTTTATATAAAAAAGGTAAATACACTTTAATGACAAAAAGAAACGCAGTCAGTTTACAGGTATAATATTATTTCCTTACCTTATTCACAAAAAAAGAACACATAAAAAAATAAAATAAAATAAACATAATATATTGCCAGTAATAAAATTAATTTTCTAAAAGTAGAAAATATATATATGTGTTTGCAGACGACAATAGAGTATTTTCAGACACGTGACCAAACCCTTGGCAACGGCCTTAGTAACGCTATCAAAGGGCAAACATTAGTATTTTAATACGGCGAAATATATCGAAACTCTTAATGATAAAACAAAAACAGATATAATTCAGAAATTTTAATTCATCAACCTCGAAATTAATTTCTTATAGAATGGAGTAGAAGGCTGATTTTTACCAACTATGTGAAAAATACCAGAGCCGGGAATCGAACCCGGGCCTTCCGCTTAACGCGCGGATGCTCTAACCACTGAGCTACCCTGGCTGATAACCAGCTCGGCACTTCTCACATCACCGTTTGGAGTTATGCCATGTTCAAATTTGTCACTTGATATAGCTGCTTTAATGCAGACTCGATGACCTTGCCAACGTAAATTATGTGAGAAGTGCCGAGCTGGTTATCAGCCAGGGTAGCTCAGTGGTTAGAGCATCCGCGCGTTAAGCGGAAGGCCCGGGTTCGATTCCCGGCTCTGGTATTTTTCACATAGTTGGTAAAAATCAGCCCTCTACTCCATTCTATAAGAAATTAAAAACAGATATACTCAAAAAATAAACTAATTGATAATGTAGATCCATATCCATTAGTAACTATTAACAGCGATCAACTATTTCCTCCACTCAATTTGTGATCTGTTGGAAAATATTTTGTCAAAACGACATCTGCTTACACTAGTAGTGATTTCAATGCATATAAAAGTTTACAAGCGTACAACCAATTCTAGTGCAGTTGATTGAAAGAAGTTTTTGGTATAGAGATAAAAGAAAAGTATCTACACGTACTATTTTGTGCCCCACAGTTACGATTTGAGCAGACGACACTTGAGGCTTTGACGTCATCTGAAAAAGCTCTATAGTAACAAAGACATTTTTTTACACCATTGATCACATTTTAATTTTCTTATGGAAAATGACATAATGGCAGAAGAAAAACGTCATAAGAAATTTTTTTTTCTACGGTAGTAAATAAAGTACCTTTATAAATCCGACGTTTTTATTTAATAACTTCGTTAATAGACTTTATTTGCGTTACATAATAAACCCTTGACACGTGACTACTACAGGGAAAAATGCAGAATTATAATGTTTACATTTGTGTTTTATGGGGAAATGTTTGCATTCTATAGGGGAATATTTGCATCCTAGAGAGAAATTCATAGGGAAATGGAGAATCAGAAGTCACATGCAGGGTATGATTTATCCTCGAACCCAAAAAACCGATAGAGTCCATTAAACTGCTAGAAATTTCTAAGCAGATGAAATGCCTTCTTTGGAGTGTTTGGAACACATTGATACCTCTCATGACGCGGAGAACCCTGTCCTCCACGAGAAGATGCATCGCAGACAAAGAAAAAAAAAAAAAAAAAAAAAAAAAAAAAATTGACGCCAGCGACAGAAACTTTTTTTTAATATATAGAAATTATGAAATAAAAAAGAATCAATTATAATAGTGATAGTCAGCTAGGAAAATTTTTTATATATGTAAGAGCTTCACTTTCCCCCTCCACCAAATTTTCATTATGGGTATCTGTCTACAGAGCTCGCCAATACCTTTAAAACGAATGGTTGAACCATCGATCTGCGATAATTTAAAATAAAGTTATCGATTTTTTTTTTTTTTTTTTTTTTTTTTTTTTTTTAACAAAAGAAAAAAAAACTTAGAAAAAAATTGCACTTTTTAGGATGTTGTTATAGAGAATAAAATTTACTTTTTTAGAATACTTAGTATTATACTACTTCTCTAGAATGGAAATCGTCTGCAGACACCATGGAAGATAATTTTATTAAATAATAATTTTAATAAATTATTTTTACTGAGTAAATTCGTAATGGAAAATATAGAAAAGTGTCTTGTGGTGGCCACAACATACTAGTTCATTTATAAACTAGTTAGCCTCCACCCATCTAGCGGTAGATACGTTCAAATGAACGTATCTTTTAATTTTTTTCACCTTTTCAGCTTGATTATAAACTAAAATCAAATCATTTAATGTCTTTTTACATGACGATTTTAAATTAATGGCATCATCTTTTACATCTTAACAACTATGAAAACGTTTACGTTCGAAAAGTCCCAAGAAATTATTTTGTTTGTATTATTTTTAATATTTTTAATATTATTAAATTATTTGTTATTTATTACAATCATTTTAAGTATTTTTTAGGTTTTCTTCTAATTTAGATGAATCATTTGAACATAATTCTATTTATTTCGAGGGTCGAGAAATTAAACCGCCAAATCGCCAACTGGCTTTTTTCCATAGTATTACACCTTTCCTTTTAAATGACTTATTTAGATTTTTCAATTTGCGAATAAAATTTATTTTTTCTAGATGCATTGTTGCATTTGTGAGATCATTTTTGTCTGTTAAATCATTCTTATCCACTGCTTTGTTCATTCCTCCAAACCAAAGATAAAATTTTATTTTCTTTATATTAATGCACTATTATAGCCCTAACGTTTGCCTTATCTCCCGAGAAACATAGGCTTTTATTATTACGTACAAAACTTTGAATAAACACCATACAATGCAATAATCTCGCAACAATTGTTTCGGGTCGAAAGAGCACATGACCCGTCGTCCGGCGAACAAAGTAGGCACGAGTGCTGCAGTCAAAGCGGTAACGCATATTGCGGTTTTGACTGCAGCACTCGTGCCTACTTTGTTCGCCTGGCTAAGGGTTGTATGCTCTTTCGACCCGAAACAGTTGTTGCGAGATTATTGCATTTTATGGTGTTTATTCAATGTTTTGTACGTAATACTTCCTAACGCCAGTTCTGTGGTGCTTTCTTATAATGGGCTTTGATTATTAAGAATATTCAAACGTGAAAAAAAAAAAAAAAAAAGAAGGAGAAGGAGAAAAACAAAGGTCTTTTCAAGTTCAAATTATGCAACATATTACGTGAGATATATAGATAGATATCTTTTTTTTTTTTTTTTTTTCTTTCTTTCTTTCCTTTTTTTTTTCAGTTGAACTAAAGGGTAAACGCACGCACTACGTTATCCATTTGATAACGCGGATGAATTCCCGATTAGGAAAAGATAATTCGATAACAGAAATTTGTTTATGTATTATGCAAAATCCATATAATTTTGTATCATCATCGTTTTCAGATTCAGTTCGGACTTTTGAAGCAAAACTTTCAATACAAGGTATGTTGACATTTTTTTAGTTTGTTTATTTTCACATATCTAGTTTAAAACGTTATATGGGATACAAAATAAATGCATTGTTTAAAATATAAAATTTACAAAAACGAGGCACAATACTGTTAATGCATTATTATGACTTCATTCACATTTTACTAACAAAAGCGCAACAAATTCTAATCGGGGAAATCATCATTAAAATATTCATATATTTTGTCTATAAACAATGTGGTTCGAATTTCTTCTGGAGGTATCAATTTTTAATGAGTACTTATAAAAAAAAACATATCAATATCTTTAAAGCGAATAGATAACTCACGTATGCATGATAACTAAAAGCTACCGATTTCTTTCATTTTTAATAAGAAAATCCTGAAAAAATGCATTCCCTAAGATGTCGCCTAAGGTCACCAAATTGATATATATATATATATATATATACAGGGAGAATTTTAATTAACGGCCCTCTTCACTTACTGTCGCCGGAAGCCCGAGCCAACGTTATTCTATGGGGAAATTTTCTTTACAAATAACTTATTAACTAATACATATTTTTAAATTCTATTTTCACATTCAGAAAATTCCCAACTGTTAAATTGACGGACCTTTTTTAAAAATGTATTTTTTTATCTTTTAATATTTTATTTTGAAATTGCAAAATGAAAAAATTTCACATATTGAAAATTCGTAATTTGCAGCTTCAATATAAAATATAAAAAATTAAAAAAGTAATTTTTTAAAAAAAGGTCCGTCAATTTAACAGCTGGGAATTTTCAGAATGTGAAAACAGAATTTAAAAATATGTATTAGTTAATAAGTTATTTGTAAAGAAAAATTTCCTATAGAATAACATTAGTTTCGGCTTCCGGCGGCGGTGAGTGAAGAGGGCCCTTAAATTGCAACTTTGAACTGAAATAACACTTGACTTGTTGCTCATAGCACAGCATTATTAATATATATATATATATATATATACAATAACCGAAGCTTAATAAATTCACTGGTTTATAAAATCAGCTGCTTAATCTGATCAAATTGCCAGGACCGGAATCAAATCAATACAAATTGATTTTAAAGCCGCCGCTTAATAAAATCAGCATCACCGGTTAATAAACTCAAAAATATCTCCTCATCAGTCAAAAATAACATATATGCACACAATTTTTTTTTTTTTTTTTTTTTTTTAATTTACGTTGTGACTTTTTTTTTTTTTTTTTTTTTTTTTTTTTTTTTTTTGTAAAATAGAAAAAGAAATTAAAGCACATCAAAATCAAACTCTCCGTTACCTCTCATTGTCGTAGATTTTATACTTGTAGTACAGTTACAAATTAAACACGCCCCATAACTTATCTCCGCTACAGTTTCAAGGAACGCATTCTTCAAAACGCAGTAATAAATTATAAATCTGATTTGAAATGATATATAGTTATTTAATTTCTAATTATTAAAAGACATTTTCTAGTTCGTATTTTGATATTACTACAATTCATGAATTTTAAACGGAAAGAAATTTATAAGAACAGCGTGAACTTTTAGCAAAGTAATGATGATTTTCCTCAAAGGAGAGCGCATGGGAACTCGAAATGCGTTTAATTTACTTTTGTCTAAGGAACATTTTTTTAATTTTCTATCAAAAATTAATTAGTATTATTTACTAATTACATTATTCGTTACCTTTGGAAGTTTCTTTCCAAATTCAGGGAAGTAATACCTTTTCATTAAGTGCAGGAACGTTCGCCGGATATAAAAATCAGCCGCTTAAAATCGCTTTGGCTCAGAACAAATGTGATTTTAATAAGCGGTAGGAGCTGTATATTAAAAACCTTTTCAAACATTTCAGTAGATGAAACCAAGTATCACATGAAAAACTAGATAAAAACATGGATAAAGATTTCTGAAAAAATTAAGCATCCATTATTTAAAACATACAACATCAATACTTTTTCAAGGGCATAGATTGATTGTTGCATACAAATTAGGTGATATTTCTGTTTTACTATATGCAATTTGCTAAATCGATAAAGTAAATATATATATATTGTATATTGAAAAGATCGTAAAAATGAGTTTAATGGGTAAAGCTTTCAAAGTCAGAAACTTCAGATGTGAGTACTATAGAGCAACTTAGTCAAAAATGTTTCTTTATACTTTTCGCCCCAATTCAAATATATATATTTTTTTAATGTTTGTGCATGTGAAACGATTATGGAACTTTTGAGAAATATGCTCTGCCGGTTACTTGTAAACCATACCTTTCATATGACTCCAAAGATAGACGCCACAGGAATTAATATCTGGTGAATATGGTGGCCAATGTAATGAATCGGGATAATTATTTGAGTAATGACGGGTCATATAACTCGGGTGCAAAATCACTTTAATGGGCTCTTCCCACCGTCGTATGCTGAATCACGTGATAGAGGAAACGAATAGTCGAATTCTGAGAATCGAATTCAATTAAATATTGTTCTTTAGAACAAAAGTGTTAATATTCCATATAAAATAAAATAAATGTAATATTGTGCATCCGTAAACAGTAGAATAATTGTATTTTTAATTTTTATAATTTTTAAAAAACACTTTATGCGTTTATTTATTTCACCTGTAAGAATCGATTTTTGTATGTTTTTGTGTAACCGTTACATTAACTCATCTAGCAATAAATAATAGCTTGTTCTTGTGGAATGTTTATGGATTATAATTTGAAATTTTAAAATGTTTTCATTTAATTTAATTGCATAAAGGTGTTACAACAAGTTAATTAACTCAGTTACTGGTCTAAATGGATTTACGTTGTACCATATTGCACTGTCACTGATTTAAGTACCAAAAATCAGAGAATTTAACATGTTCTTCGTGAACATCAATAACAAATATAAACTAAATGATGATTGTAAATCTATACAGCAAACAAAAGATGATAAATAATGATATAAAATGGATTAAAAATGATGATGTATAAAAAATAACGCAGATTAAATACGATTGATCAAAAATAAGAATAGAAAATATGTTATTTCAGTAATCGCTCTAGATAAACAAGACTTCGTCTGCTATTTGTTTTTCCTCTATCATGTGACCTCTGACGTCAGGTGGGAAGAGCCCATTGTTTCAACAGTATATAGTTCAATTTTGCTCAATTTGCACATCAATTCTGCTTTTGTAACAGTTACCTCTGTTCCAGCTTTTCCTAATAGACCATCTTTCAAGTAACCAACCGTTACAAATTTTAATATCTGATCCCGTACCATTGCTCTCTAGAAGACTTACGGCGGTTTCTGAATGCTGTAGATTACTTCCGTAGCAGTAGTGTTGGATTTTCACAACAAAAATACGAATTAAAAAAATATATATATGACCTTCGGTAAAAAGGACACTTTGGGATAAATTGTTAAAATAGAAGGAAATTGAAACCGACGCATAACGAATTCCTTTTTATACCTTCTCTATACCCTACTATACTTTTTCTAATTTTTTATGTATCGCTTTTTCTTTTCAAAATGGACCTATTTTTCAAAGCAACGGAAACAAAATCACTTGCTATTATTTCTAACAAAAGGTAAATCCTTATCGGTCTGGTAAAATACACTATAACTACTAATAAGTATTCATTGTAAAAAAAAAAAAAAAAAAAAATGTAAAATCACGGTATTTGACCGTATAATTTTAGGGGAAATGATCGCTTTGCTACCTAAACGGTCATAATCCGTAAATTAATATTTTGGAAGCATAATTTAGGAAATAACCGAATAATTTTACGGGAAATGACCGTTTTGCTAGCTAAACGGTCATAGCCCTTAAATTGATGTTTCGAAAGTGTAATTTTTTGAATTTTTACGAGAAAAAGCCGTTAATCTGCGCAAATTGCTCTTATCTTTCACCAAACCCTTTTCTTATGAGAAAATCTCTTCATGTGTTATGATTTTAGTGACATCAAAAGAAAATTCCATTTTTTTCAATTTTCAAACTGAAACTATGATTGTTATTTATACTAATTGAATGTGTTTAATTATGCACGCATGACGCATAGAAACATCCATTGGTTTTAATAAGCTATTGTTTTCTTAAATTATTTCAAAAAATTTCCATCTGACTGAAACTGAGTAATTAATATTGATGAAATTGATTTTCTTTGTCTATTAACACGAAAACATTAAAAAAGAAAGCTAAAATGGTTTCTTGATTTGAAGCCAGATTTCTAAAACACAAACTACAACCTAATAATTGTTTTATCCACTAAACGCATTTATTTATTTATTTTTTATTTTTTAACATACAGCATTCTAATTGCTCTTAACCCTTTAGTTAAGCCTCAGAAAACTGAAAATTTTAATGTTGTTTCCATAATGCATTTTTTACAATATGCTAAAGTCAAGTTTATTTCAATATGAAATGAATATGTAATTAACCATTTGATTCCATAAATCTTAGGATTATTATGTATGATCTTCACGGTTAAAAAACAAAGCTGCTTTATCTGAATATGACCATCAGATATGTACATTATATCATATATAGCAGGTTCTGCTCTCGAAATACTTCAGTCTTTTCTTCATGGATTTGGATTTTGGGAATAAGGCCGATTGACTGCTATAGTTCCTAGGCCAGAGGCGGAGTGCCCCCCGTGGGGGTTCTTTCCAAAGCGCTCTAGCCCGTATTTACTCAAGTTTCGAAGAAAACCACGGAAAACTCCGAACGGCTAGGCCGACGAGCGCGACCTGGGATCGAACCCGGCACCTTATGTCTACCAGCTTTGAGCGCAGAATCGCTTGGCCGCTGGTGGGCTCCCTTCAGTAGAATAGAGCTTAAAAAAAAAAAAAAAAAGAACGTCCTCTGCTATTCTTAAAAGTGCACATACGCCTAACACTTCATAAGCACAATTTGAAATCGGCCTTATAATGAAAACCTGCTTGAATGAATAAGAATTAAGCTCTAGTTATTTCTTCTTTGCACCCACTACTGAAACCGTAAAGTTTGAAAACCATGAAAAAAATCGTATTAATTGGAGATACAAATTCTCTGTATTTATGTAAAAGATTTATTATTATTACTCAAAGTTTATTCTGCGTCTCGGTTAATTTTCAGAGATCTCACATAGTTTTTAAAAGTTTCATTTTGTTTTTGAGAAAGGGTGAGAAATTCTCACCCATTATTTACCTCTAATGAGAACCTTGAAATAAGACTACCTCTTTAGTGCTAGTGTTTACGAATAAAAAAGGCCCACCAGCGGCCGATCGGTTCTGCGCTCAAAGCTGGTAGACGTGAGGTGCCGGGCTCGATCACAGGTCGCGCTCGTCGTCCTAGCCGTTCGGAGTTTAACGTGGTTTCCTCCGAAACTTGTGTAAAAACGGCACCTCAGAAGACCACTCGGAGGGCACTTCCTCTCAGGCCTCGGACCTACAGCTGTCAATCGGCCTTATTCCCAAGTCCAATCCAGTCCGTTTACAAATAAAAGTGATTTCGAAAAATAGTTAGATTTTCTTTCACAAAATTCAATATCGTAGACTTTATATAAAAAAAAAAAAAAAGAGCTTTTGTTTTTTCAATATGAGAATTGACTGACTTCTTAATTTTGTCAAAAATAGCAAATTTAGATTTTAAAATAGTCTTAAAATAAAATAATTTTTATGCATAGTTTGAACGTTAACAATTTAATCACTGTAAGAAATTTCTGTAAAAATAAAGCACTTTTTTAAACATAAATACAGTATAGGTTACTGTAAATTTGTATAGCTAGTTCTGTAAAAATAATTGAAGATTTGTTACTTCACATTGTGCAGTAAATCGGTTTAAAAAAATTTCCAAAAGTCTTTTGGTGCATATGACAAGATTTATCAACTAGTCAGTTCTGATGTTGACTTTATCTGTTTTTGTAAAGAAAAGCCTTTGTGATCTCAACGGCGCGGTTGGCAAAGCGCTGGCCTCTGACACAGCAGATTGTGAGTTCGTATCCAGGGCTACCCAAGACGGTTTGCTTCGCATGAAAATTAATAAATTAGCTTTTGCGTGCAAAAAAATAAATAAGTTTTTTAGTGCTGTGGATTTCTCCCTGCACGCATGTATAATAATTACAAGAAACTTTTTTAAAGCATTCGAGAAACTCAAACTTTAACTCTTAATTTTACGGTTAATGCTACTTTTTTTTTTTTACTTTCTTCTATATGTAATATAGAGAAAGTATTGGATTCGCGAAAATTTTCGAAGTCCATTTTTTGATGGATTTACATGTTTTGGGATATGGAGAACACGAATTAATAGTTTTTAAAAAATGTCTGTCTGTCTGTCTGTCTGTCTGTCTGTCTGTCTGTATCATTTTTTTGTGGACGCTGTATCTCACGAACCAATGAATGAAACTTAACCAAACTTGGTATTTAGTTGCACCCTGACATAAACTGGTGCTGATTAGATTTTGGGATCAATCGCTCAATAGGTGGCGTTGTGATCGCATTTTATGCAAATTTTTAACATGGCAGCATAGGACAAAATTCCGTATAAATGGGCATAAAGAGAGTTATTTTACACTTGTGATTGTAAAATTAATAGGAATTATTGATAATAGTAGTAGTTAGCTAGGAAAAAAATTTTGTGCATGGGGGGGCATCGGTTCCCCCCCTGGGGGGGAAAATCCCCCCCCGGGGAAGTAAATTTTCAAGATGGGTATCTTTCGAAAGGTCTCGTTGATAATAGTAATAGTTAACTTGGAAAAAATTTTTGTGCATGTGGGGGCATCGGTTGCCCCCCCACCGGGGGGGGAAGTTCCCACCCGGGGGGGCAAAATTTCAAGATGGGTATCTTTCGAAAGATCTCGTCAATACCTTTAAAACGAATGGTTGAACGATAAATCTGTGATAATTTAAACCCAAGTTATCGATTTTTTTTACTTTTAACAAAAAAAAATTTTTTTTTTTTTTTTTTTTAACGAAATTTAACCAAACTTGGTATTTAGTTGGTCCCCGACATAAACTGGTGCTGATTATGTTTGGGGATCAATAGCTCCACAGGTGGCGCTGTGATAGCATTTTATCTAAATTTTTAACATGGCAGCATAGGACAAAAATTCGTATAAATGTGCATAATTAGAGTTGTTTTAAACTTGTGATTGTAAAATTAATACGAATTATTGATAATAGTAGTATGTAACTAGGAAAAAATTTTTCTGCATGGGGGGGCATCGCTTCCCCCCCCTAGGGGAAAAATACCCCCCCAGGGGGGGTAAATTTTCACATTGGGTATCTTTCGAAATATCAGGTTGATAATAGTAGTAGTTAACTAGGAAAAAATTTTTGTGCATGTGGGGGCATCGGTTGCCCCCCCACCGGGGGGGGAAGTTTCCACCCGGGGGGGCAAAATTTCAAGATGGGTATCTTTCGAAAGATCTCGTCAATACCTTTAAAACGAATGGTTGAACGATAAATCTGTGATAATTTAAACCAAAGTTATCGATTTTTTTTACTTTTAACAAAAAAAAAATTTTTTTTTTTTTTTTTTTTTAACGAAATTTAACCAAACTTGGTATTTAGTTGGTCCCCGACATAAACTGGTGCTGATTATGTTTGGGGATCAATAGCTCCACAGGTGGCGCTGTGATAGCATTTTATCTAAATTTTTAACATGGCAGCATAGGACAAAAATTCGTATAAATGTGCATAATTAGAGTTGTTTTAAACTTGTGATTGTAAAATTAATACGAATTATTGATAATAGTAGTATGTAACTAGGAAAAAAATTTTCTGCATGGGGGGGCATCGCTTCCCCCCCCCTAGGGGAAAAATACCCCCCCAGGGGGGGTAAATTTTCACATTGGGTATCTTTCGAAATATCAGGTTGATAATAGTAGTAGTTAACTAGGAAAAAATTTTTGTGCATGTGGGGGCATCGGTTGCCCCCCCACCGGGGGGGGAAGTTTCCACCCGGGGGGGCAAAATTTCAAGATGGGTATCTTTCGAAAGATCTCGTCAATACCTTTAAAACGAATGGTTGAACGATAAATCTGTGATAATTTAAACCAAAGTTATCGATTTTTTTTACTTTTAACAAAAAAAAACTTAGAAAAATATCGCAAATTTTTTTTTTTTTTTTTTACGAAATTTAACCAAACTTGGTATTTAGTTGGTCCCCGACATAAACTGGTGCTGATTATGTTTGGGGATCAATAGCTCAACAGGTGGCGCTGTGATAGCATTTTATCTAAATTTTTAACATGGCAGCGTAGGACAAAAATTCGTATAAATGTGCATAATTAGAGTTATTTTAAACTTGTGATTGTAAAATTAATATGAATTATTGATAATAGTAGTATGTAACTAGGAAAAAAAAATTCTGCATGGGGGGGCATCGCTTACCCCCCTGGGGGGGAAGTACCCCCCCGGGGGGGATAAATTTTCAAGATGGGTATCTTTCGAAAGGTCTCGTCAATACCTTTAAAACGAATGGTTGAACTATAAATCTGTGATAATTTAAAACAAAGTTATCGATTTTTTTCAATTTTAACAAAAAAAAAAAAAAAAAAACTTAGAAAAAAAAAATCGTACTTTTTTTTTTTTTTTTTTTTTTTTTTTTTTTTTAAATATTGTTACTGATTGAATATGTATAGGTAAATATAGAAGAAAGTCTTGTGGTGGCCACAACATACTAGTTTTTTGCAGATTGGTTGTATGTTTCATCACAACGTAAAATTACTGGTGATACATCATTCATCGTCTAAATGTATTTTTACGGGCTTTAACTGGAATCTCTGCTGCCGGGCTTTGCCCGTAATTTTACTGCAGCATTTTTTACTGTGTTTGAACACTTTCGAATACTTATTAGTAGTTAGTTAAATAGTTAGTTTTGTTAAATATCCAGAAAAATTTTTTAGGAATCATTTTGAAACTTCGGTAGAGTAAAGAAAATTTTACACATATATTTCATCAAAAGTTGTGTCTTGAAGAGGAAAAGGGGACCGGCAAAAAATTAAACAAAAATTAAAATGTTTTGGTTCACCCAGTAAAAAGTAATGCTTCAAATGCGTTTTGGCTGTAGTTTGTGATTATGAGTAATTTTTCTTATTTTCTGTATGCATTTTTATGAGGCTACCACATGTATTCATCGAGATATAACGTGTTTTTATTATTATTATTATTATTATTATTATTATTATTATTATTATTATAACACATAGGGTATTAGACTCGGTACAAAGATATTTTTAGAAAATTTGGCATACTACATTAGACACAACATACTGCAGTCAAAATTTAAAAAGTCTAAATATCTTACGAATATGAACATTTTTACTAAATCATTTTTCACTACGCATGCGCTAGCTTTAAAAAAAATTTATTTGCATAATTCAAAAGCCAAAAATTTGGAGAAACTTATATGAAAACCCCAAACAAATATTGTGCAAATTCAAAAAGTTAGGAGAAATAGAATGGACAGAATTTCAGTTCTCTCAAAATAAAAGCTAAACTGTTTTACTTACACTTGTATTTTGATAATGCTCAATGATAATGCAGTGTTCACTGATTGTAAATAAATATTGATAACCCCCTCCCCCCCCCCCATCATCTTCCTTGTTTTTGGGGAAGAACTGAAATTCTGTTCATTTATATTCGGTTCATACAAATTTGTAACTAACTTTTATTTAACTTGAATTTTTTTTTTTTTTTTTTAGTGAAAACTTTTTTAGGCGCGTTGAGCACTTTTGGGTGAACAAAAATCATGGAACTCGCGTCATCGTCACCGAACGCTTTGAACTGAAAACTTCTTTAGGCGCGTTGAGCACTTTTTGGATGAACAAAAATTATGGAACTCGCGTCATCGTCACCGAACGCTTTCCATGAGCTATATGCATACTGTGTACATATGTACATAGATATACCTCCGTGCGTTATTAGTGTACATTATATGTATACAAAGAGTATATCTCTCTACATATATATCCATATATGTAGCGCACGGCACGGCATGCCTCATATACATATATATATATATATATGTATGTATGTGTGTAGAAAATGTATACTAATACGAGGAGTATACTGGCTACTGGCATCTGTCTCTTTCTAGTTCTATACTCTATGTATGTATGTACTTTTTACACAGTATATACATAGTTCACAAAGTACAAGCACATGTTTTTATACAGACTGTTATATTCTTCTTTTTGCTTTCAATATAAATTTTCAAATAATTAAAAAAAAAAAAAAAAAAGAAAATTATTTTAGTCATATTACAATATTTTTACTTAATATAAGGCTTAGTTCATTTAAATTGGGTAGCTACAAATATTGTGTCGAATCATATAATGCAGATCATAAACGCTTCCTTACAAACAAAAAATAATTCGAAAATAATAATCTAATAGCTCGACGATACAATTAACAAGTTACTTAGTTTTCACTTCTATCAGCAGTCCCCAAAGACTGCTTCAGAATTTTTTTTTTTTTTTTTTTTTTTTTTTACAATATAAATAAAATATACAAGAAATTCTTTGTTATGACCACAACATGACAGTCTAATGCGGTAATTTAACATGTTTTTATTTGTTTAACGTGCAGTGCCACTGAACTATCCTATGAGTTCATTTAACCCAGTTCATTTGCATAGGAATGTTTCTGTCTAATGGTTTGCTATGTGATACATTCTATGAACAACTCTTGCACAAACCTTGCTGTAAATCATCTTTTACCTTACCTCATTAATATTCCAAGTTCGAACATTCGATACGAAGAAGAAAAAAGCTATTACGTCAAAGATTTTACTCTCTCTTTCTTCCTCATTTTCGTATCCGACCCATTCTTTCCGATGGCTTTTTTTTTTTTTTTTTTTGTTGTTATTTGAGGTGAATGATTTCCGATATCCTTACAAAATAGCTATTTATTAAATCTATCATATATACTTCCGATTATAAATATTACTACAGTCGGCCCCGCTTAAACGAATATCTACCGTTCCAAGTATATTAATTCGATTAAGCGGGGTATTCAATTATGCGGGGAAGACTAGGAACTCAATTGCATATATAACTATAATGGTTTTATGCTTACATGAAAAGATAAATGATCGATACCTCTTTCTTATTTAAATATTTAACAAAACTTTTACTAGTTAAAATATTATAGTAATTTATAAATGCAATTAATGCTGGAATAAATATAAAACAAAGTGTACTTACAATTTTACTTAAAAAAAAAAAATAAAAATAAATAAATAAAAAAATCCGTTATGATTGATTACTTTAACATAGACTTAACTAAACATTTTTCGATTTCTTTTTCTAAAGCACATAAATAGATTATAATCGCTTCTATAAGACTCAAAATGACGAAGAATAATGTTAAAGGATTTTGCAACTTCATTTATCGTTCGCTTGCTCTTCTTTATCATTTTCATTTAAAGGTTTTATTAGAAGATTAAACTCTCCATCTCTTTCTGTTTCTCCATCTTTATCCAAATCTGTGAGTTCATAAAGTTCTTTTTCAATCATCTGAAAAATTTCAAAATTTGTGATTTCTAATTCCTGGAGATAATTTGTATTTTAATTTCTAATTTTCTCATCAATTGCTGATTTTATAAATTTGACTTTTGGAAAACAATTTTTATCACCTCGTCAGGAATATCGTTTAAAGAGCATGCCTTAGTTATGTAAGGTTTTTAAAAGAACGTTTTTTTATTTTTTTTTATTTTATTTATTTTTTTTTTTTTTTGAGAATGAGAGGAAAAATTTGCCCACAAATAGAGGAATTTCATTTAAGAAACTTTGAGTGTTTATCCGATTAAGCGGGGTGGCGTTGTAAAAAATATTTCTTTAAACGAGGAAATTTAACATTACTTCTATGGGGAAAAAATTGGTTCTACAACTTTATATTCTTATAAGCGGGGTATTCAAATATCCGTTACCCGATTAAGTGGGGAAGACTGTATTACTACTGTGATGTACAAGTCACATGTATTTTTAAAATTTTCTGTTAAATTTAAATTTAATTGAAATCTATTTTAACGTTTTATGGAACACTGAGAAAAAATATACTGGCTCCATCTAGAACGTATAAGTAGTCATTTTCTGAATCCCTAAATTAGAAATATAACTTTACGAGCTGCGCATATAAAGTAAACAAATAACCTGGATAGACGGAATGATCGAGAATTTCGATTCTATACTTTTCTAGATGGTGAAACGATAATAATAGGAATCCTTTGTATTGAGAGGAATTCTCGCTTGATTTTCTAAAATAGGATCATAAATTAATATAATTATAAGATAAAAAACTTTTTATAAACCATGTCTTTGAATTTTCTGTTGAATCATAGCTATAGAACTAACTATATTAGCACTTTATCAATGCGTATTGTTACGAAATTGTAAATAATTGTATTTATTTCTGTATAAATTCTTTCAAAGAGGCTTAGTAAGTTGATAAAAATGTCAATTTTCTGCATTTCCTGCTCTTTTTCGCATTAAAATAGCTTAATTTCCCCTTAAAACGCATTAAAAAGCTCCAATAGGCATGTAATGGATTTGGCGACTGTTTTGACGGGAAAATCCTTATTATCGATATTCCAAAGATGGACGTTCTAATGTGATTGGTTAAAGAGTTACGGGAAATTTGACTAAAAAAAAAAAAAAAAGTTATTTTAAAAATAAAATATTAATCCTTTCAGAATAACATATATTTGCATCATGAACTACATCAGCACTTTATCAATGTGTAGAAAATCTTTAAAGTGATAATGACGTCAATTTCTGCCAGATGCATAATTTAACTTTTTACAATTTTTTAACGCTCACGTTGAATGAAGTGTATTTTTTTTTATGTCGAAAGAAAATGAACTCGTAATTTTTTTTTTTTTTTTTTTTTTTGGCAATAATTAAATTATAGCTATTATTTTAATGACTATTTTTATTGCTATTAGGAGCTTATTATTTTCATATTTTAATTAATTAAAAGAAAACTATTCGAAAATTTGACTCTAAAGTAATGTGTTGTCACCGGGTTCTGAGCTACTGCGAAAGTTTCAAATGTGTAGCTAGTAGGGAAGTTAGTTAAAAATAGATTGCAAGATTTGCACCGGGCAAACAAATAAACGCACAAATGAACAAGAATAGAAGTTAATAAAAAAAAAACTTGGTAATTACAGTTACTAAAGCTCGCCTCTAGAGTTCGCATTTATTGGCAGAGAATTTCAAATAAGTTTGACGCATAGATATAGTAATAAGGCATAGATTGATCATTGGGAGGAAATAAATGATGTCTTTTTACTCGGGGAAAAGTCCACAATATGGCCGCCTTTCTCGGAGTGAATACACGCGGATAATTTAGAAAATAAAAAATTTTATGAATAATTTATGTATTAAGGGTGAATGAAAAACTGCAGATACAATTTCAGATTCACTTTTCTTTCTTTTTTTCTTTTGTATATTTATTAATTTAGTTATTATTTAAATTTAAACTCTTTTTATATGCTAAAACTAACGTTCTTTACCTACAACGCTGCTAACTATATTTAAAAAAAATTTGAAAATTCTATATTACTTACTAATATAAAATCTTAAAAAATATCAAACTTTAAAAATCGTATTCCATTAAAAATCAAACCAGTTTTTATTTCTTAATAATAACAAAGTAACTGATTGTAAAAATTATATTTTTCACAATTTAGTCAAATATAATTTACTTTTATGATAACTTATTCTTTTCTTTTCATAAATTAATTAGAAGAATTAAAAGACGCAATATTTCGACACTTTGAAAATTCTTCAACAATTCTATTCTATTCTATTACAACTGCCGAGTTTCAATGGTTTCAATACTACTATATAACTGATGCCAAAAATATTTTTCGGCATCAAAAATTTCTGCATGATAACAATGGGATGATAGATCTATATAAATTACTATATATATGGTTTGACGTCCATAGTATGAGAAAACGATCTGGAATTCGAAAAAGGGTGTGTAGAACTCGCTAGCTTAGGAAACTTGAATTTGTAAGGATGACATGGATTTATTTTTACTAGAGCCACCCACAAATCAATTTCTAGATAACAGTAAGATTTTTTTTTTTTTTTTCAGTAAATAATATATTCGTGAATTCAATATCAATCCTTAATAATCACTGAATTATCTTTCCAAATCAATAAAAAATAAATAAAAATAAAATCGATTAGCAAGCAAAATTCCTATGATATCATCTTGTAAAATTACTACATGCATTATTTTATTCTTGTTATTCCTAACTCAAAGTCTAATTGCTTTAACGTGATGTTAATTATTTACTTAAAATATCCTTATACAGATATATTTGTCTTGTGATTTTTCCATTTACACGACAAACTTTTGGTGAAGTTCAATGTTTAATATACATAGCCCTTTTGTCCAAAGGATTAAAATTATTAAAACTTTGTTATAAAAAGATATGTCTGAGATTTCCTTAGTTTTCTCCAAATTTTGCGTAATTCCAGTGTGAGTAGTGATTAGTACAAAATGTGAACTGAGTATCAGAATTCGAAAGTCTGCAAAATATAAAAGAATAAAGCGTTCTGTGTTTTTCGTAGTTTTCTCCGAAAATCCCGTGCGAAATTTGAACGGGGTATAACAATTTAAAAGACCTCAAAATGTAACAGAAAATGTAAGCTTTTCCACAAATTCTCTCGTTATCCAATAGAATAAGAACTGCCTCTCCTGTAATTGTACACTTTCGAAAATATATGCAATCGAATAACCGAGTCTTATCAAATAATATGAAATTTAAACGACATATCTGATATTAAACTATTGTAAAAGAAAAAAAGAAAAATTAATCTTAGATCGTCTTTCGGTCACGTGTGTTAGAATGAATATTAAATTCCCCCCAGAAATGTAACATTTTTGTTTATTTACTTAAGTTGATGGAATTTGAAATGGAGGCAGGTCTTGTAACGCGTAGGCCGTATATTAATTTCTGTGTTCGTAAGTAAAAAATTGAAAGAAAATTGCGATTTTTAATCTTACTGCAAAGGCAGGTACTATCTTAATGATCTGGGAGCATTTCCTTTTGCATCCGCGACAAATGTGTCTAGATTGAAAAGAAGTGTCGTCACCTAAATTTCATACTTTAGTTAATTCTAAAATATCTAATTATCGGATCGATATGCGATTTGCAGCCATGGATTCAGAAAAATCACCCCTTTCATTTGGTATCAAAATTGCAGCGACTGGACCGATAGTTCTAATTTGTTTGGCCATTTAACGCTCCTTAAACGCATTTTAAGCTCAGAATTGACGTGTTTATTAACTGACATAGGTTGACGTATTAATTAATATCTCCGCATCTAGTTAAAATTTTTGAATTATTTTTTCACTGTCCCCCCGGGAAGGCTTCTAAGCACCCGTATGTTAATTTTTGTACTTTTACGTTCAATAAGGTCTGGACGTATAGAAATACAGACAGGAGGACAGACAGACAGAGAGACAGACGTCATCTTTTATTATTATAGAAGATATACAAGAAAGTAAAAATTGTTTTTATAAGATTTAGTAAAGAATATAGAATTTTCCAGAGGCGTAAGGTTCTGAATTGCAGTAGAACAGCAACATAAATTTTCTAAAATGGCGTTCATGTTTGTAAAATTCTCAAACGAGAGCCTTACTACGAGCGCAATTTTACTAATCAATTTTCTTCGACAGTGTCTATAAAGTTTTAATGTATACCGGTTGACGTGAATCAGTGAGTTTTACTTAGCGCTAGTGCTACGCTGTGGGCAATTGGCAACGGTCTGGGAAAGAGCCCTAAAGGTGGTCTAATGTACCGGTTAGTTTTAATTAAAGTTATCATATTTAAACCTATATAAATACCCTCAAATCTACTCTTGGTTCTGCGTTGCATGAACCAAGGGAAGAAAGAACATGTAGTCAATAAAAATTAATAATTCAAAATTCGACCGAGAGATGGCGCTTTTGATGCAATGTAGAAAAGATGTTATGTAGTATTGCAGCGTTTTAAAACCAATGGTCAATGTCGTAAAATCGCTTGTCATCAATATTATAGGTATGGAGAATTTGGGAACTCGTGAAACATTCCAATTCTAGTTTTTTAAAGCGTTTGGAGTTTTTGAGGTGTATGGAATAAAAAAAAATCACAAAATGATGAAATGACCATCTGTAGGTTAGTTGGTTTGTTTGTTCGCAGTCTCGTTAGTTAATGTGTGGGGTTTCAGCCCGGTCTTGATCTGCTTGAGACCCCATCATTTAGTTAAACTTAATTCAATAAGTAACTTAAATAATTGAATAAGATAATACGAGACTCAAATGAGATAATACGAGACTATAAATTAACCTTTATATTTAAACTTTAAAGTATAGGAGAGAATGACTTTTTCCTCAGAACTCAATCAAAAACAATGTAGGTACATTTACTGAGAAAGATATGAAACTTTTATCTCACCCTTGAAGGAAATAATTGAAGTCGGATGACACTGCTCTCCGAAGATCAACCAGATTACATCAACTCATAGGATACATGTTTCCCTATCCTTCACCTCTACTAACTTCAACAATACATTGCCTAAATAACTAACACGCCGACACTACAAAACTTCACCGCTTACTTCAATTCCACTATTACTAGCTGCGTCTTTATTCTACGCTAAGAACAACTCTCTCGTGGCCGCGGTAGCCTCTGGTCAGTAAGAGCAGCGAGTTTGCGATCGAAAGATTGCGGGTTCGGTCCTCGAGCCGGCCGAAGACCGTCGTGTACGCTAATGGCAACTGGTGCACGTTAAACTCCGCCATGGTCTCAAAGTCCTCCAAGTTCCCATCAAAAATTATACCTCTGGGGGTACCGGAACATGGGTTTAACTCGCTCTGATCCGGATCAAAATTCGAGTTCCTGTTGTTTGGCTGGTGCTGCCATCTTTCACCAGCTTCTGGAGCTAAAGTCGTACTTCCTCCCTATGAGGCGCTTCTAAATAACGGAAGACGCACCCCTCATGCCTTAAAAAAAAATCCGGTCAGTTCCACTACCGGGGCTCGGAATTTCCGAATGGCATCCTACAACAACAACAACTGTCTCATTTTATCCTACTAGGATATTTGTAGGCCCTCCGTGGCCAAGTGATTATATCACCACACTGCTAATCGCCTCCGAGCGTAGGAGAGCGGGTTCGATTCCCGCGCTGTCCCTGTGTGTTTTTTTTTCATTTCTTCGTATTGTAATTCTGTCATGTGCTATCTGTAATTATTTGACGAAGATTTACAAGTGGACTACGAGTCAAGCATACAAATCTGATGTATATGTTATCAATAAACGATATTTATCTGAACTGAAATCAAGAACCTCCACGCTTCACTTCTCAAAACTTCGATAACCATCCGTATTCACTTACCCTAAACAAATTACTTCCTCTTTAGTGGCTCCTTGTTGGCTTAAAATCCTTCCAGCTTCCTCTATTTCGTCACCGACCATTGGCGTCAATTCATCCTTACTTCGACCTATTGCGTCAGCGGGATGCTGGTACCAGACTTTAAATCCTCAAACTTCGGAGCTACGCTACGATCTACTTTACCACCGTTTACCTGAAGCGACCTGAAATTGACTCAACCTCATTTCCTCAAAAATGTGTTACTTTATTAGACTATGTACACAATATATCTAGAATATATAATTGTAAAGTGGCCGGACATGTTTTAAAATAACATTTAAAATACTAGCAAAAACCCTTGATTTACATCATTCTAATTAAAAAACTTTGTTAAGTTATTCGAAATTTACGATTTTCTCAACACCATAGAATAGATCAAAATTTCACGTAAACGTACATTATGATGAATATTTTTATCATAAAAATATCAGATTAGCTTTAAAATACCATTTATGATGCTGAAAGAAACATCATTGGTTGTGAACATTCTATTTTGAAAACAAAGTAAGTTATTCGAAATTTACGATTTTTTCTTAATCATCGCGTAATATGGTAAAATTTCTCTTAAACATCCATTATGAGGAAGATTTTCATCTTAAAGACGTCAAAACACACTTTAAAATATCATTTATTACTAGCATAAATATCATTGAGACTACGGATATTCTAATTTAAAAACTTCGTAAGTTATTTGAAATTTAAATTATTTAACCTTTAACGTTCACTACTTTAATTTATTTTAAAAATTACTAAACTAATTTAAAAAAAGGCTTTTAGACACATAGCTGATCATAAATATTTAAAAAAAAAAAAAAAAAAAAAAAAAAAATAGCATTGCTCCTTTTTGAGAAATTTTTGGTTTGAAACATCTATAAGTTAACTTTATTAAATTCAAATAATATTTAATTTAATAAATAAAACACTTTGTAAGTAGACATTATCGACTACAAAAACTCGTAAAAGTTGTTTCAGGTGAAAATAATAGTCCAGCTCTTTGTTAAACGAAAAAAAAAAAAAAACTAGACATTAGTGCGTCATCAAACGAGTAATTCGCATTCGGGCACACAAGAAATTTCAAGTGACTTATGAATTTAGCTTCGTTTGAAGCCTTATTTGTTAAATTTTGAAATAGTGCTGCTATCTACCGACAGAAAAGGAACAAAAGTTTAAAACCTGATTAAAACAAGGGGGGGAATGTAAAAAAAACTGCTGCATAAAAAAACTTAAATTATGTCAAATGTTTGGTTTCGCTGCGAAACCAATGGTCGTTAAACGGTTAACGCGAGAGAATAGTTCATAATTTCGTATAAAGGGGCATTATGTGGATTGGAAACACTATGGAATTCCATGAAAACTGAAATATGAAACTAATTCTTATATAAGAATACAGCCGATTTGAGTAAGGTACATGTATCAAATAGGAAGAAAGTAGCCTAGTAGGTGGGATACTTCAGTCTAGACCCTGACAAGAGATCGTTAAAATTCATTTCTCTTAACATGACTATAGTATGCCTTAACGGCCCTCTTAACTTACCGTCGCCGGAAGCCGAGCCAATGTTATTTTTTCGGAAATTTTCTTCACAAATAATTTATTAACTAATACACATTTTTAAATTCTGTGTTCACATTCAGAAAATTTGCAATTGTTAAATTGACGGACCTTTTTCAAAATGTATTTTTTTAAGTTTTAATATTTTATTTTGAAATTGCAAAATGAAAAGAATTCACGTATTGAAAATTCGAATTTTCAGCTTCAAAATAAAGTATTAAAAATTAAAAAAATACATTTTTAAAAAAGGTCCGTCAATTTAACAATTGTAAATTTTCAGAATGGGAAAACAGAATTTAAAAATATGTATCAGTTAATAAGCTATTTGTAAAGAAAAATTTCCCATAGACTAACCTTAGCTTCGGCTTCCGGCGGCAGTGAGTGAAGAGGGCCCTTAAGTGATGATTCATGAGATGAAGGGGAATAGACAATTTGCACGTTTTCTGATTTTATTCTCATATAATAATATAAGAAATAATAGAAAATGTAAAGGTAAGAAAATAAAAACATAAATTTTCTTTATTTGAAATCTAATGACTGATTTATAACAATTTTAACATCGCACTATTTACTCTATCGAGAAAACGCAGTATAATGTATCGTGACGTCACTCTTTATGACAACAAATGGAAGTAATCGTTGTTTACATTCGATTTCGTGCATTGCTTTGCTTTTTGAATCAGTGAAGTAGGTTTTGTATGATATAATAATGACGGATATTAAAAAATCGTAGTATAAATATTGTATTGTACCATTTTACACTAATACAACGGCTAAAGTTTCTCAAAAGTTATTCTTTAGCGTTCCACAGGTTCCTATTAAACGAAAACATTGGACAACCGCCATGAAAAGAAAGCAATTGAAAATAATGATAATGGAAAAGGGTGATGATGATATTAAATGATTATAAGATGAAAAATAAATGCTCAAAAATCACATAAACAATTGATAATTACGAAAGTTAAAACAAATTACTGCTCACTAACCAGGCCAACAAAATGTAAACTTTGAAGCATCATAAAGTGTGACGTCAGGCAGCGTTTTGAAGTCACATGATTTTTGGTTAATTTTAAAGTTATTTTTTAAATTAATGAGAACTTTTTTTGCATTTTTAATACAATTTTTGAAATTTATGGGCCTAAAACTATCAGAAAAATAAAATTTTGTTCAAATCCCACAAGTGTGCAAATTCCTCATTGAATACAATCAGCCTATGCCTTCAGTTTCAAAACATAATTCCTATATAATAGTTTTCCCTATATGTTTTTCCCATTATGTAAAAATAGAAAGGGTGAATAAAAGCAACACTCGTATGATAGAATTGACAGTAAATTACCCTTTTTCACGAATTTTACATTATACATATAATCTGTAATTATTATAAATTTTTCCTTTAATAGTTTAGTACCTATTGTATTCTAAAGCGTGTGACGTAAATAAAAGGAAAAATTCAATATTTTTCCCTTTTTAAATGTTATTGAAAACACGAGAAGATGCGTTATCACTCCTCGGTTAAAATGTCATTGAAAGATATTTATAGTATCACTAGACGTTAAAAATTATCAGTCTATCATCTCTATACGCTTGGATGTTGTTTACCTTGTAAAATATCAAAATTCGACGGAAATTACAACATTATAATTGAAATAAAATCTAAAAAGGATTTTTCAAATGAAGGTAAGACATAAAATTTATAATTTAATGAGAAGAAAATTTTAGAAAAGCAATATTGTTTTTGAATATTATATTCATATGCTAGCATAGTTTTAGAATTCGTAATTTAACAAGGTTAACAATTTAAAAGAAAATGTCAGTATATTGTCTTCATTTGCTTTACTGTATTCTTTGTTCATATTGAGAAGTTTCAAGAATACACGCAAATTTCGAAATAAATTTAAGAATAAACAGTACCCAAAAAGATCTTACAAGTCAATATATTTTCGTTGAAATAAAGGTAAGTTGCAAAAATTGTTTAAAAAGAAATATATATATATATATATTGATGATTTAAAATTAAATACAATTTTATTTTGAAATATTATGTAATTTGCACATTAGTACAGCTTTTTTGAATCAATAACTTATATTTATTTTCTTGAAATTATAACTGATTGTTTTATTTCTTTAAATTCGTTAATGATTTCAATTACAGCCTAATTTTTGTAACAGTCTTTCATTAAATTTTTATTGATTATTTTTATTAGTAATTTAAATAAATATATATATTTTTATGATTTAAAATTTATTTTTATGATTTAATATATATTTTTATGATTTAAAATGAAATGCAATTTTATTTTGGAACAGTATGTAATTTATACATTAGTACAGTTTTAGAATCAATAACTTATATATATATATATATATATATTTTTTTTAAATTATAACTGGGTTTTTTTTTCTTTAAATTCGTTAACGATTTCAATTACAGCCTAATTTTTGTAACAGACTTTCATTAAATTGTTATTGATGATTTTTATTAGTAATTTAAAGAGATACATGGGTCATTCTCTGAAAAGTGGGCCTTTTTTTTAAAAAAAAAAAAAGAAAAAAAGAAAAAACCTTAGTCCAAATAAAATTGCTCCTAATTTTTTTTTTTCATTTTGTACATGTACACACATGTTACAATTAATAATAAAAATAATATAAACCAAACTGTATTTGATAATTTTTTATATAGCAATTACTTTTATTAATTAGAAAAATGAGGGAATGATTGTGAGGGAATGACAAATTTCTTCTAAAAACTACTTTATAAAAATATTATTAAGTTTAGTTAGATTTTCAAACACTAAATATTCATTAAAACATATTTTTATTAATATAACATCATAAAAAATCAAATTTGATTTATTTTAGTTAACTTTATGATGAGTGAGGGAATGACATATAATAAAAATACTGTATTTCAATCTAACGTTTGAGAGCCATGTGCTATTCATTGTTAAATGTTTCCAACAGAACTCAAAACGGTTTCTTTACTTTGCTGGTATATAAATTAAGTTTGACTTATATAAAGTATGTGCTATCATTATACAGTAAGTAAGGATGTCATTATAGTTTGATGAGGGAATGATATCTGTTGCCAGGGACAACAATAAAAAGTATTCTAATTTCTTTCTTTGCATAATATATAAATATAGTATAATGGATAAATATTTATTAAAGTATGTTTAATAAGTTTTTAATTCAAATAATCCAAATATACAAGCTTTAATACTATAGAAACCATTTTATTTACAGAGATGTGGGAATGGGGACACAGTGAGGGAATGATATTTTGCATTTTAAAAATTATTTAAAAATTATATTTGAATTCCAATAACCAAAGAATAACAGTTTATATGTAAAACCAATTAATATTGATAGTTTAAACAGCTTTTTGTTTTTGTGCTTTTAAAAGTATACCCTCAAGACTACTGGGACATGAAATGACCACTTTTCAGAGAATTACCCGCATATATGTTGTTGATTTAAAAGGAAATGCAATTTTATTTTGGAATATTATGTAATTTGTACATTAGTACAGTTTTAGAATCAATATAGTTATCAGTTTACATTTTCTTGAAATTATAGCTGACTATTTTTTCTTTAAATTCGTGAATGATTTCAATTACAGCCTAATTTTTGTAACAGACTTTCATTAAATTTTTATTGATTATTTTTATTAGTAATTTAAAGAAATACATAAAACATATATACAATACATATTGATTTAAAAGGAAATGCAATTTTATTTTGGAACATTATGTAATTTGTACATTAGTACAGTTTTAGAATCAATAAATTTATCAATTTATATTTTCTTGAAATGATAGCTGATTTTTTTTTCCTGTAAACTCGTGAATGATTTCAATTACAGTTTAATTTTTGTAATAGTCTTTCATTAAATTTTTATTATTTTTATTAGTAATTTAAATAAATAAATATATTTTTTTATGATTTAAAATGAAATGCAATTTTATTTTGGAACTGTATGCAATTTACAAATTAATACAGTTTTAGAATCAATAACTTAAATTATAACTGATTTTTTTTCTTTAAATTTCTTAACGATTTCAATTACAGCCTCATTTTTGTTACAGACTTTCATTAAATTTTTATTGATTATTTTTATTATTAATTTAAAGAAATACATATATGTTGTTGATTTAAAAGGAAATGCAATTTTATTTTGGAACATTGTGTAATTTGTAAATTAGTACAGTTTTATAATCAGTAACTTTATAAATTTATATTTTCTTGAAATTATAGCTGACTTTTTTCCTTTAAATTCGTGAATGATTTCAATTACAGTTTAATTTTTGTAACAGTCTTTCATTAAATTTTTATTATTTTTATTAGTAATTTAATTAAATAAATATATTTTTTTATATTTTAAAATGAAATGCAATTTTATTTTGGAACTGTATGTAATTTACACATTAATACAGTTTTAGAATCAATAACTTAAATTATAACTTATTTTTTTTCTTTAAATTTCTTAACGATTTCAATTACAGCCTAATTTTTGTAACAGCCTAATGTAACAGACATTAAATTTTTATTGATTATTTTTATTATTAATTTAAAGAAATACATATATGTTGTTGATTTAAAAGGAAATGCAATTTTATTTTGGAACATTGTGTAATTTGTAAATTAGTACAGTTTTATAATCAGTAACTTTATAAATTTATATTTTCTTGAAATTATAGCTGACATTTTTTCCTTTAAATTCGTGAATGATTTCAATTACAGTTTAATTTTTATAACAGACTTTCATTAAATTTTTATTGGTTATTTTTATTAGTATTTTAAAGATACACACACACACACACACACACACACACACACATCAATGAAATGTAATTTTATTTTGGAACATTATGTAATTTCACATTATGTATAGTTTTAGAATCAATAACTTATATTTTATTGAAATTATAACTGATTTTTTTCCTTTAAATTCATTAACCGATTTCAATTCCAGCCTTATTTTTTTTAACAACCTTTCATTAATTTTTTATTCATTACCTTTATTAGTAATTTAAAGAAATATATATACATATATATTGATGATTTAAAATGAAGTGCAATTTTATTTTGGAACATTATATAATTTGCACAATAGTGCAGTTTTTGAATCAATAACTTATATTTATATTTTCTTGAAATTACAGCTGACTTTTTTCTTTAAATTCGTTAATAATTTCAACTGCAGCCTAATTTTTGTAACAGGCTTTCATTAATTTTTAATTGATTATCTTTATATGTAATTTAATTTACACTTTCTGATAATCTATTCTGATAAAAAAAAAAAAAAAGAAAAGAAAAGAAAAAAGTGTTTGTTTGTCTGTGTGTGATATACAAAAAAAAAAAAAAAAAAAATGGTACATACAATACTGATTTATTTATTTAAGATAAAGGAATTCAAGTTTTGTAATATACTTTTAGATTTTCGTTATTCCAACTAGAATTTCAAAAATTTTATGTTTTATGCGATTTTTTTTTTTTTTTTTTTTTTTTTTTTTTAATATATCGAAATATATTTATTTAAACGTTTCAATTATTTAAGTTTTTTGAAAATTCATAAAAATATAGTGACCAGCGAAGGGTAAACCCTGCTAGTTTATAAATATTTTGAAAAATGGATTATTATTTTTTTTTTTTTTTTTCAGATATTTTCGTTTAGTACTATTACGCCAAATGCTTATTAAGTTATTGATTTTAATGAAATAAGTTTGATAATAAAATAATAATAAGTGTTATTTATTTATTTAAATTTTATAAATAATTACGAAGGTATTTTAGAAGGTATTTACATTTTTTTCAACGATATTTTTTGTAACTTAATAATTTACACTTACTGTTAATATTATGATTACACGAAAAAGAAAAAAAAAAGTATATATATATACAGGCGACCAAAGCATTTTTATTTAGTACTATTATTTCAGTTGCGTGTTCATTGTTAAGAAATTTAAATTAAATCTTTCTTGCAATAGTAATTTAATGTTTTTTATTTAAAAAATATTAATTATTGCGGTCCAGTTATATTGTTTTATTAATAATTTAATTTTCACTTCCTGGCATACGTGGATTTTATTCGTTAAGTAACTTATTAAATTTAGAAAAGAAAATATATATGTATACTAGCAGGCTACGCCCGCTTCGCTGGTCACTATTTTTAAATGAATCACAATAATTAATGAATTCTCAAAATTGCATTAATTTTTATCATGTGATAAAAAAAGAAGAAAAAAATCTGATCAGGAAAAATGTCGCACCGGGTCCCCACTGCCTTCGGCAGCGTAGACCCGTGCACTGCGCGCAAGTATTCCTTCACCATCTTTATGACTTCTCAAAATTCCATGTTATTACTCATAAACTTTCATTCTCAAGAAAAGGAATTAAAAAATATATCATTTAGCATCGGGTAAAAACTCACACCGGGACGCCACTGCCTTCGGCAGCGCAGACCCATGCGCGCTGCGCGCGCACGTTTGAGGATATACGTGCGCTGTACACGCATATTCCTTCTCAACTCAAACTTTTATTAAGAAAATTAAATTAAAAAAAAATCTTTTATCATCGGGTAAAAACTCGCACCGGGTCCCAAACCCATGCGCGCTGCGCGCCTATTCCTTCCCCACCGTTCCAGCCCCTCCTAATTAACTTGCATATACCAATTTTGAACGGTCTTACTCAATTAGCTGAGATGCAAAAGAAAACCTGATCAGGACACTTTAAATTGTAAATCAGGTGAAATCTCGAATTCCACTTTCGATAATGTAAAAGAACTTTAAAATATCTTTCGAACGATGTATTAAAAATAATTTAATCATAATTAGAATATGAAATATTGAAATTAAAAATATTACAGCGCCATCTGGCGGTAGAAATTTCTGTAATCTATTGTTCCATTCCAGATCAACAAAGCTTTCAAATGATGTATTACTCATGAAATTATTTTAATTAGTAGATGAGATACAAAAGAAAACCTAATCAGGACACCTCAAAACGTGTAAATCGGGTGAAATCTCGAATTCCATTTTCGATAATGCAAAAGTACTTTAAAATGTGTATCAACTAAAATAAGCTTTCAAATGATGTATTACTTATGAATTTTTTTAATTAATAATTGAGATACAAAAGAAAAACTGATTCAGGGCACCTCAAAACGTGTAAATCTGGTGAAAACTTTCAATAATTTAAAAGAACTTTAAAATATCTTTCGAATGCTGTATTAAAAATAATTGAATCATAATTAGAAATTGAAATATTGAAATTTTAAAATATTACAGCGCCATCTGGCGGTACAAATTTCTGTATTCCACTGTTCGAAAAGCTTTCTAATGATGTATTACTTACGAAATTATTTTAATTAGTAGCTGAGATACAAAAGAAAACTAATTCAGGAGACCTCAAAACGTGTAAATCTGGTGAAAACTGTCGATAATATAAAAGAACTTTAAAATATCTTTCGAATGATGCATTAAAAATAATTTAATCATAATTAGAAATTGAAATATTGAAATTTGAATGTATTACAGCGCCATCTGGCGGTAGAAATTTCTGTAATCCACTGTTCGATTCCAAATCAAAAAAAGCTTTCTAATGATCTATTACTTATAAAATTATTTTAATTAGTAGCTGAGATAAAAAAAAAAAACCTAATCAGGACACCTCAAAACGTGTAAATCGGGTGAAATCTCGAATTCCATTTTCGATAATGTAAAAGTACTTTAAAATGTGTATCAAGTCAACAAAGCTTTCAAATGATGTATTACTTATGAAATTTTTTTAAATTAATTTCTGAGATATAAAAGAAAACTGATTCAGGACACCTCAAAACGTGTAAATCTGGTGAAAACTTTCGATAATTTAAAAGAACTTTAAAATATCTTTCGAATGATGTATTCAAAATAATTTAATCATAATTAGAAATTGAAATAATGAAATATTGAAATTATAACAAATAATTAGCAATAAATTAAAATTGCGACTATAATTTGAGATTTAAACTATCCTATCTCTCAAGTTGGATCGAACTGCACATGGTGTGCGAATTTTATTATAATCGGTTAAGTGGTTTAGGAGTCCATTGAGGACAAACATTGTGACACGAGATTTATATATATTAAGATATTAATTACTGCAGTCCAATTTCAAAATATTTTTGTATTATTTTTAAATAAGTTTATTTTTAGTAATTTAATTTTCATTTCCTGGTATGTCTGGATATTTCTGGTTAAGTAACTTAAATGGATATTTCTGGTTAAGTAACTAAAATTTAGAAAAAGAAAGATATTGATTAATGCAGCCCAATTTTGAAATATTGTTTGAATAATTTTTAATTAAGTTTATTTTTAGTAATTTAATTTTTGCTTCCTGGTATATGTGGATATTTCTGGTTAAGTAACTTAAATTTAAATTTTCTTGCAATAGTAACTTAAAGTTTTTAATTTAAAAAAAAAATATTAATTATTGCAGCCGCCCAATTTTGAAACATTGCTTGAAATATTTTTAATTAAATTTATTTTTAGCAGTTTAATTTTTACTTCCTGGTATTTGTGGATATTTCTGGTTCATTAAAGTCTGGGTATTTTAGATTAGTTCACATTTCTTTTAACTAGTTTTAAATATATCTATTTTATATCATATGGATAAATATCGTATTTGGTGATAACTTACACTTACATTCAACAATTTACTAATGTTATATAGGGGAGATCCGTGTAATATGTACCCCCTAATCAAAAATGCTCATAAAACTAAAAAGATTAAAATAAAAAGATTTAATTTGTTGGCTACTCATTACAATTGTGTAGCTACATGGGTCAAGCTTGGTAAAGCCCTCTTGGAACTATTAATGATTTCAGGAAATAATTATTTTATTTATGTATCAGTGGTCCATATTACACATACGTTCGTGTAATATGGACCAAGTGGTCCATGGTGGTCCTTCCCGAACAGTTGAGACACTTGGAATTGTAAAACGAACTGTCCAGCATGTTCCCTCACACACTTGTCCATCTCTTGGGAATAGTAGAAATAAACGTAAAAAATAGCAGTTAATGGACAAAAAAAAAAAAAAAAGGAAGGAGAAGAAGAAGAAGAAGAAGAAGAAGTAGGTCCAAAAGCTACACCAATGGTGTTAGTATGTGAAGGAAGTGATGGCTTGATTACCTCTGCTTCTCTGGCCTATTTTATAGCCTCAAGATTTTGAGTGTGCGACATATGTACGCTGGGCATTAACAAAACCTCTCTGTTTTTATCATGGAACACTGGTCCATATTACACAACAGAGCTTGTTTCACATTACACGCATAAACAGAGCAACGTTATTTCCAATCATATATCACTATGCAAATTGGCGCCCATGAAACACATGTCCAAATTGTTCATAAAATAAGTACATTTGCTACTATTAACGCGAAATTATATTACAATAACCTAACAGAAGAAAGTAATACTTTCATTTTAACATACTTGTTACATCAATGATCATATAAACCGAAAACTCAATTTCATAATCGTCTAAATATAGGTATGCATATACAAGTCACTTTTTGCTTTGTATTACAATAATATTCACTAAAGGCAATGAGATGGTTTCACCATCTAGTGTTGAACTTATAAATTTCCTCATGGTCCGTATTACACGATGGTCCATATTACACGATGGATCATATTACACGGTTCTCCCCTGTGTATAAATATATATGATGTTACAAGATTGTAGAATATATAAAGAAAACAGACTATGGAATGCAAAATTATCTACAAGTACCAAAAATACAGATAATTAGAAATAGTTTAAGGAAACTTGGCACTTTTGACTTAGAATTTTGAGTTAAACAAAAGCATTTTTTCTTGTAAAATAAAGGACGATTAGCGTAACTGACTGGTCTACATGGTTTACAAAGTTTCTCTGATTCAGTATGAGATATAAGGAGAAATCGTTTAAGGTGCCTGCTACTGTCGGAGGAGATTTTTTTTTTTTTTTTAATAATTGAAAAATTGCCTATTTATGTGCATTATATGATAGAATATAGTAAAAAACAGCGAATAACCTGAAAAAAGTATGCAAATTTAAAAATATTTTGATATTTAGGCTCAAAATATGCATAAAATTTGCGAAAAAAAAGCACTTTTACAAAACAATTAGTCAAATTTAAATAAAAGCTATTTTTATTCTGTAAATTTTATTTTGATTATTGAAAGGTCCTTAAGGGAGTGAACTACTCTCAAAACTATAACAATGATATTTAATATTTTAAGGAAGATAACATTTTTACATGCTGAAAAAATCATGAATATACATGACAGTTCATAATTTCTATTGACAAAACAATAATAATAATAATAATAATAATAATAATAATAATAATAATTTAGCTAGATTTATTGTCGTACTTCAAACCCCAAAACAACTCCTCTGGAGTATTCTGTCAAAGTTTCATAACGTTTCAGTTATAACTTTTAGAGTTATGATGTTTTGGGATAAAGCATAATGTTAAAAATCTCATTTTGAGAAAAAGCAGAAAACACATTTAAAAGCCAGATTTTTCCTATTAAATAAAAAATAATTTTAATAAGCTCCTGATTTATTTCAAAGTTTTTTCTTTTCTTTTTTAAATTCCTTTTATATTCAGTAATAAATTTTGATGCTTATAGTGAGTAAAACATTTATGTAAACAAACATTTCCGGTCACTTCCGGTTTCCAAAACTGGCGAGTGACTAATATTAACATGCCTGTAACTCAAGTTCTAAGCAATGTAGAAACAAAATTCGAACTGATTTAGGCCCAGATTCCAGCCAAACACTTACGGCTCGCACCTGCGTTTTTATCGCAAAGTCGCGGACGAAAACGAATCTTCCCAGATTCCAGCCAAACACTTACGGCTCGCACCTGCGTTTTTACCGCAAAGTCGCGGACGAAAACGAATCTTCCTAGTCAGGTCAAACAATTGCAACATTCTTTCCTCGCAGATGCGATTGTCACGTGGCTCAATTTGCGGCCAGTAGAAAGCTATCGTAATACTCTTGTAAGAGCAATGGCGGCCATTACAAACGTGCAAAGCGCTTGGTAAATTGTGTACTCTATGAGATTTCTATAAGTAGTATTGATTGAAGATAATTAATACTATTATTAAAATATATATTTCTTCTGATTAAAAAAGAAAGAAAAAAAGGATACACGTAAAGCTAAAAATAACCTTTTCAGTTCAAAAGATAGTTCATGAAACGTAGTTAAAATACAGGTATGTGAAATATTTTCAGTATTTTTTGTATCTTATGTTTTATTGTTATTAGTGTTTGCACAACATATTTTTCATGATAAGACAAATTTCAAAGTATTATATTCATGTATTTCACAGTAATGTCTCTTATTACTAACTAAAGAAATAGGTGTTTACTTCAAATCTACATCTATTATTTAAAATTATCTTTTATTTATTTATTTATTTTATTAATTAATTAATTTCGTATTAATTTAGTTTTGTTCCCCCGACAGTTCACTGAATATTTATATAATCATCTCCATATAGATGAATATTTCAAGCATAAGTTAAGCTAAGAAATTTAATCAGACCTATTTTGATTTTTCTTGAAACTTAGTTATAAAACTTTTTATGTCCTTTTCATTTTCTTCTTTGTGCGTGAACAATTTTACTTTATACTAAGAATTGATTTAAATTAAATTATTATTTATTTTTATTATTATTTCTTATTTTATTTTATTCTAAGGTAGCAAGCAAAAAAAAAAATTTCTTTCTTTCTTTCTTATCTCTTTCTTATTTTTTTAATGTTTTCGCATTTATATATTTATATTTTTAAATGCTTTAAATGCCTGCATTCGAAAAACTATAATTAACTTTATAAAATAATAAAATTATTAATATGCTTTTATAAATTAATCCCAATCAAACGATTTTTTTTTTTAACTTATGTCTTGGTAACAGTTAAAAATAATATAGAAAAAAAGAATTAAAAAAAAATCTTTCTCTTATTGGTTTTGATTAATAATATCAGAATATGAATTACCCATAAAATTTTGGAGTAATGATAAAACAAATAAGAATTTTTAAAATAATGAATTGATGTTAATAAAGTTTGTCTTATCTTGAAAATTACTTTGCAAATTGTAAACATAATAAAACATAATAAATACTGAAAACATTTTACAATACAGCTTTGATAATATTTTATATTCAAAATCTTTTTTTTTTTTTTTCAGATTAATGCTCTGCAAAAAATATTCATTTAATTTAAAAAAAAAAAAAAAAAAAAAAAAAAAAAAAAAAAATCAACACAAGAACATATTAAATCTTAATGCTTTTACTACAAATAATAATTAATAAAATGAAAAGTACACAAATTTTATAAATACTATTTTTCTGCTTTCAAATTTGTTTATTTTATTTATTTTATTTTATTTTATTTTATTTATTTTATTTTATTATTATTTTTTTGGTCGTAGAACATAATAAAAGGACATACTCACAAATTGGAAAATTATAAATCATTTTACAATATGGTGAATATAATTTTATTTTATTGAAAATAAATTTCTGAACTGAATCTGCAAATTTCGTTTTAATTGTAAACTAAGCATTAGATATTTATGTAATTTGGAAAAGATTGGGGGGGGGGATCTATTTTTAATTTATAAAAATAAAATAAAATAACAGCATTTCATCTGAAAATATAATAAGTTTATAGTAGTATTAACTTGTGTTATAAATATACCATATCATCATATTATGCCATAAAATTATAGAAATCGTACGTACAAATGGTTATTTAATGTTTATTATGCTTTTTTATATCCCCCCCCCCCCCAACTTTTTTTACATAAAGTAATAAAATGAAAGTTTATAGAAATCAGACGCACAGATGGTTATTTAATGATTATTCTTTTTTCTATTTTTTCCCCCTTTTTATATAAAGAAAATAATAAAACCTATTGCTATTATTATTATTTAATTGTTCTTCCTATTATAATTTTTTGGGGAATTAGTTAAGGCTTTCATGCTTATTTGATGTACACATCGTTAATGAATGAAACCAAAATAAGTTACGATAAAAACAAATAGAAGCAAACCATATGGTCGTCCCTTTAAAACTGTATACGGATTCTGATTGGTTAAAAACGAACAATATCTGAATGAAATTCGAATATTTTCTTCGAATTTTCCCTTTCTTAACTTTCCTGACGTCAGCAGTTGCGGAAATCAACTCCGTTTGGCTTGAATCACTACCATCAGTGCTTTCCCCTTTTCTCTCGCAATCCCTCCCACTTTGTGAGCTGGTTATCGTAAAGTTGTGGCGTTTGACCAGAATTCGGCCCTATTAGAAAGCTAAAATATCAGGCTTTAATACTAACCCAAAAATAGAAAATCGGAGTTTTGACCGAAAATTGCATTTTATTGCAGGCACCTTAATGTAAACTAACAGAGTTGGGAATGTATTTTTAGTACATCGTATAGGATCCATAGATATAGTAATTTATATAGATCTATCATCCCCATGTTATCATGCAAAGATTTTTGATGCCGAAAATTTTTTTTTAGCATCAGCCATTAACTGGTATTGAAACTCGGCAATTGTAATAGAATAGAATGTTGATGAATTTTCAAAATGTCGAAATATTGCTTCTTTTAATTCTTCTAATTAATTTATGAAAAGAAATGGGTTAATTTATCATAAAAGTAAATTATATTTGACTGAATTATGAAAAATATAATTTTTATAATCAGTTGCTTTTTTATTATTATGAAACAAAAACTGTTTTGATTTTTAACGGAATACGTTTCTTAAATTTTGATATATTTTAAGATTTTATGTTAGTAAGTAATATAGAATTTTTAAAATTATTTTAAATATGGCTAGCAGCGGCGCAGGTGAAGAACCTTAGTTTTAGTATATAAAAAGTGTTCAACTTTAAATATTAACTAAATTAATAAATATAGTAAAAAAAAAAAAAAGAAAAAAGAAAGAAAGAAAAGAAAGAAAGAAAGAAAAAGAAAAATGAATTTGAAATTGTATCTGCAGTTTGTCATTCACCTTTAGTACATAAATTATTGATAAATTTTATTTGATAAATTATCTGTGTGTATTCACTCGGAGAAAGACGGTGGTCAAAATGGCCGTGTTTCTCAGAGTAAAAACGAATCACTTTTTCTCCCACCGTGATCAATCTATGTCTTATTACTATACCTATGATAGAGTGTATCCAATATTTAGACAGTATACAGAAATATATAAAAGTAGTATTTATTTTTTTCTTTTTAATGTTTTCTTTCTTCAGAAATAAAGCTATAATGATAATTTTGTGTGAATCTTCCCTGTTAAACAAAATATACTTTTGCTGGCTTACAATTTTTAGACAATATATTATAAAAGTAATCACTACATGAAGGCTATACAAAAGAAACTTATTATAGGGTTTTTCTTTAAATTAAAGAAAAGATATAAAAATAATTTTTTGCAAGTTTTTTTTCCCTTCCTAATTAAAAAAAAAAATGTTTTTTTTTTTTTTTTTTTTTTTTTTTTTTTTATGATGTGATCATGGAGGAAAACATATTGAAGGTTAAAGAATAGAAAGGATACATACAATTAGAACGTTTTTATAATTTATACAAACGGATGACTTTTTTCGCGCTCGTTTTAATTTATGTTTTGTTGCATTTTCAAGGACACTTCGAAAACCATGGGAGGGTAATGAAATACAGACACTCAGTGATTCTGAATTAACTAATAACACGTAAGTCGCATGTTAATTCAGTTATTCATCTCGTGACTAAAATTCACATTTCCTTGAAATTTTAATTACTTTTTTCACATTTTGAAAAGTTTCTATTCACAGTTTCTATTTATTATTGAAATATTATTTAAATCTTACTTAGTTTCTTACTTTCCGAACATACATATGTAAGGAAAGTATCGTAAGTAATCGTGACAAAAATTCGACTATGCAGTTTTGGTTTATCTATGCGTTTTGAAGTCCTCTGATTCACTTTTGCTATTTTTAACCCATTTTATCCCAATTTATTTATTTTGCTCAAATTTGAGAAAAATTATATTTTATAGATTAATTAAACGTAAATAAACTGAATACAACAAAATTTGAATATATATATATATATATATACAGATAAGAAATCTTATCCATTTTGTACGCAGGACATTAAAATAAAGAGGATGAAATTTGCACTTATATGTTTTAGTGTTCTCTTCAATAGTGAAAACTGCTTTCTGAGTATAAAGTTTTGCTTTATCTGTATAATACTTTCTTATTTGCATGATAGTTCTCCAAAAAGAATTTTCAACCCCAAAGAGAAGATAAACCACGCCCCCTAATGTAATGATTAAACAAAGATTCCAGATGGAGGAAGTGAGACACATAACACTCTAGCAGAAGCTTATATATACCATTATATATTCCAGCTGACAAAATATTCGCACCAAACAAATTCTGATTTCTATATGCTATTTTTCAGCTGTCCTTTAAATAGGACAATGAGTTAAAATGATGTATGTATGTGTGTGAGTGAACAGGATAGCGTCTAAATGATTTGTTCAAATGAGCTGAAAATTGATACATATGTTATAGGTCACTATAGCACAAACACTATTGATTTTGTTAAATCTAGCACTTATACTTCGTTTACAGGGACACAAAGAAAAAATTTCTTGAAAGAAAAAAATAAATAAATAAATAAATAATAATAATAATAATAATCAGCATCGAAACGGACAGTATCGAAAAAGTGGAAGTAGCTCCTTTCTTAGACAAAAATACATAATTTATTTTAATTTTTAATTGTTGCCAAAAAAGTTTACGAAATAATATTAAAAAAATTTTAAGTTAAAAGAAATTCACGCATAAATATATTTAAATTGATATAAATCTTTGTGAAAAATTAAATTTGCAGGGTACATTTGACGTCATTATAGCTCTAAAGGTATTTATTATTATTATTATTATTATTACTGTTATTATTATTTTTGCTATTATTATTATTATTTTATGATTGCATAAATTAACAAAGTTCTTTCTATTTTTACAACGTTCATTAAAAAATCTCCAACTATTAAACATTCATTTGTATAAACAAAAAAGCAATAAATATTTAATACTTGGAAATTTTCCTGAAATTTTTAATTTTGTTGTACAAGATTAAATGCAAAGTTGTCATCTGGTAAATGCACAAGTTGCTTTACATCCTTTTGTAATTTATTACAAGGATAAAAATAATGATTTACAAACTAAGAACATTTGTATAATAAGCGATAATTTTAGCCACAGTACAATAGCAGTTTATGCTTTTCAAAAAGAAGTACTTCATATTGTAAAATCTACCATTCCTAACGTGGAAAAAATTTATTACTTTACAGATGGTGCCAGTGCACGTTATAAAAATAGAAAGAACTTTGTTAATTTATGCCATGATAATATATATATATATATATATATATATATATATATATATATATATTTAAAGGGGACTAATGTGCAAGTTTTGCCTGACGGGACTAAAGTGAAAGTTGTACCTCAAGGGACTAATGTGAAAGTTGTACCTCACGGGACTAATGTGCAAGTTGCAACGAACGAACAAACTATTTCTTTCAACAAAAATGCGTACTAACCCTGGGCGATACGTCTAATATATCGTATCATATTATATATCGTATTTATCGTAATATAACTCAATACTTATTTCGCTTTCTTCTTCGACTCGTTTTAATATGCATTTTTTTTATATGCATGAGCAGCCCCCGAAAAACAAAAACATTACATCATTAAATTCATTTTTTTACTTATTTTTATTTCATATTATTTCACGCGCACTTTTTATTTCCTAATTCAAAATTATTAAAAAAAAACTTTTTCTATATCGCTTGTAACGATACAGATTATTATTAATTTTCTTTTCTTTTTCTTTCAATAATAATAATAATAATAAAAAGATTTTGATGAAATTCTGGCAAAAGCAGAATTTAGTTTAGGACGGAGGACTATTAGTTTTTTTTTTTTTTTTTTCAAATTATAACATCGCTTTCAAATTATTCAATTATATTTTCGATAAATTTTAGATTTCGACAAATGTCCAACTATCGAAAACGACAACGCAAAAATCCCAGATTGAGACTAATATGCCCTCAGTCCAAAAAAAAAAGAAGAAGAAGAAGTTTAGTAATGATGCTAAATGATGATTGAATGCTGAATAGCATTTCTACGCAACATCACACGGTAAAGGACCGCGTGTGACGGAATCGGAGGGAGCGTAAAAAGTATTGTTACAAAGACCAGCATGCAAATAACTACAGGAAATCATAATTTAAATCCAATAGAAATGTATAATTTCTATGACATAAATGTATAATTTCTGCAGTACTGCTATTACAAGCATTGGGTTCATATATGTAAGCACGCAGTGTAATGAACTTTCCGAAACAATGCTCCAGGAAAGGTTTGATTCTGCCAATAAAATTTCCAATACAAGAGCTAACCATTGTTTTATTCTAATGAGTTTAAGTACACTCAGAACAAAATTGTTGTCCAACAGTAAAAAGTATAAAGAAATGTGCGCAATCAAAAAAAAAAAAAAAAAAAAATTCATTGGCAATGATGATTTTTCATAATTATGTCTTTTCAGTATGTAGATTATATAGTATATAATGTACAGGGTGTTTATAAAGTCCCGGACCCATTTTGATGTTTAATAACTCATAAAATAATAAAGATAGATTAAAATTAGTAACATAAATGGTTAGATAGACTCAAAAAGTTTCATGACCCTTGTCAATGAACTTCCACGTGTGCCCCCTTAGTCGCATGGAGAATATCAAGTCACGCCAATTTCACGCCAGGTAGCGGCAAGCATGTCTGAATTAACCACATGCATCTGAAATTAACCACACGCGCAGACGATATTTACAAAAGTAAAGATATTCAAACCTGAAAAGAAAATATATGAGTTATTCCATCAATAAATACCATAAGTTTGTTTATATCTTCATTGTTTTATGAGTTATTAAACATCAAAATTGGTCCGGAACTTTATAAACACCCTGTATAACAGCGCAATGATTTTTCATTCTTTACTTTTCTGCTTTAGAGTGTATATATTACCTAACCAAATTTTTACGAATGTTTAATTATTTATAAATAATTAGAAACTAAAAGTGCGCAATAATTTATTTTTTACAATCAATTTTCAATATTTATTGAAACCATGGTCGTAGAACATGGTTTCTTCTGGTTTCTTCTGGTTTTTCTTCGTTTTCGTCCGCGACTTTGCGGTAAAAACGCAGGTGCGAGCCGTAAGTGTTTGGCCGGAATCTGGGCCCTAGTCAGGTCAAACAATCGCAACATTCTTCTCTCGCAGATGCGATTGTCACGTGGCTCAATTTGCGGCCAGTAGAAAGCTATCGTAACACTCTTGTAAGAGCAATGGCGGCCATTACAAACGTGCAAAGCGCTTGGTAAATTGTGTACTCTCTGAGATTTCTATAAGTAGTATTGATTGAAGATAATTAATACTATTATTAAAATATATATTTCTTCTGATTAAAAAAGAAAGAAAAAAAAAGGATACACGTAAAGCTAAAAATAACCTTTTTCAGTTGAAAAGATAGTTCATGAAACGTAGTTAAAATACAGGTATGTGAAATATTTTCAGTATTTTTTGTATCTTATGTTTTATTGTTGTTAGTGTTTGCATAACATATTTTTCATGATAAGACAAATTTCAAAGTATTATTCATGTATTTCACAGTAATGTCTCTTATTACTAACTAAAGAAATAGCTGTTTGCTTCAAATCTACATCTATTATTTAAAATTATCTTTTATTTATTTATTTAATTAATTAATTAATTTCGTATTAATTTAGTTTTGTTCCCTCGACAGTTCACTGAATATTTATTTAATCATCTCCATATAGATGAATATTTCAAGCATAAGTTAAGCTAAGAAATTTAATCAGACCTATTTTGATTTTTCGTGAAACTTAGTTATAAAACTTTTTATGTCTTTTTTATTTTCTTCTTTGTGCGTGAACAATTTTACTTTATACTAAGAATTGACTTAAATTATTATTTATTTTTATTATTATTTCTTATTTTATTTTATTCTAAGGCAGCAAGCAAAAAAAATTTCTTTCTTTCTTTCTTATCCCTTTCTTATTTTTTTAATGTTTTCGCATTTATATATTTATATTTTTAAATGCTTTAAATGCCTGCATTCGAAAAACTATAATTAACTTTATAAAATAATAAAATTATTAATATACTTTTATAAATTAATCCCAATCTAACGATTTTTTTTTAACTTATGTCTTGGTAACAGTTAAAAATAATATAGAAAAATGAATTAAAAAAAAATCTTTCTCTTATTGGTTTTTATTAATAATATCAGAATATGAATTACCCATAAAATTTTGGAGTAATGATAAAACAAATCAGAATTTTTAAAATAATGAATTGATGTTAATAAAGTTTGTCTTATCTTGAAAATTACTTTGCAAACTGTAAACATAATAAAACATATAAATACTGAAAACATTTTACAATACAGCTTTGATAATATTTTATATTCAAAATCTTTTTTTTTTTTTTTTTTTTTTTTTTTCAGATTAATGCTCTGCAAAAAATATTCATTTAATTAAAAAAAAAAAATCAACACAAGAACATATTAAATCTTAATGCTTTTACTACAAACAATAATTAATAAAATGAAAAGTACACAAATTTTATAAATACTATTTTACTGCTTACATATTTGTTTATTTTATTTATTTATTTTATTATTATTATTATTTTTGGTCGTAGAACATAATAAAAGGACATACTCACAAATTGGAAAATTATAAATCATTTTACAATATGGTGAATATAATTTTATTTTATTGAAAATAAATTTCTGAACTGAATCTGCAAATTTCGTTTTAATTGTAAACTAAGCATTAGATATTTATGTAATTTGGAAAAGATTGGGGGGGGGGATCTATTTTTATAGATCAATTCAGATCAATCAGATTTTTATAGATCAAATTCGTTTCAATATTTATTGAAACGAATTTTCAATATGTTTGAATATTTATAAAATAGGAGTAAAAATTTTTACTATTTTATTATAATTTCATTAAAGTAGTTTTGTATTATTAATAAAGCTCATTTAAATATAAAAAAATTAGTCTGCAATTAATTCCAATGTTTTATTTTTTAATTTAGTGTGTGTCAACCAGCCAAATTACGCGAATTAAAACAACTAGGGTAGGTGCTCCAGTGATTGGCATGCTTCAGTAATTGACATCTATCCCGAAATAATTAATAAATAAGAAATAAAATAAAATCATAATATTTTACATATAAGAATTTTAACATTTTATGACAAACACTGGAGCATGGTGTGCTAATAACTGGTAAAATGAATAACTAGCAGTGTCAAACACTGGAACATGGGGTGCCAATTACTCATAAAATGAAAAACTGGCAGTGTCAATTACCGGAACATTGAGTAGGTGTCAAATAAAAATTCATTAAAAAAATGTTATCAAATGTATATATTTTAACTTACATGTGATTCTGAATGTCTTTCATGCCATATGTACTAACTTAACCCTTTCACTACCACTGGGACATATACGTCCCAAGCAATGCTGCCAGATTGAGGTATTTTTTTTTATTGAATATCCACCAATAAATTTTAATTGCAACGGTTGTATAATCATTCCGAAAACATCTAACAAAGAAGTCTTCGAAGTTATTAGGCATTTAAAATTTAGTGGTAGATATCATATACAAAGAATTCCCTCAATCTGGCAGCACTGGTCCCAAAGGCAGTTTATATTGGTAGTGAAAGGGTTAAAATTTCTAAAAATATTTTGTGATGACTAGAACATTAAAAACATCAGAGATTGCTCTAAAAGTGTCAATCACTGGTGCACTTAACCTATGTTTTTTTTTTTTTTTTTTTTTTTTTTTTTTTTTTATGAATCTCAAACACAGAACAATACATACAGTACGCGTAGAAATAGAATAGTAAATTGGCGAAGAATTTTTTTTTTCAATATTTTATAAATTATTTGTTTATATTTTTTATGGGCTACTTGGCTTAAAGTGGCTGCGTCGCGAAAGTGGACACCTCGGCGAAAAATATCCTATCTACTTGAGCATCAAAATTTAAAAAGTTACCTTGGATTATGAATAAGATATAATGCTGAATTAGCTTTCATGCTAAACGTACAGTTCGCGATACTTTACGAGTGGACTGTATCGTTATAATAAGAACTACTCTTCAGAACTATTACTTGACAAAAATTTTAATTAACATTTACTAAATTACATATTTACAATTAAGAGATGACGTATTAGTCATATTTCCAACTATGTTGACACCACTGTCAACACAAGCAATAATAGGTTAACCATATCACCGTCCAAAGATGAACAAGATTATATGTTACCATTACGACGAAAAACAATACACTGCCGCTAAAAGCTGGAAGAAAAGGTAAACAAGAGATTCGCGCCAAGGTTGGCGCATTATAGCCAAAACCACGGTGAGCGGCAACGCGTACTATCCGTGCCAATAAATAAATAAATAAAAACACTATTAGAAAGAAATCTAAAATTGAGATAGGTTAAAAAAGATTATGAAAGAAAATTTGAGGAAGTATGCTGGATCATTATTTTTTTTTTTTTTTTTTTTTTTTTTAAGTTTATAATTTAATTTATATTTTAAATTACAATTGCTAGGTTTTACTACACATTGAACAATATAATGATGAAAAATTGAATTATTAAATACAACTTATTTTCGCAATTTATATACATAAAACACCAACTAATTTAGTTATTGGTTTGGTAATTTAAATTTAGATTTTTCTCGAAATTTCAATAATTCATTTTTATTAAATTATTTTAATTTATATTACTGATTAATACTTAATTTTGTACTGTTATTAAAGTTATTTTTGACTAAGAATTTCGTTAAATCAATTCTCGCTTCTTGGGGATTTAAATGTTTTTGGAAGAATATAACAAAAAAAAAAAAAAAAAAAAAAAAAAACCTAATCTATGTAGGTTTAATTTCGGCAGCAACGTGTCCGCTTCTTACTTCCCCTTCCCCTGCGAGTAAGTTCGAAGTTTTGCTAAATCCCACCAAAGTACATAATGTGTACACTTTATCAACATACGCACACCAAAATTAGCCCTTCTAAGATTATTTAAAGCGAATTCAAGCGGTAAAGCGTGTTTTTACACTTGTTTATTGTCCCCCGACCCCAAGGAGCATAAGGGAGGAATTTCGTAAAATCCCGTTACAATAAGTTTCGGATACATGTAAACAATTTACGCAGCAAATTTCGTGACTGCAGATCCCATAGATTTCCCAAGGCAGATTTAATGCTAAAAGGGGGTAGTCTCGAATTCGCTCCTTCGTAATGCCCCCCCCCCCCCCAAAAAATAAAATAAAATAAAATAAAATAAAATAAAAAATAAAAATAAAAATCCTCAAAAAAAAAAAAAGAAAAAAAAAAAAAAGAAAAAAAGAAAATGTGTTCTTAGAAATGTTTTAAAAAAGACATATGGCTCTTTTCAATATCCTTGTACCATTTTTAGTAGAGCTCTACTCAAAAATCCGGAATTCCTGAAACTTCCCCCCGAAAAACGATTTTTCTCCACCCTCCTTTAAGAATCAAGAATTCCAAAATCTTACGTAATGTTTTATTTATACTCAAGTCTAGTCTCATCATGTGCAATTTCTTCACCGTGAAGTATTTTGGGGACGAGTTATGATTACAAAAGTTTTTTTTCTTTTTGCTTCCTGCCCACCAGGGAAGAAGGAGGGATTTCGATAAATTCCGTCAATTTAGGTGTTGAGCGCATATAAACCATCCAAGCACCAAATTCGTGACCGCAGCTCTCATAAATTTCCTAGAACAAATTTAGCATTAAAAGGAGTGTCTCGAATGTGCCCTTGTTAACTTTAAAAAAAAATAAATATGTTATATTTTTAAAAAATGTTATATTTAAAAAATGCCCTTGTTATATTTAAAAAAATAAAATGAAATGAAAATATTAGGTGTGCCGAAGAATGCTGTTGCTCTTTTAATTTAAAGAAACTGACCACGGAAAGTTTCATGGACAACATTTAAATAAGCTTTAAGAAGGTATCTGGTAAAATATAAGTATTTTTAAACTAAAATTTCTGGTGCCATTTTACTAATTCAAAACAACACGAATTTTGGGTACATTTAACAGTAATACTTAGTCTCATTTAAAAAATAAGATTACTATTATTATTATTTAAAATTAAAATAATGGAATTCGAGTAATGAAATGTAATTTAAATTAAATTATTATTTTATTCTGACAAACTTACAGACAAAAGTCTGATTTTATTAATATATACATATATGATATTTATCGTAATAAAATTTAACCTTAAAATTTAGCAGTTAATAGATTCAAAACAATACCAACACAACAAAAATAGAACTGATAATTTTATTACGATAAATATAATTTATATTTGCATTTAAATTCCATCTGCTGCTTATGCGCAATATATTTAAATGTATTTTGTTTAATATAAACAGTTTTTTCATTAATTTTAAAATCTAGTTAATGTTTAATTGCATATATAATTATATATATACATAACTTTGCCAATTTGGCTTTACCATTATTTAATATATATATATACAAGTTTATACTTCAAATTTTAAGCATTTTTATCCAATTATTATATCTGTGGTCCTTTATTTACTTTCTCCGTCATTAAGTTGAAGGGTCCTTTTTTTTTTTTTTTTTTTTTTCATTATTATTCATGTCGGCGTAAGTAACTCAAATTGTTTTTGTCTCTTATTGGTTCTTAATCTGTATCGCAACATTTTTGTGTAAGTCTTAGCTATATGTTATAATCAGTTCTATTTTTGTTGTGTTGGTATTGTTTTGTATCTATTAATTGCTAAATATTAAGGTTAAATTTTATTACGATAACTATCATTTATATATGTTTATTTATATATATATATATAATATATATAGAAAACAATTGACAGGAAAATATATAAAAATATAAGTTTTACTGATTAGAAAAATCCATAGGAGAATTACAAACCAATGCGCAAGATTGCAGCGAAAGGAAATGCAAAACTTTGATATAGTAATATATAAATGCAGAAATATATAAACGAATGAATGAAATTAAATGTAGAAATATATATACACAAATGAATGAAATTATACCCCAAAAAACACTGAGATCTTCATCAGGGAGGCCCCTCAGTGTAGGGGTGAATGAGAAGTTTCTGAAAGGACAGTAGCTATAAGCTAATAACTATCCTTAGCCCCCAACTTCTCACCAAACAGAAAACCACCAATAACTGAAGAGAAATCAAACTTACATATAATGTATAAAACTACTAAAATATTTTATAAAACCATCAAATTGTAAAAGTTATAAAACCACATAAATTCATTTAAAAATATATACAATACAAAAGAGAATTACCGAAGGTAAACAAGAAAGTATAAAAAGAAATAAAAATTACAACCTTTCAACTGGAACACAAACTATCTTCGGCCAACGGGGCTACTCGTTGGTACTTCAATATCGCCCTTAAATGAGGAAGTAGAACCAACCGAGACAGGAAAACTCTGAAAAGTCACAGTTAAAAATTGTGACGGGTAACAGTTAATTTGCAAGGTACTTTTTAAATCTTCAAGAGCATATTTTAAATCATCTTCATTATTGCAAATAGAATGAATTCTTTTAAGCTGTGTGAACATAATATTTTTTAAAACTTTTCTACTCATATTTGAAAACCAATTAGTAAGACTATTAACTTTAAAATTAAAATCCTTTCTTTTATCATATAATCCAATTAGCCATTTATCTTCACTTCTCTTTATATTTAAATCAAGGAAAGAAATTTTATCGGTATCTGTACGGTTCAAAACCAATTCCTTAGGATATATTTTTTTAGAGATATTTTTTTAGAGATATGTTAGAGATATGTTAGAGATATGTTTAGAGACAGTTGAAAGGTTGTAATTTTTATTTCTTTTTATACTTTCTTGTTTACCTTCGGTAATTCTCTTTTGTATTGTATATATTTTTAAATGAATTTATGTGGTTTTATAACTTTTACAATTTGATGGTTTTATAAAATATTTTAGTAGTTTTATACATTATATGTAAGTTTGATTTCTCTTCAGTTATTGGTGGTTTTCTGTTTGGTGAGAAGTTGGGGGCTAAGGATAGTTATTAGCTTATAGCTACTGTCCTTTCAGAAACTTCTCATTCACCCCTACACTGAGGGGCCTCCCTGATGAAGATCTCAGTGTTTTTTGGGGTATAATTTCATTCATTTGTGTATATATATTTCTACATTTAATTTCATTCATTCGTTTATATATTTCTGCATTTATATATTACTATATAATATATATATGTGTATATATATTAACAACACTTATATAGTGTTTTGGCAAATACCTTCTTAAAAGTTATATAAATGTTATCTAGGAAAATTCTTGGTGTCAGCCTTTTAAATTAAACGGATAGTATTTTCCTTGTTATATTTAATACGTCGTAGGGAACTGAGCACAGTCCACCTGTGCCAACTAGTTTTTCAAACACACACAAAAGCAGTAATAAGTTAAATGAAGATAGCATTAAAAAAAGAAATAATAACACACGAAATAGATGACCCCACCAGTAAAAGTAATTGATCATCGACCTTAACCTTTGTTGCAAGATAAGAATTTAAATTAGTAGCTTAGAAGAAGCCAACCAGTGTGGAAAACTTTTTTTCTCTGTATGATGCTTTGGTAACTGGTTCTCTCTCAGAATCTTCTGGCTCTAAATAGCCTTCACCCTTGAAGAGGGCTGTACCTTCTTATGTAAGAAATATTTTTTTAAGCAATACCATTAAACATAAACATTTCAGTTGGAAGGTTCATGGAGTAAAGTTTGGTAATATTACTGGTACAATACAGAAATGGAGTAAGTTATTGTAATTGGTTTTATTTATTTTTATTTTATGTAATTGGTTTTGTTGGTATTATATATATATATATTCTTTTCTTTTCTTTTTTTAGAAATATATATTTTTGAAACAATTTAACAACTGATTTACATTTGAAAACATATATTAATTTTCTCCCACCATTTGACAAATAATAATAATAATTATTATTATTATTATAATTATAGCACATATATTAATTAACTTAGTACAAAATGAATTGTTTAGGAATTCAATTAAATTAAGTTTTAATAAAAGAACAAGAAAGTTTTATTTTTAAAGACTTTTTTAAAGTTATCTTATTTCTATTTTTAATTCAAACAATTAAGCTTAATATCATTAATAAATTATAAGATTATAAGGGAGGTTGTCAAAATTCGAAATACTAAGTAAACCGCAATATATATATGTGTGTGTGTGTATGGCTTAGTTGTATGAGCGAGAAATTGATATTTTATATTAAAAAATAAATTAATTAATTAATAACGTGTTATTGCCTCTCAGATATTTAAATTTACAGTTTGCAAAAAGCATTTAATATTATTACTTTCATTACCGGACAACCGTAGGTAATGGAAGTATTATATTCGGTCCAAAAATTCGATGTCGAGTTTTCACCTGATTTACACGTTTCAACATCTCCTGAATCTAAAAATGTAGTTTCTGGCAATTGGCCAGTGTGTGCGTGCGTATGTATGTGTGCATATTTATGTGGGGAATCTTCTGGCTATCATATCTCCGAAACTAATAAAGATAGAACTACGAAACTTCAGAATTGAGACAGGACTGGTGTACAGATGAATTTTCCAAAATTTGGTGAAAATTGAAAACCGGAAGTGGGACCGTAAGTCTGTATCTCAAAAACGGCTCGAACGATTTTCTTCAAATTTGCTATATAAACACTGTATTAGATGTCCTTTCGAATTATATAGTAGGTTAGTGCAGAAAAATTGATAGGCACCCTGTATAAATACTCCAATTTCAGATCTCGCAAGTGCGTTCCTTTAAAACGGCTGTACGGATTTTTTTCAATCTCACCCTATTAACCCCCTCTTAAATATCCTTTTATTTGTAATTATTGTTTTCGTTCAATAATTGAGTATGCCAAATTTTGGTAAAAGGTGGTATCTCAAAAACGGCTCTAACGATTTTCTTGAAAATTGTTACATAAATTCATTTTAGATATCCTTTCTCATGTATTACGTTATTATTACAGGAAAATTAACAGTCATCCTGATTAGGTAGGTCAATTTTAGATCTCGGAAATTGATGTTTCTAAAAATAACTCTATTATTATTATTATTATTATTTTCTTAATTTTTAACTCGCCATTGAAACTCTGTTTTATATGTCTTTATATATATATATATATATATATATATATATATATATATATATCAGCATTCTCTTACAGGAAATTTGTTAGGTGTGTACTTCGTAGGTCAATTTTATGTGTTCTGATGACATTATTTCTAAAAAAATGCATATAATATGTGTAATAGTGGGTAAGGGAAATCGTGTGGTTGTTTTCCAGATTTTTTTTTTCTTTTTAATTAATGCATTAATTTTTACATAGTTTTCCCCATTCCATCTTATTATAAAAATTATTTAAATCTATATGTTTATATTAGTATGTACTTATATAATATTATAAGTAATTATAATATTATTCGTAATATATTGAAATACCAGTATAAACTAGTAATCGTTTATTTTTTATTTTATTTTTTAATGTGTTTGGATAAATGTGTGTGTATATAAATGTATATAAAGGCAAAAGTGGCTTTTAAAAAAATAATCACTTATTGCTTCCATTACCCTACTTTCGTATGTAATGGAAGTATTGTATTCGGTTCAAAAATTCGATATCGAGTTTTCACCTGATTTAAACGTTTTAAAACTTTCTGAGTCCAAAAAAAAAAGTTTTTGGCAATTGGTCAGTGTGTGTGTATGTACGTATATATGTGTATAAGTATGTGCGGAATCGTCTGGCTATCATAACTCCGAAACTGATAAAGATAGAACTACGAAACTTCAGAACTGATACAGGTCTGCTGTGAAGATGAATTTTCAAAATTTCGGTGAAAATTGGAAACCGGAAGGTAAGAAATTGGTAAGTCTGTATCTCAAAAACGGCTCTAATGATTTTCTTCAAATTTGCTATATAAACACTCTTTTAGATGTCCTTTTGAATGATATAGTTGGTTAGTTCAGAAAAATTGATAGGCGCTCTGTATAAATAGCTCGATTTTAGGTCTCACAAGTGCGTTTTTTTTAAAAACGGCTGTACGGATTTTTTTTTTCAAACTCGCCATATTAACTCCCTTTTAAACATCTTTTTGTATGTAATTCTTGTTTTTTGGTGACTAATTAAATATGCGAAGTTTTGGTAAAAGTTGGTATCTCAAAAACGACTCTAACGATTTTCTTGAAAATAGTTACTTAATTTAATTTTTGATATCCTTTCTTATGTATTAAGTGGCTGCTGTAGGAAAATTAACAGTCATCCTGCTTAGGAAGGTTAATTTTAGTTCGTGGAAATTGGTGTTTCAAAAAATAACTGTAGCATTTTTTCTTATTTTTTAACTTGCTCTTGCTATGTAAACTTTGTTTTATATGTCTTTACACGTATATTGAGTTTCTCATACCGGAAAAATTTTAGGTTTCTACTTTGTTAGGTCAATTTTATGTCTTCTAATCACATTATCTTTTCTGATCACGTCTCCAAAAAAATGCATATAATACGTGTAATAGTGGGTAATGGAAGTCGTGTGGTTGTTTCACACCAGATTTTTTTTTACTTGTTTTTAATTAAAAATTCGATAAATGGCTGCAACACATCTTTAAATACTTATATTGTAATCAAATACTACACTGACGTTCAAAATTTAAAGAACAACCTGCTTTCCCATTTTCTTCTTTTGCTCATAACTTTTAAACAAATGAATGTATGAACATAAAATTTGGATAGCGTATTTGATATTATATATTTAACTGAATTTTATATAACTTTAGCATCTAATAATTATTCAGTTTTTCTGAAAAATAAGGTTTGGAAAAAAGCAAAAAATTTTAGCTATTTTAAAAAAGAAAACTGGTGTTAAGGATGCGTTACAGATAGGCGAAGACGCACATGCCTTCAAATGTTAAACTATCATAAATCCTGATTTTTCTTTCTGCATTCATTTTTCTGATACTTTTATAACGGACTTGTTGAAAAAATTCAATTACTAATTTATAAATTGTGAGTATCACTATAATAATATAAATGTCGATAAATAACTTTGTAAAGAACGTCTTATCCAATTTTCATCTCTGTATGTATAGTTTTAAAAAATTGTTCACTTGCGAACAAAAGAAGAAACAGAAAAGTGAGTAGAGGAAGCAAAATCCGGATTTAATCGAACACATGGATGCATGCGCATCTTCATCTATGTTTAATGCATCCGTATAACCTATGACCATTTTCCATTAAGTTTTTTTTTTTTTTTTTTTTTTTTTTTTTTTTTCCTAAAATTGTTGAATTTTTTCATTTTATCTAAAACATACTTTGGAGAAAACTTGAATAATTATTGATTTAAAAATTATTACTTATGCTAAACTTATATCAAATTCGAATATTTATATTATGACACACAGGTCATCCAAATTTTATGTTTCTATGGTTATTTATTTAAAAATTACATGCAAAAGAAGAAAACGTGAAAACAAGTTATTGCTTTATTTTTGTACGCCATTGTCGTTAATATGCAGTTATCTTTCGTTTCATGTAAATCGGAATTCGTATATTATATACTAGCAAAATCCCGGTTCGGGAACGAACCGAATTCCGAATGCGGGAAAAATTTCAAAATTAAACTCGAAATGTACAAAACTCGGCCTGATGCTGCCTGCGTGCCAATAGATCAAAGTTTGTTAACGAAACCATTTTTTAATTCATGAAATCATTGAAGGTAGTGAATCAACGAAGGCTTTCTCGCTTCACTGGTCACAATATTTAAAGGAAACTCTTTTCTATATCGCTTTACAAACAAAAATAAAATTTAAAGAAAACCAAATCATGAAATTGATTTAAAGCCCGCTTTGATTTCCCGTTGGTTTATGTTATTATTATAATTGTTTATTTATTTTTTGTTTGTTTATTTGTTTGTTTCTTTTGGTTTCGTTTTCCTTTCCTTTCCATATTTACTGAATTCCATTTTTTGTTTTTCAATATCACGTGATTGAGCAGACGACTATTTTATTTATTTAATGCTCATTTATATTTCCATTATTACTTTTCGAACACTATAGTGAGGAAAGTATTGTAATCATGTCAAAAATCCGAATTCGAGATTTTGATGTTTCTATACGTTTCGAGGACTCCTGAGTCCGTTTTCAATATTTTTACGATGATGTATGTATGTGTGTATGTATGTGTGTATGTCTGTGAGTGAACACGCTAGCGTCTAAACGCTTTGTTCGAATAAGCTGAAAGTTGGTGCGTATATTGTAAGTCACCATAGTACGAACCCTATAGATTTTGGCGAATCTAGCACTTATAGTTTTTTTACACGGACACAAAGAAAAATTCTTTATCATTATGGTCTATGGGACCAAAATCTGAAAAGTGCGATAGCATCTAAACGCCTTCTTCAATTGAGCAAAAAATTTATACACATATTATAAGTCACAGTTACTCAATCTGTATAGAGTTTGGAGAATCTGGCACTTACAGTTCTTTTACAGGGGCACAAAGAAAAATTCTTTATCATTATGGCCTATGGGGCCAAATTTTTAAAAGTGCGATAGCGTCTAAACGCTTATTTAATCTGAACAAAAAATTTTTACACATGTTATAGGTCACAGTTGCACCAACTGTATAGATTTTGGTGAATTTAGCACTACAGTTATTTACAGGGACACAAAGAAAAAATGTTTATCATTATGGCCTGTGAGACCAAATTTTTACTTTCTTCTATATTCAATAGAAGAAAGTATTGGATTCGTAAAAATTTTCGACCTCGGGTTTTTGATGGATTTACACATTTTGAGAGCTGGAGAACACGATTTGACCATTTTTAGAAAATGTCTGTCTGTCTGTCAGTCTCTGCGTGGGTGTGACGAACTTTTGTGGCAACTGTATCTCAGGAACTACTTCACAGAATTTCATACAAATTGGTATGTAATTGCACCTTGACATAAATTAGTGCCTATCAACTTTTGGTAAAAATCGTCGTACAGGTTGCGTTGCCATCCCGCTTTTTCTAAATTTTTAACATGGTGGTATAATACAAAATTTTGTATAAATGTGCATAAAGAAAATTAATTTTTAATAATCATTATGAAATTTACCAGAATTATTTACAATAGAGATAGTTAACTGGGAAAAAAAAAATGTGTGTGTAGGAGCCTCGCTTCCCCCCCCCCCCCCCTGGGCGGGGAATTCCCCCCTCGAGGGGAGTAAATTTTCATGATGGGTATCTTTCAAAATAGCTCGCCAGTACCTTTAAAACGAATGGTTGAACCTTAGATCTGCGAAAATTTAAAATGAAGTTATCGATTTTTTTGAAATGTAATATTGACAATAAAATTGACTTTTTTTGGATATTTAGTGCTACTTCTCTGCATTATCAATCATCTGCATTATCATGGAAGATAATTTTTTTTAAATAATAATTTTAATAAATTATTTTTACTGAGTGAATTTGTATAGGAAAATATAGAAGAAAGTCATGTGGTGGCCACAACATACTAGTTAAAAGTGCGATCTAAACACCTTATTCAATTGAGCTGAAAATTTATATGAATATTATAAATCTCTGTTGCACTAACTATAATCATTTTGGTGAATCTAGCATTTATAGGTTTTTTACAGGGACACATCGAAAATTCTTTATCAGTATGATCTATTGGCTCAAAGTTCAGTAGCGTTAAATAAAACATCGTGTAATATATGGAGAAAAATACTCAAACACTTTATTATGGTTTTATCTCTTTTCTTTTTTAACAACTCCTCTTTCTTTACTTTATCTACAAAACTGTTAATTACTCAATGTTCGGAAAGTCGAGTGGAGTCACTCCAGATTTTTTTTTTTTTTTTTTTTTTTTTTTTTTGGAACTCTCGTGCAACTTTATCTAAATTGTTTTTTTTTTTTTTACTCCATTTTCAATTTTCTTTTTTTCATGTGCATGATTAAAATATTTTATATTTTTTTTATTTTTCGCGTTAAAGCATATTTCATTTTATGTTTGGAAAAAAAAAAAAAAGTATTTTTTTTAAGCAACATTTAAAATTTTAAGTGTCCACATTTAAAGTTTTACCAGGTTTTCACATTTTAATTAATTTTAAAAAATCTAATCAAAATTTCGTTACATATAACGTACCAAATGAAAGGGACATTTTTCTGAATCCGTCGGTTTAATTAACTTATCGATCGGACAGTTACATTTTTTTAAATTAACTAAAGTATGAAAAGCTGTTGGCAACAACACACAGACAAACAGAAGAAAATCTCTCTTAGCCAATCAACTTGCGTCCAGCCACCGATTTACAGAAAAAAAACTCTCTTAGGCATTTATATATAGAGAGATATATATCTGCTTTAACTATTTTTATACATATCATCTTTAAGAAAGGCTTCCTTTCACACCTTTAGTTATTATTTAAATAATATTTTATATTACTGTTAATTTTTTTCGTTAATAATATATTGCTTTAATGTGATCATAAGATGTAAAGATCGTTAATATAAGTTTACTGTTATTATTATTTTAGGCTTTTTATTGACATTTATTTTTATTTATTTATTTATTTATTTATTTTTATTATTATTATTATTATTATTATTATTTCATAATCTGTTAAAATCGCATTTTCATTTAAAGGGACAAAACATGATAAAAATTTTCAATATCGATGCAATTAAAAATATTTTAATTAAAATTTTAACAAAATATTAAACTCTAAATTTATTTTTATTGGGTTTCAAAATTCGGAAATAACACAGGTCTGTGGAAATGTACACTGTAAAAAAAAAAATCCCGTAAGATTACGGGGAAAGCCCGGCAGCAGAGATTCCAGACAAAGCCCGTTAAAAGAAACGCTTAGACCGTAAGTTAAGTATATAATAACCTCAAATTACGTTACATGCCTGTAAAAAAATATTTTGCCCGTAAAACCAATGTTTTTTTTTTTTTTTTAACGGGCTTTGTTTGGAATCTCTGCTGCCGGGCTTTCCCCGTAATCTTATGAGATTTTTTTTTTTTTTTTAAGTGTAGTTTTAATTTTTTTTTCTTTTTTTCCCAACCAGCTTTGGTTGTCTTTAATGTGTTTTGATACTCTGAATTCAGAAATGCTTGTATTTTCTTCCAATCACGTAAGGGTTTTTCACATTGTAAGGATGAATATCTATAGAACTGACACAGAAGCTATAACATAACTAAATCTCTATGTATAAAATACATTAAAACAGATTATTATTTACACATTACCTTTTAAATATGTTTCTTCACATCGGAGCTTAATTTAAAACTTTTTTTCTCGTACGCAGCTTGGGAGCATTCAGGAGAGGGGTATTTTCTATATAGAAAAACCAGCAATAATCGGAAAACATGTTTCCACTCCTACTGTCCCTGGTACTTCCTCTACAATTCTTTGCTGTCTTCCATGCTCCCCTTTTTCTTCATTCACATCAACTAGAGTTTACGGGAAATAACTTTGATGGGAGTTGAAAAAGGAGAGCTTTAAGCACAAATAATCTGATTTTTTTTTTTTTTTTTTTTTTTTTTTTAATCAAAACTGTACCTGCACTGTAAAAAAAAAAAAAAAAAAAAAAAAATCCCGTAAGATTACGAGGAAAGCCCGGCAGCAGAGATTCCAGACAAAGCCCGTTAAGAGAAACGCTTAGACCGTAAATTAAGTATCTAATAACCTTAAATTACGTTACATGCCTGTAAAAAAACATTTTGCCCATAAAACCAATGTTTTTTTACGGGCTTTGTCTGTAATCTCCGCTGCCGGGCTTTCCCCGTAATCTTACGGGATTTTTTTTTTTATAGTGTGAGGAAAATTTTTCAATAGTATTTCCTTAATCAATATCCAAAAATACACCAGAAAAATACATGAACTTGAAGAAAAAAAATTCATCCCAAACCTGTGTAATTAGTTACTTATAATGAATGCTCCTTGGTAATTTGTTTCTATCCAATCCTCTTAAAAAATTTTGTGATTTTTAATCAGTGTTTTTGTCACAAAATTCGGCATTCATTTTGTAATCAAGGAATTATTACATTGATTACGAACTCTTAAATTCATTCACGTGGCAAAAATTCATAAAGATTTCAAATTTTAAACTTTCTTTGTTTGTAACTAATGCTGTAATTGATATATAAAAAATCCGGAGTGACCTCACTTGGCTTTTTGAACACTAAGTAATTAACCGTTGTATAAGTAAATTAAAGTAAGACAAACCTTTAAATAAACAAATGTGAAAATTATAATAGAGTGTTTGAGTATTTTTCTCCATTATTTAATTTTACGCTATTGTACTTCAAATGTTTTGAAACTATAGATCATAATGATAAAGAATATTTCGTTGTGTCCCTGGAAAAATCTAAATAGGCTAGATGCACTAAAATCTGTACAATTCGCACGAAGGTGACCTATAACATGTGCATAAATTTTCAGCTCAATCGAATAAGGCGTTTAGACGCTATCTCAGTTTAAAAAATTTGCGGCCATATCCCTTAATGATAAAGAATATTTCTTTGTGTCTCTGTAAAAAACTATAGCTGCAAAATTCACCAAACTTTATACAGTCTGTGCGACTGTGACGAATAATATTCGCGTAAATTTTCAACTGAATTGAAAAAGCGTTTAGACGCTATCGTATTTTTAATAATTTGGGCTTATAGACATAGTGATAATGAATTCTTCTTTGTGTTCCTATAAAGAAAAAAAATACTATAAGTTCTAGATTCGCCAAAATCAATAGGGTTCGTGCTATAGTAACCTATAACATACCTACCAACATTCCGCTCATTCGAACAAAGCATTTAGTCGCTATCGTGTTCACTCACACACACACATACACACATACATACATCATCGTAAAAATAATAAAAATGAAATCAGGGTACATCAAAATGTAATGAAACACCAAAATATCAAAGTTGAATTTTTGACGTGATTACCTTACATATGTACGGTCGGAAAGTAAATAACCGATACACAGTTGTGTTAGTTACATATTAAAAGACCACAGTAAAAACATTGGAGCTTTTTAAAAATAACTTGCAAGTAACATGGAGCCTTTTGAAGTTAGGCATTATTTTGTGTTATTATTCCCATAAAATGAACCTTTTCATCTCCAAAAAAAAAAAAAAAAAAAAAAAATAATAATAATAATAATAATAATAATAATAATTAAACACGGTATATGTATAAAAATGACAGGTCTCATGGCAGTATACTTGATTTGAAAAGAAACAGAATGTAAATCAAAAATAATTGATTTTGACATCCCTTGTGACATTGTTATTTAAATAATATTTTATGTTACTGTTAAATATTACCTTAATAACATAATGGTTTAGTGTAATCATATGACGAAAAGACCTTCAATATAAGTTTATTGTTATTATTATTTTAGAAGTTTCATTGACATTTTAAAAATATTTTAAATTTTATTTTTCATAATATCTTAAAATTACTTTTTCATTTAAGTGTCAAAATGTTTTTACTTAATTTATTTTAACTGTTGAACTTTTTTTTTTTTTTCTAATTTAATTTAACTGTATACTTAACTGCTATTTGCGACGATCATTACAGCTTCGCAAAATCGTCAATAAAGTTTATTATTATTAGAGTTTATTATTTATTAAATTTGTTATTAATAGTACTCAGTGTTCATTTTTAAGTCATTTAATTAATTAATTTTTTAATTTATTTTTCTTTGATCGTTGCAAATAAGTTAATTTTTAAATAGTACTTACGCTTTATTTGCACGTTATTTTATTTTCACTATTTACTTTTCCTGAAAGTTGTTTTTAAATATTTATTTTGTCGATGGTTGTAAACATTTACTGAGTGCTGCATATTTACATGATTTTTGTGTGGTAAACTCTTACTTATTATTTTCTCTTTCAATGCCTCTGAGGGTTATCGAAGCGGGGGAGCCATCCTCTCCATGTGAGATCAATATTATGAAGGCATGTCTTCGGACCACCTCTAAAGGCGAGTCCCAAACCGTCACCAATTACCCATTGCGTAGCACTAGTGCGACGTTAAACCCAACCAACCAACCACTGATGTAGTCTTCCGCAAACCAGTATGAAACCACAACGAAATATGTAATTCTGTAGATTTCAGAGAATAAATTTTGTATTTGAACTTTTTCTGTTTAACATGTTGAGCACACGCGAATTCTTAATAAAACCCATTATAATTCCTTTACGATATTATCCTGTAATAAATAAACATTAAGTAAATTTTGAATAAATTTTCAGTAATTACTCAAAACAATGTAATATTTTTAGTTTTATATCATATTTTACACTGTCAACCACCGATGTTTGACGAAGCTTTATATCATATTTGACACTGTCAGCCACCGATGGCTGACATGGCGCTTAATGTGTTAAATTTGTAAAAATTCCATTAAAGAACTTCTTCAAGTTCAGAATTTTTATAATAAATTACGAAGTGAACAGACCTTAATTTGAAAACATGGGATATTTTATAAATGAGACAATCATGTTTATCTTTTTGAATCAAAAATACCCATTTTGAACTGAGTATGTCCATTTACTTATTTTTGAGCATTTAATTTTTTAAGAGTGCACACACACTAGTACTCCAATATTCTTTTTCTTTCTTTCTATTTTCAGATTCATTCTAAATTATAGTTGTAACTGTGAGATGTTCCAAAGAGATCCGAAGACTGCCCAAATGGGTAAAAAGATACTCCCATTTGAAATGGGTTATCTCCCAGATTTTTTCCAGAGAAAAGCAGAGGTGGAACTCAAAGATACACCGGAAAACAGACAAAAGGGTCTAAAAGTTTTGAAAGAGTTTATAGAAAGTAAGTACTTTATAAACCTGGTGATCTGAAAAATTACAAAAATAATCTGGTGTGTCACTCACACGACTTTCTCTTACCCTGAAATTTATTACTATAGTCACAGGTAGGAGATTATGAGGTAACATAACCAGCGACTCCAATATCCTAATTAATATTCCGTAGTGTTGTTAGACACGCCCTTTTTTACACACCAGTAATTTTTTAGAGTAATAGCCTCCAAATTCAATTACGATTAAATAAGAAAAAAAATACTCTAAAATGATACTGGTGTGAAAAAGAAGGCGGGGCTAAGAATACTACAGAATATTAATCAGTATGTTGGAGTCTCTGCATAACGAGTACTGTTACGTAAACCTATATTAAACAATTAATTACTTTTACTTTCTCTTACCCATAAAGGTAGAGAAAATTTTGTTTTGGGGTGAAATTTTCGAAAGTAAGTTTTTTTTTATATTTACACGTTTCGAGGTTCCCTGAATCTGGAAGTCATGTCTTTAGCAGTTAGTCTGTGTGTGTGTGTCTGTCTTTTATCAGCATATCTCAAGAACAAATAACAGCAGAAAGTCTAAACTTGGTATTCTAAATGTGTATCATATAGGGATGCTACACTAAGCTTTTCGTTGAGATGAAGCGAATGGTTCGTGTACAGGGACACTCAAGAATATTGAAATGCATTACGTCTGTGTTGGGAAATTGAAGGTAAGTAGAATTTAATATATATAAACTGCACTAAGCCAAATTAAATTTATCTATATTTTTTATATGCGTAAAAGCATGTCTCATGCAAAATATGGCATGGAAATCATCCACTGTTCATTTACAAGACTACACAAAAGAAATAGATTATAGTGCTACAATAGCTCAAAATTGATGGAAGTGCATTTCAGGTTGTGCCATGTATTATTATTATAGGATTATATTTAGGTGCACTATGTGGTTTTTACATAATCTTCAAAAGATATACAGGCCTGCAAATATTTAAGCGATAACATTCTTTTTTATTGTTAATGGAAGTGCTGTACTATAATATTTTAGCCCGTCCAGGAAAGCTGCTCGTGCTCAGGAATGGAAATGAATTCCTCATAGACATATGATAAATAATGTATGTTTTTAAGCTAAATATTCATCGCTTGTTTTTTGTATATTTACACGTTTTGAGGCTTCCTGACTACCGAAGTGAAGTTTTTTAAAATCTCATCTTTTTCTGTGTCTCTTAGAGTAACTTAAAAACGAATAATTTCAGGAGATCCAAAAGTTGTATTTTGAAATTAATATAAGTTTATTGCTGGAAATGTTTGATCAAGACTGGTAAGTTTCAAGGGATGTTGCGTGTGGAAGTTCTCTGGATAATTTTAAGTGAATTTTTTATTTTAATATCAGATTTAAATAATATATAAATATAGGTTCTGTAAGTAAACGGGGGGGGGGGGTTGAGGGAAGTGGGAGCTCTGCTCTGAAAAAAAAAAAAGTTTTTCGAGATATGTTACTATTTTTGTTGGTTCTTATGTAAAATGACCTCCTGAATCCGAATATGACTCTCATTTTGCCCAGTCACCAACTGTTTTCTAGATACGTCACCCCCCTCCCTCAATTTCTTTCCTGTTCGATAATTGTATAATCATTAATTTGATTTGAAAAATGAAAAATAGTTAATTTAACACCTGAAAACAAAATATATATATATATAAAGTTTAAAAAATAACATTAATAACAGATAAAAAAAAAAAAAAAAAAAAAAATAGGTATGTAATGTTTAATTTCATGGACAAATCTCCCCCCCCCCCCAAAAAAAAAAAAAAAAAAAAAAAAAAAAAAAAATTCAAACTGGAAACTGAATATTAGTTTCAAATCATCTGATTAATTCTTTACTTCCATTAGCCGAAGCAACTAAAATTTTAAATATGTCATTTGGAAATAAATGGAAGCTTAATTCCGGATTTCTTGATCCTTTGGAGTTACACTGTGGCACACACCAGTATGTGTTATCTTTTTTACCGTATTTATTCATTTTTATTCAACAAATATATATGAAACTAAACATCGAATATACAGAAAGCAATGGCATCTCGACGAAAGCCAAAAGCTATTCCTGTTAATTGTAATTTCATCTTAGCCCACCAGAGGGCGAGCATTTCATTACAATCGCGGATAGGCTAAATAGTGCGATGTTGAAATTGTTATAAATGAATAATGAGATTTCAAAAAAAAAAGAAAATATATGTATTTATTTTTTTATTTTTTCATTTTCTATTATATAAGAATAACATCAGAAAACATCTAAATTCCTCATTTGCGTAAGACTATGCATACTATGTTATAATGCGCTATGTATGCTATACGCTATAGGTTAATATCTGGGTTATATGATAGCCAGTTGGTAAAACATATATTCTAAGAATTTAACCAGAATTATGTGTTGTTTAGAAATTGAATCGAAACATTGTCTTGTTGCAATCCCCGTTGAAAAGCATCAAGCAGCTCATCGAATGATTGAATGTTATCCCGCATTGCCGATGTATAATGCGTTTTACAATTTAAGTTATTTTCTTACAAAGTTTTTTATTCAACAATAATGATTGACATAAAATCTGACTAAAAGAATTTAATAAAGAACCCTAAGTAAACAATATTTTTCAGAGTGGAATAACACATTGTTTTATTGCAACATCATGATACACTGCCATTATGAATATTTAAATACAAGAAAAATCATCGACATCTTGAACAGCAAAGGAAATGAAAAAATAGCAGACAGTTGTTTCGGTAGCATTTAGTGTACCGTCTTAGTGATGATGGCACACATATGCTAAATGTTACCGAAACAGCTGTCTGCTATTTTATTATTTCCTTTGATGTTCAAGACGTTGTTTATCTTTCCTGTATTTAATAAATGCAAGTTTTTGCAATTTAAGGTATTTTTACAGTGTTTTTTTGTTCAACAATAACGATTGCTGTAAAAGCCGATTGAAAGAACTGGATAAAGAACCCTAAGAAACATTGTTTCTCAGAGTGAAATAACACATTGAAAGAACTGGATAAAGAACCCTAAAAAACATTGTTTCTCAGAGTGAAATAACACATTGAAAGAACTGGATAAAGAACCCTAAAAAACATTGTTTCTCAGAGTGAAATAACACATTGAAAGAACTGGATAAAGAACTCTAAAAAACATTGTTTCTCAGAGTGAAATAACACATTGAAAGAACTAGATAAAGAACCCTAAAAAACATTGTTTCTCAGAGTGAAATAACACATCGTTTTATTGCAACATCACGATATACTGCCAATATGAATATTTTAGTACAAGAAAAATCCTCGATGTTTTGAGAAACAAAGGAAATAATAAAATACCAGACAGTTGTTTCGGTAGTACGTCAGCGAAACAGCTGTCTGCTATTGCAACATCACGATATACTGCCAATATGAATATTTAAGTACAAGAAAAATTCTCCATGTTTTAAGCAACAAAGAAAATAATAAAATAGCAGACAGTTGTTTCCGTTTAATTTAGCATACCGTCATTAGTGATGGGGGTACACGCAGGCCCTGATTACCCAAAAGGCACGAGAAGCATGTGCTTCCCTTAGAAAATTTTCAAAAGGCCCAAAATTAAGCAAAATAAGAGCCCCAAATTGTAAGCAATCTAAAACATTGTCTGATTATGAAAAGTCACAACAGACATGATTGCACAACTATTATTTTTAGATTATATAGGAATTATATTAATGAAGCTTTTACACACGCGTTTACAATCGAATTATTTCATATATTGTGTAGTGAATACAAGTTTTCACTAGTTTACATTTTAGTGCTTATATTAAGTGAATCTACTTGTGTGTATTTTCCCCAGATCTAGCTAACTACAAAGTTTAAAGAAAAATTTGTAAATTTCTCGGTGTGTTATACAAACACACCGAGTTGACTGTTTGTATAACACACCGAGTGTGTTATACAAACACCCCCATTGACTGTTTGGTCTTTAGACCAAACAGTCAATGGGGGCCCCAAAATGGATTTGTGCTTCCCCTCAGATGAAAGGTTAATCAGGCCCTGGGTACACGTACGCTAAATGCTATCGAAACAGCTGTTTTATTATTTCCTTCGGTGCTCAAGACGTTATTTATTTTTTTCGTGTTTAATTATTGCAAGTTTTTGCAATTTAAGGTATTTTCTTACAAAGTTTTTTTATCCAACAATAACGATTGGTGTAAAAACCAATTGAAAGAACTGCATACAGGACCCTAAAAATCATTGTGTTTCAGAGTGAAATAACGCATCATTTTATTGCAAAATCACGATATACTGCCAATATGAATATTCAAGTACAAGAAAAATCCTCGATGTTTTGAGTAGCAAAGGAAATAATAAAATAGCAGACAGTGGTTTCGGTAGCATTTATCGTACCGTGAACAGTGCATAATGGAATAGTAGGCAGCTGTTTCGGTAGCATTTAGCGGACCGTCGTTAGTGATGGTGGTGCGCGTACGCTAAGTGTTACCGAAACAGCTGTCTGCCATTTTATTATTTCTATTAGTGTTAATACGTTGTTTAATTTTCCTGTATTTAACTATTGCAAGTTTTTGCAATTTATGATATTTTCTTACAAAGTTTTTTATTCAACAATAATCATTGGTATAAAAGCCGATTGCAAAAAAGAACTGAATAAAGAACCTTAAAGCACAATATTTTTCAGACTGAAGTAACGCATCGTCACGATATACTGCTAATATGAATATTTAAGTACAGGAAAAAAGTCATCTTGAAAGCGAAAGGAAATAATACAATAGTAAACAGTTGTTTTGGTATCATTTAGTGTACCGACATTAGTACATAAAGAAAGAAAACTTACTCTTGTCATATTTGTACTAATAAGTATAAAGGATTTAAGTCCAAAAATGTCGATTTTGAGTTAAGTTGTTAAGTACGTAGTCAGACTCAGAAAAAAATTCTCTGTCGATTGGTATAAAGGATTTAAATCCATGTAATTTAGTCTTTAGAAAATCCATTGGTAAAAAAAAAAAGATTCAAGTCAGAAATTTAACATTAATCTTAGGTATAAAATATTTAATTCAATTTTTTCCCTTATTAAATGAAGGTTGACAATCACTGAATGTTATAAAGGGTATAAATCAACATACTCCATTTTTCCTAATCGATTCTTCTGATTAGTTTTTAGTTAGTTTAACTTTATTTTTCGTCTCCTGAAAAATCAAGAATATGGAGTTAAATCCTTTATACTTCTCAGTATAGATATATAAGAAAGGAATCATATTTTAAAACCGTTTAAATCAACCAATTGAATTAGGCAAAATGTGGAGGTTTAGGCAATAGGAATTTGAGAAACTTTACTCGTGAAAAATGTAGAAAAAATTAAAATGCATGGATTGCATGTAAAATTTCCAATAACCAAACAAAGGGGGTACAATGATATCACAATTAACAATGTTTTTAAGATGGTGGTGTTGTTCTCGTATTAAGGCCGATTGTCTACAGTTGGGACCTGGGCATAAAGGAGAATGCCTTCCGTGGTGAAGGGGGAAGGGGTTCTAAAGGGTTCTTATCCCGTGAGTTTCGGAGAAAACTACTGAAAACTCCGAACGGCTACGTCTATGGGTGCGACCTGGGATCGATCCTGGTACTTCCCGTTTATCAGAGTTGAATGCAGAACTGCTCGGCCACAGGTGAGGCCCAATGTTTCTAAGATTCCTAAATGTAAAAAAAAAGCTTCAAAAGAATAGAGGTGGTTGATTAATCAGATTCCTTTCTTACATATAGGAGCACATTCGTTTTTGCATCTTAATGCGCTGAGGAAAGTACCCTAAATGCTACCGAAACAGTTATCTGCTATTTTATTATTATTATTATTATTATTATTATTATTACTACTATCATGTTTAAAATGTTGATGATTTTTTTTTTTTTTTTTGTGTGTGTGTGTGTGTGTGTGTGCGTTTGTTTATCTAGTGCCATGTCTCTTTTGATAATATGAAAATTTATTAAGCCAATATTAACACGTAAAAGAGTTTCTAAGTGAATTTTAAAACGATTGTAAACAACAAACTACTTAACTTTATTTCATTTTAGGTGACAAGCATTTTTGTGGTATTACTTTTGATGATGATTTTCTGCTACAGTACCTCAGATGTAGAAAGTTTAATGTAAAGAAAGCTTTTTCACAGCTAAAATGTTTTGTGAATTTACGAAAAAATCACAAGACTTTATTTAAAGACTTTCATTTCGAGAACATCGCTATATCAACGAAGAACAAAATTGTCACATTCCTCCCGTACAGATGCCAAGATGGCTGCGCTATAATGCTTATAAAATTAGGTTTGTTCTATTTCAATAGTTTATATTTTTAATTAAATTGTTCTTTATATAATTAATTTGTCATTAACTCATACTTTATGTAATTATGTTATGTAAAATATTCATTAACTCGAATTTAAGATTTGTTCCCTCAGAAATTCCATTTTAGATCAAAGTTCAATTTCTTTTTATGCTTTGGATTAACTTAATGACTCTTCCCACCTGACGTCAGAGGTCACATGATAGAGGAAAAACAAATAGCAGACGAAGTCTTGTTTATCTAGAGCGATTGCTCAAATAAGATATTTTCTATTCTTATTTTTGATCAATCGTATTTAATCTGTGTTATTTTTTACACATCATCATTTTTAATCCATTTTATATCATTATTCATCATCTTTTGTTTGCTGTATACCTTTACAATCATCATTTAGTTTATACCTGTTATTGATGTTCATGAAGACATGTTTAAATACTCTGATTTTTGGTACTTAAATCAGTGACAGTGCAATATCGTACTACGTAAGTCCATTTAGACCAGTAACTAAATTAATTAACTTGTTGTAACACCTTTATGCAATTAAATTAAATGAAAACATTTTAAAATTTCAATTTATAATCCGTAAACATTCCACAAGAAGCTATTATTTATTGCTAGATCAGTTAATGTTGCAGTTACACTACAATATACAAAAATCGATTCTTATAGGTAAAAATAAATAAACACATAAAATGTTTTTTAAAAATTATTAAATTTGCAAATACAACTATTCTACTGTTTACAAATGCACAATATTACTTTTATTTTATTTTATATTAAGTATTAAAATTTTTGTTCTTAAGAACATTATTTAATTGAATTCGATTCTCAGAATTCGATTATTCGTTTTCCTCTATCACGTGACTGAGCAGACGACGCTGGGAAGAGCCCATTCAAAGATATTTTGGCCGAGAATTTTAAGTTCAGGGATAATTAAGAGGATAGTAGGTGCTATAAATGGTATTATATATATATATATATACACTCTATAAAAAAAATATAAAAAAAAGACGCACCAAAGAGTAAAGCGAATTGGACACAAATTGACATGCATACAGATTTCGATGGAAAATGCAAGATTTTAAAGTTTGGATGCCATTGAATAGATATGTGACGCTGCAGCGCATCTTAACTGCGTAACTGGCAAAATATTAAAAAGGAGAAAATTTTATTCCAGGTCATGCATTCTTCGAGAATTTTATTCTGCCTGCTCAGATAGACAGTAACTAAGCCTCGCACATACAGATGCGCGAACAATATGCGTAGATGTCAGCATTTAAGAGAGAAGAGTAAAAATTAAAATGTGATCCATAGTGTAAAAAATAGCAAAATCAATGTCAATGTTGCTGTTAAGAAAACTATTTCTATTATTAGAAATTTCTTATGCTGTTTATCAATTTCTTATATGTTCTTTCGCGTATAATGATCGTGATTTTCTATTTTCCATTACAGGTCAGCATTTAAATTGGTGATAATTTTGATATCTAAATCTGTATTATAACAAGTTTTTTAAAAATTTACTGAATTTAGGGTACAAGTATAGCGTTGGTCCACAACTGGATTTAGCGATTTTTCTTTGGCGCCGTTTTGAACGACAATGGTATAAATAATTAAAAATAAACTTAATTAATTTTGTACATTAATAATGACGCCATTTTGAAAAACGCGTTTTGCTTTTGCTTACGCTTGGAGCCCATGGAGACCATTTGCGAAAACGGAATTTCGCCATAATCACCAAAAAAAAAATTGCCAAATATCTTCTGGACCAACATTATATTAGTTCCAAGTCAAGTTAATTTTAAATATATATTATTATTATTAAAAATTGGCTTAATTTATTTACGTACATTGTAAAACAGACGCATTTTGAAAAACGCGTTTTCACTTTGTTTACGTTTGGAATCCATGGCAATCACTTCCGAAAATCGCATTTCGCCGTAATCACCAAAAGAAAATCGCCAAATAGAGTTCTGGAACAACATGCAAGTTGTTCCAAGTAGAGTCAAAATCAAACTCATTTATAAATCTTGTAATTTCGCACAGATAATTTTTTAACATTGCAGAATTAGACATTTCTGGGACACATTTTATATTTCTAATTATGGCAAGACAAAAATTCATTACCTAAAACGTGTTGGCAACAGAAAAAAGTACAGGCTTTAGATTATAAGTAATAGCTTTTTTTTTCTTTCTTTCTTTTTTTTAACAAGTAATTACACTAAAAAATTCCTCGCCAAATACTGACAAAAGTTTAAAAGTTGCCAAGGGGGCCATTATGATAAAGTTGTAACACAAAACGATCTAAATATTGTAAATTTCTTTCTATTCTAGGGGGGGGGGGGGAAGCATAATTTTTCGTTAAGAAAGCAAAAAAAAAAAAAGTGTGTTATTAAATATTATGTATTTCAATTTGACATTAAATATGGGAATTTCTAGAACATTTTTTTACTTTTGTCTTGTGTTATGCACTATTAATATTCACATTCAGTGAAAAGCCTCACGGGGATATTAATAAGTGAAGTGAACCGGGGGTTGGCAAGCAGGGGGCAGGGCCCCCTATTTTATAAAATAAATAAATAAATAAATAAATAAATAAATATTTAAGAAATTTGAGCTCAAAATTTTCCCCAAATGACACTCATTTTTGAAAAACATCCCCGTAATCAAAAATAACTTTCATATACACACTAATTAACGGAGATTTTTAAATCTGTGCAAAGTACTTTAGTCCTGAGCATGTGCACAAGATTTATTTTCATCTTGAGGATGACCTGGGGAAAAGGGGTACCTTCAAAGTCCTGCATGTTAATCAAAACTGTTAAAAGTCCCTACACGTAGGCACAAATCTCTACAATTAACAAGCTGTAAATAAAAAAAAAGTTGAAATATTCTCAAGATTTCTCCCCAAAATATTCAAAAAAACCCTGGAAATTTCCAACAAACATTCGGTCCCCAAAGTTGTCCCCAGAAGTGTAAAAAATCCCCAAAATGGGGACAAAATTCACAGTCTGGTAACACTTGATTCAACTGTAAGTCGTATACTAAATCGTTTCTCCTTTTTCACATTGCTGTCTGAGTTCTGAGCTCACTTGTCTATAACATGCTTTAAATTTTGCAATAACTGATTAAAAATATGAGTCAATATATATTTCTTTTTTTTCTAAAGTTCAATGTTACTTGAACAAACGAAAAAGGATGTGTAACAATAACATCGTTATACTGTGACCTTGGAAGACTATCAGTCAAATAAATACTTCAAAAAAATTTTATCGCGCTTATTATATTTAGACTTATCTTGCATTATGAAGTCAGCAATGCTTTTAAATATCGACTGGATATTCTAGATTAAAGATTGCTGGTATATAAAAATTGATTTACAATATCTTATAGGATTTGGTTTAGTTCGGAAATCGTGGCTAGTTATCCATGATAGAAATATAGGCTTAGGACGATTACTTCCATGGCTTTTCTTTCTGTAGTATCACAAATAATATTTGCGAGAATTTTACGGAAATTTGTTGAAAAATCTGAGCATCTAGGCCGACAAATACTACTTGTGTTCGAACCCAAAATCTTCTGTCAATTAAATTTTAGAGCAGAATCTCATGACCATACTATCTTGAGGAAAAATATGTTTTTATATAGTGTTGCAGTATGATGAAGCAAAATACTAATACTGAATGGGAGAATGCCAATGGAATATGCAAGCATTTTTTGGTTATGATTCTGTTTAATCATCTCATGTAGGTCTTGTGGGAATTGTTTTGAGATTGGTTGAGAGCAAGGAGTTGTTGGAGACGATCTAGGTGGGACTGGTGGTGAGGTTGAGGTTGAAACCTCTTTCGTCTTGGTGTTTTTGCACAAATTTTCGATCCTTATTAAGATCTATGTCACTAGGTACATGTTCCGGGGAAACTATCTATTTGCACACGTTAAATCATGCGATTTTTTTTTTTTTTTTTTTTTTAATTTGTTTCTGCCAAATCTATTTTACTTAAATTGTAGACATGAGTCCATAACTGAGGACAATACAATACACAAGCACATCGTCGAGGTTAGGGACAAAAGTCTACTGGTGGCAAATTTTGTGAATTATTTTTAATCCTTTTCAGTCAAATCAATATTTCTGAAACTTTCGACACAAGTCTATAATCGATGACAATACAATACAGTCGGTAACAAAAGTGTCCGAACACTAGCAAAAATTCCTATGTAAAAAAATACACTTAAATAAATCCTTGTCGAATCCTGTTATATATATATATATATATATACTGCTTTCATCTAGAACGAATAAGTAGTCATTTTCTAAAATCTTAAACTAGAAATATTTATTTCCAAGTTATGCATATAGGTAAACAAATAACCTAGATGAACGAAATGATCGAGAATTTCTAATCTACACTTTTCTAGATTACGGAACAATATTATGAATATTATGAATCCTTTGTATTGAGAGAACTTTTCGTTAATTAACTAGAATTGTGTTATAAAACAAGATTATAGTTACTAAAACTCTGATGTTGCGTTCGCTTTTATTTACAGTCATTTCCAAAAGTTTAAGACCAGTAGCCGATTTTCAGTATTTTAACACATTGCATCATTTGTGCAGATTATTCCGTCATCGAATGTGCTGTTTGCATCAGACGCATTCTACTGCTATAAATAGAGGTGCTCGGTACGTTTATCGCCGGTTGTTTATTGGATTTTGTCGTAGACAGCGCTGTAGTGTAATTATTGTAACGGGTAAAAAAACCTCACTTACTGTTACAAAAAATTCCGAAATATTGACCCTGCATAAAATAGAATTTTCTGAAAATCAGATAAGTTCGAGAGTAACTGTGGGCAAGACAGGTGTGCATCAAGCTATTAGTAAATTTAAAATTTCGGGAAAATTTGTGGACCTTAACAATCGTTTCTTGTTCATACTCGGGGTAATTCAAGACTTCTTTTGCAGGTTTATGGGATGATGAACCAAAATCTTTAACCAGACGTCTTGAAATAGTACTGAAACTGACGTCGGTACCTTTTGCAGCCAGGGAATGTCTAATCGTATTGCAGGAGGTTCTTGGATCTCGTACGACCATCCTTATCACTTGATCATGTGCACTCGTTTTTCTAGGGCGACTCTCTTAAGGTCCACAAATTTTCCCGAAATTTTAAATTTACTAATAGCTTGATGCACAGTTGTCTTGCTCACATTTACCCTCGAACTTATTTGAAGTTCAGAAAATCTAATTTTATGCAGGGTCAATATTTCTAACCTTTTTATAAAAGTAAGTGAAAATTTTTTACCCTTTAGAATAATTACACAACAGCACTGTCTACCACAAAATCCAATAAACAACTGGCGATAAACGGGCCGGGAACCTTTATTTATAGAAGTAGAATTCGTCTGATACAATCAGCACTTGAGATGACGTAATTATCTGTGCAAATGATCCAGTGTGTTAAAATACTGAAAATCGCTACTGGTCTTAAACTTTTGCAAATGACTGTACAGAGATTTTTAAATGAGATTGACTCCACTATAATATAAGAAAACGGTCTACAATTCTAATAGGGGTTTCAAGAACTCGCCGGCAAAGGGAACTAGAACTTATAAGGATGAAATGGAAATATTTTTAGAAGAGCCATAATTTAGATTCTAGATATAAGTCGCATACAGTCGGTAACAAAAATGTCCGAACACTAGCAAAATTTCCTATGTAAAAAAAGTACACTTCATACGGTTTTGTTAAATAAATCCCTGTCGAATTTTCTTCTTAGTCAGTCTAAGAACATGATTCGACAAGGATTTATTTAATAAAACAGCATTAACTCTACTTTTTTTATATAGGAATTTTTGCTAGTGTTCGGATACTTTTGTTACCGATTGTATAATTATAAATATTTTAAACCAAAAATTTCTCGAATAATAAAAATGTTATTGTTCCTGTTACTTACGCGTTAACCTCGTGCCAACGATTTATTGTTAGTATATGGTTCATACGAAACGGATATTTTATGTATATTTTATTGTTATATTTTCCAGTACTTACACATTATCCCGATACCAACGATTTGTGGCTAGCATGGGGTTAACACGAATTGTACATTTTATGTATCTATCTGTACATATAATAAAATAAGATGTTTGTGTGTCTGTGTGTGTGTGTGTCATTGTGTATGTATATCTAGAGCCTTTTAGGAAAACGGCAGGTCGCAGAGCTACACAAATTGACATGGTGGTTCGTAATGACCCCTCCTGATGCACCTTGAAGCCAGATTTTCGAATTTCTTATTAGTTTTCTTTTAATTAATTAAAATGTGAGAAAAATAACCTTCTAATTTCTGATAAATTAGCCATTTAAATTTTATCCATAATTTAATTGTTGCCAATTTCTTGTTTGACAGAATAAAAAAAGAAAAGAAAAAGTACATTTATTTGAAACGAGGAAAGTAAATTAAATAAATTAGAAAATGGATTAGAAATATCCGTCGTATCGTTACAAATAAGATACCAAATGAAAGAAGCTATTTTTGTGAATCCAACGGATTAAACCGCTTATCGATCGGGCAATTAGATTTTTTAAAATTAAATAAAGTATAAATTTTAGGTGGCAACAGCAGAAGATTGTATGGAAAAAAAAAATTCTGTTTTAAATAGATTATTTAAACTCTATGAACCATATTTTTATTCTATCAGATTCATTAATAGACCCTCTTGGACGATTTTTTAAATTTTGGTGTTGAAGTACATAGAATGTTTTTCGACAAGAAGTTTAATATAGCAACAGTCATTTTAATCTAAGTAGCGCAACAAAAATATAAATAATTATAAGATAAAGAACTTTTTATAACCATGTTTTTAAATTTTTTGTAGAATCATAGCTATCCGCGATTGTAATGAAATGCTCGCCCTCTGGTGGGCTAAGGTGAAATTATCATACCACTGATAGCTTTCACGCTGAAACAATGATAGAACAACAAGAAAGAACAATATAAGTACACGTGGTGGCTATTATATTTACTAACAACCGCAGTTGAGGAAGCGCCATCTATCGGTCATTACAAACGCGGATAGAACTAACTACATTAGCACTTTATCAATGCGTATTGTTACGAAATTGTAAATAATTGTATTTATTTTTGTATAAATTCTTTCAAAGAGGCTTAGTAAGTTGATAAAAATGTGAATTTTCTGCATTTCTAGCTCTTTTTCGCGTTAAAATAGCTTAATCTTCCCTTTAAAACGCATTAAAAAGTTCCAATAGGCAGGTAATGAATTTGGTGCCAAATTTGGCGACTATAGAAAGGAGTTTATAGAAAAATGCAGTTTTAAAGATAGCAAATTTATTTCAGCAATCACTATTTTAAACCTAAAAAACATTAGAAAAATAAACAGAATAGGAAGGATTCTTATACATAAACAAAAAGGTGTCTGATAAAATTATTAGCAAAATAGTCTTCCCCTTTTCATAAAATATATATATATATATATCCATCACCAATATAGCGACAAAAAGTCAAAAGCCTCCAATAGAGCAACATAATAAAGTTGTGTAGCACGATAATGTTTACCTATTTATTTATTTTAGTTCCCCATCATACTATAGGTATGGGGAACTTAGGTAATCGTGAAAATTTTCGACCTCGGTTTTTTGACTTTTTTACACGTTTTCAGGTGTGAGGAATCCGAAAATGACAAAATTTCTATGGTGTCTGTCTGTAGGGTGTCTGTTAGTCTGTTAGTCTGTTAGTGGGTCAGTCCGTTGGTTTGTTAGACTGTGTACACGATATCTCAACAACAAATTGTCACAGAGAGGTCAGATCAGTTTTTAAATATTACTTTCGACACTGGCAAGAACCCTATTCATTTGCAACATTCGATTTTAAAAAATTCGTAAGCTATTAGAAATTACGATTTTCTTAACATGGGAGAATAGGACAAAAATTCACTTAAACGTGCATTAAATGAAAACTTTTTACTGTAAAAATGTCAGACCAGTTTTAAAATATCAGTTTTGATGCCGGCATGAACATCAGTAACTATAAATATGCTACTTTGAAAATTTCGCAAGTTACTGGAAATTTACGAATTTCTTAACATGGCAGTATAGGGCAAAATTTCACATAAACGTCAATTTTGAGAGATATTTTCATCGTAAAGATGTCAGACTACTTTTGAAATATTATTTAGGACACTGGTATGAATATTAATGACTATGAATTTTCCAATATAAAGATTTCGTAAGTTATTGGAAATTTACGAATTTCTTAACATGTCAGAATAGAGCAAAATTTCACATAAACGTCAATCTTGATCGATATTTTCAGCGTAAAAATGACAAACCACTTTTAAAATATCATTTAGGATACTGGCATGAATATCATAGACACATAGACTATGATTTTTCCAATTAAAAAAATTCGTAAGTTATTTGGAATTTACGATTTACTTAACATGTCAGAATAAGGCAAAATTGATCATAAACTTCCATTTTGAGGATCCTAAATACATTAGACAACTTCAAAATTAAGTTTATGATATTTGTTTGAACATGATTGAATACAAATATTCTACTAGGAAATTTTCGTAAATTATTCGTAATTTACGATTTTATCAACATAGCGAAATTGTAAATTTTTCATATAAATATGAATTTTGAGGTTTATTGCATTGGAAATAGTAGCATGAAAACTAAACAACGGAATTGACCCTGATAAAATAAATTAATAAATTAGAATAAGATAATTATATCCAAGTGAACGGTGGATAGCCTATTGGGCGGGGATTTCATTCTGTCACTGTATCAAGCTTTGGTCAAATTCATTTCTTTTAACATGATTATAATATGTCTCGCACTAGAAATTTCTGAGAACATAAATATGATGTGGAACTGAGCAGAGTCCACCTATGTCAACTAGTTTTTTTATATACTAATCACTATGCTAATTCATCATACAAATAAATGAGCCTCTGTATGGGACTGCACTTGCATGCCGTCGAACAGAAATATTTGATTAATTCAAATTAATATTTAAATAAATAATTAAAAATAAAAATATGTTTAATGGGAAATATATATAACCATAAAAAAATTAGTTGTCTAAAATACGGCAGAAATAGCGCTCATAGCATATTGTTACAAGGGATTAAGTCTAAAATGGTGACAAAAATTCAAAATTCGCCAAAGAGGTTGTATATTAAGGCTGTACTATGATCAGGTTTACAAACCATGAATTATATATAACCACAAAAATTGTCTCACGCGACAGACGTAGCCGGTCATAGCATATTGTAATACTTGACGTGAAATTGCTGTCATTTTATGGTTGATCGGATAAACAAAATAAACATAGGAAATAAAGTAAAAGCAAATATTATGTGCACCACGCATAGTGTTGTTCATATGTAACTGGGATTCAAATATAAAAGGGTTACTTCATTTTTTTCGATACTATCTATTTCGAAACTGTTATCTAATAAGCACCTAAATGGAAGACTATTGGTAAACCAATGTCGCAGGTAATAGGGACAGGCGCCTGAGTTTTAGCGGGTGACCAAATCGCTGCCGAAGTCAGCAGGGACCTTAAGCGAGCTTTTGAGCAATTTTAGTATTTTGTTTTATTTTATTTTTATAAAGCTATATAGAAAAGAGTGTCCTTTAAATTCAGTGACCAGCGAAGCGGGATAAGCCTGCTAGTATTTTATAATTTTATTCATATTTATGCATGTATATATATATGAGTACTATAGAAGTGATCCTATGAAATAAATTGTATTATTCTATGTATTTATATTTGTGTATATAAATATCACGCAATGGTATGCGGTTAATACTTTTTTTTACATGTTTATGATGAGTTATAGATTTAATAAACATATTTTAAAATTATTTTAACAAGTTTCAAAAGAAAATACAAAGGAAATGTTAAAATACCAAACTAAATTTGAATTGTATAATGTATAATAAAACTGTTGCATAATAAATCGTATAATAAATTTATTTAATGTGATGCATATGAGAGGGATTATCGTAAATTTAATTGTTAATAACATTTATTCGAGATAGAAATCAATTTTTCATTGTTATTTTTAAAATTACTCTATATTGTCACCACCCAGAGTTATACATTTCACACAGCATTTTCATTGTTATTTTTAAAATTATTCGATATTGTCACCACCCAGAGTTATACATTTCACACTGCATTTTCATTGTTATTTTTAAAATTACTCTATATTGTCACCACCCAGAGTTATACATTTCACACAGCATTTTCATTGTTATTTTTAAAATAACTCTATATTGTCACCTCCCAGAGTTATACATTTCACACAGCATTTTCATTGTTATTTTTAAAATAACTCTATATTGTGACCACCCAGAGTTATACAATGCCGTCATTGTAGAATAAGTTGAATGTGGTTATTATATTTTACTGCTTCCTGACACCAAACAAACAAACAAACATTATTAGCAGTAATGTATAGCGTTGTTTACAAGGATAAATTAACAGGCAGAATAAATAAGGAATTTTTTCTTGGAAATAATTAAACCTTTAGTATATGCCTATGTAAATTTAAGAAAAAAAAAAAGTTTTTATAGATAGTAGGAAAAGAAAGATATTTTTCGATGGTTCTAAAATCATAAATATTATCACTGGCTCGATGGACTTTCCTAAACATTGAACTCAAGTGTTATCGAATATTTTATCAGAATAACGTTTACATGTATTTTGTTCATCAGTTGCGCAATACTTTCAAAAATGCTTTATAAATATGAAGATGGACTTTTCGTCAAGGTTGTTTTTGGATATCAGCTAGCGACATATGAAATGAATGGATATCATAACGTATATATCAGCGGATCACAAATAAATAAACAAATAAATAAGAGAACAAAGGATGTTGAAATTTATTATTATTATTATTTTATTATTACTATTCTACGTTCTATCGCTTCTTTAAATCATGCACTTAAATCATGTACGAAAAGCATTTTGATGGATATAACATGTTTAAATGATTAAAAAATAATTCTAGAGAGGGAAAGGCCCCTTACACGGAGAAAATTATACAAAATAATGCCCGATTTTTAAATACTCTATGCGAATTTAAAATTATTTTAACGTCCAATTTTTATTTTTCGTACGTCCAATTTTTATGTACGAAAAGTATTGTAATCATGACAAAAATTCGAATTTGAGATTTTAATGGCTCTATAAGTTTTGGGGTCCCCGGGGTTCATTTTTTGCTGTTTTTACAGAGATGTATGCATGTGTATGAGTGAACACGATAAAGCCTAAATGCTTTGTTCGAAGATGCTCTCAAAATTGGTACGTATGTAATAGGTCACTTACCAATACGCATGAACCCTATTGATTATGGTGAATCTAGCAGTTTTAGTTTTTTTTTTTTTTTTTTTTTTTTTTTTTGCAGATACACAACGAAAAATTCCTTATCATTATGGCCTATAGGCTGAAATTATTTAAAGTGCGATAATATCTAAATGACTTTTGTGAATGAACTAAAAATTATATATACGTATTACAAATCACCGTCGCACAAGTTTTAGGAATTTTAGAGTTATAGGTTTTTTTTTTTTTTTTTTTTTTTTTTTTTTAATGCAAACACAACAAAAAATTCTTTATCACAGGCTTATGGACTCAAAATTTTTAAAGTGCGACAGCGTCTAAATACATCACCTTGTTGAGCTCCAAATTTATATCATGAAAAACGGCAGTTTTTCTAGTGACGCAAGCGAAAAAACAAACGAACGCGGCGACACTCAGCGGAAATACATGTTACAGGTCACTGTCGCATAAATTGCATAGTTTTTTGGTGAATATAGCACGTATACATTTTTTTAGGGACACAACGAAAAATTCTTTAGCATTATAATCTATGGTCTCAAATTATTTGAAGTGTAGTAGCGTTAAATTACACATCATACTATGTGGAGAAAAATATTCAAATAACCTATTATAATTTTCTTTTTTGTTTATTTAAAGATTTTCTTACCTTATTCTATTTATACAATCGTTAATTTCCGGAAAGTCAAATGGAGTCACTCCAGATTTCTTTTTTTACTTTGGGTTTTTAGTATGTAACAGAACGCATCTGGTTACTGAATTTGTTGTATCTCAAATAAAGTATCAGTTACAAAAAATTGAATTTTTCATAAATTTTTGTCTTGCGATTGAATCTGAGAGCTTGTAATAAAGATAATAATTTCTTTACTACAATAATAATTTTTTATCTTGCGATTGGATTTAAGAGTTCGTAATAAAGATAATTATTTCTTTATTACAATAATAAATTTTTACCTTGCGATTGAATATGAATAGTTCGTAATAAAGATAATTTTTTTTTTATTACAATAATAAATTTTTATCTTGCGATTGGATTTGAGAGTTCGAAATAAAGATAATATTTTTTTTTTTTTTTTTTATTACAATAATAAATTTTATCTTGCGATTGAATATGAGAGCTCATAATAAAGATATTTTTTTTATTACAATAATAAATTTTTATCTTGAGATTGAATATGAGAGCTCGTAATAAAGATATTTCTTTATTACAATAATAAATTTTTATCTTGCGATTGGATTTGAGAGTTCGTAATAAATATAATTATTTCTTTATTACAGTAATAAATTTTTATCTTGCGATTGGATTTGAGAGTTCGTAATAAAGATAATTATTTCTTTATTACAATAATAAAAAAATTTTATCTTACGATTGCATTTGAGAGTTCATAATAAAGATAATTTTTTTTTTTTTTTATTGCAATAATAAATTTTTATCTTGCGAACGGATTTGAGAGTTCGTAATAAAGATAATAAATTTTTTATTACAATAATAAATTTTTATCTTGTGATTGAATTTCAGAGTTCTTAATAAAGGTAATAATTTCTTTACTACAATAATTTCAAATCGAATACCCAATTTCTTGACAAATACGCTGGTAAAAAAATCAAATTTTTAAAAGCATTGCATAAAAACAAATTCTCTTAAAGCATTATAAGTAACTTATTTTCCTGGGAATTTTTAATCCAAGAAGAAGCTAAATTTTTAAAATTCAAAATTTTGTAAAAAAAAAATTATAGAATGATATTATTTTAAATATATGTTGTCTAAGATGCAACTACATGGAAATTTGTATGAAATTCCATGCATTACTTCAAAAGTTAGTAAAAATTCCATGAAACTTTGATAACCCACACGCATATAGATTTTTTATAAGAATGGTAAAATCCTGTTCCGGACTTAACAAAACGTATAAATCTGTCAAAAATTTGTACGAATTCAATTCTTTCTTTTATTGAATATAGAAGAAAAAATTTTAAATAGCCTTTTTGTATATAATAATGTGTTAAATAAAAAGGAATGTAAATAATTTTTGTAACTTTTCATTCTAAATTTTACGTTATTTAAATTTGTTGGTAGATAACTGGATACCAGAAGAATTTCCTGCCGAGGAAGTCAAAAGAATGGTAATAATATTTGTTCTCCAGTCTCTGCGAGATCCAATGACACAAGTGAATGGATTTAAGGTAATTTTCGATGTGGAGAGTAACCCCCTTCGTCATCTCAAATATGCCACGCCCAGTAATTTGTATTTGATGTACCACGGTACCCAGGTGATTATATTTCATTTTTATTGTAGTTTATTCTTCAGGTATAAAAAGAGCAAACAATGTTATATATATATATATATATATGTGTGTGTGTGTGCGTGTGTGTGCCAATGTCCAATTTTTGAAGTGTTTTCTCACCTTTATTTTTGTGTCAAAATATAAGTTATTTTTCTAAGAAATATGAGGAAAAAAAAGGGAAGATTCTATTAAAATTTTTAGATACCTAATTAGATTACCTTTACTTGGGTTTTGGAGGCTAAAAGAAAAAAATGGGGTGGGGGGGGGGCATTCTCTCTATACGCATATATTTTTCATTTAATAAATAAAAAAATTTATTCAAAATTTTAAGTAGATAAAAGAGAAATACTGCTTAGCCAGATTTCAAAGACTGACCTTGGCACGCTGCCAAAAAAATGGATTATTCCGTAGCAGGGTTCATACGCCTCAGGGAGAACCTGAAAATCAGGGAAAACTCAGGGGAAAAAAATTGGTCATGAAATCTCAGGGAAACCTCAGGGAAACTTTCAAAACAAGCACCAAAACCTGGAAAAACAGAGATTTACTCTGGAAAAAGCTGGTACTCGTGCATTTCTGTGACGTCATTATAGAAACCCGATAAGACACGCTTACTAACATCATGCCGATCCAATGAAAAACTGGAAATGTTTTTTGCATCATGAACAATCCAATCATGAAATAAAACACACATTTCCTCTCTCTAAGAGATTCTTTAGCTTAATTTTTCTCCATGGTTAATTTGTTTTTATTCGATAATCGGCATCTGGTTGCAGCTTCAAATATTTCGTTTGTTATTTAGTCTTACTGATGCAGTGTGCACATGCTTAGCTTAGTTATTTTATTTGCTTAGGCATTTTATTTCATTTTTTTGTGAGATGGATTGAATTATAATTAAAAAGTAATTATTATCATGAGTTGGTAAACTTCGTTTAATCTGGACTGGACAGATAAAAACTTAAATCCACAGTTTGCATTTTGGGTGGAAAGTGTAGATAGTGACCCTTACAAAGCACAATGTTGTTTAATAATCATTGGCTAATCAAATTTTTTGAAGCCTTTGGTTTAAGGGTAAATTTTTATGTAAGGTAATTAAGTTTCCAAGAGTTTTTTAGATATATATATACACATTTCCATTTCTGATTAATATTTTATTTTGTCTGAAAAGGTTTTTGAAATTAATTTAAAATAAGTTACTCAGATCCAAAACATTCTGGGCAATTAGTTCGCTACTATTTTTTTCCTCCTTTTTCGAAAGGGGGGGTGGTGGATTAAAATAAACATCACTAGTTGTCGATATGGAAAAATTATTGATTCTGGAAACTAACTCAGGGAAAACTCAGGGAATTTTTTTTCTGAAAATGAGTATGAACCCTGCGTAAGGAAGGAAGCATGCGTTGAATGGGTGAGAAAAGCCACCCTCTCACCAAGCCAGTAATGAGAGATCCTCCTGTCGTTTCTCTCCTACCCTATTTTATAGAATAGATTCGTTTTCTCCCCACCTCCGAGTCTCATGACCCGTCTTTAATCGTTGGCTAATCACTGTTTCAGCAATATCGTGTAAAATTCTCATTAAACGTTTTAGAATGTTCAGCCGATGGGTCCTGCTTTCTGGAGAAACTTCAGAAAAGTGGTGGACTTTATTTCTCAAAAATTAATATATAGATCTTATTGAAATTTTGCATTTTTCTTCAAAATAGAATTGGCTATACATTGGGTAAAATATATCAAAAAAATATATTGCTTTTGCATATATCTCTGCCAAAAATTCAATTTTAATTTTTAAAAATGTATTTTTTCAAGTACTGAAAAGTTCAGCCGATGGGTCTTGCTTTTCGGAGAAGCTTTAGAAAAGCGATAGTCAGGAGATCTCAAAAATGAATGTATAGATCTTATTGAAATTTTGCATTTTTCTTCAAAGTAGAATTGGCTAGTTCTTAAACGAAGAATTTTTTCGATTTTTTGATTACAACAAATTTTACATAGTTATACAATCTCTGGCAAAAATTCAATTTTAATAAAAATAAAAAAATAAAAAAAATGTTGTTCAAGTACTGAAAAGTTCAACTTGCTTTCTGGAGAAGCTTCATAAAAGCGGTAGACATAATTTCTCAAAAATTAATGTATATCTCTTATTGAAATTTTGCATTTTTCTTCAACATTTTTCTTCAAGGCTAGTGATTAAACGAAGAGTTTTTTCAATTTTTCGATTACAACTAATTTTACAAGGCTATACATTGGGTAAAATATACCAAAAAATTATATTGCTATTGCATATATCTCTGCCAAAAATTCAATTTTAATTTTAAAAAAAAAGTATTTTTTCAAGTACTGAAAAGTTCAGCCGATGGGTCTTGCTTTTCGGAGAAGCTTTAGAAAAAAGATAGCCATGAGTTCTCAAAAATTAGTATATAGATCTTATTGAAATTTTGCATTTTACTTCAAAATAGAATTGGCTAGTGCTTAAACGAAGAATTTTTTCGATTTTTTGATTACAACTAATTTTACAAAGCTATACATGGAGTAAAATATACCGAAAATTATATTGCTTTTGTATACATCTCTGCCAAAAATTCAATTTTAATAATAATAATAATAATAGTAATAATAAAAAGAAGAAGAAGAAAGAAAAGAAATAAAGAAAAAGAAGAAGAAAAACTTCTTTGTTCAAGTACTGAAAAGTTCAACCTGTTTTCTGGAGAAGCTTCAGAAAAGCGGTAGCATAATTTATAAAAAATTAATGTATAGATCTTATTGAAATTTTGCATTTTTCTTCAAAATAGAATTGGCTAGTGCTTAAACGAAAAGTTTTATCAATATTTCGATTTACAAATAATTTTAAAAGACTATACATGGGGTAAAACATACTAAAAATAATACTGCTTTTGCATACATCTCTACAAAAAAATCAATTTTAATTTAAAAAAAGAAAAACTTCTTTGTTCAAGTACTGAAAAATTCAACCTGCTTTTTGGAGACTCTTCAGAAAAGCAGCGGACATAATTTCTCAAAAATTAATGTATAGATCTTATTAAAATTTTAAATTTTTCTTCAAAATAGAATTGGCTAGTGCTTAAACGAAGAGTTTTTTCAATTTTTCGATTACAAATAATTTAACAAGGCCATACATGGGGTAAAATACATAAAAAATTATACTGCTTTTGTATACATATCTGCCAAAAATTCAATTTTAATTAAAAGAAAAAAAATTCAAGTACTGAAAAGTTTGATCTACTTTCTGAAGGAGCTTCAGAAAAGCGGTGGACATAATTTCTCAAAAATTAATGCATATATCTTATTGAATTTTTGAATTTTTCCTCAAAATAGAATTGGCTAGTGCTTAAACGTAGAATTTTTTCAATTTTTCGATTACAACTAATTTTACAACTACAAGGCTGTACATGGAGTAAAAGTTACCAAAAATTATGTTGATTTTGCATACATCTCTGCCGAAAATACAAACTTAATAAAAAAATCCTTTGTTCAAGCATTAGTTAATTCCATTCTAAAGAAGTGTGCAAAATTTATATAAGATTGCTGCATTAGTTTTTGAGCAATCGTGATCACCGCTTTGCTGAAGGGTTCTCCGAAAACCTGGACCCATCGGCTGAATTTTCTAAATCTTTTAATGAAAATTTTATAAAATATTGTTTAAATGTTGTATTTTTATATGCTCAAAATTTTGAATAATTTTTTTTTATTCATTATCTTATACTATTAAGTGAGCAATACTTGTATATATATATATATATATATGTATATTTCACTGTTCTCGAAAACGGTAGCTCGGACAGTCATGTGATTTAACACAAAGGTTGTCCACCGTAGGGTCATTGTGCACACCGAAGTCAGATTTTCGAATTTTTGATTAGTTTTCTTTTAATTAATAAAAATATGAAAATAAAACTTTCCATTTCTATAATGACGCAGAATGGAAAATCTTAGAAGAGATTTGATTGGTTTATTTGATTTTCATTGATTTGAGTGTATTTTACATTGAACTACAGCTACGTTATGAAGAATTACAAGAGATTTGATTGGTTTATTTGATTTTCATTGATTTGAGTGTATTTTACGTTGAACTAGAACTACGTTTTATTTAAAAAAATTTGAATTTTTAATATATTAATATTATGCAACTTTTACAGAGAACAAATTACGATTGGCGTCGCAGGCGCCCGAGAGCATATTTTTTGGTAAAAATTTTCATAGGTCTCTGGCCAGCTAGTATTAAAAAAAGAGAGAGAGGGAGGAAATATGCTTTTTATTAATCTTTGAAACCCGTGTATCCTCTTAAATATCTTTAACAAGTTAACACCCAGATTAATTCTTTGAAATACATTTTGATAAATATTTAAAATTTAAGTTAATATATATTACTGAGATTAAAAAATATGAGATTGAAAATACATAATCTGTGTTATTTGAGAACGTTTAACCCTTTCATTCCCAACTTTTTCCCTCCATAAAACAATAAATCTTATATTTAGTCATAAATTTATTTCAAGGTAATGTATATAAATATTTTTTTTAAATAGGAGTTATAGCAGAGTACGAATTAATATAGCTAACAAAGCAACTGATAGATGTTTATTTATGTTTAATATAACCACTGATGCCATTAAAAATCATAACTTTTCAATAAATAAAAAAATCAAAATTTTGGAGAAATACATATTGCAATTAATTAAAATACATATTATAAACATTAAAGAATAAAATAAAAAATATTTCAAACAGTTAATTTACTTAAATTGCCCAAAACAGGAAACTGATCCCGATATTATTATCAGAACAGCGTAAAATATACTTTCAATTATTAACAAAGATAGTGAAGTCATCCAAAATAGGTATTTTTCGGTGGGAAAATGTATATAGATTTTAATATTGTTCATTTTGAATCAGCGGGAGTGTTAGATAGTAGGAAAGAAAATCTGAAATTTTATTATTCCGATTGGAATCACGGGGAAGGAAAGGGTTAAGTAAAGAATTTCACGACTGGAAAATTTCGAGAAAAGAGATAATTTTTTCTTGTATATTAACACAAAACTCTGAATTAAAAAATTGTGAAAACTCTTATTACTTAGTGTATTTTGATAATGTATCGGAATTGATTTTGATAATGTATCTAATTGATAGTTCGGAACAACTCTAGTAAACGTGACCCGCTGAATTACTTTTGACTTACAATCCAACACATATCCACAACTTTAGACCCGCAAACCATAATAAAATATTACTAAAGTTATGTCACATAAGAAACTAAATAAAAAATTAAGTACAATATACAGTCGGTAACAAAAGTGTCCGAACACTGGCAAAAATTCCTATGTAAAAAAAGTACACTTCATACGGTTTTGTTAAATAAATCCTTGTCGAATCCTGCTCTTAGTTAGTGTAAGAACGCGATTCGATAAGGATTTATTTAACAAAACCGTATGAAGTGTACTTTTTTTACATAGGAAATTTTGCTAGTATTCGGACACGTTTGTTACCGACTGTATATATATAAAGAATACGTATATATATATAAGGAGGCAAAAAATACATTAGAAGGCAAATAATTTTCTCGTATAAAATTTTGTCTTAATAATTACTCATTTGTAATTAAATTTATGTTATGAGTCATGTTATTTTAAAGTGTTATGGAGGAGCAGAATGCCCTTTAATTTCAGCCTTCAGAAGATTATCTTTATAAAATAAGCATTATAAGTTCTTCGAAAACAAATATTTTGTGTCAAAAAATATTGTAAACTCGATTCACTCGTGACCCGCCATGGTTACTTACAGTCCGGTAACCCCAGGTACGAATCCAGATTTACAAATTGCAAGTAATAATAGATACGAGAAAATTTGTGAAATTGGCCTATTGAGTACTGATAGGAAATACAGTACGGACTCTCTATAGTAGCTGAGAAGGGAAATTCCGCGAACTTCGATACGGTTTTCGGTGCCTTTTTCTAGCATTAATCGCTTTAGTGGAAGTGGAATGTTGGTTTGGTGGTATTAAAAATCGATTTGGCGAATGAATTGGTGGATTGGAGGGAATGTGATATTCGAGAGCAAATAGGTTACTAGTCCAGGGTCTATTGTAATATGTAGTCAATAGATTGGTCATATCACTGCTGCAAACACTGCAGATTTACAAATTGTAAGTAATAACAGATAGAAGAAAATTTGTGGGATTGGCCCATTGAGTCAACACCACCTGTAATAATACCTCCGATCTGAGCTCTCCGTCAATGAATATCGGCCGATTCGGGACACGATCCAACATGTATCACAGGAAGTGTTGATTGGATAAAATCGGCCGTTCTTCCATGACGTAGAGCTCAGCTCGGAGGCATTATTACAGGAGGTGTTGATTGAGTACTGATAAGAAGTAGGGTACGGACTCTCTATGCTACTGATAAACCGCAGAAGGATGATCCCTGGCGTCATCTGCCCATGGGTGAAAAAAGTGGGTGGCCATTTATAAAATAGGAATGTCCGCAGTACCTAGGGATGTGTTTGTTTATGGGTATGAAAAAATTATAAACTCACTGATTGCATTTCTTTTCCTTCTTTGAACTGATTCTTGAATACCTGGCTATATAAATATTTTACGATTAATTAAAAGAAAGAAAAAATGATAATATTATAAAGGGATAGTTTTAGATTAAAAGCTTTGTCAGTATTTTGAAGCTTTTGAAGTGTGTAACACTAATTAAAAAATTATGTCAATTATTATTTACAAAATAGTATGTAACGCCGTCAAAAATGACGGAATGTGAAATCAATTAAGGTAGTGAATCAACGAATGCTTTGCCAGCTTCGCTGGTCACTATATTTAAAGGAAACTAATGTGCAAGTTGTACCTAAAGGGACTAATTTGAAAGTTGTACCTCACTGGACTAATGTGCAAGTTGCACCAAACGAACAAACTGTTTAAAATGACACTATTTATAATTGGATGTTGCTTTAAATATTTGACACTTACTTTCATTTTGATATTTATTATCAAAATTCTTGAAGAAATAATTAAAATTCTTCAAACAATGACTTTTCCTTCTAAAGCTTCTTTATCGCAAAATATAATGACCTTATGTGCAATACGCTTCGATTCACTACGAAGAGGTTTAATCCGAGAACTTGTCCCAGATGTATGATCCATTGATATAACTTTAGTATATCCCCAGAGATGAATTTGGCGATTTTTCTTTGGTGCCGCACAGTGGATCGAACAATGTTAAAATACGAACATAGGCCCAAAAATCAATCTCTAAATAACTGATATTTTGCAGTGAAATAATTTAAAAGAGTGTCTAAAAAATACAAATATATGGTTATTTCTTCAATTACACGAAGTTTTATTATAAATGAATAAGTTCAAAACGAAAACTTTCAGAAATAAGATTTTTCGATGAATTTCAGTGACTTTATTTGAAAAGCCATCATGTGGCACTTAAGATAACTATGAAAAACTACGAAATAAAAATACTTTTAATAATGCCCTAATAAAAGTTTAAGGTACTTCTGCCAACATTTTGTTGGTTTTTTATGTTGTGATTCACGCATGAATTGTGAATATAAAATTAACAACAAAATTAAATTTATAAGTTGTGCAACTTTTTTTGTCCAAAATTGTCCAAAATTTCAAACACATTTTACTACTCCCAAAAGTATACATTTTAATCTGTGAAAAGGATTTTCGCCACAAATCGCCACTTTTAGAGAAAAATAAATTTTTATTCTGTTTACCCCCAAATTATCAATCCAGAAATTTTTCTGAATAACTGTATTCATTAATGACAGAAACTATATTTAAAAATTTTTTGTAAAAATATTATAGAAATTAGATGATTAAAATAGATTTAATAAATCAGAATTTCTTTCTTTTTTCTTTTTTTCTTTTTTTTTTTTTTTTTTTTTTTTTTTTTAATATTTAATAAAATAATTAATTTTACTTTCAAAGGTACTGAAAAGTACCGTTGGGCCCAAAAAAAGGGGGGAAATGTAAATGGTTGCTGTGATATGTCATAAGATGTTAAAATTAAATAAATGTTTAATGTTAAATTACTAAATGTTAAAATTAAATATTATAATCCTATATTACGATTTAAAGTAAAAGTTTCTGTGCAATAAAAATAAATACAAATGTGAATTTTTCATAGAGTTTGTCAGTAAATGCTTGTATGAGTTTTCTATAAAAATACTATATTAAAAAAATAATGAAAAAAGAAGTAATGTGATGATATATTTAACATTGTGTGCTAAATTAATTGTGTTATAAATATAGATTTTCTTCACGAAATTTTTATTTCCTTTTATTCTCTTCTTTTTTGCAACATTTGTTTCTTTATCAGGTATGTTTCTAAATTCTCGAATAAAAAACTACGTCAGAAACGCCAAAGAAAAATATTTGAGATGCATACAGCTTTCTTTTTGCACTGATGATGGTACGCGGCTACCCAAACAGCTGTATGCATCTCAAATATTTTTCTTTGGCGTTTCTAACGTAGTAGTTTATTCGAGTTTTAATACTCCAACGCCAAGTCTCCTGTTATTATATGTTTCTAAATACCTGTTTGCAGCTGGAAAATGTGATACTGTTTAATCCCTTTTTCATGCCAATTTTTCCTCAAATGGCACATTAAACTAATTTCACGAATAAAAATTGATGTAAAGAAAAAAAATCATTTAGCTTAATAGAAATAATTAATTTTAATTTTGACATATCACTCTCTTAGTTAATCGCAAACTTCTCACATCCCATTGTATTAGCATAAGCAGAATTGCCACAAATGACTTTTTTTTTTTTTTTTTTTTTGCACCAATATTATAAAAATAATATTTATACTGATATATTTCTAGAGAAATGATACACAGGAATCATTATTTAAAAAAAAAAAAAAAAAATGGTGCCAGTTGAATAAAATGATAACGAATTTCGTGGGGAAAATATTCCTGTGGCCTTATAAAGGGTTAAAAAAAGCATACAACCGCTTTTAGTATCATATATATATACATATTTAAGTCGAAATGTGACAAAAAACATCATACATAGGTAATAATAATACAAAAACCTTCCTATGTTCGCCACAGCCTATACTTCGATCCACTGTGCGCCGTTTTGAACGATAACGATGTCGTTCTGGACTGTTTGTGATATAATATGGCAGCCTATATGTTGTTTATTTTGGATTTATGATTTTGTGTTTTATGATTTAGATTGTGATTGTGATTTTATCATTTATGATTTAGCCATAATCGCCAACAAAAAATCGCCAAATATCGTTGTGGGGATATACTAAAGTTGTTCCGATTCTACACATAACAGAAGAAACAGGAATAATAGAAAAATTCCCTCTCTTTCTTCCTTCTTCCTTTTCCGTATCTCCCAGCGAGTGAGTAGAATCGTCCTGGCACTTTGCCAACCAGGGATCAATCGCCCGTGGCAGGACATTAGCTGTGGAGGAAAATTCCGCGAACATCGATACGGTTTTCGAATGCATGGGTGCTTTTCTCTAGCAGTAATCGCTTTGGTGGAAGTGGAAACCTGATTTTTAGAAAACCTGCTATGGTGGAAGTGGAATGTTGGTTTGGTGGTATTAGAAATCGATTTCGCGTATGAATTGGTGGATTGGAGGGGATGTGATGTTCTAGAGCAAATAGGTTACTAGTCCAGGGTCTATTGTGATATGTAGTCAATGGATTGGTCATATCCACTGAGCTGAAGGAAATGGAGGAAATGCTAGATTGGTTTTCGCGTGCCACTTTTGGAAGGTTCGTCTTCCTTCCTATAGTTTCGTTTTCTGAGCGATGTGCAGAAGAAAGCATTTAATACCTTTATATTTCAATGTAAAATTGTGTAAAGGTTGTCTGTTCGTACAACCATAATCAGATCATGATATTACAACTTTTAATTTTAATTCTTTAAAGAGTATAATAGTAATGGATGACCTGACAAATGCTGCCTGCCGTATAAGTTTTGACTTTGTACGGCAGACGAATTCTTGAAAAACCCCGCACGCACTAAGGCTCCTATATATACGAGCTGGCACATCAGGCATTTTGTTGCCTTAGGGTTGTCACATGTACCCAGCGCGTTTCTCTGATAAACAAACGACAAACATTTTTTTTTAATCGTTTTACGTTACTTTAGAGTAACTTGTTTTATTATATTTCATAATTTTAGCTAAGTAAACTATGATATGGAAGTTTGTTTAGCGATAAACTGCTATAATCATTCAAGAAGTGAATATAAAGTGTTCACAAACCTTCTATTACTGTGTGTTTGAGTTTTGGCGACATTTTGTAAAAGAAACAGAAACCGCCCTAACAGCACATCTTACCCCAGTACATCCATAGGATATCCTCAGAATAAAATGACATCCTGAGAATGTACTGTGAAACTAGTATGCTGTGGCCACCACAAGACTTTCTTCTATATTTTCCTATACAAATTCACGCAGTAACAATATTTAAAAAAAAAAAAAAAAAAAAAATGATTTTTTTTTCAAAGTTTTTTTTCGTTAAAAAAAAATCGATAACTTTGTTTTAAATTATCACATATTTATAGTTCAACCAATCGTTTTAAAGATATTGACGAGACCTTTCGAAAGATACCCATCTTGAAAATTTACCCCACCCCCGCCCCAGGGGGGGGGGGGAGCGATGACCGAGATTTTTTTCCTAATTAACTACTACTATTATCAATAATTCATATTAATTTCACAATCACAGGTTAAGAATAACTCCCATTATGTACATTTATACGAAATTTTATCCTATACTGCCATGTTAAAAATTTAGAAAAAATACGATCACAGCACCACCTGTTGAGTGATTGATCCCCAAATCTACTCAGACCCAGTTTATGTCAGGGACCAACTAAATACCAAGTCTGGTTAAATTTCGTTAAAAAAAAAAAAAAAAAAAAAAAAAAAAAACGATTTTTTTTCTAAGTTACTTTTTGTTAAAAGTAAAAAAAATCGATAACTTTGTTTTAAATTATCACAGATTTATAGTTCAACCATTCGTTTTAAAGGTATTGACGAGACCTTTCGAAAGATACCCATCTTGAAAATTTACTCCCCTCGAGGGGGGACTTCCCCCCCAGGGGGGTTCACGAGGCTCCTACGCATACAAAAATTTTTCCCCAGTTGACTACCTCTATTATAAATAATTCTTGTAAATTTCATAATGATTACTAAAAAATAATTCTCTTTATGCACATTTATACAAAATTTTGTCCTATATCACCATGTTAAAAATTTAGAAAAAGCGGAATGGCAACGCAACCTGTAAGACAATTTTTACCAAAAGTTGATAGGCACTAATTTATGTCAAGGTGCAAGTACATACTAATTCGTATGATATTCTGTGCAGTAGTTCCTGAGATACAGTTGCCACAAAATTTTGTCACACACACACACACACACACACAGACAGACAGACAGACAGACAGACAGACAGACATTTTCTAAAAAGGGTCAAATCGTGTTCTACAGCTCTCAAAACGTGTAAATCCATCAAAAACCCGAGGTCGAAAATTTTTACGAATCCAATACTTTCTCTATATTACATATAGAAGAAAGTAAAAAATGTGTTTTTAGGAATATTATTGTTGCTTATTGCTCTTATCTTGACCGGATTAGTTTCAGATCAAGATTTCTTAAAATCATTTGGGAAGCGATGTGGACACCAAGCGGGAATGCTGTCCTCTTCGGATGCAAAAAAAAATGGCGGTGATGCGCCGGCCTATTATTTTATTTAGGGGCTCTAGCACGCACGAATAAAGGCATTGGAACTATTTGCTCCAGTTATTCTTCAGATCAGTGGTCATATCACTGCTGCTATCTTGAAGGAATGATAAAAGGAGTTGGCATACGGCTTATCTGAATGCAGGGTAAATGAAGCTAATTTTTGTCTATCCAAGATGGTTGCCTCAATAGCAGACAAGGCTATTTCAGGAGCCATATGGAGTCCGCCAAAACATTGGCTAGTATTGGGTTATTTTATGTATTTAACAATTTTGAGACCTATAATTACGATGATTTTCCTCTTGAATGATCTATTTTACATAATTTCATAATAACCATGTATATTTTCTTATACAACTACACTGTGAAAAATATCTATTTGCTGCAGGAAATTCTCTGTGATTTGAGAAAATACGTTCTGACAACGTAATTTACGCGTATTTTCTCAAATTACAGAGAATTTCTGGCAGTAAATAGGACATATTTTTTACAGTGTATGTTACTTAATGACTTTTGCGGTTTAGATTTCGGCTTCGTGTTTTTCCAAACATGTCATTTCCTCTTACATCACTCTAAGGATGCCATAGATTGTCACAAAAAAAAGAAGCCATTTTAAATTATCTCAAAAGATCTACTCTCTACTTTATAAGCTGTTATGAATTAAGATTATTGGTCGTTAATGGTTTACAATCCATTCAATAGGTTTTACGTAATTCTGTGAAAACATATAAATGAAAAATGATGACAATATGATTTTGTAAAATAATTATTACATTATTATGTTATTTGTTCGTTAATTTTTTTCTTTTTTCGAACACCTCATTATTATACAGTCGGTAACAAAAGTGTCCGAACACTAGCAAAAATTCCTATGTAAAAAAAGTACACTTCATACGGTTTTGTTAAATAAATCCTTATCGAATCATGTTCTTACACTGACAAAGGACAGGATTCAACAAGGAATTATTTAACAAAACCGTATGAAGTGTACCTTTTTACATAAGATTTTTTGCTAGTGTTCGGACACTTTTGTTACCGACTGTATCATGATTTTTTTTTTTTTTTTTTTTTTACATGTATAAAAATATTTTATGTTTATTTATAATGGAAAATTTCTTTACAGGAATGTGCTCCTGGTCGTTTTAAAGAAATTCATATTCTCAATACATCCCTTACATTCAAGGCTGCTTGGGCCATAATAAAATTTTTTTTTACAGCTAAATTAAAAAAACGGGTATGTATTAAAATATTTTGCAATTAAAAACTGACTCTTCATTTTTTCCTTTGCTGTTTTAAATTAAGAGATTTTTAACGATCACTTACGTTTTCATAACAAAAAAGTGAAATTTTAGTTTCCTTCCTTTATTAAATAACGATTTGCATTAATATAAAATTACATCTCATATAGAGACATATTATCCCACGTGTATTTGTAGAAAACCACAATTTATAAAAGAATCCACTGTAAACACGTATAAAATTTTTAATTAAAATCATTAAAAGATACACATTGTGTCAAGGCCTTTCGCCCTGAGCATCAGGGCATCATCAGGACATAGCCATTTTTTAACAAAAAAGTACAGCACCACTATATATACATAAAAAACTAATTTCGGTTACAATTATTAAATATGAAATATATGCAATAGATGAATTAAAATGAAAACATTCCGAAGGCGAAGAGTCGAGCTTCATTTGGTTCACCATGGAGACACAATTTTGTGGAGCAGACATTAATATTTAACAAACAAAATGTTCAGTATACATATTTAAATTAAATTACTTATTTAAAAGGAAAAAAATCTGAAATTAGTTATACAAAAGAATTTCAAAATTAAAAATCTTGAAAATAAAGGTTAACAGAAGAACGGAACAAACGTGCATTTTTTATCGTGAATATTATAAAACTTTTATGCAGATGCTTCGAAATTAGTAATAAAAATTGCAAACAGATGGCGCCATCCTCGTTTAAGAGTTCTACAAGTAAATGGACGTTCAATTAAATACATCGTTTTACCCACTTTCTATACCTTTATTACGCTAATCTCCTTTCACGTTTTAACGTTGAAACTCAGTAAATGCTGATCTCCGTTATGTAATATGCTATCGTCGCATAAATTCATCCACAAATTGTACTGGATCTATATTAACATATCCTAAAGTTACAAATCATTTCGTTCAATTAACGATGCAGGGTGATCACAAACATTATTGATTTCCCTCAATTAGTTACCGCCCCCTAAATGTTTTCTTAACCCGTTAGTAGTCGCTATTGGTCGATTTGCCGCCCATCCTTCAGTGTTGCCAGATTTTCTTATTCAATAGCCACCAAAAATTTTTAGAAGTGGCATTTGATATACATAAAACGCGAATAAAAGCAAAGAAACGTCGATCACATCATTTCTTAAAATTATTGGTGACAGTTAAATAAAAAGTGCGCAATTTGTAATAGGTGGCGCTGTCTATAGCGACTACTAACGGGTTAAACCAATCTCCATTGAAAAATATGAAGAAGACGCAGTTCCTTAAATACCCAATATTTGAAAACATTTTATCGAGAGATACGTTATTAAATTAAAAAAAAAAAAAAAAAAAAACTGATTGTTTGCAAATCTTGCTAAACTTTTGAGCAGGAGTGTACTTATTAAGACTATATTTAAATATACCTCACCACTTGGTAGCTCCGTGTCGTAGGGTAGATTTACTTTAACCTCCAAAAAATCATATCATAACACAATCCAAAAGACACGATTGAAAAAGCAAAAACTTCCTTAAATTCAGAAATCAATTTAATGTAAATAGCTAATGAAACGATTCACTTCATTTCCCCAAAAAAAACTCATCCTAAAACTTCCAAATAGCAAATTTAAATAACAAACATTACGCAGGACCTCGACAGAAAGCACAGACGGAACCAATTACATACCTCATGATGTTACCTGAATAAAGTCCATTTGTGATGATCTGAGATAGACCTTAGGGGTGTTTTGGACACTTGCTATCATTAAAACCCAAATGAACTACTACGTCAGAAACGCCAAAAGAAAAATATTTGCGATGCATACAGCTGTTTCGGTAGCCTTAAGCGTACCGTCTTCAGTGCAAACAGAATTGCACTGAATATTTTTTTTTCACTGAAGAGCTTAAGGCTATCGAAACAGCTGTATGCATCGCAAATATTTTTTTTTTTTTTTGGCGTTTCTGACGTAGTAGTTCATTCGGGTTTTAATATACCAACGCCAATTCTCCTGTTATTTCTTGCTATCATATTTCGTTATAGAAATGTTCACTTTATTTAATTATGAAAAGCCGTTGCAAAAACTGTAAAAAATTTCCATAAAAAATACTCGTACTCAAATATCGTAACACTTGGCAGCTATGTAAAAATTGCTACTAAAATTACTAGTTTTCAGTTTTAAGGACCGTAAGAACCCTATTATTTTGGGTTACAAATGCATTTTTACATTTTAATAAAGTGATTTATTCTAAATTATCTTATATTTTTCATTGACAGATTCGTTTTCATGCTTCCCCAGAAGGATTACTGGATTACTTCCCGGCTGAAATTTTGCCTGTTGAATATGGAGGTGAACTGAAAGATTACGATATGACTGATTGGTTGAAAAACGTGATGTCGGAAGAAAAATTGGCAACTTTAGGTGGTGGACAATATCCTGCCTCTTAGAAATATACACACAATTATCACGATTATAATTTATTTATTAGTGCAAACAGAACTTAAATCATAAGTTAACTGTTGCTATATTTTCCAATGACTTGTATAATTCAGACTTGGTGAAAAAAAAATTTCTGTAGCTTTATGTTTCTATAGTAAAGCACCTCTTATACGTCTTGCAAACTTCGAAACCTTCAGATGACTCTTATCTATCGAGCAAAGCAAAGCCTACGGATTATTTAGTGTCCACGGGGGAAGATAATTGCCAGATCACCCCTACTTCACCACACTCATAAATAAATAAATATATATATATATATATAGTCGGCAACAAAAGTGTCCGAACACTAGCAAAAATTCCTATGTAAAAAATAACACTTCATACGGTTCTTTTAAGTAAATCCTTGTCGAATCCTGTTCTTCGTCAGTCTAAGAACATGATTCGATAAGGATTTATTTAACAAAACCTTATGAAGTGTACTTTTTTTACATATGAATTTTTGCTAGTGTTCGGACACTTTTGTTACCGACTGTACATATATATACATATATACCGCCTTCATTTAGAACGAATAAGTGGTCATTTTTTAAATTGCTAAACTAGAAATGTAGATTTTCGAGCTGTGCTTATAAGGCACGCCGATAAGCTGAATAGACGAAATGATCGAGAATTTTTAGTCTATACTTTTATAGATGGTAAAATAATATTATGAATTCTTTCTACTGCGAGAAATACTTGCTTGATTGTCTACAATTGTGTCATAAACCAAGATTATAGTTGCTAAAACTATAATCTTGGATTCTATCATAAATATGAACTATGTGCTTGTATTGCCATTTATTTGCAGAGACTTTTAAATAAGTTTGACCTCTATAATATACTCAAGTGCTCTAGAACTCTAATAGGGGTTTCTCGAAATCGCTTTCAAAGGAGACTAGAATTTATAAGGATAACATGGAACTATTTTCTCTAGAGCCACAATTTAGATTCTAAATGTCAGTTACAGAATTTTTTCGCAGTGCAATTTCTTAAGCTCTCCAATGAAATTCATTTAACCCTTTACCGGTCCTATTTAATTTTATTCCTTTGATCAGTATTGCAAATTTAGGGTCCTTTTTCATTCAATATCCACCACTAAATTTTAATTGTAACGGTTGCCTAATCACTTCGAAGGTTATTCATTCATTACATATATCAAATCTCACTCCTCAAAATTGTTGGTGGTAGTTGAATAAAAGTGTCCATAAATTTGGCAACACGTTTTAGAGCGCTTTAGAGCGTTAGGGCCGGAAAAAGATTAATATTTTTCAAGGCAATGAAGTAAAAGGCTGTGTAAGCATGAAATAAAACACAATCAAACTTTTATTAAACAACAATGATTTAAGCTGTATACGATTGAAATTTTATGTAAAAGTAATAGTTTTAATGTTTTATAAGATAGTGTTAGTTTACTGAGTTTATTGTTTCATGGTATATTTATTATTTATGTATACATTTATTATTTATGTATATATTTATTATTCATATATTTATTATTTATGTATATATTTATTATTTACGTTGAAAATAATAAAACAATAAATAAATGAAAGCATTTATGAGAGAATTGCGTCTTGATTGCATACATTAGTACCAACTTTGATCACTCAGCATAAGTACAAACAACCTACAAATAATCTTAAGTAATAATATAATGTATAATACCTGTATAAAGAACAATTACCATATGATTTATACCTATGCAGGTTGACATTTAATTAAAATAAATAAATAAATAAATAAATAACTTAAAAAAAATCTCTGTAGTGCTGATTGTTCTTTTGTCATTACTGTAATAGTGTAACAAAAAACGGCAATCGATTTATAACTTAAGGGGTTACATCCAGTTGTATGCACGAAAAAACGTGTTTTTTTGTGAATTTTTTGTGAAGAGGCCTTTTATAAAAGAAATATATACAATACATATACATATAGCAAATTTAATGTATGTTAAGAATCCGTGATGAGCTTACAAAAATATTGGGTTCCGCTGTTCCTGTAGTAGATCTCCTAGAGGACTTCCACAAAAAGGTGTCTGGCGGTGAGCAAGATATCTCTGATCCAAATTATCTGAAATGAAAAAAACCAAAAGATTTATTTTTAGGATAGATGAATACAGGTAATGATCGTAGGAATAGTCAAAATTTTGATTTTTGACAAAATGGCAGCTTCCCCCCCAAAAAAATCGTTTGTTTCATGAAAATTTACACTTGAAAGTGGCTGAAAAAATCGAAATTATTATCAGAAACGTTATTCCTACGATCATTACCTGACAAAAATATCTAAGAAAATCGTGTCAAAATTTCAAGTCAATCGGTCCAGCCGTTTCGGAGAAATTTTGCTCACCGACTTTGAAAACACCGTTTCGAGATAAACACGTTTAAAGTTTTGGGAACCATTTAAACTAAGTTATTTTTTTTTTCCTACTTACATCGAGTCATCTATTCCAGGACCATAAGAGGAACCCTCTGCTTCATCATTTGCTTCTAGTACAGCCAACTGTTGTTGTCTACGTGACATTCTCCCCTCGCGCGTGCTCCCTTGCGCTCGTGCGTCAGAGATCAAGATGCGCGCTGCGTCCTCTTTTTCTACATAGGCATGGGCATTAGGCCCAAGCGATAGTCCCATTGCGTTCATGAAGTATAGAAGAGATGTTTTTCCTTCATTGAACATGCCGGCAGCAAGATAGCAAGCAATTTCAACGATCTGAGAGCCACATGGGATTATTTTTGGAGTTATTTTCCATATCAGCTGACTATTACTTACTGTATACCTAAAATTTCTAAATATAGCTCTCAGATATAAGATAAACCTTTTATATTCTTATTCTAAGAAGCAAAACATTATGAAAAGCATGGACAAGGGCATAGGGATAATGAAAAACAGCTGCTACTCTGGTTTACGCTCCGCCTACTTTAAAACGCTCGGAGACGTCTTTACAAATATGCAAATTTCTCCGAAACTAATTGCCGCATCGATATGAAATTTTCAGACAATATTATCAAATATACGTACATTGAAAATATATATAAAAAAAAAAATCGATTTTTTGAAAATTACAACTGGATGTAACCCCTTAATAGAAAGAAATAGAAAAAAAAAAAAAAAAAATGAGAAAATGGAAAAGAAAAGAAAAGAAAAAGAAAAGAAAAGATAAACAAGAAGAAGAAGATAAAGAAAAAGGTTTTACAGAGTTTAAACAAATTAATATTATAAAAAAATAATAATAAGGACTAAAGTAGCAGATGAATTTAAATTAAATGGAAGATGACATATAACGATATTTATTTTGTATCAGTGAAACACTGTTGCATAGAAATGAAGAGGAGTGAATTGAGAGTGTATTAAATCGATAATACACTATTAAATACATAAAATTCGGATAAAAATTGATTGATTGGGTTTTACGTTGCACTATTGCTGTGCAATAGGCAATTGGCGACGGTCTGGGACTCATCCGTAGAAGTGGTCCGGAGAAATGTCATCACATGCCTACACGGAGAGGATGGCTCCCCCGCTTCGGTAACCCACGGGTCGGGTAACCCAATTTTACCCGAACCCTATCCGCGATTCGGGTTCGGGTCGGGTCGACTACATTTTTTTCTCATGCGGGTCGGGTACGGGTCGGGTTGACTGATTTAGTTTTCGTGCGGGTCGGAGTCGGGTTAGGGTCGTGTTTAGTTTTCAACAAATCGGGTCGACTTGAAGACATCTTTAAAAAAAATTGATCTTAATAAAGTAGACATTTGTTTGCTCTATATACCCAAGATGAATATACGCTTACCCAAATTATCATAGTAAAATAAACATCCGTAAAAAAAAAAAAAAAAAAAAAAAAAAAAAAGCAATTATTATGTAGAATATAAGCTGTTGAAAACAGGCTACTTCCCCCACAGTAACCAGATGTATGATACATCTATTTTGATTAATTACATTCTATCAAAATAGATTGTGATTTTAAACTGATAATTAATATTTTTTTCTCTTGCAGATGTTTTTAAGAAGTTATAGGAATGTAGATTTAAATGAGTTTAGTAGACGTTTATTTGGCGTCTATAACATTGTATTATTTTAATATTATTCTATATGTAATAATTAAACAATAAATCTATAAACACTAAGCTTGAAACCTATTTTTGTACACTTGAGGTACGAAACACACATAAATAGTTAAAAATTATTATTAATCCATTTTTTCGATTTTTTAATTTTAAACTTAATTATAACTCATTAATTACGTTTTTAATTCTTTTTAAAATGATTTACCACCCCCCACACCCCCACATACACATACACATACACAGCAGTGATATAATTAAAATTTACTTTATTTTATAAATAAAAAATATTTTCCATGATTTTTAGATGAATTATTAATTTTAATTTAGATTCGGGTTTCGGGTCGGATGCGGGTTGCCAAAAATTCTTTAGTGCGGGTTCGGGTCGGTTTACGGGTCGAATAAAATTTATTCGTCGGGTTGGGTAAAACCTGACCCATGCAGCTTCAAGCCAACAAATTTCTCGGTAATATCAATAATAGCATTTTTTTCCTTCTTTTTCTTCCTGCACAAAGTGTTCTTTCATTACTCAATTATTTCTTTGTTAACTAGTTTTTTGTAGGGCGACTAAGGCCGTTGAAAAATAATCGTTTCATTTTATTTATTTCTCACTTTAAATAATTCATTTGCTAGCAAGCCCGTGCGAAATTTTCTCACTTTGTTTATCTATTCGTTACCTTTAAAATTATTATTTTATAGACGTCATTTTTTTCATATGCATGAGCAAATTTATTTATTTATTTTTTATTTATTTATTTATTTATTTATTTTTTTTTATTTATTTTTTTTTTTATTTATTTATTTATTTATTTATTTATTTATTTTTTACGGGAAAGCAGGTTTCATATTATGCTGGAAAAAAAATGGCAACAATTAAAGTTTTAAATGTATTTTAAAGCTTTTATTTTCATATTTTAATTAATTTTAAAAAATGTAATTATACATTCGTTATAAATAATGTACCAAATGAAAGGCGCAATTTTTCTGAATACATCTGTTTAAACAGCTTATCGATCGGACAATTACATTTTTTAAAATTAACAAAAGTATGAAAATTAGGAGACTGAGTCCAAGGAAGTCTCTTAAGCCTAAAGTGTGACAGAATCAGTGACGGATGAGGGTAACTATATATGCTGATTAATTATTATTAACATTTTTTATATCCACATGTGCAGCGGATGCTAAAACATGTTGTTGAAGAAAATCATCCACATTTTTGCCTCAAAATTGAGCATAAATAATCTCACCTACGCCCTCTGCTCGTGAAAGAGATCTGCTGTAGCATTCCAACAACATCACAGTTAGTTTTTTGCAAATGACTTAAATACTCAATCAAAAACTTTTCAATTTCTGATTTCAAATTATTCTGACGCCCAATGCTCACTAAAAAGCCTGACTCTGGCGTCCCTACAGATAAAATACCTCAACGGCCCTTGCTCACGTGGGACTCTATTTCTGGCTTTTTCTATAAATTTAGTCTCTCACATTTCAATTTTACTTCTTATGCCACCCGTTGTCACGAGGGTGTTATCACCGGTGGCCAGTGTATCTTTTTTTTATTTATTTTTATTTATTTTTTTAATAAACAAACTTTATCGGAATACAGTAGGGTTGTTTTTAAGCATAAACCACATCCAAAAAAGTAAACAATGGACCTATATTTGGCGATAATCCAACTCAAGGATGTTTAAAAGGGAAAAGGATAGAGGGTACTCTGTAATCGCGATTCTCTGATTGGAGGAATTCATTATAAAAACTACTGCATGTGATTTTAACAGTCGAAAATGCGTGATTGAATAATATACGTGAGGCAAAACTATCAAACATATATTTAATTCGCTTCCTTCATGAAAAACCTGTTTATGCGTTACTGTAAGCTAATGCCTTTCATACGGAACATCGTCTGATAGCGGCTTAAACTGCTGAATAGTAGGGAGCGGCCTCCCAGTGATGCCAGATGGTCGAAAATTATTTCCCCAAGCAGAGGTCTTCAAATTTCCCCAAATCAGGGTTTTTTTTTTCGAAAAAATCCCCGACTTGATTTCTACTAAAAAGGGGGGGGGGGGAATCTTTATTTATCAAGCAGATTTAAGCTCAGATTTTTCCCCAAATAACAATAAAGCTATTCCCTAGTCGTAGGGATAAATCATTACATTGGCGCAACATTGACAAAAAGTTGAAGAACTCCCCAGATTTGTTCCCAAAAATTTTAGAAATCCCCAAAAATGTCCCCACAAACATATGGTCCCCAGAAGCCTCAAAAATCTCCAAAATGAAGACAAAATCCCCAATCTGACATCACTGCGGCCTCCTTCCATCTAGCAAGTCTAATAAGGATTTTCATGAGGAAAGGATAAAGATCTGAAGAATTCACATAGAGGCCACAACAGAATCGAAACACTTTATGTATAAAATTTTATCTGTTAAATGTCTCCGTTTCTTTACATCGAAGATTACATAAAAAAATACTTTTCGCTTGTGCACAGCTCAAGGGCTCTCTTCCATGCAGAATCCAACAATAATCTTCTAACATGTTAAACATTCCATTAACCTTTATACCACTTTTCCATTCTTTTTTATTTTATTTTATTTAATAACAGAACTATTTTTTTCAGACAGCGATTTTGCATTGTCACCATTTATTGTATTACTCCTTGATTTTTTTTTTTTTTTTTTAAGATTTACATAATATTTGATTTAGAAAATAAAAAAGTGCGCGTGAAGAACGATATATTATGATACTGGTTTAATTTATGAAGATGTCAATGATATAGGAAAAACTACTTTGGCTATTTTCTTTATAATAATAAACAGAACGGAAAACGGATAATATTTTACCTGGAGACATTTTGTATATTTACACTAATTAAAAAATATTATTCCTTTTTTCTCTACCACATTAAGTTAAAAAATATTTAAAATAAAATTGAGAAAAATTGTGCTAAACAATAAAACAACTTGGACCTCTTAAAGAAATTCGAAATCTGGAACCGAAGTACCTCGGACGTTTCTCGCCAAAATCTTGACATGTGCAATTGCGATAGATAATTTGATTCCTCGCGAAAATAACATAAAAAATTTACAATACACCCTGGGGGGGGGGGGGGGGGAGGTTGTATTAACTACAACTAAAAAATTGTAACAAATGTACGTAGAATCTGTTGGTAAGGAACGCAATGCAATTACCACATGTCTTTATATGCAAAAATAGACAGACAGAAATATCCTTCTTACTAAATTACATTCTGTCTTATTTAATACCTGTTACTGAGAAAAAAAAAATAATCTTCAGATTTTTTTATTTTATTATTATCATTATTATATATTTTTCTTTTTAATGCTTTGATGAAATCGTTCGCCCTGTTCTTCACTCACATCGCCCAGAATTTTTAGGAAATTACAGAGATGGGAGTTGAGAAAATGGATTTTTAAGCACATATATGTCAAAAATTCTATTTACTGTCAAAACTGTAAGGCAGATTGGCTATACGTAGTTTCTAGACCCTAGGCCTGAGAGGATGCCCTATTTGTTGGTCGTTTCAAGGGGCCTTACTCCGCATTTACAACAGTTCCATAGAAAATCACAGAAAACTCGGAACAGCTAAGTTGAGAAGCACGACCTCTGATCAGACTTCTAGTTCCCGCCACCTGTTTAGCCCCTATTTATTTAAGTTCCTCAGAAAACCACTGAAAACTGTAAACAACGAGCGCCGATTGGAATCGAACCCGCTACTTCCTGTTTACTAACTTCAAAAACAATACCTCTCGCCCATTCGTAGGATTTTAGTTAACAAGAAAGCTGCCTAAAAAATAAAGTAAAATAAAATAATAATGAATAATAATAATAAGTCGAATTTCAGCTTATTATTATTATTAGCAACACGGTGGTGTTGACGATATGTGATGATGGAGGACAGGAGTGTTGCTGTACGATCAGTTTTTGCATTTTGAGAGCATGCAATGCTTATTTTCGCGGAAGCCAAAGCTTATGTTATTATATGAATAATCCCCCCGCCCTACAATTACTCATACCTAATGCGATTCTTTTTTCTTTCTTTCTTTTTTTTTTTTCCATATTTAGAAAATTTGCAATCGTTAAATGAGTACTCGCTTTCGAGAAATTTTTTCAATGCAAAAAATAAATAAATAAATAAACGAATGATTATTTAACAGGTATGCATTTTGTAAATGTGAAAGCGGAATAAAAAAAAAAATAATAATAATGAAAACTTGATTATATATACATATTAATTCAGTTTTTTTTAGTGCTGCCATCTAGTGTATTATTTTTAAAGCTCTGTGCAAAAGTTCGGAAAGAAAACAACAGATGTCACCACCATACAAAATCTGAAATTAATAACAAAAGGTATTACATTACATTTATTGAAAAATTAGATTCCAAAGCTTCTGCATTTTTATAAGAGCATAAACGCTTAAAAAACAAATTTAAATGGACAAAATTTTAAAGATATACCAAAATGTAAGAAAGATATAAATAACAATAATAATGATAAATTAAATACGTGGTTTTATTTCAAAATGTAATAAAAATTCGAATTGAGCTGATGTGGAAAATATACCCGTACGGAAAACTTCACCTCAATTGGATAATAACAAATATTTTAAAAATCGAAAAGGTTGTTGGATTACGTTAGGAACCTAAGCCTACAGGTGTGAATCTTAGCCAGTGTCGAATTTAAGCTTAGGCCCGTGAGGCCCAGGCCTAGAGACGCCAATGTTTTAGGAGCGCTTCAGTTTTAAAGGTGACTAAAACTTGAACAGCGCAGTGATTAAAATTTGAAGGACGACCAAAATTTGAAAGTGAGCAACAATTTAAAAGGAGTAAAAAATTTAAAATTTGACATTTAATCCTGTATTTCATCGATTATAAAAATACTTTGTAGACTCCATTTAACGGATTACGGATTTTTCGATACCGGTTTGAAATATGTGACTACAAACTATATTTGTATGGGGTCACATTATATTTGCAGAATTAATCGTCTGGACTGGAGAGCGGCTGCATACAACTATGGGATGCTGCTACAATCATACAGCGATTAAACATCCAACAACGAATTATGCTTAGGCCCGTATCAAGGATGGAAAAATTTTAAAGCCTATTAAAATCTTAAACACAATTTAATTTTGAACACAAATCCAAAAACAAAAAGCAACTAAAATTCGAAACTGATTAAATTTTCGAAATCTGATCTCCTTGAATATATTTCACTTATATCAGAGACGGCAGAGAAAGCTATCTGCTCTCCCTGTCATGTGCTAAAGATAAGAGCAACTATTTCGTTAAAAAAATTAGGTATGTAATGATTTAAATATAAAATATCGGATGAAAAACTGTAAAGAAACTATTTTATGAATCGAAATAATTTCATATTCTTTAATAAAAATATAAACGTGACGCTAGTCTATTCGTCAATGATTAATTAAAAGTCCTAATTCAGCTTATCATTATATTTTTGTAGGAGAAACACAAAAGACTAAATGATATTTTTCATTATCATTTTTTGATTATATATTGATTATTATATGCATGTTGCACCAGTGATGCCAGATTGGGGATTTTGTCCCCATTTTTGGGATTTCTGAGGCTTCTGGGGACAATTTTGGAGACCAAATGTTTGTAGGGACTTTTTTGGGGAATTCTAAAATTTTTGGGGACAAATCTGGGGAGTTCAACTTTTTGTCAATGTTGGCAACGTATTGATTTATCCCTACAACTAGAGACTTTCAATAGCTTTATTGTTATTTGGGGATTATTTTTTTTAAATTACCTTCATTTGGGAAAAAATCTGAGTTTAAATCATAGAAAAACCTGTTTGATATATATATATGTATATTTTTTTCATTTTAGCAGAAATCAAGTTGGGGATTTTTTCGAAAAAATAAACCCGGATTTGGGGAAATTTGAAAACCTGTTTGCGGAAAAATTTTTCGACCATCTGGCATCACTGTGTTGCACAGAGATTAATATATCTCAGAATAATCCATTTTTCTTTGGTTGTATTATATTTATTGCTATTATTATTTATACGTAATATTTCAAAACATGGGGTGGGGTGGAGGGGAGGGAAGGACACCATATAAAAATTCCCGGACGCCCTAGAAAAGTCAGAACAGCTACGTCGAAGAGCGAGACCTAAGATCGAACCCGGAACTTCAAGTTTACTACCTTTGAAAGCAGAACCGTTCGGCCACAGTTAGAGCAATTTCAAGTGGAATTTTGAACTTTAGTTTGTGACTTAGGAAGCCCCCCCCCCTCCCCCTCCTTTCCAACCCTTAAAGACAGTTACTGTTTAAGTGTGCATTATTATCAGAATTATGCATTATGCATAATTTCAGATGAATCGAAAATCGAACAACAGGAAACAGATTGAAGTTCGAAATAAATTTTGATCTGGCAGCCCAGGACCAACCCATAAGTTCGTTACTACTCTAGTGCGTATTTATCATATAAATATGCAAAATTTTAGCTCGGATAATAGGAAGCGAGTTAAAAATCGAAATAAATTTTCATAGTGCAGTGTTGGGGTTAAGTTAAATTGTCTGCTCCTGAAGGGAGAGCCCTCCATGGAGCTCTTTCTAAGGGGTCCAGCCCGTATTTACGCAAGTTTTGGAGAAAACCATGGAAACACCGAACAGCTAGGCTGACGAGTATGACTTGGAGTCAAACCCGACACCACGCATCTACGAGCTTTGAGAGCAGAATTTCTCGGTCACTGATAAGGCGAAGCAAATTTTGAACAGGAGTCAAAGGTTCAGGATCCCCAAGACCACCCTAAGTCTATTACGGTTTGAGTATGTCTTGTCATCATTTGTACATGCATACAAAATTATAACTGCATCAGATGACTAAAAATGTATGAAATTCAAATCTTAGATTTGACCTACGCATATAAATAAATACTCAGAGTAAAAAGTAAAAAAAAAAAAGATTAAAATATATGTCTTTTTTCCAAGTAAAATGATCGAGAATAAAAGTTTTGTCCACTTAATGTACTAAGTCAGTTTTTTTTTTTTTTTTTTTTTTGAAATATATTTATGTTGTTAAATTAAAGAACTGGTGTAGCAATCAATATTCAAACTAAAAACTTCTTAACACACCATAAAACTTATGAAAAGACTACCGGTTTCGAAAGGACGTTGCCTTTCTTTCTCAGGTGCAAACACATGCGACTGCCTTGGTGGCAAAAGTAAACTGTAATAAGAAGTTTTTAGTTTGAATATAATCATGATAACGGTAAAATTATACATCCAACGAGTTCAGCTGAAAATATGATTTATTTGTAGAAAAAGCTTTACATTTGGATACATTTATAGTGGTATAATATTATTTTATATAAAAAATTTATTGCAAGGCGTGAGTGAGGAGACTACGAGGATTTAGGGAGAGAGAGAACAATACTCTCCCAATAGGGAGCATTCCACCTAGACACTGGCGTCTAGCTCAAACAATTTGCCTTAAAATCGACTATTATTATTATTAATTTATCTATTTGGAATGAGATCAGTTTTAATTAAAATTCTAGCGAGGGTGACTATGCACGCACTATCTATCTTTATGAATCTGCTCTATACATGCTAAAAATAAAAATTATAATTAAGAATTTATCTTTTTTCCTAAAAGTTATAAAAAGACGCCCCACGGAGGGCATTCCACCTATAGTCTTAGTACCCTAGTATACTCAATCGGCCTTAACCCACACATCACAAGCTAAAAATTATAAATCTAGAAAAAAATTTCCATTATACAATTAACTTGCGTTATAACCCAGCACGATATAACGACCTTTTGAAAAATCATGATTGACTTCTAATCAAATAGTGTTATATTTCATATTTCACATAACGACCAGCAAAAGAAAAGATTCTTAATATAACGACCTACAAAGCGACTATTCTTCCTACAATTTATAGTTTGAGATGCAATCTTTAATTAAACAATAATTAAAAAGAAATAAATCTGGAGTGACTCCACTCGACTTTCCGAACATTGAGTCATTAACAGTTTTGTAGATAAAGTAAAGAAAGAGGAGTTGTTAAACAAACAAAAGAGAGAAAACCATAACAGAGTGAGTATTTTTCTCCATATATTACACGATGTTTTATTTAACGCTACTGAACTTTGAGCCCATTGATCATAGAATTTTTCGTTGTGTCCCTGGAAAAACCTATAAATGCCAGATTCACCAAAATGCTTATAGTTAGTGCAACAGTGATTTATAATATTCATATAAATTTTCAGCTCAACTGTATAAGGCGTTTAGATGCTATCGCACTTTTAAAAATTTAGTCCCATAGGCCATAATGATAAAGAATTTTTCTTTGTGCCCCTGTAAAAAAACTGTAAGTGCTAAATTCACCAAAATCTATACAGTTCGTGCAACTGCGACCTATAACATGTGTACAAATTTTTTGCTCAGACTAATAAAGCGTTTAGACGCTATCGCACTTTTAAAAACTTGGCCCCATAAGCCATAATGATAAAGAATTTTTCCTGGTATCCCTGTAAAAAAACTATAAGTGCTAGATTCACCAAAATCGATAGGGTTCGTACTATGGTGACTTACAATATACGTACCAACTTTCAGCTTATTCGAACAATGCATTTAGACGCTAGCATGTTCACTCACAGGCATACGCACACACATTCATACATCATCGTAAAAATAGTGGAAACGGACTCAGGGGACCACGAAACGTATAGAAACATCAAAATCTGAAATTCGGATTTTTGACATGATTACAATACTTTCCTCACTATAGTGTTCGGAAAGAAAAAAAAAAAAAAAAAAAAAGAGAGAGAGAGAGAGAGAGAGACGACGACGACGACGAAATTTATTTCATCGGGAAAATGAAATGCATTTTGATGTTAGCCTTTTAGTTGCAGTCCGAACCAAATAAGCTGTTTGGCAAGAAATTTCCAAAGAAACCACCAGAAATTACTTCAAACAAACAGATTTCTCAAATTCAAGGACTGTAATGAAAATCAATCGAATTCGAAAATTTCTCGTAAAGATTATTGACAGTGGAAAGAAAAAGGGATGTTTACTGTAGAGGATAATGAAGACATCAATTGTATTCCGAAAATTACCGTAATTTCTGGTAGATAACCCGCAGGTAAGATGTGTCATTTCTCCACCAGAAATTTTATTTAATAGAGAAATCTATACTTTTTCGAAGGAAGAGCTCGTAAAAATATAAATTTATTTATCAATTGAAATTTCTGGTGCAAAACTGGATTGTATAACCTGCGGGGTATCTACCAGAAATTACGGTAGTAATCCTACAATCAAAAAGAAGCTGCAAAAACATGTAACAAACTTCCGGTTGTTTTTGAAAAGGAAGATAATAGAAATAAAAAAGTCAAAAACATTCAGTCGTTTTAAAAATGTTTTTTTATAATTTCAAATTTACATAAAAACTCGATTATTTCTTTCTTCACAAAATATTAAGCACGAAATTAGTTGTTCATAAATCGATAGGAGAATCTGATTTTTGTACAGTATGTGCATAGTTCATATTCCTTCTTATTTTCTTTTTTATTATGTAAACTTTATCAAAATAAAATTATTCTTTCATTTAAAATTTCTTATGGTACCATTTGTACTTTACGGTAGACATATACTGAACAATTAATTCAAATGGTCACTGGAATCATTATTTTCATTTTCATCAAATTTGAAAAAAATTTTACCGTTTTTCATTGGTTTTTAATTGATTTTAACTTTACAATTTTATTTCACTTACAAATTCTAATACAAGTCAAATTTTACATACAGTATGTCATTTGGAGCCATTATAACAACAAATTTAAAGAAAAGGGCATCATTTGAAAAATTATTTTCGATCTATTTGATATATCGAATAGCGACCATTTGATATAACTACCCAAATTAGTAGCCCCGATGCGGTCGTTGTAACAGGAGTCGACTGCACTTAATATCAAATGTTTGGTGCTGCCATCTATGAGTGATATTTATCAATTAACTTAATAACTTGTTTCATCCGAATATTTATCTGCCTACACAAAATCACAAACACGTAAATATTTGAGTTATTTTAAGAATAGGGTACGGAGAAAACACGTTTTAATTCTTTTGTGGCAAGAAGCCAAATTATTTTTTCCGAAGTCAATACATTATGTAGTTAAATATGCATCTATGATATACTTCATTTTGTATCTTTTTGGAATTTTTGCTAATCTCTACAAAATTTATTGCATATAAAACGCATGGAAATTAAAAGATTTAGAAATATTTCCATGAAAAAATGTGCATTTAAACGCATTTTCAAAAGTGATGCACTAATGTTGTTGTTGTTGTTGCCAAGATAGTTGCTTTGAATTATAGAAACTGAATTATAGCCTTCCTATGCACGAGGGAGAAAGTGTTGGTGTTCGAATTAAAGCCAAGGGGGGTGGGGGGGGAGCCTTCCCTGAGGGGATCTTTTTGAATGGTCCCATCCTGTAATCATGCGAGTTTCCGAGAAGACCACAGAAAACTCCGATGTCCGAAGGCTGAGTCGATAAGTGTGACCTGTAATCGAGCCCAACACTCCCCGTCTACCAGCTTCGAGAGCAGAGTCTCTAGGTCACGAGTGGGTCCCGAACATGAAGGAAATTGTAGCGTAGCAGAGTTGTCTACCTGACGATAATACACCCAAATTGAATAAGTACAATATTTCATAACCTGTTTTCTCACACAAATTTCTTTGCAAATATAATACTCTTGTTACGGATGTTCTCTCCAATTGAATGTTGTAGGTCCTAGGCCTGAGGAGGAGTGACCTCTGTGGGGTCTTTCTAAGGGCTGCCTAGCCCATATTTACGCAAGTTTCAAAGAAAACCATCGAAAACTGCGACAGGCTAGGCCGATGAGCTCGACTTGGGATTGAATTCGGCACCTCACGTCTACCAGCTTTGAGCGCAGAACCGCCCGACTGCTGGTGGACATCAAGTTTTCAGTACTTACTCATTATAGAAGCTGATATATAACTTTAATTTAAATGAAGGAAATCGAAGTATAGATCGTATCTTTCACCTGTTGGCAGATATATTACTAACATAAGTCAATCGGCACCAACTTAATCCAAGTTCCAACAGAATACAACGTTTTGTTGAACTCCATTCATTGTTTTTTCAGAGTTGCCAACTTTTATAATTTATTCCGGAGCATTTTTAGCCCCGCCCTCTTTTCGCACCAAAACTTTTGTAGAATATTTCTCTTTAAAATGCGACAATGACAAAATTAGAAGAAAATCATTCTTCAGAATTTCTGGTATGAAAAAGAGGCGGGGCTAATAATGCTCCGGAATAAATTATTAAAGTTGGCAACTCTGGTTTTTGAAATACAGGGTTCACGAAATTTTAGTAAAACACAAACAGAGACGTTGACACACAGACATTCTATAGACATATATCGATGAAAAGGCACCTAATTGTTAACGATATGTATGATATAGCTATTAAAAAAATAGATTATATCCACTTAAAAAATAAATAAATAAAGCATTATTGCTATGTTTATTTATATGTGGAAAATGAACAAGATAAAATGTTTTGAGAAATTAGCGTCTTATTTGATATGAGATTTTTATCAAATTTGTGGGAAATGACACCATGGTTAAGAGGCAGTATATATATTTACACATGAAAAATGAACGTAAGTTTCTTTCTTCCCTTTTTTCCCCCTTACTATCTTCTATATATAATATAGAGAAAGTATTGGATTCGTGAAATCTTTCGAACTCCGGTTTTCGATGGATTTACACGTTTTGGGATGTCCTGAACACGATTTGATAGTTTTTAGAAAATGTCTGTCTGTTTGTGTGTATCACGAATTTTGTGGACGCTGTATTTCACAAACCAATGAACGAAATTTAACTTGATATTTAGTTGGACCCTAACATAAACTGGTGCTGGTTTGATTTGGGGATCATTCGCTTTACAGGTGGCGCTGTAATCGATTTTTTCAAAATTTTTAACATGGCATTAGAGGAGAAAATTGCGTATAAGTGTACATAATGAGAGTTATTTTTAAGTTATGATTGTAAAATTAATATGAATTATTGATAATAGTAGTAGTTAACTAGGGAATAAAAATTGTGGATGTGGGGGTATCGCTTCCCCCAGGGGAGGGGAGTAAATTTTCAATATGGGTATCTTTCGAAAGGTCTCGTCAGTACCTTTAAAACGAATGGTTGAACTATAGATCTGTGATAATTTAAAACAAAGTTATCGATTTTTTTTTTTTTTTTTTTTTAATACTTTTAACGAAAAAAGAAAGTAAAAAAAGTCTTTTTTTTTTTTTTTTTTGAATAAAATGGACTTTTTTTTTTTTTTTTTTTTTATTTATTTAATGTTATACTACTTCTCTAATATGGAAATCGTCTGCATTATCATGGAAGATAATTTTTTTTAATTATAATTTTAATAAATTATTTTTACTGAGTGAATTTGCATAGGAAAATATAGAAGAAAGTCATGTGGTGGCTACAACATACTAGTTTTTTTCATGTATTTATTTATTTTTAAACGACATATCGAACAGATATCTTAGTGATAATAAATAATTTATTTTTACTATGAATATTTTTATTTCATGCTGTTTGTGAGATAATAGGTGAATTTGATTGATGTTGGATGCAGCGTATCAGGTAGAGAGTGTCAGCAAGTGAGAATATTTAGGGTGAGATTTTTTATGGATCAGAACATATGAAAAAATAACAAAACTTTAGCACATTTATTTATTTATCACCAATACTAATTCTAGCATTATTTTTTAAAGCACCAAAAATAATAATAACATTTGTAATATAAAAAAAAAAAAAAAAAAAAAAAAAAAAAGAGAGAAAAGAAAAGACGGGGGGGGGGGGGAATACTACTAGCATAATGCTACCATTAAAATTCTCAGATTATAAACATCTTTCACGTTATATTAATATGTAGAAAAAGCTTTATGATATGTCAAAAAAAAAAAAAAAAAAAAAAAGTGAGAGAGAGAGAAAAGAAAAGAGAAAAAGAAATACTACTAGCATAATTCTACCATCGAAATTCTCAGATTATAAACATCTTTCACGTTATATTAATATGTAGAAAAAGCTTTATGATATGTCAATAATGACAGGATATGTCAAAAAAAAAAAAAAAAAAAAGAGAGAGAGAGAAAAGAGGAAAGAATAGAAAAGATTAAAAAAAAAAAAAATACTACTAGCATAATGCTACCATTAAAATTCTCAGATTATAAACATTTTCACGTTATTCTAATATGTAGAAAAAGCTTTACGATATGTCAATAATGAAATGATATGTCAAAAAAAAAAAAAAAAAAAAAAAAGGAAGGAAAAGAATACGGAAAAAGAAAATAAAACTGAATTAATTAAGAACGAACGAGTCATAACAGAGATGACGACATTCTATTTTATTCCGTTACACTCTTAGTACCTAACTGTTTTTTACACCTCTTTTTATTTATTTATTTATTTATTTATTTATTTATTTTTTTTTTTATCGTAATTGCATATTCAATAGAATTTTTCGACACATAAAGTGCTATGACAATAAGGCGGGAGGAGCGTGACCAACGGTTATATTTTATTCCAGAGTATTGCTTGACTTGCCTTTATTTCTTACCAGTAATTTGAACGAATGACTGTCTTTCCTACAATAGTTGTCACATATTGGAGAGAAATATTCTACAAAAAATCTGGTGTGAAAAGAAGGCAGGGCTAAAAATGTTTCGGCTGGCAACACTAAGCGGACTAATAGTGCTACATAATAAACTAAAATTACTATAAAAATATGAGAAACATTTATGTAAGAAAACAATGGTAGCAAAACAGGAAAAACATTTTCCTTTCTGAAAGTGTCCTGATAAAAGGCTGAAGGGTACAACTCTCGACGTCAAATTATGTAAAAGTGTTAGATCGCTAGTAACATGACTAAGTTAAGCTATTCACTCCCATTTTTGTTTTCCCCTACGAATTATAGAAACCGAGCTCATGTCTGATTGGCAATTACGTTGCTCTTCCTTATAATAATAATAATATAGTTTAAAAAAATTAAAGAACACGCTTTTATAGAAATGTGAACTAAAAAGCACAAAATATCTATCTTAATATTAAAATGCAGGGTAAGAGAAAATCGTGTGAGTGACACACCATAATATTTACATACATTTAAGCCTTTAATTAAAATAATTTAGAATTAAACAAAAAACATTTTTAAAAAATCTCCCCTGACTGGGCTCGAACGCTGGACCTTTAGGTTCGTAGCGCGGAGCTATACCTCACAGCCACATCGTTTGCGTAGGGAAAGTCTTTTTTTACAATATAGATTTTTGTTTGCTCCCAGAGCGGTCACAAACATACATACAGGTGAAGCTAATAAGAGCGTGTTAAAAAAACCTTGCACTGTAGGTAATTGACATTAACATTTTTAGCATTACGTCGCGGCCTTTTTTTTTTTTTTTTTTTTTTTTTTGTAACAGTTTTGATTTTTAAAAGTATTTCTTCATTAACATAATTGAAAGAAAAGTTAACCCTACTGCTGTGTTCGGGTCCATTTTGACCCAAAAGAACATATTGGATTGTCCGGAAAGTTCGTGCCGACTTTAAAGGAAAATTGAAACGCAACGTATTTAAATGCTCGTGAATAGTGGATTTTGATGTTTTTAACGTTGCTGGTAATTTATGTTCCGTATAGTGTGGATTATTTTCGATCAATGTTTTAATCTGATCTTCATCTGTGGTGGAGGATCTACCCGGGAGTTCTTGAACTTGAAGGTTGAAATCACCAGCATCACCAGCTTTTACCCTTTCAGTCGCAGTGTTCCCGCTGATGGAACACATAATTTTAATTCTCAAGTGCAAAAACGCATCCCGGAAATTTTTTAGCAAAAATTTACATTTATAATGTAGCAGAAAAGGCCTTTTTTTTCAACCTGAAAATTTAAAATTTCTTTTATTTTAATTTTGTTCGTAAATTCCTGTGGCAGTATAATTTAAATGATCTGAATTACCCTGCGCCACAAAGGGTTAAACCTAGAAAAACACTTCTACCACCCCTCAAAATTTGTCTCATGATTTCGGAAAAAAAAATGTATATATATATATATATATATATATATATATATATAAGTAAAATAACCAAAAATAAATGAAAATTAATCCAAAAACACTTGAGGGTCTTCTTCAGGGGAGCTCCCCCATGTAGGGAATGAAATGTGAGACGTTTCTGACGAAACGTTGGCTATTTAGCCAAAAAATGCAGTTCTAGCCCTCAACATCTTACAGATGGAAGCAAGGCCATACAGCAAACGAATTTAATTAATACAAAGCATAAAAAGCAATTAAATTCATAAATAAAGTACAAAAGTAAATACATCAATATAAAATACAAAAATATAGATAATATAAGAATATAAATAAAAACAAGGACAAACTTAAATAGTCAGAAGGTTGAGGAAAATCGACCCCCCCCCCCCCACACACACACACACACACAAATCAAAAATATAGAGCCCGCTTCAGCTAGTAGGCCATCTTACCAGCTCTTAAATGCAGCCCGAGATGGATAAAAAAACTTAAGTAAGATTTTAATCAAGAAGACTGAAATGTTTATCGAGTAGAAAAACAGGATAACGGTTGACAGTTAATACGTTTTTGAGATTTTTCCAGAGGCAAATACAGGTCTAAATGGTTATTGCAAATCATTTTAATTCTGTTAATTTGGGTGAACATATTTTTTATAACTTTATGGCTGATACAGAAGAACCAATTCGCTAAATTACAAACTTTAAAGTTAAAATATTGCATTTTATCATAAATTCCAACACACCTGTTCTTACCTATTTTTTTAATTTTTAAATCCAGGAAAGAAATTTTGTCTTCAGAATCAGTACGGTTTAAGATAAGGACAGAGGTATAGATTTCAGCTGCATATTTTGCAAAATTTTCACAGTTTATTGCTATTATGTCATCAATATATCTATAAAACTTAATATCTCTAAATTTTCTCTCAAACATATACAAAAACATGCTAGCGAAGGCACTCGAGTGACTGTTTTCCATTGGGACACGCTAACATGTTTTTGTTTATGTTTGAGAGAAAATTTAAAGATAGTAAGATGAATATACATATTTGAATATCCGTGTGTAAGGTAAGCACGAGCTTACCTTACAGAGAATGTTTTGAAAGTTTTGTAGCAATTAATTTTTAGAAGGTTTCATTTACTCCGTCTGTAAACAAAATAAAAACTAAACTAGGCGTGGTTATTCGATCAGCAAATTTTTACTAGGAATACGCATGCGATCCTGAATTCATCGCATGCTATCTTTGGGTTGCTAGCAGTAGTGCAGAAAATTCTTATTAATTACTCATACAACAGCAACCGACGTCACTCCGGTAAAATATATACAAAAGAAACGTAAAATATTTAACAATGTCATTAAGATACTTATTTCATTTATATTACGAGGGGTGATAAAAAAAAAAAAGGTTACAAGTCGAATAAAGAAATATTTATTAACAATAGACAGAAAATACAAAAGAGAATTAAGAGGCATACGTGCCTATCACTTTTCGGCATAATCACCAAGTCTATTTAGGCATTTATCAGAAGGCAGAACCAACTTGTTTAACCCGTCTTGGTAGAAATCAGGTCCCTGTCCATTGAGCCAGGTCTCGGCGGATGCTTTCACAGCAATGTCTGAAGAAAACTGTGTGCTGGATAAGTGCTCCTTCAACCTCGGAAACAGGAAATAGTCACTGGGTGTCAAATATGGACTGTATGGGGATGACTCCAGATTTCCCACCTGAACCGTCGCAACAATTCCTGCGTTGCTTGAGCAGTATGGGGCCTGGCATTATCATGCAGGAGGATGAAACCTTCACTCAACATGCCCGGCCGTTTGCGTCAGATGCTTCGCGGACACATTCTTTGCCCATAAAAATCGAATCACGGCTCGCACTTCCACACGAGACCAATTTTCTAAGCGTCTGGCCATTTCAATCGTCCTGAACCGTCTGAGAACTTTCACTACCTACCCGCACACCAGCTGTATGACAAGTAGCACCCTCTGTCTCCACTCTGGGGAAACAAAAGTTCTCCACAATATGCAGTTTTCAAATTCTGCAGCTTGTTACCTTTTTTTCTGATCACCCCTCGTAATTTAAAGCGTATCACTAACACGCACAACTTGTTCCAAAGCATTGTACTCATTATTTTCTTCATCACTTTTTTAAAAAGTATTTTTCTTTTGTTCATGTCCGTAACTACATATCGAAAAAAAGATTTCATTACAAATAAATTGAAGCGAAATAAGAGCGCGTGCTAACTGTGCTCAAGAATAGATAAATATGTTGACATGTATGTAATTATATTACTTTCATAATTCTGATTCACGTTATATAAACAAAAACAAATTTTATTTATTTATATGGTTATTATTATTGGCAGTTATTATATCAAATAAAATAATAACTGCCGCGCTATCTTAATTTATTCTGCAGTGTTGTTATGGCCCGCTTTCTTTTCACACCACCTTTTTCTTTAGAGTAATTATTTTCTAACTGAATTGAAATTACAAACTGAAAAAAGTCAATCTAAAATGAAAGTGGCGTGAAAAAAAAAAAAAAAAAATCAGATATTAATAGCACTCTGGAATAAATTAAGGAATTTTCCAACTATGTGAAATGCATAATAAATCAATTTCAATGTAGTTATATATTATAATGGTTTACAAGGCCCAAAATTACAGCGAAAATATTTTAAAAGAGATAAGGCACATCAAAAGAATTCAGAATTGCAGCCCATTCCGCAAGTGTCGTTTTAACTCTTTGAGAATTGGTTTAGAAGTATTTTATGACATATATAGGCGTGGCTTTTAAGTTTTCAATTTTAAAAAACCTTTTTTTTTTTTTTTTTTTTTTTTTTCTTGCAAGTGGTTACATAAAAAGGTACACCTAGTAATATTTCTGTTTCTAATCGGTTTATCTAAAGCATTAAATGTATTAATCCAAATATTGTGTATGATTTTGTGAAATGATGGATCGCACATTTTTTTTTTTTTTTAATTTGCGAGGTAGGCGGAGTTGCAAATAACCAAAACATAGACTACACAAGAACAGTCAATAATACATGACAGTAAGTTTTACAGAACATCAGAATGTATTCAGTGCTTAAAGGTTTAATATCAGTCATGGATTACTATGTATTCCTCATTCCTTCAGCTATTAACTACTTCCATTTATAGCTTGTAGCTCTACGTTTGTACCGCCCACATCTGTTCAAACACCTCAAAACACCGGCTCTTAAAGGGTTAAGGGGACATTTGCAGACATGGGCTTTTGTACAATTCTGAATCGTTGAGATATACCGTATCTCCTTTTAAAGTCTGTCAGCTTAATACAATAACAAAAATGTATGAGATATAAAAATTCAAAATCAAGTTTATTAGCGTTGTGGGATTTTTCTTCTTCTTTTTTTTTTTTTTTATTTAATATTTTAAATTAAATATTTGGCATAAAAGCTTCAAATTGATACAAATTAAGTAGAAAATTTATTTAAAATTAAATTATGAACACTTTCCTATCCTTCATATAATACTGCTTATTACTATTTGCAGTTAATATATAACATTAGGAAAAAAATAAATAAAATATTTCAGTTTTAAATTGTATTAAACTATCATCAGTAAATTTTAAAGGAAGTAAATGTGAATTAATTAAAATTTTATGCGTCAACTATTACATGTTATACTGTCTGCAGAAAAATTACATACAAATTTTTGAAAGAAGTGTATGAGATATTTCCATCAATATTAAATACTCTATTAACCCTTTGGGTACATTTGACGAGTGAGACTCGTCATCTGCTCTGCTTACTTGGACGAAGTTACTGTGGACGAGTCTGACTCGTCATCTGAATTTAAGAAGTAGGCGTTGATGTTTGCGGCACCCCCGCCAGTGGGCGGGGACTGATATACCAGCGTCTGAGAGTGTTGTTCTAGAAGTGGCGCAACCAATTTTGAAAAAAGGCATTGATCGCAAACACTTTCCTGGCGTTTTTTATGATATCTTACAACCATACTTATATCATCAATATAAGTATATTCCAAATAAAATGTATTACTTTTACATATTAAAACACTTTCGCGACCGCTGACGAAGATTCACATCACTTGAAAATCTGTAACTCCACCAGTGGGCGTTTCTTTTGCAATTTGTATGCTATTTTTTCTTAAATATATAATTAATATTCACAATTTTACATTGAAATATACTATGGATACTAATACTTTGATTAGAAAGAATAAAATTATAATGTATATCCATTTGTAACATAAATGTGAACACAGAAAATTTTGTTCTGAAATAGTGTAACATGGGAGAATAACGCCCACAGGCGGACCTTACTGTCAAAAATTCAAAATTATCCCATATAGCGACAAATTAAATCCGTCCCATGGGCATAAAAATCGTCAAATAATTCAGTACTCAAAGGGTTAACGACATTGGATTTTAAAAATCACTTAAAAGTAGACATATTAAAAATTGAGCAAAAGAAAGCTAATGTTTATCACTAATAAGCATTAAAAAGGTGAATTAAGCTGTTTGTCATCTCCCTGCCAATATTTAAAATTTTATTATTAACATTCTGGGTTGTAGCTAGAAAATAATTGTAGGGGGTTAGGGGCATGGTCTCTTGCATTGCAGTTGCATAAGAATGTTTTTTTAAAGTTTTGTAGCTTTTAATTTTTGTAAGGTTTCATTTATTCCATATGTAAATGAACGAAAAACTAAATTAGGCGTAGTTACTTGATCAGCGATTCTCATAGGTGCATAGCCTCCCGTTTTTCAAGGGAGACTCCATGCTGAAAAGGTTTTATAAATGTTTAACATTTATATAATCGGCGAAAATATATGTAATAGATTCCTTTTTAACACTAAAACTGCGGAGCGGATCAAACTGACCCAAAACGATGCTTAATTTATCAAAACGCGGAAAGTTTTGATTAAAAAAAAAAGTCCTTTTATGACTTTTGGTAATTTAAAGTCAACAACAATTTATCAAATTTAAAAATTCGTAACTTAAATAATTTTCCGTTTATCAACACAGGTGGAGGATCAACATTGTGGTGGCATGTCTCCGGACCAGCTCTAGGGGTGTGTCCCAGACCGTCGCCAATTGCCCATCTGCGCAGCACTAGTGCGACGTAAAACTCCATCCATCCGTTTATCAACACTTATACCTACAACCACGGAGCGGGTCAGTTTGACCCATAAGAAATTTTAATACATAAACGACGGAAAACAAATGTATTTTCTCGAAAATAACTGTAAAATACTTCTTTCTTACCCTCGAATTTCTGAAATGGCACTAGAAGGGGAAATAGTGCGGATTTTCAGTCATTATATTTGGTTTGCAGCGCGAACTACGTTCGAATACATTGAAAAATTACAGCGAATATTTAGAAGACTTTTTGAAATTCCTTTTTTTTTTTTCTGTAATTAGTATATGTATAAAAATGATGTCACGACGCCGTAATCTTACTGTGCATTAAACTTTAAAAACAATTATCTGAAAATTATTCAGAAAGGAATGAAAACGAAAAAAATTATTTGATTTTGAGTAGTGAGGATGAATACCTGCCTGCTAATAAAGACAATCTGGATTCGAATAAAGAAAATGAAAGTGAAGATGATTCTGGCAATGCTCTAATAATCACTGATCTTTCTCATCGCAATAAAGATGATAATTCATCTGATAAACAAGAAAAAACAAACATTCTAAGAAAGGATACACATACGATTAAGCATTTGAAAAAGAAATCAACAGTAATGTTTAAAGTTGGAAATAATTAAAGTTGCCAAAGATGGGATAATTTGGAATGCCGCTCCATTAGAAATAAACGATAGAGGAAGAAAATCAAAATGCAATATTTTGAATGAAAATTGGGGTCCAACACCACATGCTAAAGGCAATGTTATCGAGAACAATCCTTCAAGTGCTTGGAGGCTTTTTATAGATCAACTAGCAGGCTTTGCCCGCTTCGCTGGACATTAAACTTAAATGAGTTGTCGAAATCTCATATCTTTATTAATAACCTAAGTTCTCGCCGTGATTGGTATAGGTTTTTCTCGCTCGCAACGTGAGGAGTGTGGGTCCCCACTGCTTTCGGCAGCAACTTACCCACTTCTTACTTATGCGTACACTTAATCAATATCCACACACCAAAATTCGCCATTCTAAGATAATTCAAAGCAAATTCAAACGGAAAAACATGTTTTTACACATGTTTATTGCCCTCCGACTCCGAGAACGGGGGAAGGGGGATTTCGAATTTCGTGAAATCCAGTTACAATAAGTTCCGGATGCATACAAACAATTTACGCACCAAATTTCGTGACCACAGAAGTCTTTCATAGAAAATATTATAAATAAATACAAAAAGCACAGCTTTAGTATGGAACCCTTTTGGAGACTTTAAATATTTTAAGCCATTTTTGCGATGAATTGAATTGGCTATCTCAATTGTGCAATTAAAGATCTTGGCGAGAAACGTCCGGGCTACTTCGGTGACAAATTTCAAATTTTGCCAAAGGGTTCCGATACTAAAGCTGTTCCATACACAAAATAAATAAATAAAATAAAACAAAATAATAAAATAAAATAAAAACTCTTTTTTGATATTTACAAAATAAAAATAAAAAATCTTAATAAAATCCAAATTATAATCATTTACAATTAAGGGGAGAACATAAAAAAAACCTCATAAGGTACATAATAACAACAAAAAAATTGTTTTACTGCAGGAAAGAAAAGTGCTCCTTAATTAAATAAAAATATTAAACTAATGCCAAATACATCTATGAAAATATTTATCCACATACAAATTCCTAATTAAAAAAAAAAAAAAAAATCACCAACTTTTGTAGGTCAACTATTTATTTTCCCCTCCAGTTTTTATTATTATTCACGTAAAATTAAAAATATTTCATTTTATTTCTGGAAAATAAAAATATGTATAAATGCGTATATATATAAATATAAAACCTTCTACCGAGTGTGGGTTGAAAACGGCAAAGGGGTAAAATATGTTAGAAATATCAGCCCAATATTTATAAATTTGATACCAAATGAAAGGGGCGATTTTTCTGAATCAAGGGGTGCAAACAGTTTTTCGATGCCACAATTAGATTTTTAAAAAATAACTAAAGTATGAGATTTAAGTGGCAACGGAAAAAGGAAAAAATAAATTAGAAATATCAGACCTATCATTACAAATTCAGCACCAAATGAAAGGAGGGATTTTTCTGAATCCTGGGGCGTAAACAGTTTTTCGATACGACAATTAGATTTTTTAAAATTAACTAAAGTATGAAACTTAGATGGCAACACTTCATTTCAATCTTTTCATAATTTGCAGTGCGAATCACGCGAATAAAAGTCTTTAACTTAAAAATTTATTTTTATATTTTATTTTTCTATTCAAAGCGTTTTAATGAAAAAATATTTATGGCGCATGTGCAGGCGTTTTTTACCCTCAATTCAAAAACTAATCACAATTTTGAAAATTTCTGTAGATATAATTTTAAGTTGGGTGAAGACCTAATTTTCTGTCAAGCGCCGTTGAATTCCGTCCAGCCGTTCTCGAGTGATGCCCGGACAAAAGAAGCGACATACAGACATGAGGACGAACACACACACACACACACACAGGCAAAATTTTGTGAAGTCATTTTCGGCTTTCATATGGTGTGAAACGTGAAGATATCGCAAAAAATTTTGATTCCGACAAATTTACAGACAAAAGTCTGATTTTATTAATATAGTTGGATATTGAAGCACATAAAGTAGTGTACTTATGATGTAGCTTGTCGGCAGATTCATGTACAAGAATGGAATGTAGCATAGCATTAGAAGAAATAGATGCTTTTATATCAATTTTATATGTTCGTGGTGTATATCGTGAAAAAGGACTTGAACTAGATAGCTTCTGGTCGAAGAATTAGGGACCACCATTTTTCCAAAATACAATGTCAAGAGGCCAATTTCGTGAAATAATGAGATTTTTACGCTTTGACATAAAATCAACAAGATCAAAGCGTCTAGAGACAAACAAATTTGCCTTTATTTCGGATACCTGGAATCGTTTCATAGGAAATTGCAAGATTAACTATACACCAGGTTCTTCATATAAACTGTAGATAAAAAGTTATTTCCTACAAAAACTAGATTTAGGTTTACTCAATACATGCCAAACAAACCAAATAAGTTTAAAATCAAGTTCTGGTTGGCAGCAGATGTTCTTTCCCGACAAAAAAAGGTGCCAAAAAGAGAGTGTGAAGTAACCAATTAAAACGATGATCAACCACAAATTAAGCATAAAAGAACCCATTTGTGGAAAATGTACGAAATTTATTACTGATTTTTGTGCACAATGTACATTGAATTTTATAATATATAAAACAAGTAAGTAACTAATAAAATTTTTAATTTTTTGAAATTATGTATAAAATTATTCAAAAGAGATACTCTGTTTTTCTACTAAAATTAGGAAATTTATGTCATATTTTCTTAAAGAGACATGTTATTATACTCAAGGATATCAAATTTTAAATGATACGATTTTGTAAAAAATAAGTTAATTTTCCTTTATTTATGTAAATTATTTAATGTAAATTCGAAGAAATATGGATAATTATTTAAAAATGAAATGTTTTAGTTAACTAAATTAAGCTCTTTTGCATATTTTACCTTTTTACAATCTTGGGTCAAAATGGACTGCTTCGCGGTTCTAGCGCCAAAGAAAACGGAGAAAAAATTGATTTAAGAAACTTAGCAACTACACTATAAAACTAGTATGTTGTGGCCACCACAAGATTTGCTTCTATATTTTCCTATACAAATTCACTCAGTAACAATATTTAAAAAAAGATACGATTTTTTTTTTTTTTTCAAAGTTTTTTTTTTTTTTTTTTTTTCGTTAAAAGTAAAAAAAAAAAAAAAAAAAAAAAAAAAAAAAAAATCAATAACTTTGTTTTAAATTATTACATATTTATTGCTCAACCATTCGTTTTAAAGGTATTGACGAGACCTTTCGAAAGATACCCATCTTGAAAATTTACCCCCCAGGGGAAGAAGCGATGCCCCCATATGCACAATTTTTTTTCCTTATTAAGTACTATTATAGTCAATAATTCCTATTAATTTTACAATCATAGGTTAAGAATAACTCTCATTATGTACATTTATACGAAATTTTGTCCTATACTGCCATGTTAAAAAATTAGAAAAAATACGATCATAGCGCCACCTGTAGAGCGATTGATCCCCAAATCTAATCAGCACCAGTTTGTGTCAGGGGCCAACTAAATATCAAATTTGGATAAAATTTGTAAAACGAAAAAATATATATATACGATTATTTTTTCTAAGTTTTTTTTTTTTCGTTTAAAATAAAAAAAATCGATAACTTTGTTTTAAATTATCACAGATTTATAGTTCAACCATTCGTTTTAAAGGTATCGACGACACCTTTCGAAAGATAACCATCTTGAAAATATTCTCCGCTCGAGGGGGGACTTCCCCCCCCCCCTGGGGGGTAAGGCTCCTATACATACAAATTTTTTTTCCCGGTTGACTATCTCTATTATAAATAATTCTTGTAAATTTCCTAATGATTGCTAAAAAATAATTCGCTTTATGCACATATATACAAAATTTTGACCTATTTCACCATGTTAAAAATTTAGAAAAATCGGGATGGCAACGCAACCTGTAAAACAATTTTTACCAAAAGTTGATAGGCACTAATTTATGTCAAGGTGCAACTACATACCAATTTGTATGAAATTCTGTGCAGTAGTTCCTGAGATACAGTTGCCACAAAATTTTGTCTCACACACACACAGACAGACATTTTCTAAAAATGGTCAAATCGTGTTCTACAGCTCTCAAAACGTGTAAATCCATCAAAAACCTGAGGTCTAAAATTTTTACGAATCCAATACTTTCTTCTATTGAATATAGAAGAAAGTAAAAATAACTATTACCAGCTGCAAGAAACTCTCTGTGATTGGAGAAAATAATTATTTTCTCGAATCACAGAGAGTTTCTTGGAGCTGGTAATAGTTATTTTTTTACAGTGTACCTTCTTAGTGAAAGACAAACGTCAATGCCCATTTTATCGACAGAACGCTGCGCACAGCCCAGGGAGGGTACTGGAAACCGTTCCGAGTTTCGAAAGAACTGTTTATTCTCGTTCTTCGAAAACAAAAGGAATGCCCATCTCAACACATATATGACTGCGAGTTTTCATTCTCCGCTTACAACCTCTATGGCGCAAGCGGTATTACTGGAAGATAAACTAATTATATGTATAAAATAATTATCAGCTACTCCGTTAAATTATATATTAAAGAAACATAAAATATTTAACGGTGTCAATAAGATACTTTTTTCAATTATATTAATTTTATGCGTTTTACTAACACACACAATTTACCCCAAAGCATTGTACTCATATTACCTTCACCACTTTTTTAAAAATTAATTTTCTTTTGTTCATGTCCGTAACTAAATATCAAAAAAAAAAAAAAAAAAAAAAAAAAAAAAAAATTAATTACTAATAAATTGATGCAAAAAGAAAAAAAAAAAAGGAAAGAAAAGAGCGCGCGCTAACAGTGCTCCAGAATAGATAAATTTGTTGGCGTGTACGTTATTATATCAGTTTTACAGTTCTAAGATTCACGTTTTGCAAACAAAAACAAATTTTATTAATTTATCTGGTATAAATAGTAAATAAAATAATAGCTGCCGCGCTATCTTAATTTATTCTGAAGTGTCGTTTGCGCCCGCCTCCTTTTCACACCACTTTTTCTTTTGAGTAATTATCTTTTAATTGAATTGAAATTAACTACTGAAGAAAATTACTATAAAATGAAAGTGATGGGGGGGAAAATGCGGTTATTAATAGAAAACTGGAATAAATTAAGGAAATTTCCAACTATGTGAAATGCATAATAAATCAGTTACAGTATAATGATTTATCATAATGTTTAAATAAAGGACCCAAAATTACAGCGAAAAAATTTAAAAAGAGATTAGGCACATCATAAGAATTCAGAATTACATGAAAGCCAATGTCCGCAAATGTCGTTTTAACTCTTGGAGAATTGGTTTAGGAGTATTTTATAGCATATGTAGGCGTGGCTTTTAAATTTTGAATTTTAACAAACTTTTTTTTTTTCTTGAAACTGGTTACATAAAAAGGTATACCTAGTAATATTTCTGTTTCTAATCGGTTTATTTAAAGCAATAAATGTAATAATCCAAATATTGTGTCTGATTTTGTGAAATGATGGATCACACAAAATTTTAACATTTACGAGGTTGGCGGAGTTGCAAATAACCAAAACATAGACTACACAAGCAGCGTTCCCAACTTTTATAAATTATTCACAATCATTTTTAGTCCCGCCTCTTTTTCATACCAAAAATTTTGAGAAAGGATTTTCTTCTTATTTAATAGTTATCACATATTAAAGAATAATCTACGGAATTTCAGGTGCGGAAAAGAAGGCGGGGCTAAAAAATTATTGTTAAGAAATTATAAAAGTTAGGAATGATGTGCACAAGATCAGTCAATAGTACATTACAGTAAGTGTTTCGGAACATCAGAATTTATTCAATGCTTAAAGGTTTAATATCAGTCATGGATTACTATGTATTCCTCATTCCTTCAGCTATTAACAACTTCCATTTATAGCATGTAGTTCTACGTTTGTACCGCCTACATATGTTCAAAATAACTAGAAAATACCCGGTTCTTAAAAGGTTAAGGGGACATTTACGGACAAGGGCTTTTGTACAGTTCTGAGAATCGTTGAGATGTGCCCTATCACCTCTTGAAGTCTGTCATTGTAATTTTGAGACATCGTTATACAAAATTACTGGTATAAGACTCAGGGAATAATAAGGTTGCACGAACCATGTTATTACTCCTAAGCATTTTACGACTTAATAAAATTTAATAAAAATCTTTTATCGAGTGAACTCAGCATACAAGAATATATTCACTTAATTTGGTTTAGCCTTGTATATTGGTTATAAATTATATACATACCAGCTTGAATTTAGAATAGTACGTAAAATATAAAACACAATTTGAAATTTATTTCCAGCCTTTTTCAGTTATAGACCTAAGCTACCTAAATTTTTTTGTGCAGCAATAATCTCTAAAGTAATTGTCAATGATTTTTATACTACATCTTATACAAATCCATAGCGACCAATTGTTCCATTTTTTAAATACAGTGTAGTTATGGAAATATTAATTTTATATAACAGTTGAAAAGTTCTACAATGGTTACAAATGTTTCAATAAAAATATGTCGGAATGACTGCCAGTATCCAAAATCAGTTGTTATGCTTATAAAAAATATATTTTCATTTCATTTAGCACACACAATATTTTTTTACTTAAATAATGATGTAAACTTACTAGTAAAATACCAACAGAAAAATACTGGTGGAAGAATCATAGAGAAAATGTGGCCCGTTACCACCATGATTATATATACATAGCGGCCAACTTGTACGTTTTTCTGCTACCGGAAATTTTTAATCGTAATTTTTAACAAGTTTTTAAAGAGTTTTCTATGATTAACCATGGTAAAATGTTTTGGAAAGAAATGCTGGTGTTAAAAAACCGTACAAGTTGGCACCTATGTGTATATTGATTCTGTTATATGTCCCTGTCCCCGAATCATTTGTCCGATTTAAATAAAGATGTCAAGTGACATACCTCTATGATACAGGTTCAGAATACCACGAAGTTGAGAGGTTTTGTTATTCTTGACATTTGGTGATAACAGACGCTCACACAGACCAACAGCTAAAAACTACAAAGACAAACGGGTTCATAGGACCTTAAATGTGTAAATATAAAAATATAACAAATATTCAGTTTTGAAAATTTTAACAGAAATCCCACCTTACACCCTTGCGTTTTCCAAACGCGTCAAAATTTCTGAAAACTTTGAAATATGCGTCTAATCAGTTTTAGAAAGACAAAAAAAAAAGTTTTACAAAAAAAAAAAAAAAAAAAAAGGTCTGCGGAAACTGGGGATTGATAGGGGAGAATGTCAAAAATTTCAAATGGAGGCTTTTTAAAAGCTCGATGGAAAGCTCAAGACAAACATTTTAGCAAAAAAAGATTTTTCATACTATAATTTGCTTTTTCAGGAATTTATGACGGATTATAAATACTCGTTTAAAATTCTCCCCCTTCTCACTGAATCTTGAGAAAACCTTGGGAATTGTGAAAACTGTGAAAAATGCTTAATCAGTTTGGGAGGTTGGACCTGGTTTAAAAAAATTGGAGCTTAGAAATAAATTCATCCAGAACGAAAGAGAAGTATGCAATTTCAGACGGGAAGTTTCCTCAAAACAAACATTTTTACAAAAATGTATTTATTTATTCATCATTATTATTATTATTATTATTTTCATACGACAGGAATATTTCTTTAAGATAGCAAATTTGCTTTGTCACCATTTACAGAATTACAACTTGAATGAACGTGCAAACATTTCTGTTTTCATTTATAACGTCTAAAGATGAAAGATTGTCACATTGTATCTGTCCAGATTATTAGATTTTATCAAAATTTGGTACACTTATTAATAAGGATAAATTTATCTAACGCTGCATTTATTAGTTCAATCAGATTATTGATTAAAAAAATGCCAATGCGGCAAAAGGTGATTTTTTTTTTTAACAACTTCTATGACAATACTTGATCAAGGAGTTCTAACATATTGAGCTGTATTTTGTCAGCATGTTTATTAGAGGTAACAGTTACATAAAGTAACAATGCAAAATTTAAGAGGTGTTTCATGGAACTCAGGTATTCGTACGAAATATGGGTATTCAAAATTTTCAAAAAGGAAATAAAAAAACACGAATGCAACGATTATTAACTACCGTACTACTAGAGGTTATCTCAAAATTATCATGATTAGACTCAGAAATATTTAATATTTATGACAATATGACTTATACAGAATAGCATAATTATTTAGAGTTATACTGACACAAGTAAATGCAAAATCCTGTTGAAGTGCTTCTATTTTTTAGAAAGTTATTATTATTAAATTATTTATTAATACAGAAATTATGTTGATTGATTTTTTAATAGCTATATAGAATATATGAAATACTACCCTAAAGGAAATTCGTACCTGCCCCGTCTTCCCTCAGAACAGGTCAAACTGATGGGATCAGAAATGTAGGTAGCAATTTACAGACTCCACCCACTTTTGAGCGCGTATATATGTACGCGAAGTAACATTTTCTAAATTTAATGTTCAGTAGTCATAGAGAAAAAAATGATGTTATCTGAATTTTTTAAATGTACAATTTCGTTCAAGTAATAATCAAAATATTCAAAAATGTGTATTTGGTACTCAGAAATAGAAATTTATTTTTTTATTAATTATTTTAACTTGAAATTAACTCATCTATATATTTAATAATAATATATGCATTTAGTTGAAATATTATTATATGAACTGGAGGCATTAAAATTACATAAGAATGTGTTCTAATTTTGTAACATTTCTTTTCTTCCGTAATAACGCAAAAAATAATCCGAAAATATTAAAAGGAAATAAATGAAATAAAAACAAGTTTTAATACAAAAATTTCAACAGCGTACACCAAGGATAATTATCTTTTTTTATAGAGAAAGTTCGGAGCTGTACGTGTTACGTATTTGATAAGAAATTCCCTTTTGCATAACTTCGAAGTTTTTGCCACAACAGTCTCGCAAGAGTTCGTAATAATGAGCGTGAACGTTTCCGAACATAATCAGATTTGCTTTACTCATAATTGCAAATGTTTCAAATTTTTAAATTAGAATTATCACTTCTATCTTTAAAGAGAAATCTGTGAAAATATTTTTTATGATTAAATAAAATAAAAATTGTCATAGAAAATTTATCGTAAACACTGTTGCCAGATGAAAATTTAAATTGTCAATCACAAAATACAAAAAACATCGCTACATCAAAGATAGAATACGCGTGCAGAACTCAAGTCATAACACTATCAATGTAACAAAATTTTCTACTTCTTAAATTGACGATATTATAAGTAGAGATATTTCTTAAACAAATACCGTTATAAATTCTGCGCCTCTGTTCCATCCCTGCAGGTGTTATAGTCTCCGCCTTTTTTTCAGGACTCCTTGAGAAAGGAAAAATTTATGTCTTTATTACTACCGCTATTATTATACTATAATTTGCATATTCCTTAGTCACGACATATTATGTATAAAATACCATAAAAATTTCTCTAAGAAAAATGTGGTAGCAGAAGAGACAAAAATTTCTCATTCTTGAATGCATCCTGAAATAAAGATAGATGCTACGACTCCAGAACCTTGCTATATTCTCAACCCCAAAATATTTTGCTTTGACAAAACTCCCTACGCAAAACTATTAATAAAAATTATATAAAATCGTATTTTTACTTGAATTTATTGGACTTCAACAAGGAATTAATTGATTATTATTAACATACACGTAATTTGTTTGCTGGAACAAACGAAGAAACTAAAAAAAAAATGTGGCCGTTAAATTGATGGGTGCGAATTCTTAGAGGGCGTGACTAAACTTGTTGGATGGTGCGAGCATATCGAAGAGAAATAAAAAGATTAATTTACTTAAAGAAAACAAAAGAAAATGCATTCTGACATGATACAAAATAAAATAAAAATTCATATTGATATGATACATTTGTGAATAGAATTTTGTGAGAATGAATTTGATGCGCAATGAATTTGATTCGTGCGCAATGAATTTGATTTGAGAAGTGGGTGTATACAAAAAGACAATAGAAACTACAGGGATACTTACTAATGAAAGAGACATTTTAAATGATTTGCATGTTTTCTCATTTGCCATAATAAGCATTTATCTTACAGTTTATTGTGAGTAACCTTTTATGAGAAAATGTTACTGTTTTTCTTTTTCAACTAAATTTCTGGTTAGTTGGTTGTTTCAATTTAACGTCGCACTGCCACTGACCAACCGGTAATTGGCGATGGTCTGGGACGCACCCCCTAAGGATGGTCCGGAGATATGCCATCACAATTTTGATCCTCCATGAAGGGGAGACTGCGTTTCTGAATGATAGGTAATACAAGTACATTTCATTCAGATTTATGTTTTACTGTATGATCATGATTTGTGAGAGCAGAATCGGAACTAAGAGTCAATAAAAATGATTAAACAGTTGTTTTTAAATTAGCCTTTAAACGTGTTTATGAACTGTTTTTACGAATCTGTTGCAATTTTATTTTTAAAATATGTCTTTTTATATATCTATTATAATTGTACAATTTTTGTTAGTTAACTAAAAAATCACTACAATATAAACAACAATCAATACAAAAATATTAATTTACTTAAAGAAAACAAAACAAAATACATTCTGACATGATACAAAATAAAATAAAAATTCATATTGATATGATACATTTGTGAATAGAATTTTGTGAGAACTACACGTGCGAAATGAATTTGATTTGAGAGGTGGGTGTATACAAAAAGTTTGAGAATTGCTGATGTAAACAATAGAAATTACAGTGATACTTATTAATCAAAGAGACATTTTAAATGATTTGCATGTTTTCTTATTTGCTATAATAAGCCTTTATCTTACTGTTTATTGTGAGTAGCCTTTTATGAGAAAAATGTTACTGTTTTTCATTTTCAACTAAGTTTCTGGTTAGTTGGTTGTTTGAATTTAACGTCGCACTACTACTGACCAAGAGGTAATTGGCGATAGTCTGGGACGCACCCCTATCGATGGTCCGGAGACATGCCATCACAATTTTGATCCCCCATGAAGGGGAAACTGCGTTTCTGAATTATAGGTAATACATGTACATTACATTCAGATTTATGTTTTACTGTATGATCATGATTTGTGAGAGCAGAATCAGAACTAAAAGAGTCAATAAAAATGATTAAACAGTTGTTTTTAAATTAGCCTTTAAACAGGTTCATGAACTGTTTTTAAAAATTGGTTGCAATTTTATTTTTAACTAAAAAATCACCACAAAACAGTAATTTTCATAAAATCCCTCCCCCCCTAAACCAAAACTATAACTGTATATCCCTACTGTAGGGTAAAGTCTCTGCATCTGGCAACACTGATTGTGTTACCCGAAGAAAATTTAAATTGGCCCAAGAAAATAGAGTAAAAATACTTGCATTTCCTACACCAAAAAGTTTTGTCCCTACAAAGTTCCCTACGCAACAAATCTGTTAATAGAATTTATATAAAATCGTATTATTACTTGAATTTCTTGGACTTAAACAAGAAATTAATTGATTCTTGTGCCATATACTTATCATTTGTTTGCTGGCACAAACGAAGAAACTAAATAAAAGTGGCCGATAAATTAATGGGTGCGATCCCTTAGAGGGCGTGACTACACTGCATGGGTGGTGCGTGCATCTCGAAGAGAAATAAAAAGATTAATGTACAAATAGGAAAACAAAAGAAAATACGATCTCACACATAGACAAAAAAAAAAAAAACACATTCGTAATGATATGATACATTTATGATTAGAATTTTGCTAGTTTCGCACAATGTATTTGATTTGAGGGGTGGGCGTATACAAAAGGGCTGGGAATTGTTGATGTAAGCAATTGAAACTTCAGGAAAACGTTATTTTAACATGACTTATTGCCCAATTTACATTAAAATTTGAAGTTAATTATATCAAAACATTAAATAAAGGTTTTATCCTTCTTTAAAATTGCATAGTAATTTTATCATTTCGGAATAAAATGTAAAAAGAGACATTTTAAATTTATTTTTTATTCCAAGTCTTGATGTTATTGTTTATTGTGAGAAACCTTTTATGAAAAAATATTGTTGCTTTTATTCTTATAACTGAATTTCTGAAGGTTAAGTAATACAAATACATTTAATTCAGATTTATCTTCCACTGCATTAAACCACGATTTCTGAGAGCAGGATAGGAGTTAAGAGTCAATAAAAATTATAGAACAGTTGTTGTTTAATTAGCCTTTAAACTGATATTTATTAATAGTTAAAAATAATAATAATAAAAAAAATAATAATTTTTAAATATGCTTTTTTTATTTATAATTTTATAATTTTTGTTGGCTAACTAAAAAATCCCGACAAAACAGTAATTGTTAAGATTTAATTTAATTGTTAGCAATAAAAGTTATCATCATCACAAAAAACAGAAATTCATTTTATTTTAAAATAATAACATTTCTGAATTTTCACGATGTTTACTTAAGGATTTTATATTTGTAGCTTAATAGATTTGGCTAAGAAATTATGCAAATGAAATGTTGATAGTGTTTGCATATGTGCAATTACAATTAATTTATTTTAAAGACCCAAACTTCATCAAACATTTCGTTACTGTAACATGTTAACAATACATATTTTCATTAAGTGCATTGTTTGTAGTGCAGTGTATCAAGAAATCAAAAAATAACATAGTATTGGTTTGAAAACCCTGCATGTTAAAATTCATAAACAAAAAATGTAGTGAAAAAAGAAATCTGATTTCAAGAGGGAGGGCTGGGCGGGTATCTTACTTATCTCTGAATATAAGCGCAAAATGAATAATGTCAATAAATCAAACAAATGTATTGTATACATATAGATGAAAGAAGCTTATAATTATATGCTACTGCTAGAAAAGATTTCAAGCATTATTTTTAAAAGGGAGGTGGCAAGCATTCTCATTCTTCTGAAGGTGTTTGATTTTTAAAAGCAATATAGAAGTTAGGAAATACTGTTATCAAGTAAAGTCGTCCCTCTCTGTCCCGTCAGTCCGAGCGCAGTCCGAAGTCATAGGATCTGAGATGTTGATAGCAATCGACCAACTCCTTTCACATTTGAGCGCAATCGGGATATATCTTAATTGACTACTTTCTGGAATAAGCGTTCAGTAGCGATAGAAAAATAATTTAATGAAGGTTGACTTCCCCTTTTAGATGTATTCTACATTTTTAAAATACATAGTTTCGTATTAATAATTATATAATCAATCCGAATTTTATCTTTGTTATTCACAAATATTAAGGAAATTTATTTACTTATTAATTATTTTAATTTGAAATTTATTAATCTATAATGTTGATATTGACAATTTGCAATCACATGTTTTTGTCTCTCTGATAATAAGTTCAGCCTGTGGGCCACATTATTTCAGAAAGGGAATAACTTCATTTGGTTTGCTAGTATCTGAATTAGAGTCCTGCATCGGGTCGGGTTGACAGAATTTTTTCTCTTGCGGGTCGGGTTGACTGATCTTTTTTTCGTGCGGGTCGGGTTCGGGTCTGGCTGAATGAATTTTTTTTCTTGCGGGTGGGGTTCGGGTTCGGGTCGGGTTTGGTTTTCAACAAGTCGGGTCGACTTGAGAACACCTTTCAAAATATTTTTTACAATTATAAACATAAATTTGTAGGCATGTTTACAACTATGTAGCTAATTTAAACATTCTGCACATACTAGACATGTATCGGTTGGTTGGTTGGTTGGAGGATTTAAGGCCGATTGACTCCAGATGTGTGCAAGGCCTATAGGGGGATTGCCCTCCGTTTGAGTCTTTCTAAGGGGTCCTAGCCCGTATTTACGCGTGTTTCGTAGGAAACCACGGAAAACTCCGAACGGCTAGGTCGATGAGCGGGACCTGTGATCGAACCCGACACCTCCCATCTACCAGCTTCGAGTGCAGAACCGCTCGGCCGCTGGTGGGCAGACATGTACCGGAGCTCCCTATTCGAATCCGAGGATATCTGCCAGAAAAATAGATCCGTATTTGTATCTGGATCTGTTTTCTTTTCTTCAACGGAACTAATATGTATCTTTTGTAGAAATTGTATGAAAATTAGAAAAGTATTATAAATCTTTCTCGACTTTTGTTAATATAAATTAAAGAAATACAAATACAGTATAACCTCGCATTTGCATTATGGAAATTGAAAAGATTTCGCAGTTTACAAGTTTTTTTTTTTTTTTTACTTTTTTCTATATTTAGTAGAAGAAAGTATTAGATTCTATCAACTTTTGGTGTCAACCGCTCGACGGATGGCACTGCTATACAGCGATTTCTGCAATTTCAGGGGAGGCTATATCTCAGGTTCTGTTGCGTATAATCCAGCAAAACTTGATATGTAAGAAGATCAATATGAGATATTATGCTGATTCAATTTGAATGCCTGTCAGCCAACAGGTGGCGCTACTACACAGTAATTTCCGCAATTTAAGGAAAGGCTATATCTCAAGAACTACTGCACATAATTTCATATAAATTTGTATGTAGGTGCCATTTAATATATATTAGTGCCTGCCAACTTTTGGTGTAAACCACTTGTGATATAGATTATCACATATTATAAAATTTATATTTCTCTCTTTAAAGGATAGGTAAATTCTCTAAATAAATTAAATTATAACTTAGATTCGTTAATCTTAAACAACTACTTAAAATATAACGATATAATAATTTTATCCTATAAATAATAAATTTTACAATATGCGTTTTCTAATTTTTATATCTTCCCTTTCATATCTTTCTCAATGTAACTGAAACATTTTTGATCAGTTCCCAGTATTCTATTAATAAGCTTAACGTACTGGAAGTTCTTTTCGCGCTGTAAATGATAATATTTTGACTTATTTCTATCAGTTTGTTTTGTGAAACTAGAAAATAATTAATTCGGTATCTTTTAATCTTACATCGAAATGTAACTCATGCAGCCTCTCGTCGCCTAATTTACATCAACGGTTAAATAAAATATTTGCTTAGCTAGTTATTCTCCCAGGGTCAAAATCTTCGCGAAATCATGCCAACATTCACTAACAACGGTCAATAAATTACTCGTCGCTTTTTAAAAATATACATATGAATATTCCTAACGTAATGCAACCATTCTCTATCCTAAACTTTGAACTTGGCGTGTATGATTCAACGCCAAATGCATTGTCATCGTTTTGCTTCAGTTTAGGAGCTGACACTTTGGTACTGTTTAATGCCCATGTAACATGTAAAATCTCAAGAGCGATTTCCAAATAACGTAAATCTACGTCATCGGTTGCGAAAGTGTAAAATTAAAATTTTATTGGATGTAAAAAAAAAAAAAAATTCCTTAAAAGTGGACATCTTACAAACTGAGCAAATGAGAGGAATTGTTTATCATTTATAAACTTTAAGAGATCAGTTAAGCTATTTATCCTCTCCCCTTCGTTCCGGTCAATATTTACAATTTTATTAAAATTATCTAATTTAAAAGTTGCCAGCTGTATGGACATTTATTTCTATCTATTATACGTAAACGTAAACATTGTACTTACTATATAAGTTACAAAAACAATTTATTTACTTTATTATATATTTTTTTAATTATATTTAAGTCACCTCTTGTTAAATAAAAAAATAAATAAAAGTAAAATAAACAGAAAGCATTAATTTACTTCTAAGTATCGGTTTAATACATTCTAATCATTGTAGCTTTTATAAACAACACTATAATGAATTTAAAATTTATTTAAGACTTCAAAATATACTGAAAATTTCATGAAGGCAAACAGTTTAACAATATAATTTATAATTCAACAATTTTAATGGAGGGGAAAAAAAAAAAACTTTAAAATATTAGATTAATTATCTTTATCAAATAATTTACTTTTCAAGTTTATTTTATTTTATTTATTTATTTTTGTCTAATAAAATGAAAAATAAAAAGTCATTATGTAAAAAAAGGGGTGGAGATTTAATATTAAGTTTGTTTTCTTTAAATTATTGATGATAATGTAATGTAATTTAAGACTGGAATATTTCATTTATTTTTTCTTTAGGCTGCTTACTCCCTCCTACGATTTCCTGTCCCAAGTCACCAAATCCCATTTAAGTCCATGGCGAAATTTGTTTATACAATTGCTCATTACCTAACTGATATTCTTAAACTGCGTTTTCATATTCAGAAAATTCGCGACCGTTTAATGAGTACCCGTTTTAAAAAACTGTTTTTTTTTTTTTTTTTTTTTTAAACATTTCATTTTACAGCTCAAAAATGCATTTAGTGAAAATTTGCATTTTTAAAATCAAAATTCAAATTTTTAGAAAACGAGTACTTATTTAATGGTTGCTTATTTTCAGAGTATAAAATTACAATTAGGTAATATGTAATTTTAGAAACAAATTTCAACATTGAATGACATTGCTTTGGGTGACCTTGACGATGCGAGATGCACCACCTTAATGTACAGTCACCCCGCCCAAAAAAACACCACCCATTCACCCTCACCTAATTTCGCTCTAAAATATCATAGAAACATGCGGCTGGTACCTATCGATCTGCAATAACGTCTAGCTTTTAATGGTGTAGTTAGATTTTGCTGAAGGGGTTATCTACATATTAAAACACGTATAAACTTCATTTTTTTTCAATGACGACCCCTATTTTTGACCTCATATTCAGATTTTTGAGATCAAGGCAGTTCAAAGTGTTACTATAAAGTTTTACATTTAATTTTAGGTGTGCAAACCAACGATAGATAATATACAAAAATATAGATAACAAGATTTAAACTAAAATCTGAGTAAGGATATTTAACATTTTCGCGACTACTGACGTAGTTTCACGTCATTTTGAAATCTGTAACTCCTTCAGTGGGCGTTTCTTTCACAATTTGTGTTACGATATTTCTTAAGGATATTCCTTATATTCATATTTATATAAACAAAATAGTATGAATACAAATACTTTCACTAGAAAGAGTATAATTATTATGTATATCCATATGAAAAGAAATATGGATATCGAAAAAACGGTTTCCTATTGCCTAGAACGAATATTCCCCGTTCTGCAGTCGTCTACTGTACTTGAATTCTTAATTTTAAATGTGTAAAATCTATATCTTTAAAAGTAATAACACATATTACTTTGTTTTAAATTCTTTTTCCGCGATAAATGTGACGCCAGTTTTACGCCGTGATTAGAATAATAGAAAATAAATAATATTACGCTTTGTTTCAATAATAAATTTTAAAAACTTAAAAAAATAAATAAATAAATAAATAAATACCACTTTATTATTCAGAATTAAAAAACATTTAATAAAAATTTTATATTTTATTATGTTACGTCATGCGATAAAATTGAAATAACATAAACGGTAGAGTAAGCGAATGCGGAAACTTCACAACAAGATTAAAACATAAAATTTGTTTCAAAAAATCTGATAAAAATTAATAAAAATCAATTATTAATTTTTTTTAAAAAAAAGGAAAAAAAAAGTATTGTTCACTGCGTATTGCTCGTTCAAATAATAGTCCTCGTCTTACCGCGTTTTTTTACGATAATGATACTTAACTTCAGGTGAACGAATCCTAGAATATTCAAGTTAAAAACAAAAGGCAAATGCTACAAAATAGAATTTTAGCAGTGAGAAACTAGGAAACGTTATGTAATATTTAAGAACAAAGACTAATATTTCAGAATCGAGTATAAACCTCTTTGCAACGGAAGCCACGACTTTACACAGTTTTTCTAAAACTTTTCATTATAAAACAAAATTATTTTACATACTTCCTATTAAATCATTTAAATTTTGTCTCCAGCATTCCATGTAGTAGATGCCATTGACATTTATGCATACCAGCATCACATAGAGAGTCATATACGAATGCAGAAACTAGTTTTTTTAATATTGTTTCCGCAATATAGAGGCGGGGCTTCATTTCTTTTGGAATTTTTTCACAATCTCTCGCTTGCATTGCGATAAATTTATAAAAATGATTCAATTTGTATCATAAACATCGAAATGTTGCTTAGAAAAGAATTAGAATAACATTTAGGTAAATTAAAATAGTTTTTCGTCAAAATATATACAGATATTTACTCACAGAGGATACAAAATATTATAAGTGACAGCCCCCTAACAACAGCAAAAAATGAAATATCACTGTAACTCAAAAAATAATGTTAAGAACGAGCTGTAAATTTGGAAACCCATGTTTTTGATGATGCCCATTTTATTTATGCAAAAATTAACATAGGTCATAATTCATAATTTTTTCAAATATGAAATTATTAATAATTTTCATATTTCAATTTTTTTTTTTTTTTTTTTTTTTTTATCAAAAATATGCATGGAATATGTTTGGATCACTTCATTCTATCATATAAAAAAAACCAGAATGTAAATATCATAATTATTTTGGAAGATATGAATTAATGTTTGTCGCATTCATTTAAGATTAGCATCCTCATAGTTTGACAGCTTATAACTCTGTGAAGAATTGAGCAAAATATATAAACTATACTATTTTCCGCGATGATTTTTTCCAAATTGAAATAAATTATAAAAAATGGGGGTTAGCATTGAAAAAAATGAAGTTGATGCCAGTTGTAATATGTAGACGACCCCTTAAGCAAAATCTAACCATATCATTAAAAACTAGACGCTATTACAAATCGATTGGTACCAACCACATGTTTCTACGATAATTTTCGGCGCAATTAGGTGGGGGAAGGGGCGGAGTTCTTTTTTGGGGTGACTGTACCTTATCTCGCACACTGTAAACGGCAACAGCGTACGAGCAAACCCGTAGCTGAAGCACCCTCTAAAGATAATGCGTTAAAATCATCCCGCCTAGTAAGCGACACAAATTATCATATAGGAAAGTAATTGTATAAAACTTATGGTGTTAGTTTTATAAAAACCAATATAAAAAATAATAATAATAATTATCTGATGCAATATGAGTATTTTTGGTGTGCATGCGTGGTCATTAAAAAAATTCATTAACATAATTTATTTGTTAAAAGTGTTAAGCTATGTATGTGAAAATTCCAACTAAATATCGTGTAATTTCAAAAAAAAAAAAAAAAAAAAAATTATCAATAGAAGAAACTAAATTTCAGGTCCTTTCAGAAAAAAAAAAAAAAAAAAAAAAAAAAAAAGGAAAGAAAAGAAAAGAAAATTATTGGGAATTCATCAATATTAAGTTACAATCAACTGTACTTTTTAACTACGCACTGAATTCAGTTAAAAATATAGGTGAATCTCCTTATCTTATCTTATCTTATTTATTTATTTTGTCTTCGGATGAGTTGAAATTTAGTTCATTTAATTTCAATAAAAGTTATCATCAATACAAGAAAATGAATATCAGTTCATTCTAAATTAACTTTTCTGGAATTTCATGTTTGTTTGAGGGACTTTTATAAATAATTCAATAGATTTAGCCAGTAAATTACGCAAATGAAGTTTTGGTAACGATTGCGCATGGTAAAATTATAATTTATTTATTAAAAATACGTACTTTTCGTCAGATATTTACTAAAGTTAAAATAAATATTTTCATTACAAAGCATTGTTTCGACAGCAGTATTTCAAGAAATCAAAAGATAATATTCTTTTGGTTTGGAACTCCTGTGAGTTATAAACTAAAAACGCGCGAAAAAATAAAATAAATGATAACAGTTCTTCGATTTTAAGAAAAGGAAGAAAGAAAAAACTTACATCTCCTTGAATATACGTGCAAAATCAATGATGCATATGAATCAAATAAATGAATGTAGATAGTTAAAAGAAGCCCTATAATCATATGGTTCTGCTAGAAAAAAATTAAGCATTCTCATGCTTCTTTTAATTTTTGCTTGTCCCCTTTTAGCTTTCGGGGTAAAACTTTCTAAACTACGTGAGGTATAACACGTTTTTTTAACTTTCCTTAAGTTTCTAGATTATTTGTCTGGTACTGTTTGAGATATTTAACAAAACATCTGCAATTGAAAGTGTCCCAGACATTCCAACATTTCTAATATATTTCAAAGTATTGTTAGTGCCTGCCTTTCCTACCATACGACTTTATTTGCAGAGTAATTTTTTTCAAATTATCAATTACGATTGAAAAAGTAGAAAAAGACTCTTGAAAAATAGTATTGCCAAAAAATAATGCTACAGTATAAATTAAAACTGTTCGCATGTCTTCGCCCAGCCATTTGTGGAAAGATATTTAATAATTCTGGAGCCTGAGTTGGCAAGCATTTTAATTTTGCAGGTATGCGCAAGAGTATACCCATATCTAATATTTCTAACTTATTTCGTAACATTTTCACCCGCATTTTCTACTTTTTTTTTTAGATTAATTTTCTTTAATTGTTATTACATGTTCTAGAAAATTACTCAGAAAAAAACTGAAAAAAAAGTACAAGTACTGACATTGCTCCAGAATAAATTAGAAATGGTGACACGTTGATAAAATGTTGGCTACTATTTTTTGACATAAATTTTATTGAATGCAAAGAATGTTTTAAATAATGATATTTATTAAACATAATCACTAAAAGAATATCTAGAAGAGGTAAACGTACAGTTCATGCTAGAGGAAATTTAAAAAAAAAAATAACCAAAAAAAAAAAAAGCACTGAAAACATCACAATGAACAGTAAATTTGCAGTAAATACTACGATTTGTACAGTACTGACATCTTATACAGTTTCTATCAGAACTCTTGTAACATATATATAAACACAGTCCTAAACGAGCTTTTGTGAAACACAAATCACAATACAAACCCTGTTGTTAAAGTTGACAATTTAACATATTTTGGCAACTGGAAATTTTTAATCAAAATTTTTATTTTACTTAATCATTGAAAACTGTTAGAGTTGGCTCATTAAATAAAATAAATAGTTCTATTAAAATTTTCCGGTAGCCAAAAGGTACTCAGTTGGCTACTATGCCTGTTATATCTTAAACTGTTTTCAAGTTACTACATACATAATGAAAACCACCCAAATTTTGAACTATTTCGAATTTCTAAATTTACTGGAAACGCTGCACAAAAATTGCGCACTTACTTAGAAATAACCGGAAAAATCTTATAAGGTGATACCAGTCTCATTAGAATATCATAGTTACCAATATTTTAATTTATTAATAGCATTTTTACACGCTTCTTCAATCCGCGCCATTTTATAGAATATTTTTCTCCAATAGACAACTACCAAACAATAAGAAAAAATTACTCTTAATACTTTCACGACTACTGACGCACAGTCACGTCATTTGGAAACCTGAAACTCCTCCAGTGGGCGTTTCTTTTGCAGTTTGAATGTTCTATATTTCTTAAGAAAGTTTCCTACAGTCATATTTGTATAATTAAAATACTATGGATAAAAAAAAAAAAAAAAAAAAGTATTAATCGAAAGAGTATAAATAAATATGTTGTTTGGTGCTTAAAACATTAGCAGGGATGGAACACGGGCGCAGAATTCATACCACTATCGATGTAAGAATATTTTCTACTTCTTAAATCAACGATATTATAAGTAGAGAAATTTCTTAAACGGATTCCGGTATGAATTCTGCGCCCGTGTTCCATCCCTGCATTAGGCCTCTTCAGCTCGTTTTCAAGTTATAAATTCTGAAAATTCGTTAATAATCGGTCCAACCACGCCTGAATCGACAACACCACGCCTTACTGAAAAAAAAAAAATGAAATCCAAAACAAGCAGATATCTAAACATCATAGACAAACTTGTTCTTTGATGCAATAATCAGTTATCTATTTTAGCTTTGAGATATATTCAATCGAGATATAATGTCTAAAAATTTGCTAACATAGAATGTAAAAATTGATAAAGTCGTGATTCTTGCAGGTTTAAATGGGACTCCACCCACTTCTTTCTAGTTATTACATTTTACTCAAAAATAAATATAAAATTTGCGAGAACTGGTTTATGAAGGCTAACAGTTTATGCGTCAAAAATCACATTAGATTATGCCTTTTCGCTTTTCGAATAAGCATAATTCAATGGAATTCTATTATTATACTATTGGGATGGTTTCCTGGTGAGATGTTGGTATCAATCGGCCGACTCCACCCATATTCGAGAACTATTGTGATTTTTGATATTATCCAAATTGCTACTTTCTGGAATTAGCGTTCAGTAGTGATAGAAAACTAATCTAATAGATGTTGATTTTTTACTTTCAGACGTATTCTGCATTTTTAAAATACATAATTTCCTGTTAATAATTGTATAATTATTCTAAATTTTGTCTTTGTTATCCCCAATTTATTATGGCCATTTATTAAGAAGAAAGAACAAGACAAATTCTTATTTTGAATGTACAATTTCTAATTTAACCCATTTTATCCCAATTTATTTATTTTGCTCAAATTTGAGAAAAATTATATTTTTTAAGGTTAATTAAACTTATAAACTAAATGCAACAAAATTTGAAAAAAAAAAAAAAAAAAAAAAAATGTATTCTGTATAAGAAATCTTATCTACCTTGTACGCAGGAAATTGAAATAAAGAAGATGAAATTTGCACTTATATGTTTTAGTGTTCTCTTCAATAGTGAAAAGGGGCTTTCCGAGTATAAAGTTTTGCTTTATCTGTATGATACTTTCTTATTTACGTGATAGTTCTCCAGAAAGAATTTTCAACCGCAAAGCAAGATAAACCACGCCTCCCTAATGTAAAGATTAAACAAAGATTCCAGATGGAGGAGGTGAGACAAATAACACGCTAGCACAAGCATATATATACCATTATACATTCCAGCTGACAAAATATTCGAACCGAGCAAATTCTGATTTCTATATGCTATTTTTAAGCTGTCCTTTAAATAGAAAAATGGGATAAAATGGGTAAATTACATTTTTATGATGAAGCATTCAACTAAACTTTTAAACAATTAAAATTACCTTACATTTCAGCTTTATTTTTTAAAAAAATATTTTTGGTGAAGTATATTTTTCTAAATAGGTGATACCCCTCGTCCTCAGCACCTATCCACAATGGTGCTCGGTCTGGCGACTTGTTAAAGGGATATTTTTTCTCTTACTGTCTTCCTTCTTCCACAACAGGTCTAGACCGGCTTCCGATTTGATACCATTGCAAGCTTCTAAATTATTAATAATTTTAATTGTTTCATTTTGATGCTATTGTAAGCTTCTAAATTAAAGTAATTTCAGTAGTTTCGATTTTATGAAATTGCAAGCTTCTAAATCTATAATGATAAAGGAAGATGTCCGTCACTCTGTCTGTCTGAGCATCTATACGTTCAGCCTATACTGAACGTAGGAGTACAAAAATTGACATGCTCAGAAACCTTCCTGAGGGGATAATGAAAAAAGAATTAATAAATTTCAATTAGTTACAGAGATATTAATTAAAACGCCAACCTATGTTAATTCATAAACGAGTCAATTTTGAGCTTAAGTTTCGTTTAAGGAGCATTAAATGGCTAAATAAATTAGAACTATTGTTTCAGTCGTTACAAATTCAGTACCAAACGAAAAGGGCGATTTTTCAAAATCCAGGAGTGCAAACATCATTTCAACACGACAATTAGATTTCTTGAAATTAACTAAAGTATGAAATTCAGGTGGACACACTTTATTATTTCATTATCAAATCTTCAGTGCCAGACACATTGGCTGACTATTCTGGTCTGGAACAGTTGATTTCGACCACGTGACAAGGTACTGGAAATAAAAAAAAAAAGGAAGTTTTTTTTTTTTTTTTTTTTTTTTTTTTTTTCAATTTAAATCGATTTAAACAGAAATTGATAATCGCGTGTCTTTACTGTCCACCTGTCTGCAGTTAAAAATTCTAAAGTATAGCTTTAAAAAAAAGAAAGAAAAAAGTAGACAAATTTATATTTATTTTCATTTAATTTCTTTTTTTTTTCATCTGTTTATGTGAAGAGACAAAAGGTAATTTAACAGGATATTAATGTTTTTTTTTTTTTTTTTTTTTCTATTTATTTTCTCTTCTGAACAGGGCTGTAAAGGAGAAGTTTTGGAATATCTTTAATTTTAGACATATTTCACGAGAAATCGCTACTCGTCCTTTATAGGTTAGCCTTTTTGAGTTTAAAATATATAAAAAATATTCATTAATATTATACGTAACCCAAACAGCAAATAATTATTGGCCGAACTTCGGCCGAATGTCCACGTTTGACTATTTTTCGTTCAAACGACCTCATTTCCTGACGTCGGCAGGAACTACTATATGTCCGCCCGGTAAACCACCGATCGATCATCGGAATCTGAGCATTTTTAAAACAACCCTGATGCTTTTTCTCCCTCTTTTCGACCATATGATTGTCTACTGATTACTTAACGACGTTATATGATGTCATGTGGATTATCTTACGATACCATTTCTAGTGCTTTACAATGTATTTTTCTTCCTTATTTTTAACCAAATAGTTGCCTGCCGATTATTTATTGACGTTATATGATATCATGTGAATTATCCTGCAATATCATATTTGTTTCGAGGTTATATGATATCGTGTGGTTTACTTAGCGATGTTATTTGTAAATGTTTTAATGAAATTTTCATGTATATTCATTGGATTTCATACCTTTTAAAATGTCGTAGCACGTATGAAATATGAGTTTGCTTCTGTTAATCACAAATTCTTAAACTTCCTAATAAAATTACACAAAAATCTATGCGGTGTTTAAGACAAATTTCAGCTTTTTTGAAAAATTATTAATTTAAGATTCTTAATCAATTACAAAAAACCTGCACAATTATTAATGTAGAAAAAAGTTCAATAATTTTCCACGACTTGTAAGATAAATTAAATTTTACTTATTAAAAATAAATTAAAATATAAAAAATAATTAATTAACTGAATTATTTTTGATAATTTACTCATTAATTTTTTTTTTTTTTTTTTTTTTTGCATTTTGATTTTAAAATTTTTATCTGTCTGCTAACTAAAATCACAGAAAAAATTATTTAATGTGAAAAGCCTGTTTTAGCGTTTAAAAATTTTAAAACTAATATTATTAATTACAAAAAAAAAAAAAAAAAAAAAAAAAAGTAGGATAATTAAAAAGCAAAAAATCAATGTTGTCAATTCTTTAACATGACTTGGTTTAGAATTTACATATTAACATAAAATTTGAATCAGAATTTTCCAAAACAGTATTTTCTAAAATAAATTAAATATATAAAATTCTCTACTATAAAGTAAGTAAAAATATTTCAATAAAAAAAAAAAAAAAAGAAAAAAAAAGAAAAAGGAAAAAAAAATATATTATATATATATATATATATATATATATATATATATATATATATATATAAGAAATTTTAAATACGTCAATAATTGAGAGCAATGAAATTATTAAATTATCTTAAAGATTAAAATTTTCATTTTTAGAAAGAAAGAAAAAAAATAAAATGCGTTATTTTTATTAAAATGCAAATTATGTGTTAAAACAGGAAAATTTAGCACATGAAAATTATAAATTACTTTACGAATCTTGAAATAACATTGAAAATTTTCTTTCTTTCTTTCTTTCTTTAAATTTTGCTATTTTTCATCATAACTAATTAAGTGTACTATTTTTAATTTTTACAAAACCTTATACAATCTTTAAATACCACATAGCTTTTTGTATAATTTTAAGGGAAAAAAAAATGTAAATAACACAAATATATATATATATATATGAAAGTTTTTATTAATTAATCATTAAAAGTAATGAAGTTATTTAATTATCCAAAAGATTTTAATTCATTCTTAATATTTAAACCCTAAATTAAATTATTATATGATCGATAAATGGCATTGAAAATATTTGCAACATTAATTAACTATGTATTTTTAAAATTAATTAAAAGTATCAAATTTATAATTTTTAAAAGTTTAAATAAATCTTAAACATTATATATTTTTTGTGTAATTTTAATAAGAATAAAAATAAATTGGGATCAGCAGAAACAAACTCACAATTCATACATGCTATGATATTTTAAAAGAAATGAAAAATCACAATGAATTGAAAACAAAAGGTTTTATACCTTAATTATATTCATATCCAATAAATCTCCAATAATATCCAATTGAAAATGATATATGTACCTCCCATTAAACCTTAAAAAAAAAAAAAAAAAAAAATGCCATAAACCATTATTTTGGAATTTCTTATTTTCTAAAGGGAATAAACAAAATATTGCTGCATGGCTTTGTGGGGGACTGAGATTCAAACTTTCAATGTCAAGTTAAAGAGGAGTGTAAAAAAATAATGACCTTGGCACAATAATAGTACGCCAAATTCATTCAAAACTATCCATTTCCTGTTTGGTATTCGAGACAGGGGTCATCTTTACGATTCAATCTGTGTTTCTGTGGTAAATAGTATAAAAATGTGCATGAAAACTATCAAGATTTTTTTTCCTTATTTCGAATAGCATTTTATGAACGCAATATATTCACAACCATATTATTAATATATATTTTATTCCGAAATACATTATTACATAAAGTTAATAAAGAATTTGGACATTAAATATATATATATATATATATATATATATATATATATATATATATATACCTTTTATTATGTTATCATATTGATAATGAAAATAAAAATCTTTTTACTCTGTTTTAAAGCGAAATTATTACTGATTCCTATCTATGTCTAGTTATTTCAAATAAAACTTGTACACTACTTTATCCTAATTTATTTAGTTTTAGTTGAACAAGGACTGCAAAAGATTCTTGACTAACATTGATATATTTCTTGTATGTGTTTTAAGTGCTGAAATTCACATTATTATACTTTCGCATAAAGAAATAAAGAAATTATCTATCGTTCAGCTGTTCTTTTTATATTATTATTATTATTATTATTAATTCTCATCAGATGAAAGCCCTTGAAAGAGCACTACAAATATTCATGCTTGAACGGGGTTTAAACCCGGAACATGGCGTTTTAAACATAGCAAATAGCTATGCAATATAAAAAGAAATAAGTTGTAAAATGCAAGGAAACAGATGATGAAATGTCAATATAATCCGCAAGAACCTGTAGTCTTGCGGATTATTCGATATATGAATACTAGCAGGTGTATATATATATTTAGTATACACATATAGCGCTGCTCGGGTTGAAGTAATGCTTACAAAATTTTTGAATTAAAGAAAAAATAAAGAAAAGAAAGTATCAGAGGAAATTAAATTAAAACCTTTTAGCTTTATAATATTACGAACTTCGTTATTTCTATTACCATTCAGTTTTAGTATTAAAATTACTTAACGGCCCTCTTCACTTACCGTCGCCGGAATCTCGAGCCAATGTTATTCTATGGGGAAATTTTCTTAACAAATAACGTATTGACTAATGCATATTTTTAAATTCTGTTTTCACATTTAGAAAATTCTCAACTGTTAAATTGACGCACCTTTTTCAAAAATGTATTTTTTAAATTTTTAATATTTTATCTTCAAATTGCAAAATGAAAAAATTTCACATATTAAAAATTCGTATTTTGCAGCTTCAAAATAAAATATTAAAAATTAAAAAAATATTTTTTTTAAAAAAGGTCCGTCAATTTAACAGCTGAGAATTTTCAGAATGTGAAAACAGAATTTAAAAATATGTATCAGTTAATAAGTTATTTGTAAAGAAAAAATTCCCATAGAATAACATTAGCTTCGGCTTCCGGCGGCGGTGAATGAAGCGGGCCCTTAAACGTTAAAATTGAGAGAAATATTGAATGGAATAAAATAAAAGCAGTAGAATGAATCCCTACATGTACTATCTCAATAAAATCATAATTATAACAATTCGAATTCATTGTGAAAATTAAAAAAAAAAAAAAAAAAAGAACTACACATAAACAATTAATTTAAATAAAAAATACAAAAAATGTTTGCATGTTCATTTTTTTTTTTTTTTTCGACATACAAAGTCGGCATAATATATTCACTTATTTATTTATTTTTGGCATCAATTTATTTTTCTTTTTAATAATTTTAAAGTTAAAGTGGAGTTTTTATTTAATATCTTTTCAACTAATTATCTGATTGAACTAAAAAATACTATGTTAACTAGATTTTTGTCCTTATTGTACCTTAAACGTACCAGTTTTCATAGTTATCAGTTGAATGATTTAGCTTTGTATAGCAAACTAAAAATCGGTACAGACTGATAAATTTTCAGCTTTATATATATATAAATATCGCATAATGAACGGCAGGAATGTACCGCGCATTCACCATTACGTAATAGCTTAAGAATAAAAAAAGTAAGTAATAATTTTCGTCAAGAAATTAAATTTTGAATGCAATAAAAATGTTATGTTCAGAATTCGCTTTCATTACCAAATGTATAGAGTATTTGATGTATATATTTCTGTTCATTACCAAATGTATAGAGTTCTGTTTTAGAATTAGATAACGATTCATCATATCATTATTTTAAACCAAAAGGATTTTCTGAAATAATATGAAAGATCGGTTTTCTACGATAGGGATCTAGATTAAGAGGAATATCTGAGGAGGAGGTCTTTCTAAGGCGTCTTAACCCCTTACATATTTTTTGCTTTTAAAATATTGATGTCGCCGGTTTAAGATTTCCTGCACTGACATAATTCAGACATTTTGTGGAAATTTCTACGGAGAAAAAAATATCCTCTATTTTAATGGATTTTTTGAGTTAGGGTGTAGGTACTTAAGATTCAGGCAGATTATGTATGAGAAGGCCGTAGCCCTGGATAAAAAGCCATAAGTGGGAGTCTTTCTAAGGTATCCTAGTTCTCATTCACGCAAGTTTCAAAGAAAATAAAAAAAAACTCCGGTAGGCCGACGAGCACGACTTTGGATGGAACTCAGGATCTCTCTTCTATCAGTTTGGAGAGCATAGCATCTCGGCCACTGTTTATAAAATAAATCCAAATTGCTTCCTTTGAAGAGAAATCTTTTGTTTGTATTTATATCTTTGTATACTCTTGGCATTTTATATTGAATATTAGAAAATGAAATAATGTTGTACGAACATTGTATGATTAGATTTTTCATTTTTAAATTTATCTCACTCATTAAGTTGTATATGTGTGTACAAATACAAATTTTAACATGTGTAATCGCATAATGTTCAGTAAATATTGTAAAAATAAATAAGTAATAAATGTTTACAAATGGAAACACAGATATTATATATATATAAATATATATATATATATATATATATATATATATATATAGAAAATAAATACGTCATTTATATAATCTTATTTTTTTAATATTTTAATATATATATATATATATATATATATATATATATATATATATATATATAAAAAAAAGACGTTAGATAAATATTTATATGCTTATTCAGCTTTAAAGATTCATATGATCAGACTTAATATCAAGCTTATATTACATTTCTTATTGCAAATATTTGACCCTATAAATATTTCTTTATAATAGTAATAAAACATAAAGAAAAATATATATAAATAATTATTTTTACAGAGATTTCATTCGAAATAAATCATGTAAATATATTAATCGTAATTCAAGCCTCGAACTATTTTTTAATTGCTGTAGACTGTTGTTAACCCCCAATAGGAGTTTCAAATGGCTAAAAGCAAACAGCAATTATATCTCTCCCTGTAACCTTAATAGCCTCCAATTTCTTACGATGTTTCCAATAATCTGTTACTTATCGCTTTTGCTATTTTGCCAAGACATGTAAATTATCGCCGAAGTGAAAGCGAGGGTGACATTTGTCCGGAAGTGTAGCAACACGGGGGGGGGGGGGGGTAATTCCATGAGCAAGCGGGGTGTTTAAAGCGGGAAAAAATGGTTCGAATTCCGCTCTCCCTGGAGTATGGGCCGACGTCACGCATGAATTATTTATCGACTAATTGATATGGCACATTATTTGGATATTCTATCGATGATTGCTTTCGAGGCCAGTATAAGAAACCGCTCCAAAAGATCGAAACATGATCTTGAGAATGTCCTCAAATGATTACCAATCATTTCCCAACGATTCTGATGAGCGGCCAATGTAATTTCGATGTCCTTTGCTATCTGGGAATAGACCATATGAAAGATTTTTTAAAGTGCTTTCATTGCGGACTGCTCATGATATATAAAATTCAAATTCCGCACGAAACTTTCCGAGAAAACTACGGTAAAACTAAAACTTTTTTATTCTTTTATATTTTATAGAGTTTCGAATTCCGACATCCGCTCACATTTCGTACTATGTAGTTTTAACGTTATACAACCTGCACTTACCCAAGTTCTTTGAAAACCATGTATAAATCAGGCAAATATCTTTTTATAAAAATGTTTATATTACCTTTTATCTCAGCTTCTAATTAACATAATTTAATGAGTAATATATCATTTTAAAAGTTATTTGAATTGGAATAGAAGAGTATATATTGCAAATCTCTGATGCCAGAGGGTGCTTTGATATTTTAATAATTCAATATCTAAAATTCTAATTATGATTAAATTACTTATAATAGATCATTAAAAATATTGCGGACTTTTAAACTGATATAAGCTGCTGAATTCCGTATGGGAGTTTCAGAGAAAATCACAGAAATCCTACAGCAGCTTTATTCCAATATCTCTAATTCTAACTATTATGCAGGCTTTCGAATTCCGACACTGCGCTCACATTTCGTATTAAGGATTTGTAAAACTATTTAGCCCGCAGTTATGCAAGTCTCAGAGAAAACCACGGATAAATCAAACACGAATCTTTTTCAAAAAATGTTTATATTATCTTTGTATCTCAGCTTCTAATTAACATAATTTATAGGTAATATATCATCTTAAAATTCTTTTAAATTAAAATTGAAAAGTATGAATGCACAGTTGATAACAAAAGTGTCCGAACTCTAGCAAAAATTGAAACGTAAAGCAGCGCCTTAGTCGCCAAAGAGCGAAATTTTGCTAAAGTTAAAAATTTCAAAGCTATTTGCATTATGAGCGAGAAAGCTGTTGTAAGTTTTAAAACTAGGATAAGGCGCCGCAGTCGCCACCGATCGGGACTTGCTAAAGTCAGAATTTTCAAAGATCATAACACAGTGAGCGAACTGGCTGTTTCAAATATTGAAACGGGAAGAGGTGCCGTAGGCACTACCAGCGGGAATTTACTACGATTAAATTTTTCAATAAAGCTATTTGCACTATATATCAATAAGCTTATATAGAATCTGAAACTGGAAAAAGGCGCCGCTTGCGCCACCAAGCCGGAGTTTCGTAAAGTCAGATTTTTCAAGGATCACAAACCAGCTGGTCGCCGAAGGCGGCTAGTTATTAATAATGTAGAAGTTTAAAATTGCATCGAATAGAAAGCTGGATTAAATAGAGACACCTACATGATAAGAGACTAGACACTGACCTGCCAGCCGGTCCGCTATGTTTATTCAAACTGTTATATGCGATACCATTACGCTCTGCAAAATCTCAAATGGTCTTCAAGGCTTTCTAAAAATAAATAAAAACTTCTTATCAAGATTTTAATTAAAAGGAAAGTGTTAGACGCTAGTAAAATTAAACTACATTCTACGGCGATAGAGTGATTTTTCATCGAACGTCCGCCATATTTATTCAATGTCCCGTCTCAGACTCGCTATGACGCCGCATTCTGGAAAAAGGAAGACAGCAACGGCAAAAACAACACTTTAACAAGTCGCCAGACCGAACACCACCGTGGATAAATGATGTGGATGAGGGGGATCTCCTTACTTAGAAAGTACTTCGCCCAAAATATCCACAAAAATATGAAGCTGAAATGTACAGTTATTTTAATTATTTAAAAGTACAATTTTTCATTTTTAAAAGCAAAACTTTGCAGATTGGACCATGTCCAAGTAAGTAGATCTGATGAATACAAATTTATCTCTTCCATTCACATAGTTCCAGCTGTTAAAAATTTAGAAAAAGCGGGATGGCAACGCAACCTGTAAAACAATTTTTACCAAAAGTTGATAGGCACTAATTTATGCCAAGGTGCAACTACATACCAATTTGTATGAAATTCTGTGCGATTATTACGATATTATATATACTGAGATACAGTTGTCACAAAATTTTGTCACACACATACACAGACAGACAGATATTTTCTAAAAATGGTCAAATCGTGTTCTACAGCTCTCAAAACGTGTAAATCCATCAAAAACCTGAGGTCGAAAACTTTTACGATTCCAATACTTTCTTCTATTGAATATAGAAGAAAGCAAAAATACTATTAGCAGCTGGAAGAAACTCTCTGTGATTGGAGAATATAATTATATTCTCCAACCACAGAGAGTTTCTTGCAGCTGGTAATAGTTATTTTTTTACAGTGTAACTTCTTAGTGAATGACAAACGCCAATGCCCATTTTATCGACACCGACAAAACGCAGCGCAACGCCCAGGGAGGGTACGGGAAACCGTTCCGAAAGAACTGTTTATTCTCGTTCTTCGAAAACAAAAGGAACGCCCATCTCTACACATATATGACTGCGAGTTTTAATTATCTGCTTACAACCTCTGGGGCGCAAGCGGTATAACTGGAAGAAAAACTAATTAAATGTATAAAATAATTATCATCTACACCGTTAATATATATATTAAAGAAACATAAAATATTTAACGGTGTCAATTAGATACTTTTTTCCTTTATATTAATTTTAAGCGTTTTACTACAACACACAATTTACCCCAAAGTATTGTACTCATATTACCTTCATCACTTTTTAAAAAATTAATTTTCTTTTGTTCATGTCCGTAACTAAATAAGAAAAAAAAAAAAAATTAATTACTAATAAATTGATGAAAAAAAAAAAAAAAAAAAGAAAGAAAGAAAGAAAGGAGCGCGCGCTATCAGTGCTCCAGAATAGATATATGATTATAATAAGTGTATAATGATTTATCATAATGTTTAAATAAAGGACCCAAAATTACAGCGAAAAAATTTAAAAAGAGATTAGGCACATCATAAGAATTCAGAATTACATGAAAGCCAATGTCCGCAAATGTCGTTTTAACTCTTGGAGAATTGGTTTAGGAGTATTTTATAGCATATGTAGGCGTGGCTTTCAAATTTTGAATTTTAACAAAATTTTTTTTTTTTTTCTTGAAAGTGGCTACATAAAAAGGTATACCTAGTAATATTTCTGTTTCTAATCGGTTTATTTAAAGCAATAAATGTAATAATCCAAATATTGTGTCTGATTTTGTGAAATGATGGATCACACAAAATTTTAAAATTTACGAGGTTGGCGGAGTTGCAAATAACCAAAACATAGACTACACAAGCAGCGTTTCCAACTTTTATAAATTATACACAATCATTTTTAGCCCCACCTCTTTTTCATACCGGATATTTTGAGAAAGTATTTTCTTCTTATTTAATAGTTATCCCATATTAAAGAATAATCTACGAAATTTCAGATGCGGAAAAGAAGGCGGGGCTAAAAAATTATTGTTAATAAATTATAAAAGTTAGGAATGCTGTGCACAAGATCAGTCAATAGTACATTACAGTAAGTGTTACGGAACATCAGAATTTATTCAATGCTTAAAGGTTTAATATTAATTCATGGATTACTATGTATTCCTCATTCCTTCAGCTATTAACAACTTCCATTTATAGCATGTAGTTCTACGTTTGTACCGCCTACATATGTTCAAAATAACTAGAAAATATCCGGTTCTTAAAAGTTTAAGGGGACATTTACGGACAAGGGCTTTTGTACAGTTCTGAGAATCGTTGAGATGTGCCCTATCACCTCTTGAAGTCTGTCATTGTAATTTTGAGACATCGTTATACAAAATTACTGGCATAAGACTCAGGGAATAATAAGGTTGCACGAACCATGTTATTACTCCTAAGCACTTTACGACTTAATAAAATTTAATAAAGATCTTTTATCGAGTAAACTCAGCATACAAGAATATATTCACTTAATTTGGTTTAGCCTTGTATATAGGTTATAAGTTATATACATACCAGCTTGAAATTAGAATAGTACGTAAAATATAAAACACAATTTGAAATTTATTTCCAGCCTTTTTCAGTTATAGACCTAAGCTACCTGAATTTTTTTGTGCAGCAATAATCTCTAAAGTAATTGTGAATGATTTTTATACTACATCCTATACAAATCCATAGCGACCAATTGTTCCATTTTTTAAATACAGTGCAGTTATGAAAATATTAATTTTATATAACAGTTGAAAAGTTCTACAATGGTTACAAAAGTTTCAATAAAAATATATCGGAATGATTGCCAGTATCCAAAACCTGTTGTTATGCGTTTAAAAAATATATTTTCATTTCACTTAGCACAAGCACAATACATTTTTACTTAAATAATGATGTAAACTTACTAGTAAAATACCAACAGAAAAATACTGGTGGAAGAATCATAGAGAAAATGTGTCCCGTTACCACCATGATAATATATACATAGCGGCCAACTTGTACGTTTTTCTGCTACCGGAAATTTTTAATTGTAATTTTTAACAAGTTTTTAAAGAGTTTTCTAGTATTAACTAGAGTGTCTGGATTATTAGAGTGGCGACAATACCTACTGCGCATGCTCTGTGGATGTCTCCGAATCCATCCAGGGTTGCTTAGAGAGGATCTCTTCGGGCGACGTAATCCACTTTGGCGAAAAATTGCCCGTTTGACATTTTACAAATATTCATTTTTCGTCGAGATTCTTCCATTCATTGAAACAGGCTACATTATTTATCCTTACTATAAAATCACATTCAGACGTAAAACAATTTCTATAAACATTATCAAATGCAATATGAAGTTTTAATATTTTAATATATAAATAGATTGATTATTTTTCAAATTAATTTAGCATTATTTAATTAAAGGAAAAAAAAATATTTTAAAGAGGACTGATTTTTTCAGACAGGGGAAAAAAAAAAAAAAAAAATCACCATTTTTCTATTGATTACTCTCTTAAAAGTAAAAGTAAGAGAAATAGGCTAAGTTTAAATACATCATAGGACAAAATACAAATAATAATAAAAGAAATATGACGAATAATAAAGAAAAGAATGGAATAATAATAGAGAATTTAAAATTAATTAAGCGCATGGGGAACGGCATTTTATGTTCACAATATACTCAATGCACATTTATTATTATTATTATTATTTACCTACGTCAGTGAAAATTGTGTTATCATTATTATTATTTTGTTTAAAATTGCTTTGATAATTAGTGATAACATTGATTATATATATATACATATACATATAAACCTCCAATTATTGTAGTTTTTAGAGATATTCAGACTGTTTTTCACCGTAACAAAATTTCTCATATATATATATATATATATATACATATTATAAACCTTTTAAAACATTTCACTGAATGAAAAACAGAAGAAATGGAATATTAATTGAAGACATTTCTTAATGAAAGCATAACATTATGTAACAATAATTCATTGATGAATTCCCCCTATAATCCATCAAAAACCAAAAATATAATACATATGTTTGATTTAGTTTTTATAAATTTGGTTTATAAATTTCAATAATTATAAAATATTTTCACCTAATATGTAGTATAAAAACAAATAATTTAATGTAGTCGAATACCCTAAATACTATTATATAGTATTGGCAAGCATTATTTTAAAAATATGATTTCAATTAATAATGTATTTACTTGCAGTAATACTCGGTATACCATTCTAGGCACCTTACTCCACATGCACCTAATAAAGATATAAGTTATTTTGGGGAGGATTATCAAAATTATTTTTCTACATTTTTAGTTTGTCAATATCTTTTGCTTTGTTCAAAGCTTCATTTCTGTGTATGATTGTTTATTGATTAATCCAAGTCTTCCTTTCCGGTGTTTAATCATTGTAATGACAAATTATTATTATATATATCATAACAATGATTGTAAAATCAGAGTAAACAAACGATGAACCGGCATAAACCAAAAATAAAAAAAAATAATTATTTAAAGAAAAAAAAATGAGTAGTAATATAGTTTTAATAAAAATATGGAAAAAAAAAAAAAATACACACTTAAATACTCCCCTCCACCCCCCCCCCCCCAAAAAAAAAAAAAATAAATAAATAAATAAAATAAATAAAAAATAAAATAAAATAAAATAAATAAATAAAAATAAAATAAAATAATAAATAAATAAAAAGAGAAAAAAAAAAGAGGAAAAAAAAAAAAAAAAAAAAAAAACATATCAAAGGAAGATCTGATTTAAATGGAAGTTGATTTAAAAAATAGAGTAAGAAATTATTATATATTATTAATTTTTATTTTAAACCAAATAACAATTTCTCTACAGTATAGTTATATAAGTACTTTGTAAATTAATTAAATCATTCTTGGCCCTCTCGTTAAGTTTTAATTTTTTCTTGTTATATTTCAACAACTATAACGTATAAGTGCACGAAATGTTATATGTGATAGCTGTTATGATGTTTGGTTGTGTGGGTTAAAGCCGAATGACTAACTAGGGTCCTAGGTCTACAGTAAAATACCCTTCTTGGGGGTCTTTCTAAGGAGTTCTAAACCGTATCTATGTTAGTTTCAAAGAAAACTATGAAAAACTCTGAATGTCTATGTCGACTAGTGCGACAAAGCTCGAACCCAGCACCTTCCATCTTCAAGCTGAGAAAGCAGAACCTCTCGGCTACTGATGGAGCGATAACTAATATGAAAATAAATATAATATAACAATTGAAGGAATTAAATGTATTATCTTATTAATACATTTAAATTTGTGAGTTTTTGATTATAATATTTGGTTTTACACTAAAGAAAAAAATCTAAACTTCTGGAGACTACAATTATAATCAGAAGAAAAAATATGCATGCAAATTTTTCTAATTTAAAAACACTTTATTAAGTGCAATTAAGCGATATAATAAATAAATAAATAGAACATGGATACAACATTTCTGAAATTCATTAATATTATATATACATTTATTTATATATACTACATAACAAATAATTAAAATAATGATTTATGCGTTAACAAAAAAGTCTCTCTATTAAAAAAAAAACCATGCAAGATTGCTTTTTTAGTAGCCTGTATATCGGCTAAAAACAGAAAGGTTTCAAAAATGTACTGCATATCCTAAAAAGATTGTAATGCGGCATTTAAAAATAATAAGTACGAAACTTTGAATAAACACCATAAAAGGCAAGAATTCTCAACAATTGTTTCGGATCGAATGAAGACACGACCCTTCGTCAGGCGAAAAAAGTAGGCACAGGCACGAGTGCTGCAAACAAAACAACAACGCTTACTTTTTATTGTGTTTATTCAAAGTTTTGTACTTATTAGGAAAAAAAAAAAGACTACATAAAAAAAGAAAATAAGAAAAAGAAAAAAATATATCCGTCTATTAATTTTCGAAAAGCGCCACTTGTTGGGCAATATGCACCATAAGCTGATATGCGCCCGTTTATGCCATGGTCCAACTAATTCTAAACTTTTATATAATTATCTATAATCATAAAGAATTACTTCTTTCATGTATGTAGAAAAAAGTAGTAAATTATTCTGTGAAATTTTCTTACATCATTTTATTCTAAATCTAAAATAGTATGAAAGTTTCAAAGTAATTTTGTTAATTAATAATATTACAACATTTATTTGCATAACACAGGTACGTTTTTAAGAAATTCCTTTTTTAACATAATATTTTACAAATAATCAACTTATTTTAAATCAGAAATTTATTTCTTTCATTCAAAATATAAAATTATAACTGATAATTATAAAATTTTTATTAGATAAGGAAAAATAAAAATAACAAAATAATTTTTAGAAGGTTAAATGTAAATTAGAAAGTATACATAAGAATATAAAAATTTTATAATAAATTGTTACGATTTCGATTTGGAGCATTAAATATCCATAATTTACGTATTTGATTCATAGTTCAAAATGTATTAAAATTTTTATATGTGCAATAAATATTGCAGTTAACAGATAGGTAAAGGAGAGCACAAAAGAGTCTTTACAAACAGATATTCATTTGAAAGCTTATAATTTCCTTTTAAAATAACCACGAAATACGGAGAAAACATTGGCGAAGAAATTCATGCCAAATACTACGTAGAATATCGCCAAAAGCTTCTAATTACATTTGCTGATAAAAACTTTTTTTTTTTACTGAAAAATCACACAAGTTTAAGTCAAAAGCGAAATTTTTAACTGCGTAGAGTCTATACAGTTTAGTTATAACAAAAAATACGATTCATATATAATCTCTATATTAAATTTAAAGCTAAAAAACAAGTTCGACCCTGAATCTACATGTAAAGATCACGATTAATTTTAATATAACAGATTAATAATTAGCATTATTCAGCTAAATATGCTTTCAGGTTTTACAGTTAACCTTCCTTAATATATTTATGAAAACGTACAATTAAATTTATCTTTTATCCAATTACATGTAACACTTTAATTAAAGAGCGCAAAAATCCCAATGTAATCTCTATGGGAAAGAAATCCAAAATTGCCTCCGGCGGATGTCTTCCCCGCTTGACCAATCGGATGCTGTGACAAATTGTCGTCACTCTCCATTCTAGGCACCCTAGTATTAACCATGGTAAAATGTTTTGGAAAGAAATGCTGGTGTTAAAAAACCGTACAAGTTGGCACCTATGTGTATATTGATTCTGTTATATGTCCCTGTCCCCGAATCATTTGTCCGATTTAAATAAAGATGTCAAGTGACATACCTCTATGATACAGGTTCAGAATACCACGAAGTTGAGAGGTTTTGTTATTCTTGACATTTGGTGATAACAGACGCTCACACAGACCAACAGCTAAAAACTACAAAGACAAACGGGTTCATAGGACCTTAAATGTGTAAATATAACAAATATTCAGTTTTGAAAATTTTAACAGAAATCCCACCTTACACCCTTGCCTTTTCCGAACGTGTCAAAATTTCTGAAAACTTTGCAATATGCGTCTAATCAGTTTTAGAAAGACAAAAGAAAAAGTTTTACAAAAAAATAAAAAGGTCTGGGGGAAAACGGGGGATTGATACAGGAGAAGATCAAAAATTTCAAATGGAGGCTTTTTAAAAGCTCGATGGAAAGGTCTTTTCAAGACAATCATTTTAGCAAAAAATGATTTTATCATACTATAGTTTGCTTTTTCAGGAATTTATGACGGATTAAACGTAGTTGTTTAAATTCTCCCCCTTCTCATTGAATCTTGAGAAAACTTTGGGAATTGTGAAAACTGTGAAAAATTCTTAATCAGTTTGAGAGGTTGGACCTGGTTTAAAAAAATTGGAGCTTGGAAATAAATTCATCCAGAGCGAGAGAGAACTATGCAATTTCAGACGGGAAGTTTCATCAAAACAAACATTTTTACAAATACGTATTTATTTACTTATTATTATTATTATTATTTATTTATTTATTTTTTCATACGACAGGAATATTTCTTTAAGATAGCGGATTTGCGTTGTCACCATTTACTGAATTACAACTTGAATGAACGTGCAAACATTTCTGTTTTCATTTATCTATATCATTATATAAAGCGCAAAAAATTGTATGTTTGTGGAGGGTAATCTCTGAAACTACTGAACCACCGATTTTAAAACTTCTTTCACTGACCAAAAGCTACGGTATGCCTGATAGGCTATATTTAATTTTGATAAAATAAATTTTAGTTTAAAATCTGAGCATTTTAATTAAAATCCCCATAAAAGCCATAATAGAAATGGAAATAATGAAATATTAAAAAAAATTAGCTGCTGCCAATATAAAAGAAACATTTAGTACATGTTCACTTTGTTTTCAAAATATCTTGACATGAAAAGAAAAGAAATATATTTGCACGTGAATTAAATTGAAATTCATATAAAGCTTTGTGAAATGTTAAACTTACACGTTAAATCTGACGTCATTATAGATTTAAATGTATTTATTTTTCTAATAATATAATTTGATATGATATAATATAATATAATGATCTGAGCATTAATGTTTAAACTGATGTGAGTAAACGAAATTAGAATTTAAAAATAAATAAACAAATAAAATAAAAAATAGAAATTCTAACTTCTAAACCTTTACTAAATTATTTGTTTTAATTTATAATTGTTGCCAAAAAAATTTACAGGTTAATTTATTTTTCGACTTTTAATAAAATATATTTTCACGCGAATAATAATATAAAAAGTAAATAAAAAAATATATATATCATGTGCATTTCATTATGCATTTTTTAAAAGAATAATTGAGAAGTTTAAATTTATTTGGCGACTATTTTTAGCAACTAACAGTTATGACAAGTAGCTCAATTACATAGCGCATACAGCCATTACTGAAATGCAAATAGCATTTAATTATTTGTGTTACATTATCTTGATTAGAAACCTATTTAATCTATCTATGCTCTATGCTAATATATAAAGAGGAAAGGTTTATATGTATATGTGGAGAACGATCGTTAGAATTAAAAAGCCGATTTTTTTTTTTTTTTTTTTTTTTTTTTCTTTCAGCGAAACAAAAGTAACACTGTCTCTAAGTGCTAGAGGCACTTAGAGACAAATAAATTTTGGTAAAATAAATTTTTAATTCAAATTTTCAATATTTTAACTGAAAACAAAGCATAGATTTGATATCTGTCATCCTTGGCGATTTTGGCTAAAATCTGTATATTTTCGTAATAAATACGAGATCTATGTTTTTACTTCAATTATCCCACTACTGTAGGTAGTGGAAGTATTATATTCGGTCCAAAAATTCGATATAGAGTTTCATCTGATTTACACGTTTTAAGGCCACCTGAGTCCAAAAAAGTAATTTTTGGGAATGGGTCAGTGTATGTGTATGTGTGTACGTATGTGTGGAATCTTCTGGCTGTCATATCTCCGAAACTGATAAAGATAGAACTACGAAACTTCACAATTGATTCAGGTCTGGAGTACAGGTAAATTTTCCAAATTTTCGTAAAAACTGAAAAACCGGAATTGGGTCATCGAAAACCGGAAATGGGACCGTAAGCCCTATCACAAAAACAGATCTAACGATTTACTTTAAAGTTGCTCTATAAACAACCTATTAGCTGCCCTTTTGAATGATATAGTTGGTTAGTTCAGGAAAATTGATAGGCGTCCTCTATGAACAGCTCAATTTCAGATGTCGCAAGTGCGCTCCTTTAAAAACTCCTGTACGGATTTTTTTTAAACTCGCCATGTTAACTTCCTATTAAATATCCTTTTGTATGTAATTATTGTTTTTAGGTGAATAATTGAGTATGCTAAGTTTTGGTAAAAGTTGGTATCTCAAAAACAGTTCTAACGTTTTCTTGAAAATTGTTTCATTAATCCAACTTAAATAACCTTTCTCATGTATTACGTGCTTATTACAGGAATATTAACAGTCATCCTGATTAGGTAGTTCAGTTTTAGATCTCGGAAATTCGTGTTTAAAAAAATAACTATCTATTATTATTATTTTTTTCTTTCCTTTATGTTTTAACTTGCTATATAAACTCTGTTGTATGTGTCTTTTATACGTGTATCAAGTTTTTCTCACTGGAAAATCTCAAAAAATGCATATAATATCTCCAAAAAATTGTATATAATACGTGTAATAGTGGGTAATGGAAATCGTGTGGTTGTTTCATACCAGATTCTGTAATAGTATATATTGTACGAATATTGTTTCATATTACTGATTTCTCCCTTAATATACATTATTAAAATAACCATGAATTATGGAAAAAGTTAAACATATTTGCGAGATGAACAAATAAATAATAATTAAAGCTATTAAGACGTCAATTTTATCAAAAACATTTTCATGTCATAGGTTTATTTTTCAATATTTTTTATTCATGAGTAAAGAAATGTTTGTTTTTATGAAATAAATAAATAAATAAATAACATTAAGTAAAAACTGCAAACATTTAACAATTAATTAAAAAAAAAATAATAATTGTAAAATTATATTTTGACTTTTCAGTTAATAATATTGCCTGACTATAACATATAAACTGATATATTTCTTGATTTTTTTTACATGTCAATCCATCTTTGACTAAAATTTGTTCATCCGTGCGAAGGCGGACGGGTCAGCTAGTAACGTATAAAGATGAAAGATTGTCACATTGTATCTGTCCAGATTATTAGATTTTATCAAAATTTGGTACACTTATTAATAAGCATAAAATTTAGCTAACGCTGAATTTATTAGTTCAAACAGATTATTAATTTAAAAAATGCCAATGCGACAAAAGGTGATTTTTTTTTTTTTTTAAACACCTTCTATGACAATACATGATCAAGGAGTTCTAACATATTGAGCTGTATTTTGTCAGCATGTTTATTAGAGGTAACAGTAACATAAAGTAACAGTGCAGAATTTAAGAGGTGTTTTATGGAACTCAGGTATTTGTACGAAATATGGGTATTCAGAATTTTCAATAAGGAAATAAAAAAACACGAATGCAACGATTATTAACTACGGTACTACTAGAGGTTATCTCAAAATTATCATGATTAGACTCAGAAATATTTAATATTTATGACAATATGACTTATACAGAATAGCATAATATTTTAGAGTTATACTGACACAAGTAAATGCAAAATCCTGTCGAAGTGCGTCTATTTTTTGAAAAGTTATTATTATTAAATTATTTATTAATATAGAAATTAAGTTGATTGACTTTTTTTTTTATAGCTATGTAGAATTTATTAAATATTACCCTAAAGGAAATTCGTACCTGTCCCGTCTTCCATCAGAACAGATCAAACTGATGAGATCAGAGATGTAGGTAGCAATTTACAGACTCCACCCACTTTTGAGCGCGTATATATATGTACGCAGAAGTGACATTTTCTAGATTTAATGTTCAGTAGTCATAGAGAAAAAAATGATGTTATCTGAATTTTTTAAATGTATAATTTTGTTTAAATAATAATAAAATTATACAAAAATGTGTATTTGGTATTCAGAAATAGAAATTTATTTTTTTATTAATTATTTTAACTTTAAATTAACTCATCTATATATTTAATATCAATATATGCATTTAGTTGAAATAATAATATTTGAACTGGAAGCATTAAAATTACATAAGAATGTGTTCTAATTTTGTAACATTTCTTTTCATCCGTAATAACGCAAAAAATTAACCGAAAATATTAAAAGGAAATAAATGCAATAAAAACAAGTTTTAATACAAAACTTTCAATAGCGTACAACCAGGATAATTATCTTTTTTTTATAGAGAACGTTCGGAGCTGTACGTGTTACATATTTGATAAGAAATTCTCTCATGAATAACTTCGAAGTTTTTTCCAAATCAGTCTCGCAAGAGTTTCTAATAATCAGTGTCAACATTTCTAAACGTAATCAGATTTGCTTTACTCATAATTGCAAAGGTTTCAAATTTTTAAATTAGAATTATCATTTCTATCGTTATAGAGAAATCTGTGAAAATATTTTTTATGATTAAATAAAATTAAATTGTCATAGAAAAATTATCGTAAACACTGTTGCCAGATGAAAATTTAAATTGTCAATCACAAAATACGAAAAACATCGCTACATCAAAGATAGAATACGCGTGCAGAACTCAAGTCATACCACTATCAACGTAACAAAATGCTCTACTTCTTAAATTGAGGATATTATAAGTAGAGATATTTCACAAACAAATACCGGTATAAATTCTGTGCCTGTGTTCCATCCCTGCAGGTTGTTATAGTCTCCGCCTTTTTTTCAGGACACCTTGAGAAAGAAATATTTATGCGTTTATTACTACCACTACTATTGTACTATAATTTGCATATCGTTTAGTCACGACATAAAAATGTGGTGGCAAAAGAGACGAAAATTTCTCATTCTTGAATGCATCCTGAAATAAAGGTGGATACTACGACCCCAGAATACCGCTACATTCTCAACCCCAAAATATTTTGCTTCGACAAAACTCCCTACGCAAAACTATTAATAAAAATTATATAAAATCGTATTTTTACTTGAATTTATTTTACTCCAACAAAGAATTAATTGATTCTTGTTAACATACACGTAATTTGTTTGCTGGAACAAATGAATAAACTAAAAAAAAATGTGGCCGATAAATTGATGGGTGCGAATTCTTAGAGGGCGTGACTACACTTGTTGGGTGGTGCGAGCATATCGAAGAGAAATAAAAAGATTAATTTACTTAAAGAAAACAAAAGAAAATACATTCTGACATGATGCGAAATAAAATAAAAATTCATATTGATATGATACATTTGTGAATAGAATTTTGTGAGAAATACACGTGCGCAATGAATTTGATTTGAGAGGTGGGTGTATACAAAAAGTTTGAGAATTGCTGATTTAAACAATAGAAACTACAGGGATACTTATTTATGAAAAAGACATTTTAAAAGATTTGCATCTTTTCTTATTTGCCATAATAAGCCTTTATCTTACTGTTTATTGTGAGTAACATTTATGAGAATATGTTACTGTTTTTCTTTTTCAACTAAGTTTCTGGTTAGTTGGTTGTTTGAATTTAACGTCGCACTACTACTGACCAACAGGTAACTGGCGATGATCTAGGACGCACCCCTAAGGATGGTCCGGAGATTTGCCATCACAATTTCGATCCTCCATGAAGGGGAAACTGAGTTTCTGAATGATAGGTAATAAAAGTATATTTCATTCAGATTTATGTTTTACTGTATGATCAGGATTTACGAGAACTGAATGGGAACTAAGAGTCAATAAAAATGATTAAACAATTGTTTTTAAATTAGCCTTTAAACATGTTTATGAACTGATTTTAAAAATCGGTTGCAATTTTATTTTTAAAATATGTCTTTTTTTATATATATTATAATTGTATAATTTTTGTTAACTAAAAAATCACTACAAAACTGTTATTTTCATAAAATCCCCCCCCCCCTACACCAAAACTATAGCTGTATATCCCTACTCTAGCGTGAAGTCTCTGCGTCTGGCAACACTGATTGTGTTACCAGATGAAAATTTAAATTGGACCAAGAAATTTGAGTAAAAATACTTGCATTCCCTACACCGAAAATTTTGTGCCTACAAAATTCAAAGCGCAACAAATCTGTTAATAGAATTTACATAAAATCGTATTATTACTTCAATTTCTTGGACTTAAACAAGAAATTAATTGATTCTTGTGCCATATACTTATCATTTGTTTGATGGCACAAACGAAGGAACTAAATAAAAGTGGCCGATAAATTGATGGGTACGCACCCTTGGCCAACCTTGGTCTATACTGTGGACCTAGGCCTTTGTGGAATGCACTCTCCGGGTTTTCTACGTGATTTTGACTCGCAAATTTCGGATAAGATTGCAGAAAACTTCCAGTGACTAGATGACAAGATACCTGGGCTCGAACCCGGCGCCTTCCTCCCACCAAAGTAGAGAGCTAAATCTTTCGATCACTGGTGCGGCTGTTACATATATAATAATTAACTTTATTATAAGTAAATTGGAAATTTATTTATTTAATTTTACTTCCTTACATCATTTATGTATTTATTTCATTTTTTATATAAAAAATTGTGTTCCCGTGCCTTTTACATGCACATGAGAAAATCGAGTGAATGATTTTCTACTTGGAAATTTTATAAGAAAGAAAAGTAAACTAGAGTAGAAAGATCTTTTTTCTTTCTTTAACACTTTCGCGACCGCTGAAATATTGTAGGTTGGGAGAATACTGTCAAAAAGACAAAATCATGCGGTCGCGAAAGTGTTAAATTAAAATTTTATTGGATGTAAAAAAAAAAAAAAAGTCCTTAAAAGTGGACATCTTACAAACTGAGCAAATGAGAGGAATTGTTTATCATTAATAAACGTTAAGAGATCAGTTAAGCTGTTTATCCTCTCACCTTACTTCCTGTCAATATTTACAATTTTATTATAATTACCTAATTTAGAAGTTGTCAGCTGTATGGAAATTTAATTCTATCTATTATATGTAAACGTAAACATTGTACTTACTATATAAGTCACGAAAACAATTTATTTATTTTATTATATATTTTTTTAGTTATATTTATGTCTCCTATTGCTAAAAAAAAAAAAAAAAAAAAAAAAAGTAAAATATACAGAAAGCATTAATTTACTTCTAAGTATCGGTTTAATACATTCTAATCAGTATAGTTTTTATAAACAACACTGTAATGCATTTAAAATTTATTTAATACTTCAAAATATACTGAAAATTTCTTGTAGGCAAAGAGTTTAACAATATAATTTATTATTCGACAATTTTAATGGCCGGGGAGGGGGGGAGGGGTAAAGAAGAACTTTAAAATATTAGATTAATTATCTTTATCAATTAATTTTCTTTCTTTCTTTCTTTCTTTTCTTTTTTTTTTTTTTTTTTTTTTTTAGTAATAAAATATAAAATATGTCATTATGTAAAAAAATGGGTGGGGTTTTAATATTAAATTCATTTTCTTTAAATTATTGATGATAATGTAATGTAATTTAAGACTGAAATATTTTATTTATTTGTTCTTTAGGCTGCTTACTCCCTCTTACGATTTCCCGTCCCAAGTCACCAAATCCCATTTAAGTCCATATCGAAATTTGCTTACAGAATTGCTAATTACCCAACTGGTATTCTTAAATTGCGTTTTCACATTCAGAAAATTCGCAACTTGTTAAATAAATACCCGTTTTCCCAAAAAATGATTTTTTTTTTTTTTTTTTTTTACATTTTATTTTACAGCTCAAAAATGCTTTTAGTGAAAATTTGCATTTTTAAACTCAAAATTCAAATTTTTGTAAAACGAGTACTTATTTAATGGTTGCATATTTTCAGAACATGAAAATAACAATTAATGTGTAATTTTATAAACAAATTTCACCTTAGAATAACATTGCTTTGGATGACCTTGACGATGCGAGATGCACCACCTTAATGTAATAACTCCCTATCTGGCAAAAATGCAAACGGCAACAGCGTACGAGCAAACCTGTAGTTGAAGCATCATCTAAAGTAGGGATGGGTAAAAGAATGAAGAACGGTTCATCTGAACAGTTCTGGACGAAAAACCGAAAGAACTGTTCACTTTCTCCAAGAAAAACCGTTCACTTTTGCCATTTCCTGTTCACTTTCGCCAATGCAACACTGAATATTTACCTCTCACTTGTGTATGATTGCTTCAAATGATGCTGGTTTTAATCGGGGTAGAAAGGTTGCCAGGCAATCAGACTTTATTAGTATTAACTATGAAGTTCTAGGGGAAAAAAGAATATCGCTTGATTGGCGAGACGGCGATAGAAAATCTGTTCATTTAAAAATGAGGCAGAAACCACAACCAGTCGAGTTTGCGGAACAAGTCGGAACAGGAGAACAGAATGAGCAAAATGAACAGAATGAGCAGATGAACAGCTCAGATGATCTGGAGAACTGTGGGAACCTCGGAACAGTGGAGTTCTTGGGAGTACACTGTAAAAAAATAACTATTACCAGCTGCAAGAAACTCTCTGATTTTCTCCAATCTTAGAGAGTTTCTTGCAGCTGGTAACTGTTATATTTTTACAGTGTAGGTGTGAATAGTTCTGAAAAGGAGGATAGTAACTCCTTCTTGAGGGATAGAACGAAAACGCGCTAAGCGTCGCGTCGGTAATTAAAGGAAATTTTTCGCACTTATTCGCGCGATAATCAAAGCTTTCAATAAGTACTGATTTACTTCTGTATATTATGCGAGGGATTATTTATTTGTTTTAGGAAATTGTTCTGAAATTTCGTGTAAGAAAAACATAACGTGAGAAAAGGGATATATCAATGAAATAAGATTTAAAATATCGTTATCCCCTGTTATTAAAAAAACATCAATATTCTGCGATTTATTGATATTTAATCCAGCCCTAATATCCAGCCTTTTTCTGGAAAATAAATTTTTAACTGCATAGATGTGGAGGGGAATAGTATTTTGTTATTTGTTCTCTCTTGAATAAAAATTGAAATACTATTTTGATTTGAAGCTCGAATTTTATTTTATTTCACGTTCTTGTGTCGGGCAGTGGACCGAAATAAATAATTTTTTTTCTAAATTTAATTTTGAGGTTTTCGAATTTTCTACATATAAAGAAGTTTAATTTATCAATTATTATACAAATTACATTAATATTATTATTGTCATAAACAAAAAGTTATTTGAACAAACATGTTTAGTGAAAATAGATTCAAATCATTGTTTACAATATAATTTGATTTAATGAAATTATTTCAAAACGCGTTGTTCGTTTAACTTTAAATGAAGAAGCTATATTTAATGTCTCGAAACACTCTTCATTTTATTTTAATCTGATGAAGACAGTTTTTAAGCAACGAAACGCGTTTCAACTTTGTTTTATCTGATGATGACAGATTTATTATATTGAAACGTATTTCAATTTCATTCGGTGATGAGCATTTCAATTTCATTCGGTGATGATACATTGAATCTATAGTTTTAGGTTTATACGATAAATACAAGATGCATCCCTTTAATTTTATCTGGAGAGAGAGAGAGAGAGAGAGAGAAGGAAAAAAAAAAATAATAATGAAAATGTGCCTCAGCTCGATCAGATTATGATAGATTTAGTCTATTGTAATAATTTTATCTATCGAAATATCGTTGCAACTGTATAATCGATTTTATGTATTGCTTATCTGATGAAGATAGATTTAATACTCTGAAACGCATTTCATTTCATGCTTATTTGATGAGTACATATCTTATTGCATCGGAACAAGTTTTAATTTTATTTGATCAAAAAGTTTAATCTATCGTTTTAGTTTTTATATGTTGAAAATAAATTTAATGCACCGTTTTCGTTTGATATGACGAAGGTCGTTATTATTTTAAATTTCGACAGTGTAAAAAAATCATGCCGATTTTAAATTTTGGAATAAAAATAAATAAAGAATTCTTTATAAATGAAAACTTAATTTAGGGACACTTTTTCTTTTTCTTTAATGTCTATTGACCTATATAAAAACATACGGTAACTGAGTTGCGTTCCCTAGCAACGGTTACTATATTCATTTCTTTAAATTTTGTTTGCAGTTTACTTTGAACCATAGTTTTAATATATTTTTTAACTTGATGTCAATTATTTTGACAATATAATTAATTTTCAATGTTAAGTAATGGGAAAAATTCATTTTTCCATTTCTTTTGCACGTTTTCACTCAATTTTATTTTTAATATTTATTTTTTATTTTGTATATTTTTTTCGTGTTGCCAAGTTTAAAAAAAAAAAAAAAAAAAAAACGCTTTTAAGTAATCGTTTTTTTCCTGGCAGTAATAATAGACAGCTCACATATCAAGTTTGATGCTTATACGCTTTAGATGCTGAGATATAACCTTTCCGTACATGGAGGAAATTACAGTTTAAATGATTCACCTGCCTGCCGATATATACCTATTTTGACATACATAGTTTTTCATAAGAGCGCTTTCAAGTATTAAGTTTTGTGAAATTGTGTACTATAGAAGCTGACAAAATTTTTCCGGAAATGGGGGCAATCACATCATATCAACGTTGCTTGCTGGGTGATATAAAAGAGAGCTTGATTGTAACCAGTTTATGTCAAGATGCAACTAAATATAATTTTTAAAGTTATGTGTATTAGTTCTTGATCTAGAGCTGCCATAAACTTTTTGTCACTCACACAGATGTACGGAGATTTTATTTTATTTATTTTTGTGGTCAAATCGTGTTTAAGACATTTTAAAACGTGTAAATAAGTCGAAATATAATTTAAAGTAAGCATTCCTGATACACTCTGTCGTATAAATATGTATATAGCTTGCTAAAATAAATAAATAAAACAAAATAAAATAAAATAAATGTTTTAACGGTTTATTTAATCAGATTATTAAAAAAAAAAAGAGAGAGAGAGATAGAGAGATTTTTATTTTTGTTTATGCCCATTTCATTTTTTTTATGCCCATATGTCTAGATAAATAGGTAGACCGACTGAATTTAAGGGCATACACTACTGTCTTTTCATGATGGATCATTTCCATACTCAAAAGTTATGCTAGGTTTATATTATGTTTACAGTCAAGTTTATAATATTATCTTATTGTTTATAAATTTTAATGCACATGCTTATTCATTTTTTAAAACAAAAGTTACATGCGTTTTTGTTTTTCATTCTTCCTCAGAAATTAAAAATAGATTTTAGAAAATTTTAAATTAATAAAGAAATTTATAAAATTAATTATCAATTTAAATAACAATATATACTGAAAAATCAATTTCTTTACTCTGTGTTTGAATTCTAGATATCAAATGTTTAAAATGTGTTTTAGCCTTCTATAAAACGAAATAAAATAAAATCTACACATTCCCAGTTAAATTTGAACCACGTGTTTTACAAGCGCAATTAGAAAGAAAGAAAAATCTCGATGTTTCACATATTCTTTAAGGACATCTGTGTTTTTTTATAGCAGAAGTGCTGAATTAAGGAATACGAACAGCTCATTTCGAAAAGAACGATCTCTTCTTAGTGAAAGACAAACACCAATACCCATTTTATTCGCAGGGGCAGAACGCAGCGCACACACCCAGGTAGGGTCCCGGAAACCGTTCCGAGTTTTGAAAGAACTGGTCCCGTTCTTCAGAAAGAACGGGAATAACCATCTCTACCCGAACCAAAGCGTATCTAACCTATAAGCGTGGACACATAACGCAATCTTTGGTCGCGATTTAACAGCGCCACTAACCTAGTAGCGGGTGGTGAGGAAAACAATCAACGTTGCGCAGGGAAGCTTCTGTACAGTTGTTTGTTTACGTTTGTCAAAAGTTCCAGCTGTTCTTTTTAAAGGGCCGCGCTTTTTTTCTGTTTACATTACGACTTATTGAAGACAGCGATCGTAATGTTATTTAGGTTTCTGGGCGGCACTTAGATTACTGTTTATCGTTAATTGTATCTGTCAATTAAGATATACAATCCTTACTTGTGTATTTATTTCCTTATTAGAGACAGATTCAAAGAATTCTTTTAATAGAGAAAAATTAATGAATCCAAATAAAAATTTCTAATGGAAAAAATAAGTATAAAATATCTAAAGTTCATATATAAGTTAAAATGAGACTTATTTTAACTTGTAATTTAATAAAAAATTTTGGTCTCCTTTTTAAGATTTCAAGAAAAGTATAAAAAAAAGAAAGCATTAAAATGCATTTTGAAATATATAATAAACTATTTAAATATGTTGTATTTAAAAGATATTCCTGAAATTATTACTTTGAGAATATTAACTTAAAGTATGATGAATGTTTTATATACATACTTTATTAAAGTTATGCAACTTTGTATCTTTATATTTCAACGCGCTTGTCTGCAAAGTATATAAAAAATCTTGAAATTTGATAAAATGGTGAATGCTCCATGTCAATTTTTTCTCACTATTTTATATTAATGTAGTTTAACAATATTTTCAAAAATATATGTTTGTTTGACTCTTAAACCAAATTGATGTAAAATAAAGTAGCAAATTTAAAAATTAGCACAAAAATAATAATTCATCAAATTTAAATACTTCTCCAGAAAATCAAATATAGTTAATACTGTCAATGCATGAGAATAACACATGCTTTTGATTTTATAACAGTAAAAAATAAAACTGTACATTCTACTTTTTAATTAAAACGATTGAACAACCAAGAAACTATTGAAAATCTTTTGGAATTTTAAAGACTTAGTATTTTTAGCTTATTAGAGGCACTTAATACAACTGTATATTTCATATAATAGTTCATATTTCCATTTGATTAAATTGAACCTATTATTTTTGTTCAATAAAATATATATTCAGACAACAATTATTCTGGTGTTTTGATTTTTTTTTTTTTTTAAACAGATTTAAAATATTTAAACTGCTTTTGCTCAAATTACATTTTTTCATTAATTCGTGATCTTCAAAATGTTACTTCTACAAATATTTAAGATGATGATTTTCTTAGGTGTTTAATAGAACCTACTTGAAAGAAATACTGATTTTGAAATTTATCAATTTTGTTTTTGGGGAAAAAAAAAAAAAAAAATCTTTTCCAATTTTAAAAATTTGCAGTTTTTTTTTTTTTTTTTTTTTTTGTCCTTTTAATATTTTGCAACACTTATACATAATCATTTTAAGTAGTTTATATTAAACACTTTTTTTTAAATATTTGTATAACATTTTAAAGATTGTGAATTCATGAAGAATGCAAACTGAGAAGAGTTAAATTTAAAATCTTTATAAAAATATATCGAAAATCATAAGAATTGTTGTGTGAATATTTTATTTAACAAACCTAATTAATTTTGTAAATAGTAAGTATAAATAGCGTTTTATATAAAACATTAAGTGAAACACACACACTTCCTATACAGAAATTAGTGTGGCATTTGCTATAGGAATATAACTTTTTTTATTTACTTTCTTTGACCAATATATATGGTCAAGAAAGTATTGTTCAAGTCAAATTCTTGAAATTGAGTTTTTGTTATATTAACATGTTTATGGGTCCCTTGAATCGAAAATAAGATGTTAAATTTAATGATGATTTATATTAATAAAATCCTTTGTTATATACTCACTTCAATACAATTGGGAATTGCAGAATTCTTTAAATTAGTGAATTTATAGAAAACTTGAAAGAAATCAAATTTGTATAAGCCTTTCTTGTCAGTGTTATCCAAATTGCTTGTAAAGTGTCCTTAGTTTTCAATCTTTCACATAATCCAATGACTTTTTTTTTTGTTGTTGTTATCAGTATATCTTATTTTAAAAATAATTTCTTCGATTATATTCTTTTGAAAAAAATTAAATATTTCGTTAAAACCCTTAATGTTGTTAATGAAATAGAATATTTAAACTTATTTTTAAAAAATTTCTTAAAGGGCATGTTTGGAAAGTGGGGAAAAAATAAATAATTAAAAATATTTAAGATATTCTAATGGTTTAAAAATAAAAAAAAATAAAAAGAATGTCACTGGATTTAATGAAAAGAAAGAAAAAAAAAAAGGATATCTATTTAGCAATTTGTATATATATATATATATATATATAAATATATATATATATTTTTTTAATATTTTTTTTTTTTTTTTTTTTTATAAATCTATTTTCAAGCTGTAAAATACAGACTTTCATTTGGTGAAATTTTGCACCTTCGAAATAAATTTGAATCCTAAAAAAAAAAAAAAAAAAAAGTTTAAAAAATGAAATTTTAAAAATATGCATTATTCATTTAATAATGATAGGTATTATTTAATCCAGATTACAATGGTATGGATTTGGATGACCTTGATGCTCAATAATAAATAGCCTCAAATCTTTTCTGTATTTTCATGAAAGTATAAATGGTTAATATAAAAGCTATTTCTTAAATAATTAAGAGCTCATTGTATCTTTTTCTATTCATGAGCAGAATATAGAATCGACATAAAAATTATTTTAAAATTATGAACAATTGATGTATTAAGACAATAAATCCGTTTTTAATGTTTTTTTAAACAAATAAAGGAAACTAACTTTTTAAATATAAATTCTTATTTTATTGATACAAATACAGTGAAACTATAAATATACAATCTAGATACAAAATTAAAACCTTTGCAACAATAGTTCTCAAATTTTAAGTCAGGGCACATTTAAAAACTATAAACAGGGGTCATAGCAAAGGAATAAAAAAATATAGGAGTCTAAAAGAAAAAATATATAGGAATTTCAAACAAAATATAGGATACACAGTAGTTCAGAGCACATGTACACAAACAAAACTGAGTACAATTATCCATAAAATTCTAAAATGTGTGTCCCCAATTATAGCCGTAATAACTTTAATTTTTAATAAACATCCTATAATTTCAAAAATACAATAACGTAGGCACGATTCTATTAACACATTTTAGAAAAAAACATGGTTAGAAAAATAGCCATCATTTAATCCCATATGAAAAAATTAGATCAACTTGAATTTTGCTCACCTGCGGAATCTGATTTAGATCAAGGATTTCAGTGCATGGCCTGCACATTCACTTTGATAAGGGCCTCCAAAGCAGAGACTATTACCTTAAGTGACAGATCTGTCACTTAAGGTTTAAGTTGACAAATTGGTCAATATTATTAAAAAACAGTTTTTTTTTTTTTTTTTTGGGGGGGGGGGGAGTGTAAACAAACCAAAGAGTCAATAAACTTATCAAACAATTTTGAAAGGCACTATTATTCTATATTAATATTATATACAAAAGAATGAAACTACTCCATTCCTCTAAAAGTCCAACTAAGTCAAGCTTTTAAAGTTTGTAATGTTGGTAAGTAAATGGACAAATCACACGGAAGCATATAATATACTCTACACAACATGTTGACTCAGCGTCGTTCAAAGTTGGGGAAGCTAAACGAATGAGAAACCGATCAGCTGTCCCTAGTGTTTCCCCGAACTGATAGCGTGATGCATTCCCTTCTCTAAAGGTATTTCAGGAAAAAAAAAATCATATCTATTCCTTCTATTCGTCAATTTTGATGAACACACTCACAGTCAGCTTTTTGTAAACAGCTTCAAAAAATTTGATCATCTGAAAATGTGTTGTCCTTAAACAAGTTCAGGCTGAGTGTGTTGGATATAATGTTGTGTTTAGTAAAAAGTTGAGCGAAAATCTTTCGGGTGATATGGCCAAAACACATCTTGTGAGAACAAAAATGTATTGTCGTAAATTTGGAAACTGATGAAAGGAATTTTCATTAGCTTAAAAAGTTCATTATAAAGAATATGAACAAACGGTACTTCTACTTGCATAATTTGCAAAAAAATTTCTTAAGCTTTCACCTACCGATTTTTAAAAATATAAATGTGTCAGAATCAGTAAGAACAGTTCTCAGGAATTGATATGAATGGGATTGCAACTGGCTCTTGATCTTACTTTCTGGTATAAATTTCAGGAAATATTCATTTAATGCTTGTCACTGGTTGATAATTCTAGTAATGACTGGTATCAGTGTCATCCACCTATTATTTACAAATCTCATAATTTCTTCTTTATTAGTTCCAACTTTGATTTGGACCTCGGAAATCTTTGCAAGCCGAATATTTATGAAGAAATTTAAACGCAGTATCCAAAATATCTTCAATATCCCAGTGACTAACTACTTGAGTCATTGCATTCTTGAAAGAATTAGACACAATATGCAAGTTACAAGAACTATGATAAGAGGCAGAAAATCTCTATCATTTAGTTCACTGTCAATTTCTTCAAGTCATTTTTGATTAACAGGTGGTACACCAGAGCTTACAGATAATTTATTAACTGGTAACTTATCAAGTACAAGTGTCAAATATATCTTGTTTTTCAAAATATCTGCTGTAGCATGACCCAGTTCAAAAGCATACAGGAAGTTACTAACAATTTGGTTACGCTCTTCACCTTACAATTTTAAGTATATCTAGTTGCTTTTTTTCCATTATCAGTTGTTTCATCGAAAGCATAGAAAAGAAATTACTTCATAAATCTTCAGAGTATTATTTGTAGAGTAAATTTTTACAGTCTGGATATCATCCAACAGTAGACATAAAAAAATAATATAGGAAATATAGGAGTAGGTGTAAAAATATAGGAGAATATCTGCCAAATTGCAAAAATATAGGAGTCTCTTAGTTTTCAGATACAAAATATTTGCAATGTAGAAACTGACTTTTCGAAAGATAGAAATTTTCTTCTTTAAACAAATAGCACAGTATATCTGTAAATGGAGTCTGCAGAAAGCAAAAACTAATATTCTGAAGTTAAAATGAGATATGCAATTTCTGATTTTACAACAGCAAATGTGCTAAAATAGTTCAGAGACATTTTTTAAAAAATATAAAAAGCAAAAATTAAAGTTTATTATTAATTTATGTTTTAATATCTTTTTTTTATTCAAGTGTGGTTTTTCCCTGTATTTTAAAACTAAAACAGATGACACAATCATGAGCTTTTAGAACGTAACATGGCTACAAGTCAACTGAACACATCCAGTATATATTAATTTTAAGAACTCACTACAGTTAAAGGGGATGGGGATGGGGGGGGGGAGAATTACTTTACTATGTTGTTTATTTTATCAAGTTTTTATTTTAGTGATCTACATTTTTTATCATTTTATAAATTATCATATTTTTAATTAAATAAATAAAAAAAAAAAACAATTAAATATTTCATTGCTTTATAATAATAATAAAATTTATTATACAGCACTAAAGTTTTTAAAAACATTAATTAGGAAAAATTTCCAAAAGTTTATCAAATACATTTTAATATTCTCCTAATTTTCACAGTTTATGCCCTGGCACATTTTTTTGAGAACCACTGCTTTACATAAAAAGTCTTTTGAAGTGAAAAACTATTTCTATACACAGACTCTCTTGAACATTAAGAAAATGTTTACAAATGCTTAAAGTCATCTATACATATTATATATGGGTCGTTTATTGTAAAAACGAATTATCCTCTTGTAAATCGATTTCAAAATATTGGGCTTTTTGCAAATTTATAGGTAAGAAAAAAGTCAAGATTAAGTTAAGTGTTACCGATTTTTAGTATTAAAACGCAGTTGTAAGAATTTACAAATTATATTAAAAATAATTTGAGGTAACTTAAAAACATGTAAATGTACATAACATAATGGTCTTAATAAAGTTTATTAATGAACTTTATCCACTATTTTTAATAAAGTGACAGATACCTTAAGCAGGGCCACTTCAAAACTTAAAATCATAACTTTCAAAATAATACTCCAAATTTCAACAGTGAATGTATCAAATATCTTGTGTGAGTTTGTTAACCAAGTTGCTCCGCCATTTTATTTTCAAGTGGAGACCACTTGAAAATTTAAAATTCAAATTATAAAAAGTGTATTCCGAATTTGTTTCAATTTTGACATATGAACAGACCGTATAAGTATCTCAATGAAGTTTATTAATGAATTTTATCTGCTATTTTTAATAAAGTGGCAGATATCTTAAGTTCAGCGGAGCCATTTGAAATTAGGCTACCACTTAAAAATTTAAAATCACAAAAGTTGGATAGTGAACTGATGGTTCAAAATCTTGGATATGTTCGCTTCATAACTTGATTCACAATTTTATTTCCAAGTGGCGACCAAATGAAAAATTTATTATGATTTGTTTTGTAATACTGAATCAATCCAAATCAAATTTGTGTAGTTCATTTATCAATCAAATATCTGAGATAAAATTGCTGGGCTTCTTACTCAGCTTCCCCCCCCCACACACACTAAGTGTTGGCTGCTTGAAATTACAATGCCACTTGAAAATTTCTCATCACGACATTTTTGCAATTCTGATTTGATTTGAACTAAAGTTTGACAATGAACTTATAATAATAGAAATATTTTGTATGATTTTGCTGGATTCATTTTGTTTTCTTATACACTGAAAAAAGGTTTCTCCATTTTTTGGTCTTTAATGAAACACTAAAAATTTTTTGGGAATTGCATTAATATTAGTGAAAATATGATTATGGTAAACCTTTGATTTTAGCAGTTAATTCAAAAATTGTTTTAGTCATCAAATGTTAACATTTTTAAGTACCAAACATAAGTAATCATTTGAAATAATACTGTAACTATGTAAAAATTCCATTAAAAAAAAAAAAAAAAAATTATAAATGGGTCATTTTCAATAATTTAAATTTTCTGGAGGGCAGCGAAAAGACCTTAATATATGGCTAGATTAGCTCCTAATATTCTGCACAAACATATCATTTTCATATAAGTGCATAAAACAATTTTTTTTTTTTTTTTAATATTTAGACCTAAAAATCATGGAGATACAAGTAAAAGTTTGAAATAAATAATTTATGAAATTCGACTATCAGTTAAATAACAGAAGCCTAAAATTATTTTCAGTGATTTTATTTCTTATGAATATAGGAAAAGTTCAACATTTTATAAACATAGAAACAAACTCGCATAGTGCATTGGGCAAATTATATAATGCGTTGTACACATTAATGCAACAAATAACTTTGAAATTATTTTAATTAACAATAATACGTAGTAAAAGATGAAAAAACTGGATTATCTAAAAATGTACAAGAAGCAAATTTTGGATATCTCATAGCGATATTATAAAGCTTACTGACGGTATTTTCAAGAAGTGTAACATACAAATAAATATTTTAAATATAAGAGAAAATTCTTTTTTAAAATGATGAAATAATATTAATAAATTAGATATTGGAAAAAACTAAATTAAACTTACCTTTCTGTGTCTTTGGGGAATCTGTACATTCTAATCTGCTTATTTAAAGATGATGATTTGCAGTTGATAAAACTGCAATAATAAGCGTGGGCAGGCATTATTTTAAAACAAATAATACATACATAAAAACATAATACTTAAGACATTAGAAAATAAATTTTATTTAAAAAAATCTAGCACGTGCTCCGCTAACTTTTAAAGTCCGCGCCATTTGCGTTCACCGTTCAACTCAAAGTCAAAATGCGACTGAATTTCTCGACGGCGCACAGAATTCTGGGAGAGATTTCCTCACCAACCGTTAGAGGGAGCTAGCGAAAAATTTGCGACAGGATTATAATACCACTGTCCACGCTTATAGGTTAGATACGCTTTGACCCGAACACGACGGCAAATTTTAACTCCCGCTTACTACCACGGAGGCGCAAGCGGTACTACTGGAATATAGATTTCAACAAAAGCGTCACATATCACGTACTCTGTTAAAATATATACTAAAGAAGCATAAAACATTTAACGGTGTCAGTAAGATACTTTTTTCATTTATAATATTTTTAAGCATTTTACTACCACACATGATTTATTCCAAAGCATTGTACTCATGATTTTCTTCATCACTTTTTAAAACATTAATTTTCTTTTGTTCATATCCGTAATTACATATTGAAAAAAAATTTTAATTACTAATATTAGGGGGACCGGAAAGTTCTACCGTTTTGAATTAAAATACTGACATCGGAAATTTATCCTGGATAAAATTTAAGATACTCTTAGGTAACTTATATGGATATTTGTAAAGTACCATGTAAACACTGTTAAACAAAAATTTCCGGTTTCATTTTATTAATTCAAACGACATAACTTTCCGTACACCTAAAAAATTGATCCAAAAAAAAAAAAAAAAAAAAAAGAAAAGAGCGCGTGCTAACAGTGCTCTAGAATAGATAAATTTGTTGGCGTGTACTTTATTATATCAGTTTTACAGTTTTAAGATTCACATTATGCAAACAAAAACAAATTTTATTAATTTATCTGGTATAAATAGTAAATAAAATAATAGCTAACGCGCTATCTTAATTTATTCAGGAGTGTTCTTTGTGCCCGCCCCCTTTTCACAGCACTTTTCCTTTTGAGTAATTATCTTCTAATTGAATTGAAATTACATACTTAAGAAAATTACTCTAAAATGAAAGTGATGTGAAAAAAATGCGGTTATTAATAGAACTCTAGAATAAATTAAATAAATTTCCAACTATGTGAAATGCATAATAAATCAATTTCAGTATAATGATTTATTATAATGTTTAAAAAAAGGACCCAAAATTCCAGCGAAAAATTCTAAAAAGAGGTTAGGCACATTATAAGAATTCAGAATTACATAAAAGCCCATGTCCGCAAATGACGTTTTAACTCTTGGAGAATTGGTTTAGGAGTATTTTATAACATATGTAGGCGTGGCTTTTAAATTTTGAATTTTAACAAACTTTTTTTTTTCTTGAAACTGGTTACATAAAAAGGTATACCTAGTAATATTTCTATTTCTAATCGGTTTTTTTAAAGCAATAAATGTAATAATAAAAATATTGTTGTGTCCGATTTTGTGAAATGATCGATCACACAAAATTTTAAAATTTACGAGGTAGGCGGAGTTGCAAATAACCAAAACATAGACCACACAAGCAGCGTTCCCAACATTTATAATTTATTCACAATCATTTTTAGCCCCCAACTCTTTTTCATACCGGAAATTTTGAAAAATGATTTTCTTCTTATTTAATAGTTGTCACATATTAAAGAATAATCTACTAAATTTCTGGTGCGGAAAAGAAGGCGGGGCTAAAAAATGATTGTTAATATATTATAAAAGTTAGGAACGCTGTGCACAAGAACAGTCAATAATACATTACAGTACGTGTTACAGAACATCCGAATGTATTCAATGCTTAAAGGTTTACTATCAGTCACGGATTACTATGTATGCCTGATTCCTTCAGCTATTAATAACTTCCGTTTATAGCATGTAGTTCTACGTTTGTACCGCCCACATATGTTCAAAATAACTAGAAAATACCCGGTTCTTAAAGTGTTAAGGGGACATTTACGACAAGGGCTATTGTACAGTTCTGAAAATCGTTGAGATGTACCCTATTACCTCTTAAAGTCTGTCATTGTAATTTTGAGACATCGTTATACAAAATTACTGGCATAAGACTCAGGAAATAATAAGGCCGCACGCACCCTGGTATTACTCCTAAGCATTTTTCGACTTAATAAAATTTAATAAAAATCTTTAATCTAGTGAATTCAGCATAGAAGAATATATTCACTTAATTTGGTTTAGCCTTGTATATTGGTTATAAATTATATACATACCAGCTTGAATTTAGAAAAATACGTAAAATATGAAACACAATTTGAAATTTATTTCCAGCCTTTTTCAGTTATAGACCTAAGCTACCTGAATTTTTTTGTGCTGCAATAATCTCTAAAGTAATGGTGGATGATTTTTATACTATATCCTATACAAATACATAGCGACCAGTTGTTCTATTTTTTAAATACAGTGTAGTTGTGGAAATATTAATATTATATAACAGTTAATAAGTGCTACAATGGTTACAAAAGTTTCAATAAAAATATATCGGAATGATTGGCAGTATCCAAAATCTGTTGTTATGCGTATAAAAAATATATTTTCATTTCATTTAGTTTAGCAAAATCTAAATTTTGCACAATGTACTTACTAGAAATTTTTCTCACTGATGAAATCCACGTGGCTACAGATCCGCCTTTTTTTAACTGACTTTTCCTTCAATATATTTGTAAAATATTATTTTACTTAAATAATGATGCAAACTTATTGATAAAATTCCAACAGAAAAATCCTGGTGGAAGAATCATAAAGAAAATGTGCCCCGTTACCATCGTGGTATTCTATACATAGCAGCCAACTTGTGCGTTTTTCTGCTACCGGAAATTTTTAATCGTAATTTTTAACAAGTTTTTATAGAATTTTCTATGATTAACGATGGTAAAATGTTTTGGAAAGAAATTCTGGTGTTAAAAATCCGTACAAGTTGGCAGTTGGCACCTATGTGTATTCTCTTAGATCTCCTTGTCCACGAATCATTTGTCCGATTTAAATAAAGATGTCAAGTGACATACCTCTATGATACAGGTTCCGAATACCAAGTTGGGAGGTTTTATTATTATTTAATCTACACATTTGGTGATAACAGACTCACACAAAGACAAACAGCTAAAAATTTCAAGGACCAACAGGTTTATAAGACCTTAAATGCGTAAATATAACATATACTCAGTTTTGAAAATGTTGACAAAAATCCCATCTTACACCTTGTATGTTGCGAACGCGTAAAAATTTCTGAAAACTTTAAAATATGCGTCTAATCAGTTTTAGAGGGCCAAAAAAAAAAAAAAGCTTTACAAAAAAAAAAAAAAAAAAAAAAAAAGAAAAAGGTCTGGTGGAACAGTGGATTGATAGGGGAGAAGATCAAAAATTTCAAATGGAGACTTTTTAAAAGCTCGATGGAAAGGTCTATAAAGACAAACATTTTAGCAAAAAAAGATTTTGTTATACTATAGTTTGCTCTTTCAACTTTGAGAAAACTTTGGGAATTGTGAAAACTGTGAAAAATCCTTAATCAGTTTGAGAGGTTGGACTTCGTTTAAAAAAATTGGAGCTTGGAAATAAATTCATCCAGAGCGAAACAGAACTAAGCAAATTCAAACGGGAAGTTTCCTCAAAATAAACTTTTTTACAAAAATGTATTTATTTATTTATTATTATTATTATTATTTATTTATTTATTTATTTATTTTTTTTTTTTTCATACGACAGGAATATTTCTTTAAGATAGCGGATTTGCATTGTCACCATTTACTGAACTACAACGTGAATGAACGTGCAAACATTTCTGTTTTCATTTATAACGTATAAAGATGAAAGATTGTCGCATTCTATCTGTCCAGATTATTAGATTTTATCAAAATTTGGTACACTTATTAATAAGGATAAAATTTAGCTCACACTGAATTTATTAGTTTAATCAGATTATTGATTAAAAAATGCCAATGCGGCAAAAGGTGATTTTTTTTTAACAACTTCTATGACAATGCATGATCAAGGAGGTCTAACATATTGAGCTGTATTTTGTTAGCATGTTTATTAAAGGTAACAGTAACATAAAGTAACTGTGCAGAATTTAAGAGGTATTTTAAGGAACTCAGGTATTTGTACGAAATATGGGTATTCAGAATTTTCAATAAGGAAATAAAAAGACACGAATGCAACGATTATTAACTACCGTACTACTAGAGGTTATCTCAAAATTATCATGATTAGATACAGAAATATTTAATATTGATGACAGTATTACTTATATAGAATATAGCATAATTGTTTAGTGTTATACTGACACAAGTAAATGAAAAATCCTGTTGAAGTGCGTCTATTTTTTGAAAAATTATTATTATTAAATTATTTATTAATATAGAAATTAAGTTGATTGATTTTTTTTATAGCTATGTAGAATTTATAAAATACTACCCTAATGGAAATTCGTACCTGTCCCGTCTTCCCTCAGAACAGATCAAATTGATGGTATCAGAGATGTAGGTAGCAATTTACAGACTCCACCCACTTTTGAGCGCGTTTATATATATACGCAAAGTGACATTTTCTAGATTTAATGTTCAGTAGTCATAGAGAAAAAAATGATGTTATCTGAATTTTTTTAATGTATAATTTTGCTTAAATAATAATAAAATTATTCAAAAATGTGTATTTGGTATTCAGAAATCGAAATTTATTTTTTTATTAATTATTTTAACTTTAAATTAACTCATCTATATATTTAATATCAATATATGCATTTAGTTGAAATAATATTATTTGAAATGGATGCATTAAAATTATATAACAATGTGTTCTAATTTTGTAACATTTCTTTTCTTCCGTAATAACGCAAAAAATAAACCGAAAATATTAAAAGGAAATGAATGAAATAAAAACAAGTTTTAATACAAAACTTTCAATAACGTACAAACAGGATAATTATCTTTTTTTTATAGAGAACGTTCGGAGCTGTACGTGTTACATATTTGATAAGAAATTCTCTCATGAATAACTTCGAAGTTTTTGCCACAACAGTCTCGCAAGAGTTTGTAATAATCAGCGTCAACGTTTCCGAACATAATCAGCTTTGCTTTACTCATAATTGCGAATGTTTCAAATTTTTAAATTAGAATTATCACTTTTATCTTCAAAGAGAAATCTGTGAAAATATTTTTTATGATTAAATAAAATAAAAATTGTCATAGAAAATTTATCGTAAACACTGTTCCAGATGAAAACTTAAATTGTCAATCACAAAATACAAAAAAGTATCATTGCATATGTATAAAATTCCATATAAAATACCTCATCACAAAATATGTATAAAATACTATAAAAAATTCTCTAAGAAAAATGTGGTGGTAAAGAGACGAAAATTTCTCATTCTTGAATGCATCCTGAAATAAAGGTGGACAGTACGACCCCAGAACCCTGCTACATTCTCAACCCCAAAGTATTTTGCTTCGATAAAACTCCCTACGCAAAACTATTTATAAAAATTATATAAAACCGTATTTTTACTTGAATTTATAGGACTTCAACAAAGATTAATTGATTCCCGTTAACAAACAGGTAATTTGTTTGCTGGAACAAATGAAGAAACTAAAAAAAAATGTGGCCGATAAATTGATGGGTGCGAATTCTTAGAGGGCGTGACTACACTTGTTGGGTGGTGAGAGCATATCGAAGAGAAATAAAAATATTAATTTACTTAAAGAAAACAAAACAAAATACATTCTGACATGATACAAAATAAAATAAAAATTCATATTGATATGATACATTTGTGAATAGAATTTTGTGAGAACTACACGTGCGAAATGAATTTGATTTGAGAGGTGGGTGTATACAAAAAGTTTGAGAATTGCTGATGTAAACAATAGAAATTACAGTGATACTTATTAATCAAAGAGACATTTTAAATGATTTGCATGTTTTCTTATTTGCTATAATAAGCCTTTATCTTACTGTTTATTGTGAGTAGCCTTTTATGAGAAAAATGTTACTGTTTTTCATTTTCAACTAAGTTTCTGGTTAGTTGGTTGTTTGAATTTAACGTCGCACTACTACTGACCAAGAGGTAATTGGCGATAGTCTGGGACGCACCCCTATCGATGGTCCGGAGACATGCCATCACAATTTTGATCCCCCATGAAGGGGAAACTGCGTTTCTGAATTATAGGTAATACATGTACATTACATTCAGATTTATGTTTTACTGTATGATCATGATTTGTGAGAGCAGAATCAGAACTAAAAGAGTCAATAAAAATGATTAAACAGTTGTTTTTAAATTAGCCTTTAAACAGGTTCATGAACTGTTTTTAAAAATTGGTTGCAATTTTATTTTTAACTAAAAAATCACCACAAAACAGTAATTTTCATAAAATCCCCCCCCCTACACCAAAACTATAGCTGTATATCCCTACTGTCGGGTGAAGTCTCTTCATCTGGGAACACTGATTGTAATACCAGATGAAAATTTAAATTGGCCCAAGAAAATAGAGTAAAAATACTTGCATTCCCTACACCAAAAGTTTTGTCCCTCCAAAATTACCTACGCAACAAATCTGTTAATAGAATTTATATAAAATAGTGTTGTTACTTGAATTGCTTGGACTTAAGGGCCCTCTTCACTCACCGCCGCCGGAAGCCAAACTAATGTTATTCTATGGGGAATTTTTCTTTACAAATAACTTATTAACTAATACATATTTTTAAATTCTGTTTTCACATTCTGAAAATTCCCAGCTGTTAAATTGACGGATCTTTTTTAAAAAATTATTTTTTTATTTTTTTATATTTTATTTTGAAGCTGCAAAATACGAATTTTCAATAGGTGAAATTTTTTCATTTTGCAATTTCAAAATAAAATATAAAAATTAAAAAAGTACATTTCTACAAAAGGTCCGTCAGTTTAACAATAAGTAATTTTCTGAATGTGAAAACAGAATTTAAAAATATGTATTAGTTAGTAAGTTATTTGTAAAGAAAATTTCCCCATAGAATTACATTGGTTCAGGCTTCCTGCGACGGTAAGTGAAGAGGGCCGTTAAACAAGAAATTAATTGATTCTTGTCCATGTACTTATAATTTTTTTGTGGCACAAACAAAGAAACTAAATAAAAGTGGCCGATAAATTGATGGGTGCGAACCCATGGTGGGCGTGACTACACTACATGGGTGGTGCGAGCCATCTCGAAGAGAAATAAAAAGATTAATTTCCAAATAGGAAAACAAAAGAAAATACGATCTCACACATAGACAATAAATAAATAAATAAATAAATACACATTCGTAATGATATGATACATTTATGACTAGAATTTTGCTAGTTTCGCGCAATGTATTTGATTTGAGGGGTGGGCGTATACAAAAAGGTTGGGAATTGTTGGTGTAAACAATTGAAACTTCAGGAAAACGTTATTTTAACCTGACTTATTGCCCAATTTACTTTAAAATTTGAAGTTAATTATATCAAAACATTAAATAAAGATTTTACCCATCTTTAAAATTACATAGTAATTTTATCAATTCGGAATAAAATGTAAAAAGAGACATTTTAAATTTATTTTTTATTCCAAGTCTTGATGTTATTGTTTATTGTGAAAAACCTTTTATGAAAAAATACTGCTGCTTTTATTCTTATAACTGAAACTCTGAAGGATAAGTAATACAAATACATTTAATTCAGATTTATCTTCCACTGCATTAAACCACGATTTCTGAGAGCAGGATAGGAGTTAAGAGTCAATAAAAATTATAGAACAGTTGCTGTTAAATTAGCCTTTAAACTGATATTTATTAATAGTTAAAAATAATAATAATAAAAATAATAAAATATGCTTTAAAATATGCTTTTAATATGCTTTAAAATAATTTTTTAAATATGCTTTTTTTATTTATAATTTTATAATATTTGTTGGCTAACTAAAAAATCACTACAAACAGTAACTGTTAAGATGATATTTAATTGTTAGCAATAAAAGTTATCATCATCACAAAAATCAGAAATTCATTTTATTTTAAAATAATAACATTTCTAAATTTTCAAGATGTTTGCTTAAGGATTTTATATTTGTAGCTTAATAGATTTGGCTAAGAAATTACGCAAATGAAATGATGATACTGTTTACATATGTGCAATTACAATTTATTTATTTAAAAGACCCAAACTTCATCAAACATTTCGTTACTGTAACATGTTAACAATACATATTTTCATTAAGTGCATTGTTTGTAGTGCAGTGTATCAAGAAATCAAAAAATAACATAGTACTCGTTTGAAAAACCTGCATGTTAAAATTCATAAACAAAAAATGTAGTGGAAAAAGAAATCTGATTTCAAGAGGGAGGGCTGGGCGGGTATCTTACTTATCTCTGAATATAAGCGCAAAATGAATAATGTCAATAAATCAAACAAATGTATTGTATACATATAGATGAAAGAAGCTTATAATTATATGCTACTGCTAGAAAAGATTTCAAGCATTATTTTTAAAAGGGAGGTGCCAAGCATTCTCAATCTTCTAAAGGTGTTTGATTTTTAAAAGCAATATAGAAGTTATCAAATACTGTTATCGAAAAAAGTCGTCCCTCTCTGTCCCGTCAGTCCTGAGCGCAGTCCGAAGTCATAGGATCTGAGATGTTGATAGCAATCGACCAACTCCTTTCACATTTGAGCGCAATCGGGATATATCTTAAGTGACTACTTTCTGGAATAAGCGTTCAGTAGCGATACAAAAATAATTTAATGAAGGTTGACTTTCCCCTTTTAGATGTATTCTACATTTTTAAAATACATAGTTTCGTATTAATAATTATATAATCAATCCGAATTTTGTCTTTGTTATTCACAAATATTAAGGAAATTTATTTACTTATTAATTATTTTAATTTGAAATTTATTAATCTATAATGTTGATATTGACGTTTTGCAATCACATGTTTTTGTCTCTCTGATAATAAGTTCAGCCTGTGGGCCACATTATTTCAGAAAGAGAATAACTTCATTTGATTTGCTAGTATCTGAATAAAAATGAGAATAGTTGTGATTATTATTTTTACGAATCAAAACAACTTTATAGATGTAGCAAAATGTGTTTAATAAATATGATTTCTCTTAAAAATTTGAATTGCAAAAATAGATAATTTCATTTAAAGTCCAAGTATTAGGCCAAAAAATATTATTTTTCAGGTGCCACAGAAAGTATACGAAAGTGGCTATTTCGTTGGAATAACATAATTTGTGGTTCTGAAGCCAAATTACTAACACTGCATTCACGAAAACATTTTCATAATTCCATACATTCTTATTCAGGTGTAGATGTAGGAGTTAAAGTCAATTGCCTATATCAGGCCTGTCCAACCCAACACATTTTGTATGCTGAGTAGAAAGTAAGTACATGTAAAGAGGGGAGTAATGATTTAGAATAGGATACATTAATAAATTTATATTTTTTCTTAAAATAACAGGAGAACTGTTAAAAATGTATGACTATACTTTAACAACTATAATAATATGTTATCAGAAACTGATCTGATAATGTTTTGTTAAAAATAACAAATGCAAAATTTGTTTCTCTAAGTATTATTACCAACAATTTCTTCTGAATAGTCTAAACGTATTCAATAATTTTTTTTAATGTTAATCAAACGTGCTATATAATAAATTTCACGAATTTCGCCGCAAAGTTCTATGCTGGCTACATACCACTTGGCCAACCTTGGTCTATGCTATGGACCTGGGCCTGTGTGGAATGCCCCCCTCTCCAGGTTTTCTACGTGATTTTTACTCGTAAATTTCAGATAAGATTGCAGAAAACTTCCAGTGACTAGATGACAAGTGCTACCTGGGTTCGAAACCGGCGCCTTCCTCCCACCAAAGTAGAGAGTTAAACCTTTCGGTCACTGATGCGGCTGTTCTTATTCAGGTTCCAAAAAAAAAAAAAAAAAAAATGAAGCAAAGTTTTCATTTTTCTGTAAAAGTTACGCATTTTTTAGAAATTATTAACAATTTTAATTTCTCTCTCTCTCTCTCTCTCTTTTTTTTTAACAAAATTGTTAAAAATTTTAATCTCTAAAGAGAAATAAATACATATATAATATTAACTTTATTATAATTAAATTGAAAATTTATTTATTTAATTTTACGTCCATACTTTATTTATTTATATATTTCACATTTTACATAAAAATTGTGTTCCCGTGTTTTTTACATGCACATGAGAAAATCGAGTGAATGATTTTTTTTCAAATTTTCTGCTTGGAAATTTTCTAAAGAAAGAAAAGTAAACTAGAATAGAAAGATCTGTTTTCTTTCTTTAACACTTTCGCGACCGTTGACGTTGATTCACGCCTTGTGGAAATATGTAACTCCTCCAGTCGGCGTTTCTTTTGCAATTTGTAAGTTCTATTTTTCTTAAAAACGTTTCCTATATTCATATTTATATAAACAAAATAGTATGGATAAAAATGTTTTCACTAGAAAGAATATAATTATTATACATATTCACATGTAATATAAGTATGGATACAGGAAACCTTGTTCTGAAATAATGCTGTATGAAAGTATAACGCCCACATGAGGAATATTCCATCAAAAAGGCAAAAACATGCGGTTGCGAAAGTGTTAAAAAACCTTTATGGCTTCCTATATGTTCCAAATAATTTTCTACTTTAAAAATCTGAACTATGTTCGAATGATAATTAAAAGCTGCATGTTCCCATTCTTTCGTTATTAAACAGCAACTTTTTAAGAAAGGATCGTAGTACGAAACTGTCCCACATTTGAAATTCACAGCGGAAGGTCAAGGACTTCTAGTGTGCCTTGAATGGCGACTTTAGGTACTCTAGGAAATGTCAAATTTCTATAGCATGACGTTTCTCTTCTCAAGTAACTCATCCCTTTCCTCTCCCCAACTCCATTCATACCTTTCGTTTCGTTATTACTTACATTCATATTCATGATTTTTGAATATCAAGAACAGAAAAACAATGATTCGCCCAAGATAGTTACTGAGAAAATTATGCAAACAGTAAATTGGTAATGACTTTCAGCTAACTTAAAAAAAACCCAGAAAATACCCCGAAAAATTGCCGTGGCCATTCAAAGTACGGGGTTTAAGAAAAATTAATACAAGACGTTAGATCACGCCCATTACAAACGCTCCAGCTTGCTCATTCTACTAACGAGCATGCGCGGGAACTAGTCAATATTATAATTTGGGGCTATAAGCAAGAAAGTCTCAGAAATTGCAGCGCAGCCGTGCTTCTCTCTATTAACGATCAATTTAAACAAAAATTTTCAGAGAATTATCATATATTTCCCTTTTAAAACTTTTTACTTTCCCTTACCCATATGGTAGAGAAAGTATTGTTTTTGGGTCAAATTTTCGAACGCGAGATTTTGTTATATTTCCACGTTTTGTGGTCCCCTGAATACGAAAATCATGTTTTTAGCAAATGGTCTGTGTGTATGTCTGTGTGTCTGTATGTTATCAGCATATCTCAAAAACAAATTATGGCAGAAAGTTCAAACTTGGTATTCTAAATGAGTATCATATAAGGACGCTACAGTAAGCTTTCCGTTAAGATCAAGCAAATGGTTCGTGTACAGGGACAATCAAGAGAATTCTAATACATTACGTCTATGGGGGAAATTGCAGGAAAGTAGAGTTTAACGTCTATAGACTGCACTAAACCAAATGAAAAGAATATATATTTTTTGTAATAGAGATAGTTAACTGGGAAAAAAAAAATTGTGTATGTAGGAGCCTCGCCTCCCTCGAGGGGAGTAAATTTTCATGATGGGTATCTTTCAAAAGAGCTCGCCAATACCTTAAAAACGAATGGTTGAACCTGAACCATCGATCTGCGATAATTTAAAGCAAAGTTATCGATTTTTTTTACTTTTAACGAAAAAAAAAAAAAAACTTAGAAAAGAAATCGTACTTTTTTTTTTATATTGCGAATAAAATGGACTTTTTTTGGATATTTGGTGTTATACTTCTTCTCTAATACGGAAATCGTCTGCCTTATCATAAAAGATAATTTTTTTAATTATAATTTTAATAAACTATTTTTTAAAAAGAGAATTATTTTTTAATAACCGAATTAAATTCTATATGAATGTAGGTGCATTAATGAAACGGGGGGTTTAGGGGGGCGGTAGCCCCCCCTCACACAGAACTAATTATCATATAAAACTCTTCAGAAGCCTAATATGAATTGTTTAACATAGGTTTACATAACAGTACTCGTTATCTTACCTATTAATCTGCAAGCTGTATTTATAATATAAAATTTCAGGGTAAGAGAAAGTCGTGTGAGTGACACACCAGATTTTTTAAATAATAAATATCTCAGAATCAGAGTTATTTTATTTTATTTTAAAGCCGCCAAGTTCCATCAATAAAAAAAAAAAAAAAAAAAAAAAAAAGGATTCAGAAACAGATTCAAATAGATATTTAAAAGTGTAGGAGGTCTTCATTAATAAAAATATTAATGGTATATATTAATGGTAAATATTAATTAAATACTAAAGGAATTTTACTTCAACAGTGTTTTTTTTTTAAGAGATTAATTTGTACTTTTAATTATTTTGTATACAATTTCTCTTCAGATATTTTTATGATTATTTCAAGATACATTTTTAAAATAACAAAAATGTATGATATTTAATAATTCAAAACCATATTTATTAGAGTTTTTTGATTTCCTTTATATTCATTTTTTCCATCGAATACCTAGTAAGAAAGCTTCAAACTGATGCAAATAAAATAGCAAACTGGTTTTAAATTAAACAATGTACATTTTCCAATCCTTCATATATTATTGCTTTTTACTATTTCCAATCCATGACATTAAGAAAAGAAACTTATACAAACTTAAAAGATATTTCAGTTTTAAATTGAAATATCTTAACAAAGGCAGCTTACTTAAATATTATTTTATATTTTTTTACCTTCTCTTACCCATAAGGTAGAGAAAGTATTGTTTTGGGGTGAAATTTTCGAACGCGAGTTTTTGTTATATTTACATATTCTGAGGTCCCCTGAATATTAAAATCAAGCAAATGGTCTGTGTGAATGTCTGTGTGTGTGTCTGTATGTTATCAGCATATCTCAAAACCAAATTATGGCAGAAAGTTCAAACTTGGTATTCTAAATGTGTATCACATAAGGATGCTACACTACACTTTTCGTTAAGATCAAGCAAATGGTTCGTATACAGGACACTCAAAAGTATTCAAATACATTACGCCTATGGGGGAAATTGCAGGTAAGTAGAGTTTAACATCTATAGACTGCACTAAACCAAATGAAACGAATATATATTTTTTGTAATAGAGACAGTCAACAGGTATGTAGGAACCTCGCCTACCCCCTGAGAAGGAAGTCCCCCCCCTTGAGGGGAGTAAATTTTCATGATGGGTATCTTTCAAAAGAGCTCGCCAGTACCTTTAAAACGAATGGTTGAACCATCGATCTGCGATAATTTAAAAGAAAGTTATCGATTTTTTTTTTTTTTTTACTTTTAACGAAAAAAAAGAAAAAAAAAGTTTTTTTTTTTTTTTTTTTTTTTTTTTTTTTTTTTAATATTGAGAATAAAATGGACATTTTTTTTTTTTGTGTTTACTTCTCTAATATGGAAATCGTCTGCATTATCATAAAAGGTAATTTTTTTAAACAATAATTTTAGTAAATTATTTTTTAAAAACAGAATTATTTTTTAATAACCGAATTAAATTCTATATAAATGTAGGCGCATTAATGAAACGGGGGGTTGAGGGGAGCGGTAGCCCCCCTCACACAAAACTAATTATCATATAAAACTCTTCCGAAGCCTAATTTGAATTGTTTAACACAGGTTCACATGACAGTAATCGTTATCTTACCTCTTAATCTGCAACCTGTTATAGTATTAAATTTCAGGGTAAGAGAAAGTCGTGTGACTGACACACCAGATTATTTCTAGTTACATTCCTTCATAACAATACTAAATAAATAAATTATTATAAATCATGCATTATCATCAGAAAATTTAAAAAAAAAGTAAATTTATACTAATTTAATTTCTACGAATTCAACTATATGCATTATATATTTGGTCCAGAAAATAAATAAATAAATAAAATAATTAAAAAATAAAATAAAATAATGCATAAAAACTTTTGAAATAATCTCTTTAATAATAACACTATCACGCCCGCGTGATTTTCTTTTTTTTTTAGAGTAAGTTCCGCCTGTGGGCATTATTCTCCCAAGATAAAATATTTCAGAATGAAATTTTACGTGTTCAAATTTATATTACAAATGGATGTACAGTAAAATTATACTTTTTCTAATCAATATATTTGAATCCATAGTATATTTCATTTATTCAAAATTTAAAATACTGCAAGTGTTACGTATTTGATCAATAATTCTTACAGGGATAACATTGACGTTTTGCCACAAGAACTTCGATAAAGTGTGTAGTAAGGAATGTGCACATAATTAGCTTTGTTTTACTGATACTTACAAACATTTTAAAGTTAAAAATCTGTGTATAAAATATCGCATTTCAAAATCATTAGTGACCATTGAAAAAAAAAAACTGCCAGATCTGGTAGCTGTGTCCCACAGCATAAAATAAACATTTTATTCGTCGGTAAAATTACATAACAGTTTCACCATTTAAAAATAAAATATAGTGCAGCCACATATCATAAAACTAGCAGTGAAGATTCGTCCAAAATGTTGGAGTGATGTCAGCTTGACCGACAGTTTGAAATTTGGGAAACATCCAGTTATTCCGCGCTCTGTGTTGTTGCTCATTTTCTCTGAGTCAGATGACTGTCATCCCTATTTTAACATTGGACTCGTTGAATTAGCACTTGCGCCGATGCTTCCATGAAATGTGGTCGAAGAATAAATAGAAAGGGACATTTTAAATTTATTGTTAATTTTAAGCCTTAATTTTATTGTTTTTTTGTACGATAAAACGTTGTTGCTTTTCTATTTGTAACTGAGTTTCTGAAGGATAAGTAATACAAATACAATTAATTCAGATTTATCTTTTACTGCATAAAGCACTATTTTGAGAGCAGAATTGGGATGAAGAGTCAATAAAAATTATTGAACAGTTGCTGTTAAATTGATATTTATGTTCTTTCTTAAAAAAAAAAAAAAAAAAAAAAGGACACATCTTATTTTTTCAAACATGACGTTCTTAATTTTAACCTTAAAGCTCACAGCTTTCGCTTAGTACTCAAAAATATACATCAAGGTCTGAACCAGAGTTAGAAAAAAATTCAACAACCAGCATCAGCGTACGAGCATTCACGTCACTGACACATTTTAGGAACTCTTTTTTCTCAGAACTGACATGGCAATGTTATGGCACACATAATTATATAAAAAGATTTTCGTTTAAAATATTTGGTGGGAATTGCAAAAAGTGTATTACATTTTGTAGTTACTATTTGTCACACCGTTCATACAATTTTATACACAAGTTATTATATTTTCACTACTATAAATAAATAAAAAAAAAAATTCTCAAATATCTCTTAAAGATTTAAAGGTAAAATATTATATGGAAAAACTTATTTTAAAATACGGTTTGTAATATTATAAAATGATCATAAAATTTTGGAAACGCTGCAAAGCCTGTAAGTATTCTAAACCTTTCCTTAAACCGTTGGACCCTATTAATTTCGAACGCTTTAATTAATATCTCAAAAATACTCGAAGAATTTTCGTGACACTTTAGAAATGTAAAAAACATGTTATACTACCGATATTTCAACAAGATGTTTCATCTCATCTAGGAAAGAACCTCTGCCCTACTAAGAAGAAATTTCGATATCTGAAATAACACGGTCTTATCTATATTCATTTATATGAAAAAAAAAAAAAAAAAAAAAAAAAAAAAAACAGGTAAATCCAAAGGATTTTTTGTTGTTGTTGTTTCTAAAAGTACAATTTTATTCTCTTTTCTTTCTTTCTTTTTATTGATTGATTTATTTATTTATTTGTCGGTAGCATGAAAAGTTTTCAAACCAATGCAATATCGATTTTTTTGAGAAGTTGGCATTCTGTAGTAAAAAAAAAAAAAAAAAAAAAGAAGAAGCTGGAATCACAATAAGAAAAATAAGAAGTATTTGATGAAATATAGGTATTTTACAAAATAATTTTTAACTACGCATAGGCAAGCATTATATATATATGTAAATAAATTATTTGCCAAATATGTTGTGCTACTTATATGAAAACCCAAACTAAATATCGTGTAATGTCAAAATTTTTCATCTGCAGAATGAGATTAATCCCAGTTCCTCTCAGAAAAAAAAAAGAAAAAAGAAAATGATAGGCTGATTTTTCACTATTTAATTACAATCAAATTATACCTTATTACCAATCACTCAGATCAGTTTAAAATATGGGAAAATCCCCTTATGTTTTTATTTTTACTTATTTATTCATTATTATTATTATTTCAGATGATCTGAAACTTAATTCATTTTATTTCAATAAATGTTATCGTCATTACAAAAAATAAATAAATAAATAAAAGAATCTTCTTTATTCAGAAAAAAAAAAAAAAAAAAAAAGTTTATTCTAAAAAGATAATCTGTCTCAATTTTCACAATGTTTGCTTAAGGATTTCATATTTGTAGCTTAATAGATTTGGCTAACAGATTGTACAAATGAAATGTTGATAGCGCTTACATATGCGCAATTACAATTTTTTTTATTAAAAATACCTAAACATCATCAGGTAATTCTTTATTGTAATAAGTTCACAATAAATATTTTCATTAAAGTGCAGTGTGTGAGGAAATCAAAAAATAAAACTGGTTTGTATACTGTGCATGTTAATAGTTGAAAACAAAAAACGTATGGGGAAAAATAAATCTAATTTCAAAAGGGGGAAAAAATTAAAGTACTTAACATTTCTCAGAATATACGTGCAAAATGAACAATGCAAATGAAACAATGAACAATGCATTCTAAATGAACAATGCATTCTAAAAATGTTTCATTTTTTAAAGCAGTGTAGAAAATATGAAAATGTAATATTAAAAAGGAAATTGGTCCATGTCCCGTCAGTCCTGAGAGCAGTTCAAACTCATAGGATCTGACCAGGAAACCATCAATACTGTAATCGTAAAAAAAAAAAAAAAAAAGGATTAATCGAAAGAGAATAAATAAATATGTTGTTTGGTGCTTAAAACATTAGGCCTCTTCAGCTCGTTTTCCAGTTATAAATTCTGAAATTTCGCTAATAATCGGTGCAACCACGCCTGAATCGACAACACCACGCCTTACTGAAAAAAAATAAATGAAATCCAAAACAAGCAGATATCTAAACATCATAGACAAACTTGTTCTTTGATGCAATAATCAGTTATCCATTTTAGCTTTGAGATATATTCAATCGAGATATAATGTCTAAAAATTTGCTAACATAGAATGCAAAAGTTGATAAAGTCCTGATTCTGGCAGGTTTAAATGGGACTCCACCCACTTCTTTCTTGTTATTACATATTACTCAAAACTAAATATAAAATTTGCGAGAACTGGTTTCTGAAGGCTAACAGTTTATGCGTCAAAAATCACATTAGATTATGAGTTTTCGCTTTTCGAATAAGCATAATTCAATGGATTTCTATTATTATACTATTGGGATGGTTTCCTGGTGAGATGTTGGTAGCAATCGGCTGACTCCACCCATATTCGAGAAAAATTGTGATATTATCCAAATTGCTACTTTCTAGAATTAGCGTTCAGTAGTGATAGAAAACTAATCTAATAGATGTTGATTTTTTTACTTTCAGACCAGGGATGGAACACGGGCGCAGAATTCATAACACTATCAATGTAAGAAAATTTTCTACTTCTTAAATCAACGATACTATAGGTAGAGAAAATGCTTAAACGGATTCCGGTATGAATTCTGCGCCCGTGTTCCATCCCTGTCAGACGTATTCTGCATTTTTGAAATACATAATTTCCCGTTAATAATTGTATAATTAATCTAAATTTTGTCTTTGTTATCCCCAATTTGTTATGGCCATTTATTAAGAAGAAAGAACAAGACAAATTCTTATTTTGAATGTACAATTTCTAATTTAACCCATTTTATTCCACTTTATTTATTTTGCTCCAATTTGAGAAAAATTATATTTTTTAAGGTTAATTAAACTTAAATAAACTAGATGCAACAAAATTCGAAAAAAAAATATATATATATATATATATATGTATATATATATATTCTGTATGAGAAATCTTATCTACCTTGTACGCAGGAAATTGAAATAAAGAAGATGAAATTTGCACTTATATGTTTAGTGTTCTCTTCAATAGTGAAAAAGGGCTTTCAGAGTATAAAGTTTTGCTTTATCTGTATAATACTTTCTTATTTACGTGATAGTTCTCCAGAAAGAATTTTCAACCGCAAAGCAAGATAAACCACGCCCCCCTAATGTAAAGATTAAACAAAGATTCCAGATGGAGGAGGCGAGACAAATAACACGCTAGCGCAAGCTTATATATAACATTATACATTCCAGCTGACAAAATATTCGCACCGAACAAATTCTGATTTCTATATGCTATTTTTAAGCTGTCCTTTAAATAGAAAAATGGGATAAAATGGGTTAAATTACATTTCTATGATGAAGCATTCAACTAAACTTTTAAACAATTAAAATTACTTTACATTTCAGCTTCATTTAAAAAAAAATATTTTGGGTAAAGTATATTTTTCTAAATAGGTGATCCCCCTTAGGTGATTTTTGCTCTTGCTGTCTTCCTTCTTCCACAACAGGTCTAGTCCGGCTTCCGATTTGACACCATTGCAAGCTTCTAAATTGTTAATAATTTTAATTGTTTCATTTTGATGCTATTGTAAGCTTCTAAATTAAAATAAATTCAGTAGTTTCGATTTTATGAAATTGCAAGCTTCTAAATCTATAATGATAAAGGAAGATGTCCGTCTCTCTGTCTGTCTGAGCATCTATACGTTAAGCCTATGCTGAACGTAGGAGTACAAAAATTGACATGCTCAGAAACCTTCCTAAGGGGATAATGAAATAAGAATGAATGAATTTCAATTAGTTACAGAGATATTAATTAAAACGCCAACCTATGTTAATTCATAAACGAGTCAATTTTGAGCTTAAGATTCGTTTAAGGAGCGTTAAACGGCTAAATAAATTAGAACTATTGTTTCAGTCGTTACAAATTCAGTACCAAACGAAAGGGGCGATTTTTAAAAATCCAGGAGCGCAAACATCATTTCAACACGACAATTAGATTTCTAGAAATTAACTAAAGTATGAAATTCAGGTGGTCACACTTTATTATTTCATTTATCAAATCTTCAGTGCCAGACACATTGGCTGACTATTCTTCTCTTCAGGAACAGTTGCTTTTCGACCATGTGACAAGGTACTGGAAATAAAAAAAAGCAGTTTTTAATTTTTTTGTTTTCCAATTTAAATCGATTTAACAGAAATTGATAATCGCGTGTCTTTACTGTCCACCTGTCTGCAGTTAAAAATTCTAAAGTATAGCTTTAAAAAAAAGAAATAAAAAAATAGACAAATTTATATTTTTTTTTCATTTAATTTCTTTTTTTTTTTTTTTTTTTTTTTTTTTTTTTTTTCATCTGTTTATGTGAAGAGACAAGAGGTAATTAATGAGTTTAATGAGTTTTTTTTTTTTTTTTTTCTATTTATTTTCTCTTCTGAACAGGTCTGTAAAGAAGAAGTTTTGGAATATCTTTAAGTTTAGACATATTTCACGAGAAATCGCTAATCGTCCTTGATAGGTTAGCCATTTTGAGTGTAAAATATGTAAAAAATATTCATTAATATTATACGTAATAGACCATTTGAAAGATATTTTAAAGTGCTTTCATTGCGGACTGCTCATGTGATATAAACCTCAAATTCCGCACGAAACTTTCCGAGAAAACTACGGTAAAACTAAAACTTTTTTATTCTTTTATATTTTATAGAGTTTCGAATTCCGACATCCGCTCACATTTCGTACTATGTATTTTTAACGTTATACAACCTGCACTTACCCAAGTTTCTTTGAAAACCATGTATAAATCAGGAACAAATCTTTTTATAAAAATGTTTATATTACCTTTGTACCTCAGCTTCTAATTAACAAAATTTAATGAGTAATATATCATTTTAAAAGTTATTTGAATTGGAATAGAAGAGTATATATTGCAAATCTCTGATGCCAGAGGGTGCTTTGATATTTTAATAATTCAATATCTAAAATTCTAAATATAATTAAATTACTTATAATCGATCATTAAAAATATTGCGGACTTTTAAACTGATATAAGCTGCTGAATTCCGTATGGGAGTTTCAGAGAAAATACAGAAATCCTAGAGCAGCTTTATTCCAATATCTCCAATTCTAACTATTATGCAGGCTTTCGAACTCTGACACTGCGCTCACATTTCGTATTAAGGATTTGTAAAACTATTTAGCCCGCAGTTATGCAAGTTTCAGAGAAAACCACGGATAAATCAAACACGAATCTTTTTCAAAAAATGTTTATATTATCTTTGTATCTCAGCTTCTAATTAACATAATTTATAGGTAATAATAAAAATAATAATAATTTTTAAGTATGCTTTTTTTGTTTATAATTTTATAATATTTGTTGGCTAACTAAAAAATCCCTACAAAACAGTAATTGTAAAGATTTAATTTAATTGTTAGCAATAAAAGTTATCATCGTCACAAAAAACAGAAATTCATTTTATTTTAAAATAATAACATTTCTGAATTCTCACGATGTTTACTTAAGGATTTTATATTTGTAGCTTAATAGATTAGGCTAAGAAATTATGCAAATGAAATGTTGATAGTGTTTGCATATGTGCAATTACAATTTATTTATTTAAAAGACCCAAACTTCATCAAACATTTCGTTACTGTAACATGTTAACAATGCATATTTTCATTAAGTGCATTGTTTGTAGTGCAGTGTATCAAGAAATCAAAAAATAACATAGTATTGGTTTGAAAACCCTGCATGTTAAAATTCATAAACAAAAAATATAGTGAAAAAAGAAATGTGATTTCAAGAGGGAGGGCTGGACGGGTATCATACTTATCTCTGAATATAAGCGCAAAATGAATAATGTCAATAAATCAAACAATTGTATTGTGTACATATAGATGAAAGAAGCTTATAATTATATGCTACTGCTAGAAAAGATTTCAAGCATTATTTTTAAAAGGGAGGTGCCAAGCATTCTCATTCTTCTAAAGGTGTTTGATTTTTAAAAGCAATATAGAAGTTAGGAAATACTGTTATCAAGAAAAGTCGTCCCTCTCTGTCCCGTCAGTCCTGAGCGCAGTCCGAAGTCATAGGATCTGAGATGTTGATAGCAATCGACCAACTCCTTTCACATTTGAGCGCAATCCGGATATATCTTAAGTGACTACTTTCTGGAATAAGCGTTCAGTAGCGATAGAAAAATAATTTAATGAAGGTTGACTTTCCCCTTTTAGATGTATTCTACATCTTTAAAATACATAGTTTCGTATTAATAATTATATAATCACTGTGTAACAAGATTTTGTTTAAGTTAATTTTTTTGCTGTTTCTCATTGGTTAGGACTCAAAACTGAAGAAAAACACTAACTGATGTCTGGCTAATCGTTTTTTAAGAGATTACATCGATTTTTCAAATTTTCAAATAATGCCTTTATTTTTCATGGTACAGTTAGGTAAGAGTGTGCATAAAAGATTTTTAACAGTATAATTTTAAGGAATATATGCCTTTATATGATAATAAAATGAAAAATATACTTGAATCCTTAAATTCAGGATGCTCTTAATAATATTGTTCAAAAATGCATTGTTTTTCTACTTTTCCTCTTGTAGATTTGTTCAGTTTCCCTGATTAAATTCCATATATAGTCGCCAAGCATCCGTTCATTGTATTGTCCTTGGTATCGCTTTTCAAATGCTTGAATGTCCTGGTGAAAACGTTCACCGTGTTCTTCTGAGTATGCGCCAGAGTTTGACTTGAACACTTCTAGATGTGAGTGAAGAACATGCAACTTCAGAGACATTCTGCATCCCATTTTATGGTAGTTCTCGATAAGTTGCTGAACCACTTCCTTGTAATTATCCACTCTGTGATTGCCCAAGAAACCAGTAACTACATCAATGAAGCTCTTCCATGCTTTTCTTTCAAGTGGTAGAAGCTTCTTCATAAATTCACCATCTTTCATTAATTTCCTCACCTGAGGACCCACGAAAATTCCACTCTTGATCTTTGCCTCTGACAGTTTTGGGAAAATTTTTTTTAGATATTTGAAAGCTTCCGAACTAGGATCTAATGCCTTGACAAATTGCTTAATAAGTCCTAGTTTTATATGTAGTGGAGGCATAAGGATCTTCTCCTGCCTCACAAGTGGTTTAAATTTTATATTTTTCTCCCCAATCACGAAGTCATCTCTAATGGGCCACTCAACCTTCTTGTAATGATTGCTAATATCTCTGCTGTCCCACAAGCAGAGAAAACAAGGGTACTTCGTGTTTCCACCTTGCAAACCTACCAAGAATGTGATTATTTTGAAGTCACCTATGACATCCCACTCGTGTTCTTCATAGTTTAACTCTTGAAGAAGTCGTTCGATATGTCGATACTCTTCTTTGAGAGATGCTGAATGAGCTATCGGAATGCTGGGGTATTTATTGCCATTGTTTAAGAGGACTGCTTTCAAACTCTTGCAAGAGCTGTCAATGAAGAGTCGCCAGTCTTTTGGATCATAAAGAAACCCTATTTCTTCGAATAAACCCCTCACGTTGTGGGAGTAGCACAGTTCGTCTTTGAGGGTGAAGTACTGTGAGAACCTTTGATCACGTTGCCTCTGCTGAGATATCTTACAGCTTCTGTCCAACAAATTCCATTCCTTCAGTCTTGCTGTTAAGATCTCGGCGTTTGATTTTGTAAGTCCAAGATCTCGGATCAAGTCATTTAATTCCTGTTGATTTGGAAAGTGAGGTTTTAAATCTTCGTCCTCATACCAATCCTCATCTCCGGTGCTTTCGTCAGTTGTCACACTAGAACACTCATTTTTTTTCGGATTGGGGGGAACAGGAAGATCATCACTGTGTGCAATGGGTCTCAAAGATGATGGTAAGTCTGGATAGTCGAACACACTTGTCTTCTTCCTTTTCCGGTGATGGGACACGTCAACAACGCAGAAATAGCAGTTCATAAGATGATCTGTGGGTTCACGCCAGATTCGAGGCACTCCGAACTTCATCTTTCGATTCTCTCCTCTGTACCAAGCCTCAAGGGTGGACCTGCAGCATCCACAAACCACATGTGGTGCCCAGTTTTTATCTTGATCGCCCACCGCAACATCAAAATATGCATAATAGGCATTTGCAAAATTGTTGGCCTCTGTGATTTTATGCTTGATTGCTTTGGTGCTCAGGAAGACACCACACACATAACAAAAACTGTCTGGATCATGTTTACAGCTGCGGTTATACGCCATCACTTAATTATCAACCTAAATTGCAAAAAGAAAAAAGAATTTGTCATCTTAATATCAATTATTTCATATGCAGATGAAAATTACAGTTATATCTATAAATGGTAATACACTTATTATTATGTTCTACTAGATTTCAATAACCGGCCACTATACACTAAAAAACGTTTAGGAGCAGGAAAGAACACTCATTATATTATATTTATGACCTAATTCATTAGATAAAAGCAAAAAAATCACTTAAACAAACAAAAAAAATTTTTTTGTTACATAGTGAATCAATCCGAATTTCGTCTTTGTTATTCACAAATATTAAGGACATTTATTTACTTATTAATTATTTTAATTTGAAATTTATTAATCTATAATGTTGATATTGACATTTTGCAATCACATGTTTTTGTCTCTTTGATAATAAGTTCTGCCTGTTGGCCACATTATTTCAGAAAGAGAATAACTTCATTTGGTTTGCTAGTATCTGAATTAAAATCAGAATAGTTGTGATTATTATTTTTACCGGAATATTGACCCTGGCAAGGACGTTGCTTCCCTATTGACCAATTGTTCTAAAAATAGCTTTTCTCCCTCTGCTTCTGTGGCGATCTTTACCGATGGATGAAAGACCGATCAGGGTGTCGCTGCGGCATTCTGCGTTGATGCCTTCGGTGATTTCGTCCATAGGTGGGCGGGCAGGCTCGGGGATTATAACACAGTTTTTCAGGCAGAAATTTTTGCTATTAAACAAGCCCTACTTTGGGTAATTGATAATCCTAATCATCAAGAAATAAGTATTTTTAGTGACTTTTAAATGTTAATCAAACGTGCTATATAATAAATTTCACGAATTTCACCGCAAAGTTTTAACTGGCTACATACCACTTGGCCAACATTGGTCTATGCTATGGACCTGGGCCTGTGTAGAATGCACTCTCCAGGCTTTCTACGTGATTTTTACTCGTAAATTTCGGAAAAGATTGCAGAAAACTTCCAGTGACTAGATAACAAGTGCTACCTGGGTTCGAACCCGGCACCTTCCTCCCACCAAAGTAGAGCGCTAAACATTTCGGTCACTGGTACGGCTGTTCTTATTCAGGTTAAAAAAAAAAAAAAAATGAAGCAAAGTTTTCATTTTTCTGTAAAAGTTACGCATTTTTTAGAAATTATTATCAATTTTAATCTCTCTCTCTCTCTCTCTCTCTCTTTTTTTTTTTTTTTTTTTTTTTTTTTTTAAGAAATTGTTAAAAATTTTAATCTCTAAAGAGAAATACATATATAATATTCAACTTTATTATAATTAAATTGAAAATTTATTTATTTAATTTTACGTCCATACTTTATTTATTTATTTATTTCACTTTTTACATAAAAATTTTTGTTCCCGTGTTTTTTACATGCACATGAGAAAATAGAGTGAATGATTTTTTTTTTCAAATTTTCTACTTGGAAATTTTCTAAAGAAAGAAAAGTAAACTAGAGTAGAAAGATCTTTTTTCTTTCTTCATACTTGCCAACCATCTCATCATGAATCGTACAATATTTCAGTACCCGGCTTTTTTATCACACCAATAATTTTTTGGAGTAATTTTAGTCTTATTTAATCATAACAACATTTGGAGAGAATAACTCTAAAAATATAGTGGTGTGAAAAAAGGGGCGTTTTTTCAGGGGGCGTTAACAATTATACGGTTATTAATGAGATGGTTGGCAAGTATGTTTCTTTAACACTTTCGCGACCGTTGACGTAGATTCACGCCTTTTGGAAATCTGTAACTCCATTTGTAAGTTCTATTTTTCTTAAGAAAGTTTCCTATATTCATATTTATATAAACAAAATAGTATGGATAAAAATGCTTTCACTAGAAAGAATATAATTATTATATATATTCATATGTAATATAAGTATGGATATAGGAAACTTTGTTCTGAAATAATGTTGTTTCAAAGAATAACGCCCACATGAGGAATATTCTATCAAAAAGACAAAAACATGCGGTTGCGAAAGTGTTAAAAAACCTTTATGGCTTCCCAGATGTTCCAAATAATTTTCTACTTTAAAAATCTGAACTATGTTCGAATGATAATTAACAGCTGCAGGTCCCCATTCTTTCGTTATTAAACAGCAACATTTTAAGAAAGGATCGCCAGGGCCTGATTAAGGGGGAAGCTCGCTCTTACCGGAATATTTTTACAATTATTTTTTACTTCATGTTATAGAAATTAAACTCTTTGAGGAGGAAATATTTTTTATAAAAAATAAACGGTGTAAAACAATCCAATTTACTCACCGTTATTAGACACCAAAATTCTTTTAAAATAATTTTTAATGAGAATTTTCTGTTTATGATAGGAGGAAACTATTTGTTAAAAAATAACGGTGTAAGTATAAATAATGTGTGAAGAGCGAGCTTCCCCGTTAATCAGGCTCTGAGGATCGCAGTACGAAACTCACAGCGGAAGGTCAAGGAACTTCTAGTGTGCCTTCAATGTCGACTTTAGGTACTCTAGGAACTGTCAAATTCCTATAGCATGACGTTTCTATTCTCAAGTAACTCATCCCCTTCCTATCCCCAACTCCATTCATACCTTTCGTTTCGTTATTACTTACATTCATATTCATGATTTTTGAATATCAAGAACAGAAAAACAATGATTCGCCCAAGATAGTTACTGAGAAAATTATGCAAACAGTAAATTGGTTATGACTTTCAGCTAACTTAAAAAAACCCATAAAATACCCCGAAAAATTGCCGTGTCCATTCAAAGTACGGGGTTTAAGAAAAATTAAGACAAGACGTTAGATCACGCCCATTACAAACGCTCCAGCTTGCTCATTCTACTAACGAGCATGCGCGGGAACTAGTCAATATTATAATTTGGGGCTATAAACAAGAAGGTCTCAGAAATTGCAGCGCAGCCGTGCTTCTCTCTATTAACGATCAATTTAAACAAAATTTTTCAGAGAATTATCTTATATTTCCCTTTTAAAACTTTTACTTTCTCTTACCCATATGGTAGAGAAAGTATTGTTTTTGGGTCAAATTTTCGAACGCGAGATTTTTTTTATATTTACACGTTTTGAGGTCCCCTGAATACGAAAATCATGTTTTTAGCAAATGGTCTGTGTGTATGTCTGTGTGTCTGTGTGTTATCAGCATATCTCAAAAACAAATTATGGCAGAAAGTTCAAACTTGGTATTCTAAATGAGTATCATATAGGGACGCTACAGTAAGCTTTTCGTTAAGATCAAGCAAATGGTTCGTGTACAGGGACAATCAAGAGAATTCTAATACATTACGTCTATGGGGGAAATTGCAGGAAAGTAGAGTTTAACGTCTATAGACTGCACTAAACCAAATGAAACGAATATATATTTTTTGTAATAGAGATAGTTAACTGAGAAAAAAAAATTCTGTATGTAGGAGCCTCGCCTCCCTCGAGGGGAGTAAATTTTCATGATGGGTATCTTTCAAAAGAGCTCGCCAATACCTTTAAAACGAATGGTTGAACCTGAACCATCGATCTGCGATAATTTAAAGCAAAGTTATCGATTTTTTTTACTTTTAACGAAAAAAAAAAAAAAAAAAAAAAAAAAAAAACTTAGAAAAAAAAATCGTACTTTTTTTTTTTATATTGAGAATAAAATGGACTTTTTTTGGATATTTGGTGTTATACTTCTTCTCTAATATGGAAATCGTCTGCCTTATCATAAAAGATAACTTTTTTAATAATAATTTTAATAAATTATTTTTTAAAAAGAGAATTATTTTTTAATAACCGAATTAAATTCTATATGAATGTAGGTGCATTAATGAAACGGGGGGTTGAGGGGGGCGGTAGCCCCCCTCACCCAGAACTAATTATAATATAAAACTCTTCAGAAGCCTAATATGAATTGTTTAACATAGGTTTACATAACAGTACTCGTTATCTTACCTATTAATCTGCAAGCTGTATTTATAATATAAAATTTCAGGGTAAGAGAAAGTCGTGTGAGTGACACACCAGATTTTTTAAATAATAAATATCTCAGAATCAGAGTTATTTTATTTTATTTTAAAGCCGCCAAGTTCCATCAATTAAAAAAAAAAAAAAAAAAAAAATAGGATTTAGAAACAGATTCAAATAAATATTTAAAAGTGTAGGAGGTCTTCATTAATAAAAATATTAATGGATTATCTAAAGGTTTTTCTTTTTTTTTTTTTTCCCCCAAGGAATTTTACTTCAACAGTGTTTTTTTAAAGAGATTAATTTGTACTTTTAATTATTTTGTATACAATTTCTCTTCAGATATTTTTATGATTATTTTAAGATACATTTTTAAAATAACAAAAATGTATGATATTTAATAATTCAAAACCATATTTATTAGAGTTTTTTGATTTCCTTTATATTCATTTTTTCCATCGAATACCTAGTAAGAAAGCTTCAAACTGATGCAAATAAAATAGCAAACTGGTTTTAAATTAAACAATGTACATTTTCCAATCCTTCATATATTATTGCTTTTTACTATTTCCAATCCATGACATTAAGAAAAGAAACTTATACAAACTTAAAAGATATTTCAGTTTTAAATTGAAATATCTTAACAAAGGCAGCTTACTTAAATATTATTTTATATTTTTTTACCTTCTCTTACCCATAAGGTAGAGAAAGTATTGTTTTGGGGTGAAATTTTCGAACGCGAGTTTTTGTTATATTTACATGTTCTGAGGTCCCCTGAATACGAAAATCAAGCAAATGGTCTGTGTGTATGTCTGTGTGTGTGTCTGTCTGTTATCAGCATATCTCAAAAACAAATTATGGCAGAAACGTCAAACTTGGTATTCTAAATGTGTATCACATAAGGATGCTACACTACACTTTTCGTTAAGATCAAGCAAATGGTTCGTATACAGGACACTCAAAAGTATTCAAATACATTACGCCTATGGGGGAAATTGCAGGTAAGTAGAGTTTAACATCTATAGACTGCACTAAACCAAATGAAACGAATATATATTTTTTGTAATAGAGACAGTCAACAGGTAAGTAGGAACCTCGCCTCCCCCCTGAGGGGGATGTCCCCCCTTGAGGGGAGTAAATTTTCATGATGGGTATCTTTCAAAAGAGCTCGCCAATACCTTTAAAACGAATGGTTGAACCATCGATCTGCGATAATTTAAAAGAAAGTTATCGATTTTTTTTTTTTTTTTTTTTTTTACTTTTAACGAAAAAAAAAAAAAAATTTTTTTTCTCTCTCTTTTTTTTTTTTTTTTTTTTTTTTTTTAAATATTGAGAATAAAATGGACATTTTTTTTTGGATATTTAGTGTTTACTTCTCTAATATGGAAATCGTCTGCATTATCATAAAAGGTAATTTTTTTAAACAATAATTTTAGTAAATTATTTTTTAAAAACAGAATTATTTTTTAATAACCGAATTAAATTCTATTTAAATGTAGGCGCATTAATGAAACGGGGGGTTGAGGGGAGCGGTAGCCCCCCTCACACAGAACTAATTATCATATAAAACTCTTCCGAAGCCTAATTTGAATTGTTTAACACAGGTTCACATGACAGTACTAGTTGTCTTACCTCTTAATCTGCAACCTGTTATAGTATTAAATTTCAGGGTAAGAGAAAGTCGTGTGAGCGACACACCAGATTATTTCTAGTTACATTCCTTCATAACAATACTAAATAAATAAATTATTATAAATCATGCATTATCATCAGAAAATTTAAAAAAAAGTAAATTTGTACTAATTTAATTTCTACAAATTCAACTATATGCATTATATATTTGGTCCAGAAAATAAATAAATAAATAAATAAAATAATTAAAAAATAAAATAAAATAATGCATAAAAACTTTTGAAATATTCTCTTTAATATTAACACTATCACGCCCGCGTTATTTTCTTTTCTTTTTTTTTTTTTTTTTAGAGTAAGTTCCGCCTGTGGGCATTATTCTCCCAAGATAAAATATTTCAGAATGAAATTTTATGTGTTCAAATTTATATTACAAATGGATGTACAGTAAAATTATACTTTTTCTAATCAATATATTTGAATCCATAGTATATTTTATTTATTCAAAATTTAAAATACTGCAAGTGTTACGTATTTGATCAATAATTCTTAAAGGGATAACATTGACGTTTTGCCACAAGAACTTCGATAAAGTGTGTAGTAAGGAGTGTGCACATAATTAGCTTTGTTTTACTGATACTTACAAACATTTTAAAGTTAAAAATCTGTGTATAAAATATTGCATTTCAAAATCATTAGTGACCATTGAAAAAAAAAAAAAAAAAACTGCCAGATCTGGTAGCTGTGTTCCACAGCATAAAATAAACATTTTATTCGTCAGTAAAATTACATAACAGTTTCACCATTTAGAAATAAAATATAGTGCAGCCACATATCATAAAACTAGCAGTGAAGATTCGTCCAAAATGTTGGAGGGATGCCAGCTTGACCGACAGTTTGAAATTTGGGAAACATCCAGTTATTCCGCGCTCTGTGTTGTTGCTCATTTTCTCTGAGTCAGATGACTGTCATCCCTATTTTAACATTGGACTCGTTGAATTAGCACTTGCGCAGATGCTTCCATGAAATGTGGTCGAAGAATAGAAAGGGACATTTTAAATTTATTGTTAAATTTAAGCCTTAATTTTATTGTTTTTTTGTACGATAAAACGTTGTTGCTTTTCTATTTGTAACTGAGTTTCTGAAGGATAAGTAATACAAATGCAATTAATTCAGATTTATCTTTTACTGCATAAAGCACTATTTTGAGAGCAGAATTGGGATGAAGAGTCAATAAAAATTATTGAACAGTTGCTGTTAAATTGATATTTATGTTCTTTTTTTTTAAAAAAAAAAAAAAAAAAAAAAAGGACACATTTTATTTTTTTCAAACATGACGTTCTTAATTTTAACCTTAAAGCACACAGCTTTCGCTTAGTACTCAAAAATATACATCAAGGTCTGAACCAGAGTTAGAAAAAAATTCAACAACCAGCATCAGCGTACGAGCATTCACGTCACTGACACATTTTAGAAACTCTTCTTTTACAGAACTGACATGCATTTGGTGGGAATTGCAATAAATGTATTATATTTTGTAGTAACTACTTGTCACACCGTTCATACAATTTTATACACAAGTTATTATATTTTAACTACTATAAATAAATAAAAAAAAAATTCTCAAATACCTCTTAAAGATTTAAAGGTAAAATATTATATGGAAAAACTTATTTTAAAATACGGTTTGTAATATAATAAAATGATCATAAAATTTTGGAAACGCTGCAAAGCCTGTAAGTATTCTGAACCTTTCCTTAAACCGTTGGACCCTATTAATTTCGAACGCTTTAATTAATATCTCAAAAATACTCGAAGAATTTTCGTGACACTTTAGAAATGTAAAAAACATGTTATACTACCGATATTTCAACAAGATGTTTCATCTCATCTAAGGAAGAACCTCTGCCCTACTAAGAAGAAAGTTCGATATCTGAAATAACACGGTCTTATCTATATTCATTTATATGAAAAAAAAAAAAACAAAAAAAAAAAAAAAAACAGGTAAATCCAAAGGATTTTTTGTTGTTGTTGTTTCTAAAAGTACAATTTTATTCTCTTTTCTTTCTTTCTTTTTATTGATTTATTTATTTATTTATTTGTCGATAGCATGAAAAGTTTTCAAACCAATGCAATATCGATTTTTTTGAGAAGTTGGCATACTGTAGTAAAAAAAAAAAAAAAAAAAAAAAAAAAAAAAAGAAGAAGAAGCTGCAATCACAATAAGAAAAATAAGAAGTATTTGATGAAATATAGGTATTTTACAAAATAATTTTTAACTACGCATAGGCAAGCATTATATATACATGTAAATAAATTATTTGCCAAATATGTTGTGCTACTTATATGAAAACCCAAACTAAATATCGTGTAATGTCAAAATTTTTCATTTGCAGAGTGAGATTAATTCCAGTTCCTCTCAGAAAAAAAAAAAAAAAAAAAAAAAAAAAAAAGAAAATGATAGGGTGATTTTTCACTATTTAATTACAATCAAATTATACCTTATTACCAATCACTCAGATCAGTTTAAAATATGGGAAAATCCCCTTATGTTTTTATTTTTACTTATTTATTCATTACTATTATTATTTTAGATGATCTGAAACTTAATTCATTTTATTTCAATAAATGTTATCGTCATTACAAAAAATAAATAAATAAATAAAAGAATCTTCTTTATTCAGAAAAAAAAAAAAAAAAAAAAAAAAAAAAAAACAGTTTATTCTAAAAAGATAATCTGTCTCAATTTTCACAATGTTTCCTTAAGGATTTCATATTTGTAGCTTAATAGATTTGGCTAACAGATTGTACAAATGAAATGTTGATAGCGCCTACATATGCGCAATTACAATTTTTTTTATTAAAAATACCTAAACATCATCAGGTAATTCTTTATTGTAATAAGTTCACAATAAATAATTTCATTAAAGTGCAGTGTGTGAGGAAATCAAAAAATAAAACTGGTTTGTATACTGTGCATGTTAATTGTTGAAAACAAAAAACGTATGGGGAAAAATAAATCTAATTTCAAAAGGGGGAAAAAATTAAAGTACTTAACATTTCTCAGAATATACGTGCAAAATGAACAATGCAAATGAATCAAATAAATTTATACAGATAGATGAAAGTAGCTTGTATTTATATGCCACTGCTAGCAATAAATTTAATTATTGTTTTTAACAGGGTAATCCCAAGCATTCTAAACATGTTTCATTTTTTAAAGCAGTGTAGAAAATATGAAAATGTAATATTAAAAAGGAAATTGGTCCATGTCCCGTCAGTCCTGAGAGCAGTTCAAACTCATAGGATCTGACCAGGAAACCATCAATACTGTAATCGTAAAAAAAAAAAAAAAAACAAGTATTAATCGAAAGATAATTAATAAATATGTTGTTTGGTGCTTAAAACATTAGGCCTCTTCAGCTCGTTTTCCAGTTATAAATTCTGAAATTTCGCTAATAATCGGTGCAACCACGCCTGAATCGACAACACCACGCCTTACTGAAAAAAATAAATGAAATCTAAAACAAGCAGATATCTAAACATCATAGACAAACTTGTTCTTTGATGCAATAATCAGTTATCTATTTTAGCTTTGAGATATATTCAATCGAGATATAATGTCTAAAAATTTGCTAACATAGAATGTAAAAGTTGATAAAGTCGTGATTCTGGCAGGTTTAAATGGGACTCCACCCACTTCTTTCTCGTTTTTACATTTTACTCAAAAATAAATATAAAATTTGCGAGAACTGGTTTATGAAGGCTAACAGTTTATGCGTCAAAAATCACATTAGATTATGCCTTTTCGCTTTTCGAATAAGCATAATTCAATGGATTTCTATTATTATACTAGTGGGATGGTTTCCTAGTGAGATGTTGGTAGCAATCGGCCGACTCCACCCATATTTGAGAACAATTGTGATATTATCCAAATTGCTACTTTCTGGATTTAGCGTTCAGTAGTGATAGAAAACTAATCTAATGGATGTTGATTTTTTACTTTCAGACGTATTCTGCATTTTTACAATACATAATTTCCTGTTAATAATTGTATAATTAATCTAAATTTTGTCTTTGTTATCCCCAATTTATTATGGCCATTTATTAACACTAGAACGCCGGGCGGTGTCATTTTGACACTAAAGCATCTAAGTTCCGTTGTAAAATTCGAAAAACTCGAGGAATTTGATTAATTTTTCTTGACTTTTATTTAATGTGTAGGGAAAATACACATATAAAATGTTAAGATGTTAGCTCTTACTAAACTTTATTTACAAGAAAATTTACCTAGAACGCCGGCTTGGTGTCAATTTGACACGGCAATAATTTGAGTTTTTTTACTTCGAATTAAATTTCTTTACTATAGGCATTTATTTAAACGGTAGTTTTGGAGTGAAGAATGTGATCGACGAGTGGAATGCGCTTTCTTGCACCTGGTGATCACGTGTTATCACGTGACCAATTGCAGCTGTGTAAACACCTGCTGTCAGCAGAACGGTTTTTTGATTCTATTTCTTGTAATAATAGCGTTCGAATTACTAGTGAATTTATTAGATTTTGCAGTCAATTTAACATTTTCGTATTTTTTACTAAAGTCATAAAGGTTTGTTAATGTCTCGTAAAAGAGGACTTACCCAAGAAGAAATAGAAAAGCTTCTAAGAGATAATGACTCCGAGGGTGGAGAGTTTTCCGAAATTGAGGGAGGATCTGATGATGAAATTTTTGTTCCTTTTGTATCTTCCGATTCTGGAAGTGATGAGGAAACATGCGTTGATAATTCTCAAAACAACGATATATTTACGGCTCGCGATGGTTCACAGTGGGAAGAATGCACATATGTGAGTGCATCTGGAAGATTTACTAGCCAAAATATATTGCGAGAAACAAGTGACCCCACTAGTTATGCAAAAAGACATATAAATAGTGAAAGTGTTTTGAGTGCTTGGTTGCTGTTTATAGATAAAACTATTTTAGAGCACATAATAAAATGCACAGTGACCGAAGCACGCAGAGTGCTAAAAAATGAAAACTGGTCACTTTCAAGAGAAGAGTTTTTTGCATATATTTCAGTGTTGTATGCTCGTGGAGTCTCTGGAGCTCGAAACTTGGAATTACATTCATTGTGGTCTGAAACCTGGGGTTTAAAATTTTGTAAAGAAACCATATCCAGAGACAGATTTTGCGAAATTTCCAGATTTTTGAGATTTGATATAAAATCGACGCGTTGTAATCGAATAAAACACGATAAATTTGCAATGATCTCGGAAGTATGGAATCGTTTCATTGAAAACTGTATTAGTTTTTATAAGCCAGGCCAGAACATAACAATCGATGAACAATTGTTTCCTAGCAAAACTCGCTGTCCATTTACTCAATTTATAAGCATCAAAACCTGATAAATATGGACAAAAATTTTGGGTAGCTGCAGATTTAGAAACTAAATACATATTGAACGCATTTCCATATCTAGGAAAAAATGAAGAAAGGGATCAAAACCAGAGACTTTCTGAGTATGTCGTGTTAAAACTAACTGAGACTTTTCAAAATATGAGAAGAAATGTCACAGTTGACAATTTTTTTTACATCTCTAGAATTGGCGAAGAAACTAAAGGAAAAACGCACGAGTTTAGTTGGTACGATGAATAGAGCTAGACGAGAAATTCCAGATTGCATAAGGTCAGGAAAAGAGAAGTTATACACAACAAAAATATTGAAAAATAAGGATTCTGGTTCAACACTTACAGCATACCAATGCAAAAAGAAAAAGAATGTGATAATTTTAAGTTCGATGCATTCAAACATTGCAATTGCAAATAATTCAAAGAAAACGCCAGAAACCGTCACTTTTTATAATGAAACAAAATGTGGCGTTGATATTGTTGATCAAATGGCAAGAAAATATTCAGTCAAAGCAGGTTCAAGAAGATGGCCTGTTCATACATTTTACAACATTTTAGACTTTGCTGCTATAAATGCTTGGATTATTTTCAAATGTGTAACTGGAAAGAAAGTATCGAGATGTAGTTTTATTCAAAGTTTAGCTGAAGAAATGCAGGCAGAATACAAGAAAATACGCAGTGAAAGAAAGAGAAAAAATGAAGATGAACTACAATCTGAAAATCTATCTAAGCGCAGAAAGTGTGAAGTAAAAAAATGTCACGGAAATCTATCAAATAAAATGTGTTCTTCTTGTAAAAGAGTAGTATGTGGAAAATGCACCAAACATGTGAGCTATACGTGTATTGACTGTAAATAATGTGAGTAGTTTTTTACTCTGTTTTTATTCCATTGTTATCTACCTGAACAATTTACCTGTTATAATACTACTTAAAATATGTAAAGATTAATAATAATCCTTAATACCATATTAATCACAATGCTAAAATAAAATTTCATTGTTTAAAAGTTAATAATTTCCTTAAATGTATTGTATATCATTTATGTTTTTTAAAAGATCATCAAAATTAGCAAGGTATTAAAATTTTATTTAAATGTTTCGCTTATTACTGAACAGTGTCAAAATGACACCAGCCGGCGTTATAGGGGTGAACATGGTTCCCGGCGTTCTAGTGTTAAGAAGAAAGAACAAGACAAATTCTTATTTTGAATGCACAATTTCTAATTTAACCCATTTATTCCAATTTATTTATTTTGCTCAAATTTGAGAAAAATTATATTTTTTAAGGTTAATTAAACTTAAATAAACTAGATGTAACAAAATTTGAAAAAAAATATATATATATATATATATATTCTGTATAAGAAAACTTATCTACCTTGTACGCAGGAAATTGAAATTAAGAAGATGAAATTTGCACTTATATGTTTTAGTGTTCTCTTCAATAGTGTAAAAGGGCTTTCCGAGTATAAAGTTTTGCTTTATCTGTATAATACTTTCTTATTTACATGATAGTTCTCCAGAAAGAATTTTCAACCGCAAAGCAAGATAAACAACGCCCCCCTAATGTAAAGATTAAACAAAGATTCCAGATGGAGGAGGTGAGACAAATAACACGCTAGCACAAGCTTATATATACCATTACACATTCCAGCTGACAAAATATTCGAACCGAGCAAATTCTGATTTCTATATGCTATTTTTAAGCTGTCCTTTAAATAGAAAAATGGGATAAAATGGGTTAAATTACATTTCTATGATGAAGCATTCAACTAAACTTTTAAACAATTAAAATTACTTTACATTTCAGCTTCATTTAAAAAAAAAAAAAATATTTTGGGTGAAGTATATTTTTCTAAATAGGTGATCCCCCTTAGGTGATTTTTGCTCTTGCTGTCTTCCTTCTTCCACAACAGGTCTAGTCCGGTTTCCGATTTGACACCATTGCAAGCTTCTAAATTATTAATAATTTTAATTGCTTCATTTTGATGCTATTGTAAGCTTCTAAATTAAAATAATTTCAGTAGTTTCGATTTTATGAAATTGCAAGCTTCTAAATCTATAATGATAAAGGAAGATGCCCGTCTCTCTGAGCATCTATACGTTAAGCCTATACTGAACGTAGGAATACAAAAATTGACATGCTCAGAAACCTTCCTAAGGGGATAATGAAATAAGAATTAATGAATTTCAATTAGTTACAGAGATATTAATTAAAACGCCAACCTATGTTAATTCATAAACGAGTCAATTTTGAGCTTAAGATTCGTTTAAGGAGCGTTAAACGGCTAAATAAATTAGAACTATTGTTTCAGTCGTTACAAATTCAGTACCAAACGAAAGGGGCGATTTTTCAAAATCCAGGAGCGCAAACATCATTTCAACACGACAATTAGATTTCTTGAAATTAACTAAAGTATGAAATTTAGGTGACCACACTTTATTATTTCATTTATCAAATCTTCAGTGCCAGACACATTGGCTGACTATTCTTCTGGTGAGGAACAGTTGCTTTTCGACCACGTGACAAGGTACTGGAAATAAAAAAAAGCAGTTTTAAATTTTTTTGTTTTCCAATTTAAATCGATTTAACAGAAATTGATAATCGCGTGACTTTACTGTCCACCTGTCTGCAGTTAAAAATTCTAAAGTATAGCTTTAAAAAAAAAAGGAAAGAAAAAAATAGACAAATTTATATTTATTTTCATTTAATTTCTTTTTTCTTTTTCTTTTTTTTTTTTTTTTCATCTGTTTATGTGAAGAGACAAGAGGTAATTTAACAGGATATTAATGTTTTTTTTTTTTTTTTTTTTTTTTCTATTTATTTTCTCTTCTGAACAGGGTTGTAAAGGAGAAGTTTTGGAATATCTTTAATTTTAGACATATTTCACGAGAAATCGCTAATCGTCCTTGATAGGTTAGCCATTTTGAGTGTAAAATATATAAAAAAATATTCATTAATATTATACGTAATAGACCATTTGAAAGATATTTTAAAGTGCTTTCATTGCGGACTGCTCATGTGATATAAACCTCAAATTCCGCATGAAACTTTCCGAGAAAACTACGGTAAAACTAAAACTTTTTTATTCTTTTATATTTTATAGAGTTTCGAATTCCGACATCCGCTCACATTTCGTACTATGTATTTTTAACGTTATACAACCTGCACTTACCCAAGTTTCTTTGAAAACCATGTATAAATCAGGAACAAATCTTTTTATAAAAATGTTTATATTACCTTTGTACCTCAGCTTCTAATTAACATAATTTAATGAGTAATATATCATTTTAAAAGTTATTTGAATTGGAATAGAAGAGTATATATTGCAAATCTCTGATGCCAGAGGGTGCTTTGATATTTTAATAATTCAATATCTAAAATTCTAATTATAATTAAATTACTTAAAATAGATCATTAAAAATATTGCGGACTTTTAAACTGATATAAGCTGCTTAATTCCGTATGGGAGTTTCAGAGAAAATCACAGAAATCACAGAGCAGCTTTATTCCAATATCTCCAATTCTAACTATTATGCAGGCTTTCGAACTCTGACACTGCGCTCACATTTCGTATTAAGGATTTGTAAAACTATTTAGCCCGCAGTTATGCAAGTTTCAGAAAAAACCACGGATAAATCAAACACGAATCTTTTTCAAAAAATGTTTATATTATCTTTGTATCTCAGCTTCTAATTAACATAATTTATAGGTAATATATCATTTTAAAATTCTTTTAAATTGAAATTGAAGCGTAAGAATGCACAGTTGATAACAAAAGTGTCCGAACACTAGCAAAAATTGAAACGTAAAGCGGCGCCTTAGTCGCCAGAGAGCGGAATTTTGCTAAAGTTAAAAATATCAAAGCTATTTGCATTATGAGCGAGAAAGCTGTTGTAAGTTTTAAAACTAGGATAAGGCGCCGCAGTCGCAACGATCGGCATTGCTAAAGTCAGAATTTTCAAAGATCATAACACAGTGAGCAAACTGGCTGTCTCAAATACTGAAACGGGAAGAGGTGCCGTAGGCACTATCGAGCGGGAATTTACTACGATTAAATTTTTCAACAAAGCTATTTGCACTATATATCAATAAGTTTCTATAGAATCTGAAACTGGAAAAAGGCGCCGCTTGCGCCACCAAGCGGGAGTTTCGTAAAGTCGGATTTTTCAAGGATCGCAAACCAGCTGGTCGCCGAAGGCGGCTAGTTATTAATAATGCTGAAGTTTGAAATGGCATCGAATAGAAAGCTGGATTAAATAGAGACCCCTACATGATAAGAGACTAGACACTGACCTGCCAGCCGATTGCCATGTTTATTCAAACTGTTATATGCGATACGATTACGCTCTGCAAAATCTCAAATGGTCTTCACGGCTTTCTAAAAATAAATAAAAATGTCTTATCAAGATTTTAATTAAAAGAAAAGTGTTAGACGCTAGTAAAATTAAACTACATTCTACGGCGATTGAGTGATTTTTCATCGAACGTCCGCCATATTTATTCAATGTCCAGTCTCAGACTCGCTATGACGCCGCTTTCTGGAAAAAGGAAGACAGCAACGGCAAAAACAACACTTTAACAAGTCGCCAGACCGAACACCACCGTGGATAAATGATGTGGATGAGGGGGATCTCCTTATTTAGAAAGTACTTCGCGCAAAATATCCAAAAAAATATGAAGCTGAAATGTACAGTTATTTTAATTATTTAAAAGTACATTTTTTCATTTTTAAAAGCAAAATTTTGCAGATTGGACCATATCCAAATAAGTAGATCTGATGAATACAAATTTATCTCTTCCATTCACATATTTTCAGCTGTTAAAAATTTAGAAAAAGCGGGATGGCAACGCAACCTGTAAAACAATTTTTACCAAAAGTTGATAGGCACTAATTTATGCCAAGGTGCAACTACATACCAACTTGTATGAAATTCTGTGCGATTATTACGATATTATATATACTGAGATACAGTTGCCACAAAAGTTTGTCTCACACACACACACAGACAGACAGATATTTTCTAAAAATGGTCAAATCGTGTTCTACAGCTCTCAAAACGTGTAAATCCATCAAAAACTTGAGGTCGAAAATTTTTACGATTCCAATACTTTCTTCTATTGAATATAGAAGAAAGCAAAAATAACTATTAGCAGCTGGAAGAAACTCTCTGTGACTGAAGAAAATAATTATTTTCTCCAACCACAGAGAGTTTCTTGCAGCTGGTAATAGTTATTTTTTTACAGTGTAACTTCTTGGTGAAAGACAAACGCAAATGCCCATTTTATCGACAGAACGCAGCGCACACGTACAGCCCAGGTCGAATTCTGGAAACAGTTCCGAGAAACTGTTTATTCTCGTTCTTCGAAAACTAAAGGAACGCCCATCTCTACACATGTACGACTGCATATTTTAATTCTCCGCTTACAACCACTGGGGCGCAAGCAGTATCACTGGAAGAAAAACTAACTAAATATATAAAGTAATTGTCGACTATACCGTTAAAATATATATTAAAGAAACATAAAACATTTAACGGTGTCAATAAGATACTTCTTTCATTTATATTAATTTTAAGCGTTTCACTAACACACACAATTTATCCCAAAACATTGTACTCATATTACCTTCATCACCTTTTTAAAAATTATTTTTCTTTTGTTCATGTCCGTAACTACATATCAAAAAAAAAAAAAAAAAAAAAAAAAAATTAATTAGTAATAAATTGATGCAAAAAAAAAAAAAAAAAAAAAAAAAAAAAAAAGAAAAGAGCGTGCGCTAACAGTGCTCCAGAATAGATAACTTTGTTGGCGTGTACGTTATTATATCAGTTTTACAGGTCTAGGATTCACGTTTTGCAAACAAAAACCAATTTTATTAATTTATCTGGTATAAATAGTAAATAAAATATTAGCTGCCACGCTATCTTAATTTATTCTGAAGTGTCGTTTGCGCTCGCCCCCTTTTCGCACCACTTTTTCTTTTGGGTAATTATCTTTTAATTGAATTGAAATTAACTACTGAAGAAAATTACTCTAAAATGAAAGTGATGTGAAAAAAATGCGGTTATTAATAGAACTCTGGAATAAATTAAGAAAATTTCCAACTATGTGAAATGCATAGTAAATCAGTTAAAGTATAATGATTTATCATAATGTTTAAATAAAGGACCCAAAATTACAGCGAAAAAATTTAAAAAGATGTTAGGCACATCATAAGAATGCAGAATTACATGAAAGCCAATGTCCGCAAATGTCGTTTTAACTCTTGGAGAATTGGTTTAGGAGTATTTTATAGCATACGTAGGGGGTGGCATTTAAATTTTGAATTTTAACAAACCTTTTTTTTTCCTTGAAACTGGTTACATAAAAAGGTATACCTAGTAATATTTCTGTTTCTAATCGGTTTATTTAAAGCAATAAATGTAATAATCCAAATATTGTGTCTGATTTTGTGAAATGATGAATCACACAAAATTTTAAAATTTACGAGGTAGGCGGAGTTGCAAATAACCAAAACATAGACTACACAAGCAGCGTTCCCAACTTTTATAATTTATTCACAATCATTTTTAGCCCCGCCTCTTTTTCATACCGAAATTTTGAGAAAGGATTTTCTCCTTATTTAATAGTTGTCACATATTAAAGAATAATCTACGAAATTTTCGGAGCGGAAAAGAAGGCGGGGCTAAAAAATGATTGTTAATAAATTATAAAAGTTAGGAATGCTGTGCACAAGATCAGTCAATAGTACATTACAGTAAGTGTTACGGAACATCAGAATTTATTCAATGCTTAAAGGTTTAATATTAATTCATGGATTACTATGTATTCCTCATTCCTTCAGCTATTAACAACTTCCATTTATAGCATGTAGTTCTACGTTTGTACCGCCTACATATGTTCAAAATAACTAGAAAATACCCGGTTCTTAAAAGTTTAAGGGGACATTTACGGACAAGGGCTTTTGTACAGTTCTGAGAATCGTTGAGATGTGCCCTATCACCTCTTGAAGTCTGTCATTGTAATTTTGAGACATCGTTATACAAAATTACTGGCATAAGACTCAGGGAATAATAAGGTTGCACGAACCATGTTATTACTCCTAAGCACTTTACGACTTAATAAAATTTAATAAAGATCTTTTATCGAGTAAACTCAGCATACAAGAATATATTCACTTAATTTGGTTTAGCCTTGTATATAGGTTATAAGTTATATACATACCAGCTTGAAATTAGAATAGTACGTAAAATATAAAACACAATTTGAAATTTATTTCCAGCCTTTTTCAGTTATAGACCTAAGCTACCTGAATTTTTTTGTGCAGCAATAATCTCTAAAGTAATTGTGAATGATTTTTATACTACATCCTATACAAATCCATAGCGACCAATTGTTCCATTTTTTAAATACAGTGCAGTTATGAAAATATTAATTTTATATAACAGTTGAAAAGTTCTACAATGGTTACAAAAGTTTCAATAAAAATATATCGGAATGATTGGCAGTATCCAAAATCTGTTGTTATGCGTATAAAAAATATATTTTCATTTCATTTAGTATAATATTTTTAGACTTAAATAATGATGTAAATTTACAAGTAAAATACCAACAGAAAAATACTGGTGGAAGAATCATAGAGAAATTGTGGCCCGGTACCACTGTGGTAATATATACATAGCGGCCAACTTGTACGTTTTTCTGCTACCGGAAATTTTTAATCGTAATTTTTAACAAGTTTTTAAAGAGTTTTCTATGATTAACCATGGTAATATGTTTTGGAAAGAAATGCTGGTGTTAAAAAACCGTACAAGTTGGCACCTATGTTCAAAATAACTAGAAAATACCCGGTTCTGTATATTGTTTCTCTTATATGTCCCTGTCCCCGAATCATTTGTCCGATTTAAATAAAGATGTCAAGTGACATACCTCTATGATACAGGTTCAGAATACCAAGTTGAGAGGTTTTGTTATTATTTAATCTTGACATTTGGTGATAACAGACGCACATACAGACCAACAGCTAAAAACTGCAAAGACAAACGGGTTCATAGGGCCTTAAATGTGTAAATATAACAAATATTCAGTTTCGAAAATTTTAACAAAAATCCCACCTTACACCTTGCATTTTCCAAACGCGTCAAAATTTCTGAAAACTTTGAAATATGCGTCTAATCAGTTTTAGAAAGACAAAAGAAAAAGTTTTACAAAAAAAAAAAAAAAAAAAAAAAAGTTCTGGGGGAACAGGGGATTGATAGGGGAGAAGATCAAAAATTTCAAATGGAGGCTTTTTAAAAGCTCGATGGAAAGGTCTTTTCAAGACAAACATTTTGGCAAAAAAAGATTTTGTCATACTATAGTTAGCTTTTTCAGGAATTTATGGCGGATTAAAAGTACTCGTTTAAATTCTCCCCCTTCTCACTGAATCTTGAGAAAACTTTGGGAATTGTGAAAACTGGGGAAAATGCTTAAGATGGGACAATACCTAATCTCGCCGGCAGCCTTCGCCCATGTTATTCTAAGAGAAAATTTGTTGCTACAAATACACATGACCTAATGAATATTTTTAAATTCTGTTTTCGCAGTCAGAAATTCATAACCGTTAAATGAGTACTCATTTTTGAAAAATTAATTTTTTTAAATTTTACATTTTAATTTTGAGTTTAAAAATGCGATTTTTTACAAAATGCACTTTTCTCATTTTCTAATCGCAAAATGAAATACTAAAATTTTAAAAAATCAATTTTTGGAAAACAAGTACTAATTTAACGCTTATGAATTTTCTGAATGTGAAAACAGAATTGAAAAATATTTATTAGGTAATGAGTAATTATGTAAACATATTTTCCCATAGAATAATATGGGTGAAGGCTGCCGGCGAGATTAGGTATTGTCCACTCTTAATCAGTTTGAGAGGTTGGACCTGGTTTAAAAAAATTGGAGCTTGGAAATAAATTCATCCAGAGCGAAAGAGAGCTATGGCAGTTTCAGACGGGAAGTTTCCTTAAAACAAACAATTTTACAAAAATGTATTTATTTATTTATTATTATTATTTCATACGACAGGAATACTTCTTTAAGATAGCGGATTTGCATTGTCACCATTTACTGAATTACAACTTGAATGAACGTGCAAACATTTCTGTTTTCATTTATAACGTATAAAGATGAAAGATTGTCACATTGTATCTGTCCAGATTATTAAATTTTATCAAAATTTGGTACACTTATTAATAAGGATAAAATTTAGCTAACGCTGAATTTATTAGTTCAATCAGATTATTGATTAAAAAAATGCCAATGCGGCAAAAGGTGATTTTTTTTTTTTTTTTTTTTAACAACTTCTATGACAATACATGATCAAGGAGTTCTAACATATTGAGCTGTATTTTGTTAGCATGTTTATTAGAGGTAACAGTAACATAAAGTAACAGTGCAGAATTTAAGAGGTGTTTTATGGAACTCAGGTATTTGTACGAAATATGGGTATTCAGAATTTTCAATAAGGAAATAAAAAAACACGAATGCAACGATTATTAACTACGGTACTACTAGAGGTTATCTCAAAATTATCATGATTAGATACAGAAATATTTAATATTGATGACAGTATGACTTATATAGAATATAGAATAATTGTTTAGTTTAGTGTTATACTGACACAAGTAAATGAAAAATCCTGTTGAAGTGCATCTATTTTTTGAAAAGTTATTATTATTAAATTATTTATTAATATAGAAATTAAGTTGATTGATTTTTTTTTTTTTTTATAGCTATGTAGAATTTATGAAATACTACCCTAAAGGAAATTCGTACCTGTCCCGTCTTCCCTCAGAACAGATCAAATTGATGGTATCAGAGATGTAGGTAGCAATTTACAGACTCCACCCACTTTTGAGCGCGTATATATATGTACGCAAAGTGACATTTTCTAGATTTAATGTTCAGTAATCATAGAGAAAAAAATGATGTTATCTGAATTTTTTTAATGTATAATTTTGTTTAAATAATAATAAAATTATTCAAAACTGTGTATTTGGTATTCAGAAATCGAAATTTATTTTTTTATTAATTATTTTAACTTTAAATTAACTCATCTATATATTTAATATCAATATATGCATTTAGTTGAAATAATATTATTTGAACTGGATGCATTAAAATTATATAACAATGTGTTCTAATTTTGTAACATTTCTTTTCTTCAGTAATAACGAAAAAATAAACCGAAAATATTAAAAGGAAATGAATGAAATAAAAACAAGTTTTAATACAAAACTTTCAATAGCGTACAACCAGGATAATTATCTTTTTTTTATAGATAACGTTCGGAGCTGTACGTGTTACATATTTGATAAGAAATTCTCTCATGAATAACTTCGAAGTTTTTGCCACAACAGTCTCGCAAGAGTTTGTAATAATCAGCGTCAACGTTTCCGAACATAATCAGCTTTGCTTTACTCATAATTGCGAATGTTTCAAATTTTTAAATTAGAATTATCACTTTTATCTTTAAAGAGAAATCTGTGAAAATATTTTTTATGATTAAATAAAATAAAAATTGTCGTGGAAAATTTATCGTAAACACTGTTCCAGATGAAAATTTAAATTGTCAATCACAAAATACAAAAAAGTATCATTACATATGTATAAAATGCCATACAAAATACCACATCACAAAATATGTATAAAATACTATAAAAAATTCTCTAAGAAAAATGTGGTGGTAAAGAGACGAAAATTTCTCATTCTTGAATGCATCCTGAAATAAAGGTGGACAGTACGACCCCAGAACCCTGCTACATTCTCAACCCCAAAGTATTTTGCTTCGATAAAACTCCCTACGCAAAACTATTTATAAAAATTATATAAAATCGTATTTTTACTTTAATTTATTGGACTTCAACAAGGATTAATTGATTCCCAATAACAAACACGTAATTTGTTTGCTGGAACAAATGAAGAAACTAAAAAAAAATGTGGCCGAAAAATTGATGGGTGCGAATTCTTAGAGGGCGTGACTACACTTGTTGGGTGGTGAGAGCATATCGAAGAGAAATAAAAATATTAATTTACTTAAAGAAAACAAAACAAAATACATTCTGACATGATACAAAATAAAATAAAAATTCATATTGATATGATACATTTGTGAATAGAATTTTGTGAGAACTACACGTGTGCAATGAATTTGATTTGAGAGGTGGGTGTATACAAAAAGTTTGAGAATTGCTGATGTAAACAATAGAAATTACAGTGATACTTATTAATCAAAGAGACATTTTAAATGATTTACATGTTTTCTTATTTGCTATAATAAGCCTTTATCTTACTCTTTATTGTGAGTAGCCTTTTATGAGAAAAATGTTACTGTTTTTCATTTTCAACTAAGTTTCTGGTTAGTTGGTTGTTTGAATTTAACGTCGCACTACTACTGACCAACAGGTAATTGGCGATGGTCTGGGACGCACCCCTATGGATGATCCGGAGACATGCCATCACAATTTTGATCCCCCATGAAGGGGAAACTGCGTTTCTGAATTATAGGTAATACATGTACATTACATTCAGATTTATGTTTTACTGTATGATCATGATTTGTGAGAGCAGAATCAGAACTAAAAGAGTCAATAAAAATGATTAAACAGTTGTTTTTAAATTAGCCTTTAAACAGGTTTATGAACTGTCTTTAAAAATCGGTTGCAATTTTATTTTTAAACTATGTCTTTTTATATATATACAGGGATGGAACACGGGCGCAGAATTCATACCGGAATCCGTTGAAGAAATTTCTCTACCTATAATATCGTTGATTTAAGAAGTAGAAAAATTTCTTACATTGAGAGTGGTATAAATTCTGCGCCCGTGTTCCATCCCTGTATATATTATAATTGTATAATTTTTGATAGTTAACTAAAAAATCACTACAAAACAGTAATTTTCATAAAATCCCCCCCCCCCTCCTACACCAAAACTATAGCTGTATATCCCTACTGTCGGGTGAAGTCTCTTCATCTGGCAACACTGATTGTAATACCAGATGAAAATTTAAATTGGCTCAAGAAAATAGAGTAAGTATACTTGCATTCCCTACACCAAAAGTTTTGTCCCTCCAATATTCCCTACGCAACAAATCTGTCAATAGAATTTATATAAAATAGTGTTGTTACTTGAATTGCTTGGACTTAAGGGCCCTCTTCACTCACCACCGCCGGAAGCCGAATCTAACGTTATTCTATGGGGAATTTTTCTTTACAAATAACTTATTAACTAATACATATTTTTAAATTCTGTTTTCACATTCTGAAAATTCCCAGCTGTTAAATTGATGGATATTTTTTAAAAAATTATTTTTTTAATTTTTTATATTTTATTTTGAAGCTGCAAAATACGACTTTTCAATAGGTGAAATTTTTTCATTTTGCAATTTCAAAATAAAATATTAAAAATTAAAAAAATACATTTCTAGAAAAGGTCCGTCAGTTTAATAGTAAGTAATTTTCTGAATGTGAAAACAGAATTTAAAAATATGTATTAGTTAGTAAGTTATTTGTAAAGAAAATTTCCCCATAGAATTACATTGGCTCGGGCTTCCTGAGACGGTAAGTGAAGAGGGCCGTTAAACAAGAAATTAATTGATTCTTGTGCCATGTACTTATAATTTTTTGCTGGCACAAACAAAGAAACTAAATAAAAGTGGCCGATAAATTGATGGGTGCGAACCAATGGAGGGCGTGACTACACTACATGGGTGGTGCGAGCCATCTCGAAGAGAAATAAAAAGATTAATTTCCAAATAGGAGAACAAAAGAAAATACGATCTCACACATAGACAATAAATAAATAAATAAATAAATACACATTCTTAATGATATGATACATTTATGACTAGAATTTTGCTAGTTTCGCGCAATGTATTTGATTTGAGGGGTGGGCGTATACAAAAAGGTTGAGAATTGTTGGTGTAAACAATTAAAACTTCAGGAAAACGTTATTTTAACCTGACTTATTGCCCAATTTAATTTAAAATTTGAAGTTAATTATATCAAAACATTAAATAAAGATTTTATCCATCTTTAAAATTACATAGTAATTTTATCAATTCGGAATAAAATGTAAAAAGAGACATTTTAAATTTATTTTTTATTCCAAGTCTTGATGTTATTGTTTATTGTGAAAAACCTTTTATGAAAAAATACTGTTGCTTTTATTCTTATAACTGAAATTCTGAAGGATAAGTAATACAAATACATTTAATTCAGATTTATCTTCCACTGCATTAAACCACGATTTCTGAGAGCTGGATAGGAGTTAAGAGTCAATAAAAATTATAGAACAGTTGCTGTTAAATTAGCCTTTAAACTGATATTTATTAATAGTTAAAAAAATAATAATAAAAATAATAATAATTTTTAAATATGCTTTTTTTATTTATAATTTTATAATATTTGTTGGCTAACTAAAAAATCACTACAAACAGTAACTGTTAAGATGATATTTAATTGTTAGCAATAAAAGTGATCATCATCACAAAAATCAGAAATTCATTTTATTTTAAAATAATAACATTTCTGAATTTTCACGATGTTTGCTTAAGGATTTTATATTTGTAGCTTAATAGATTTGGCTAAGAAATTACGCAAATGAAATGTTGATACTGTTTACAAATGTGCAATTACAATTTATTTATTTAAAAGAACCAAACTTCATCAGACATTTCGTTACTGTAACATGTTAACAATACATATTTTCATTAAGTGCATTGTTTGTAGTGCAGTGTATCAAGAAATCAAAAAATAACATAGTACTGGTTTGAAAAACCTGCATGTTAAAATTCATAAACAAAAAATGTAGTGAAAAAAGAAATCTGATTTCAAGAGGGAGGGCTGGGCGGGTATCTTACTTATCTCTGAATATAAGCGCAAAATGAATAATGTCAATAAATCAAACAAATGTATTGTATACATATAGATGAAAGAAGCTTATAATTATATGCTACTGCTAGAAAAGATTTCAAGCATTATTTTTAAAAGGGAGGTGCCAAGCATTCTCAATCTTCGAAAGGTGTTTGATTTTTAAAAGCAATATAGAAGTTAGGAAATACTGTTATCGAAAAAAGTCGTCCCTCTCTGTCCCGTCAGTCCTGAGCGCAGTCCGAAGTCATAGGATCTGAGATGTTGATAGCAATCGACCAACTCCTCTCACATTTGAGCGCAATCGGGATATATCTTAAGTGACTACTTTCTGGAATAAGCGTTCAGTAGCGATACAAAAATAATTTAATGAAGGTTGACTTTCCCCTTTTAGATGTATTCTACATTTTTAAAATACATAGTTTCGTATTAATAATTATATAATCAATCCTAATTTTGTCTTTGTTATTCACAAATATTAAGGAAATTTATTTACTAATTAATTATTTTAATTTGAAATTTATTAATCTATAATGTTGATATTGACATTTTGCAATCACATGTTTTTGTCTCTCTGATAATAAGCTCAGCCTGTGGGCCACATTATTTCAGAAAGAGAATAACTTCATTTGATTTGCTAGTATCTGAATAAAAATGAGAATATTTGTGATTATTATTTTTACGAATCAAAACAACTTTATAGATGCAGCAAAATGTGTTTAATAAATATGATTTCTCTTAAAAATTTGAATTGCAAAAATAGATAATTTCATTTAAAGTCCAATTATTAGGCCAAAAAATATTATTTTTCAGATGCCACAGAAAGTATACGAAAGTGGCTATTTCGTTGGAATAACATAATTTGTGGTTCTGAAGCCAAATTACTAACACTGCATTCACGAAAACATTTTCATCTGTATATGCATAATAATTCCATACATTCTTATTCAGGTGTAGATGTAGGAGTTAAAGTCAATTGCCTATATCAGGCCTGTCCAATCCAACACATTTTGTATGCTGAGTAGAAAGTAAGTACATGTAAAGAGGGGAGTAATGATTTAGAATAGAATACATTAATAAATTTATATTTTTTCTTAAAATAACAGGAGAACTGTTAAAAATGTATGACTATACTTTAACAACTATAATAATATGTTATCAGAAACTGATCTGATAATGTTTTGTTAAAAATAACAAATGCAAAATTTGTTTCTCTAAGTATTATTACCAACAATTTCTTCCGAATAGTCTAAACGTATTCAATAATTTTTTTTTAATGTTAATCAAACGTGCTATATAATACATTTCACGAATTTCGCCGCAAAGTTCTATGCTGGCTACATACCACTTGGCCAACCTTGGTCTATGCTATGGACCTGGGCCTGTGTGGAATGCCCCCCTCTCCAGGTTTTCTACGTGATTTTTACTCGTAAATTTCAGATAAGATTGCAGAAAACTTCCAGTGACTAGATGACAAGTGCTACCTGAGTTCGAAACCGGCGCCTTCCTCCCACCAAGGTAGAGAGTTAAACCTTTCGGTCACTGATGCGGCTGTTCTTATTCAGGTTCCCCCCCCAAAAAAAAATGAAGCAAAGTTTTCATTTTTCTGTAAAAGTTACGCATTTTTTAGAAATTATTAACAATTTTAATTTCTCTCTCTCTCTCTCTTTTTTTTTTTTTTTTTTAAGAAATTGTTAAAAATTTTAATCTCTAAAGAGAAATAAATACATATATAATATTAACTTTATTATAATTAAATTGAAAATTTATTTATTTAATTTTACGTCCATACTTTATTTATTTATTTATTTCACATTTTACATAAAAAATTGTGTTCCCGTGTCTTTTACATGCACATGAGAAAATCGAGTGAATGATTTTTTTCAAATTTTCTACTTGGAAATTTTCTAAAGAAAGAAAAGTAAACTAGAGTAGAAAGATCTGTTTTCTTTCTTTAACACTTTCGCGACCGTTGACGTTGATTCACGCCTTGTGGAAATATGTAACTCCTCCAGTGGGCGTTTCTTTTGCAATTTGTAAGTTCTATATTTCTTAAGAAAGTTTCCTATATTCATATTTATATAAACAAAATAGTATGGATAAAAATGCTTTCACTAGAAAGAATATAATTATTATACATATTCACATGTAATATAAGTATGGATACAGGAAACCTTGTTCTGAAATAATGCTGTTTGAAAGAATAACGCCCACATGAGGAATATTCCATCAAAAAGGCAAAAACATGCGGTTGCGAAAGTGTTAAAAAACCTTTATGGCTTCCTATATGTTCCAAATAATTTTCTACTTTAAAAATCTGAACTATGTTCGAATGATAATTAAAAGCTGCATGTTCCCATTCTTTCGTTATTAAACAGCAACTTTTTAAGAAAGGATCGTAGTACGAAACTGTCCCACATTTGAAATTCACAGCGGAAGGTCAAGGACTTCTAGTGTGCCTTGAATGGCGACTTCAGGTACTCTAGGAAATGTCAAATTTCTATAGCATGACGTTTCTCTTCTCAAGTAACTCATCCCTTTCCTATCCCCAACTCCATTCATACCTTTCGTTTCGTTATTACTTACATTCATATTCATGATTTTTGAATATCAAGAACAGAAAAACAATGATTCACCCAAGATAGTTACTGAGAAAATTATGCAAACAGTAAATTGGTTATGACTTTCAGCTAACTTAAAAAAAAAAAAAAAAAAAAAAAAAAAACAGAAAATACCCCGAAAAATTGCCGTGGCCATTCAAAATACGGGGTTTCAGAAAAATTAAGACAAGACATTAGATCACGCCCATTACAAACGCTCCAGCTTGCTCATTCTACTAACGAGCATGCGCGGGAACCAGTCCCTATTATAATTTGGGGCTACACTCCTTCTCATATTTATAAGGACACTTTATATTTTGAAATAACTAATGTAAAAATAATTGTAAACAAGATTATACTAAGTGCACTTAATATATCTGGTATTCTAAAAACCAAAACTGTTATAATTTTTTAAATATAAAACAAAATTAATAAAAAATAATGCAAAATGTGTTTTTCTCCACGTTTTTAGATGTTCATAATTATAGGGACAATCCAGATTTTTTCGTTTTTATTTACTTACTAGCAGATAAATTACAGTTGACATGCAAATTTGCTAACTACTGGGCTAGATTAATTCATATATAAGCCTTTATTTTTTCTTGGACGGACATTACTGCTAATTCTTCGAAAAAAAGAACGTTCAAGTAGCGAAGTATGATAAATGTGTTTTTAGGTGGAAGGATAATTTCAATCCGCCGAATTTCTAATGAAATTCGAAGGTCTAAAATTGCTGAAGGACTTGTGATCAAACGTTAAACTGCTGGTTCGATAGGAGAGAGATCTGATGCAAAATCAGAGTTGTTTTACAGAGATCGAAGACTCATAATCCCACTTACTGTTCTACTCATAATGACTGCTGCTGACTTTGCTCGTAATTTTTAACGAAAGGTTAGGGTCCACATTTATGCATGTTTAAAATAATTAATAATATGTTAAAATGAATAAAAAACCTGTAATAATCAATCAGCATTTAATGGGGGAAAGAACGTCTGTGTTAAAGTTGAATAAAGACAATATTAAATGGTAAAATGTTGCCTTTTCGGATGAAAAACATTTTATTCTTGATTAACCAAATGGTTTTAACAGTTACTGGCAGGATCTGAAGATAGCGAAAGACAGAGCAGATTTTTTAAAGGCAGATATGAATCGGGCATTTTAAAGGTGGATCTATGGTGCTCTGGAGAGCTGCTTCTACTGAAGGCAGAATGAATTTAGTAATTTTTTCTATTATTATGAACATCAAGAGAATATCCGCAAATTTTAAACGTGGAATTATCAGATTTTTGTTAGATTTTGGGGGATAATAATATTTTTTTTCAACAATTTTTTTCAACATTTTTGCTCTACTTTTAGAGCAAATGGCAATAGTTTGAAGAAGGATACTTCTGTATTATTGCTTTTCCCATGGCCTAAAAGTTGAAAAAACCTTAACTTATGATATTAGAAAAGTGCATGCAAGTGGAAAGCAATTTTAAATAGTGTAAATGTATTAAGAATATCATATATGCTATATGAAATGGTATTGAAACTAATTATTAAAAAAAATAATATATATATATATATACCAGAGAGAATGACTGACTGTTTAACCCTAAAAAGAGACCCCATAAAATATTAATTTAAAGAATAACTGAAAAAAATTACTAAAATTCGAGCTGTCCTTATAATTGTGAACACCTGAAAAATCATCTTTTTACCATATTTAAAGTTTTTTAAGATAGAAAAACGATAAAACTTTTTAAATATTGTTTATTCATGAAATTCAAATTAATTAAAAATATATTTGTTTAAATAATAGTGTTCAGTGTTCCGTTAATATAGAAAAACGGGTGTCCTTATAATTATGAGAAGGAGTGTATAAGCAAGGTCTCAGAAATTGCAGCTCAGGCGTGCTTCTCTCTATTAACGATCAATTTAAACAAAAATTTTCAGAGAATTATCTTATATTTCCCTTTTAAAACTTTTTACTTTCTCTTACTCATACGGTAGAGAAAGTATTGTTTTTGTGTCAAATTTTCGAACGCGAGATTTTGTTATATTTACACGTTTTGAGGTGCCCTGAATACGAAAATCATGTTTTTAGCAATTGGTCTGTGTGTATGTCTGTATGTCTGTGTGTCTGTATGTCTGTGTGTCTGTGTGTCTGTGTGTCTGTGTGTCTGACTGTTATCAGCATATCTCAAAAAAAAAATTATGGCAGAAAGTTCAAACTTGGAATTCTAAATGAGTATCATATAGGGACGCTACAGTAAGCTTTTCGTTAAGATCAAGCAAATGGTTCGTGTACAGGGACAATCAAGAGAATTCTAATACATTACGTCAATGGGGGAAATAGCAGGAAAGTAGAGTTTAACGTCTATAGACTGCACTAAACCAAATGAAACGAATATATATTTTTTGTAATAGAGATAGTTAACTGGGAAAAAAAAAATTGTGTATGTAGGAGCCTCGCCTCCCCCCCTGGGGGGAAGTCCCCCCTCGAGGGGAGTAAGTTTTCATGATGGGTATCTTTCAAAAGAGTTCGCCAATACCTTTAAAACGAATGGTTGAACCATCGATCTGCGATAATTTAAAGCAAAGTTATCGATTTTTTTTACTTTTAACGAAAAAAAAAAAAAAAAAAAAAAAAAAAAAATCGTACTTTTTTTTTTTTAATTGAGAATAAAATGGACTTTTTTTGGATATTTGGTGTTATACTACTTCTCTAATATGGAAATCGTCTGCCTTATCATAAAAGATAATTTTTTTAATAATAATTTAAATAAATTATTTTTTAAAAAGAGAATTATTTTTTAATAACCGAATTAAATTCTATATCAATGTAGGTGCATTAATGAAACGGGGGGTTGAGGGGGGCGGTAGCCCCCCTCACACAGAACTAATTATCATATAAAACTCTTCAGAAACCTAATATGAATTGTTTAACATAGGTTTACATAACAGTACTCGTTATCTTACCTATTGATCTGCAAGCTGTATTTATAATATTAAATTTCAGGGTAAGAGAAAGTCGTGTGAGTGACACACCAGATTATTTAAATAATAAATATCTCAGAATCAGAGTAATCAGAGAAATTTAAAGTCGCCAACTTCCATCAATTAAAAAAAAAAAAAAATTTGGATTTAGAAACAGATTCAAATAAATATTTAAAAGTGTAGGAGGTCTTCATTAATAAAAATATTAATGGATTATCAAAAGGTTTTTCTTTTTTTTTCCCCAAGGAATTTTACTTCGACAGTGTTTTTTTTTAAAGAGATTAATTTGTACTTTTAATTATTTTGTATACAATTTCTCTTCAGATATTTTTATGATTATTTCAAGATACATTTTTAAAATACCAAAAATGTATGGTATTTAATAATTCAAAACCATATTTATTAGAGTTTTTTGATTTCCTTTATATTCATTTTTTCCATCGAATACCTAGTATGAAAGCTTCAAACTGATGCAAATAAAATAGCAAACTGGTTTTAAATTAAACAATGTACATTTTCCAATCCTTCATATATTATTGCTTTTTACTATTTCCAATCCATGACATTAAGAAAAGAAACTTATACAAACTTAAAAGATATTTCAGTTTTAAATTGAAATATCTTAACAAAGGCAGCTTACTTAAATATTATTTTATATTTTTTTACCTTCTCTTACCCATAAGGTAGAGAAAGTATTGTTTTGGGTCAAATTTTCGAACGCGAGTTTTTGTTATATTTACATGTTCTCAGGTCCCCTGAATACGAAAATCAAGCAAATGGCCGGTGTGTATGTCTGTGTGTGTGTCTGTCTGTTATCAGCATATCTCAAAAACAAATTATGGCAGAAAGTTCAAACTTGGTATTCTAAATGTGTATCACATAAGGATGCTACACTACACTTTTCGTTAAGATCAAGCAAATGGTTCGTGTACAGGACACTCAAAAGTAATTAAATACATTACGCCTATGGGGGAAATTGCAGGTAAGTAGAGTTTAACATCTATAGACTGCACTAAACCAAATGAAACGAATATATATATTTTGTAATAGAGACAGTCAACAGGTATGTAGGAACCTCGCCTACCCCCTGAGGGGGAAGTCCCCACTTGAGGGGAGTAAATTTTCATGATGGGTATCTTTCAAAAGAGCTCGCCAATACCTTTAAAACGAATGGTTGAACTATCGATGTGCGATAATTTAAAACAAAGTTATCGATTTTTTTTTTTTTATTGAGAATAAAATGGACATTTTTTTGGATATTTAGTGTTTACTTCTCTAATATGGAAATCGTCTGCATTATCATGAAAGGTAATTTTATTAAATAATAATTTTAGTAAATTATTTTTTAAACACAGAATTATTTTTTAATAACCGAATTAAATTCTATATAAATGTAGGCGCATTAATGAAACTGGGGTTTGAGGGGAGCGGTAGCCCCCCTCACACAGAACTAATTATCATATAAAACTCTTCCGAAGCCTAAATTGAATTGTTTAACACAGGTTCACATAACAGCACTCGTTATCTTACCTGTTAATCTGCATCCTGTGATAGTATTAAATTTCAGGATAAGAGAAAGTCGTGTGAGTGACACACCAGATTATTTCTACTTACATTCTTTCATAACAATACTAAATAAATAAATTATTATAAATCATGCATTATCATCAGAAAATTAAAAAAAAAAAAGTAAATTTGTACTAATTTAATTTCTACAAATTCAACTATACGCATTATATATTTGGTCCAGAAAATAAATAAATAAATAAATAAAATAATTAAAAAATAAAATAAAACAATGCATAAAAACTTTTGAAATATTCTCTTTAATATTAACACTATCACGCCCGCGTGATTTTCTTTTTTTTTTTTTAGAGTAAGTTCCGCCTGTGAGCATTATTCTCCCAAGATAAAATATTTCAGAATGAAATTTTATGTGTCCAAATTTATATTACAAATGGATGTACAGTAAAATTATACTTTTTCTAATCAATATATTTGAATCCATAGTATATTTTATTGAAAAAATATGAATAATGGGTACATACATAACTCTTTCGCGACAGCTGACGTAAATTCACGTCATTTGAAAATCTGTAACTCTGCCAGTTGTCGTTTTTTTTTCTCAATTTGCATGTTATTTATTTCTTAAGTGTCTACCTAATATTAATATATTTTACAATGAAATGTACTAGAGATACAAATATTTTGATTAGAAAGAATATAATTATAATGTATATTCATTTATAATATAAGTGTGAATACAGATTATTTTGTTCTGAAATATTGTAAATTGGGAGAATAACGCCCACAGGCGGGCCTTACTGTCAAAAAGACAAAATCATGCGGTCGCGAAAGTCTTAAGAAATAAGTAACACATACTTGCCAACAATCTCATTATGAGCCGTACAACTTTTAGTACTCGCCTTTTTTTTTCACTCCAATAATTTTTTAGAGTAATTTTAGTCTTATTTAATCGCAACAAAAGTTGCGATTAAATAAGACTAGAATAGTGATATTTAGATATCACTAAAAATATAGTGGTGTGAGAAAAGGGGCGTTTTTTCAGGGGGTGTTAACAATTGTACGGTTATAAATGAGATAGTTGGTAAGTATGGTAACATATAAATTACGAAAGAAATGCCTACTAAAGAAGTTATAGATTTCCAAATAACGTAAATCTACGTCACCGGTCGCGAAAGTGTTAAATTGGAATTTTATTGGATGTAAAAAAAAGTCCTTAAAAGTGGACATCTTACAAACTCAGCAAATGAGAGGAATTGTTTATCATTAATGAACGTTAAGAGATCAGTTAAGCTATTTATCCTGTAATATCGTGTAATTTCAAAAAAAAAAAAAAAAAAAATACCAATAGAAGAAACTAAATTTCAGTTCCTTTCAGAAAAAAAAAAAAAAAAAAAAGAAAAGAAAAGAAAATGATTGGTGGATTCATCAATATTAAGTTACAATCAACTGTACTTTTTAACTACGCACTGAATTCAGTTAAAAATACAGGTGAATCTCCTTATCTTATCTTATTTATTTATTTTGTCTTCGGATGGGTTGAAATTTAGTTCATTTAATTTCAATAAAAGTTATCATCAATACAAGAAAATGAATATCAGTTCATTCTAAAATAACTTTTCTGGAATTTCATGTTTGTTTGAGGGACTTTTATAAATAATTCAATAGATTTAGCCAGTAAATTACGCAAATGAAGTTTTGGTAACGATTGCACATGGTAAAATTATAATTTATTTATTAAAAATACGTACTTTTCGTCAGATATTTACTAAAGTTAAAATAAATATTTTCATTACAAAGCATTGTTTCGACAGCAGTATTTCAAGAAATCAAAAGATATTATTCCTTTGGTTTGGAAATCCTGTAAGTTATAAACAAAAAATGCGCGAAAAAATAAAATAAATAATAACAGTTCTTCGATTTAAAAAAAAGAAAGAAAGAAAAACTTACATCTCTTTGAATATACGTGCAAAATCAATGATGCATATGAATCAAATAAATGAATGCATATAGTTAAAATAAGCCCTATAATCATATGGTGCTGCTAAAAAAAATTTAAGCATTCTCATGCTTCTTTAAATTTTTGCTTGTCCCCTTTTAGCTTTCGGGGTAAAACTTTCTAAACTAAGTGAGGTATAACATGTTTTTTACATTCCTTAAGTTTCTAGAAATGAGTACTGTTTGAGATATTTAACAAAACATCTGGAATTGAATGTGTCCCAGACATTCCAACATTTCTAATATATTTCAAAGCATTGTTAGTGCCTGCCTTTCCTATCACACGACTTTATTTGCAGAGTAGTTTTTTTCAAATTATCAATTACGATTGAAAAAGTAGAAAAAGACTCTTGAAAAATAGTATTGCCAAAAAATAATGCTACAGTATAAATTAAAACTGTTCGCATGTTTTCGCCCAGCCATTTGTGGAAAGATATTTAATAATTCTGGAGCCTGAGTTGGCAAGCATTTTAATTTTGCAGGTATGCGCAAGAGTATACCCATATCTAATATTTCTAACTTATTTCGTAACATTTTCACCCGCATTTTCTACTTTTTTTTTTAGATTAATTTTCTTTAATTGTTATTACATGTTCTAGAAAATTACTCAGAAAAAAACGGAAAAAAAAGTACAAGTACTGACATTGCTCCGGAATAAATTAGAAATGGTGACACGTTGATAAAATGTTGGCTACTATTTTTTGACATAAATTTTATTGAATGCAAAGAATGTTTTAAATAATGATATTTATTAAACATAATCACTAAAAGAATATCTAGAAGAGGTAAACGTACAGTTCATGCTAGAGGAAATTAAAAAAAAAAATAACCAAAAAAAAAAAAAAAGCACTGAAAACATTACAATGAACAGTAAATTTGCAGTAAATACTACGATTTGTACAGTACTGACATCTTATACAGTTTCTATCAGAACTCTTGTAACATATATATTACACAGTCCTAAACGAGCTTTTGTGAAACACAAATCACAATACAAACCCTGTTGTTAAAGTTGACAATTTAACATATTTTGGTAACCGGAAATTTTTAATCAAAATTTTTATTTTACTTAATCATTGAAAACTGTTAGAGTTGGCTCATTAAATAAAATAAATAGTTCTATTAAAATTTTCCGGTAGCCAAAAGGTACTCAGTTGGCTACTATGCCTGTTATATCTTAAACTGTTTTCAAGTTACTACAGACATAATGAAAACCACCCAAATCTTGAACTATTTCGAATTTCTAAATTTACTGGAAACGCTGCACAAAAATTGCGCACTTACTTAGAAATAACCGGAAAAATCTTATAAGGTGATACCAGTCTCATTAGAATATCATAGTTACCAATATTTTAATTTATTAATAGCATTTTTACACGCTTCTTCAATCCGCGCCATTTTATAGAATATTTTTCTCCAATATGCAACTACCAAACAATAAGAAAAAATTACTCTTAATACTTTCACGACTACTGACGCACAGTCACGTCATTTGGAAACCTGAAACTCCTCCAGTGGGCGTTTCTTTTGCAGTTTGAATGTTCTATATTTCTTAAGAAAGTTTCCTACAGTCATATTTGTGTAATTAAAATACTATGGATAAAAATACTTTCACTAAAAAGAGTATAATTATTATATATATTCATATATAATATAAATATGGATACAGAAAACTTTGTTCTGAAAGAATGTAGTTTGAAAGAATAATGCACACAGGTGGAACATTCTACAGGGTTGACAACATTTTAATTTATTCCGGAACATTTTTTGCCCCGCCTTCATTTCGCACCACTTTTATTTCAAGAGTAATTTTTCTCATTTTAATATAGTTGTATATTGGAGAAAAATTTTCTATAAATAAAGTGGTGCGAAATAAAGGCGGGGCTAAAAATGCTCCGAAATAAATTAAAATATTCGCAACCCTGATTTTATCAAAAGGACAAAAACATGCGGTCGCGAAAGAGCTAAGTTAAAGTGGGATGAAATAAAGGCGCAGCTAAAAATGCTCCGGAATACATTAAAATGTTGGCTTGTAAGGAATATCTAGATATAACGTGGAGATACAAGCCTTAAAAGGAGTGAAAAATGAAAAATCATATTCTTACAAAACCTGAAATCGCAAAATCACAAACATATAATTACGTTCGAATATTTTCCCAAAAACTTGCATATTCTAGCAGCTTTCTTAAAAGACTAGATTTAACCATATCGGTAGTTTTAGGGGTAGTAGTCCCAGCCCTTTTTCTAAACACTTTCAGGGAGGAAAAATTCCTGCTTGTTTTGCTAATACTTTTTTTTTAGAAAAATCTGTATTGTATTTTTAACAGCCGACAATACTTAATCTCGCTGACAACCGTATTACATATTATTCTATGAGAAAATTTATTTCCACAATTTGTCATACATTACCTAATAAATATTTTTCAATTCTGTTTTCACATTCAGGAAATTCATAAGCGTTAAATTAGTACTTGTTTCCAAAAAAATTTTTTTTTTTTTTTTTTTTTTTTTTAGTATTTGATTTTACTACATATGAGAAAAATGCACTTTGTGAAAGATCGCGTTTTTGAACTAAAATGTAAAAAAAAAAAAAAAAAAAAAAAAAAAATCATTTCTTTGATAATGAGTACTAATTTAACGCTTATGGATTTACTGATTGTGAAAACAGAATTTGAAAAATAGTGCATTAGATAATGAGTAATTGTGAGAACAAAGTTTTTCATTGAATAATATTGGCAAGGGCAAATGCAATTGACCAGCAAGTGACCACATTCTAACTTTAACGTTCATTAGTCATAGAGAAATAATAATGTAATAAAGGTAATTTTTCACTTTTTGATATAATCTGATTTTTAAAATATAAACTTTTTTTTTACAAAATTATGAAATTATTCAACAATGGGCCTTCGCTATTCACAAATTGTTTAGGGGTTTATTTATTTATTAATATTATTTTGACTTGAAATTAATTCATATACATATTTAATGTAAATGTATTTAGTTACAATAATATTATTTGAATTGAAAGCATTGAAATTGCATAAGATTGTGTTCAAATTTTGTAGCATTTAATTTTTTATAAGATTTCTTTTCTTCTGTTATAGTACGAAAATATTCAAAGGCAATAAATGAAATAAAAAAGTATGCAAAAGATTTTCAATTGCGTGTAGCCAGAATTTTTTTGAATAAATTTTCGGAGCTGCAAGTGTTACGTATTTGATCAATAATTCTTACAGGGATAACATTGACGTTTTGCCACAAGAACTTCGATAAAGTGTGTAGAAAGGAGTGTGCACATAATTAGCTTTGTTTTACTGATACTTACAAACATTTTAAAGTTAAAAATCTGTGTATAAAATATCGCATTTCAAAATCATTAGTGACCATTGGAAAAAAAAAAACTGCCAGATCTGGCAGCTGTGTTCCATAGTATAAAATAAACATTTTATTCGTCGGTAAAATTACATAACAGTTTCACCATTTAGAAATAAAATATAGTGCAGCCACATATCCTAAAACTAGCAGTGAAGATTCGTCCAAAATGTTGGAGGGATGCCAGCTTGACCGACAGTTTGAAATTTGGAAAACATCCAGTAATTCCGCGCTCTGTGTTATTGCTCATTTTCTCTGAGTCAGATGACTGTCATCCCTATTTTAATATTGGACTCGTTGAATTAGCACTTGCGCAGATACTTCCATGAAATGTGGTCGAAGAATAGAAAGGGACATTTTAAAATTATTGTTAATTTTAAGCCTTAATTTTATTGTTTTTTTTGTACGATAAAACGTTGTTGCTTTTCTATTTGTAACTGAGTTTCTGAAGGATAAGTAATACAAATACAATTAATTCAGATTTATCTTTTACTGCATAAACCACTATTTTGAGAGCAGAACTGGGATGAAGAGTCAATAAAAATTATTGAACAGTTGCTGTTAAATTGATATTTATGTTCTTAAAACAAAAAAAGAGAGAGAGAGACAAATTTTATTTTTTCAAACATGTCGTTCTTAACTTTAACCTTACAGCATACAGCTTTCGCTTAGTACTCAATAATATACATCTAGGTCTGAACCATAGTTCGGAAAAATTCAACACTTTATCACCCAGCATCAGCGTACGAGCATTCACGTCACTGACACATCTTAGAAACGTTTGTGAGATAATCTTACGCCAATGCTATAGCACACATAATTATATAAAAAGATTTTTATTTAAAATATTTGGTGGGAGTTGCAATTAAGTGTATTATATTTTGTTGTAACTATTTGTCACACCGTTCATACAATTTTATACACATTTTATTATATTTTCACTACTATAAATAATAAAAAAAAAAAATTCTCAAACATCTCTTAAAGATTTAACGGTAAAATATTATATGGAAAACTTATTTTAAAATACGGTTTGTAATATAATAAAATGATCATAAAATTTTGGAAACGCTGCATAACCTGTAAGCATTCTGAACCTTTCCTTAAATCGTTGGACCCTATTAATTTCGAACGCTTTAATTAATATCTCAAAAATACTCGAAGAATTTTCGTGACACTTTAGAAATGTAAAGAACATGTTATACTACAGATATTTCAACAAGATGTTTCTTCTCATCTAGGGAAGAACCTCTGCCCTACTAAGAAGAAAGTTCGATATCTGAAATAACACGGTCTTATCAATATTCATTTATATGAAAAAAACAGGTTAATCCAAAGGATTTTTTGTTGTTGTTGTTGTTTCTGAAAGTACAATTTCTTTCTCTTTTCTTTCTTTCTTTTTATTTATTTATTTATTTGTCGATAGCATGAAAACTTTTCAAACCAATGCAATATCGATATTTTTTAGGAGTTGGCATACTGTAGTTAAAAAAAAAAACAAAGAAGAAGCTGCAATCACAATAAGAAAAGTAAGAAGTATTTGATGAAATATAATTATTTTACAAAATAATTTTTAACTACGCATAGGCAAGCATTATATATATATAAATAAATAAATACATAAATAAAATGTTTGCCAAATATGTTGAGCTACTTATATGAGAGCAGTTCCAACTCATAGGATCTGACCAGGAAACCATCAATACTGTAATCGTAAAAAAAGAAAAAAAAAAAAAAAAAAAAAAACAAGTATTAATCGAAAGAGAATAAATAAATATGTTGTTTGGTGCTTAAAACATTAGGCCCCTTCAGCTCCTTTTCCAGTTATAAATTCTGAAATTTCGCTAATAATCGGTGCAACCACGCCTGAATCGACAACACCACGCCTTACTGAAAAAAATAAATGAAATCCAAAACAAGCAGATATCTAAACATCATAGACAAACTTGTTCTTTGATGCAATAGTCAGTTATCTATTTTAGCTTTGAGATATATTCAATCGAGATTTGAGATATAATGTCTAAAAATTTGCTAACATAGAATGTAAAAATTGATAAAGTCGTGATTCTGGCAGATTTAAATGGGACTCCACCCACTTCTTTCTCGTTATTACATTTTACTCAAAAATAAATATAAAATTTGCGAGAACTGGTTTATGAAGGCTAACAGTTTATGCGTCAAAAATCACATTAGATTATGCCTTTTCGCTTTTCGAATAAGCATAATTCAATGGATTTCTATTATTATACTATTGGGATGGTTTCCTGGTGAGATGTTGGTAGCAATCGGCCGACTCCACCCATATTCGAGAACAATCCTGATATTATCCAAATTTCTACTTTCTGGAATTAGCGTTCAGTATTGATAGAAAACTAATCTAATAGATGTTGATTTTTTACTTTCAGACGTATTCTACATTTTTAAAATACATAATTTCCTGTTTATAATTGTATAATTAATCTAAATTTTGTCTTTGTTATCCCCAATTTATTATGGCCATTTATTAAGAAGAAAGAACAAGACAAATTCTTATTTTGAATGTACAATTTCTAATTTAACCCATTTTATTCCAATTTATTTATTTTGCTCAAATTTGAGAAAAATTATATTTTTAAGGTTAATTAAACTTAAATAAACTAGATGCAACAAAATTTGAAAAAAAAAAAAAAAAAAAAATTCTGTATAAGAAATCTTATCTACCTTGTACGCAGGAAATTGAAATAAAGAAGATGAAATTTGCACTTATATGTTTTAGTGTTCTCTTCAATAGTGAAAAAGGGCTTTCCGAGTATAAAGTTTTGATTTATCTGTATAATACTTTCTTATTTACATGATAGTTCTCCAGAAAGAATTTTCAACCGCTAAGCACGATAAACCACGCCCCCCTCATGTAAAGATTAAACAAAGATTCCAGATGGAGGAGGTGAGACAAATAACACACTAGCAGAAGCTTATATATACCATTATACATTCCAGCTGACAAAATATTCGCACCGAGCAAATTCTGATTTCTATATGCTATTTTTAAGCTGTCCCTTAAATAGAAAAATGGGATAAAATGGGTTAAATTACATTTTTATGATGAAGCATTCAACTAAACTTTTAAATAATTAAAATTACCTCACATTTCAGCTTTTTTTTTTTTTTTTTTTTTTGAGTGAAGTATATTTTTCTAAATAGGTGATCCCCCTCATCCTCAGCACCTATCCACAATGGTTGTTGGTCTGGCGACTTGTTAAAGGGATATTTTTGCTCTTGCTGTCTTCCTTCCTCCACAACAGGGGCAGTCCGGCTTCCGATTTGATACCATTGCAAGCTTCTTAATTATTAATAATTTTAATTGTTTCATTTTGATGCTATTGTAAGCTTCTAAATTAAAAATAATTTCAGTAGTTTCGATTTTATGACGTTGCAAGCTTCTGAATCTATAATGTTAAAGGATGTTGTCTGTCTCTCTGTCTGTCTGAATATCTATACTTTCAGCCTCTACTGAATGTAGGAGTACAAAAATTGACATGCTCAGAAACCTTTCTGAGGCGATAATGAAAAAAGAGTCAATTTCAATCAGTTACAGAGATATTAATTAAAACGCCAACCTATGTTAATTAATAAACGAGTCAATTTTGAGTTTAAGATATGTTTAAGGAGCGTTAAATGGCTAAATAAATTAGAACTATTGATTCAATCGTTACAAATTCAGTATCAAACGAAAGGGCCGATTTTTCAAAATCCAGGAGTGCAAACAGCATTTCAACACGACAATTAGGTTTCTTAAAATTAACTAAAGTAGGAAATTTAGGTGACCACACTTTATTATTTCATTTATGAAATCTTCAATGCCAGACACATTGGCTGAGTATTCTTCCGGTCAGAAATAATTGCTTTTCGACCACGTGACAAGGTACTGGAAATAAAAAAAAAGCAATTTTTGATTTTTTTTTTTCAATTTGAATAGATTTAAACAGAAATTGATAATCGCGTGTCTTTGCTGTTCACCTGTCTGCAGTTAAAAATTCTAAAGTATAGCTTAAAAAAAAAAAAAGAAAGAAAGAAAATAGACAAATTTATACTTATTTTCATTTAATTTCTTTCCACCCCCCCGTCTTTTTATGTGAAGAGACAAAAAGTAATTTAACAGAATAATAATGCTTTTTTTTTTTTTTTTTTTTCTATTTTTTTTCTCTTCTGAACAGGGCTGTAACTGAGAAGTTTTGGAATTTCTTTAATTTTAGACATATTTCAACCGAAATCACTGATCGTCCTTAATAGATTAGCCACTTTGAGTGTAAAATATATCTAAAATATTCATTAATATTATACGTAACATATCATTTGAAAGATATTTTAAAGTGCTTTCATTGCGAACTGCTAATGTGATACAAACCTCTCAAATTCCGCACGAAACTTTCCGAGAAAACTACAGTAAACCTAGAACTTTTTTATTGTTTTGTATTTTATAGAGTTTAGAATTCCGATTTCCGCTCACATTTCGTACTATGGATTTTTAGCGTTATACAACCTGCAGTAACTCAAGTTTCTTTGAAAACTACGTATAAATCAGACACAAACATTTTAACAAAAAAGTATATGTTACTTTTTTATCTCAGCTTCTAATTAACATGATTTAATAAGTAATATATCATTTTAAAAGTTATTTGAATTGGAATTGAAGAGTATATATTGCAAATCTCTGATGCCAGAGGGCGCTTTGATATTTTAATAATTCAATATCTAAAATTCTAATTATGATTAAATTACTTATAATACATCATTAAAAATATTGCGGACTTTTAAACTGATATAAACTGCTAAATTCCGTATGGGAGTTTCAGAGAAAATCACAGAAATTCCAGAGCAACTTTATTCCAATATCTATTTAATCTATTCCAATATCTAACTATTATGCAGGCTTTCGAATTCCGACACTGCGCTCACATTTCGTATTAAGGATTTTTAACACTATTTAGCCCGCAGTTATGCAAGTTTCAGAGAAAACCACGGATAAATCAGACACGAATCGTTTTCAAAAAATTTGTATATTTTCTTTGTATCTCAGCTTCTAATTAACATAATTTATAGGTAATATATCATTTTAAAATTATTGTAAATTGAAATGAAGAGTATGAATATACAGTCGGTAACAAAAGTGTCCGAACATTAGCAAAAATTCCTATGTAAAAGAAGTACACTCCATACCGTTTTGTTAAATAAATCCTTGTCGAATCCTGTTCTTAATCAGTCTAAGAACATGATTCGATAAGGATTTCTTTAACAAAACCGTATAAAGTGTACTTTTTTTACATAGGAATTTTTGCTAGTGTTCAGACACTTTTGTTACTGACTGTATATATGAGTATATGAATATAAATATATGTATGTATATGAATATATATGTATGTGAATATGCATATCGCAAATCTCTGTCAACAGAGTTCACATTGATATTTTAATAATTCAATATCTCCAATTCTGATTATGTTTAAATTACTTATCAAGAGAAGATTAGGAGTCCGTAGGCCCCACCAGTCTAAGGATTTGCCCCGATCAGGATTTGAAAAATTCCTTTATATGGTGAGTGAACAGGCTGTTTCTAATGATGAAACGTAAAGCGGCGCCTTAGTCGCCACAGAGCGGAATTTTGTTAAAGTTAAAGTTTTCAAAGCTATTTGCATTATGAGCGAGAAAGCTGCTGTAAGTTTTAAAACGAGGATAAGGCGCCGCAGTCGCCACTGAGCGGGACTTGCTAAAGTCAGAATTTTCAAAGATCATAACACAGTGAGCAAACTGGCTGTTTCAAATACTGAAACGGGAAGAGGGCACCGTAGGCACTATCGAACGGGAATTTACTACGGTGCCACAAAGGGGGAGTTTAATAAAGTCGGATTTTTCGAGGATCGCAAACCAGCTGGTCGCCGAAGGCGTCTATTTATTAATAATGTAGAAGTTTGAAATGGCATCGAATAGAAAACTGGATTAGATAGAGACCCGTACATGATAAGAGATTAGACACTGACCTGGCAGCCGATCCGTCATGTTTATTTAAACTGTTATATGCGATACCATTACGCTCTGCAAAATTTCAAATGGCACTCTTCAAGGCTTTCTAAAAATAAATAAAAATGTCTTATAAAGATTTTAATTAAAAAAAAAGTGTCAGACGCTAGTAAAATTAAACTACATTCTACGGCGATATAGTGGTTTTTGATCAAACGTCCGCCATATTTATTCGATGTCCAGTCTCAGATCCGCTATGACGCCACTTTCTGGAAAAAGGAACAACAAACAAGAACAGCACTTTAACAAGTCGCCAGTCCGAGCACCACCGTGGATAAATGATATTGATGAGGGGTTTCGCCTTATTTAAAAAGTACTTCGCCCAAAATATCCACGAAAATGTGAATCTAAAATGTACGGTTATTTTAATTATTTAAAAGTACAATTTTTCATTTTTGGAACCAAAACTTTGCAGATTGGACCATATCCAAATAAGTAGATCTGATGAATACAAATTTATCTCTTCCATTCATATATTTCCAGCTGCTTTTAAAGCATTTTCCAAAGTTTTATTTGTATGTTTCCCATTTTTTCGGTTTAATTTCTAAAATACATAAATATAATTATATTTTTAAAATTTGTTCTCAGTTATTTTGAGTAAAGCGATACTTACTCTCTCTCTCTCTCCTATATACATATATCTATATCTTTAAATATACGTATTTCAATATATATGTGTGTGTGTGTGTGTATTTGTGTGTGTGTGTGCGTACTATGTGTGTATGTACAGGGGTGGGTAAATGCTTGATTTTGCTTATATTCAACGTAATAAAACAGTCAAAAAGTGTCTGATATGTAAACATTATAGATCAAATAGGCAACTGCTTCAGGCTTTATTACCTTTTTAAAAGGTTATTATTCTATGCTGGGGCCCTACAACGAACACTTCGTAATCTTTTCACTGCCCCGAATTCTGTACTGTGATGGCATTTTTCGAGAATCACGAAAAAGTGCTACGACGAACTCATCGGAAGCTTCTCACTGTCGGTATTTATATGCTTTATCTACCTCTAAAATCTCACCCTTTGTACAGCTAGTGAAAACGCGATTAGAAAGTGAGAACTTAGCCATTTTTAGTACAAAAAACTGATGAGTTAAAAAATAAAAAATATGTACATACAGGGATGGAACACGGGCGCAGTATTCATAACGGAATCTGTTTAAGAAATTTTACTACCTATAATATCGTTGATTTAAGAAGTAGAAAATTTTCTTACATTGATAGTGGTATGAATACTGCGCCCGTGTTCCATCCCTGTACATATGTCATAATTTTTGAAAAGAACTTTCTTTCAAAACTATTAATTATTTGTGTGAATAATATATACATTTAATCATTAGTTTTAAAGATATTTGATTAGAAAGTTTACTGCTTTTACCTTAAAACAATAAAATGAAAATAACTCTAAAATTAAAGAATAACTTTCTCAAAATAATCAATTTTGACGTCCTCAGTGTTATAAATTTTAAATTAAATCATGTGAATTCATCGTTCGCAATAAAATAATTGCGAAAATTCTCATTCAAAGACCGTGTAATAAATAACTTAAGAAGAACCTTGAACGTCTGCTACTGGCTTGGACACACAGCATTCCGTTTCAGACAAAAAGTACCAGGGTTCAATTCCCGTTAACTCTTTTTTATTTTTTTTTTTAATTATAATTATTGCATTGTATATGTATATATATATATATATATATATATATATATATATATATATATAAATGTGGAAAAAATAATAATAATAATTTGCCAGTTGTAAGTTTTAATTTAGCAATTATTTTCTACTTCATTATTAATTGAATTTAACTATTGTTTCAGTATAAATTCAAATAAATATTTCAAAAGTAAACATTTCAATTTTGAAATTTAATTGCCTATTTTTAAAACATTTTTTATTGTAATTTAAACAAAATAGCTAAATTTAATGAATAATGAAGTAGAAAAATCAGCAAGTTAAATACCATATATATTCAATAACAAGAAATTAAATAAATAAATAATTTATAGAGAAAAAATATTTGAGTTTAAAGTTCAATTTTTGTTTAATAATGTCTTTTGAAAAGCAAGAAAATTATCAAACATTTCACTTATAACTATTTTACTTAAACTGAAAAAAAAAAAAAAAGAAAAGGGAGGGAGTAGAATGTTTAATATTTTTAAAATTAAATTAATAATTAAAAAAATTATATAAAATCAAATTAACTTATGCATTCTTATTTATTTATTTTATTATTTGTATACATACTCTATCAAAATATTTGAAGGGATAGTAATAATAACTTATGGGGAAAAAATTATATTAGTGACAATTTTAAGTTCTGGTAAATAATAACGAAATTAAATGTTTGAAAAAAAAAATCGAAACGAAAGCTTTTTTTTTTTTTTTTTTTTTTTTTTTTTTTAATTATTTTATTTTAATAAAAGGAAAAAAAAAAAAAAAAAAAAAAAAAAGGAAATGCAACTATTAAATTAAATATTCATATATTCCTTTTTAGTAATAAAAGAAATTAGGGAATTGCTAATATATGCAATATTGTGAATAATATATCTATATGTTTTTTTGTTTTTTTACGCAATAAAATATACACAAATATATAATATATTATTCCTTGCCTGGGATTGAACCTGTGAACTCAATCTGGGAACAAAATTTTTAGCAAGCTGCATGATACAGTGAAAGGAGCCACCTTAGTTATCATAATTATATTCTCTTATAGATAGGATTGCTACGAAACTAGCATTATGAACGATGAATTCATATGATTTATCTTAAATTTAAAGGCCTGAGGACTACAAAAGTAATTATTGTTTAGAAATATATTAGACTAATTTTTGTTTATATTGCTCTTGGTTTTTGTGACAAAAGTAGCACAGTCTTTAATATATCTGTACTGATAAGTATAAAGGGTTTAAGTCCAAAAATGTCGATTTTGAGTTAAGTACATGGTTAGACTCAGAAAATCATTCTCAATCGATTGGTATAAAGAATTTAAGTCTATGGCATTTAGTCTTTGAGAAAATCCATTGGTAAAAAAAGGTTCAAGTCAGAAATTTACCATTCATGCGTGGTATAAAATATTTAATTCAAATTTTTGCCGTTATTAAATGAAAGATGACAATCACTGAATGGTATAAAGGGTATAAGTCAACGAAATCCCTTTTTCTTAATTGATTCTTCTGATTTGTTTTTAATTAGTTTAACTTTATTTTTCGTCTCCTGAAAAATTAAGATTATGGACTTAAATCCTTTATACTTACCAGTACAGATATAATCTTTCTTTTTCTTTCTTTCTTTTCTTTTTTTCTTTTTTTTTTTTTTTTTTCCCCTTTCTCATTGGGAAAAAAAAAAATTAAAAAATTGCGTATATTTCGATATGTATGTGCGTGTGTGTGTGTATTTTTTATTATAGTATGTGTGTATTTTTAATTATAGTTTTTATTTTCCATACGAAAATTTTTAACTAATTTAATTTTCTCACCATAAATTATTATTATTATACCTTCAAATATTTTGCTAGAGTAAGAGCATGTATACAAATAATAAAACAAATAAATAAAAATGCGTAAGTTAATTTGATAATATATAATTTTTTTAATTATTAATTTAATTTAACAAATATGAAACTTTCTTCTTCTTATTATTTTTTTCTTTTTTTCTTATTTCTTTTTTTGGGGGGGAGAAGGGGGGTCAGTTTAAATAAAGTAGTTTAAAAGTAAAATGTTTTATAATTTCTTTGCTTTTGAAAAGTCATTATTAAACAAAAATTAATCTTTAAACTGAAATATTTTTTCTTTATTGTTTACTAGCCGCCTTCGGCGAACAGCTGGTTCGCGATCCTTGAAAAATCCGACTTTATGGAACTCACGCTCGGTGGCGTCCGCGGTGCCTTTTTCCCGTTCCATATCTTAGAGCAGCTTATTAACATATACTGAAAATAAATTTATTGAAAAATTTAATCGCTGTAAATTCTCGCTCGGTAGCGCCTGCGGCGACCTCTTCCAGTTTCAATATCTGAAACAGACTGTTCTCTCAGTATGTTATGATCTTTCAAATTTCTGACTTTAGCGAAGTCCCTGTCGGTGGTGCCTGCGGCGCCTTATACCCGTTTTGGAACCTACAACACCTTCCTCGCTCATTAGAATTTAAAATATTACAGCACCATCTGGCGGTAGAAATTTTTGTAATTTATTGTTCAATTCTAAATCAACAAACCTTTCAAATGATGTATTATTTATGAAAATATTTTAATTAGTAGCTGAGGTACAAAAGAAAACCGATTCAGGACACCCCAAAACGTGTCAATTGGGTGAAATCTCGAATTCCACTTTTGATAATATAAAAGTATTTCAAAATGTCTTTTGAATAAAGTATTAAAAATAATTTAATCATAATTAGAATTTGAAATGCGCGTATTAGAATATTAGAATAAGATTTAATTTGCAATTAAATGTAAATTAAAATGTACTTTGTTTTTTTGGTTTTTTTTACTCTCCGCAATTTCTCTCAGTAAAAGATTCTTTTCTTTCGCCCCACTTTCGAGACATCGTTTTCCAATTATTCTATCTCTGAATGGAAGTTGCCATGGTAACAAAAATACCAACTGTTGATAGTGGATTAGCTCTTAGAGCGAAGACGTCTCAAGGTAAGAAATTTTATGAAAATTTACAATGGAGTTAGAGAAGCATAAAGTTAATAGAAAAATTCTGCGAACAAGTGTGACTAAATTAGCGAACAGTATAGAATTAAATTTAAAAGACGAACATTTAAATGTTGAAAACTTAGAAGAAGCTCTTAATCAACTAACTATAAAAAATGGGCTTGTACAGGAAGCCGATAGGGAAATAGAAAAACTAATTCCTTTAACAGAATATGAAAATGCAAAAAACGTATGTTATGAATATCAGGATAAAATCGCGACCGCTATTTTTAGAGCAAAAAAGAAAATAAAAGTAAATTCAGTCGAAAATAGTGGTGTAAATTCAAATGTTTCAAGTACATTACAGAATAGAAGTACACCGTTAAGTGAGAATAACAAATTTGTTAAATTACCGAAATTGCTTATTTAAAGATTTGGCGGTGAATTGTTCCAATTTATGAGTTTTTGGAATACTTTTCAAGTTACTATTCATGACAATGATGCTTTGTCAAAGGTAGAGAAATTTAATTATTTAAAAAGTTATTTAACTTCGACAGCTTTAAATTCCATACACGGGTTAGAGATTTCGGAACAAAATTATGATAAAGCCGTAGAAATTCTTAAACAAAGATTCGGTCAACGCGATATGATAATTAACCACCACATGAACAATTTGTTAAATTTAGCACCCGTTTATAAATCCACAGATATTTTTAGATTAAAAAAATTACATGAAGAAATCGAGGTAAATATTAGATCATTATCCTCGTTAGAAGTTGATGAAAATAATTATAGTGCTATGTTAATCGCAGTAATTCTAAAGTCACTACCGTCCGATTTAAATTTAGAATTCAATAGAAAACACGCATCTAACTTACATGGAATTAAAATTCAAGAGCTATTAGATTTCATACAAATGGAAATAATTTCGCGGGAAAGAACATTATCTACAAAAAATAAAACAAACGAACAAATAAAAAGTAACAAATTGAATTCGAGAGACGCCAATAGATTATCGTCTGCACATGAATTAATCACTACAGCGGTTGAAAATAAACAGATGAGATGCATTTTTTGTAAAAAGAATCACGCGTCAGAAAATTGCTTCGCGTTCGATATTGAAAAGAAAAAGAATATTTTGAAATCTCAGGGCCGTTGTTTTTTGTGTTTGGAACCAAAGCACCGTATTTCGGAATGCGATAGGGACATTAAATGCAGAATATGTGGATATAAACATAATACAATTCTGTGTTACAAATCTAAACATAAACCTCAGGAAAAAATAAATGTTCCTTCTGGTTCAGAATCCAAACAGGAAATAGTTTCTACCGTTTCTTCTATAAATCAGGAAAATAAAATTTTGTTACAAACTTGTTCCGTAAATATTAAAAATAAAACGAAAGAGAAAACGATCCGTTTGCTTCTTGATTCAGCTTCTAGTAGAACATTTTTATGTCGTTCTATTGCTAATGAACTAAATTTAAAAGTGATTAGAAATGAAAAATTGAGGGTATACACATTTGGAAGTAAAACACCGATAGAAAAAATCTATGGCATAGTTAAATTAAAGCTCGTGAATAAAAATAAATCTGATCATAATATTCAAATTGAAGCGTTAGTTACGGATGAAATTTCTGGATCGTTCATTCATCCTCCCCCTGAATTGGAGAAAATCACGAAAAATGATAATTTTCAGAATTTAGAATTAGCTGATATACCTAATAGTAAGGAAAACATTACACTTTTGATAGGAGTCGATTATTATTATGATATTGTGTTAGGTAATATTAGGCGCATTAATAAAAATTTAGTAGCAGTAAAAACTGTGTTCGGTTGGGTTTTACAGGGAATTAAAAGCGATTCTCTTGAATCATTAACCATGAGTATCATAGTAGAAGAAAATTTGTTGTCAAAACAAATAGAAAATTTTTGGAATTTGGAAAATTCGGGTCTTATTAATCCGAAAGAAAAATTTGACCTTTCCGAAAATAAAATTATGAAAAATTTCGAATCGGAAATTAAGTATGAAAATAAACGATATAAAGTTAAATTCCCTTGGAAAATTTGTAAATCACAAATACGAAATAATTTTGAAATCGCTGAAAACAGATTTTCGAGACTTAAGTACAAATTTTGTAGAAACCCAAATTTATTTTTTGAATACAACAATGTTTTACAGGATTATTTGAGAGAGGGGATTATAGAACCCGTTACGGATTTGGAGGAAAATTCTACAACCTTTTAATTACCACATTTCGGTGATAAAAGCAGATCGTACAACAAGTAAATTACGAATCGTGTTTGATGCGTCTTCACATGATTACAATAATCTTTCTCTTAATAATTGTCTACATATTGGACCTAATCTTTATGAAGATATTTTTGACATTTTGTCTAGATTTAGATTTCGTCCCGTAGCCTTTACTGCGGACATGAAACAAGCTTTTTTACAAATTTTGATAGACGAGGAAGATAGAGACGTAACACGATTTTTGTTTACAGAAAGTCCTCACGAAGGCACCTCTCCCCTTCAGATTTTTAGATTCACTAGAGTTTTGTTTGGACTTAATTGTAGTCCTTTCTTATTAGCTGCGACGATAAAACATCATTTGAAAAATTTTAGCGACACACATAGGGAGACTGTTAGTTTTTTAAAAGAAAACATTTATGTAGATGACATAATAGGAAGCCACCCATCAGTTGAGAAGGCTTTAACTACAAGTCTAGACTCACTTAGTATCTTTAAAGACGCGAGTATGCAACTTCACAAATTTCATACAAATTCGACACCATTACATTAATTTTGGGTACAAAAAAATGTTGTTAGCAAGGATTCTAAAATATTTGAAGAAAATGATCCCCCTAATAAACTTTTGGGTTTAGGGTGGAATAACTTGAAAGACACTCTCTATTTTGATTGTAGGGATTTGATAAACCTCGTTTCTAAACAAATAAATACTAAAAGATTTGTTTTACAAGTACTAGGCAAAATTTATGACCCTATCGGTTTCCTAGGGCCCTACACTTTAAGAGTTAAATGCCTTATGCAGATGATCTGGCAGACTGGTCTTGATTGGGATGATACACTACCTGAAGATTTGAAAAAAATATGGAAAGACTGGTGTAATGAAGTAATTCATCTTTCTAAATTTTCTGTGCCGAGATATTATTTTTCTGATTTTCTAGAATTTAACATCGATGATTTGCAACTACATGTTTTCTCAGATGCTAGTATCAAAGCATTTGGCATTGTTACCTATTTTAGAATTAAAGAAATCTCGAATGAAAAATGTAAAACGGTATTCGTTACTTCCAAAAATAGAGTAGCGCCTTTGAAAAATCTCACGCTAACTAAACTTGAACTCACAGCTGCATTGTTGGCAGCTAAACTAGGTCATAATATTTTGAGAGCTCTGAAATTAGATATAACCACGTTTTACTGGACAGACTCAATGATCGCTTTTTTTTTTGGATTAGAGGCTCTCCAGAGAAGTTCAAGCCGTTTGTGCAGAATAGAGTACAAGATATTCGTGAATTGACATCTCCTTCAAACTGGACGCACTGTCCCGGTTCGTCTAATCCTGCCGACCTTGTATCCAGAGGTGCAAAGATCATAAAATTAATTAATCATAGATTGTGGTTAAATGGGCCTGAATGGCTCAGTTCACCCCACGAACTTTGGCCTAAGCCTGATGATAAACAAAAGCTAGATGTAGAAAGCTTAGAATATAGAAAAAAGATAAAAGAAACACTCCTTTTCAATTGCATGACAGAACAACTAGAAAACCCCATTGATATCAGAAAATACAGCAGTTTAGAAAAATTAATCAGAGTTACAGCTTGGGTAAAAAGATTTATTAAGAGGATCAAAAAAATTCCAGAACTTAACAATACATTGACAACCGAAGAACTAATAGAAGCTGAGAAACATTTGATATCGAATGAACAAAAGTTGTATTTTAAAAATGAATTTCACTCTCTAATAAATGAAGAAATTATTGATAAAAATTCTCCCCTTAGCAACTTAACTCCTTATCTAGATGATGAAAAAATGATGCGGCTCGGCGGGAGATTAGAGTTTAGTAATTTACAGCTAGAAGAAAAACATCCCATCATTCTCCCCAAACAGTCGTGGTTAACTACCTTGATTATAAGAAATGAACATGAGAAAATAATGCTCGGAGGAGTATCTGGAACATTGTCAAAAATACGGTCTAAATATTGGATTCCCAAAGGTCGCCAGTTAGTTAAAAGTGTCCTGAATAAATGCATTTTGTGTAAGAAATACCTTTCCTGACCAAAAGATCAGATCACTGCTCCACTACCCCGTGACAGAATAACAGAGTCGCCCCATTTCTCCATATGTGGCATTGACTTTGCTGGGCCTCTCTACATTAAAAATGCTAAAGAAATTGAAAAATCTTATATAGTGTTGTTCACTTGTGCAGTAACCAGAGCGTTACACTTAGAACTTGTACACGACATGTCAACTAATTCCTTTTTGTTGGCCTTCAGACGTTTCCTAGCGAGAAGAGGAAACTGTAAAGTTGTATATTCGGATAACGCCAAAACGTTCAAGCGTTCGAAACAAATGCTAGAAAATTTGTATCAAATTCTTTCTGATGATTCACTTTTAAATTTTTTTGCGAATGAAAGAATCATATGGAAAAATATAGTATAAAGGGCCCCGTGGTGGGGCGGGTTCTACGAACGATTAGTTAGATCCGTCAAACACTGTCTGCGTAAAGTCATCGGCAAAGCCCTTTTGAATTATGTTGAAATGTCTACTCTCCTTATAGAAGTAGAAACAGTGCTCAACTTACGCCCCTTAACTTACGTGTATAGTGAATCTGGAGAACCGAACTCCTTAGCTCCTATGCACTTTTTAAATTTTGGTAAAGAAATCACCTACCCAGTGAATTTTGCTGACATTATTGAAGGTGCTTCAAACAAAATATCTGCCTTAAGATGTAAAAGATACCAATGACTGTTGTTAAAACAGTTGTGGAATAGATGGAAAAGCCAATACCTAATGGATTTGAAGACGGCGCATGCTTTAAAGAATCCTACTGCACAACCTGAACTGAAAGTAGGAGATGTAGTGTTAATTTGGTGATGATTCAAAAAACAAACTTTTGTGGAAACTTGGTATAATCCAAAAAACAATTGTCGGAAGGGATAATCAAATTCGATCCTATGAAGTAAGAACAGGTAATGGTATTTTAAAAAGAACTGTACAACATTTGTATCCCTTAGAAATGGTTTAAGACTTTATAACTGGAAAAAAGACTTTTCTCTTTTGGAACGTTAATTTTTATTGCTTATCCTCATCATTTTTTTTTTTTTTTTTTTTTTTTTTTTTTAATTTACATTTAAGATCCTTTTAAGATGATAATTTTCAAATTTAAAAAAAATAATAATCTGCTTGTTTACATTTATATTGTTATACATTATAGTGCATTTGCTTTACATCTGTAATTAATTATTGTTTATTCACAATAAGGTGTTCATATATGCAAGAAATTTGAATAAGTTTGCTATTTTGTTTATTATTGAAATTTTAATTAGTATTATTTAGTATCTGTATTTTAACTTTTGCATGTGTTATTATCTTTATATTTAAGTTTGTTTATATTTGATAACTAAGAGTTAATTGTTTAAATAATAATGTGTTTGCTTTATGTTTAATATTGATATTTCAATTTAATATTTCAATTTGATCTTTTATTGATTTAGTTATAGTACTTTAGTAAATATTGTTTACATTTGTATTTAATATTAGATAACTGTAGATATTCTGAAAAAAAAAATGATTATGTGATTTAGTACTAATTGAATATTTAGAATTTTGTATAATTTAAGATTGTCAGAATTTATTCAGATTGAGATTTATTTTTGATTTAATGAGATTTTGATTTGTGAACTCTGTAAGAGTTCAAGGCGGGGAGTTGTGTAGTAAAATCAATCCCCTTTAGACGGCGCTGCGTCGCCAGTGAAAGAAAAAAGAACTTATATTTTGTTAAAGGATTTTGGCAGCAGCCAATAAGTTTAGTTTTAGATTTGGATGCTTCGACTGTGTTCGAAGACAGAATTTTCGATCCCTCAATATGAGAGTTAATTAGATTTGGGAATTATGTTCCATTAAGTATTTCTTTTTTGTAAATAATGCATTCAACTGTAAATAGAATTTTTATTTTATCATAATCATTAAACTATTAGAAAAAGTATGCATCGTTCTATGTTATTCATTCTCTTGTTTTCAAAGCAATCCGGCATATTAATTTTGATTCTTTATGTTCTTAAAATGTTAAAACCACTGAACCGCAATTTATTTTTCAATCATTCCAAAAACTGCGTTGCCGAAGTGTTTTCAACAACGGCAGGAACGCTGGGCGATGTGTGTGCATCACCGAGGTGGCTACTTTGAAGGAGATTAGTGTTTTTTCAAATGATTTCAATGGATTTTCAAATCAATAATTATATTTTTGCTAACTAAAGGCAATATTTTAATTTATTCCGCAGCATTTTAGCTCCACCTTTATTCCATACCACTTTTTTTTTAAATCATAGTTATACATTGGAGATAAATATCCTGAAAATAAAGCGGTGCGAAATAAAGTGCTCCGGAATAAAAATGCTCCGGAATAATAAAAATGCTCCGGAATAAATTAAAATATTGGCAGCTATGCTAAAGGTTCCATACTTTTATATGAAAACGCCTCGTAAGGTGTAAGAAAGAATGAAAGAAACATTGCCACCATTTGCAGTAGACCTCCTGGAATTTTACTTAATAAGAAATAGTCCTTTACAGAATCTAAGGAATTAATTATGCGTAAAAATAAAAAGTCTTAATCAAAAATAGTAACGGGTAGTAAATTAAATTCTGTTTATGACAAACTTATTATTATTATTATTATTATTATTATTATTATTATTATTATTATTATATTTGGTTTAAAAAAAATGTAATATTTTTAAAAAAGGTAATATCCATAATAAATAACATTTTTTAGGCAAATAACTAATCCATAATAACAATATGCTATGAACACTATTTCTGCCGCATTTTAGACAACTAATATTTTTATGGTTATATATATTTCCCACTAAAAGTATTCTTATTCTTATTTTTATTTATTTATTTAAGTACTAGCAGGCTACGCCCGCTTCGCTGGTCACTATATTTAAAAGAATTTTCAAAAGAATTGGATCAGTGTTTATTTTTTACATCACATTACAAATAAAAACTTAAAAAAAAAAAAAAAAAAAAAAACACTGAAATCGCTTTAGATCTCGCTTCTTCCGGTACCCGTTGCCTAAGACAGCTCTTTTTTCTGCCCGTGCTGCATCAGGTCCGGTTTCCCACTGTCTACAGAAATGTGTTTCCCGGGCACTTCAATCTGGGTATTTATCGACGACTTCTGAATTTTCGGTTATTTAAGAACTGCGATTTTAAAGATGACTGTATCTCAGCATCTATTATATATTTTAGTTTTTGAACCATGTGTTTTATAGCCCCCGTTATTCCACTATATTACGGTTTGATTCCGACCAGTGCAATAAAATAAAATAAAAAAGTAGATTTTCTTTTAAAAGGAACTAAATACATGAAAAACGAATTTTAATCAGTTTATCCTTTCTACTATAAACTACCATTTTTTTCACCCAATAAATATTATAAATAATAAAAACTTAAAAAAAAAAAGATTTTTCTTTTAAAGGAATTAATTAAAAAAATGAAAAATAAAAAGTTGCTATAATATAAAATTTATACATAAACGTAACAATTTATTTCTATTGCATTACCATTTGATTTTCAATAAATATAATAATAATAATAATAATAAAAGAAGAAAAAAAGAAAATCGCCTTCAAATGAATGTATTAAATAAAAAATGAATTGCCTTATAGCCGTTGCTAAGATACGCAGACGATTACAATCGAAGAATAAATTCATGAAAAATGAAACATTAAAGCTAATATTTAAAATTGAAAAAACATTAATTTAAAAAATTCAAATTCGAAATTCGGAAAAATCTCGATGAGGTGCACACCTGCAGGGTCCCAGGTACCTATATGCCAAATTTGGAAGCTCTGCGATCAGTAGTGTGAGCACCAGAGCGCAGACACACACACAGACACACACACACACACAGACACTTCTCTTTATTTATATAGATTATTAAAGGGAAATTTTGGAGGTAGAAATACAATAGTTTATATTCGTTTGTTTATTTATTTATTTATTGATAATTATCCAATAATTATGTATTAATCAAATATGGTAAATAGAGTTTTTTCTTTAACAGGGTGTTTTCTCCAATATGGCAGATGGAAAATGACGAGTTCGATTCAAGAATGCGCTCGTCAACCTTGCCAATCGAAGTTTTTATGTTTTTCTCCAAAATTTGCTTAAGTACGGTCTAGGACCCTTTGAACGCGACTTGGAATAAAACTTGGCATTTCCCATCTGTCAGCTTGAAGAGAATATGCTAATGAAGAAAAACACTCTGTTTACCATTTGTGACCAATAGTACATCATTATCAGAGAATCACAAAATAAATAAATAAATAAATAAATAAATAAATAAATAAATAAAATAAATAAATAGATAAATAAATAAATAAAAATAAATAAATAAATAAAAACTATTGTATCTCTTCCTCCAAAATATCCACTTAAACTCTATGCTTCATGTCAAAGATAAAAAATAATTAATAAATGAATGAATAAATAAATATAACAATAAATATTAATATAACAATAATACATAAATAAATAAATATATAAAATAAATGAATGAAAAAACAAAATTAATTAATGGCATTTACTATTTTATTTATTTATTTCTTTTTTTAAATATTTCTTACCCTCTGTTTGTTCCACCATTTTTTTTTCTTTCTTTATTTCTGCCATGATACGTATCTTTATAATAATAAATTACTTAAGAAATCTTCTGTTTCTCTTATCCTTCTGAAATTTTCGTATTTGTTTTACTAGTCCCCTAGTAGCCTAGAAATTCTACTTTCGAAATTTATAGAAAGGAAGTATTAGTTTCGATCCCAGGTTAAAATCGTCAACGTAACCATTCAGAGTTTTCTGCGGTTTACTCAAAGTTTCAATAGTAATTGCTATGAAATATTAGTTACAACAAATATTCAAATTTTCAAAAATTTTACCTTTTCTTTTTTTAATTATCATTATCTATAATATTAAAACACAAAGCACTTTCTGTAAGACCAAAATCGTACGTTCTGGGCATGCGCGAGAAAATTTTGAAAATTTTGATAAAAATTAGCGATGAAATTAAAAATATATGTATGAAAAGTATTGATGTGTATTTTCTTTCTCCATTATTACCATAATTTTAAAATTCTTTCTTGTAATTACTCCTCATATTCTTTTAGTCATATTTAGAATAAAATTAGGAAAAATCTTGGGATTTTATTTTTATTATATGGAGCACGATTAAATTTTGTGTATTGAAGTTTCATGAAATTTATTCCCCCTTCCCCTCCAACCAAAAAATAATTGATTACAGTATAGGGTTTTAAACTGGTTAAGAGCAATGCGAAATATTAAAACAGGAATGTTTAAAACTTTATGCCGTGAAAAGATTTAAGTTACACATGATCCGTCAAAATTTGACGGGTAATAACTAGTTTTATTCTTAATGCCTGTAATAATAATAATAAATCTGTTTTAAACAGAATGTTATTTATTACCCGAATACTATTCTTGACTCAAACTATTTCATTTTTATGTATTTGTAATTTCTTAGATTCTGTAATAGACTATTTCTTATTGTGAAAACATTTAGGTGGTCTACAGCAAATAGAGACGATGTTTTTTTTTCTCCTGTCTGACAAATAAATAAATAAATAAAAAGGAAAACTCCAGTTTTACATAAAAAAAAAAGAGAAAGAAAGGAAAATAAAATAAAATGCAAATGCAAAAACAGTTTAGACACAATTTTTACTTTCCGAACATACATGTGTAAGGAAAGTATTGTAATCATGTCAAAAATCCAAATTTGAGATTTTGATGTTCCCCATAATCTGTTTTCACATTTTTTTTACCCAGTTTTTAGTCTCGATAAAACATTTAAGAGAAAATAGTGATAATTTTTAGATATTTTTTATTTCAATTTTTCTCACCAACATATACCTTGCGAACTTAGAAATTTATTTTTTAGCGGTGTATACTTTTTTTTTTTTTTTTTTCTACGTCCAGCTCTAATTTTGTAAAAAAAAAAAAAAGTAATAATAATTTTTGACAAAAATTATTAACTTCACTCTGAGTTCATAATGAGCCCTTCTCTCCCCGAAGTGGCTAAGAAATTCTACTTTCTAAGCTAACAGACGGAAACTGAAGAGTCCAATTCTAGGTCACTTTCGTCCAGTTAGTCGATCTCAGTTTTCCACAGTTTTCTCTGAAAATCACATGAATACTGGTGAGATACAAAACTGACCGGTCAGAAAGGTTGTCTTTTAATAGTGGTCGTTTATAAAGTCATAATTAAGACAAATGATTTTATAAATTAGATAATTTCATACTTACATTTCTCGTATATACTATATGTCATAATTAATAATATTAATTTATTTGAATTTTAAAAGCCTTTTAGCAGTTTTGTCTCCCGGGAATTATTTTTTACATACTTGAACAAATTGTTTTCAGCTTAACACAATTCTGAGTGGCGAAATTCTGTCGAATGGCTGTTTGGAACTTTTCGTGATTTTCTCTGAAACTCGGGTGAATATGTGCCGAGATTCCTTAGAAAGATCACTCAATCCCTGGGTTATGCATCCTCCAATCATAATGCAGGGTATATTGTAGTTCGAAATAAATTAGAAACAAAATTTAAAATATTTTGGAAGACTTAAAATAAATAAATAAAATAAATCAAGATTTAACATTATATTAAAACTGAAAAATCAATATTTCGATCAAAAATGGGCTTTTGTAAGTAATCGGTTGGTTTGATTGTAGAATTTAAGGCCGACTTACAACATAAGAGTTCTAGGCCTTTAGGAGGAATGTCTACAGTGGGGTTCTTTCTAAAGTGTCCAAGTCCGTATTCACGCAAGTTTCTGTGAAAACCACACGACTAGGTCGATGAACGCGTCCCTGAGATCGAACTCGGTACTTCCCCTCTACCAGAATTGAGCGCAGAATCGCTCGGCCGCTGATAGGCTGTAGGTAATCGGTGTTGGTGTTGGTGTTAGGGATTAAGGCCGATTGACAACACTGGGGTCCTAAGCCTGAGGGGGAGTGCCTTCAGTGGAGGTCTTTCTAAGGGGTCCTAGCCCGTATTTACGCAAGTTTCGGAGGAAACCACGGAAAACTCCGAACGGCTAGGCAAACGAGCGCGACCGGGGATCGAACCCGGCACCTCACGTATACCAGCTTTGAGCGCAGAACCGCTCGGCCGCTGGTGGGCCATCTGTAGGTAATCGGATACCTTAAAAATGATCTAGCAAGGTGAATTTTCAGAAATTATTTATTTATAAATAAGTGCTGCCAGATTGGTGAATTGTTTTATTCAACCCTCACCAATAATTTTGAGAAGTGATATCTTTTACGTAAAATAATAGACAAGTCCCCAATCTAGTAACACTGTTACAAATTGCCTGATCTCCTACATAAATAAATAAGTAAGGCAAAATAAAATAAAATATCAATGCTTTTAAATGTTATTTCCACATTTATAAAATGATATTTTAATTCTTTTTTTTTTTTTTCCCTCGATCCCGAAACTAAGTTTATTATTATTAAAAATCAAGTTTCAGTGGCGGATTAGGCGATAAAAAGCATCTGACTGATGTAGGAATATACTTTCTTTGTCTTTACATCCGTGTTAAGCAGAAGAACAGTTCGTTTCGGAATACAACAGGCATGTGCGATTTTTGAATACAATATTATTAATAAAAGTGTTTTCGTTCGTCTGCAGAGGTAAGAAAAAATCGTTGATATTTGCTTTGAAATGTAATAATATTTATTCATTTTAATTTATCTATCTATATTTATATATATATATGTGTGTGTGTGCATTTAATTAAAAGAGATAGTACAAATGAAGTATTTTACCATATAAGTAATTATGAACATTAAGTAAATATTTTAAAAAATAAAACATGTTCACAGAAAAATGATGCTTTCAACAAAGTTTAATTAAATTAACTTCATAATGGACGCAAAACACGTTACAGGGCTGCCACAGGCGACATTTTTATTATAATTTTCGCACCACTATTTCCATAGCATAAAATTTAGAATACGCAATCTGCTGATTTATCTGCGTAAATATATTATAAATTTTATTATTTGGAAATAGTGGAATGAAATGAATAAAAATAAGTAGTTTGTGGGCCCCTGAATTACGAGTTTATTCGAAATAAATAATACTAGTATATTTTAGACTCAAAAATACTTTCTTATTTATTTTTCTACACAAATTCACGCAGTACAAATTATTATTATTTTTTTAATTATTATTTAATCAAGTTGTTTTCCATGATGAACGAAGATGAATTTCATCTCAGAATATTACAACTGTAAATGTGGAAGTAAAGTAAATTTTATGCTGACATCTTAGAATTGCTTCTTCTAAGATTTTATTTTTTTTCCTTTCTTTCTTTTTTTTTTTTTTTTTTTTTTTAATGCAGAGCTGCCAACCTAATCCGGCAAATTGTTAGTAGCGCCCCTTTCTCATCACCAGTCATATTTTAGAGGGTTTTTTTTTTTCTTTTTCTTAATTCATCGTAAATATATTTGAAGAAAACTACTTTAAAAATTAAGTGGTGTCGGAAAATGGGTGGTACTAACAATTTTCCGGATTAGGTTGGCAGCTCTGTTAATGCAAAAGTTTAATAACTCTCTCCCCCGCTTCTGTGAATTCCACACGTATAATTCGGATGGGAACGTGGAGGACACTGAGGGCATCACAGATTTTATGTGCACCCGCCATTATTAATCATATGACAGCTTTTGGCCAACTAAAGTATCGAACCTATAATCATCCAACTATGAGCTCGATGCTCTACCGACCGGTCTACCGCGGTCCCCCAAACCCCCGGTTTCACCCTTTGGTTGAACGAAGGGGATATGTAACCCCTCAGAGGGAGTACATATACAAACACACTTTAACGGTTAATTATTATTATTATCATAAATATACTTTTTTATTTTTTTTCACATCGAAAAATTAGAAATAATTCTTATTATGTACAGTCAAGGGGGGGGGGGGGAAGGAGACACTCGATGTAACTTTGTTGGTAATCTATATAATTTGTCAGGAAATTGTGATTACTTTTAGAAAATGAAGTGTAATTTTCAATTGGGAGTCGTCTACATAGTAAAATGCAGACCACCTTTAGTTGTTTCAATGGTTATGCCCTATTTTTATTTTATATTTAAATTTCTGGGGTTGTGACAACGCTAAAACGTATATTAGTTGTATAATTTAGTATATATACACACACACACACACACAGAGAGAGAGAGAGAGAGAGTTATAAGCGTTTAAAATTTGAAGGTGCTAAAGTTAAATTCATATGGCAAACATTTATTAATATTTTCACAAATATAACTTGATTGATGTAAGTTTATTTATTTATTTATTTATTTACGAGATACACTGACGAAACAGAAACATAGTACATGGTCACTTTTCTCTGGGTTTGAAATTCTTTTAAATGTCTTAACGTTAACTTGTTTTATTTTTTTTTATAAAATTTGGATGATTGCAATCCTCCAAAAGAAATTTGAGAAGTTCAATATCAGAAGGTACCCAGGAAACGAGTACAGAGCTGCCAACCTAATCCGGCAATTTGTTAGTTCCGCCCATTTTTCTACACCAATTAATTTTTAAAGTAATTTTCTTCAAATATATTTGCGATGCATTAAGAAGAAAAAAACTCTAAGAAATGACTGGTGTAGAAAAAGGGGCGGTACTAACAATTTGCCGGATTAGGTTGGCAGCTCTGCGAGTACCATAGATGCCAACATTTTAATTTATTCCGGAGTATATTTAGCCTCGCCTTTATTTCGCACCACTTTATTTATAAAGAAATTTTCTCTAATACAGCCGAACCTCGTTAACGTGAACACTGTTAACGTGAATTACTTTTAACATGAACTGTTTCCGCAATCCCCGTCAAAATGAAGATTAGTTATATGAAGTTTAGTTACTGACAGCATGAACTACTGATAACATGAACAGACTTTTTGTCCCCCTTGAGATTCACGTTAACGAGGTTCCATAGCTGCCAATATTTTAATTTATTCCGGAATACTTTTAACTCCGCCGCTAATCTATAGCACTTTTTTTAAAAGAATATTTTTTTCTGATTTTATCATAGTTATATATTGGAGAAAAAAATTCTAAAAATAAAGTGGTTCGAAATAAAGGCGGGCCTAAAAGTACTCAGGAATAAATTAAAATATTGGCAGCTATGAGGTTCGACTGTATATAACTTCGATAGACTAAGAAAAAATTACTTATAATTTACTTATAAAAAATAAGTGGTATGGAATAAAGACGGGGCTAAAAATACTCCGGAATAAATTAAAATATTGGCATCTATGCGAGTACCACATGAGACGCGGCTTTTGTGCATTGTTACCACTTCTGAATAACGTCCATTTGAAATTGTTGTTTTAATTTAAATAGGAATTTTACAGAATCATACTTTCTTTGTCAGAGAGAGACAAAATCCTCGACCACGATTTGTTAGCGTACTATTCTGGAGATATTTTCCTATTTTGAGTAGAAAGCCCGTCCCTTGGCATTCCTTTAAAACATTAAATTGTTTTACAAACGGTTTGCTTAACTATTTTATTTCCTCAATCTCATTCATGAATGTAATCCTAAAATTTCAAACATTTATAGATTATTTTTTCTGTTTTTCTTAATCTGAAAGAGCTATATGATTTGGAGGGAAAATGGGAGTGTGGGGGGGTGAAAGCTTCCACCCAGAGAGAGGGATTTTTTCTTTTACATTACTAGAGCCCTCAAGAGTATTGTTTCAAAATTTCAAAGCAATATACATGTTTACTCCTGTAATACATTCCTTTATAATCCCTCATTTGTTTTGTAATCTGAAGTAAGTAGAACCCCGCTAATTCGGACCCCGTTACTCCGAATAATCCGGATCAGTCTGGTCGATTTTTTTTTTCAAGTTTGAGAAGCGATCAGCAAATTTCCATAACATTATTTTTTTCATCCTCGTATTCTGAATAAAAAAGTCTTTTCTGAAATCTTTTCGGAAGAATATCTTACTCTTTCCTATTTAAAACTCTTTGATGTTATCTTTCATAGAAACAATAATGTATCACTTTAAGTTTGGCAGTTCCAATTTTCCAGTTTTCTATTTAATCCATTTAGAAATGTCATCAGAAGCTCCAGTCACGATAAGAAAACTCCCGAGTCACTGTTCGGATTCTACTAGACAGCGACTCCAGCCAGGTGTTTTCTTATCGGCGCCAGAGAATGTTGTGGTCCATCACGTGTCTGATTCTTTTCATTCCTTTGTGTGCAGTGTTTTTAAGCTTACATTTTTAGCTATGGCGACGAAACGAAAACATAATTTTGTGACTATGCAAAAGAAATTGGAAGCATTGAGTAGAATTGATAAAGGTGAATCCTTAAAAAAGATTGCTTGTGAATTAGGAGTAGGGACCTCGACAGTGTCCGATTGGAAAAAAAATCGAAAAACAATCGAGGATTTTTGCTCGAAATTAATATCTAACGACAGTTTGGACAATCGGAGGAATGTTAAAAAAGCTAAACTTGAAACACTGGATGAAGCGTTATTCGTTTGGTTTTGCATAGAAAGAGATCGTGGTTTACCTATATCAGGTCCTATAATCCAACAGAAAGCCTTAAAGTTAAATGCAAAGTTGCCTGATGGTGATCGAGATTTTACTGCCAGTCAAGGATGGTTAAATAGATGGAAAAACCGGCATGGTGTGCGCCAACTTACTGTGACGGGTGAGAGCTTGTCTAGTGACAAAATCGCAGCTGAAAAGTTCAAAAAGGAATTTGAAGAATTTGTTAAAGCAGAAGAATTAACGGCAGATCAGATCTACAATGCCGATGAATCAGGACTATTCTACCGCATGTTGCCAAATAAAACTTTAGTCTCAAAATTAGAAGAATCAGCTAAAGGATATAAAAAGAGCAAAGACCGCCTCACTATAATGGCTTGTAGCAATGCATCAGGAAAGCACAAATTCCCTCTTCTTATAATCAGAAAATCCAAAAATCCCCGTGCACTAAAAAACATAAATCATAAGACTTTACCTGTAGTTTATCGTTTCCAGAGGAGTTCTAGGATGGACTGCAAAAATTTTAAAGAGTGGTTCTTTGTCTATTTTGTTCTGGGTGTTACAAAATATTTAAAATCGTGCAACGTACCCATCAAAGCTTTCCTCCTAATTCATAATGCTCCGTCACACCCCGAAGCAAGTGAACTGACAGAAGGAAACATAATGGTAAATTTTTTTCCACCTAATGTGACAGCTCTAGTACAGCCAATGGAAGGGTTCTTCAGAACATTAAGAAAATTTACAAACGACAAATGCTGAATGAACTTTTAGAAGATTATAGAGAAGAAGGAGTGGTAGAGATTCTTAAATCAATCAATATCAAGAAAGTAATCTATATGATTGCTGAATCTTGGGATCAGGTTGCTGAGAGTACACTCCGAAAGTCGTGGAAGAATTTATGGCCTACATATTGTAATTTCTCGGATAATATGCTTGAAACAGAAGTAGGAATCAGCGAGAATGAAAGAGAAATTACACCTGAAGATTTTGTAAGCATGTTAAAAAAAAAATTGATGGTTGCTCTGATGCTGACATCAGTGACATTAACAATTGGTTGGAAACAGAAAATAATGAAGGTTATGCCTCACTTACAGATGACGAAATAATCGCTTTGCGCACAACTGAAGAAAATGAAGATGATACAGACGAAAGTAAAATTATCAATGATGATCAACCCAAAGTTATTAGCCATGATAAAGCAACGTGTCATTTAGAGCAATTAATGGTTTATTTTGAACGTCAGGTGGAAACTACACCTACCAACTACGTACGCTCAAGCAGATGCGTGACCGTGCGGCCCGCAAAAGGTATACTACATTGGCACAGCAGAAGATTACTGACTTTATAATAACAAAGTAAACATTTTTACTGTCTGTAAATATTCTATATGTTTCAAACAAATAAGGTGATTTTCTGTAAGTATGTTTTATTTTATTTCATTTTTTCTCATTGTCCGGATAATCCGGATTTTCGATAATCCGCATTGGGTCTGGTACCAATCAATCCAAATTACCGGGGTTCTACTGTAACTATTCAGTTTGCGGGAAAGGGAGGGGGTGTCTCCCCAGGAAGGAAGGATTTTTTTTTCTTTCTTTTCCAATACCAAACTATTCATGAATCTCATTCCAAAAATTCAAGCTTTTATAAATTATTAATCTCTGTTTTATCTGAAAGAGCTATATATAGTCTAAAGGGGAAAAGGGGGGACGCCCCTCCCCATTAACGGGAAACTTTTTTGTTTTACATTACTAGAGCACCCAGGAAAGTTATTCCAAAGTTTCAAAACTTTATAATTTTTTCCCCTTATTTGGTGTTTTTTGTTTGACTATATTATATGATGTCTGAAAACTTACATACAAACAGTGTTGCCAGATGTAGTGATTTCTCCCTACAGTAGGGATTTTCAGCTCTGCTTTTGGTGTTAGGGGGATTTTCTTTCAAATGCTGTTTTGTATGGATTTTTCTATTATCTAATGAAAATTATAAAATTCTTTTTAAAAATGCAAAAAATATTGAAACTTATGTGTAAAAAAGTTGCTTAAAATACCTTGTTTCTGATACATTATTTCATTACAGATTGATGCGAAGTGAAACATCTCATAACTCGGAGTTGCCAACATCTATAATTTATTCCAGTGTATTATTAGTAACACCCTCTTTTCGTACTTCTACTACTTTTTTATAAGAGTAGTTTTCTTCCTATTTTATCTTAGTTACATACTGGGGAAAATTACTCAAGAAAATAAGTAAGGGAGAAAAACGGGCATTACTACGATTGATCCTGCATAAATTATAATAGCTGGAAAATTTACATATTTTTTATATGTCCCCCTCCCCCTTTATTATTATTATTATTATTATTATTCCGAAATGGTAAATTTTTCTATAATTTTAATAAAATATATAACATTTATTTAATATTTTAATATAATTAACATCAAAGTTTTAAATTAAATTGGACAATAAGTCCTGCACATGTTAAAATTAAATTTCCTCGAAATGCCAACTGTTTTCATAAGCAATTGTCAAGTTATATGTATACACCCAGCACTCAAATAAAATATATTTTGCAGTTCAAAATCTTAAGCGTAAATATATTATACTGTTATAAAACTGTATTTAATTTTGTTTTACGTCAGAATGCGTTGTCTTTCGTTTTCCTTTCTGTAAATTAACCTTTGTATTTCTCTTTGATGTGCTCACACCACCCATTTCGTGTAGTCACACCCCCTAAGGAATAGGAGTAAGCTATCTATCAAGTCGGTATTTGCTCGTTTAACTTTGATTATTTATTACTAAATTAAATTTATTAGGTAAGTTTGATGTGAAAACATGTGAAAGGAAATTAGTTGTTTGATTTAATAGAATACAGAGCTAGCATTAAATTCAAACAAATTATAGAAACATAGTCCATTCTGTTTACTGTGTTTTCACAAATATACATTTGTATACATATATTAGGTACTTGTTTTAATTAGTTTCAACAATCAACTTAAGTGTATATTAATAAGAATGGATCTTTTTTTTTTTTTTTTTCTTTTTTAATGCTAGAAAATATTAAAATAATAATAAAAATATGATTTTATATAACTTCTATTAATAGTTTTGAATTGTAGGGTAAGAATATTTTAACTTAGGGAATTTTAGGATTTTTTCTCGATTTATAGGGATAATTTTAAATTTTTATCTGGCAACACTGCCTACAACAAAACTTCATACTGTTGAATTTTACCACTTATGTCGAACAAAAGTACGATTACATCCGTAACCGTAATTCCTTTTAAAAATTGTTATAAACAAGGAGACTTAATACCATTTAGGTGCTCACCTGCACACATGAAAAGTTCCGAAATTTATGAAAATAACGCAAGACAGCTTATTTTTTTTAAATAGAGAATTTTGAATGTTGCGTTAGTGGTGCGAATTAAATTCGAAAATAATGTGTATAGTCGCGGGAAAAAAAAAAAAAAAAAAAAAAAAAAAAAAAAACGCAACACTTAACATAACTTCCTTGCTAATCGATGTAGAAAACTGTAATAGGATTCGACGGCGAATTGTGAGTAGTTTTAGAATATGAACTGAAATTTTGAATTGGTGGTCGTCTGCATATTAAAACGCGCACCAACTTTGATTTTTTTCAATGGTAATGCCCCATTTTTATTTTATATTTATGTTCCTGGGATCGCGACAACACGAAAAAGTATATTGGTTGTATATTTTACTTATTTTTTCACAGAGTTGTACGCATTCAAAATTTGAAGGTGTTAATGTTAAATTCATATTTCAAACTTTTATTAATATCTTCACAAAAAACAACTTGATCGATAATTTTTTTTTTTTTTTTGTATTACAAGATACAGTGAAGAAACGAAAACAAAATTCATCATTACTTTTAATTCTGAAAAATATTAATAAATTCATTTTCATAAAAATTATGAATTATTGCCTATATTAATTTTTACATAAAACGAATCCTACTGCTGGAAAATATGGGTATGCAAATTTGCAGCTCACTCCAGTTATTAGTTTTCGAGATATAAGTAAATCTTTCTGTTGGAGTGGTTTAGGGGACCGTCTCTTATGAAGTTTTGATGAGATAATAAATAAAATCTTAAAAAATAACAATGAAAATTAAACAAAATATGTTTATTTTTTATTTACGGGTCTAATTATATAACAACAACGTCAAACGCAAAGAAATGAAACAAAAAAGATGATTTTTAGACATTAGTGTTAGCATCAAGAATTCCTATTTCTAAAGAAGACAAGCCCCGCCTTCATCGTTCTTCAAAACAAAACAATACAGAAAAGAAAAGAAAAGAAAATCTGACATTGAGTATTCGTGTTAAACCTCATGTTTTATGTTGACAAAAATATGCACAAGTGTTATATACTTCATCGATTACTGGTGTTAAAATTTGAATCTTTTAAACGAAAACTAGAAGAAAAAAAATAGGCGGGGTTTACTGTTTTTAATAGAAAAATAGGTTTATCGAAAAAATTGTCAATAAAAAAAAAAAAAAAAAATACAGAAAAGAAAAGAAAAGAAAAGAAAATCTGACATTGAGTATTCGTGTTAGAAGATTCGTGTTAGTGATCAGAAGATAGGAAAAACTTATAAAAATAAAAATAAAACAATATTTTACGGAAAAATCAACTTTTTATTTGAATTTCACATACGGTTCACTGAGAGTTAACTACACTTTTTGGTATTAAACAAGTACAATTGAATTGTTTGGGAAATAGTATTGTATATTGGACACACATACATAGAACAACACAGTATTTTTTTTTTTTTTTTTTTGAGTCAAAACTGTTCAATAACTATTCTTGTTTTATTTTTGAATTCAAACGACTAACGTATCACTTTCATTCAAATTTCACACTGAGTGCACTATAACAAAAACACGAACAACATCTTTAGGTAACGATTGGTATTACTACATTGCTAAATGTCAGTAACTTCTATCAAGTTGTCAAGAGATGTTGCTACTAATAGTCTTATAGCTGTAGGAACGTTAAAGTCGGTGTTCCACATATGGAACTGGGTGCCTTGTAGGGTTAAGCTTTATTGGTTATCAGTACAGCCATAATAGACACTTTTACTTGAAAAATATTGCACTTTTTTCAAAGGGTACTGTCTGGACCAATCACAAGTGTAATGTATTTTATTAGGCCTAAAATTATCTAAAAAAATACTGAATTATATAGAAATCTTATAATAATAAAGGAAATGGAAGAGGAAATTCTTATTAATTTTTATAATTTATTTCTTAAAGATTTCCGTTGTGGAACATTAAAATTTTTTCTATTACTTATAGGATCTTAATTTTATTTTTCTACATTTACAGATAACCCCCTAACACATCTTTTATTTCAGCAGATATTTATGGATCAGAATAGTCTTTAAAATACAGCAAAAAGAGATGTACAAAGACAATATGATAATTATTTTTACATATATTTCTTAAAGCGGTCATTTTCTTTTTTCATAAATTCCATTAAACAAACACACACTGGTCATTCTCAGATAATGGTAAATATTGGTTTCAGAAAAAAAAAAAAAAATTGTTTTAATTCCTGATTTTTTTACATTAATGCAATTATCCATATCTGCTATAGAGGAAAAAATTACCAGCAGAGATCGTTTGCCTTAATTACAGATTAATTAATTTTTTAATTTCCGTTGCAACATGGTAATGACATTTGTGAACATGGTAATGACAGACAGAACCACAGAAATGACCTATGGCGAAATAATTACACATTTATTTATGGATAGCTGTATTTATCATTCTAATTTGTAACAGAAAAATTAAAATGTTTAGACGATATATAGTGGTGAGATTTTTTAGAAAAATTTTCGCTATACGAATCCTATAGCTGTCTGTTTTAACAGGCGACATAAAGTGATTTACACTTTACTGCCGAGCAGTCATTACCATGTTCCTAGACATCATTACCATGTTCCTAGATATCATTACCATGTTCTCCGAACACCTTGGTAATGATCACCTTGGTAATGACTTTTTTTATTGTTAAGCTTATTTATGGCTAAATTATAGCAATTAGAAGCTAATGCAATATTCATTCTGTATGTGGTCCAAAGATCTTTATAAATCATTCAGTAAATTTAAATTTATTAATTGTGTATTTCCGTAATAATGGACTTTGTAATGGCACACAATAAGTACACTGACTATAATTTTAGAACAAAAACAGCAAAATGAAATAGTTTGTATTTACTTAAACTAAAAAAAAACTTGTCTGCTTGTAAGGGCATGAAACACTTTCCTTTTGACAGGTTGATAATTATGACAGCACCATCTAGTAGTGAGGTACTGAAAAAAAACTTACACACCTTGGTAATGACAAAACCCTTTAGGGACAAATTTTAAATAAGAATAATTAATAGATTTCTTTTTTTTTTTTATGCCTAAAATTCCAAAGATATTAAAAGTAGAAAAGTGAAATATATACCTAGCAAATTCTTAGCTTTGTTTAATTTTTTTTCAATTCTTTAAAATAAAGGTTCAAATAAAAAGTTTGGAGTTTGGGACAAGCCTTGGTAATGACATTTACAACTTAAAATTTTTTTTAAATATTGAAATTTTACTTTTTTTGGAATTCAAATTACTGCACAGTGTAGTGCTTGAAAAGAATTCTTGAAAAAAAATTTTAATTTTCATAGCTGACTTGCTCAAGTAACATTTTTTAGCCAAGGATACAAAATTTACCATTATGTGAGAATGACCCACATAATACTTCTATATATATATATATATATATATATATTTCTATAAAGGCACGATTAAGTTCAGTTAAAAAGTTATTTTTTAAATTAAATTAAAAAAAATAAATAAAACATGAGAGAAAATCATAGGATAGGGAAAGTAAATTTATTTTTTCAATAAAAGATGAAAATGGTGACAATCACTTTGCTGTTATTTTGAGTAATAAGCTAATTTAAAGTAAATAAGTATAATTTAAATTTTTTACACCATATATGATCTAAATTTTGTCGAAAACATAATAATAATTGTTGACTAACAATATAAAACATTGTGGAAAACATTACGATGTCGCCAATTTCCTATAATTAATTTCAGGTGATATCACTTGCAGACTAGCCAAATAAAAAAAAAAAAAAATTGTGAAATTTTAGTCACTCCTTTATTTTATAGTACTGTGTTTGTAAAATAATTTTCCTTAAGACATAACTTCGTTAAAATAATAATTAAAAAAAAAAAAAAAAATCACTTTAAAATAAGTAGTATGAACAATACTTTGGAATGTATCAAAAACTTGGAAACTCTACCCTTAAGGTATATGCCTGGCCTGGTACCGCTTTTATAGTTTATTCACAATCATTTTTAGCCCCACCTTCTTTTCGCACCAGCAATTTAGTAGATTACTTCCCTTTAATATGTGACAACAATTAAATCAGAAGAAAATCATTTTTCAAAATTTCCGGTAACAAAAAGAGGCGGCGCTAAAAATGATTGTGAATAACTTATAAAAGTTGGGAACGCTGTCGCACCGTTTATTTTTTACTAAAATTATACTCCTAAAATCTTCTGCAAAGTAATATTTAAAAGAAACACAAAGCCAATTTTCATTTGGTTTTAATTTTTTCTCTGGGTTTGAAATTCTTTTAAATGTCTTAACGTTAACTTGTTTTATTTTATTTTATAAAAATTTGGATGATTGCAATCCTCCAAAAGAAAGTTGAGAAGGCCAATATCAGAAGGCACTCAGGAGACGAGTACTATAGATGCCAAAATATTAATTTTTTTTTCGGATTATTTTTAGCCCCGCCTTTATTTTGCTCCACTTTATTTATAAAGAAATTTTCGAACACAATCGAACCTTGTTAATGTGAACACTGTTTTCGTGAATAAGAAAATAATACTTTTAAAAAATAAGTGGTATGGAATAGAGAGGGGGCTAAAAATACTCCGGAATAAATTAAAATATTGGCATCTATGCGAGTACCACATGAGACGCGACTTTTAAGCATTGTTACCACTTCTGAATAAGGAATTTTAGGATTTTTTCTCGATTTATAGGGATAATTTTAAATTTTCATCTGGCAACACTGCCTACAACAAAACTTCATACTGTTGACTTTAACCACTTATGTCGAACAGAAGTACGATTACATCCGTAACCGTAACTACTTTTTCAAATAGTTATGAGCAAGGAGACTTAATACCATTTAGGTGCTCACCTGCACAAGCGAAAAGTTCCGAAATTTTGAAAACAGCTTATTTTTTTTAAATAGAGAATTTTGCATGTAGCGTTAGTGGTGCGAGATTAAATTCGAAATTAATGTGTACAGTCGCGGGGGTTAAAAGAAAAAAAAAAAAAAAAACGCAACACTTAACGTAACTTCGTTGCTAATCGATGTAGAAAAATGTAATAGGATTCGACGGGGAATCGTGAGTTGTTTCAGAATATGAACTGAAATTTGGAATTGGTGGTCGTCTGCATATAAAACGCGCACCAACTTTGATTTTTTTCAATGGTAATGCCCCATTTTTATTTTATATCTGTGTTCCTGGGATCGCGACAACGCGAAAAAGTATATTGGTTGTATATTTTACTTATTTTTTCACAGAGTTGTACGCATTCAAAATTTGAAGGTGTTAATGTTAAATTCATATTTCAAACTTTTATTAATATCTTCACAAAAAACAACTTGATCAATAATTTTTTTTTTGTATTACAAGATACAGTGAAGAAACTCAAATAAAATCCATCATTACTTTTGATTCTGAAAATTATTAATAAATTCATATTCATAAAATTTATGGATTATTGCCTATATTAATTTTTACATAAAACGAATCCTAGTGCTGGAAAATATGGGTATGCAAATTTGCAGCTCATTCCAATTATTAGTTTTCGAGATATAAGTAAATCTTTCTTTTGGAGTGGTTTAGGGGGCCGTCTCTTATGAAGTTTTGATGAGATAATGAATAAAATCTTTAAAAATAACAATGGAAATTAAACAAAATATGTTTATTTTTAATTACGGGTCTAATTATATAACAACAACGTCAAACGCAAAGAAATGAAACAAAAAAGATGATTTTTAAATATTAGTGTTAGCATCAAGAATTCCTATTTCTAAAGAAGACAAGCCCCGCCTTCATCGTTCTTCAAAAGAAAACAATACAGAAAAGAAAAGAAAAGTAAATTTGACATTGAGTATTCGTGTTAAACCCCATGTTTTATGTTAAGAAAAATATGCACAAGTGTTATATACTTCATCGATTACTAGTGTTAAAATTTGAATCTTTTAAACGAACACTAGAAGAAAAAAAATAGGCGGGGTTTACTGTTTTAATAGAAAAATAGGTTTATCGTAAAAATTGTCAATTAAAAAAAAAAAAAAAAAATTGAAGGAAATTGGAATGGAAGAGAAACTTGTAAAATCGTTTCTTAACTACCGTCATAGTTAAAGGCTTAATCATTTGCTTCATATATTGCTTTATTTTATTTATTTATTTATTTTTAGGGGGTGGGGGGGGGGATTATTATTTTAAGGATACTTTAGTCTTAATTTTATTAATATATTTTAACATTATATATTTTGTAAAACATACTTAAACTTTTATAAATATATTTTAACACTTTTTGCAACCGCAGGATTTTGTCTTTTTGACAGTAATATCCGTCTACGGGTGTTATTCTCTCAAAATAAAGTATTTCAGAACAAATTTTCTGTATTCCCAAATATATTACAAATGGATATACATTATTATTATATTCTTTCTAATCAATATATTTCCATAGTAGGGCTGGAGTATTTATCAATATATCCCCAAGTATCAATATTTTTTAAATATCGCAATAACGATATTAAAGATCTAGCTCTGCTGATATATCCCTCTAACGATATTTCTTTAGCGCAAACTCAGCGATCGATCGAAGCGCCGATAAATAATGTTCCTCACTAGCACAGCACCTATCACCAGTCACCACGCTCGGAATAAAGAGAACGCCGAATAGCTTATTCACAGTGTTTTCTAAAAAAACAAACAAACCGTTTGGCTAGCGGAAGTGACGCAACCTCTTGTGCGCGCCACAAACCTGCATCACCTCGCGCCAAGCAAAGCCCGAAAAAAAAAAGAGACCTGAATAGCTTATACTAATGCAACCCCCTTTTTCCCCTGCTATTACTCACTGACTAAAACTCCCAACCCCAAACAATCCTTCCTCTCCAATTCTCTCTTTCCATACCGCAATGTATCTACTTTCTTGAAAATATCACTGTCCAAAAACAAAAAGTCAATGATATTCATCAGGAAAATTAAACTATCACAGTATATTGACTTCCCATAGTATATTGACTTCTTAGAGTATATTGACTTCTCATTCTACATTCATGCATTTCCCTGGCTCTAAACGATAATATGAAAGAATTTATACTACCGTTAGTATAAGTTCTTTAATAATATTGCACATCATCGCTCGTGGATCGTAGGTGTAATACCACAGACAGGCGATATAAAAACAAACGCTTATTATGAGTATGACGAATGAAAACGATATCTTTTGTTTTAGCTCATTTCCTGCTATTGGTTCATTGATATTGGTTTATTTCAAAGTATCCATATCTTCTGGCCAATAAGATGCGACATGTGTTTGACTCGCTTTGGGCTCAGTGATGCCAGATTGGGGATTTTGTCCCCATTTTGGGGATTTTTGAGGCTTTTGGACCAAATGTTTGTGGGGACTTTTTTGGGGAATTCTAAAATTTTTGGGGACAAATCTGGGGAGTTCTTCAACTCTCTGTCAATGTTGATAACGTAATGATTTATCCCTACGACTGGAGACTTTCAATATCTTTATTGGTATTTGGGGATTTTTTTTTTTTTTAATTGCCTTCTTTTGGTGAAAAATCTGAATTTTTATCACACAAAAATCTGCTTGATATTTTTTTTGAAAAAATTTTTATTTCCCCTTTTTTAGTAGAAATCAAATTGGGGATTTTTTCGAAAAGAACCTCGACAATTTTTTCGAAAAGAACCTCCTGAATTGGGGAAATTTGAAGACCTGTTTGGGGAAATAATTTTCGACCATCTGGCATCACTGTTTGGGTTGTACATCAGTCCCTTTCTCCTTTCCCATGTTATCGAATGGGATTTTCGTTGCTTCGTTTTATAAAAATATCTCATTCAAAAATGAAGTTTTTCGAATTCTGTTTTATGAATATTACTCTTTGAACGGGTCGCCTTTTAGCTTGGTGAACAATTTTTCGAAAAAAATAATTTAAATATTTTATTTCAATAAGTAAATTATGGACTCTAAGTGTGGATCTCTAAGTAAAATATTTAAATTTATTTTTTCGAAAAATTGTTCACTAAGCTAAAAGACGACCTGTTCAAAGAGTAATATTTAAAAAACAGAATTTAAGCTAAAAGACGACCTGTTCAAAGAGTAATATTAAAAAAAAACAGAATTCGAAAGAGTTCATTTTTTAATAAAATATTTTTATAAAACGACGCGACAAAAATCCCATTGGAAAACATGGGAAGGGAGAAAGGGTGCTATCTGACTGATGTAAAATAAAGTTTTATCTTCAGTAATTTTACAGTGACAGTTTCTTTATTAAATTATATAATATTGGATAGTTTATTACTTTTTTTATGTAGCATTTATTTTTTCTCTTTCCATTTCTTTCTTTCTTTTTTTTTTTTTAAGCCGTACACGTAATTGCAAAATGAGTTACTGTTGTAATATGAGTTCCATTAAAACGAAATTCTTGAATCTATATATAGCTGACATTTATTGTAGACGATAAACAAGACGATTTACATTACACACATTCAAAATAAGTAGAATTAAACATATTTAAATGCAGATTATCTTTGTAGTTTTAGTTATTTAACCACACAGGTAATAATGGCCACCAAGGCCGTTGCACACAGCTACATTCCTTTTTTAACTCTGGCGTGCTTCGCTGGGAGCAGTTGGAGAGCTCTCTTTCACGCGCATGCGCAATTAAAGGCGCATCTGTTTTATTTATTAAAATGAATCGTTCGCTACTCCAACACACCCCCCCTGCGAGCGACGCATTTTAATCTACACAAAAATAAAAAATATAAATACAAATATAACATAATACAGGATGAACACATAATAATATATAAAATTAAGAAATTAAAGAAATATGTTCCATTGAATATAACAGTTTTTCCTCGTTTACAGCCTTTGTCAAGAAATCTGATATTAGGGCTTCACTTGGAGTATAATACAGATCAATTGTTTTGTCTCTAATCAAGTCCTTTACAAAATGTAATCTGAGATTTATGTGTCTTGACTTGTTGGATGATCTTGCACAATTAGCCCATTGTATGGCTGCTTGACTATCTGAACTCAGTGATACAGTATTGTTTATAAAATTTTTAAAGTTTAATTCCGATAATAAATTTATTATCCATGTTATGTCCTTAGAGATTTCTGAAATAGCAAACAACTCTGCTTCACAAGTTGATAAACTTACACTTTTTTGTTTATGACATTTCCATGATATTAATGAATTACCCAACAAAATTACACCACCAGAAAATGATTTTCCATTTTCTGCATTCCCCCAACTTGCGTCTGAACTTGCATTTAAATACCCAAATTCTGTACTATAGAATAATTTTTATCTTTAGTTCCCTTTAAATATCTTAAAACCCTTTTTGCAAGTAAAAAATGCCTTTTTTCAGGCTTATGATTAATTTGTGACAAATAAGTAATTACAAAAGCTATGTCTGGACGCGTTCTATTAGATAAATATAATAATTCACCTATAATTTCCTGATACACGTTTACATCAATAGTTTCATTTGTGAGTGGTAAGCTTTTATCTTCTCCTTTAACAATTGGGGTTTTTACTGTTTTACAATCACTTAGATTGTGTTTAGCTAGTAATGACTCAATGTATTGAGTCTGTGACAAATAGTTACCGTTGTTATTTTGTAGTATTTCTATACCAAGAAATTTTGATTTATTATTTTCATGTAATTCAAATATTACTCTAATTTTGGAGATTATATCTTCATACATTTCTTGATTATTACTGAAAATACAGAAATCGTCCACATAGATGCTCAAAATAAGAAATTTATCATTATCACTTTTAATGAATATGCAATTATCTGAAGCTGTTTGTACTAATCCCAATTTCTCTAATTCAGATTTTATTTTCAAATACCAGTTTCTCCCGCTTTGCTTCAAGCCATAGATACTTTTCTTTAATTTACATACCTTTCCTGTACCTATAGACCCCTCAAAACCCTGCGGTGGTAACATGTATGTATTTTCCTCTAAATTACTGTATAAATACGCGGTTTTAACATCAAAGAATTTTACAATTAAATTTAATTTAGCGGCAATTGCAATTAGCAAACGAAATGTTTCCATGCACAGAACAGGTGAGAAAGATTCCGAATAATCGACGTTTTTAATTTGATTATAACCCGCTGCACATAACCTTGCCTTAAAAATTATGTTACCTGAATCATTTTGTTTCTTAGTATAAACCCATTTGCTTTTTATTAATTTTGCGTCACTTGGCTTATCAACGATCTCCCAAACATTATGTTTATTTAATGAATCCATTTCATCTTGCATCGCTATTTCCCAATTTTGCCAATTAATACCATTTTTCGCTTCTAAATAATTATTTGGGACACTTTCCGTAAAATTACTCACTATTTGTTTATTCTTTATTCTTTCACTTCTTCGTAATTCCAAATTACTTCCGGCTTCGACTCTGCAACTCTGCTCAATTTGCTTCCCCCCTTTGGCGCTCCCCTCTGCTCGCACGCCAGAAGTAGAGGATTTCGATATGCTACTTTCTTCATTTTTCTCATGAAAGAGTTCTAAATGCGGAATTTTGTTTTCTGTTGTTTGAGTTTCGGTTTCATTTGGGGATGAATCATAGAATGATTGAATATCCCAGACATTATTATTTTTCTCAAAAAATGAACTGCCTTTTAATGATTCGTTGAATTTGACCGATCTTTCCTCAATTACTTTTTTACTTTCTAGATCATAAATTCTATACGCCCTACGTTCACGGCTATACCCTAGAAAAATTCCTCTCTTCCCTGGAATTTCAAATTTATTTCTCAATACTTTAGGGATATGAAAATATGCTACACAACCAAATTTTCTTAAGTAATTTAATTTAGGTTTTTTACCGGTCCAAATTTCTAGGGGTATTTTATTTTTTCCTTTACGCGGTGTTACATTAGAAACTCGTGTACTAAAGTTTATACCTTCTGCCCAAAAATATAATGGTAACTGACTTTCGTATAATATAGTCCTAGTTCTTTCTAGTAATACTCTGTTTCCACGTTCCGCTTTACCATTCGATTCGCTATTATAAGGAACCGTTTTTTCATGTGAAATACCAGAATTAATTAGATAATTATCCAATTTTTCATTTACAAACTCCAGGCCGTTATCTGACCTGAGCCTTTTGATTCTTTTACCAGTTAAATTTTCATGTTTACTCTTAAAATTACAGAATGTTTCATATACCTCACTTTCATTTTTCAAAAAATAAGTAAAGTACATGCCAGAATAATCATCCACTAAAATCATAAAATATTTAGCACCCTCTAACGACACAGGATTAATTGGCCCACACAAATCTATATGAATCAATTCTGGAATTTCGGAACTTTGTTCTATATTAACAGGTGGATGATTTTTTCTAGTTACCTTACTTATATCACAAATTTCACAATTAAAATCATTTATGATATCTACATTTATATAATCACTCATTTTAAGCATATAGTTAGGATTTAAATGGCATAACCTACTATGCCAGGTTTCATAATTAATATCATTCATCACAACGTTACATTCTTTACTAGTAATTGGTTCTAAATTAATTTCAAGTTTGTTATTATTTCTATATGCTTTAGTAACTAACTTATTATTACTATCAAAAATTAGTACAGAATTTTTAGTAGATTTAATGCTGCATCCCTTATCCATTAATGAGGTTACCGACAAAAGATTATATCTAAGATCTGGTACAAATAACACGTTTTTGATAGTTAAATAAACAGGATTTTTACTTACGGTTTTTGCTTTAACGTTTCCGGTGCCATGGCACATGATTTTTGCTTCCTTACCTGCCAAAAAAATATCTTTATTTTCTGGTTTTAATTTATCAAACCAGATTTTATCTTTTACCATATGGTCGGTCGCCCCGGAATCTAAAACGAAAACATTATCACACAATAAATCAATAGTAGAAGCACTAAAAACAGAATTATTCTTTTCTTCTTTCTTATCAAAACGAGAATTGTTTTTTCGATTTTTATGTCCTTTATAACCATAAGTGTTAAATGTTCTTTGTGAATTGTTTTTATAAAAACAGTCCTTTGCAAGATGATTACTCCTTCTACAGATATAACACAGTTTTTTGTTCTTATCCTTCTTTACGAAGAACGCTTCGGGTTTATTTTGTTCATTATGCGGATTCAAGTTTGCTTCTTCCTCTCTTAAGATTTCTAAAACTTCCTCCATAGATTTTTCCCTTTGTGTTTTCAACACATCTCTGATTTTGCTAAAGTTTCCCGATAGTCCTCTGACTGTGTGATAGACCAACTCTCTTGTAGAAATTTCCAATCCTAACGATTGGCATTTTACAGCTAGTCCTTTTGAACGTGCTATATAGTCATTTACAGTTTCATTCTGTTTCATCAGCAAATTTTTTAGTTCATTTCCGGCGTCTATTCTTCTATCCTCTAATTGCCCAGTGAAAGTGTTTTTTATATTTTCCCATAAGATTTTGGCATTTTCTTCATTTGAAAATTGAAGAGCGTGTTCGTCGGATAGAGAAAGCTTCATATAGGCGACTGCGTCGGAGTTTTTCAGATCCCATTCTTGAGATTCCGCTGCGCTCAGTCCTTCTGGTTTCACCGTTGTAATAACAGAATCGAGTCTTTTAATTGATAGGGCTGCTTTTATTTTCATAGCCCATATGAAATAATTATTACCGTTTAACTCCGGTATATTTATTCTTTCCATTCTTTTCTTTTGGACTAATTATTTCAGAATTTTGATTTCAAGAATTTCCTAGATAACCACGCTCTGTTGCCATTTGTTGTAATATGAGTTCCATTAAAACGAAATTCTTGAATCTATATATAGCTGACATTTATTGTAGACGATAAACAAGACGATTTACATTACACACATTCAAAATAAGTAGAATTAAACATATTTAAATGCAGATTATCTTTGTAGTTTTAGTTATTTAACCACACAGGTAATAATGGCCACCAAGGCCGTTGCACACAGCTACATTCCTTTTTTAACTCTGGCGTGCTTCGCTGGGAGCAGTTGGAGAGCTCTCTTTCACGCGCATGCGCAATTAAAGGCGCATCTGTTTTATTTATTAAAATGAATCGTTCGCTACTCCAACAGTTACTTTAAGTAACAAAATGAAACTTTAACATAATTTTCTTTAAATAATACAATTTTTATACTGACAATGTATATATATATATATATATATATATATAATGAAACTATTACGAATATATGAAACTATTACGAATGTGAATTGAACACATATACATTTAAAAAATATTGTAATGATTTGGTAAGCAGATACAAAAATAAAAATGACAAGTAACTGACATTTAGGATGCATATAAGAGTTTTAAGTAAAAAATATTACTCTCTACGACCAAAAAAGGTGTATCCAATGGCAATTCTTAACTATTTAGAATGATTTTCCTTTTCATTTAATACCTACATCTTAAGACAATTTTTATTAAGCTTTATTTTTAGTAGAATTATGAATTTTGATATACTTGGTACAAATAAAACACAGATCGCATATTAGCTGTGTTAAAATATGATTTTAAAATAATTAAAGCTTAAAATGGGAAGAATAGAGGACAAACTATACAGAGGTATACTAAAAAGCAACAGTATAAGTTATAAGAAACACAAAATATTGATTCACTTTTTATGCATTTTTTTTTATTATTTTTTTTTTTTTTTTATGATAAAGTTATGGTAGTAATATACCAGAAAATACATGGAAAACACTTTATACTTGTATACTTTAAAATTCGAGTGCATATGTCTTTAAAAAATAACAAATATCTATTTTTTCCTATCTTGAAAGAAATATCGCAATATATCACATAATATCGATATTAACTTGGTGATATATCGCGATATTTAATTTCTGATATCGTCCAGCACTATTCCATAGTATATTTCATTGCAAAAATATAAACACTGGTTAAACACTTAAGAAATATGTAACACACAAATTACGATAGAAACGCCCACTGACGGAATTGCAGACATGAATCTATGTCAGCAGTCGCGAAAGGGTTCATTAAGAAATTATATTTTCATAGAAATTATAAAACGAATCGTACAGTTCCAAAGAGTTCAACTGACCCAAAACTGGTAAGTGCGATTAAAATTGTTTAATATTTACTTCATGAATCTTTACAATAATTTACCCGAAAAGGTTTAGTTTATGCATTGTTGTATATGTATATATCAGGGATGGAACACGGGCGCAGAATTCATACCGGAATCTGTTTAAGAAATTTCCCTACCTATAATATCGTTGATTTAAGAAGTAGAAAAATTTCTTACATCGATAGTGGTATGAATTCTGCGCCCGTGTTCCATCCCTGATATATCTATATTATTTCATTTCGCATATTATGTTACACCTACGAAAGAAAATTTAACGCTACAAGGCTCAATTTTTTTTTTTTTTTTTTTTTTGTGCCCAACAAAAATATATAGGTTGTAATTAGTGATCAGAAGATAGGGAAAACTTATAAAAATAAAAATAAAACCATATTTTACGGAAAAATCAACTTTTTATTTGAATTTCACATACGGTTCACTGAGACTTAACTACACTTTTTGGTATTAAACTAGTACAATTGAATTGTTTGGGAAATAGTATTGTATATTGGACACACATACATAGAACAACACAGTATTATTATTATATTTTTTTTTAGTCAAAACTGTTCAACAATTATTCTTGTTTTATTTTTGAATTCAGACAAACGACTAACGTATCACTTTCATTCAAATTTCACACTGAGTGCACTATAACAAAAACAGGAACAATATCTTTAGGTAACGATTCGTGTTACTACATTGCTAAATGTCAGTAACTTCTATCAAGTTGTCAAGAGATGTTGCTACTAATAGTTTTATAGCTGTAGGAACGATTAAAGTCGGTGTTCCACATATGCATACTTGCCAACATGATAATTAATATTCCGTAGTATTGTTAGCTCAGCCTTCTTTTGGCCACCAATATCTTTCTAGAGTACTTTTCTTCTTATTTAACCGTAAATGAATTTGAGGAATATTACTCTAAAAATTTACTGGTGTGGAAAAAAGGGCGGCACTATCAATACTACGGAATATTAATTAGGATGTTGGCAAGTATGCATATGGAACTGGGTGCCTTGTAGGGTTAAGTTTTATTGGTTATCAGTACAGCCATAATAGACACTTTTACTTGAAAAATATTGCACTTTTTTCAAAGAGTACTGTCTGGACCTATCACAAGTGTAATGTATTTTATTAGGCCTAAAATTATCTAAAAAATTACTGAATTATATATAAATCTTATAATAATAAAGGAAATAGAAGAGGAAATTCTTATTAATTTTTATAATTTTTTTCTTAAAGATTTCCGTTGTGGAACATTAAAATTTTTTCTATTTCTTATAGGATCTTAATTTTATTTTTCTACATTTACAGAAAACCCCCTAACACATTTTTTATTTCAGCAGATATTTATGGATCAGGATAGCCTTTAAAATACAGCAAAAAGAGAAGTACAAAGACAATATGATAATTATTTTTACATATATTTCTTTAAGCTGTCATTTTCTTTTTTCATAAATTCCATTGAACAAACGTACACATAATACGTATATATATATTTATATATATAAAGGCACGATTAAGTTCAGTTAAAAAGTTATTTTTTAAATTAAATTAAAAATTAAATTAAAAAATAAATAAATAAATAAAACATGAGAGAAAATCATAGGATAGGGAAAGTAAATTTATTTTTTTAATAAAAGATGAAAATGGTGACAATCACTTTACTGTTATTTTGAGTAATAAATTAATTTAAAGTAAATAAGTATAATTTAAATTTTTTACACCATATATGACGTAAATTTTGTCGAAAACATAATAATAATTGTTGACTAACAATATAAAACATTGTCGAAAACATTATGATGTCCCCAATTTCCTATAATTAATTTCAGGTGATATCACTTGCAGATTAGCCAAATTAAAAAAAAAAAAAAAAAAATGCGAAATTTTAGTCACTCCTTTATTTTATACTATTGTGTTTGTAAAATAATTTTCTTTAAGACATAACTTCGTTAAAATAATAATTAAAAAAAAAAAAAAGGAAGAAACATTCACTTTAAAATAAGTAGTATGAACAATACTTTGGAATGTATCAAAAACTTGGAAACTCTACCCTTAAGGTATATGCCTGGCCTGGTACCGCTTTTATAGTTTATTCACAATCATTTTTAGCCTCACCTTCTTTTCGCACCAGAAATTTAGTAGATTACTTCTTTTTAATATGTGACAACAATTAAATAAGAAGAAAATCATTTTTCCAAATTTCCGGTAAGAAAAAGAGGCGGTGCTAAAAATGATTGTGAATAACTTATAAAAGTTGGGAACGCTGTATATTCGTAAAATCTTCTGCGAAGTAATATTTAAAACACAAAGACAATTTTCATTTGGTTTTAATTTTTTCACTGTGTTTGAAATTCTTTTAAATGTCTTAACGTTAACTTGTTTTATTTTATTTTATAAAATTTTGGATGATTGCAATCCTCCAAAAGAAAGTTGAGAAGGCCAATATCAGAAAGCACTCAGGAGACGAGTACTATAAGTGCCAAAACATTAATTTTTTTTTCGGAGTATTTTTAGCCCCACCTTTATTTCTCCCCACTTTATTTATAAAGAAATTTTCGAACACAATCGAACCTCGTTAATGTGAACACTGTTAACGTGAATAAGAGAATGATACTTTTAAAAAATAAGTGGTATAGAATAGAGACGGGGCTAAAAATACTCCGGAATAAATTAAAATATTGGCATCTATGCGAGTACCACATGAGACGCCACTTTTAAGCATTGTTAGCACTTCTGAATAACGTCCATTTGAAATTGTTGCTTTAATTTAAATAAGAATTTTGTAGAATCATTCTTTCTTTAACATAGAGAGACAAAATCCTCGACCAAGATTTGTTAATATAGTATTGTGGAGATATTTTCCTGTTTTGAGTAGAACGCCTGTTTGGCATTCCTTTAAAACATTAAATTATTTTACTAACGGTTTGCTTAACTATTTAATTTCTCCAATCTCTCTCGATATGCATACACATGCAGCAGCTAATTTATCTTCAGCGCTTGCTGTGTGTAAAATTTAAATTACTTGAACATAAAAAAGTAAAAAAAAAAAAAAAAAAAAAAAAATCAAGTAAAATTGTAAAGTTATAGAAAAATGCCTAAAGGGCGGGGCCTACGGCAGTGTAGGTCTGATTTTTTCTTATCACTGAAATTAGAAATATTTGCTAATGAGACAAACTGATAAGATGTTTGATGTTTAGAAAAACATCCTGAATATGTGTGTTTTTATGACCTCTGAAACTTTCTAAACACCTCTTATTATTATTATTATTATTTATAACTGGTGAGAAACTTTTAATAAAGTGCGTACTTTTTCGTTTGTATGCCCATTCTTTACCACATTTTTTATTCAAAGAAATTTATAAGGGAGGAAAATAAATGTTTTTTTTTTTTTTTTTTTTTTACTTTCTTGTTGTAATTGAGTTTCGATAAAGTTAGATAAATGAACAAATAGAGTTAATTTATATTACAGAAAAAAAAAAAAAAAAAAAAAAAAAAAAAACTTTTCTATTAAGAGTCATTCAGTTTAAAATGAACATATAAAACAATTTGATAAAATTTGTTTCTTTTAGTATGTATGTATGTTTATGTTAAGTTTTTATGCTGATGAAGAAATTTGGATAAATTTCGAAATGCTTATTTTAAGTTGTTCTTATGCGCGTATTATAATTGAATTTCTTTCAGTGAAAGAAATTTACTCTTTGATTCAGAATATTATTGAGACGAAATCATGCTTCAATACATTAATTTAGACAATTTTTTTTTTACAGTTTAAATCATAATTCATGCGCGCAGAATAGAGATTAAAACTAAGCGTCAATATAAATCATTGACAATTTGTATTAATGCCAGTTTCTTTTCATAAACAATAATCCTTATCTTTTATGGCACTCCTCTAAAACATAATATATATATATATATATATATATATATATTACATGTACTTGGGATTAAATTATTGAAATTTTATTATGAAAAATCAATGTGGTAAATGCCATTGACACACAGATATACCACTGCAACACATAATGAGTTAAACGCAAATATGCAATATATATATATATATATATATATCAAGTATGGTGTTGGGGGACTTCTTAGAAGTGGGGATCATTTTTCTTAAAAAAGAAAAATGCGATGTTCTTTGAAATAACCTTCAAGCAATATTTTAAACAGTTGCATTTAAATTAAACAAAAATTTGCTATTTATTATATGTTTTTTGAAATCTGTCACAATTTTTCTTTTTTTTTTAAACATATTTTATGCATTTCATAAAAACCTTATGATGTCTGAAAAATTCTTTGCAATGGAATTTTATATATCCTTACCAGTGTTACCAAAAGAAAATTTAAATTGTCCCTACTAAACAGAGAAAAAAGCCCTACTGTCCTAACGTCAAAAATTTTTGAACCTACAATATTCCCTACGCTTCAAAATAATTAATAGAAGTTATATAAAATCATATAACAATAATAATTGTTATTATTATTTTACAATTTCTTGCATAAAACAAGAATTCGATCCATTCCTATTATATATGCACCTAAGCTGATTGCTGAAACAAACGAATACATCTTGCCAATATATATACATATATACACATATATTCCTGAAAACACAGAAAATAAGTTGCTTTTGATTTTATTGATACATGATTTTATAAATTGTTTAAATTTAGCACTTTTTGCATTGTATAGTATTAAATTACTAAATTTATGAACTTTCACAGCAATTTACCTAACTAGCATTATATAATTAAACCAGCAACTAGTATAGACTTGATGGGTGCAATCTTTAGTGGGTAGGACTACACTAAATGTGTGGTGTGAGCATATCACAGAGAAATATATAAAGGTTGATTTACCGAAAGAAAAACCAAAGAAAACACATTCTGACGTAATAAAAAACAAAATACAGATTTAGATTGATATAATGTATTTATAAATAAAATTTGGCTGCACTGCATAATTTATTTGATTTGAGGGGTGGGCGTATACGAAAACCCTGCGAATGGCTATTCGAATCAATTGAATCTTCGAGGAAACTTACTTTTACCATGATTTATTAACCAATTTATTTTAAAATTTGGAGGTTAATTATATCCAAATATTAAGTAAAGATTTTATCTTTTATTAAAATTATTTTGAAATTTTATCTTTTCCGAATTTAATTAAAAAAAAAAAAAAAAAAAAAAAAAAAGGGGACATTTTAAAATTATACAGAGTTGTCAACTAATATAATTTATTTCGGAGCAATCTTACCAGGAAACCATCCCAATAGTGTTATAATAGAAATAAATTAAATTATGTTCATTTGAGAGGGCATCATAGAACGTGATTTTTGAGGCATAAATTATTAGCACTCGTAAGCCGTTCTCGAGAAATCTATATTTAAGTTTGGTTAAAAATATTGCAATCTGAAAGAAGTGGGAGGAGTCCTGTAAAAACCTGCCAGCACCATGACTTTTATCAATTTTTGGATTCTATTTTAGATAATTTTTAAACATTTTAATTCGATTGAATATATCTCAAAGCTGAAATGCGCAACTGATTATTCTATCAAAGAACACATCTGATTATGCTCTTTGGATTTTATTCATTATTTCCGTAAGGCGTGGTGTTATCGATTCAGGCGTCGTTGTACCGATTTTTAGTGAACTTTCTGAATTTATAACTTGAAAACAATCTGACGACGGCTATTGCTTTATGCGTCAAAAAACATATTTCCATATGCTCTTTCGATTAATGCTTGTTTGGATTTTTTGTATAATTACACTATAGGATGGTTTCCTGGTTAGTACCGGCCTTTCTCATACCACTTATTTTTTAGAGTAATATTCCCCAAATTGTAACTAAGATTAAATAGGAAGAAAATACTTTTATTAAAAAAGTCAGGTGAAAAAGGGGCGGTTCTATCAATTCTCTGGGATAAATTATAAAAATTACTAACTCTAAGGTTTGAGAAGCTTCACTTCGCATCATTCTGTAATAAAATAAGGTATCAAAACCAATGTTATGTAAACAAGATTTTATATTTTAAATAAACGAAATAAATCGAAAACCTTAATGTGTTTTAAAAAGGTCTCTCAAAATATTCAGAAGCTAACTGAAAAATCCCTACAAAATAGAAGTTTTTTTTTTTTTTTTTTAATCCCCCAAATGCCAAAAACAGACCGGAAAATCCCTACATCTGGCAACAATGGTGCTTATTACTTCGTAATCAAAGGGAATCTTCCTGCTGTAGACTCAATACCGTACACCAGTGTTTGAGTTTCTAATCAGTGCTATGAGATTGAGGGAATGTTTTATTCAATACTAGTAGGTTACGTCCGCATCACTGGTCACATTATTTAACCCTTTAAGGTTCACTACTTAATTTATTTTAAAAATTACTAAACTAATTTTAAAAATGGCTTTTAGCCACATAGCTGATCATAAATATTTAAAAAATAAAAAATTAGCATTGTTCCTTTTCGAGAAATTTTCGGTTTGAATCATCTGTAAGTAAACCTTATTAAATTCAAATAATATTTAATTTAATAAATAAATCATTTTATAAGTAAACATTATCGACAACAACAACTCGTAAAAGTTGCATAGATCCCAACATTTCAAGCTATTCCAGAGTATTTTGACCCTTTGCGGGGCAAGATAATTCTGATCATTTAAATTACACTGCCACCGGAATTTACGAACATAATTATAATAAAAGAAATTTAAAATTTTCATGTTGAAAAAAGGGCGTTTTCTGCTTTGTTATAAATGTAAATTTTTGCTAAAAAATTTCCGGGATGAGTTTTTGCACTTGAGAATTAAAATTAGGTGTTCCATGTAGTGGAACACTGAGCGGCAAAGGGTTAAATAAATTTTCAAAAGAATTTAATAACTATAAATATAAAAATTATACTAATAATACTAATAATTATAAAAATTACTAACTCTAAGGTTTGAGAAGCTTCACTTCGCATCATTCTGTAATAAAATATGGTATCTAAACCAATGTTATGTAAACAACATTTTATATTTTAAATAAACGAAATAAATCGAAAACCTTAATGTGTTTTTAAAAGGTCTCTCAAAATATTCAGAAGCTAACTGAAAAATCCCCACAAAATAGATGTATTTTTTTTTTTTTTTTTTTTTTTTTTTTTTAATTTCCAAATGCCAAAAACAGAGCTGAAAATCCCTACATCTGGCAACAATGGTGCTTACTTCGTAATCAAAGGGAATCTTCCTGCTGTAGACTCAATACCGTACGCCAGTGTTTGAGTTTGTAATCAGTGCTATCAGATTGAGGGAATGTTTTATTCAATACTAGTAGGTTACGTCCGCATCACTGGTCACTATATTTAAATACATTTTCAAAAAAATTTAATAACTATTTATTTTTAATGTCAGAAAAAAAAAGAACCTTCATTGAAATTGCTCTAAATTTCGCTTTGGGTTATTATTTTCATATTATAGTTAATAATAATAAAAAATACAAAAAATCTAGTCAAAAATTTGAAAATCAGACTTCGAGGTGCAGCAGAACAGGTCATAACGAATAGTCATGCAAATCTGTGTAGTTGTGCGATCGTTCGTTTCCTTAAAAAGCTCTCTCTATATATGGACACTGGCACACACATCTTATTTTATTATCTATATATATAAACAGCTAACAGATTTCCTTGGACTCAGTTTGTCTGTGAGTGGACACCAGTTGCCACCAAATTTTCCTACTTTAGTTAATTTTAAAAAATCTAATTGCCCTATCGATAAGCTGTTTAATCCGACGGATTCGGAAAACTCGCCCCTTTTATTTGGTACCTTATTTGTAGCGAAATTTTGATTAGATTTTCTTAAACTTTCTTAAAATATGAAAATAATAACCGGGTAATAGCTCAAAAGTTGGACATTTAAATATTTAATTGTTGCCAAAAATAAATAAATAAATAAATAATCAGTCTCTTTTTTTTTTTTTTTTTTTTTTTTTTCGGCATAAAATGAAATAGGCTTTCACGCGAAAAATAAAAATTCATAAAATACTGAACTTGCTCACGCATATGACAAAATTAAAATATGAAAATGGAGTAAAGTAATAATATTAATAATAATAATAATATATCTCAATATTAGATATATATATTGTTGTTTAGATATTGATTAGATATATATATTCTTTTGTTTAGATAGTATGTTTTTGGCACGGATGAATCGTGCTTGGCGAGAAAGCTAATTCAGCATTATATTAAAGAGCTTTACTTATTGATAATCCTGGGTAATATTTGAAATTTTGATGCTGAAATACATCGGACATTTTTCGCCAAGGGCTCCACTTTCGCAAAAGCCACTTTAAGCCATGTAGCGCATCAAAAATGTAAATAATTTATAAAATATTGAAAAAAAAAAAAAAAAAGTATGAAAACGAAAGAAAAGATAAGGAAAAAGAAAAGAAAGAAAAAGAAAAATATAATTACATGCTGTATTAAGGCTGTACCATGATCAGGTTTACATATGTCATTTCATTATTTATTTTTCTATATACCAACTACTATTAACTAACTCAACTACTATTATAACCCCAAAAATTCTCTCATGCGATAGACGTAACCGATCATGGCACATAAAAGTTGGCGCGAAATTGTTGTCATTTTGTGGTTGATCGTATAAATCAAATAAATATAGAAAATAACGTGAAAGAAAATATTATGTACACCACGTATAATGTTGTTCATATGTAACTGGGATTTAAATAAAAAAATGCTATTTAAATTTTTTCGATATTGTCATCTGATAAGCACCCAAATGGAAGCCCAATGGTAAGCTATTGTCACAGACAATAGACACAGGCGCGCGAGAATCCGCAAATGAGTGAGTCGCTGCCGAAGGCACCAGGGAACTAAAGTGGGCTTTAGAGCAAATTCATTATTTATTTTATTTTTATTTATTCTTTTTACTTTCTTCTATATGTAATATAGAGAAAGTATTGGATTCGCGAAAATTTTCGACCTCCGTTTTTTGACGGATCTACACGTTTTGGGATGTCCTGAACACGAATTGATAGTTTTTAAAAAATGTCTGTCTGTGCGTCTGTCTGTCTGTGTGTCTGTATCATTTTTTTGTGGACGCTGTATCTCACGAACCAATGAATGAAATTTAACCAAACTTGGTATTTAGTTGAACCCTGACATGAACTGGTGCCCATTAGATTTGGGGATCAATAGCTCAACAGGTGGCGCTGTGATCGCATTTTATGCAAATTTTTAACATTGCAGCATAGGACAAAATTCCATATAAATGGGCATAATGAGAGTTATTTTAAACTTGTGACTGTAAATTTAATATTAATTATTGATAATAGTAGTAGTTAACTAGGAAAAAAAATTGTGCATGGGGGTGGGACATCGGTTCCCCCGGGGGGGAAGTACCTCCCCCCCGTGGGTGTTTAATTTTGAAGATGGGTATCATTCGAAAGATCTCGTCAATACCTTTAAAACGAATGGTTGAACGATAAATCTGTGATAATTTAAAACAAAGTTATCGATTTTTTTTACTTTTAACAAAAAAAAAAAAAAAAAAAAAAAAATCTTTTTTTTTTTTTTTTTTTTTTTTTTTTTTAAACGGAATTTTACCAAACTTGGTATTTAGTTGGTCCCCGACATAAACTGGTGCTGATTATATTTGGGGATCAATAGCTCAACAGATGGCGCTGTGGCAGCATTTTATCTAAATTTTTAACATGGCAGTATAGGACAAAAATTCGTATAAATGTGCATAATAAGAGTTATTTTAAACTTGTGATTGTAAAATTAATATGAATTATTGATAATAGTAGTATGTAACTAGGAAAAAAATTTTGTGCATGGGGGGGCATCGCTTCCCCCCCCCTAGGGGGGAAATACCCCCCAGGGGGGGTAAATTTTCACAATGGGTATCTTTTGAAAGATCTCGTCAATACCTTTAAAACGAATGGTTGAACTATAAATCTGTGATAATTTAAAACAAAGTTATCGATTTTTTTTTACTTTTAACGAAAAAAAAAAAAAACAGAAAAAAAAATCGTATATATTGTTTTTTTTTTTAAATATTGTTACTGATTGAATATGTATATAGGAAAATATAGAAGAAAGTCTTGTGGTGGCCACAACATACTAGTTTTATAAAGCGATGTAGAAAAAAGTTTCCTTTAAATATAGTGAACAGCGAGGCGCGCAAAGCCTGCGTCGATTCACTACTTTCATTGACTTCATAAATTTAAAAATGATTTCATTAACAAACTTTGATGTGTTGGCACGCAAGCAGCATCTGGCCGAGTTTTGTACATTTCGAGTGTCATTTAAATATTTTTCTTGCATTCGGAATTGGGTTCGTTCCCGAACGGGGGCTTTTCTAGTATACATAGATTTCATTTTAAATTGTCTTCAAAATGATTATCCAACCGTCAAAAAGAAAATTTAACAGTAGATTTTGATTTAAAAAAAAAAATCCCACAATTTAGCAAAACAGTGCACAAACACACTCGACGAGGAGACTTATTTTTACCATTCAGGCGCTCACTCGCACGTACAGTCAACAAAAAAAAAAAAAAGCCATCCCCCCCTCCTCCTAATTTCGCTTAACTATTGCTTATCTAATTTGCTTAACTATTTAATTTCCCTAATCTCATTCATGAATGTTATCCTAAAATTTCAAATATTTATAGACTATTTTTTCTGTTTTTCTTAATCTGAAAGAGCTGTATGATTTGGAGGGATAATGGGGGGGGGGGGGGGGCAGGGCCTGATTAAGGGTGAAGCTCGCTCTTACCGGAATATTTTTACAATTATTTTTTACTTCATGTCATAGAAATTCCACGCTTTGACGAGGAAATATTTTTTATAAAAAATGAACGGTGTAAAACAATCCAATTTACTCACCGTTATTAGACACCAGAATTCTATTAAAATAATTTTTAATAAAAATTTTCTCTTTATTATAGGAGGAAAGTATTTGTTAAAAAATAACGGTGTAAGTATAAATAATGTGTGAAGAGCGAGCTTCCCCCTTAATCAGGCTCTGGGGGGGGGGGGGAGGGGAGCTTCCACACAGAGAGGGGGAATTTTTTTTACATTACTAGAACCCTCAAGAGTATTATTTCAAAATTTCTAAGCAATATACATATTTACTCCTGTAGTACATTCATTTGTAATCTCTCATTTTTTTGCAATCTGAAGTATAGTGCGACCACGTTTCCTACGACTAACAGTGAGGCCGAGTCCAAAAGATTACAGGGATGCAAAATTGGCCGAGAGATAGTTATTTGGCAAATATCCAGTTATTCGGTGTTCCCTTATCGCTTGTTTTCTCTCAGTCACCCCTATTTTAACACTGGACTCGTTCAATCCGCACTTGCGAAGAGGCTTCCATGGTCGCAAGAAATATGGTTAAAGAATAACTATTCAGTTTGGGGGAAGGGGAGGAGGTGTCTCCCCAGGGAGGAAGACTTTTTTTTTTTTTCTTTTTCATTACCAGACTATTCATGAATCTTATTCCAAAAATTCAAGCTTTTATAAATTATTATATCTGTTTTATCTGAAAGAGATATATATAGTCTAGAGGGGAAAATGAGGGGAAGCTCCTCCCTAGGAAGGGGGAAGTTTTTCGTTTTGCATTACTAGATCCCCCAGGAATGTTATTCCAAAGTTTCAAAACTTTATAAATTTTCCCCCTTATTTGGTGTTTTTTGGTTTTGTTTGACTATACTATATGATGTCTGAAAATTTACCTACAAACAGTGTTACCAGATGTAGTGATTTCTCCCTACAGTAGGTATTTTCACCTCTGCTTTTGGGATGGGGGGGGGGGGAATTTCTTTCAAATACTGTTTTGTAGGGATTTTTCTATTATCTAATGAAAATCATAAAATTCTTTTTAAAAATGCAAAAATATTTAAACTTATCTGTTAAAAAGTTGCTTAAAATACCTTGTTTCTGTTACATTATTTTATTACAGATTGATGCGAAGTGAAACATCTCATAACTATGAGTTGCCAACATCTATAATTTATTCCAGTGTATTATTAGTACCACCCTCTTTTCGTACTTCTACTACTCTTTTATAAGAGCAGTTTTCTTCCTATTTAATCTTAGTTACATACTGGGGAAAATTACTCAAGAAAATAAGTAAGGAAGAAAAAAGGGCATTACTATACATACTTTTAACATGTCCCCCCTTTTATTATTATTACTATTATTATTCCGAAATGGTAAATTTATTATATAATTTCAATAAAAAAATATAACATTTAGTTGATATTTTAATATAATTAACATCAAAGTTTTAAAATAAATTGGACAATAAGTCGTGTACATGTTAAAATTAAATTTCCTCGAATTGAAAACTGTTTTCATCAGCAATTGTCAAGTTATTTGTATACACCCACCCCTCAAACAAAATATATTTTGCAATTCAAAATCTTAAGCGTAAATATATTATATTGATATAAAAGTGTATTTAATTTTGTTTTACGTCAGAATGCGTTGTCTTTTGTTTTCCTTTCTGTATATTAACCCTTTTATTTCCCTTTGAAGTGCTCACAGCACCCATTTCGTATAGCCACACCTACTAAGGAATAGGAGTAAGCTACCTATCAAGTCGGTATTTGCGGGTTTAACTTTGATTATTTATTACTAAATTAAATTTATTAGGTAAATTTGGTGTAAAAACATGTCAAAGGATATTAGTTGTTTGATTTAATAATTTAATAGAATACAGAACTATCAATATTAAATTCAAACAAATTATAGAAACATAGTCCATTCTATTTACTGTGTTTTTACAAATATACATTTGTATACATATATTAGGTACTTGTTTTTATTTGTTTCAACAATCAACTTAAGTGTATATTAATAAGAATGGATCACTTTTTTTAATGCTAGAAAATAATAACAATAATATGATTTTATATAATTTCTATTAATAGTTTTGAATCGTAGGGTAAAAATATTTTCCTTAAGGAATATAAGGATTTTTTTCTCCATTTTTAGGGATAATTTAAATTTTCATCTGGGAACACCGCCTTCAAAAAAACTTGATATTGTACACTTAAACCACTTATGTCGAATTACGGTACGACTACATCCGTAACGGAACTTTCGAACAGTCAGTCATGAACAAGGAGACTTAATACCATTCAGGTGCTCACCTGCATACACGAAGTATCATGATTTTGTCACACAAAATTATAGCTTATTTTTATTAGATAAAGCATTTTGCAAATAGTATTAGTGGTGCGAATTAAATTCGAAAATAATGTGTACAGTCGAGGGAAGAAAAAAAAAAAAAAAAAAAAAAAAAAAAAAAAACGCAGCACTGAACGTAACTTTGTTGCTAATCAATGTAGAAAAATGTAATAGGATTCGACGGGGAATTGTGAGTAGTTTCAGAATATGAACTGAAATTTTGAATTGGGGGTCATCTGCATATTAAAACGCGCACCAACTTTGATTTTTTCAATGGTAATGCCCCATTTTTATTTTATATTTGCGTTCCTGGGATCGCGACAACGCGAAAAAGTATATTTGTTTTATATTTTACTTATTTTTTCACAGAGTTATAAGTGTTCAAAATTTGAAGGTGCTAATGTTAAATTAATATTTCAAACTTTTATTAATATCTTCACAAAAAACAGCTTCATCGATATATATATATATATATATATATATATATATATTTTTTTTTTTTTTTTTTTTTTTTACAAGATACAGTGAACATACACAAACCATAATCCATCATTACTTATGATCCTGAAAAATATTAATAAATTCAGATTCATAAAAATTATGAATTATGGCCTATATTAATTTCTACATAAAATGAATCCTAGTGCTGGAAAATACGGGTATGCAAATTTGCAGCTCATTCCAGTTATTAGTTTTCGAGATATAAATAAATCTTTCTTTTGGAGTGGTTCAGGGGGCCGTCTCTTATGAAGTTTTGATGAGATAACGAATCAAATCTAAAAAATAACCATGAAAATTAAACAAAATATGTTTATTTTTTAATTACGGGTCAAATTATATAACAACAACGTCAAACGCAAAAAAATTAAACAAAAGAGATGATTTTTAGACATTAGTGTTAGCATCAAGAATTCCTGTTTTCTGAAGAAGACAAGCCCCGCCTTCATCGTTTATCAAAACAAAACAAAACAGAAATGAAAAGAAAAGTAAATGTGACATTGAGTATGTTGAGTGACATTGAGTATGACATTGGCATCTATGCGAGTTCCACATGAGACGCGACTTTTAAGCATTGTTACCACTTCTGAATAACTTCTATTTGAAATAGTTGTTTTAATTTAAATAAGAATTTTATAGAATCATTCTTTCTTTAACAGAGAGAGTCAAAATCCTCGACCACGATTTGTTAGTATAGTATTGTGGAGATATTTTCCTGTTTTGAGTCCCTTGGCTTGCCTTTAAAACATTAAATTATTTTACAAACGGTTTGCTTAACTATTTAATTTCCCCAATCTCTCTCGATAGGCATACACATACAGCGGCTAATTTATTTTCAATGCTTGCTGAGTATAAAATTTAAATTACTTGAGCATAAAAAATTAAAAAAAAAAAAATCAGGTATTGCAAAGTTATAGAAAAAATCTAAAGGGCGGGGCCTACGACAGTGTAGTTCTGATTTTTCTTATCACTGAAATTAGAAATCTTTGCTAATGAGAGAAACTGATGATATATTTTTTGTTTAGAAAAACATCCAGCAATATTGGTGTTTTATGGCCTCTGAAACTTTCTAAACACCTCTTTTTATTATTATTATTATTATTATTGTTATTTATAACTGGTGAGAAACTTTCAATAAATTGCGTACTTTCTTGTTTGTAGTTATACACAGTTTTTATCATATTTTTTATTCTAAGAACTTTGTAAGGAAAAAAAATTATTATTATTATTTTTTTTTTTTTTACTTTCTTGTTGTAATTGAGTTTTGATAATTGAACAAATAGAGTTAATTTATATTAAAAAAAAAAAAAAAAACTTTTCTATGAAGAGTCATTCAGTTTAAAATAAACATATAAAACAAATTGATAAAATTTGCTTCTTTTAGTTTGTATGTATATTTATGTTTCGTTTTTATACTGGTGAAGAAATTTGGATAAATTTCGGAAGGCTTATTTTAAATTGTTCTTATGCGCGTATTATAATTGAATGTTTTTCAGTGAAAAATAATTTACTCTTTGATTCAGAATATTAATGAGACGGTATCATGCTTCTATACATTAATTTAGACTATTTTTTTTTTATAGTTTAAACCATAATTCATGTGTGCAGAAAAGAAATTAAAACTAAGATTCAATATAAATCATTGACAATTTGTAGAAATGGCAGTTTCTATTTTTAAACAATAAACCTTTTATGGCGTTACTCTAAAACATTAAAAAAAAAAAAAAAAAAAAAAAAAAAAAAGTGATATTACTTGTCTTTAGGATTAAATTATTGCAATTTTATTCTGAAAAAACAATGCGGTAAACGCCATTGACATACAGATATACGACTGCAACACATAATGAGTTAGACGCAAATATGCAATATCTATATTTTAAGTATGGTGTTTCTGGAATTCTTAGAAGTGGGGTTCATATTTCTTAAAAAAGGAAAAAGCAATGTTCTTTGAAATAACCTTCAACCAATATTTTAAACAGTTGCATTTAAATTAAACAAAAATTTGCTATTTATTATATGTTTTTTGAAATCTGTCACAATTTTTCTTTTTTTTTTAAACATCTTTTCTGCATATCTTTAAAACCTTATGATGTCTGAAAAATTCCTTGCAAAGGAATTCTGTATATCCTTACCAGTGTTGCCAGATGAAAATTTAAATTGTCCCTACTAAACAGAGAAAAAAGCCCTACTTTCTTTACGTCAAAAATTTTTTGAACCTACAATATTCCCTGCGCTTCAAAATAATTAATAGAATTTATATAAAATCATATAATAATAATAAATGTTATTATTATTTAACAATTTCTTGCATAAAACAAGAATTCGATCCATTCCTATTATACATACACCTAAGCTGATTGATGAAACAAACGAAAACAACTTGCTGATATATATATATATATATATATATATATATATATACACATATATTCCTGAAAACACAAATATAAATTGCTTTTGATTTTATTGCAACATGATTGTATGATTTGTTTAAATTTAGCACTTTTTGCATTGTATAGTATTAGTTTACTAAATTTATGAACTTTCACATCAAACTTACCAAACTAGCATTATATAATTAATGTTAAACCAGCAACTATAGTATAGACTTGATGGGTGTGAATCTTTAGTGGGTAGGTAAATGGGTATTGTGAGCATAACACAGAGAAATAAAAAGGTTAATTTACCGAAAAAACGAAAGAAAACACCTTCTGACGTAATACAAAACAAAATACAGATTTAAATTGATATAATGTATTTACGAATAAGATTGGCCTGCACGATTTATTTGATTTGAAGGGAGGGCGTATACAAAAACCTTGAAAATGGTTATTTATCCTAAACAATTGAATCTTCCACGAAACTTCCTTTTAACATGATTTATTAACCAATTTACTTTAAAATTTGGAGGTTAAGTATATCAAAATATTAAGTAAAGATTTTATCTTTTATTAAAATTATTTTCTAATTTTATCTTTTCGGAATTAAAAGGAGAAACAAAGTATACTTTAAAAATATACCGAGTTGTCAACAACTATAATTTATTTCGGAGCAAACTTGCCAGAAACCATCCTAATAGTGAATAATAGAAATAAATTAAATTATGTTCATTAGACAGGGCATAATAGAACGTGATTTTCGACGCATAAACTGTTAGCCCTTTTAAGCTCGTTCACGAGAAATCTTTATTTCAGTTTGGGTAAAAATATTGTAATCTGAAAGAAGTGGGATGGGTCCCGTGAAAACCTGCCAGCACCATGACTTTTATCAATTTTTTGATTCTATTTTAGATAATTTTTAAACATTTTAATTCGATTGAATATATCTCAAAACTGAAATGCGCAACTGATTATTCTATCAAAGAACACATCTGATTATGCTTTTTGGATTTCTGCTTGTTTTGGATTTTATTCATTATTTCCGTAAGGCGTGGTGTTATCGATTCAGGCGTGGTTGTACCGATTTTTAGTGAAATTTCTGAATTTATAACTCGAAAACGGTCTGACGACGGCTATTGCTTTATGCGTCAAAAAACATATTTACATATGCTCTTTCGATTAATGCTTGTTTGGATTTTTTGTATAATTACACTATAGGATGGTTTCCTGGTTAGTACCGTCCTTTCTCATACCACTTATTTTTTAGAGTAATATTCCCCAAATTGTAACTAAGATTAAATAGGAAGAAAATACTTTTATTAAAAAAGTCAGGTGAAAAAGGGGCGGTTCTATCAATTCTCTGGGATAAATTATAAAAATTACTAACTCTAAGGTTTGAGAAGCTTCACTTCGCATCATTCTGTAATAAAATATGGTATCTAAACCAATGTTATGTAAACAACATTTTATATTTTAAATAAACGAAATAAATCGAAAACCTTAATGTGTTTTTAAAAGGTCTCTCAAAATATTCAGAAGCTAACTGAAAAATCCCTACAAAATAGATGTATTTTTTTTTTTTTTTTTTTTTTTTTTCCAAATGCCAAAAACAGAGCTGAAAATCCCTACATCTGGCAACAATGGTGTTTACTTCGTAATCAAAGGGAATCTTCCTGCTGTAGACTCAATACCGTACGCCAGTGTTTGAGTTTGTAATCAGTGCTATCAGATTGAGGGAATGTTTTATTCAATACTAGTAGGTTACGTCCGCATCACTGGTCACTATATTTAAATACATTTTCAAAAAAATTTAATAACTATTTATTTTTTATGTCAGAAAAAAAAAGAACCTTCATTGAAATTGCTCTAAATTTCGCTTTGGGTTATTATTTTCATATTATAGTTAATAATAATAAAAAATACAAAAAATCTAGTCAAAAATTTGAAAATCAGACTTCGAGGTGCAGCAGAACAGGTCATAACGAATAGTCATGCAAATCTGTGTAGTTGTGCGATCGTCCGTTTCCTTAAAAAGCTCTCTCTATATATGGACACTGGCACACACATCTTATTTTATTATCTATATATATAAACAGCTAACAGATTTCCTTGGACTCAGTTTGTCTGTGAGTGGACACCAGTTGCCACCAAATTTTCCTACTTTAGTTAATTTTAAAAAATCTAATTGCCCTATCGATAAGCTGTTTAATCCGACGGATTCGGAAAAATCGCCCCTTTTATTTGGTACCTTATTTGTAGCGAAATTTTGATTAGATTTTCTTAAACTTTCTTAAAATATGAAAATAATAACCGGGTAATAGCTCAAAAGTTGGACATTTAAATATTTAATTGTTGCCAAAAATAAATAAATAAATAAATAATCAGTCTCTTTTTTTTTTTTTTTTTTTTTTCGGCATAAAATGAAATAGGCTTTCACGCGAAAAATAAAAATTCATAAAATACTGAACTTGCTCACGCATATGACAAAATTAAAATATGAAAATGGAGTAAAGTAATAATATTAATAATAATAATAATATATCTCAATATTAGATATATATATTGTTGTTTAGATATTGATTAGATATATATATTCTTTTCTTTAGATAGTATGTTTTTGGCACGGATGAATCGTGCTTGGCGAGAAAGCTAATTCAGCATTATATTAAAGAGCTTTACTTATTGATAATCCTGGGTAATATTTGAAATTTTGATGCTGAAATACATCGGACATTTTTCGCCAAGGGCTCCACTTTCGCAAAAGCCACTTTAAGCCAAGCAGCGCATCAAAAATGTAAATAATTTATAAAATATTAAAAAAAAAAAAAAAAGTATGAAAACGAAAGAAAAGATAAGGAAAAAGAAAAGAAAGAAAAAGAAAAATATAATTACATGCTGTATTAAGGCTGTACCATGATCAGGTTTACATATGTCATTTCATTATTTATTTTTCTATATACCAACTACTATTAACTAACTCAACTACTATTATAACCCCAAAAATTCTCTCATGCGATAGACGTAACCGATCATGGCACATAAAAGTTGGCGCGAAATTGTTGTCATTTTGTGGTTGATCGTATAAATCAAATAAATATAGAAAATAACGTGAAAGAAAATATTATGTACACCACGTATAATGTTGTTCATATGTAACTGGGATTTAAATAAAAAAATGCTATTTAAATTTTTTCGATATTGTCATCTGATAAGCACCCAAATGGAAGCCCAATGGTAAGCTATTGTCACAGACAATAGACACAGGCGCGCGAGAATCCGCAAATGAGTGAGTCGCTGCCGAAGGCACCAGGGAACTAAAGTGGGCTTTAGAGCAAATTCATTATTTATTTTATTTTTATTTATTCTTTTTACTTTCTTCTATATGTAATATAGAGAAAGTATTGGATTCGCGAAAATTTTCGACCTCCGTTTTTTGACGGATCTACACGTTTTGGGATGTCCTGAACACGAATTGATAGTTTTTAAAAAATGTCTGTCTGTGCGTCTGTCTGTCTGTCTGTCTGTGTGTCTGTATCATTTTTTGTGGACGCTGTATCTCACGAACCAATGAATGAAATTTAACCAAACTTGGTATTTAGTTGCACCCTGACATGAACTGGTGCCCATTAGATTTGGGGATCAATAGCTCAACAGGTGGCGCTGTGATCGCATTTTATGCAAATTTTTAACATTGCAGCATAGGACAAAATTCCATATAAACGGGCATAATGAGAGTTATTTTAAACTTGTGACTGTAAAATTAATATTAATTATTGATAATAGTAGTAGTTAACTAGGAAAAAAAATTGTGCATGGGGGTGGGACATCGGTTCCCCCTGGGGGGGAAGTACCTCCCCCCCGTGGGTGTTTAATTTTGAAGATGGGTATCATTCGAAAGATCTCGTCAATACCTTTAAAACGAATGGTTGAACGATAAATCTGTGATAATTTAAAACAAAGTTATCGATTTTTTTTACTTTTAACAAAAAAAAAAATCTTTTTTTTTTTTTTTTTTTTAAACGAAATTTTACCAAACTTGGTATTTAGTTGGTCCCCGACATAAACTGGTGCTGATTATATTTGGGGATCACTAGATCAACAGATGGCGCTGTGGCAGCATTTTATCTAAATTTTTAACTTTGCATCATAGGACAAAAATTCGTATAAATGTGCATAATAAGAGTTATTTTAAACTTGTGATTGTAAAATTAATATGAATTATTGATAATAGTAGTATGTAACTAGGAAAAAATTTTTGTGCATGGGGGGGCATCGCTTCCCCCCCTAGGGGGGAAATACCCCCCAGGGGGGGTAAATTTTCACAATGGGTATCTTTTGAAAGATCTCGTCAATACCTTTAAAACGAATGGTTGAACTATAAATCTGTGATAATTTAAAACAAAGTTATCGATTTTTTTTTACTTTTAACGAAAAAAAAAAACAGAAAAAAAATCGTATATATTGTTTTTTTTTTTAAATATTGTTACTGGTTGAATATGTATATAGGAAAATATAGAAGAAAGTCTTGTGGTGGCCACAACATACTAGTTTTATAAAGCGATGTAGAAAAAAGTTTCCTTTAAATATAGTGAACAGCGAGGCGCGCAAAGCCTGCGTCGATTCACTACTTTCATTGACTTCATAAATTTAAAAATGATTTCATTAACAAACTTTGATGTGTTGGCACGCAAGCAGCATCTGGCCGAGTTTTGTACATTTCGAGTGTCATTTAAATATTTTTCTTGCATTCGGAATTGGGTTCGTTCCCGAACGGGGGCTTTTCTAGTATACATAGATTTCATTTTAAATTGTCTTCGAAATGATTATCCAACCGTCAAAAAGAAAATTTAACAGTAGATTTTGATTTAAAAAAAAAATCCCACAATTTAGCAAAACAGTGCACAAACACACTCGACGAGGAGACTTATTTTTACCATTCAGGCGCTCACTCGCACGTACAGTCAACAAAAAAAAAAAAAAAAAAAAAAGCCATCCCCCCCTCCTCCTAATTTCGCTTAACTATTGCTTATCTAATTTGCTTAACTATTTAATTTCCCTAATCTCATTCATGAATGTTATCCTAAAATTTCAAATATTTATAGACTATTTTTTCTGTTTTTCTTAATCTGAAAGAGCTGTATGATTTGGAGGGATAATGGGGGGGGGGGGGGGGCAGGGCCTGATTAAGGGTGAAGCTCGCTCTTACCGGAATATTTTTACAATTATTTTTTACTTCATGTCATAGAAATTCCACGCTTTGACGAGGAAATATTTTTTATAAAAAATGAACGGTGTAAAACAATCCAATTTACTCACCGTTATTAGACACCAGAATTCTATTAAAATAATTTTTAATGAAAATTTTCTCTTTATTATAGGAGGAAAGTATTTGTTAAAAAATAACGGTGTAAGTATAAATAATGTGTGAAAAGCGAGCTTCCCCCTTAATCAGGCTCTGGGGGGGGGGGGGGAGGGGAGCTTCCACACAGAGAGGGGGAATTTTTTTTACATTACTAGAACCCTCAAGAGTATTATTTCAAAATTTCTAAGCAATATACATATTTACTCCTGTAGTACATTCATTTGTAATCTCTCATTTTTTTGCAATCTGAAGTATAGTGCGACCACGTTTCCTACGACTAACAGTGAGGCCGAGTCCAAAAGATTACAGGGATGCAAAATTGGCCGAGAGATAGTTATTTGGCAAATATCCAGTTATTCGGTGTTCCCTTATCGCTTGTTTTCTCTCAGTCACCCCTATTTTAACACTGGACTCGTTCAATCCGCACTTGCGAAGAGGCTTCCATGGTCGCAAGAAATATGGTTAAAGAATAACTATTCAGTTTGGGGGAAGGGGAGGAGGTGTCTCCCCAGGGAGGAAGACTTTTTTTTTTTTTTCTTTTTCATTACCAGACTATTCATTAATCTTATTCCAAAAATTCAAGCTTTTATAAATTATTATCTCTGTTTTATCTGAAAGAGCTATATATAGTCTAGAGGGGAAAATGAGGGGAAGCTCCTCCCTAGGAAGGGGGAAGTTTTTCGTTTTGCATTACTAGATCCCCCAGGAATGTTATTCCAAAGTTTCAAAACTTTATAAATTTTCCCCCTTATTTGGTGTTTTTTGGTTTTGTTTGACTATACTATATGATGTCTGAAAATTTACCTACAAACAGTGTTACCAGATGTAGTGATTTCTCCCTACAGTAGGTATTTTCACCTCTGCTTTTGGAATGGGGGGGGGGGAATTTCTTTCAAATACTGTTTTGTTGGGATTTTTCTATTATCTAATGAAAATCATAAAATTCTTTTTAAAAATGCAAAAATATTTAAACTTATCTGTTAAAAAGTTGCTTAAAATACCTTGTTTCTGTTACATTATTTTATTACAGATTGATGCGAAGTGAAACATCTCATAACTATGAGTTGCCAACATCTATAATTTATTCCAGTGTATTATTAGTACCACCCTCTTTTCGTACTTCTACTACTCTTTTATAAGAGCGGTTTTCTTCCTATTTAATCTTAGTTACATACTGGGGAAAATTACTCAAGAAAATAAGTAAGGAAGAAAAAAGGGCATTACTATACATACTTTTAACATGTCCCCCCTTTTATTATTATTACTATTATTATTCCGAAATGGTAAATTTATTATATAATTTCAATAAAAAAATATAACATTTAGTTGATATTTTAATATAATTAACATCAAAGTTTTAAAATAAATTGGACAATAAGTCGTGTACATGTTAAAATTAAATTTCCTCGAATTGAAAACTGTTTTCATCAGCAATTGTCAAGTTATTTGTATACACCCACCCCTCAAACAAAATATATTTTGCAATTCAAAATCTTAAGCGTAAATATATTATATTGATATAAAAGTGTATTTAATTTTGTTTTACGTCAGAATGCGTTGTCTTTTGTTTTCCTTTCTGTATATTAACCCTTTTATTTCCCTTTGAAGTGCTCACAGCACCCATTTCGTATAGCCACACCTACTAAGGAATAGGAGTAAGCTACCTATCAAGTCGGTATTTGCGGGTTTAACTTTGATTATTTATTACTAAATTAAATTTATTAGGTAAATTTGGTGTAAAAACATGTCAAAGGATATTAGTTGTTTGATTTAATAATTTAATAGAATACAGAACTATCATTATTAAATTCAAACAAATTATAGAAACATAGTCCATTCTATTTACTATGTTTTTACAAATATACATTTGTATACATACATTAGGTACTTGTTTTTGTTTGTTTCAACAATCAACTTAAGTGTATATTAATAAGAATGGATCACTTTTTTTAATGCTAGAAAATAATAACAATAATATGATTTTATATAATTTCTATTAATAGTTTTGAATCGTAGGGTAAAAATATTTTCCTTAAGAAATATAAGGATTTTTTTCTCCATTTTTAGGGATAATTTAAACTTTCATCTGGGAACACCGCCTTCAAAAGAACTTGATATCGTACACTTACACCACTTATGTCGAATTACGGTACGACTACATCCGTGACGGAATTTTCGAATAGTCAGTCATAAACAAGGAGACTTAATACCATTCAGGTGCTCACCTGCATACACGAGGTGTCATGATTTTGTGACACAAAATTATAGCTTATTTTTATTAGATAAAGCATTTTGCAAATAGTATTAGTGGTGCGAATTAAATTCGAAAATAATGTGTACAGTCGAGAAAAAAAAAAAAAAAAAAAAACGCAGCACTGAACGTAACTTTGTTGCTAATCGATGTAGAAAAATGTAATAGGATTCGACGGGGAATTGTGAGTAGTTTCAGAATATGAACTGAAATTTTGAATTGGGGGTCATCTGCATATTAAAACGCGCACCAACTTTGATTTTTTCAATGGTAATGCCCCATTTTTATTTTATATTTGCGTTCCTGGGATCGCGACAACGCGAAAAAGTATATTTGTTTTATATTTTACTTATTTTTTCACAGAGTTATAAGTGTTCAAAATTTGAAGGTGCTAATGTTAAATTAATATTTCAAACTTTTATTAATATCTTCACAAAAAACAGCTTCATCGATATATATATATATATATATATATATATATATTTTTTTTTTTTTTTTTTTTTTTTTTTACAAGATACAGTGAACATACACAAACCATAATCCATCATTACTTATGATCCTGAAAAATATTAATAAATTCAGATTCATAAAAATTATGAATTATGGCCTATATTAATTTCTACATAAAATGAATCCTAGTGCTGGAAAATATGGGTATGCAAATTTGCAGCTCATTCCAGTTATTAGTTTTCGAGATATAAATAAATCTTTCTTTTGGAGTGGTTCAGGGGGCCGTCTCTTATGAAGTTTTGATGAGATAACGAATCAAATCTAAAAAATAACCATGAAAATTAAACAAAATATGTTTATTTTTTAATTACGGGTCAAATTATATAACAACAACGTCAAACGCAAAAAAATTAAACAAAAGAGATGATTTTTAGACATTAGTGTTAGCATCAAGAATTCCTGTTTTCTGAAGAAGACAAGCCCCGCCTTCATCGTTTATCAAAACAAAACAAAACAGAAATGAAAAGAAAAGTAAATGTGACATTGAGTATGTTGAGTGACATTGAGTATGACATTGGCATCTATGCGAGTTCCACATGAGACGCGACTTTTAAGCATTGTTACCACTTCTGAATAACTTCTATTTGAAACAGTTGTTTTAATTTAAATAAGAATTTTATAGAATCATTCTTTCTTTAACAGAGAGAGTCAAAATCCTCGACCACGATTTGTTAGTATAGTATTGTGGAGATATTTTCCTGTTTTGAGTCCCTTGGCTTGCCTTTAAAACATTAAATTATTTTACAAACGGTTTGCTTAACTATTTAATTTCCCCAATCTCTCTCGATAGGCATACACATACAGCGGCTAATTTATTTTCAATGCTTGCTGAGTATAAAATTTAAATTACTTGAGCATAAAAAAGTAAAAAAAAAAAAAAAAAAAAAAAAAAATCACGTATTGCAAAGTTATAGAAAAAATCTAAAGGGCGGGGCCTACGACAGTGTAGTTCTGATTTTTCTTATCACTGAAATTAGAAATCTTTGCTAATGAGAGAAACTGATGATATATTTTTTGTTTAGAAAAACATCCAGCAATATTGGTGTTTTATGGCCTCTGAAACTTTCTAAACACCTCTTTTTATTATTATTATTATTATTATTGTTATTTATAACTGGTGAGAAACTTTCAATAAATTGCGTACTTTCTTGTTTGTAGTTATACACAGTCTTTATGATATTTTTTATTCTAAGAACTTTGTAAGGAAAAAAAATTATTATTATTATTTTTTTTTTTTTACTTTCTTGTTGTAATTGAGTTTTGATAATTGAACAAATAGAGTTAATTTATATTAAAAAAAAAAAAACTTTTCTATGAAGAGTCATTCAGTTTAAAATAAACATATAAAACAAATTGATAAAATCTGCTTCTTTTAGTTTGTATGTATATTTATGTTTCGTTTTTATACTGGTGAAGAAATTTGGATAAATTTCGGAAGGCTTATTTTAAATTGTTCTTATGCGCGTATTATAATTGAATGTTTTTCAGTGAAAAATAATTTACTCTTTGATTCAGAATATTAATGAGACGGTATCATGCTTCTATACATTAATTTAGACTATTTTTTTTTATAGTTTAAACCATAATTCATGTGTGCAGAAAAGAAATTAAAACTAAGATTCAATATAAATCATTGGCAATTTGTAGAAATGGCAGTTTCTATTTTTAAACAATAAACCTTTTATGGCGTTACTCTAAAACATTAAAAAAAAAAAAAAAAAAAAAAAAAAAAAAAAAGTGATATTACTTGTCTTTAGGATTAAATTATTGCAATTTTATTCTGAAAAAACAATGCGGTAAACGCCATTGACATACAGATATACGACTGCAACACATAATGAGTTAGACGCAAATATGCAATATCTATATTTTAAGTATGGTGTTTCTGGAATTCTTAGAAGTGGGGTTCATATTTCTTAAAAAAGGAAAAAGCAATGTTCTTTGAAATAACCTTCAACCGATATTTTAAACAGTTGCATTTAAATTAAACAAAAATTTGCTATTTATTATATGTTTTTTGAAATCTGTCACAATTTTTCTTTTTTTTTAAAACATCTTTTCTGCATATCTTTAAAACCTTATGATGTCTGAAAAATTCCTTGCAAAGGAATTCTGTATATCCTTACCAGTGTTGCCAGATGAAAATTTAAATTGTCCCTACTAAACAGAGAAAAAAGCCCTACTTTCTTTACGTCAAAAATTTTTGAACCTACAATATTCCCTGCGCTTCAAAATAATTAATAGAAGTTATATAAAATCATATAATAATAATAAATGTTATTATTATTTAACAATTTCTTGCATAAAACAAGAATTCGATCCATTCCTATTATACATACACCTAAGCTGATTGATGAAACAAACGAAAACAACTTGCTGATATATATATATATATATATATATATATATATATATATATATATATATATATATATATATATATATATATACACATATATTCCTGAAAACACAAATATAAATTGCTTTTGATTTTATTGCAACATGATTGTATGATTTGTTTAAATTTAGCACTTTTTGCATTGTATAGTATTAGTTTACTAAATATATGAACTTTCACATCAAACTTACCAAACTAGCATTATATAATTAATGTTAAACCAGCAACTATAGTATAGACTTGATGGGTGTGAATCTTTAGTGGGTAGGTAAATGGGTATTGTGAGCATAACACAGAGAAATAAAAAGGTTAATTTACCGAAAAAACGAAAGAAAACACCTTCTGACGTAATACAAAACAAAATACAGATTTAAATTGATATAATGTATTTACGAATAAGATTGGCCTGCACAATTTATTTGATTTGAAGGGAGGGCGTATACAAAAACCTTGAGAATGGTTATTTATTCTAAACAATTGAATCTTCCACGAAACTTCCTTTTAACATGATTTATTAACCAATTTACTTTAAAATTTGGAGGTTAAGTATATCAAAATATTAAGTAAAGATTTTATCTTTTATTAAAATTATTTTCTAATTTTATCTTTTCGGAATTAAAAGGAGAAACAAAGTATACTTTAAAAATATACCGAGTTGTCAACAACTATAATTTATTTCGGAGCAAACTTGCCAGAAACCATCCTAATAGTGAATAATAGAAATAAATTAAATTATGTTCATTAGAGAGGGCATAATAGAACGTGATTTTCGACGCATAAACTGTTAGCCCTTTTAAGCTCGTTCACGAGAAATCTTTATTTCAGTTTGGGTAAAAATATTGTAATCTGAAAGAAGTGGGAGGGGTCCCGTGAAAACCTGCCAGCACCATGACTTTTATCAATTTTTTGATTCTATTTTAGATAATTTTTAAACATTTTAATTCGATTGAATATATCTCAAAACTGAAATGCGCAACTGATTATTCTATCAAAGAACACATCTGATTATGCTTTTTGGATTTCTGCTTGTTTTGGATTTTATTCATTATTTCCGTAAGGCGTGGTGTTATCGATTCAGGCGTGGTTGTACCGATTTTTAGTGAACTTTCTGAATTTATAACTCGAAAACGGTCTGACGACGGCTATTGCTTTATGCGTCAAAAAACATATTTACATATGCTCTTTCGATTAATGCTTGTTTGGATTTTTTGTATAATTACACTATAGGATGGTTTCCTGGTTAGTACCGTCCTTTCTCATACCACTTATTTTTTAGAGTAATATTCCCCAAATTGTAACTAAGATTAAATAGGAAGAAAATACTTTTATTAAAAAAGTCAGGTGAAAAAGGGGCGGTTCTATCAATTCTCTGGGATAAATTATAAAAATTACTAACTCTAAGGTTTGAGAAGCTTCACTTCGCATCATTCTGTAATAAAATATGGTATCTAAACCAATGTTATGTAAACAACATTTTATATTTTAAATAAACGAAATAAATCGAAAACCTTAATGTGTTTTTAAAAGGTCTCTCAAAATATTCAGAAGCTAACTGAAAAATCCCTACAAAATAGATGTATTTTTTTTTTTTTTTTTTTTTTTTTTCCAAATGCCAAAAACAGAGCTGAAAATCCCTACATCTGGCAACAATGGTGCTTACTTCGTAATCAAAGGGAATCTTCCTGCTGTAGACTCAATACCGTACGCCAGTGTTTGAGTTTGTAATCAGTGCTATCAGATTGAGGGAATGTTTTATTCAATACTAGTAGGTTACGTCCGCATCACTGGTCACTATATTTAAATACATTTTCAAAAAAATTTAATAACTATTTATTTTTTATGTCAGAAAAAAAAAGAACCTTCATTGAAATTGCTCTAAATTTCGCTTTGGGTTATTATTTTCATATTATAGTTAATAATAATAAAAAATACAAAAAATCTAGTCAAAAATTTGAAAATCAGACTTCGAGGTGCAGCAGAACAGGTCATAACGAATAGTCATGCAAATCTGTGTAGTTGTGCGATCGTCCGTTTCCTTAAAAAGCTCTCTCTATATATGGACACTGGCACACACATCTTATTTTATTATCTATATATATAAACAGCTAACAGATTTCCTTGGACTCAGTTTGTCTGTGAGTGGACACCAGTTGCCACCAAATTTTCCTACTTTAGTTAATTTTAAAAAATCTAATTGCCCTATCGATAAGCTGTTTAATCCGACGGATTCGGAAAAATCGCCCCTTTTATTTGGTACCTTATTTGTAGCGAAATTTTGATTAGATTTTCTTAAACTTTCTTAAAACATGAAAATAATAACCGGGTAATAGCTCAAAAGTTGGACATTTAAATATTTAATTGTTGCCAAAAATAAATAAATAAATAAATAATCAGTCTCTTTTTTTTTTTTTTTTTTTTTTTTCGGCATAAAATGAAATAGGCTTTCACGCGAAAAATAAAAATTCATAAAATACTGAACTTGCTCACGCATATGAAAAAATAAAAATATGAAAATGGAGTAAAGTAATTATATTATTAATAATAATAATATATCTCAATATTAGATATATATATTGTTGTTTAGATATTGATTAGATATATATATTCTTTTCTTTAGTATGTTTTTGGCACGGATGAATCGTGCTTGGCGAGAAAGCTAATTCAGCATTATATTAAAGAGCTTTACTTATTGATAATCCTGGGTAATATTTGAAATTTTGATGCTGAAATACATCGGACATTTTTTGCCAAGGGCTCCACTTTCGCAAAAGCCACTTTAAGCCAAGTAGCGCATCAAAAATGTAAATAATTTATAAAATATTGAAAAAAAAAGAAAGTATGAAAACGAAAGAAAAGATAAGGAAAAAGAAAAGAAAGAAACAGAAAAATATAATTACATGCTGTATTAAGACTGTACCATGATCAGGTTTACATATTTCATTTCATTATTTATTTTTCTATATACCAACTACTATTAACTAACTCAACTACTATTATAACCCCAAAAATTCTCTCATGCGATAGACGTAACCGATCATGGCACATTGTAATATTAAAGTTGGCGCGAAATTGTTGTCATTTTGTGGTTGATCGTATAAATCAAATAAATATAGAAAATAACGTGAAAGAAAATATTATGTACACCACGTATAATGTTGTTCATATGTAACTGGGATTTAAATAAAAAAATGCTATTTAAATTTTTTTCGATATTGTCATCTGATAAGCACCCAAATGGAAGCCCAATGGTAAGCTATTGTCACAGACAATAGACACAGGCACGCGAGAATCCGCAAATGAGTGAGTCGCTGCCGAAGGCACCAGGGAACTAAAGTGTGCTTTAGAGCAAATTCATTATTTATTTTATTTTTATTTATTCTTTTTACTTTCTTCTATATGTAATATAGAGAAAGTATTGGATTCGCGAAAATTTTCGACCTCCGTTTTTTGACGGATCTACACGTTTTGGGATGTCCTGAACACGAATTGATAGTTTTTAAAAAATGTCTGTCTGTGCGTCTGTCTGTCTGTCTGTCTGTCTGACTGACTGTCTGTCTGTCTGTGTGTCTGTATCATTTTTTTGTGGACGCTGTATCTCACGAACCAATGAATGAAATTTAACCAAACTTGGTATTTAGTTGCACCCTGACCTGAACTGGTGCCCATTAGATTTGGGGATCAATAGCTCAACAGGTGGCGCTGTGATCGCATTTTATGCAAATTTTTAACATTGCAGCATAGGACAAAATTCCGTATAAATGGGCATAATAAGAGTTATTTTAAACTCGTGATTGTAAAATTAATATTAATTATTGAAAATAGTAGTAGTTAACTAGGAAAAAAAATTATGATATCTTTTGAAAGATCTCGTCAATACCTTTAAAACGAATGGTTGAACTATAAATCTGTGATAATTTAAAACAAAGTTATCGATTTTTTTTACTTTTAACGAAAAAAAAAAAAAAAAAAAAAAAAAAACAGAAAAAAATCGTACATATTGTTTATTTTTTTTTTTAAATATTGTTACTGATTGAATATGTATATAGGAAAATATAGAAGAAAGTCTTGTGGTGGCCACAACATACTAGTTTTATAAAGCGATGTAGAAAAAAGTTTCCTTTAAATATAGTGAACAGCGAGGCGCGCAAAGCCTGCGTCGATTCACTACTTTCATTGACTTCATAAATTTAAAAATGATTTCATTATCAAACTTTGATGTGTTGGCACGCAAGCAGCATCTGGCCGAGTTTTGTACATTTCGAGTGTCATTTAAAAAATTTTCTTGCATTCGGAATTGGGTTCGTTCCCGAACGGGGGCTTTTCTAGTATACATAGATTTCATTTTAAAATGTCTTCGAAATGATTATCCAACCGTCAAAAAGAAAATTTAACAGTAGATTTTGATTTAAAAAAAAAATCCCACATTTTAGCAAAACAGTGCACAAACACACTCGACGAGGAGACTTATTTTTACCATTCAGGCGCTCACTCGCACGTACAGTCAACAAAAAAAAAAAAAAAAAAAAAAAAAGCCATCCCCCCCCTCCTCCTAATTTCGCTTAACTATTGCTTATCTAATTTGCTTAACTATTTAATTTCCCTAATCTCATTCATAAATGTTATCCTAAAATTTCAAATATTTATAGACTATTTTTTCTGTTTTTCTTAATCTGAAAGAGCTGTATGATTTGGAGGGATAATGGGGGGTGGGGGGGGCAGGGCCTGATTAAGGGGGAAGCTCGCTCTTACCGGAATACTTTTACAATTATATTTTACTTCATGTCATAGAAATTCCACGCTTTTACGAGGAAATATTTTTTATAAAAAATGAACGGTGTAAAACAATCCAATTTACTCACCGTTATTAGACACCAGAATTCTATTAAAATAATTTTTAATGAAAATTTTCTCTTTATTATAGGAAGAAAGTATTTGTTAAAAAATAACGGTGTAAGTATAAATAATGTGTGAAGAGCGAGCTTCCCCCTTAATCAGGCTCGGGGGGGGGGGGGGGGGGAGGGGAGCTTCCACACAGAGAGGGGGAATTTTTTTTACATTACTAGAACCCTCAAGAGTATTATTTCAAAATTTCTAAGCAATATACATATTTACTCCTGTAGTACATTCATTTATAATCCCTCATTTTTTTGTAATCTGAAGTATAGTGCGACCACGTTTCCTACGACAAACAGTGAGGCCGAGTCCAAAAGATTACAGGGATGCAAAATTGGCCGAGAGATAGTTATTTGGCAAATATCCAGTTATTCGGTGTTCCCTTATCGCTTGTTTTCTCTCAGTCACCCCTATTTTAGCACTGGACTCGTTCAATCCGCACTTGCGAAGAGGCTTCCATGGTCGCAAGAAATATGGTTAAAGAATAACTATTCAGTTTGGGGGAAGGGGAGGAGGTGTCTCCCCAGGGAGGAAGACTTTTTTTTTTTTTCTTTTTCATTACCAGACTATTCATGAATCTTATTCCAAAAATTCAAGCTTTTATAAATTATTATCTCTGTTTTATCTGAAAGAGCTATATATAGTCTAGAGGGGAAAATGAGGGGAAGCTCCTCCCTAGGAAGGGGGAAGTTTTTCGTTTTGCATTACTAGATCCCCCAGGAATGTTATTCCAAAGTTTCAAAACTTTATAAATTTTCCCCCTTATTTGGTGTTTTTTGGTTTTGTTTGACTATACTATATGATGTCTGAAAATTTACCTACAAACAGTGTTACCAGATGTAGTGATTTCTCCCTACAGTAGGTATTTTCAGCTCTGCTTTTGGGGTGGGGGTGGGGGGATTTATTTTCAAATACTGTTTTGTAGGGATTTTTCTATTATCTAATGAAAATCATAAAATTCTTTTTAAAAATGCAAAAATATTTAAACTTATCTGTTAAAAAGTTGCTTAAAATACCTTGTTTCTGATACATTATTTTATAACAGATTGATGCGAAGTGAAACATCTCATAACTATGAGTTGCCAACATGTATAATTTATTCCAGTGTATTATTAGTACCACCCTCTTTTCGTACTTCTACTACTCTTTTATAAGAGCAGTTTTCTTCCTATTTAATCTTAGTTACATACTGGGGAAAATTACTCAAGAAAATAAGTAAGGAAGAAAAAAGGGCATTACTATACATACTTTTAACATGTCCCCCATTTTATTATTATTACTATTATTATTCCGAAATGGTAAATTTATTATATAATTTCAATAAAAAAATATAACATTTAGTTGATATTTTAATATAATTAACATCAAAGTTTTAAAATAAATTGGACAATAAGTCGTGTACATGTTAAAATTAAATTTCCTCGAATTGAAAACTGTTTTCATCAGCAATTGTCAAGTTATTTGTATACACCCACCCCTCGAATGAAATATATTTTGCAATTCAAAATCTTAAGCTTAAATATATTATATTGATATAAAAGTGTATTTAATTTTGTTTTACGTCAGAATGCGTTGTCTTTTGTTTTCCTTTCTGTAAATTAACGTTTTTATTTCTCTTTGATGTGCCCACACCACCCATTTCGTATAGCCACACCTCCTAGAGAATAGGAGTAAGCTACCTATCAAGTCGGTATTTGCAGGTTTAACTTTGATTATTTATTACTAAATTAAATTTATTAGGTAAATTTGGTGTAAAAACATGTCAAAGGATATTAGTTGTTTGATTTAATAATTTAATAGAATACAGAACTATCATTATTAAATTCAAACAAATTATAGAAACATAGTCCATTCTATTTACTGTGTTTTTACAAACATACATTTGTATACATATATTAGGTACTTGTTTTTATTTGTTTCAACAATCAACTTAAGTGTATATTAATAAGAATGGATCACTTTTTTTAATGCTAGAAAATAATAACAATAATATGATTTTATATAATTTCTATTAATAGTTTTGAATCGTAGGGTAAAAATATTTTCCTTAAGGAATATAGGGATTTTTTTCTCCATTTTTAGGGATAATTTAAATTTTCATCTGGGAACACCGCCTTCAAAAGAACTTGATATTGTACACTTAAACCACTTATGTCGAATTACGGTACGACTGCATCCGTAACGGAATTTTCGAATAGTCAGTCATAAACAAGGAGACTTAATACCATTCAGGTGCTCACCAGCATACACGGGGTATCATGATTTTGAAACACAAAATTATAGCTTATTTTTATTAGATAAAGCATTTTGCAAATAGTATTAGTGGTGCGAATTAAATTCGAAAATAATGTGTACAGTCGAGGAAAAAAAAAAAAAAAAAAAAAAAAAAAAAAAAACGCAGCACTGAACGTAACTTTGTTGCTAATCAATGTAGAAAAATGTAATAGGATTCGACGGGGAATTGTGAGTAGTTTCAGAATATGAACTGAAATTTTGAATTGGGGGTCATCTGCATATTAAAACGCGCACCAACTTTGATTTTTTCAATGGTAATGCCCCATTTTTATTATATATTTGCGTTCCTGCGATCGCGACAACGCGAAAAAGTATATTTGTTTTATATTTTACTTATTTTTTCACAGAGTTATAAGTGTTCAAAATTTGAAGGTGCTAATGTTAAATTAATATTTCAAACTTTTATTAATATCTTCACAAAAAACAGCTTTATCGATATATATATATATATATATATATATATATATATTTTTTTTTTTTTTTTTTTTTTTTTTTTACAAGATACAGTGAACATACACAAACCATAATCCATCATTACTTATGATCCTGAAAAATATTAATAAATTCAGATTCATAAAAATTATGAATTATGGCCTATATTAATTTCTACATAAAATGAATCCTAGTGCTGGAAAATATGGGTATGCAAATTTGCAGCTCATTCCAGTTATTAGTTTTCGAGATATAAATAAATCTTTCTTTTGGAGTGGTTCAGGGGGCCGTCTCTTATGAAGTTTTGATGAGATAACGAATCAAATCTAAAAAATAACCATGAAAATTAAACAAAATATGTTTATTTTTTAATTACGGGTCAAATTATATAACAACAACGTCAAACGCAAAAAAATTAAACAAAAGAGATGATTTTTAGACATTAGTGTTAGCATCAAGAATTCCTGTTTTCTGAAGAAGACAAGCCCCGCCTTCATCGTTTATCAAAACAAAACAAAACAGAAATGAAAAGAAAAGTAAATGTGACATTGAGTATGTTGAGTGACATTGAGTATGACATTGGCATCTATGCGAGTTCCACATGAGACGCGACTTTTAAGCATTGTTACCACTTCTGAATAACTTCTATTTGAAATAGTTGTTTTAATTTAAATAAGAATTTTATAGAATCATTCTTTCTTTAACAGAGAGAGTCAAAATCCTCGACCACGATTTGTTAGTATAGTATTGTGGAGATATTTTCCTGTTTTGAGTCCCTTGGCTTGCCTTTAAAACATTAAATTATTTTACAAACGGTTTGCTTAACTATTTAATTTCCCCAATCTCTCTCGATAGGCATACACATACAGCGGCTAATTTATTTTCAATGCTTGCTGAGTATAAAATTTAAATTACTTGAGCATAAAAAATTAAAAAAAAAAAAATCAGGTATTGCAAAGTTATAGAAAAAATCTAAAGGGCGGGGCCTACGACAGTGTAGTTCTGATTTTTCTTATCACTGAAATTAGAAATCTTTGCTAATGAGAGAAACTGATGATATATTTTTTGTTTAGAAAAACATCCAGCAATATTGGTGTTTTATGGCCTCTGAAACTTTCTAAACACCTCTTTTTATTATTATTATTATTATTATTGTTATTTATAACTGGTGAGAAACTTTCAATAAATTGCGTACTTTCTTGTTTGTAGTTATACACAGTCTTTATCATATTTTTTATTCTAAGAACTTTGTAAGGAAAAAAAATTATTATTATTTTTTTTTTTTTTTTTACTTTCTTGTTGTAATTGAGTTTTGATAATTGAACAAATAGAGTTAATTTATATTAAAAAAAAAAAAACTTTTCTATGAAGAGTCATTCAGTTTAAAATAAACATATAAAACAAATTGATAAAATTTGCTTCTTTTAGTTTGTATGTATATTTATGTTTCGTTTTTATACTGGTGAAGAAATTTGGATAAATTTCGGAAGGCTTATTTTAAATTGTTCTTATGCGCGTATTATAATTGAATGTTTTTCAGTGAAAAATAATTTACTCTTTGATTCAGAATATTAATGAGACGGTATCATGCTTCTATACATTAATTTAGACTATTTTTTTTTATAGTTTAAACCATAATTCATGTGTGCAGAAAAGAAATTAAAACTAAGATTCAATATAAATCATTGACAATTTGTAGAAATGGCAGTTTCTATTTTTAAACAATAAACCTTTTATGGCGTTACTCTAAAACATTAAAAAAAAAAAAAAGTGATATTACTTGTGTTTAGGATTAAATTATTGCAATTTTATTCTGAAAAAACAATGCGGTAAACGCCATTGACATACAGATATACGACTGCAACACATAATGAGTTAGACGCAAATATGCAATATCTATATTTTAAGTATGGTGTTTCTGGAATTCTTAGAAGTGGGGTTCATATTTCTTAAAAAAGGAAAAAGCAATGTTCTTTGAAATAGCCTTCAACCAATATTTTAAACAGTTGCATTTAAATTAAACAAAAATTTGCTATTTATTATATGTTTTTTGAAATCTGTCACAATTTTTCTTTTTTTTTTAAACATCTTTTCTGCATATCTTTAAAACCTTATGATGTCTGAAAAATTCCTTGCAAAGGAATTCTGTATATCCTTACCAGTGTTGCCAGATGAAAATTTAAATTGTCCCTACTAAACAGAGAAAAAGCCCTACTTTCTTTACGTCAAAAATTTTTGAACCTACAATATTCCCTGCGCTTCAAAATAATTAATAGAAGTTATATAAAATCATATAATAATAATAAATGTTATTATTATTTAACAATTTCTTGCATAAAACAAGAATTCGATCCATTCCTATTATACATACACCTAAGCTGATTGATGAAACAAACGAAAACAACTTGCTGATATATATATATATATATATATATATATATATATATATATATATATATATATATATACATATACACATATATTCCTGAAAACACAAATATAAATTGCTTTTGATTTTATTGCAACATGATTGTATGATTTGTTTAAATTTAGCACTTTTTGCATTGTATAGTATTAGTTTACTAAATTTATGAACTTTCACATCAAACTTACCAAACTAGCATTATATAATTAATGTTAAACCAGCAACTATAGTATAGACTTGATGGGTGTGAATCTTTAGTGGGTAGGTAAATGGGTATTGTGAGCATAACACAGAGAAATAAAAAGGTTAATTTACCGAAAAAACGAAAGAAAACACCTTCTGACGTAATACAAAACAAAATACAGATTTAAATTGATATAATGTATTTACGAATAGGATTGGCCTGCACAATTTATTTGATTTGAAGGGAGGGCGTATACAAAAACCTTGAGAATGGTTATTTATTCTAAACAATTGAATCTTCCACGAAACTTCCTTTTAACATGATTTATTAACCAATTTACTTTAAAATTTGGAGGTTAAGTATATCAAAATATTAAGTAAAGATTTTATCTTTTATTAAAATTATTTTCTAATTTTATCTTTTCGGAATTAAAAGGAGAAACAAAGTATACTTTAAAAATATACCGAGTTGTCAACAACTATAATTTATTTCGGAGCAAACTTGCCAGAAACCATCCTAATAGTGAATAATAGAAATAAATTAAATTATGTTCATTAGAGAGGGCATAATAGAACGTGATTTTCGACGCATAAACTGTTAGCCCTTTTAAGCTCGTTCACGAGAAATCTTTATTTCAGTTTGGGTAAAAATATTGTAATCTGAAAGAAGTGGGAGGGGTTCCGTGAAAACCTGCCAGCACCATGATAGTCTGAGATCCGGCTGCAAAATTGCTACATTCATCGAGTATGTAATCAAAATCAGATTTTTATATTCAATTATAAAAGGGACAATATGTTTTGGCCGGGTTGCCTAATAAAATGTGGCCGCTAGTATTTTTAATTAAATTAATATTAATTGACTTTTTGGAGAGAAATTTCATTCATTTGTTATTGAAATAAACTGTACTCCACATCACAGACATACACATAGTGAACTTGAAAAGTAATGGTTGCCGTTGCGCGTTTGGCCGCTACCTCTTCGCAGCCAGGTGCAAACAGGTAGTTTTTTGGGGCGTTTATACGTTCATGGCGTATATTCACCATTTATATATCAAATTAAAGCTAATTCTTTTCTGCACACGGTAAACTTCGTCTGCCAATGTAAAAGTGGCCGCAAGTAGGGGTTGCCAGCTGTTAAAGATTGCTTAGAATGAAAATCAGCGCGCTACATCGTTCGTCAGACAAGGATGGCGATAGCCAATTGTACGCGTTTTTGAAGCTTTTGCGCATGCGTCGATTGATAGTGTTCGCAACCAATGGCACAAACAGTTGTAGAAAATAATTTCAGAACTCCAAAAGAAATATAATTAATAAATTTTTGTGTGGTTACATTTAAAATTTCCTATAAATATACATTTATTTCTCAATAAATAATCAAATTGTCTTTTCTCTATATAATTAGAACATATAATAAATATTTGTAAAAAATAATAACCCTGGTTATTCATGTAGACGAAGTTTATATTATACCTGTAAAGTTTTAGGAAATATTTGATTTTATTTATACCGCCTGCACTATTCCATTGTTCAGGCTACATGCTCAAAACGGACAAGTTTGCTTTAAGTAAACAATTAACATCACAGATTGTATCAGCCAATCCCGGACAAATTGATATAGAAATTATTGATGTTTTTACTATTTGTATCAGATTGGCTCTACTTTGCCGCAAACATTTGGAAAGCTAGCTGAATCGATATTGGCGAAGCTTTGTTCAAAAAGCGCTCGCGAAGTACATATCATATTTGATAGATATTTAACGCCTTCAATCAAAGATTGTGAAAGACAAGATCGACAGGAAATTGATATTCCATGTACAATTAATGGTCCGTTACAAACGAGACCCAGTGATTTTACAAAAAGCTTAAAGAATTTTCGTTTTAAAGAAGCTCTAGTTAAATTTTTATCTTCTCACTGGGATAACAACTCTTTTGTTTCAGTATTAGGAAACAAAAAATTTTTTATTACTGTTGGAGAACAATGTTTTTCATATTGCTCTTCTGGAAATTGCGTTGTGAAACAAGAGGAAACTGAATTAGAATGCCAACTTGAGGAAGCAGATACGAGAATAGTATTTCATATAAGCAAAGTAGGTAAAGAGTCTAAAATATTGGTAAAAGCAAGTGACACTGATATTTTAATAATTCTACTAGGTAATCTGCACAAATTTCCCCATTTACAAATTTGGTTGGCAAATAGTGCATCCTAAAAAAAGAATAGTAAAGACGAAATATGCATAAATTGTACGGAATTGTCAAAAAAATTGAGCCCAACTTTATGTATTGCGTTGCCAGCGTTTCACGCATTCACAGGATGTAACTATACGGCTGCATTCTTCAATAAAGGGAAAGTAAGGCCCTATAACATTTTTGTTAAACACCCGAGAATTCAACAATTTTTCGCATCTTTGACTGACCCTAATGACATTTTTGACGAAAGTAAAACTGTTGTAGTCCAAGAGTTTACGTGCCTTATGTATGGTATCGTTGATTGCCAAAATGTTAATACTGGAAGATTCATTTTGTTCAATAAGACGTATTCTACAAAAAAAAAAAAAAAAAAAAAAAAAAAAAACAATGAAAAGTTTTTGAAAAAACTTAAGGGCTTCAACTCAACTCATATTCTACCTTGCTGGAAATCTTAAAAACAAAAATTGTTGCGGACGATCTTTGTTAATTCGATGTGGCTAAATGCTACTGAGCCGAATTGTATTAAGTTTAACGAAGAAAATAATGGGTGGATCCTAGATGGTTTTCTCAAACCAACATGGTTCTTAGGAGATTCAGCGCCAATGCAAGTTGAAAGTGTGCTATATAATTATATTATCATTCGTACTGATAATGAAGAGGATTTTGATATTTGCGACGATGAAAGTGATGGCTGCAATGAAAGTGAGAGTAGCGATGATTCAGATTTTGAATAAATTATATAAAAATGTAATATAAGTTTCATTAAATATATAATAATTTTTTCAATGATCCGTTTAATTTGTATACCTCATGTAATCTGTCCTATTTACTGAATATTTAATTAATATGTAATCTAAATATATATATATATATATATACAGACACGACATTATTTCATTGTTTAAAATATGAAAATCTGACATTGACAGATTTTAATTTAGTGCCAGAGGCCTACTGCTAAACTTGTTAATATCGACAAATTCTTCTTTAGTTAATTCGTGACGATCTAAATTCCATGATAAAGTTTTCATTAAATCAAACCAATGTGTTTCAGCTGCAGATACTGTAACAAATAACGTTGGAAGTACAAACTGTCTTATAGCCGCAAAACAACGTTTTTTTCTCTTTTTCCCAATGAGGGGGAGGCGTGCCTTGGGGGGGGACTCATGTCAAAGGTGAGCATTGGGGGGGGGACTCATGTCAAAGTTGTACCTTTGGGGGGACTCATGTCAAAGTTGGGCCTTGGGGGGACATGTCAAAGTTGGGCCTGGGGGGGACTCATGTCAAAGTTGTGCTTTGGGGGGGACTCATGTCAAAGTTGGGCCTGGGGGGGGACTCATGTAAAAGTTGTGCCTTGGGGGGACTTCATTCAATAAATCCCCATTCAATAAACCGACTGAAATAGGCCTTTAGCACTATTAAGAGTGACGTATAAAAATTCGACAAAGCTGTACCGACTGAAATAGTGGTACCTTGCGGGGGACTCATGTCAAAGTTGGGCCTGGGGGGGGACTCATGTCAAAGTTGTGCCTTGGGGGGACTTCATTCAATAAATCCCCATTCAATAAACCGACTGAAATAGGCCCTTAGCACTATTAAGAGTGACGTATAAAAATTCGACAACTGTACCGACTGAAATAGGCCTCTAGCACTAAAAAAATCAAATATTTCCTAAAATATTGCAGGTATAATATAAACTTCGTCTACATGAATAACCAGGGTTATTATTTTTTACAAATATTTATTATATGTTCTAATTATATAGAGAAAAGACAATTTGATTATTTATTGAGAAATAAATGTATATTTATAGGAAATTTTAAATGTAACCACACAAAAATTTATTAATTATATTTCTTTTGGAGTTCTGAAATTATTTTCTACAACTGTTTGTGCCATTGGTTGCGAACACTATCAATCGACGCATGCGCAAAAGCTTCAAAAACGCGTACAATTGGCTATCGCCATCCTTGTCTGACGAACGATGTAGCGCGCTGATTTTCATTCTAAGCAATCTTTAACAGCTGGCAACCCCTACTTGCGGCCACTTTTACATTGGCAGACGAAGTTTACCGTGTGCAGAAAAGAATTAGCTTTAATTTGATATATAAATGGTGAATATACGCCATGAACGTATAAACGCCCCAAAAAACTACCTGTTTGCACCTGGCTGCGAAGAGGTAGCGGCCAAACGCGCAACGGCAACCATTACTTTTCAAGTTCACTATGTGTATGTCTGTGATGTGGAGTACAGTTTATTTCAATAACAAATGAATGAAATTTCTCTCCAAAAAGTCAATTAATATTAATTTAATTAAAAATACTAGCGGCCACATTTTATTAGGCAACCCGGCCAAAACATATTGTCCCTTTTATAATTGAATATAAAAATCTGATTTTGATTACATACTCGATGAATGTAGCAATTTTGCAGCGGGATCTTAGACTATGACTTTTATCAATTTTTTGATTCTATTTTAGATAATTTTTAAACATTTTAATTCGATTGAATATATCTCAAAACTGAAATGCGCAACTGATTATTCTATCAAAGAACACATCTGATTATGCTTTTTGGATTTCCGCTTGTTTTGGATTTTATTCATTATTTCCGTAAGGCGTGGTGTTATCGATTCAGGCGTGGTTGTACCGATTTTTAGTGAACTTTCTGAATTTATAACTCGAAAACGGTCTGACGACGGCTATTGCTTTATGCGTCAAAAAACATATTTACATATGCTCTTTCGATTAATGCTTGTTTGGATTTTTTGTATAATTACACTATAGGATGGTTTCCTGGTTAGTACCGTCCTTTCTCATACCACTTATTTTTTAGAGTAATATTCCCCAAATTGTAACTAAGATTAAATAGGAAGAAAATACTTTTATTAAAAAAAGTCAGGTGAAAAAGGGGCGGTTCTATCAATTCTCTGGGATAAATTATAAAAATTACTAACTCTAAGGTTTGAGAAGCTTCACTTCGCATCATTCTGTAATAAAATATGGTATCTAAACCAATGTTATGTAAACAACATTTTATATTTTAAATAAACGAAATAAATCGAAAACCTTAATGTGTTTTTAAAAGGTCTCTCAAAATATTCAGAAGCTAACTGAAAAATCCCTACAAAATAGATGTATTTTTTTTTTTTTTTTTTTTTTTTTCCAAATGCCAAAAACAGAGCTGAAAATCCCTACATCTGGCAACAATGGTGCTTACTTCGTAATCAAAGGGAATCTTCCTGCTGTAGACTCAATACCGTACGCCAGTGTTTGAGTTTGTAATCAGTGCTATCAGATTGAGGGAATGTTTTATTCAATACTAGTAGGTTACGTCCGCATCACTGGTCACTATATTTAAATACATTTTCAAAAAAATTTAATAACTATTTATTTTTTATGTCAGAAAAAAAAAGAACCTTCATTGAAATTGCTCTAAATTTCGCTTTGGGTTATTATTTTCATATTATAGTTAATAATAATAAAAAATACAAAAAATCTAATCAAAAATTTGAAAATCAGACTTCGAGGTGCAGCAGAACAGGTCATAACGAATAGTCATGCAAATCTGTGTAGTTGTGCGATCGTCCGTTTCCTTAAAAAGCTCTCTCTATATATGGACACTGGCACACACATCTTATTTTATTATCTATATATATAAACAGCTAACAGATTTCCTTGGACTCAGTTTGTCTGTGAGTGGACACCAGTTGCCACCAAATTTTCCTACTTTAGTTAATTTTAAAAAATCTAATTGCCCTATCGATAAGCTGTTTAATCCGACGGATTCGGAAAAATCGCCCCTTTTATTTGGTACCTTATTTGTAGCGAAATTTTGATTAGATTTTCTTAAACTTTCTTAAAACATGAAAATAATAACCGGGTAATAGCTCAAAAGTTGGACATTTAAATATTTAATTGTTGCCAAAAATAAATAAATAAATAAATAATCAGTCTCTTTTTTTTTTTTTTTTTTTTCCGGCATAAAATGAAATAGGCTTTCACGCGAAAAATAAAAATTCATAAAATACTGAACTTGCTCACGCATATGACAAAATTAAAATATGAAAATGGAGTAAAGTAATAATATTAATAATAATAATAATATATCTCAATATTAGATATATATATTGTTGTTTAGATATTGATTAGATATATATATATTCTTTTGCTTAGATAGTATGTTTTTGGCACGGATGAATCGTGCTTGGCGAGAAAGCTAATTCAGCATTATATTAAAGAGCTTTACTTATTGATAATCCTGGGTAATATTTGAAATTTTGATGCTGAAATACATTGGACATTTTTCGCCAAGGGCTCCACTTTCGCAAAAGCCACTTTAAGCCAAGTAGCGCATCAAAAATGTAAATAATTTATAAAATATTGAAAAAAAAAAAGAAAGTATGAAAACGAAAGAAAAGATAAGGAAAAGGAAAAGAAAGAAACAGAAAAATATAATTACATGCTGTATTAAGACTGTACCATGATCAGGTTTACATATTTCATTTCATTATTTATTTTTCTATATACCAACTACTGTTAACTAACTCAACTACTATTATAACCCCAAAAATTCTCTCATGCGATAGACGTAACCGATCATGGCACATTGTAATATTAAAGTTGGCGCGAAATTGTTGTCATTTTGTGGTTGATCGTATAAATCAAATAAATATAGAAAATAACGTGAAAGAAAATATTATGTACACCACGTATAATGTTGTTCATATGTAACTGGGATTTAAATAAAACTAGTATGTTGTGGCCACCACAAGACTTTCTTCTATATTTACCTATACATATTCAATCAGTAACAATATTTAAAAAAAAAAAAAAAAAAAAAAAAAGTACGATTTTTTTTTTCTAAGTTTTTTTTTTTTTTTTTTTTTTTTGTTAAAAGTGAAAAAAATCGATAACTTTGTTTTAAATTATCACAGATTTATAGTTCAACCATTCGTTTTAAAGGTATTGACGAGACCTTTCGAAAGATACCCATCTTGAAAATTTATCCCCCCCGGGGGGGTACTTCCCCCCCAGGGGGGGAAGCGATGCCCCCCCATGCAGAAATTTTTTTTCCTAGTTACATACTACTATTATCAATAATTCATATTAATTTTACAATCACAAGTTTAAAACAACTCTAATTATGCACATTTATACGAATTTTTGTCCTATGCTGCCATGTTAAAAATTTAGATAAAATGCTATCACAGCGCCACCTGTTGAGCTATTGATCCCCAAACATAATCAGCACCAGTTTATGTCGTGGACCAACTAATTACCAAGTTTGGTTAAATTTCGTTAAAAAAAAAAAAAAAAAAAAAAATTGCGATATTTTTCTAAGTTTTTTTTTGTTAAAAGTAAAAAAAATCGATAACTTTGGTTTAAATTATCACAGATTCATCGTTCAACCATTCGTTTTAAAGGTATTGACGAGATCTTTCGAAAGATACCCATCTTGAAATTTTGCCCCCCCGGGTGGGAACTTCCCCCCCGGTGGGGGGGCAACCGATGCCCCCACATGCACAAAAATTTTTTCCTAGTTAACTACTACTATTATCAACCTGATCTTTCGAAAGATACCCAATGTGAAAATTTACCCCCCCTGGGGGGGTATTTTTCCCCTAGGGGGGGGAAGCGATGCCCCCCCATGCAAAAAATTTTTTTCCTAGTTACATACTACTATTATCAATATTCATATTAATTTTACAATCACAAGTTAAAAACAACTCTAATTATGCACATTTATACGAATTTTTGTCCTATTCTGCCATGTTAAAAATTTAGATAAAATGCTATCACAGCGCCACCTGTTGAGCTATTGATCCCCAAACATAATCAGCACCAGTTTATGTCGGGGACCAACTAAATACCAAGTTTGGTTAAATTTCGTTAAAAAAAAAAAAAAAAAAAATTGCGATTTTTTTCTAAGTTTTTTTTTTGTTAAAAGTAAAAAAAATCGATAACTTTGGTTTAAATTATCACAGATTCATCGTTCAACCATTCGTTTTAAAGGTATTGACGAGATCTTTCGAAAGATACCCATCTTGAAATTTTGCCCCCCCGGTTGGGAACTTCCCCCCCCGGTGGGGGGGCAACCGATGCCCCCACATGCACAAAATTTTTTTCCAAGTTAACTATTACTATTATCAACGAGACCTTTCGAAAGATACCCATCTTGAAAATTTACTTCCCCGGGGGGGGATTTTCCCCCCCAGGGGGGGAACCGATGCCCCCCCATGCACAAAATTTTTTTCCTAGCTAACTACTACTATTATCAATAATTCCTATTAATTTTACAATCACAAGTGTAAAATAACTCTCTTTATGCCCATTTATACGGAATTTTGTCCTATGCTGCCATGTTAAAAATTTGCATAAAATGCGATCACAACGCCACCTATTGGGCGAGTGATCCCAAAATCTAATCAGCACCAGTTTATGTCAGGGTGCAACTAAATACCAAGTTTGGTTAAATTTCATTCATTGGTTCGTGAGATACAGCGTCCACAAAAAAATGATACAGACAGACAGACAGACAGACAGACAGACAGACAGACAGACAGACAGACAGACAGACAGACAGACAGACAGACAGACATTTTTTAAAAACTATTGATTCGTGTTCTCCATATTCCAAAACATGTAAATCCATCAAAAAGTGGACTTCGAAAATTTTCGCGAATCCAATACTTTCTCTATATTACATATAGATGAAAGTAAAAATGCTATTTAAATTTTTTCGATATTGTCATCTGATAAGCACCCAAATGGAAGCCCAATGGTAAGCTATTGTCACAGACAATAGACACAGGCGCGCGAGAATCCGCAAATGAGTGAGTCGCTGCCGAAGGCACCAGGGAACTAAGGTGGGCTTCAGAGCAAATTCATTATTTATTTTATTTTTATTTATTCTTTTTACTTTCTTCTATATGTAATATAGAGAAAGTATTGGATTCGCGAAAATTTTCGACCTCCGTTTTTTGACGGATCTACACGTTTTGGGATGTCCTGAACACGAATTGATAGTTTTTAAAAAATGTCTGTCTGTGCGTCTGTGTCTGTCTCTCTGTGTGTCTGTATCATTATTTGTGGACGCTGTATCTCACGAACCAATGAATGAAATTTAACCAAACTTGGTATTTAGTTGCACCCTGACATGAACTGGTGCCCATTAGATTTGGGGATCAATAGCTTAACAGGTGGCGCTGTGATCGCATTTTATGCAAATTTTTAACATTGCTGCATAGGACAAAATTCCATATAAATGGGCATAATGAGAGTTATTTTAAACTTGTGACTGTAAAATTAATATTAATTATTGATAATAGTAGTAGTTAACTAGGAAAAAAAATTGTGCATGGGGGTGGGACATCGGTTCCCCCTGGGGGGGAAGTACCTCCCCCCGTGGGTGTTTAATTTTGAAGATGGGTATCATTCGAAAGATCTCGTCAATACCTTTAAAACGAATGGTTGAACGATAAATCAGTGATAATTTAAAACAAAGTTATCGATTTTTTTTACTTTTAACAAAAAAAAAAAAAATCTTTTTTTTTTTTTTTTTTTTTTTTTAAACGAAATTTTACCAAACTTGGTATTTAGTTGGTCCCCGACATAAACTGGTGCTGATTATATTTGGGGATCACTAGATCAACAGATGGCGCTGTGGCAGCATTTTATCTAAATTTTTAACATGGCAGTATAGGACAAAAATTCGTATAAATGTGCATAATAAGAGTTATTTTAAACTTGTGATTGTAAAATTAATATGAATTATTGGTAATAGTAGTATGTAACTAGGAAAAAAATTTTGTGCATGGGGGGGCATCGCTTCCCCCCCCTAGGGGGGAAATACCCCCCAGGGGGGGTAAATTTTCACAATGGGTATCTTTTGAAAGATCTCGTCAATACCTTTAAAACGAATGGTTGAACTATAAATCTGTGATAATTTAAAACAAAGTTATCGATTTTTTTTTACTTTTAACGAAAAAAAAAAAACAGAAAAAAAATCGTATATATTGTTTTTTTTTTTAAATATTGTTACTGATTGAATATGTATATAGGAAAATATAGAAGAAAGTCTTGTGGTGGCCACAACATACTAGTTTTATAAAGCGATGTAGAAAAAAGTTTCCTTTAAATATAGTGAACAGCGAGGCGCGCAAAGCCTGCGTCGATTCACTACTTTCATTGACTTCATAAATTTAAAAATGATTTCATTAACAAACTTTGATGTGTTGGCACGCAAGCAGCATCTGGCCGAGTTTTGTACATTTCGAGTGTCATTTAAATATTTTTCTTGCATTCGGAATTGGGTTCGTTCCCGAACGGGGGCTTTTCTAGTATACATAGATTTCATTTTAAATTGTCTTCGAAATGATTATCCAACCGTCAAAAAGAAAATTTAACAGTAGATTTTGATTTTAAAAAAAAAATCCCACAATTTAGCAAAACAGTGCACAAACACACTCGACGAGGAGACTTATTTTTACCATTCAGGCGCTCACTCGCACGTACAGTCAACAAAAAAAAAAAAAAAAAAAAAAAAAAAAGCCATCCCCCCCTCCTCCTAATTTCGCTTAACTATTGCTTATCTAATTTGCTTAACTATTTAATTTCCCTAATCTCATTCATGAATGTTATCCTAAAATTTCAAATATTTATAGACTATTTTTTCTGTTTTTCTTAATCTGAAAGAGCTGTATGATTTGGAGGGATAATGCGGGGGGGGGGGGGGGCAGGGCCTGATTAAGGGTGAAGCTCGCTCTTACCGGAATATTTTTACAATTATTTTTTACTTCATGTCATAGAAATTCCACGCTTTGACGAGGAAATATTTTTTATAAAAAATGAACGGTGTAAAACAATCCAATTTACTCACCGTTATTAGACACCAGAATTCTATTAAAATAATTTTTAAGGAAAATTTTCTCTTTATTATAGGAGAAAAGTATTTGTTAAAAAATAACGGTGTAAGTATAAATAATGTGTGAAGAGCGAGCTTTCCCCTTAATCAGGCTCTGGGATGGGGGGGAGGGGAGCTTCCACACAGAGAGGGGGAATTTTTTTTACATTACTAGAACTCTCAAGAGTATTATTTCAAAATTTCTAAGCAATATACATATTTACTCCTGTAGTACATTCATTTGTAATCTCTCATTTTTTTGCAATCTGAAGTATAGTGCGACCACGTTTCCTACGACTAACAGTGAGGCCGAGTCCAAAAGATTACAGGGATGCAAAATTGGCCGAGAGATAGTTATTTGGCAAATATCCAGTTATTCGGTGTTCCCTTATCGCTTGTTTTCTCTCAGTCACCCCTATTTTAACACTGGACTCGTTCAATCCGCACTTGCGAAGAGGCTTCCATGGTCGCAAGAAATATGGTTAAAGAATAACTATTCAGTTTGGGGGAAGGGGAGGAGGTGTCTCCCCAGGGAGGAAGACTTTTTTTTTTTTTTCTTTTTCATTACCAGACTATTCATGAAACTTATTCCAAAAATTCAAGCTTTTATAAATTATTATCTCTGTTTTATCTGAAAGAGCTATATATAGTCTAGAGGGGAAAATGAGGGGAAGCTCCTCCCTAGGAAGGGGGAAGTTTTTCGTTTTGCATTACTAGATCCCCCAGGAATGTTATTCCAAAGTTTCAAAACTTTATAAATTTTCCCCCTTATTTGGTGTTTTTTGGTTTTGTTTGACTATACTATATGATGTCTGAAAATTTACCTACAAACAGTGTTACCAGATGTAGTGATTTCTCCCTACAGTAGGTATTTTCACCTCTGCTTTTGGGATGGGGGGGGGGGGGAATTCCTTTCGAATACTGTTTTGTAGGGATTTTTCTATTATCTAATGAAAATCATAAAATTCTTTTTAAAAATGCAAAAATATTTAAACTTATCTGTTAAAAAGTTGCTTAAAATACCTTGTTTCTGTTACATTATTTTATTACAGATTGATGCGAAGTGAAACATCTCATAACTATGAGTTGCCAACATCTATAATTTATTCCAGTGTATTATTAGTACCACCCTCTTTTCGTACTTCTACTACTCTTTTATAAGAGCAGTTTTCTTCCTATTTAATCTTAGTTACATACTGGGGAAAATTACTCAAGAAAATAAGTAAGGAAGAAAAAAGGGCATTACTATACATACTTTTAAACTTTTAACATGTCCCCCCTTTTATTATTATTACTATTATTATTCCGAAATGGTAAATTTATTATATAATTTCAATAAAAAAATATAACATTTAGTTGATATTTTAATATAATTAACATCAAAGTTTTAAAATAAATTGGACAATAAGTCGTGTACATGTTAAAATTAAATTTCCTCGAATTGAAAACTGTTTTCATCAGCAATTGTCAAGTTATTTGTATACACCCACCCCTCAAACAAAATATATTTTGCAATTCAAAATCTTAAGCGTAAATATATTATATTGATATAAAAGTGTATTTAATTTTGTTTTACGTCAGAATGCGTTGTCTTTTGTTTTCCTTTCTGTATATTAACCCTTTTATTTCCCTTTGAAGTGCTCACAGCACCCATTTCGTATAGCCACACCTACTAAGGAATAGGAGTAAGCTACCTATCAAGTCGGTATTTGCGGGTTTAACTTTGATTATTTATTACTAAATTAAATTTATTAGGTAAATTTGGTGTAAAAACATGTCAAAGGATATTAGTTGTTTGATTTAATAATTTAATAGAATACAGAACTATCAATATTAAATTCAAACAAATTATAGAAACATAGTCCATTCTATTTACTGTGTTTTTACAAATATACATTTGTATACATATATTAGGTACTTGTTTTTATTTGTTTCAACAATCAACTTAAGTGTATATTAATAAGAATGGATCACTTTTTTTAATGCTAGAAAATAATAACAATAATATGATTTTATATAATTTCTATTAATAGTTTTGAATCGTGGGGTAAAAATATTTTCCTTAAGGAATATAAGGATTTTTTTCTCCATTTTTAGGGATAATTTAAATTTTCATCTGGGAACACCGCCTTCAAAAGAACTTGATATCGTACACTTACACCACTTATGTCGAATTACGGTACGACTACATCCGTAACGGAATTTTCGAATAGTCAGTCATAAACAAGGAGACTTAATACCATTCAGGTGCTCACCTGCATACACGAGGTGTCGTGATTTTGTAACACAAAATTATAGCTTATTTTTATTAGATAAAGCATTTTGCAAATAGTATTAGTGGTGCGAATTAAATTCGAAAATAATGTGTACAGTCGAGGAAAAAAAAAAAAAAAAAAAAAAAAAAAAAAACGCAGCACTGAACGTAACTTTGTTGCTAATCGATGTAGAAAAATGTAATAGGATTCGACGGGGAATTGTGAGTAGTTTCAGAATATGAACTGAAATTTTGAATTGGGGGTCATCTGCATATTAAAACGCGCACCAACTTTGATTTTTCCAATGGTAATGCCCCATTTTTATTTTATATTTGCGTACCTGGGATCGCGACAACGCGAAAAAGTATATTTGTTTTATATTTTACTTATTTTTTCACAGAGTTATAAGTGTTCAAAATTTGAAGGTGCTAATGTTAAATTAATATTTCAAACTTTTATTAATATCTTCACAAAAAACAGCTTCATCGATATATATATATATATATATATTTTTTTTTTTTTTTTTTTTTTTACAAGATACAGTGAACATACACAAACCATAATCCATCATTACTTATGATCCTGAAAAATATTAATAAATTCAGATTCATAAAAATTATGAATTATGGCCTATATTAATTTCTACATAAAATGAATCCTAGTGCTGGAAAATATGGGTATGCAAATTTGCAGCTCATTCCAGTTATTAGTTTTCGAGATATAAATAAATCTTTCTTTTGGAGTGGTTCAGGGGGCCGTCTCTTATGAAGTTTTGATGAGATAACGAATCAAATCTAAAAAATAACCATGAAAATTAAACAAAATATGTTTATTTTTTAATTACGGGTCAAATTATATAACAACAACGTCAAACGCAAAAAAATTAAACAAAAGAGATGATTTTTAGACATTAGTGTTAGCATCAAGAATTCCTGTTTTCTGAAGAAGACAAGCCCCGCCTTCATCGTTTATCAAAACAAAACAAAACAGAAATGAAAAGAAAAGTAAATGTGACATTGAGTATGTTGAGTGACATTGAGTATGACATTGGCATCTATGCGAGTTCCACATGAGACGCGACTTTTAAGCATTGTTACCACTTCTGAATAACTTCTATTTGAAATAGTTGTTTTAATTTAAATAAGAATTTTATAGAATCATTCTTTCTTTAACAGAGAGAGTCAAAATCCTCGACCACGATTTGTTAGTATAGTATTGTGGAGATATTTTCCTGTTTTGAGTCCCTTGGCTTGCCTTTAAAACATTAAATTATTTTACAAACGGTTTGCTTAACTATTTAATTTCCCCAATCTCTCTCGATAGGCATACACATACAGCGGCTAATTTATTTTCAATGCTTGCTGAGTATAAAATTTAAATTACTTGAGCATAAAAAAGTAAAAAAAAAAAAAAAAAAAAATCAGGTATTGCAAAGTTATAGAAAAAATCTAAAGGGCGGGGCCTACGACAGTGTAGTTCTGATTTTTCTTATCACTGAAATTAGAAATCTTTGCTAATGAGAGAAACTGATGATATATTTTTTGTTTAGAAAAACATCCAGCAATATTGGTGTTTTATGGCCTCTGAAACTTTCTAAACACCTCTTTTTATTATTATTATTATTATTATTGTTATTTATAACTGGTGAGAAACTTTCAATAAATTGCGTACTTTCTTGTTTGTAGTTATACACAGTCTTTATCATATTTTTTATTCTAAGAACTTTGTAAGGAAAAAAAATTATTATTATTATTATTTTTTTTTTTTTTACTTTCTTGTTGTAATTGAGTTTTGATAATTGAACAAATAGAGTTAATTTATATTAAAAAAAAAAAAAACTTTTCTATGAAGAGTAATTCAGTTTAAAATAAACATATAAAACAAATTGATAAAATTTGCTTCTTTTAGTTTGTATGTATATTTATGTTTCGTTTTTATACTGGTGAAGAAATTTGGATAAATTTCGGAAGGCTTATTTTAAATTGTTCTTATGCGCGTATTATAATTGAATGTTTTTCAGTGAAAAATAATTTACTCTTTGATTCAGAATATTAATGAGACGGTATCATGCTTCTATACATTAATTTAGACTATTTTTTTTTATAGTGTAAACCATAATTCATGTGTGCAGAAAAGAAATTAAAACTAAGATTCAATATAAATCATTGACAATTTGTAGAAATGGCAGTTTCTATTTTTAAACAATAAACCTTTTATGGCGTTACTCTAAAACATAAAAAAAAAAAAAAGTGATATTACTTGTGTTTAGGATTAAATTATTGCAATTTTATTCTGAAAAAACAATGCGGTAAACGCCATTGACATACAGATATACGACTGCAACACATAATGAGTTAGACGCAAATATGCAATATCTATATTTTAAGTATGGTGTTTCTGGAATTCTTAGAAGTGGGGTTCATATTTCTTAAAAAAGGAAAAAGCAATGTTCTTTGAAATAGCCTTCAACCAATATTTTAAACAGTTGCATTTAAATTAAACAAAAATTTGCTATTTATTATATGTTTTTTGAAATCTGTCACAATTTTTCTTTTTTTTTTAAACATCTTTTCTGCATATCTTTAAAACCTTATGATGTCTGAAAAATTCCTTGCAAAGGAATTCTGTATATCCTTACCAGTGTTGCCAGATGAAAATTTAAATTGTCCCTACTAAACAGAGAAAAAAGCCCTACTTTCTTTACGTCAAAAATTTTTGAACCTACAATATTCCCTGCGCTTCAAAATATTTAATAGAAGTTATATAAAATCATATAATAATAATAAATGTTATTATTATTTAACAATTTCTTGCATAAAACAAGAATTCGATCCATTCCTATTATACATACACCTAAGCTGATTGATGAAACAAACGAAAACAACTTGCTGATATATATATATATATATATATATATATATATATATATATATATATATACATATACATATACACATATATTCCTGAAAACACAAATATAAATTGCTTTTGATTTTATTGCAACATGATTGTATGATTTGTTTAAATTTAGCACTTTTTGCATTGTATAGTATTAGTTTACTAAATTTATGAACTTTCACATCAAACTTACCAAACTAGCATTATATAATTAATGTTAAACCAGCAACTATAGTATAGACTTGATGGGTGTGAATCTTTAGTGGGTAGGTAAATGGGTATTGTGAGCATAACACAGAGAAATAAAAAGGTTAATTTACCGAAAAAACGAAAGAAAACACCTTCTGACGTAATACAAAACAAAATACAGATTTAAATTGATATAATGTATATACGAATAGGATTGGCCTGCACAATTTATTTGATTTGAAGGGAGGGCGTATACAAAAACCTTGAGAATGGTTATTTATTCTAAACAATTGAATCTTCCACGAAACTTCCTTTTAACATGATTTATTAACCAATTTACTTTAAAATTTGGAGGTTAAGTATATCAAAATATTAAGTAAAGATTTTATCTTTTATTAAAATTATTTTCTAATTTTATCTTTTCGGAATTAAAAGGAGAAACAAAGTATACTTTAAAAATATATCGAGTTGTCAACAACTATAATTTATTTCGGAGCAAACTTGCCAGAAACCATCCTAATAGTGAATAATAGAAATAAATTAAATTATGTTCATTAGAGAGGGCATAATAGAACGTGATTTTCGACGCATAAACTGTTAGCCCTTTTAAGCTCGTTCACGAGAAATCTTTATTTCAGTTTGGGTAAAAATATTGTAATCTGAAAGAAGTGGGAGGGGTTCCGTGAAAACCTGCCAGCACCATGACTTTTATCAATTTTTTGATTCTATTTTAGATAATTTTTAAACATTTTAATTCGATTGAATATATCTCAAAACTGAAATGTGCAACTGATTATTCTATCAAAGAACACATCTGATTATGCTTTTTGGATTTCTGCTTGTTTTGGATTTTATTCATTATTTCCGTAAGGCGTGGTGTTATCGATTCAGGCGTGGTTGTACCGATTTTTAGTGAACTTTCTGAATTTATAACTCGAAAACGGTCTGACGACGGCTATTGCTTTATGCGTCAAAAAACATATTTACATATGCTCTTTCGATTAATGCTTGTTTGGATTTTTTGTATAATTACACTATAGGATGGTTTCCTGGTTAGTACCGTCCTTTCTCATACCACTTATTTTTTAGAGTAATATTCCCCAAATTGTAACTAAGATTAAATAGGAAGAAAATACTTTTATTAAAAAAGTCAGGTGAAAAAGGGGCGGTTCTATCAATTCTCTGGGATAAATTATAAAAATTACTAACTCTAAGGTTTGAGAAGCTTCACTTCGCATCATTCTGTAATAAAATATGGTATCTAAACCAATGTTATGTAAACAACATTTTATATTTTAAATAAACGAAATAAATCGAAAACCTTAATGTGTTTTTAAAAGGTCTCTCAAAATATTCAGAAGCTAACTGAAAAATCCCTACAAAATAGCTGTATTTTTTTTTTTTTTTTTTTTTTAATTTCCAAATGCCAAAAACAGAGCTGAAAATCCCTACATCTGGCAACAATGGTGCTTACTTCGTAATCAAAGGGAATCTTCCTGCTGTAGACTCAATACCGTACGCCAGTGTTTGAGTTTGTAATCAGTGCTATCAGATTGAGGGAATGTTTTATTCAATACTAGTAGGTTACGTCCGCATCACTGGTCACTATATTTAAATACATTTTCAAAAAAATTTAATAACTATTTATTTTTTATGTCAGAAAAAAAAAGAACCTTCATTGAAATTGCTCTAAATTTCGCTTTGGGTTATTATTTTCATATTATAGTTAATAATAATAAAAAATACAAAAAATCTAGTCAAAAATTTGAAAATCAGACTTCGAGGTGCAGCAGAACAGGTCATAACGAATAGTCATGCAAATCTGTGTAGTTGTGCGATCGTCCGTTTCCTTAAAAAGCTCTCTCTTATATGGGCACTGGCACACACATCTTATTTTATTATCTATATATATAAACAGCTAACAGATTTCCTTGGACTCAGTTTGACTGTGAGTGGACACCAGTTGCCACCAAATTTTCCTACTTTAGTTAATTTTAAAAAATCTAATTGCCCTATCGATAAGCTGTTTAATCCGACGGATTCGGAAAAATCGCCCCTTTTATTTGGTACCTTATTTGTAGCGAAATTTTGATTAGATTTTCTTAAACTTTCTTAAAATATGAAAATAATAACCGGGTAATAGCTCAAAAGTTGGACATTTAAATATTTAATTGTTGCCAAAAATAAATAAATAAATAAATAATCAGTTTTTTTTTTTTTTTTTTTTTTTTTTTTTCCGGCATAAAATGAAATAGGCTTTCACGCGAAAAATAAAAATTCATAAAATACTGAACTTGCTCACGCATATGAAAAAATAAAAATATGAAAATGGAGTAAAGTAATTATATTAATAATAATAATAATATATCTCAATATTAGATATATATATTGTTGTTTAGATATTGATTAGATATATATATTCTTTTCTTTAGATAGTATGTTTTTGGCACGGATGAATCGTGCTTGGCGAGAAAGCTAATTCAGCATTATATTAAAGAGCTTTACTTATTGATAATCCTGGGTAATATTTGAAATTTTGATGCTGAAATACATCGGACATTTTTCGCCAAGGGCTCCACTTTCGCAAAAGCCACTTTAAGCCAAGTAGCGCATCAAAAATGTAAATAATTTATAAAATATTGAAAAAAAAAAAAGAAAGTATGAAAACGAAAGAAAAGATAAGGAAAAAGAAAAGAAAGAAACAGAAAAATATAATTACATGCTGTATTAAGACTGTACCATGATCAGGTTTACATATTTCATTTCATTATTTATTTTTCTATATACCAACTACTGTTAACTAACTCAACTACTATTATAACCCCAAAAATTCTCTCATGCGATAGACGTAACCGATCATGGCACATTGTAATATTAAAGTTGGCGCGAAATTGTTGTCATTTTGTGGTTGATCGTATAAATCAAATAAATATAGAAAATAACGTGAAAGAAAATATTATGTACACCACGTATAATGTTGTTCATATGTAACTGGGATTTAAATAAAAAAATGCTATTTAAATTTTTTCGATATTGTCATCTGATAAGCACCCAAATGGAAGCCCAATGGTAAGCTATTGTCACAGACAATAGACACAGGCGCGCGAGAATCCGCAAATGAGTGAGTCGCTGCCGAAGGCACCAGGGAACTAAAGTGGGCTTTAGAGCAAATTCATTATTTATTTTATTTTTATTTATTCTTTTTACTTTCTTCTATATGTAATATAGAGAAAGTATTGGATTCGCGAAAATTTTCGACCTCCGTTTTTTGACGGATCTACACGTTTTGGGATGTCCTGAACACGAATTGATAGTTTTTAAAAAATGTCTGTCTGTGCGTCTGTGTCTGTCTCTCTGTGTGTCTGTATCATTTTTTGTGGACGCTGTATCTCACGAACCAATGAATGAAATTTAACCAAACTTGGTATTTAGTTGCACCCTGACATGAACTGGTGCCCATTAGATTTGGGGATCAATAGCTTAACAGGTGGCGCTGTGATCGCATTTTATGCAAATTTTTAACATTGCAGCATAGGACAAAATTCCATATAAATGGGCATAATGAGAGTTATTTTAAAATTGTGACTGTAAAATTAATATTAATTATTGAAAATAGTAGTAGTTAACTAGGAAAAAAAATTATGATATCTTTTGAAAGATCTCGTCAATACCTTTAAAACGAATGGTTGAACTATAAATCTGTGATAATTTAAAACAAAGTTATCGATTTTTTTTACTTTTAACGAAAAAAAAAAAAAAAAAAAAAAAAACAGAAAAAAATCGTACATATTGTTTATTTTTTTTTAAAATATTGTTACTGATTGAATATGTATATAGGAAAATATAGAAGAAAGTCTTGTGGTGGCCACAACATACTAGTTTTATAAAGCGATGTAGAAAAAAGTTTCCTTTAAATATAGTGAACAGCGAGGCGCGCAAAGCCTGCGTCGATTCACTACTTTCATTGACTTCATAAATTTAAAAATGATTTCATTATCAAACTTTGATGTGTTGGCACGCAAGCAGCATCTGGCCGAGTTTTGTACATTTCGAGTGTCATTTAAAAATTTTTCTTGCATTCGGAATTGGGTTCGTTCCCGAACGGGGGCTTTTCTAGTATACATAGATTTCATTTTAAAATGTCTTCGAAATGATTATCCAACCGTCAAAAAGAAAATTTAACAGTAGATTTTGATTTTAAAAAAAAAATCCCACAATTTAGCAAAACAGTGCACAAACACACTCGACGAGGAGACTTATTTTTACCATTCAGGCGCTCACTCGCACGTACAGTAAACAAAAAAAAAAAAAAAAAAAAAAAAAAGCCATCCCCCCCTCCTCCTAATTTCGCTTAACTATTGCTTATCTAATTTGCTTAACTATTTAATTTCCCTAATCTCATTCATGAATGTTATCCTAAAATTTCAAATATTTATAGACTATTTTTTCTGTTTTTCTTAATCTGAAAGAGCTGTATGATTTGGAGGGATAATGGGGGGGGGGGGGGGGCAGGGCCTGATTAAGGGGGAAGCTCGCTCTTACCGGAATATTTTTACAATTATATTTTACTTCATGTCATAGAAATTCCACGCTTTTACGAGGAAATATTTTTTATAAAAAATGAACGGTGTAAAACAATCCAATTTACTCACCGTTATTAGACACCAGAATTCTATTAAAATAATTTTTAATGAAAATTTTCTCTTTATTATAGGAAGAAAGTATTTGTTAAAAAATAACGGTGTATGTATAAATAATGTGTGAAGAGCGAGCTTCCCCCTTAATCAGGCTCTGGGGGGGGGGGGGAGGGGAGCTTCCACACAGAGAGGGGGAATTTTTTTTTACATTACTAGAACCCTCAAGAGTATTATTTCAAAATTTCTAAGCAATATACATATTTACTCCTGTAGTACATTCATTTATAATCCCTCATTTTTTTGTAATCTGAAGTATAGTGCGACCACGTTTCCTACGACAAACAGTGAGGCCGAGTCCAAAAGTTTAGAGGGATGCAAAATTGGCCGAGAGATAGTTATTTGGCAAATATCCAGTTATTCGGTGTTCCCTTATCGCTTGTTTTCTCTCAGTCACCCCTATTTTAGCACTGGACTCGTTCAATCCGCACTTGCGAAGAGGCTTCCATGGTCGCAAGAAATATGGTTAAAGAATAACTATTCAGTTTGGGGGAAGGGGAGGAGGTGTCTCCCCAGGGAGGAAGACTTTTTTTTTTTTTCTTTTTCATTACCAGACTATTCATGAATCTTATTCCAAAAATTCAAGCTTTTATAAATTATTATCTCTGTTTTATCTGAAAGAGCTATATATAGTCTAGAGGGGAAAATCAGGGGAAGCTCCTCCCTAGGAAAGGGGAAATTTTTCGTTTTGCATTACTAGATCCCCCAGGAATGTTATTCCAAAGTTTCAAAACTTTATAAATTTTCCCCCTTATTTGGTGTTTTTTGGTTTTGTTTGACTATACTATATGATGTCTGAAAATTTACCTACAAACAGTGTTACCAGATGTAGTGATTTCTCCCTACAGTAGGTATTTTCAGCTCTGCTTTTGGGGTGGGGGGGGGGGGATTTTCTTTCAAATACTGTTTTGTAGGGATTTTTCTATTATCTAATGAAAATCATAAAATTCTTTTTAAAAATGCAAAAATATTTAAACTTATCTGTTAAAAAGTTGCTTAAAATACCTTGTTTCTGATACATTATTTTATAACAGATTGATGCGAAGTGAAACATCTCATAACTATGAGTTGCCAACATGTATAATTTATTCCAGTGTATTATTAGTACCACCCTCTTTTCGTACTTCTACTACTCTTTTATAAGAGCAGTTTTCTTCCTATTTAATCTTAGTTACATACTGGGGAAAATTACTCAAGAAAATAAGTAAGGAAGAAAAAAGGGCATTACTATACATACTTTTAACATGTCCCCCCTTTTATTATTATTACTATTATTATTCCGAAATGGTAAATTTATTATATAATTTCAATAAAAAAATATAACATTTAGTTGATATTTTAATATAATTAACATCAAAGTTTTAAAATAAATTGGACAATAAGTCGTATACATGTTAAAATTAAATTTCCTCGAATTGAAAACTGTTTTCATCAGCAATTGTCAAGTTATTTGTATACACCCACCCCTCGAATAAAATATATTTTGCAATTCAAAATCTTAAGCTTAAATATATTATATTGATATAAAAGTGTATTTAATTTTGTTTTACGTCAGAATGCGTTGTCTTTTGTTTTCCTTTCTGTAAATTAACCTTTTTATTTCTCTTTGATGTGCCCACACCACCCATTTCGTATAGCCACACCTCCTAGAGAATAGGAGTAAGCTACCTATCAAGTCGGTATTTGCAGGTTTAACTTTGATTATTTATTACTTAAATAAATTTATTAGGTAAATTTGGTGTAAAAACATGTCAAAGGAAATTAGTTGTTTGATTTAATAGAATACAGAGCTAGCATTAAATTCAAATAAATTATAGAAACATAGTCCATTCTGTTTACAGTGTTTTCACAAATATACATTTGTATACATATATTAGGTACTTGTTTTAATTAGTTTCAACAATCAACTTAAGTGTATATTAATAAGAATGGATCACTTTTTTTAATGCTAGAAAATAATAACAATAATATGATTTTATATAATTTCTATTAATAGTTTTGAATCGTAGAGTAAAAATATTTTCCTTAAGGAATATAAGGATTTTTTTCTCCATTTTTAGGGATAATTTAAATTTTCATCTGGGAACACCGCCTTCAAAAGAACTTTATATTGTACACTTAAACCACTTATGTCGAATTACAGTACGACTACATCCGTTGCGGAATTTTCGAATAGTCTGTCATAAACAAGGAGACTTAATACCATTCAGGTGCTCACCCGCATACAAGGGGTATCGAGATTTTGTTAGACAAAACTATAGCTTATTTTTATTAGATAAAGCATTTTGCAAATAGTATTTGTGATGCGAATTTAATTCGAAAATTATGTATACAGTCGAGGAAAAAAAAAAAAAAAAAAAAAAAACGCAGCACTGAACGTAACTTCGTTGCTAATCGATGTAGAAAAATGTAATAGGATTCGACGGGGAATTGTGAGTAGTTTCAGAATATGAACTGAAATTTTGAATTGGGGGTCATCTGCATATTAAAACGCGCACCAACTTTGATTTTTTCAATGGTAATGCCCCATTTTTATTTTATATTTGCGTTCCTGGGATCGCGACAACGCGAAAAAGTATATTTGTTTTATATTTTACTTATTTTTTCACAGAGTTACAAGTGTTCAAAATTTGAAGGTGCTAATGTTAGATTAATATTTCAAACTTTTATTAATATCTTCACAAAAAACAGCTTCATCGATATAATTTTTTTTTTTTTTTTTTTTTTTACAAGATACAGTGAAGATACACAAACCATAATCCATCATTACTTATGATCCTGAAAAATATTAATAAATTCACATTCATAAAAATTATGAATTATGGCCTATATTAATTTCTACATAAAATGAATCCTAGTGCTGGAAAATATGGGTATGCAAATTTGCAGCTCATTCCAGTTATTAGTTTACGAGATATAAATAAATCTTTCTTTTCGAGTGGTTCAGGGGGCCGTCTCTTATGAAGTTTTGATGAGATAACGAATCAAATCTAAAAAATAACCATGAAAATTAAACAAAATATGTTTATTTTTTAATTACGGGTCAAATTATATAACAACAACGTCAAACGCAAAAGAATTAAACAAAAGAGATGATTTTTAGACATTAGTGTTAGCATCAAGAATTCCTGTTTTCTGAAGAAGACAAGCCCCGCCTTCATCGTTTATCAAAACAAAACAAAACAGAAATGAAAAGAAAAGTAAATGTGACATTGAGTATGTTGAGTGACATTGAGTATGACATTGGCATCTATGCGAGTTCCACATGAGACGCGACTTTTAAGCATTGTTACCACTTCTGAATAACTTCTATTTGAAATAGTTGTTTTAATTTAAATAAGAATTTTATAGAATCATTCTTTCTTTAACAGAGAGAGTCAAAATCCTCGACCACGATTTGTTAGTATAGTATTGTGGAGATATTTTCCTGTTTTGAGTCCCTTGGCTTGCCTTTAAAACATTAAATTATTTTACAAACGGTTTGTTTAACTATTTAATTTCCCCAATCTCTCTGGATAGGCATACACATACAGCGGCTAATTTATTTTCAACGCTTGCTGAGTATAAAATTTAAATTACTTGAGCATAAAAAAGTAAAAAAAAAAATCAAGTATTGCTAAGTTATAGAAAAAGCCTAAAGGGCGGGGCCTACGACAGTGTAGTTCTGATTTTTTCGTTTCACTGAAATTAGAAATCTTTGCTAATGAGACAAACTGACAAGATATTTGTTGTTTAGAAAAACACCCAGCAATATTGGTGTTTTTATGACCTCTGAAACTCTCTAAACACCTCTTTTTATTATTATTATTATTATTATTGTTATTTATAACTGGTGAGAAACTTTCAATAAATTGCTTACTTTCTTGTTTGTATACCCAGTCTTTATCATATTTTTTATTCTAAGAACTTTGTAAGGAAAAAAAAAAATTATTTTTATTATTATTATTATTTTTTTTTTTACTTTCTTGTTGTAATTGAGTTTCGATAAATGAACAGAGTTAATTTATATTTAAAAAAAAAACTTTTCTATGAAAAGTCATTCAGTTTAAAATGAAGATATAAAACAATTTGATAAAATTTGCTTCTTTTAGTTTGTATGTATGTTTATGTTAAGTTATTATACTGTTGAAGAAATTTGGATAAATTTCGAAAGGCTTATTTTAAATTGTTCTTATGCGCGTATTATAATTGAATGTTTTTCAGTGAAAAATAATTTACTCTTTGATTCAGAATATTAATGAGACGGTATCATGCTTCTATACATTAATTTAGACTATTTTTTTTTTTTTTTTTTTTGGTTTAAACCATAATTCATGTGTGCAGAATAGAAATTAAAACTAAGAATCAATATAAATCATTGACAATTTGTAGAAATGGCAGTTTCTATTTTTAAACAATAAACCTTTTATGGCGTTCCTCTAAAACATAAAAAAAAAAAAGTCATATTACTTGTATTTAGGATTAAATTATTGCAATTTTATTCTGAAAAAACAATGCGGTAAATGCCATTGACATACAGATATACGACTGCAACACATAACGAGTTAAACGCAAATATGCAATATCTATATTTTAAGTATGGTGTTTGGGGAATTCTTAGAAGTGGGGTTCATATTTCTTAAAAAAGGAAAAAGCAATGTTCTTTGAAATAACCTTCAACCAATATTTTAAAGAGTTGCATTTAAATTAAACAAAAATTTTCTATTTATTATATGTTTTTTGAAATCTGTCACAACTTTTCTATTTTTTTAAACATATTTTCTGCATATCTTTAAAACCTTATGATGTCTGAAAAATTCCTTGCAAAGGAATTCTGTATTCCCTTACCAGTGATGCCAGATGAAAATTTAAATTGTCCCTACTAAACAGAGAAAAAAGCCCTACTTTCTTTACGTCAAAAATTTTTGAACCTACAATATTCCCTGCGCTTCAAAATAATTAATAGAAGTTACGTAAAATCATATAATAATAATAATTGTTATTATTATTTTACAATTTCTTGCATAAAACAAGAATTCGACCCATTCCTATTATACATACACCTAAGCTGATTGATGAAACAAACGAAAACAACTTGCTAATATATATATATATATATATATACACATATATTCCTGAAAACACAGAATATAAATTGCTTTTGATTTTATTGCAACATGATTGTATGATTTGTTTAAATTTAGCACTTTTTGCATTGTATAGTATTAGTTTACTAAATTTATGAACTTTCACATCAAACTTACCAAACTAGCATTATATAATTAATGTTAAACCAGCAACTATAGTATAGACTTGATGGGTGTGAATCTTTAGTGGGTAGGACTACACTAAATGGGTATTGTGAGCATAACACAGAGAAATAAAAAGGTTAATTTACCGAAAAAACGAAAGAAAACACCTTCTGGCGTAATACAAAACAAAATACAGATTTAAATTGATATAATGTATTTACGAATAAGATTGGCCTGCACAATTTATTTGATTTGAAGGGAGGGCGTATACAAAAACCTTGAGAATGGTTATTCTAAACAATTGAATCTTCCAGGAAACTTCCTTTTAACATGATTTATTAACCAATTTACTTTAAAATTTGGAGGTTAAGTATATCAAAATATTAAGTAAAGATTTTATCTTTTATTAAAATTATTTTGTAATTCTATCTTTTCGGTATTAAAAGGAGAAACAAAGTATACTTTAAAAATATACCGAGTTGTCAACTACTATAATTTATTTCGGAGCAATCTTACCAGAAACCATTCCAATAGTGTAATAATAGAAATAAATTAAATTATGTTCATTAGAGAGGGCATAATAGAATGTGATTTTCGACGTATAAACTGTTAGCCTTTTTAAGCTCGTTCTCGAGAAATCTTTATTTCAGTTTGGGTAAAAATATTGTAATCTGAAAGAAGTGGGAGGCGTCCCGTGAAAACCTGTCAGAACCATGACTTTTATCAATTTCTGGATTCTATTTTAGCGAATTTTTAGATATCATATCTCGATTGAGTATATCTCAAAGCTGAAATGGGCACCTGATTATTCTATCAAAGAACACTGTGATGCACTGATTATGCTCTTTCGATTTCTGCTTGTTTTGGATTTTATTCATTATTTCAGTAAGGCGTGGCGTTATCGATTCAGGCGTGGTTGCACAGATTATTAGCGAACTTTTGGAATTTATAACACGAAAACGATCTGACGACGGCTATTGCTTTATGCGTCAAAAAACATATTTACATATGCTCTTTCGATTAATGCTTTTTTGGATTTTTTTTTTTTTTTTTTTATCATTACACTATAGGATGGTTTCCTGGTTAGTCCTGTCCTTTTTCATACCACTTATTTTTAGAGTAATACTCCCCAATTTGTAACTAAGATTGAATAGGAAGAAAATAGTTTTATAAAAAAAGTCAGGTAAAAAAGGGGCGGTTCTATCAATTCTCTGGGATAAATTACAAAAATTACTAACTCTAAGGTATGAGATATTTCACTTCGCATCATTCTCGAATAAAATAAGTATCAAAACCAATGTTATTTAAACATTTTATATTTTAAACAAATGAAATAAATTCAAAACCTTTGTGCGTTTTTATAAGGTCTCACAAAATATTCAGAAACTAACTGAAAAATAACTACAAAATAGATTTTTTTTTTTTTTTTTTTTTGTTAATCCCCCCCCCCCCCCCAAATACCAAAAACAGAATTGAAAATCTCTACATCTGGCAACAATGATGCTTTCTCCGAAATCAAAGGGAATTTTCCTGCTATAGGCTCAATGCCGTATGTCAGTGTTTGAGTTTGTAATCAGTGCTGTCATATTGAGGATAGTTAAAAATTCGAAAATCAGGTTTCAAGGTGCAGTAGAACTTGTCATAAAGAAACCGTCATGCAAATCTGTGTAGTTCTGCGATCAGCTGTTTCCTTAAAAAGCCTTATAACATGAGAGTCTAAATTAAAAAAAGAGAACCTATCTAAAAATTCTGGGAAAAAAGAAATCAGTCGGGAGAAAAAATTGGATGAAATTTTTGATAAAAGACGGGAGGTAACGTGCTTTCACTGCAAAAAACTCGGTCATATTCGTCCGAATTGCCCTGAGCTAGAAAGGAATGAATCTAGCGATATTATTTACTATAATGGTGTAAACTCAGGTTTAAGTAATTGTTTCAAACCTTAAATGGATAAAGCGGTGATTAATGGGTTTGAAAGAGAGTTTCACAGAGATACAGGATCGAAATGGGATTTATGCCACCGCAGTTGGATTAAAAAAGGCTATTTTATCTAAAAAAACGTCTTAATGCGCTCTCCAATTGATGAAGAAAGCAAGAGCTTGCCATTAGCTCGCGTAACTATAAAGGGAGGTTTCTGAAAAATAGTGACAATAGCGGCTGTCAGACCTGATGACATAGAAGGAAATTATTATGTTTTAGGCATTAAAACGGCTTAGCTTATTGAAAAGCTCAGAGAAAATCCTAAACCTTTTAATTCAGCCTTTAAAAGGCGCAAAAGTCAAAAACGTCACAATCGCACAGGAATAGCTATTTTAATCATAAAGGCGAACGTTAAAATTCTTCATATGAAAAAAAAAAATCCCCATACTGGTCACGGATGCATCGGTCAACCACATAGAATTATTTCCTCCTTCTGAAAATTCGAGCTTACCGCATACATCTAACACAGTAGAAAAAATTTATGGTGAGTCAAAATATTTTCATTACTCTGAGTACGTTTTTGACAGAGGAGAAAAAATTAAGAGGAACGGAAGCAATAGGTAAAAATTTTATTTGTAAATTGGAGTATAGGAAGGATAATTCGACGTTTGACGCGCAAACAAAGGATCAACGCTTCACGTTGCCTTCAACTCTGAGAAATAGAAAATAACAGGTAAAGCGCTTTGTTTGCAATACGAGAATCGAAAAAATCTCTCAATTGTGTTCACAACGCTTTGAAAGGACTGAATAAGTTTGCCTGTGTAAATAAGTTTAATTTCTTAGAAACTATTTTTATTTAGTTATTTTATTTTAGTTGTTTTATTTATTTTATTTTATTTTATTTTTCTTTCCTAATGTATGTTTTTATAAATTGATTGAATTAGGTTTATGTTATGATCGTAATGACGGCAATAATAATAAAAATAACAAAAATCCATGTACATACAATACACATTTATTTGGTGTATGCCTTTGAAATGTTAATTTTGGCCATGTGTTTGTTTATGAAAATAAAATCATGGAGATTTTGAAACTTAATAGGACAATTGTTGTCAGTTCACTTCAAATTCTGAATATTTAATTTAAAGTTTAATGCAACAAGTTATTAAATTTAATGTTATAACGAGGCAAAGTGTATACATAGTTGCTCATTGAAAAAGTGGCATTCTTAGTGTTATTATTGTTATTGTCAATATTTGTGTGTTTAGTTTTGATTGTATGATAGGAACGTTTTATAAGTTTCTCAAAGTAAGATTGTTATGTTCTGGGGAAAATATCATTCGGTTAGAGGGATCATAATCCACTCACTTTTATAGAAAGAATGATGGGAGCAAATTCATGTCTTATTCGATGGGTTTTGTGTTTAGAACAATACAATTTTTCGGTAGAACACAAGCCTGGGAAAAAAAATTCTAATGCAGATGGTTTGAGTAGGCTGAATTTAATCTGATTGAAAAAGTAAATCAGTGAAGAGAAATCCTTTGTAAATAAATTTAAGGATTAATAATAATTTTCTTTTCTTTTATATTTTTATACTTTTAATAGGAATAAATGTATTTAATGTTTCGAAAAAGATCCGTTGAATATTGTTTAGAGAAAAATAAATTATTTATTTTTATTGTATTTATTTTATTTTATTTTAAGTGATTGGTATAATAAAATGTTATTTTGAACCTCATGAGAACTCTAATAGTGTTTATTCTGGGTATAAGTCTCATTGTGATTTTTCATTTAAAACTGAATATATAGTTTAGGTCAATTTTTGTTTTATTTTTCTCTTGAATGATAATTTTTAAGTTCAAAGTATAAATTTTAGGGCTTCATGACCTCTCTTCGGTATGTGTAATTGGGGCCCTGTTTCTAGGATGAAATTTCCTTGATGCTAAGGAAATTCTCTTAGGGGAAGGTCTTTGATGACCCCTCCTTTCTTCACGGAATATTCGTATGCGGATCTCACACAATTGACTGACAGCGGAGACACGGTATCTGAATTAGTGAAAGGATTTGGATGCTGACCTTCTCTTAGAGTATTACCGACGCCATTGAATCCCGATTTCAGGCTGTCATTTAATGCTTCCGATCTCTAGCGAACACATCAAGGAGGGGCCGACATGATGGGGCCAAGCTAACGGTCAAGCGACTGGCCGGCGAAAGTTTCTAGGCGTGGTCTGGAAGCCAAAAAATCTATGGGGGTCTGAATGCATCAGAGGTGTTGACCCCTCTCTCTGGAGGCCAGGAGCGGAAGAAAAGAGGACAGAGAGATGACCTCTAGATTTCAGAGCAGATTGATGATCTTGAAGGTCTGGAAAGGCAGAGAGCCGGATATGAAATTTACGTTCAATTGCTTAGTTTAATCAGGCATGATGCCTATTATGTTTTACTATAGAGTTTTGTAATGTAAATAAGTGTACATATGTTTCTAATTAAACGAGAAAAAGCTATTTAACGGCTCTGTTTTATTCCTGCTTAATTCCTTAGATTTTTACTTCTTAGCTGTTTATGTGGCGCTACCACATATGCTTTTATGCGAAAAATGCTTTCACGCGAAAAATAAAAAGTTATGAAATATTAAATTTGCTCATGCATATCAAAATATGAAAATGGATTAAGAAAACAACCATAACCTTTTTTAATATACCTCAATTTTAGATTTTTTTTCTTTTTTGTTTTGTTTAATTAGTATGTTTTTGGTACGGGTGAATCTCGCTTGGCATCTGCATGTATAAACGGCTAAGAGATTTCCTTGGACTCAGTTTCTCTGTGTGTGGACGCAAGTTGCCACCAAATTTTCATGCTTTAGTTAATTTTAAAAGATCTAATTGTATGATTGATAAGCTGTTTAGTCCGACGGATTCAGAAAAATCGCCCGTTTTATTTGGTACCTTATTTGTAACGAAATCTTGATTAAATTATTTAAAATTTATTAAAATATGAAAATAATAACCTGGTAATAGCTGAAAAATTGGACATTTAAATTTTTAGTTGTTGCAAAGAAAAAAAAAATGGTAAGTTTTTTTTTACCCCTGCATAAAATGAAATATGCTTTCACGCGAAAAATAAAAGAATTATAAAATATTAAACTTGCTCATGCATATAAAAAATAAAATATGACAATTGATGAAAAAAAAAAATAAATAATAATAATAATAATAATAATAATATACCGGATGAATCCTGCTTGGCATGAAAGCTAATTCAGCATTATATAAAAGAGCTTTACTTATTGATAATACTGGGTAATTTTTAAAATTTTGATGCTGAAATAGATCGGACATTTTTCGCCAAGGACTCCACTTTCGCAAGAGCCACTTTAAGCCAAGAAGTGCTTCAAAAATGTAAATAAGTTATAAATATTGAAAAACAGAAATGAAAGAACAGGTAAGGAAAAAGAAAAGAAAGAAACAGAAAAAAAAAAAAATCACATGCTATAAGGCTGTACCATGATCAGGTTTACATATTTCATTATTTATTTTTTTATATACCAACTACTAATTAACTAACTGAACTATTATTATAACCCCAAAAATTTTCTCATGCGACAGACATAACCCTTGGCTCAAAATTGTGTTCATTTTATGGTTGATCGAATAAATCAAATAAATATAAAAAATATCTCGAAAGAAAATATAATGTACAGTGTTGTGTACATTACGTATAGTGTAGTACCACGTATAGTGTTGTTCATATGTAACTGGGATTCAAATATAAAATTGCTACTTCAATTTTTTCGATACTGTCATCTGATAAGCACCCAAATGGAAGTCCACTGGTAAGCTATTGCCGCAGACAATAGACAGGTACCCGAGAGTCTGCGAATGAGTGGGTCGCTGCCGAAGACAGCGAGGAACCAACGTGGGCTTTAGAACAATTGCATGATATTTTTTTTTTTTTTTTTTTTTTTTTATAAAGCGATGTAGAAAAAAAGTTTACTTTAAATATAGTGCCCAGCGAAGTGGGCAATGAATTCGTTGATTCACTACCTTCATTCATTTCATAAATTTAAAAATGATTTCATTGACAAACTTTGATGTGGTGGCACGCAAGCAGCATCTGGCCGAGTTTTGTACATTTCGAGTTTCATTTTAAAATCTTTGTTACATTCGGAATTCGGTTCGTTCCGAACCCGAGGCTTTTCTAGTACACATAGATTTCTTCTTAAAATGTCTTTGAATTGATTATCCAACCGTCAAAATGAAAAATTAACAATGGGTATTGATTACAAAAAAATCCCACAATTCGGTACAATTGCTCGCAAATACATCCGACGATGAGACTTATTAGCATTTAGCCACTCACTCACACGTTTAAACACTTTACAAAACTTTCATCAACAAAATTGCTTTTTTTTTGTGTGTGTTTTTATAAAAATTCCCGAATTTACGTTTAGTGGTGTCAATAATATTGGAAAAGTGTTTGCTCATTTCATTGGATAACATATAAAACCTATTTCGATGAGGATAGATACATTAAAAAATTTACAACAGATTTTGATGGATCAGAATAGTATTCAAAATATTGTAGAAAGAAATCTATAAAGACAATACAATAATAATTACTTTTACACATACTTTTTTACTTTGTCACATTTTTTATTTTATTTTATTTATTTATTTTTGTTTTTATTTTAGTGCTTCAGAAAGTTTAATTAAGCACACACACATTCGCAAATGCTTATTTAAAAAAATTAAAAAAAAGAGGCAGGAATAAATTCAGTTAAAAAAATATTGGAAAGAAAAAATAAATAAAACATAAGAAATAATCTGGTGTGTCACTCACAATACTTTCTCTTACCCTGAAATTTAATACTATAAATACAGGTTGGAGATTAAGAGGTAAGATAACAAGTACTGTTATGTAAACCTGTGTTAAACAATTCAAATTAGGCTTCGGAAGAGTTTTATATGATAATTAGTTCTGTGTGAGGGGGGTTACCGACCCCTCAACCCCCCGTTTCATTAATGTACAAAAAACAAGCGATGAATATTTAGCTTAAAACATACATTAATTACCATATCTCTATGAGGAATTTATTTCAATTCACGAACAGCTTTCCTGGAAATTGTAAAATATTATTAGTAAAGCGCATCCATTAACAAAAAATAACTAGTGTGTTGTGGCTACCACACGATTTCTTCTATATTTTCTTATACAAAGTCACTCAGCAAAAATAATTTATTAAAACTATTATTTAAAAAAATTATCTTCCATATTAATGCACACGGTTTCCATATTAGAGAAGTAGTATAACACTAAATAGCCAAAAAAAAAAAAAAAAGTTAAATTTATTCTCTATATTACCTTAAAAAAAAAAAAAAAAAAAAAAATTTTCTTTTGTTAAAAATGAAAAAAATCGATAACTTTATTTTAAATTATCGCAGATCGATGGTTCAACCATTCGTTTTAAAGGTATTGGCGTGATCTTTTGAAAGATACCTATCATGAAAATTTTCTCACCTCGAATGGGGACTTTGAGGCGAGGCTCCTATATACACAATTTTTTTTTCCCAGTTGACTATCTCTATTACACAAAATACATATTCGTTTCATTTGGTTTAGTGCAGCCAGACAGAATCCACAGCCGCTCCAAACAGAATTTTTTAAAAATGAAACCATAAGACGAGATTTTCAGAACTGCAGAATAAATATTCATTATAGCTTAGTTGCCAACTTATTATTTTATTCCGTAAAATTATTAATATCCGTCTTTTTTTATGCCACTCTTTTGGAAGAAATTTTCTTCCGGGGTACGGTCCTTGGTTCGCCCTGTTTTTCACTACCACTAATTTTGTCTAGCATTTTTTTCTTAAAAAAAAAAAAAAAAAAAAAAAAAAAAAACGCCTGTAGATCTAAATATAAGTTGATTGTTAAAAAATTCTCCTATGAGTGTCCTTGAAAAAGGCAGATCGGATACGAACTCTGTTTTCTGATTTAAGTGTAAATTATGGAGAAAATTACTGTACTATCTTGCCAACCATCTCATTAATAATTGTTACGCTCCTTTAAATTACGCCCCTTTTCCCACAATTTACTTTTTAGATTAAACTTGTCCAAGTGTAGTTAGAATTAAATAAGAACAACATTACTCGAAAAAAAGGCAGGTGCTAAAAATGTTACGATTTAAAATGAGATGGTTGGCAGGTATGCTGTACCATAGCCTCCTAAACTAGATGCCTGTCCCGTGGCTCGGAAACTTGGCAACGGTTAAAGCGGTAGACAGCGTCACTTGGTACAGATTGCTCCACATTTTTATTCAACTGTCACCAATAATTTTAAGAAGTGGCACATGATATATATATATTGGAGCGTCTATATTCGCCTTTTACATATATCAAATCCCGCTTTAAAAATTTTTTTCGTGGCTGTTGAATAAAAAAGTCACGTAATCTGTACCAGGTGGAGCTGTCTACCGCTTGAACTGTTGCCACGTTTTTGAGCCGCGCGACAGGCATCTAATTTAGGAGGCTATGGCTGTACAGTCGAGAGATAAAAAAAAAAAAAAAAAGAAAAAAAAAGAAAAAAGCTACACCCACCCCGGACTAATTTCGCTAAAATTATTCTAGAAACATGTGACTGGTGCTGATAGATTTATAAAAACGTGTAGTTCAGGGTGACGACAAGACAATTTTTTTCTCTGATTCTCATCAGTATATTTCTTCGGAATTTTTAGTAATAAGTTTTCAAAATTAATCAAACAAAAAATTATTGTATACATATACTGTTGTAAGAATCAGGGGAAAAAGGTCTGTCTTTAACCACCCTGCAATTTACAACGGTATAGTTAGATTTTGCATAGATTGTCGTCTACATATTAAAAGAGGCAGCTTCATTCTTTTCAATAATAACACCCCATTTTTAATATTTATTTATTTATTTTTATTTTATTTTATTTATTTTTTAATTATTTGGATTAATGCAAGATTCTTGTATATCATGTTGCTTATTCAAAGTTTTGTCCTTATTATTTTTAAACCCAACTTCTGTTGTGCTTTGTTATAATGATATACATAAAATTCAATTATTACTTAGAATAAATTTTATCTAGATATCTCAGTTATGTCATTGTAATAATTAAAATTCTATGATATTTCGTCGTTAGATTGATATATCTTCGTTAAATGGGATTTGTTTGAATCTACGACTTCGGGAAACCGAAAAAAATCTATATCAACAGATGTAATTTCAGCACTATATGCATAAAGATCAAATATAATGAAGAATAATTTTTATCCGTATATCTCGGTAATCTTTTAGTTAAAATGAAATCTTTATGATGTAATATTTCCGACTTTCAAGTGAATGAACCGTGCCATTTAGTTTCCCAACGGGTTAATTCAGTGGTCATACTATCATTTTAAGACAAAAGAAGCGAGATCAATTTCTGGCTTGATCACCATTCGTTTTTGTTACAATTCATTCTTTACTACCAAAGCTGCCAACCTAATCTGGAAGAGTTTCAGAACCTGCCCCCTTTTTCATACCTGTCTTTTTTATTTTTAATTCATCGTAAACACATTTGAAGAGAATTT